>CM071628.1:14171793-15589752 GCA_036419045.1 Scirpophaga incertulas | reverse complement strand
GAAAAACTGGACCTATGCGCATTACGACTAATACCATAAACATAGCGAATAAAAATTTTAGACCCAAGGCATAAGGCTCAGACTTTTGACCTGACAATGCGGGGCGAAGCAACTTAAAACAGAAAGTCTGCGCAAGTTCAATGAACTTTATGAAGAATATAAAAGTCTACACTCACTGAACAAATCTCTGGAATTACCAGAAAAAGAAAATAAAGTATGTGATGAAGATGAAGACGTAATAGACTTTGATAAACTCTATGAATATCCCTCGACTTCATCTGGATCTTGTCTTCAAGGCTTAGTGATAGACGAGTTGGAGGAGTACCTGAGAAAACCAAGAACTGCCAGCTCAGAAGACATTTTAGATTGGTGGAGGACGCATGAGACAGAGTATCCGATTTTATCGAAAATGGCCCGTGATTTTCTCTCAATACCTGCAACTTCAGTACCTGCTGAGAGGTTATTTTCTAAAGCATCATTAGTAATTAGAAAACATAGAAATAAGTTAAGTGATGAGTCAGCCAGATGGTTACTTTGTATTAATTCTTGGTCAAAAAAATTATATAAAGTTTCATAACCTAATGATAAAGCTGTTGATTTGTGTTGTATTTTATTTTTTATTCAAATAAATGATAAATCGTAAAACTCTTTTATTAAATTTCTTATACGTTGAGGGTTCAATCTCTTTCTAGACAGATAAGTATTGTTCTTTAAAATACAGTCAAGTTATTGTAATTAATTTGTTTTTTTACATGTTTTAGCAAATGTAAGCTTATAAATCATAAATGTTTATTAAGAAACAGTTACTTCCATGGAAAACGACATATAGGTCAGTTGATTTTTCGAATTTCTTATCAAATCTTCAGTTATTTATTAATCTGCTTGATCTTTACTATGGCTATGTTAATTCAAGCTCACAATGTTCCAATTCTAATACGTTTTTCTAAGATTTAAAGTAAACTTTAATAAATAGTAATAGACTAATAGGTAATTGCAAGACTTGCAAGACTCTTGCTGCAAGACCAAGACCAAGACCAAGACTGGGAGCGCAAGACCAAGACCAAGACCAAGACCAGGTGTATTGGCGCAAGACCAAGACCAAGACCAGGTGTATTGGCGCAAGACCAAGACCAAGACTGGCTAAGTCTCGTCTTGTTCTTGCATTTGGGCAACACTATTTCAGATAGTGCTCACCAATGTTGCTAACTCAAATTATCGAAAATTGGTAGATTATGTGTCAAATGTTAGTAGAAGTTGGTAGAATGTAAAATCCAAAATTGGTAGATCTACCATCTTAATTTAGAAAAAAAAAAATCGGGTGAGGCTGTGCCGGGGCACACGGCCGTTGGTTTTAACGTGAAACGTCATGTTAGGGAATCGCTTTTAAAGTAAAAGATTGAAATAAAAAAAAACAAGATAGGCGGTGTTTTAAGTGTTTTAATAAAAAAACTCAATGTCTCTACTGCGAGCTGACTATATAAGTGAAATATTCACACCACATTTTTGTTTCTAAGACTAATAGTTTTTTAATTATTAAGGTACGATGATATAGACCTTTTCGTTACGGTCCACTTTTTAAACCTGGTACCCGTATGTTTCGGCGCGATTTTAAAGACGTTTCACGTCAAAAACATTAATTTCGCAACACAACAAGCGTAACAATCCAAACCGTAGGGTTAAGTAATATTTACCACAAACTAAGTAGTTGGCTTGTGTAGTTCGGGAACGAACTAGTTCATAAGAGCGCTCCCACAGACAAAATATGCGAACTAGTTCACGTCATTCTCAACTCCTTAGTTCGTATTTCATAACCAAAGTACAAAGATCGTGAAGACGTTTTTATGTATAGTCTATGGTGAAGACCGAACTAAAGACGTTTCACTCACTCACTGCACATGCGCATTGCGTGACTCATTTATATAGTTGACACTATGTTTATTATGGTATGTTTTCTGAGTTGTGGCAGCATTGAACTAGGGAGCGAATTGGCGGCCAACCAGTGCCTTCCTAGTTCCTATGCGATGCATTCCAACTGGGAGTCGGGAGCTGAAGAACTAATAGAGAGAACTAGTTCGCTTAGGGGCAATGAACTGATCTGAGTGATCTTAGTCGCGAACTATTAAGCACAAGACTACTAAGTAGTAAGAAGAGAACACGTCTACTTACCGCAACTAACCGGAATTAGGCCACAGACAAAACAAATTATAAATAATGTCGGTTTATAGACGCAACATGACGGAAACATGGAAATATTGAATATGAAAGTGGTGATATGTGAAAATAAAAAAAATTGGTAGATTTTAGGTCTAGGGTGGTAGATAGGTACATTGAAGTGAAAATTGGTAGATCTACCAAAAAGTTGGTAGATATGGCATCACTGGTGCTCACGTACCACTCTCTTATACATATGTGCATTTGCTTGTAGACTCCCGAATCTGGTAGGGTATAGAATCCACAGATGAATCGTAGTGACACTAGTAACCTTTTTCAACCTATTGATTTAAAACATCATACTTGTATTATTACTAACTTTAGCTAGAGTTTCTTAGTAAAACAGTACATGTCTTCAATAATAAAAAACTGTAGATTTTAGTTTTCTCTCGTCTATTTTAACTATTTCTGTGGCTTTGGTCATAGTCAAATTTCAACCATGCTGTATATATACTTGGTACCATTTTAACAGTTACCGTCAAAACCGATTATTTCCGAAGTGGAACATGATTCTTCGTTGTTAATTTATTGCTAATATTATTTGCCAAGTCAGATTTGTAAACTATGAGGAATTTAATTAATTATGCAAATTCGCTAAGTTAATTATTTATTTAAATGAGCGTGAATCTGTTATGCATCAGTATAGTTTTTGGGATATTTACTAAATTAATATAACTAATGCTATATTATACTTTTCGCGAATTTAATATTGTGGTAATTTCTCAATCATCGATAGATTAACGAAACTGAATTAATTATATGAAAGTCAATGAACTAACATTAATAGTACAACGGTTTGTGGATAGTACATTAAATATAATTTGTATATTTAAACATTTTAATTTATTAAGTATGCTTGTGAAAATATTTATGCCCTATTATCACACTTAAATAAACTTTTATACCTGTTTCATGATTTTTTTTTAATTTGACATGTGTAGTGGGATCAAGAACGATAGATCTATACAATTTTGACGATTATGAATCTTTATTACCACTTGACAAGTGATGAGTTAATGAGACCAGTCGCTGCAGTCGATAAAGAAAAAAATTTTTTCGTATATTATGTCGAATGAAAATCTTAGAAATCAGACACTCAATGTCAGATGAATGATTCTAAGATTATTGTAGTGGTCTCATTCAATCGGTCAAGCGGTTTAGATTCATGTCATTCATGGGAACAAAACAACAAACAAAGGATTTTAGTACATTCTAAATTCGACCCAATTGACGAAAGTGTCTATAAATTACATTTACATGCTAAATTCAACCTTTCTAATCTCATTTTAGAACTTATTGACTTTTAAAATAAAACCTTATTGCAACATTTGTTGTTTGTCTGTTTAGGTGACAATATGATACAAACATACTCACGTCTCTTTTCCGTGGGGTAGGCACAGCTTTTCACTTGTTACGCTCCAAAGATACTTCCCTAGCTTCCTCGACTTTGAATAATACTTTCGTGCACGATCGACGGTAAGAGATACTCTTGACCAGACCTTCATTATTATTATTTTTTCTTCTCTCAGGAAAGAGAGGCTGAGAATCCTCACAAGGAGCACGAAACGTGCCCAGGATACCACCGCAACGGCAAGTGTCACGGTGATTATGTCGGACTCCACGCGGCCAGAGCTGTCTGACCAGCGTGACCTACCGACTAAACGCAGCCTTAACCTTAAGGGCCCTACGGTTTGAATGGATGATCCATTCAAGCGTTTTTTATATTGTTTGCATTTATTTAACATATCACTCACGTATTAAATATATTTTTATTATTATTATGTTGTTTATGTCACGTGGTTTAGTAAAACACGGTCCTTTATAAGGCGTGCGCGGGGATACAGATCCAACGCGTAGAGGCCATTTAAGCTAAATTTAATGAAAGTGTGCGTGGAGGGTACCAACTGGGTCCAATCTCTATCTGCATCAGTGCAGTTTGATGCACAGAAACTATTGTCATTTGTGGTCAAAAAGTTTGTGGACTATTGCATTTCGATTTTGGTGGTAATGAGACCCGGACTATGGAAGAGACTCCGATCACCTGCCTTCTCAAAGCCTCCTAATTGATTTTAAATACGGCAGGTGGTGACTCGCCGCTCACTAAATGGGCCCCCCAAAAAAGCAGACCAATATTAGTGCGAAGAGAGCAACATTGGTGTGAACGGCTGAGGGTGTAGAGAGGTGTGTCTGCGACAGCGATCGAGACGCCGTCGGCGTGATGATATTATTACACTTCCACCCTTCGAGCATCTGCTCTTGCGACTCCACTCTGTTGAGCTGGTTAAGGCAAGACAGAGGCTGGTGACATATGCCCCCCCATCGGTACCCTCGGTGACGCAACTCACCGACAGCTCGCCACAAGCTGCTCTGAGGGAGACTGACTGCACTGATGGGGCATTTATGGCAGTCAAGGGGCATTAAATGCCCCACCAGCAGGCGATGGGGTCGTCACTTCCCTACGCACTTATTATTATTATTTTAAAATTTTATCTCCCAAGTGAATGGGGTGTATTTACTGTTTCTGCGGCCATTTTGCTAAGCAAGAAGTATATTGGGGTTATTGTGAGAAAACTTTATCTACAAAGACAAGAATTTCCTCACGATGCTACAGGTGTTCAATATCGTGGCTTTCTGCAAGAGGATTTATATTAATTTCTGTATAGTGATTACAAGTTTGGTTGCAAAGTGCGAGGTACGACTCCAGTGGTTGAAAGAATGATTGGTATGGTTTTGATTATGTTTATGTTCAATTAGTTTTTATTTCTATCGATACATCAGTGTATTTAGCTATTTTGATAGTGTGATTATTCATAATTTTTAAACACTTCACATTATATGACTAATCATTTTTGAATGGCTTTATTTTATATGATCTACGAATTTGTAAAATAATCGTTACTTGTGTTGATATTAGTTATGGTTACGTGAAATAAATTAATTTTGATTAAAAAAAGTGTCACAAGATCTTGTTTTTATGCCAGTCGATGTTTAGGTAGGTAGTTCTTTAGGTATCTCTATGGTAGGGTTACTGCATTTCTTTTTTTTTTTCGGGATGCAATTAATTAATTTAAAAATTATATGAAAAATACTTCATTTTTTCCGTTTACGATCCATGTTGTAACAGTCGCAAAGGAATCGAGACCAAAAATTTTCATTGATCTTGATCATAAAATTTTTTATGAAGCAATGTCATATAACACAAGTAAGCAAAAAATACCAAAAACCGTGAATTTGTAATAGGATTAATTTATGTAACTAAAACCTTGTTCGGAACCCTCGGTGCGCGTGTCAGGCTCAACCTTGGCCGGGTTTTTTATATTAGTTAATTTTCGTGTTAAATCCGCAAACTATTACTACACGAATACTTCTACTTAATACTTCGTCAAATAAGTTAATTTTGTGTTCACGACGAGATGCCACAAATAATATTATGTAAATAATCAATTTATTGTTATGTAAAACAGATGGAACAGATAACACCGTCGTTATATACTAATAAGGTGATAAATATTATGGATGAATATTTGAATGTGAAAGTATTGTATATTTATGATATATAATTAAATTATCTATTTTATTTGTTTTATGAATTATGTGAGTCTGTTTATGGGCAAAAGATGGGAATTAATTTTATCTTAGATGATTTTTTAATTATATAATTATAAAATATAACTTAAATCAAGTAGAACATTAATTATAATTGTCTACAAACTAAAAATAAACTAAGAAACAAAGAGATGTAAAATCCTGAACTTGTCTTTAAAAACTTCCAGTTATAAAAAGAAAAGCTGGCGCAGGTCAGCTTATATACTTACTTATTAGTTTATCCGCAAATATTTATTTATTTTTTTAGGACAGCCAACAAAATATACACTAACATAATGTTCATGGACACTTTAATACATACGGCTTTGCTAAGTGCCAATATTAATTAAAGGTTGCCACAGCATACATTAACTACGAGCAAATGGAATTAACAAAAAAAAAACATCAAACGGAACACAAAACAAAAAGTCGATAAATTTATAGAATACTACATGTACTCGTATACAGACGGATCAACGGTGCGCGAAAGATTCAACTATGCGTTTTTTTTTTTAATTGTACAGACTCCTGAGAGAACTCTGACTCCTGAAATTGTACAGAGACTGCGTTAGTCCTAGATAGGTGAAGTTGAAAAAGCTTATACGAGTATCTAGATTACCGAAGTACTTTGCAGGGTACAGTAAAGTTTATTTCTTGTAATATCTGAGGGCAATCCATACAACCATTAAGTAACTTGTATAAGAACGCCTGATCTAGTAGTAGTCTTCTGTGTTGAAGACTATATAATTTGAAAAAAGCTCGCTCTTCATGCGTTTATTTACAATATAATATTACAAACTTGTTGTCCATTTAATAGTTTTATCAAACAACAACTCTCTAAGGCTAAAATCAAACTGAAACTCAAATCGCTGCCAAAAAGAAAAAGCTCAATTGAGTCCAAATAGTGCCCTTCGCCAAAATATCCCACCACCTATTAGTTTAATCTATATACCAACGCACGCCTTATAAACGACCGGGTATTTAGGCCCTAATGATAAGCGGACAAATAATGTATAAATAAATTTAGAACACACAGTGACGAAATAGTTTTTGAATTACATATACATATTTAGCTAATAAATAATACAGGTGTATATTAACACCCATAGATGAGCGAGCGTCCAGCTGTGGCGAACGCTTCCATCACTCAACGTATGTATAGTATGAATATGAAAGAGATGCTTCACCATCAATAATCTTTAACACTGCCTGTCAATTGACAGGCACGTCACTGAAATATTTTTCTCTACGCGTAAAAGCGACAAAGTTATAAAGCTCTTTTTACTGCAGTGAATGCCAATGATTCACAATGCATATTGCGCCCGATCTACCTGCAGTAAATATTTGGGACACAGGGTGAAGCTCCACCTACCAACTAAACTCTCCCAAAGCTTATTATTCTGCATCGCCCCTCTCCTGAGGGGCGGTCGCCCTCACCGTTTGCCTATATGGTTCTTAGAACTTAGGCACAGGCTGAGTTTAGTCGGTAGGTTACGTGGTCAGACCGCTCTTGCCGCGTGGAGTTAGACATAACCTCCGTGACACTTGCCGTTGCGGGAGTATCCTGGGTACGTTTCGTGCCCCTTGTGATGGATTCACAGCCTTCCTCTCCTGAGGAAAAAAAAACTTATTGCCGAGCCTAAGGCCTGGGGTACTAAGGTATGATCTGATGCGATCACCCTTCTGAAGAGGCGCGTTGCGGGGCAGCCCTTAGTAAGTGGCTGCCAGAGTAGGCAGATCGAAACTAAGAAAGTGCTGTGCAAAAAATACTTAATTATACTTATTAAGCAGAAGCCGCTGGCAGCTTTTGAAGCGTCGCTTGCGCAAAAAAAAAAAAGATTAAAATGAATTGCGTGTTTTTTTTTTTTGTTTGGGGTAATGCTCCTGCATACTCCGCTACTGGGTGATGATCTATGGCGATGTCTAGGGCTATGGTCACGCCTACTCGGAGATCCCGTCTCTGGTCTTATATGAGCGCGAAAAAGAAACACATTTATAACCGCCTAACCCGTTCAGACCGTTCTCGCCCTGCGTGGCATGCAAGGTATGGCTACCCTTGCATACCCTTATACCCTTCCACCGTCAGCATATGGAGTCTGGGATCCTCGGAATCCCCACCAGCCCAAGGACCCAGTGCAATGGAATTAGCAGTCGTCACTTATCCGCCCCCTAGTTCTATGGTGTCTACACTTTTTAATTTTGGGTAGATCGCAGGGTTGAACAGAATAACTTGATGATGTCATTATATAATACGCGCTCACTATGCGTATACAAGACTGTTATGCGGAAATGACAGCGTGCAATTTTTATGCATTTTCCATTGTAACAGACCGTTGGTAATTTGTTTACATTTTATTTGAATATAACGTATCACTACAAAGTCAGTATTTCATACATATTACCTCTTATGAACATACTGCACACAGCGCACAAAATTGACACATCAGATAAGCAAAGTTTAGAAACAGCTATAAAATTAACAAATCAACATGAACGACAGTTTGTCATGTGCGAAGTAGTTAATCCAGTTTCGCGGACTGTGATTTTTTATCCGTGTGTTTCATTGTGAATTGTTCCAAACATGTGTTATTGCGACCGCATAGAGCGGTTAACACATTTCACTTGCATTGCTTGATAGTTCCAGCTATGGTGTGTGGTCCAAGTTTAAAGAGGTTAAGCGCAAACAAAAGCGAGCTCTATTTTTTATCGAAGATAAACTCAGTAATACTCAGTAATACAGTTTTCTTTGAGTAGAAATAATTGATTATTGATAATTAAATAACTGTGACATAAAACAAATATTGTTTATAAAAAAATAGATTTGAATGTGTATGTATTCTAAGAGCGTCGTTGGCGTTGTTGTCTCGGCAGTGGGTCTATGAGTCGAATGATTCGGGAGGCCCAAAGTCAATTCTGCCATGTGCCAATGTGGTTTTCGGTTTTCGAATTCCATATGTACATTTATCTGACGCTCCTACGGTGAAGGAAAACATCATATAGCAACCTGCATCTGCGAAGAAATTCAAAGGCTGGAGCAGCGTGGTTGACTAAGGCTTCTTCATTGCCCTAATATATTTAGAGTTAGCTCATGTTCGATGAGGACGTATATGGGCTGTGATGAAGTGTGCTCCAAAGAAACACCTAGTGCAAAGAAAAAGAAAATCCGCAATAGATCAGCCTTGGTCGAAATCGTACTGCTGGTCACTAAATATGACATAATTTTCAAGGTATGCCAACATGCACTCGTTCTCATATCATCCTAATGATGGAAAGAATACGAGGATTTAGTTTTCTGCTAAGGTTTGTTTACAGCCTTTGTCCAAGGATGATCTGGAGAAATTAGGCTTCTAGTACCTAGATCGCCCTAAGTGCGGATAGAATGGACATTTAGGTGGTTTAGTGGGTATGCCCTGCTTTGCGCCGCGTGAGTCCCACACACGCCTGTCAATTAGCCATTGACAGGTACGGTGAGTAACAGCATTCCACCGTTAAAAAAAGAGGTTTGTTTACAGCCAGTAGATTAAATTGTTTCACTATCAGTCAAAGTAATAGCTTACCTTCTAGATTTTATTACATTCAACCCTTCTTTCGAAATAAGTATAAATAAATTGTAGGATACGTCTGAGTATTTTATTCACATGTATACTAATAAAAAAGAAGAAAGATATTTATGTCGTAAGAAGATACTTACTAACATGTAACTACCGATGTATCTAAGAGTAATAGAGCTAAATGGAAAGAAAAAACGCGTCATGTCAACTCGACATAGAAGTGACAGACTTCGACTAAACATCATTGAAAGTTAGTCTTGATTTATAAGTACTGTTTCATAACGATATATAGTAAGATACTGCACCTCGTTCAAACTATGATTAATTATTTGACAACTGCTAGACGAAATTTTGTTTATTTTTAGGTTTATCGACGCAATAATAAATTATACTTGTATACTTACACTTCAGATTTAAATCAACCACAAATATACAGCTGTAAATGAAATGATACTACAATTAACAGACTATTCTATATATCACAAATAAATCACTTTTCAGTCATCTCCTTTTAAAAACATGCAGCATATAACTTTAAGTTTATAAAAAAAAATTTTGAAACGCAGATAAACAGCACAGAAAAACAAAGGTCCAGAATCGTGGATATTTCGAACTAGTTCTAATATTATTATGTTCTGCATATAAAATTGACATATATTCTTTGTACTGGAATCAAAAGTAACCACAAGAGCGCGTTATATTAAGAATCATTTCGCTTTTAATTGTATCGATAATTTGCGCAATTAACCTTGTGGTTTGCGGTCAATCTACAATGCTCTTGTCCCGTAAGACTACTTCTACTAAGTGTGAGCAACCGACAAACACGAGTTGTTGTATAATTGTTTTAAAACCGCAATTCGGTTTTCTCAACTTTTCTATAACTGTGAGGCTGTATTACAGTTAAACTTCAGTTAAAGTACAGTAAGTTACGATTCGAATGAAATCTACGTAGAATGAGATGGATGGACGTGAGCATCATATCAGAAGGCGTGTGAAGGGAATCGAAATTATTAAAAGACGTAAGGTAAGTATGCACAAATAAAATTAAAACTAATATGTATGACGTACATGAATGTGCTAACGATTGGAAAAATAAGACAAAGTATGTCTTTTTGTGGACTTATACTTTTAACTAAGTTAAAAGTGTCGCCATCCACCTGACGTAATACTACAAAACGTAACATCAAAACATTATATGATAAAGCCATATATCGCGTTAAATACAGCTTCATCATATTGTGTTTTAGTGTTCGTATTAGCTATGCCGGTGAAGTCAAGAATATGATAAAAGAAGCATGATCATCAATATACGATATCGACAGCGCAGACAGCTGCAAATTCGAGAAATTTATATTTGATCGTATAAAACTTAGACGTTTTTGAATGTATAAGTAAAATAACGGAGAATAATTGAAGATGTAATTTTTGCATTCAATTAAAATGACAATATACGTTTCAACTGTATCATTGTGTCGTTTTTTAATTAATGTAATGTTTTAATTTTGACATTTCACCGTCGTTAGATATATGCATCGTATTTGACAGTTTATAGTAACAAATTGTTCTATAGCCCGATGTTTATTTAAATATTTTTAGGAAACAGAAGTAAATTAATATAACAAAAAGAAGTTATAATCACACACACAAAAGTGAATCAACATTTTTTACGGAAAATTTAACAGAAATTATCACAAAGCTTAACTCTCGAGTAAATTAAATGAGTACGCACTTTCCTTATACCAACAACTGAGTCTCAGAATAGATGTGGTTTTTTTGTAGGGACCTATATTTTTTTTTTCCTCAGGAGAGGAGGCTGAGAATCCTCATGGATACCATCGCAACAAGCAAGCAGGGATGCGGTGATTATGTCGGACACCTGGTCGAGGCGGCTCGACCCAACAGACCTACCGACTAAACTCAGCCTAGCCTTGGCCATAAGGGCCCTACGGCTTGAATGGACCTATGCCGAAACCGCAGTTATATAGGCGTAGCCGCATTAGTTATTCGCTGGGTGCGAAGTACTAGGTGTAAGTAACATAATCTATCGCAGCGGTCATGGTGGTCAAAAGTAGAATTAATGTGGGCTCTGTCATCAAATGTATCTGTCAATGGCAAAGCGATTCTACATAATACATTTTAATATCATTAATTAATATTTGTTACGTATTAAATTATGTATAGAATTTTATGGGTAAAACTTTTAACTGTACTTACTGTTATGCAACGATGTTATCCGACTTATCTGGATTACTCTAAGCTTTCCGCAAGCTGATCTATTGACCCACTAAAAAGTTTTTGGTTTAACAGAATATAAACATATTTTTCTAAAAGACAAGAATTTTCTTTCGTCTTTTATCTTTACCAAAATGCTAACTTCTTCTGATAATAAGATTTTCAATCAACTTGCTGCTAAGTCAAGTTTTATCTTCTGCAATTTAATGATGACCAGATAGACATTGCCCAAATTATATTATAAGATTTGTCGTGCTGAGTCGATAATAATAAATTATTACTTGCTGTCTAATTGCCCCGTGACTGATTAATCATCAATTCTAATTCGTAAGAGTCAGCTTTCCTAATTTGGGAATCAAAAGTATTTTAATTTGTTGTAAACTAATTTAATTAAATATATTTTTAATTAAATATGTGATTTGGATAAACTATTTTTATATTATATATGAGGGATTTGTTATGTGAGAGTGAATTTTGTTAGCGAATTGTACACGAGAGACACGAATGAACATGATGTCGCGTCGTCCAGTTACTGCGCCCTCGCCGACTAGAGCGTATGTCATTGTGTTTGGTAAATATTCATAGTTGATGTAATTTATTTCATTGGAATATAATTTATTTAAAGTTTGTTTTTATTATAAGGTCAGTGTCAGTAACTTTCGGTGTAGATAAACAGCATCCTCACACATTACGCTGTTTTAGGAAAGTAATGAAATCAGCCTAGTCTGATATTACTTACAATTTATTAAATGCGCGGTAACACGTTTCATACATTGATAATTTACATTAATGTCACATCTTACAACATTAACAGTTACATCAAAAACAATTAAATCGACCTATGATATATCCAGCCAATACCAACAACTTTCCTTTAAATACGGTTTGTGGTTGGAATTTGATATTGTGAGAAACACTCACAAATCCGGTCTTCAAAATAATACTCATTTCGATCTGAAAACGAGATTTAATTTATTACTAGCGATACAGGAACATTTAAATATATTTACTGTTATATAATGAAACCATTAAAGTAGCTTTTTCTTGAACTATAAATGAAGTAAACAAACCCTGACACAATCAAAATTAAACACACTTTTTGAGTAGTTATTTTGAACTCTAGCAGAAGGCTAGCCTACCAAATAACAACTGCCAACAACTTTTGGTCAGGCAGAAGGCCTGGGACCTTATCGGCTTTGAACTAAAGCTTTCCACTTCCCAATTTCTCTTTGTGACGTCACTTTTACTCTAATTATATACTACATTATACTGACAGTTACCCAGAGGAGCAATGCTGGTAAATAATTACAGACGAAATGCAACCCAATCATCCACTCCAACAACCTAATAATCTACGCGCCCCTATTTACCAAAAGTAACGTTCAGTTCTGTTTCGGCAGTGAATAGGTAGTAGAATAGGCAGTTGTGACAACAACCTTTGATCTAGTGTAGCTGTCAACTGACAGCATAACTATGCTTGATTATGACCTTAATAAAGTCTTAATATAATGGTATTAGTAACCTAAAGCAGATATTAACTTCACCACAGTTCTATCCCCACCCCCTGACCTTAATGTTTACCCTAGACCACGTTATCAACTACGATCACCGAGTGCGGATTGGTCGACGTCATGCCCCATTGTATTTATTTGCTGGTATTTGCAAATGGCCTTATTATGATTTACGTCACTGAACGATCATCAGCTAAATGTATATATGAATTACGAAAATCGCGAAACATTATGCGATACAGTATGGGGCTCAAACGGGGAATAAATAGGTGTTGCAAGTGTCCATAGGCTACGGTAATCGCTTACCATCAGGCTGGCCGTAGGCCTGCTTGCCACCATCATGCTATAAAAAAGTAAAACCAAACCAAATGTAGTAACATTACAGGATTGAACTGACGAGGAGCCAAATCACAGTGCCACCGACGTTGGAATGTTAATACTTGAACAAAATTCAGCGAATCCGCTCGTAGTTTTTAACATGGACCAAAAACTAACATACTAATCGATCATTATGTCACTACAATATATCTTGGTTATACAGCGTAATGGTATTACGTCAATCATGTTACTGTTATATAGGCATAAAACACGGCACGACAAAATAATAAGTAGCGAAAATGTTCCTCTGTTAGAAACTAGAGAATTTACCAGAGACTACCAGGATCCGTCTGCTTGCGTACACCTCTATCTTACTTATTATATAGGCATAGAACACTAAACGACAAAATAAAAAGTAGCAATAAATGTTTCTCTTTTAGAAACTAGAGAAGTTACCAGAGAGTACCAGGGTCTGTCCGTTAGGGTGGGTACCTTTGTCTATCTTATTTTTGTCGTAAAACAGTAGTGTTCACTTTTTTGTGTAAAACGGCAAAATTCTAATAGTGTAATCTATACATATAATCTATACATATAATAAGACAGTAAAAATATTTTGTCTGTACATTTAGTATTTTTGACTGAAATGGATAGAGGGGCACTTAAATAGATTATTAGAAAGCAAAAAAAAATTTTTGGAATTTTTTGTCTGTCTGTCTGTCTGTCTGTCTGTATGTTTGTTCACGTTTATCTCCGAAAGTACTGAACCGATTTGCTTGAAACTTTCACTATTTGCTTTGTTTTAACTCAGAATAATATCTAAACTTTGTTTCATCAAAATCGGTTCATTAAAAAAAAAGTTATCGTCATTTCAATGAACTCAAGGCATGATAATATTGCGAATTATAATGTACACCATTCTTACATAAGTTACATGGGAAATTTAAAATCTAAAGACAATTCATCATCATGATACAATATACATACATAAGATAACGTCTTTATCCCCTGCGGGGTAGACAGAGCCACAGGTTATAAGACCCCAAAGGCCACGTTTAGCATGTTCGTGGGCAGTGAGATGGAACAGGGAACCAAAATACGATGAAACGAAACCAGTTTTTATCAAAATAATATGATAAATGCGAAAGTTTGTTTGTTTATTACCTCTTCACGCTTAATCTATACATATAATAGAACAGAAAAAATATTTAAGTGTAAATCAGTTTCATTACGCATGTTAGTTTTTTTAATCAATTTCTACAACGCGCTATTGTAGTTTTTTCAAATAAAGCCTAATAAAGGAATGTGTTTCGACATAAGGCGAAAATCTCCTTCGTATCTTTTCATGATCTTTGCGCTGAGAATCGAATAGGAAATTTTCTGTGAATTTTGCTTTAATTAATTTAATATTTCTTCTGTGTTGATTTCGGATTTTGTTTTGCTTTGTGTTTAGGATTTGGTGTTACTGGTTGAGTTTATTTCAAGACGGACTTTTGCTGTGTTTTAGGCTTTTGTTTTGCTTTGCGTTTAGGTTTAATTGGTGTAATTGCCAACTTCATAACGCTCTTTTGATGTATTATTGCTTTCTAATTAAGTTTCAGTGTTAATTCCATAGAATAAACTAACAAATTATCATTTGTAGGTGTTCATTTTTTGGATTATTTAAAGTAATCTATACATATAATAGAACAGAAAAAATATTTAAGTGTAAATCAGTTTCATTACGCATGTTAGTTTTTTCATAAATCACTAGATGGCGCTGTTTCATTTAATCAAATATGATTTGTGTATCAATAACATTCAACTCGAAATTACGCAGACGAAGTCGCGGGCAACAGCTAGTATGTCTTATATAGGCAACAAAATAGTGGTAAAAAGTTGGTATCCGTCACTTTACGTCTTATATCAAAAAAGAAAGATGGCTGGAGTAACAGCCTCCCTACGATTGCACGTAGCATGGTCCATACAAAGACCATGTTCGGAAAACACACCCACAGAGGCGGTGGGTGACCTATGATGATGAACTCTGTCTACCTAGTAGAGCCTAAGACTAGATATAAGCTACTTTTATATACGAAAAAAGGGCTAAGAGGAGTCGAAAATAGTATAAAAAGTTATATGGAGAGTATCAGAAATTACTGAATCGATTTTTATGAAATTTGATATAGCGATAGTTTGAGACTCGGCAAATTTTACCACGGGAAATATATTTCTCCTTTTGGAAAATTCAATAACACCCGAGTGAAGCAGCGAGCGGAAAGCTGCTTCCTCATATATTGCAGATCTAATATCTTAATGTTTCTGCATAGGTATCTTTATCCACTTGTTTTAGTTTATCGCATTCCTTATTATGCGGGCGTGCTATTTATTTTAAGGTTTATCTTGCACATAATTATGCCAAGTCTTAAGTAGTTTTAGTTGCAAGGTTGCAATAAGTGGGAAGGGATATATGAACCTTTTCTTATCGCGGAAGATTTGTAATATTTATTATTAGTTCTATTAGCGCATAGATACGTGGTCTTACATTATCTGATTGATGTACACACGATAGATAACCATTGAGTTAATTTGCGTAAATGCAAAGTTATAGACAATAACAGTGTGTACATTAAGCAGAACATCAAGCATTACATTTGAACTGTGGAAATCGTTACTATTACAAGTGACAAAAGAGCTGTCTCTAGGTCAACATGTAAAATCTCATGCATTGTTCTGTCAACAATATTAAATACTAGCAGCCCGCCCCGGCTTCGCACGGCTATTAAACAAACATTTCATAAACTATACTTTTTTAGACACACCCTCCACTATACATACTTTCTCGTTTTTCCGTGGGGTCTTTAGAAATAAAAAACACTTATTATTATTATGGTGCCGTCCAACGAACGGCGTGAGCGACGACCATGCGACATTTTTCAATTAACTTACATTTATAAACTTGTGATATCTTTCGAATGGAGTGTTCATATTGAATCATTCAAAAAGTCATATAATGGTATTGAAGCAGACTTAAATATGACAGTTTGATAAGGATTAATTCCAAACTGTAAATAAAAGATTCAGAACCGTCACCCTGGTGGTAGGGCGTTGTGAATAAAAAATTATTAATTGCAAAAAAGTTCCAAATGAACTATTACATTTTGTGACTATTCAATTATGGAACGTGACATTAAATCCTCCAACGATGTATTTTGTTCTCCAACGCACACACTGTTTTGATAGATATGATTTAATTTCAACTTTATATGGCGTTAATAAAGCGCAAATTGACTCTTTGGAAATTGAAATTGAATGTTAGGAATACACCTACATTGCTTAGACAACAGTCAGATGTTAGAGGTTTAGAATTTTGTCTATGTTTTTGTTTTCGAGGTTAAATTCAAAACGATTTTTTCGTGTCAAGATAAAATTAATTTTTAAAATGTTTGAATTGTGAAGTATTTTTAGATATTGTTTGGAATTATGTTATTAAAAATATTAAAATAAAATTGATGTAAAGTGTATAGAATATTCATGAGGTGGCATTGATGTACGTTTTAAATAAAAATGATATATTTTAAAATTTCGCCTAAAAGATTAACTACTAATGGTTGCCCTATTATATAGCTTTTGCACACACATCCTTGTACTCACCATGGTGAACATTACTTCACTTCAACATCCACGTTGGTACAAATGTACCGTATGCGCTATTTCATCACACATCGGTGGGTGTGCATCTCCGTAAGCCTCAAATAAGTACTTAGTAGATAAGCAAATAAATTTCACCCACACGCGGGCAAAGGTGTACTCATATTTGAGTGCTTTTGAGAGAAAAACTTTCTGTTATTATGCCAGTTGAAAAGTTTATATGGTATTTGCGATGAAAGAAACATAATTAAAATTCATCGTATTTCTTTAACACTTCTATCGTTTTACGTATAACGAGATTATCCGTCTGTCACTCAAAAACCGAATACATCTTATATATCTTAATATATATATATATTTCTTGTGTGCGTGTGTATGTGACTGAACTCCTCCTAAACGACTGGACCAATTTTGATGAAATTTTTTGTGTGTATTCCAGGGGGCTTGAGAATGGTTTAGATTCACAATACGGTCATATAGATATTGTTTTTCAGCTAAATTATTTATTTAAAAACATTTGAGACAACGTGAGACAACGTGACATTTGAGACATTTGACATTTGAGACATTTGACAGGACAACGTCTGTTGGGCCAGCTAGTATATAATATAGATATTACTGTTAAATGTGTTCTGGATGACTGCGAATGTAGGTCAACGACGCTTAGTGAGTGATAGCCAAAGCCCACCTCTTAATTAAAAAGTCATATTACATTATTGCATGATCATGTAGAATTTATCTAAGCTGAAAGTAGAAGCTCCACCATTAAATTTTGATTTCACACTCCAACGTATATGACTTGAGATGTTGCCTCGAGACCGCTTTTCTGTCTCTATTCTGGTAATTAAATAATTAAGCAGAACTGTAAATCACAAAATCTGTATACAAAATTTCATAGGTTAAAACTAATTACTTATACAAATTTCATAAATATTTAAATCCAGTTTTTAAGTCAGTTAACAAATCAAAATCGATTCGATGCAAATAGTTAACATCTCATTTCATATTTAATTATTAAATATGATTAGGATACATTTATATTAAATCTTTTCCTATTGTAAACGCGTCCTTATAAAACACAGCCATAAGGCGAGCTAATGAAATCTCCGATTGTGGCAGTTATGACGTCGTGGCTTTTAATAATTATACCTCATTATCGTTGGGAACAAGAGGTATTAAGGATTTCTTCATAATCATTGCTTGTCAAGGTACGCGGCGATATTTTGGTATTTGAGGTGCGGCAGAATAGTAGTATTTAAAGCTTGTTGTGCGGTAATGAATATTAATTAAACTTTACAGTAATATAGATTATATATCAAAATAACAAATAAATAATGATAATAATAATAGATGTATGCAGATGCTCGAAAGGTGGAAGTGTAATAATATCATAACGCCGACGGGGCGTCTCGATCGCTGTCGCAGACGCACCTCTCTACACCCTTAGCCGTTCACACCAATGTTGCTCTCTTCGCACCAATATTGGTCTGCTTTTTGAGGGGCCCATTTTGTGAGCAACGAGTCACCACCTGTCACATTTAAAATCACTTAAGAGGCTTTCAGAAGGCAGGTGACCGGTGTCTCTTCCATAGTCCGGTTCTCATTACCACCAAAATCGAAATACAATAGTCCACAAACTTTTTGACCACTAATGACAATAGTTTCTGTGCATCAAACTGGGGGTAGTCTTTGGCTGTATTTTTCATGATGCAGATTGAGATTAGACCCAGTTGGTACACTCCACGCACACTTTCATAAAATTTCGCTTAAATTGCCGCGTTAGATCTGTATTCCCTTACAGAGGACCGTGTTCTATAAAACCACGTGACATAAGCGATAATAATAATAAAAAAATAATATTTTTTATTATTATTGTCGCTTACACTATTGCTTACACTTATACCAATTAGCCTAGCCCTAGCCTAGGGGTCGGCAACCTGCGGCTCGCGAGCCACATGCGACTCTTTTGATATGAAACTGCGTCTCTTTAGTTCCATACACAAATATTATAAATATTTAATTTTTTTTTTATTTTATACTTTTTTTTTTGGTAACAATATATTATAACAACCATGACTAAGGTTCAAATGCATTTATCACGCAAACAGCTTTTTCGCACCGGCACTCGAACCTGGGACCTCGGAGAGGGCGACACCTTGAAACCGGTATACCAACCACCCGACTACGGAGGTCGTGTCAATTGTCTAAAATATGACGATAAGTGTCCTGCGCAGACGCAATCGCGGGTTCCAGCTGGTGTAACAATATGGCAGACGCTATTTTTAATTAACTCGGCCCAAGCATTCCTCAAACATACCAACTCAGTGCGGGAGTCATAGATACCAAACTAAATTGCAGGTATATACAGAATTGAAACATGATCAGTTAAAACACTAGACCACTGATTCTCTAAGTGGACCACAATTCTATATCGACCCGTAGGGGTCTGTGACAACCTGCAACGGGTCTACGTCAGCGAAAGAAAAATTTGGGGGTTCATGAAATAAAAACGGGGGTCCACGACAATGGTTCTCAACATACACTGATTGTACCTATTTATTTACATTATACTATGTTACTAGCTGGCCCAACAGACGTTGTCCTGTCAAATGTCTCAAATGTCACGTTGTCTCACGTTGTCTCAAATGTTTTTAAATAAATAATTTAGCTGAAAAACAATATCTATATGACCGTATTGTGAATCTAAACCATTCTCAAGCCCCCTGGAATACACACAAAAAATTTCATCAAAATTGGTCCAGTCGTTTAGGAGGAGTTCAGTCACATACACACGCACACAAGAAATATATATATTAAGATAATATAAAGACAAAATTATTTATAAAAGTACCTATGAAGTAAAAAAAATATATTTATATTATATAAATGTTTATAAAATTTTGTAAGTTGTAGGATCTAGACCAGAGGTTCCCAAACTTTTTTGTGTCGTAGACCCTTTGCTATGTTTTTCGGTTAAAGTACGTCGTACTGGTGACTTAAAGGCACATTCTTCTGCAGTATTGATGCAATTGTGAAATGTGTTGGGCCATGTAACTCGGTGTTTGTTAATGAAACGTTATTATTATTATATCACTTAAAAACACCAGCCTATTCAATCACCTCTCGAGTGTTTTGACATATAGTAGTATAACTAGGCGGACGCCATTTTTACTTCATTCCTTGATTCCGCTTTCAACGGACCATGAAACATTAATTCCTAAGATGTTATCGGTAGCATAAAAATGACATATTCAAATTATTACAAATTTCAATCAGCAAGGTGATCTCTGACTCCTTCACCCCAGATAACCCACACGTGATTGTGTCTAAGCAGTTTCTAATAAGCGGGACACCTGATAAGGCGACCTTCTGGTGCATTAGGTATGCCTTGTTGATTCCAAGCAATGTTAGCATAACTAACTATTGTTTGCTTGTTGTTTGCTAAGGAATGCAAGATTTGAACGATAAAGCTGTTGTACCAGTGCTTATTGAACTGGAATGCCAGACATCATATTTATTTTTTTAAGTTGCGTGTACTTTTGCAATTTTGTTTAAACTTTGGTTATTTTAATATAGTTTTTGATAGGTTTTTTGTTTCAACGGCTTGCAGTAGAAATGAATGGATAAAAATTAATTGCATTAATATAATTCAAGATTAAGATGATAAAGCTATTATATATAGAATGTTTCAGAGCTGCTGATATGGTATTTAAGAGGCATAAGTTATATATTGAGACTTGAAAATCTCATTCTTTCTGAATTTGTAAACAAAAACTTTTAAATGACTAGGGGTAGTCAGCTGTTCATACAAAAGAGCTGTAGAAGCAATGTCGATCAATAGACTGCGCCGTAGTATTCCTCGCTCGCTGATGTAGGGCTGTCGATACTTTTATTAAAAAAAAATGTATGTAAGGGAAAAAGTATCTTGATTAGTGCTAATATTTTTTCATCAAAACCTTCACTTCTGATGAAGACACATCACTAAATATTATTCAGTAACATTTGTAACCCCCAGTAGGTACACGAATGAATCTGAATTTCATATATTGGCTAATAATACTAATAATATTGTACGTAGGTAAATGACGACCTCATAGCCCACTAGTGGGGCATTTAATGCCCCATCAGTGCAGTCAGTCTCTCTTATGGCAGCTTGTGGCGAGCTATCAGTGTGTTGCGACACTGAGGATCCCGATATGCTTCTGGGAGGCGTATGCCACCCGACTCTGTCTTGCCTTAGCAGGCCGGCCAGATTGGAGGTGCAAGAACAGATGCTCGAACGGTGAAAGTGTAATAATGTTATAACGCCGACGGTTTCTAGATCGCTGCAAACACGTCTCTCACATTTTTAGCCAGTCACACCAATGTTACTCCCTTCGCACCAATATTTATATGCTTTTTTAGGGAGTCCATTTTATTTAGTTAGCAGCGAATCACCATCTACGATATTTAAATCAATGAGGAGATTGAGCAGGCAGGTGACCGAAGTCTCCCATAGCCCGGTTCTCATTACCACCAATATCAAAATGCAATAGTCCGTAAACTTTTTTAACCTGTAATCACATAAAGTTCCTGTGCATATAACTTGGTAGTGTAGGTAGGTGTAGTCTTTATTGCATTTCACATTGTACAGACAGAGATTAGTCCTAGTCGGGACAACACTTTCATTAAATTCGTTTCAATTGCCTCTACGCATTGAATATATATCCCAGCGCACTCCTTATAAAGGACCGTGTCTTATAAAAACGTGTGATATTAAACGACATAAAAATAATTTTGTGATACATCATTAAATTCTCTACCAACCTCTCAACATCAGAACTTTTATCTACCCCTGTGTTGTTAACGTGATCTGCCTTATCTGCGAGCACGAAATACTAAACCAATTACATCAAAGGCAAAGCCAGGTCATAACAAAGCAACAAAAGATGCTAAAACAATAAACTTAATAACAACAAAGAGAACATGGAAGGCCGATTAAGTGATATTATTTTCATATCTCGTAACGTCGATCGATTTGTAACGTGTGATTTCATAACGGCCAAGGTTTCTTGGGCAACGCCGTTAATTGTGGAACAATATCGTGTAGAATAGTGGATGTTGCGATGAAGATAGTACGTAGGTTGCTGGTTTGATCGGCTGTTAGTTGGGAAGTTACGTAAGTAGTAAGCAATTTTATATAAGATGTGTTTAAAGGCTTTCAAAGGGAATTTACTTGAGCTTCAGAATTCTGTGTACCAGTAAAGGCAGTCATATTACTGAATACCATAACCACATTTTATGACACAAATTTAAAACGTACGCTAATTCTTGTTAGGATTACAGCTTTACGGAGAATCTTTGATCATCATCATGTGATGTACTTTGATCGATTATTATCATTATGATCAAAATGGCGAATGTTCTAAATTGATATTTTGTGAATAAATTAGTCTTCACAGTTTATTTTTCTTTAATATTAATATAATTTCTATAATAGTTAGTTCTGTTTTCTTGACAGAGACAAATCGAAAAATAAATAGATGATCATTTCAATTGGTTATGCACTTTTTACCACTCCATTGTAACTGCAGTATATGTCAGTCCAATCAAAGTTGATAGCGACAGGGCTACGGAATCAGGGAGCTGGTGTATCTATACAGACTGTAGATAGGGCTGCAAGTCACACTATACATAATGACTCTTAGAACATTTCTTTTCCGTACGTAGCATAAGATGTTAATGCAAATCAACTGGGTAGGTACACAGTGGTACAGTACAGTAATACAGTTGTCAAGGTTGACATACTGGTACTACTCATACTTGGAAATGGATGTTATTTAAACACTTGTTAGCCGGACCAATTTTATAATATTTCTACAGTCACACACACATCGATGGTTAAAAAATTTAAAAAATTCTATATTATTGTCTTGTTAAAAGTAATAAATTTAAATCACCGTCCCGCTTGAAATCATCATAAAAATACTATACACAAACAAAACGAGAGGCCGCGCCAAATGAACGACATCAAACCTAGCTTTGTTGTTTATGGTCACGCTCTGTTAACCGGCATTATAGTCTATGGTCAACATAGCCGGCCAATGACCTTATACGTCGTTCGCTACTACAATTAACGTTCAAAATATGTAACTGAGTTGTGAATCCGTGTTGTTGTTATACACATACAGTGGTGGTCATATAATTAGAAACACTCCATACAATCTCATAAGCATCAACTTGAACTAGTAACAATCATTAATAATAGTAAGAAATGATTTAATAATTGTTAATGCAACAATGTGCCACTACATTTAACTATGCATACAATAAAATAGTAGTTTATGCAACTGTCATATAATGAAGGGTATTAAAACACGAGTGTGAGTTTATGAAACGAGCGCAGCGAGTTTCATAATAGTAACGAGTGTTTTAATACCCGTGTTATATGCAGTTGCATACACTACTTTATCTTCACTAATGCAATTAATCAAACAACAAGAGTAAAAGCTGACAATAGTTTATTTATAATAATTGTTCAAATTTTGGATGGTACAATTTTGAAAGTTAATGTTAATTATGATTCAGCAGCTGTAGCGGTCGCGGGGCAAGCAGTAGAGCTCGTAGACGGAGTCGGAATATTTATAATCACTTCATTCGTCTTGTTTTCTATACTGTTCAAGATCGTATTTGAGACTTGAATTTTATTCATTAAAGACTCATCAATGTAGCTTTCAGCCACAGTAGAAGACTTCCACCCCCGTGCCGTTTCAGTGCGGTCAAATCACCACCGCTATCTATGAGAAGGGTCGCCGAGGTGCGCCGGAAGCAATGCCCCGTGTACAACGCTGGGTTAGGCAGATTCAAAAAACTTGCGATAGTTTTTCCCAGAGCACCAAATTTATTAATACCAGTTCTTTGATCAACGCACTTCCCGATCTATAGCTCAAGAAAAAGGCAGGGTTTTGACAGGGGGTGGGTCGAAGTTCCATATATTTTTTACATACGGCATAGCAGTTGCCCGTCACAACGAAAGAACGATCTATTTTCGTTTTTGTTTTCGAAACTTTCACCATGATTGTACCTTCGTCTATGTTAGAGACTTCATCGAACTGGATGTTGTATAGCTCTTGCCTTCGGCATGCCCCCATTATGCCGAATATTAGTGCAACCTGTAACAATAAACGATATAATAAGCTTGAGGTACATAGCCAAAGCAAAAACTATGAATTATGAAGTAGTAAAGTATAGGTACCTACTACCTAATTTATACACAAAGCGCTTAAAAACGGAGTGTCTAGATAACTTGCGTGTGTAGTACGTAAGTACTAGGTAGATTAAATAACAGAACTAAAATACACTTACCTTTTCAAAAAGATACAAAATATCTGGTGAATCGTCCAGGAACATCTTCAGTTGACCTGATGTAAACGTCAAGGACTTTTTTCCCTTATGTCCTTCTGAATTGCGTTTCAGGAACGCTATGACTTTTGAATACTTCGTGATATCAATATTGTTGTAATATTCAGTGTGGACTTGAGCATAGAATATTTAGCCCACATAGAAGATGGCTTGAATTTGTCGGAGAGGTCTTTGAGATACGCAAGAATAACATTTTCAGAAAATGATGTAGTTTTCTTTTCGATCTTCCATGCCAAAAAGTTATTATATTCTTTTTCATATAATTTTTTAGATTTTTCTGGCAAAAGATTATTAGTTATTTCTGTTGCCAATTCCAGAATATCCGGAGGCGTACAGATATCGTCGCTGTCCATTTTTTACTTTTAATTTGAATAAATTGTGTAAAACAAAATACACTGCGAAACATTAAATTCCCGCGTACGTGTATTGTTACAGTGAACTTGCCGCCATTAAAATCTAACCAATGAGAGCACAGCTGCGCGCGCAGGGCCGATCAAGAGCGAGCGCGCGCTGTTCAGTTTTCACGTATAATCCAACTATTTTCAAAAGCCAGCCTAATATAAAAATGTTAATACAACTTGTCTGAGGATTTTGACATATGGCTCGCCAGGTTAATTGGTCGCGTTTTATTGATGTTATAATGAGATTTTACGATATCGATATGGATATTATACCATCATGTGAAATTGCTTAAATTGAGTATTTTGTTGTCTGCGCTATAACAGTAGTAATTATAAATCAAGTATGGGAAACATAAGTAGAATGTTACAACATTAGTGTAGATAAAAAATATAATCTACTTATTATTTTGAATTTTAAATGAAATTTTACTTCATATGATAAAAATTTAGATACTGGCAGCTTGGACAAATAATTAGAAACATAATCTATTGTACGTTCTAATTTTGAATTAAAAAGAAATAAATTCCTTTCTTCGCTTGTTTATGATGTAAATTGTGTTTTGGCGGCATTTTAATATCAACTTCAGTTTCGGGACGGTCAATTTTGTTTAAATGGAAAAAAATAAAAGTTGTGACGCGTCAACTCGCCAAATAATTGTTAATTTGCATTTGAATCGACAGTGGACTTATAGAAGAATCGCTGACCACTTAGAATGCTCCGTAAAAAAGGTATTTAATGCTATTGACCATTACAAAAGATATGGAACTACGGAAAACAAAATCAGAAAGCCACGTCCAAGGAAAACGACGCGACGCCCCGGGAAGATATGCATATTGTACGTCTTGCTAAACAAGACCCGTTTAAAGGATCCATTGAAATTAGAAATGAGGTGTTTCACCAAGTGACCCTAGAAACGTATCATCAAGACTAATACGCAGGCGATTAGTTGAAGCGAAACTGTTTGGGAGAGTTTCCCGAAAGGTCCCACTTCTTACCAAGCAACACAGAGAGAAGAGATTACTGTTTGTAAAGAAGTACAGCAAGTGGACGTACATGAGTGGAAGTACATGAATGGAAAAAAGTTTTATTCTCAGATGAAACTAAAATAAATATGGTGAATTCCGATGGTAAACGCTACGTTAGACGTCCATTTAACCATGCTTTTAATAATATGTACACAAGAAAAATGGTTAAGCACGGTGGTAGAAACATTAAAGTATGGGGATGTTTTTCCGGGTACGGAGTTGGACCCGTTCGAAAAATTGAGGGTGCCATGGATCAATACCATTATAAAAATATCTTAGAGGAAATAATGATTCCCTATTCCTATGATAATTTACCGATAACTTGGATCTTTCAACATGACAACGATCCCAAACACACGGCCAGTAGTGTTAAGTGTTTCCTTAGGGAACAACAAATTTCTGTCTTAGACTGGCCCACGAACAGCCCGGACTTAAATCCGATTGAAAATCTATGGCATGATGTGAAGAAAAAAGTAGTAAGTAAAAGGAA
Organism: Scirpophaga incertulas; assembly: GCA_036419045.1. Taxonomy (NCBI): domain Eukaryota; kingdom Metazoa; phylum Arthropoda; class Insecta; order Lepidoptera; family Crambidae; genus Scirpophaga; species Scirpophaga incertulas. The sequence goes on along the minus strand of CM071628.1, from coordinate 15,563,399 downwards.
CTCTTGTCAAAATCTGCTGTATGAGAAGCTTTTGTAGAAGCATGGACGTCGATCTCAGGCGAAAAATGTCTGAAGTTGATTGAATCAATGCCTCGTCGCTGCAAAGCTGTTACTGACAACAAAGGCTACGCAACTAAATACTTATTAAGCAATAAACAAAATGTGTAACATGTAAATAAATATCCATCAAAATAATGCACTCATTTATATATTTTTTTTATAAAATTTCAGTATTGTATTAGAAAATTGTTTTAGAAATTGTCCATTACTGAAGATTCTATTAATATGAATAAGTTCTTTTACATGCAACAAATGCTTAAATGGTTAAAGTTAAGTGTTAAATTTTTAGGTTCTTTAATAAATTTTAGAGCAAACAACATATTTTATTCCATTTCAAATATTAATAAGAATTCTATCAAACAATCCAGCCTACATGAGGACTGTTTCTAATTATACTCGTATGACTGACACTGTATATTACGTATTTGTTTAATATTGTATGAACATGTATTTATTTATTTTAATAAAATTACCAATAAATAAAGTTTATTTTCTTAATCTAGTCAGTAGAAGGGTAACGCACTTTCATGTGTATGTTTGAGAAGCTTCAAGTTATTTTTTATTTTATTTAAATATATCTTCAGTAATCTACAATACCATTTATCCCAACATAATTATTACATTCATAAAGACATAAATAATGTATTATAATAAATAAATATTTCTAACACACGAATTAGCCTAGCCTAAAGTAACCTCTGTAATTCTTGTGTTATGGGATCTATGGTAACGGATAGACATTATATATGTATATTATACATAAATTATTTTATTATAATTAAATTTGGTAGAAATATATTATATCAACCATGACTAATGTACAAACGCTCGCTTTCATCACGCAAACAACTGCCCCCACCGGGACTCTAACCCGGGACCTCAGAGATGGTGACTCCTTGAAAGCAATATATCAAACAAGCGACTACGGAGGTGGTCAAAATAATATTTCAATCAATACAAAAATCAACGAACTCTGTTCAATATTTTAAAAACAACTTTAAATCAGAAATAGATTAGGAAATTAATTTCATGATCCAGTTTTGCAAAAATCGATTAAAATGTATTCGTTCGATCACAGAGCGTAGGCGATATTAAAATTTGCAAGTTTCAACCATATTACCACGCAATTCCTTTAGATTTCTTACAGAATTTCTTTTTAAGATATATTCTAGAATGTACTGGAATATTTAAAAAAATGCTTTTGTAGTGTGATTGTGTAGACTACACTCAGCCTCGATCTGAGCTATTAGAAAATAGAATTCATAAAGTTACTTTATTCCGTAGTAAAATTGACACTGAAGGAATCATAATGACGCGCATGAAAATTCAAGTTGCACTCAATTTAACTGACATAATCAAGATGTCAGTTGGTAAGAATGAATATATGTTTTACAACCATTATGTTAAAGGGCTAGTGGGCCAAACCACATCTAAGCAAAGCAACGCAATTTATTACATACCATTCCAACACTAATTTACAATTTGTAACATACTCGTGTTACTTTACATAAAACCGTAACAGTTAAGCTGCAAGTTTTGTATGAATATATCATATTCTTCACGTTTCCAACACTTGTTGGAACCATTAACTTCGTCGTAAAACTTTGATCATCGACATGTAAAGTCTGTCATAAAATGACCGTACTACTTTTGACGTTAACTTCCATTTAATTTAAATTTGACTAAACTCAGTATTAATGTTCGTAAGTAATATATAGTTTATGTAATTTGTCACATTTATCTGTCATTTAATCTTGTAAGCAAAAATAGATCTTATTGTTTTGTGATATTTAAATGACTTATCGTTCTAAAACTAGTAAAGTATTATTGTCGACTATACTGTAGCATCTTGAATACATATGAGATGCAACAAACGTTTTAATAATGTAATTAAACAATATCATTAAATAAAATTAATAAATCAAGATATAAAACCAATTGTAAGTGTTATTATCAAATATTTGCATCAACGCATTACATCACATTTGGTTTTGGCGCAGATAATCCTACTTAAAAATCCAATTACTTTTTCTTGCAATAAGTCGCCATGAATTAATCAGTCAGCCAGCAACTGTACGATGAACGAAATTTAAATCCATTATATTGTGATATAGAGGCTATTTCTTTGGTTTCTTTCGAAACTTGTGTTGTATCAACTTAATAAGAACCAAACATTGCGAACTCTAGCGGCAACTGTCCAATTAATAATCTGATACGGCAATCCCAATTATTCGTAGTAGTAAGTAATATTGTTTATTGTAGATTTTGCACCTTATTTATTTATTTGTAAAGTGTAAAATAACTTGACATGCTGACACGTGTGTTTAGCAGTATTTACAATGTCTTACAACTTGTAATCACGGCGCATTGTCTGCAAAAGATCCCACAAAAAGTGCCGACGCGAAACTCCGTTACAAAATTTGTGTGAGTAATAAAGGAAATTAAATGTAATGTAGCCTACATTTGATAATGACGTTTGAATTTGTGTTTATTTGACTAGCAGTTTCCCGCGGCTTAGTCTGCACGGATGAAGACTGAACATTATGTTTTTGTGCATGTGCAGAGAATATAAAACTTTCGTGCAATTGCATGTTTCTTTCTCTTAATACAACTCTCTTATCACGAATCTTTGCCAATATTATAAAGCTGAATAGTGTATTTGAATGCACAATTATTTTGAACAGAAAATGATTTAGCAGTATTTTTTAAATATATTAGACATATTTAAAGGAAAGCCATGACGATGAGCTCTCGTGTACATCAGTCAGCAATCTGTTCCAGAGCTGAGTAGCGCGCATAAAGAAGGGAAAAAAGAATCATAACATTATCCAGCGGACACGGCAATGCAATATTTACAGTAAAATTATAAAAATTGTTTATTCAATATCAAATTCCATTGGGAAAAGCGGATTTTTTCATTCGCATGTTCATTTCAGTTCAAAATTCTTGCACTCACCCAAAACTGCCCTGATTAATTCATCATCATGAACTTGTAACATTGCGTAACATTGGTACGTTGTACAATCATCCATAAAATATTCAACGAAGGAGAAAAACTGCTGGTTTTTAACGAGGCATTAGTATTCAGGCTGCGTTAGTGTATCACCTCGAGTGACGCAATCCAAATGGCAAACTGCCCGTAGCTGTCAAGTGTTTCACCATGCCCACTATCCCTTCTAGATGGTATCAGATGAAATACAAGCATTTGATGGAACTGCCGACCGTTTGATAACAACTGGATTCTATTACAGTAGTTGGCTACTGAGAGTTGTTTTTATAAGTAAACCTTTTGACATTTATCTCACCTGTTGGTAAGAGCGATAATTTTGGTAGGGTCAAAGATGAAATGGAGCATCATCCGGATTTTCTGGAACACAACAAGGCTATTAACATTGTCATTATGATGATCAATCTTGTTAAGATGTTGATGTTAGCCGAGGGTGTTCAGAAAACCTATAGATAAATTATCGAGAGATATTGATTTGTGGTGGTTAAAACATTCGCATGAAAAAGGATATAATTTAGGTTTAAGCCATAAGTTAATGTATAAAAAGTAGAATAAAATTGACTTTATTATGCTTTATTCGCTGTCATTATTTTGTCTGAGTTTATCAATAATAATATTATCTGCAATTCAATCTAATTCCTTTCCTTGTCACCTACCTAGTCAATCTATCCACTAAAAAACTTATCCTCTTGTAGAGAATCGAACCCTAAACCTCCTGATAAACTCACTGTGTATCAGCTATTATTGTTATTAGAAAGAAAGAAAGAGATATTTATTTGGCCATTCTTGTACAGTATGTCGCTTATGATATAATAAAAGAAAGAAAAAAAATAAAATAAAATAGAATAAAAAACATAAAAGTCTGGCCAAAAAGGCCCCTACCTCAGCTAATGCTATTACTGCTATACGCAGCAAAAGCGCTGGTTTTCAGGTAGGACCATTGATTCCGATCATTGAAGTAATATGCACATGGACATAGTGCATATTGCCTCCATAATCCCGACATGGACGTAAAAGACAGTACACACACTATATAGTCTGTGGTCATGACAGTGACATTAACATATAAAAAGTACTTTGTGGACATTATTAAAACAATAATAGGTGAACAAAAATTAATGTACAAAGAAAAGAAAAGCAACCATTTTGACGTTAGGAACAATCAATATGTAACATATTATAATACAGAAGCATTCCAAAAGAAGGTTTTATATTATTATGAGAAGAATGCCAGCACAAACATACATTTGTTTTTTATCATTAACCATAATTAAAATCTTACTTCCATACAAACTTTCTACCTATCATAATAACTGTTAATGTGCAAATTAACAAAAGTCCATTCTGTCCTGTATATTCATAATTAGGTAGTCCATAACGGTCTCTATAACTTATTAGCTCTGAATGTTCACTCCTCAAACACGTAAATAAGATTCATTTACGCTGCACCAATCTGCACTGGAATTCTGGACATTTCATTACCATATCTAACAAGCTGAGATCTGTTTGCATTAACAACAAAGTATTTAATGTCCCCTAAATCTTGCATTCTGTGAATTTCGACAGGGCTTTGAAAGAGCTAATGATATATTTGAGACTTTACCAGATCGCTGGCTCCCTTCATTAAACTGTATTGTCTATTTGCTTTATTTGTTCTGCAATGCCGTAATGGATTATAGGCTTGGCGTTGTAATGGATATTGCAGTGTTCTAGCTTGGAAATTATATTTAATTGTTGGTCTTGTGAATAATAATACAGTTGACGCCACGTCAAGCAGTACTGGCAAAAACTACTGCTATTGCTTACATATACACGGTTTCAAGACTAACGGGTAATATCTGGTGTGTTGTTGTATGTCCTACTTCCACTTAAATGTTACTGGATATTATAGTTGTTATTGGTCTTATCATTAATCAATTCAAATCGCGGGCGCTCAATTGCAGTAACTGAGGTCAGGTAGTCGCTAGTAAAGTTCATTTTATACCTGTTTATCCTTCCATGCACCAAAGTATTTTTAGTTTTTCTAATTTCATATCTGGATTTATCTAATTCTCCTACAGTGAAAGAATCTTGCATAAACCTACGAATTAATTTAAAAGTGTATGTTAAGTCTACCAATCCTCACTACTCCAGCGTGTTTGACTAAAGCCTAACCGCCCTAGCTAGTTAGTGTAGGCTAGCGACCCTGCGTGGATTATTTCCTAGATTAGGAAAACTGACGTTAACCTCTCATTCTAATGCTCAAAGCCGCCCTTTTCATGTCTCCAGTTTTATCACCATTCTTGTCGATAATCAATGTGAATCACGATATAAAATCTAACTAATCTAGAACTAATCGATAAAAGGTTTTTCACAAGAGGCGTATACAGTTGTAAACTTATCTAGCCACTAACATTACTGATTAAAATTGACAATATTTCACTAAAATACATTTTGTGTGTTAGAAAAAAAAATGCTTTCAATAGTTCCATTAAGGATAGATTTAACCTCTTTATCTGAGTTGACCCTTGATCAACGAGTTGAGTTCCGAAGAATTGTTTGACATGATGCAACGGCCACATTCTATTACCATACCGCTCGCCATCAGCAAGATGTTCATCCGCGGTTATCAGTGCGGTTTCAAAAGTATTTCCTTGGAGTAGATTATAGGGTTCTTCAAGAAGGGAGTAAATAGGTTTTAAGGCATTGGAACCGCGTTTGTCGGACACGGATCGTACTAAAATTAATTAGTCGTGCTTAAGCTTTGTATTTAAGCATACATTTAATCTTATGCCATTTCGTTTATGTCATTTCTGTTAGTATATTTTAATCAGATGTAAACATTTTGATTGGTGTATCGATAAATTAGACTAAGCAGCATTTGGCGTATCAGGTGATGCTATGATCTCGACACTGGTTTTCAAATGGGGAAATCCGGCAGACCCTGGTTCAATCCTGCCATTTACAAATGTGTTTTTCTTTCTTCGCATTATATGTGTACATTTATCAGACTCCCCTACATTGAAGAAAATCATTGTGAGACAACCTGCGAAGTATTTTTTTAATTCTATATTATTAATTACACTCCACTTTAACCCATTTTGTATTTTCGCCATTTCATGGTATCGGCCATCATGGATCTGAAAATTATCATAGTGGGGGACGTATATTGAGGGAGTTGTTTCTAAAAAACCTTTCCAAAATAAATTCATCCGTTCAGACGACATACACAGAGACATCAAACTTATGACACCTCGTCCTTTTTACGACGAAGGTTAATAGGCTGATCTTGAAACTTAAAAAAGTGTATGAAAATGTTAATAATTTGTAAAAGTATTTTTTATAGTTTTCATAAAAATTATTAAAGTGAGGCAAAAATGTTGTATTACTCTACAATGACTTAACAACCTTTTTTCACTGGCTAAACTCAAGTTTCCATTGCATAAGTGTTTCTCAGACTGTTGCTTGTCTCGCTGAGTTATCGCCTCATTAACGCCAAGCTTCCTGTACTCGCCCCCTATTAGCGGACGTGGAACTCACGTTATGGACATTATTTTCAGAGGTATTATCGCAGTATCTTCTTCGTCGTACAGTGTCGTCATTGCCAGTTCAGAGATCATCAATACTGCAACAAACTGTTTATTGTAAGAGAAAATAATATTTTTGAGTAGTATATTGTACAAACAAGCTACCTGAAGATAAATCATTGCCGTCGCCTATAGCATATGTTTGTAGTGAGATTCCCAGAAAATCTCTAAACCAACGTAAAAAACGACGTGGAAACGGTACGCGAAACAAGTGAATTCCGAGCTGTCGATTTGAAGTCGGACGGTGACGATTACAGCCTTAAGTGATTCCAAGTAACAAAGGCTACTTTCCAGTTTACGAATATGATTTGGACTTTATTTTATGATACTTTTTTTATTATTGTATAAATTGATAAATACTCGAATCTGATGGTAAGTGACTACAGGATAGTAAATTTGGTTCCTCTAAAATTCGCATAAATCTGCGATTCTCACATAAACCACAGATTACGTCACCAACTTGTGACATAAGAAGTTAATTCTATTACTACTAGGACCCCTTAGGGCAGGGGACGATGCAGGGTTACCCCAAACTTAGCAGTGGAATGATTCTTTGTGAAAATCTCCGAGACTTATATGAACTATCATTATAGTGTTTTGTTTATACAAGTATGAAGAGGTTTTTGTATATTCTGTCACTTTGTTAATGGGTGTGATGCGATGGCTTATGTAATTTTTAAATTCACCGGATTAAAATGACAGCTAGAACTAAGTTGACAACAGTCGTTGTTGAGTGTCACCTTGTATTGTACTCAACTGTCATTCTAGTGTATATATATACTGTAGCGACGGAATGGTTCTCGTAACCTTCCATTCAAGCTGTAGGGTCCATGGCGAAGGCTCAGGTGAGTTTAGTCAGTCCTGGTCGGGCAGTCCTGGGATCGTCCGGAGTGATTGGGTTTCCCAGTCCCTGGAGGACCTGGATGACTCTGGATATACAGGATATTGAGGTGGTTTAGTGGGTATGGTCGGCCACACGCCGGGAGAGTCCCACACACGTCTGTTGTTTTGCCAAATCTACAGATAAGGTGCGTCACTGCATTCCACCTCGTTAAAACAAAAGGCTCAGGGTGAGTTTAGTCGGTAGGTCAAGCCGCCTCGACCGGTTTGGAGTCCAACATAATCATCGTGGGACTAGGTTGCAGTGGTGTACAGAAGGATTTTTAGCATCTCTTACCCAAAGGGGAAATAAATGTTCCTTGAGTTACAGACATATGCGGGAGGACCACAGCGTTGATAGATCCTCTACAAGGTCGACTGACATTTGATGAAAATCGCAGGACCAATAGATGTGCAAGGCGTATAATTCAGCAGTAGCAGCGAAAATGATGATGATGAATAAAACAATTAACATAATTTATTTTAAGTAGTTCTCCTATTTAATTTTTATATCAGTTTTGCTACATATATTTAGAGGGTAGTTTGCATTGAATGACCCTTTCACTGAGATCACTAAATAATATATAATTCTTACAATACCAAGTTTAATTCTATTGACATCATGGTTATGAGTCCTGGACAGTTTAAAAAACAAGTATTCGAAATTCTTCAGAGAAGCACTACTTAAGTAAACTAAATATTGTAGAACTTTTTTTTTTTTTTTTTTTTTTTGTTCCCCTGAGGAAAATGCATTAAATTGCATACCCCGGCTGTGGCGAGCCGGGTTATGTGGGGCTCTCCTCCCCAGAAGGGGAGCCTACCCACTAAAACCTGTAGAACTAACAGTGTCTCTGATTATTAGTTTTGTAGATACAATAATTATATCATTTGTACATTTTACAACCTACTTCCTAATTTGAATAATGTACATTTGGAAGGCTTTTTCGTTTTTTCGTTGTTCTTTTTGCTGATTTACTAGGTTTAGAAATCTGTATATTTAAAAATAAACCTATAACTTTTGTTTTGTATACAGTTATGAAATCAAAATAACTTTTTGATAATTATATAATAATAAAAATCTATATATAGTTGTAGACACTACCCTATTGTACCCATATGGGGCTGTGACAGAGTGCATGTCAGACAGACATGCATTCTGTTAATTAAATCTACTTACATTAATTTATTGTATGTACTGTATCAACGCAAGCTGTATTAAATGTAATTATCTTATTAATATGTGGTAAATGCAGTTGGTGGCTGTACTAGTCATACTCTTAAACATTTTTAACTTTATACATGTATGGTCGCTGTTTGTTTACCTAAATAAAGAGAAAAAAAAAAAAAATCACGCTTGTAATATTGTTGACGTTAAATCATAAAAAATATATCTATATTTAAGCAACATTTCGGGGAGGCCCAGACCCCTAACCCTTATTTTAGCACCCGGTAAGAGACATTTTCGCGAGGCAAAAGTATATTCTTTCCCGAGTCTCTAACTATCCCTTTATCAATGTTCATAACAAAATTCGTTACAATAAATATTGTTCCTCTTTATAATATAATTACAAACACATACACATTAAATCTCTCAGCAACAGGTAGCTGGTGAAGCTTTAACGGCCGTAAGGTATGATACTGTAATAGCTATGATGTACTGTTATTTGCTTGATGATTTAAACAATGCTTAGCGCTGTGGCTTGAAATGATAACATCTTATGTGCTGACGTTAGCGCTAGTGCAATTTCTGTAAATCTGCTTCAATCAGTGTTTTAATCAAATATACCTTCATGTTTCGTTTAGGATTGTTCGAAATTTAAATTATGATGGAATGGTATGAAACATTTATGTTTTAGTACTCGCGTTCCAAGATATCTCCATCTGAATATTTTACGAGCACACAATATTATAGGAGCACAAAAGTATCAAGTATACGAGCCACCCCCAAATGCTTTAATTACAATAATTTCGGATGATTATTTCGATGAGCGGTTTTTTCGACTTGTAGATTTATCCTACTGATAGATATTATAAATGCGATCATTTGTATATGGATGGATGTTTGTTACTCTTTCACGTAATAACTACTGAATGTATTTGAATGAAATGTCACAATAATATAACTTATACATCAGTATAACACATAGGCTACAATTTATAAAGATATACGCTACAGTAATATAAGCTACTCAAAATACTAGTCCTGCGCAGACGAAGTTACCAGTTAGAGTGTAATATTCGTCATCATTCATTGCTACTAGATTGTTCATTCCGAATCATACAGGATACCAGTCCCAGCTTTTAGTAGTTGGAGTTCTATTTGTTCACTTACATTACAACACTAGCGGTTTTATGCAGCACAACAACGGCAAATAAAAAAAAAATATTTTTTTATATTATATGGACCACTTCCAAATCGACTCGATCTCACCGGATTTTTTTCAATCTCTGCATCTTGTCACAATTAAGATATAGAGTGTCTCGTTCAGGAGACCGAAGAACTGGCATTTTTTATTTATTTATTTATTTATTTTTATTTTATTTAAACTTTATTGCACATATAAATATACAATAGGCGGACTTAATGCAACATGCGGCATTCTCTACCAGTCAACCGATCTTCGAATTTTTAGATTTAGTTTCTTTATAGTTTATATTAATTTTATTCATCAATATAATTCATTTTTTTCTTTTTATTTAATTAAATACATACTACAGGTTACAATCAACATGACACAATAATCACCCAAAAAGTTGGATGGACTGTATGAATGTTGATATGTTGAAGAAGGGCGAGTGTCAAAATGGCGAGTGGAAGAGGAGCATGTTGCGCCGACCCAAATAAGTATTATTGGGAACAGGGCAAGAGAAAGAAGAAGATATAAATAAAAATGTCACCTTTACTTTTCCAAACATATTAGAATTACAGTTGTACATATTGTTACAGACTTACGACGTATTAAGAAAGAATGTTGGTTGTACTTTAAATTGTTGGTATAATAATTATTATTTATAATAAAACAAATTTAATTTTAGTGTAGCTATCGAAAAATTTTTCATGATACACAATACATATTAAAAATGTATTTTTTTAATATAGAGAAATTGCAAACCAAGTAATTATAAAAATACCAAGAATTAAAAAAATATACCAAGTCTTATATTCAATTTTATTGTGACCTTAATAAGTACTTGTAAAATTAGTTTAAAAAAAAGTTTAAGAAAGATTATTTTGATTTTGACTACTACAAGTTATTATAATGATTATAGGTATTTGTAGGAGTCGGCACTAATTTAACAGATAAAATGCATAATATACGAGTATATTCGGTTTAGAGAATGTACTAAATATTTTTCGTAACAAATCAATTTATAACAAAAAATTTACATAAGTGTAGGTACTTACTATAGGCCACTGATGACGGCAGCGCATGATTTGTTTGCAAAGAATAAAAAAGTTAGTTCTGTGTGGTCAGTAGTGCTCACGTTTTCGCACTTACTAAAAATCTCAGACTATCTATGTGAATTTTGTAGTGTGTTGTTAAATCTTCGTGAATATTGTTTTAACACTAAAATAAAACTCAGTTACAGCCTACATTTTCATGCCGTCAGCAGTTTGTCGTTTAATTCATAGTTTGTTAACATATTTATAAATATACAGCTAGGGCTGGTAACTTTTTAATATATACATATATATATATATATATAATATATATATATATATATTATATATATATATATATATTATATATATATATATATATATATTTAGTAGAAATTTAAAAATTATTTTTTACCTTATTTGTACATTTTATGTTAAAAATCATGACATTAGCTTTTATACATAAATGATAGTGACTCATTTAATTTACTTCTTGATCCTTCGAAGATCGTAGAATTTTGTATTGTTACATGAATACAACAATCGTTACATTAGAATAATTATTCGAATTTACGCAGATCCCACGAGTGGCAACCCTATTGTATATACATTTTATGTACATTTATATACATTTTATGTACTGACAAAATGTCCATACGCAGCAAATGATGTTTGTACACAGCTGTATCGGATTTCGCACAAGAATGTCAGGCGTATACGTCTGCTTTTAAAAACAATTACGCAGCGGTGTGCATTCTTTCGTACGAATGTAAACAGTATTGAATGACAACTTCGAGAAATATATCAACGTGCTTAACTTTGATATACATACATAAATATAATCACGTCTTGAAGATTATGATTGATGTTATTGCTGAGCTGTAATTAACATCCAATTAGTCGTGTCTTACGACATCGACGGGCGGAAATGAAGGGGTGATACGCAGGGCTACCAGTAGATAAATATCGACTATACATTTTAATGTGTATAATTATACGTTTAATGGCGTTATACATAACACTTTTTCTTGCCCTGTTCCGAATTATATTTGGGGTCGGCGCAACATGTCTTGCTCTTCCACTCTCCTCTATCACAACCTTCTTCAACATATCGACACTCACACAGTCCATCCATCTTTTTTTCGGTCTTCCTTTCCTCAACCATAACTTTCCTAATAACATGAACATTCCTTCTTCTTAATACGTGACCATACCAGGAAAGTAACCTTTCTCTCAATTTTTCAAGAATAGGGGTTACTTTCAGACTTCCCCTGATATATTCATTCCTCACTCTATCCTTTCTTAATATTATACAGTGCATTATCGGTATATAACACTGTTTGATATTATATATCGATTTTTCTTCATAAGCCGAACTTACTGACGACCTGTAACGCTTTTTTACTTCGACTTCTCTTTTGAAATGTTATAAATAGTATTTCGTACTGGTCACATCCAAACAATCATATATATTTATTTACATATTTGTAATGTTGGCAAAATTTTAATTGCGGATAATATTCAAAATTTGCGGTTATTTTGTATCCAAATATACATACGATCTGGCAGCCCTGGTGATACGTCCACGAGTCAGACACTGCACTTGAATGTATCATATAATAGGCCTTTACTTATGAAACTGCTATTTTTTCATGTGTGCATACAACTAAAACTAACTTTTAAGGCTTTACCTTATGGATAGGTATATAAGTATTTATTTTTGCATTTCATTTTAACCATACAATGTATATTTTGTTAACTCTAAATTCGACAATTTGTTTTAGTATAATTAAAAATATCTTAAAAAATAGCTCCTGTTTGTTTTCATCGGAACTTTTTTACATTATTGTATCGAACTTTCCGAAAACGATTTTCTTCAGATATATTCTATGAGTTAGTTTGATATATATTGTTCAATAAATAAACGCGGAGAACTTTTTAATTTTTATCATTGTTATCGTTTAAATAATCCTCAACAGTATAATAACTTTGGCAATTGATTGGAATCTGTGAAAAGGCAAATCGGTACCACTTTATAACTATATATTATTATATTAAAGCTGGATTTGACGTTATATGCGCATGCGCGCTGCAGCGTCAGAAGTCAACTTCACCCGCTGTCGGTGCGTTTGACATTTGTGTTCTGTGCCACTTACGGGGTCGACCGGCCCAACGCGATGCCGCCTCCAATCGGCTCTATGCAATTATTACTTTTACTTTCGTAGTTTTTAATATAAACAGAAAGTTCGGCGTGCAGTGAAATTTTTATGTCGATGATAGCATCGCGGACACACAGAAGTATGTAATGTGATTGTCATATCTCGGATTCTGTGGGCAAGCGCACGTTTTTGCCGTAATAAATGTAATAATGCTAGTGAAATCCAGTTTCACTACTGAGTCTGACACGAGATAATTTGTGCACAGTCTTTCCACTGAGACATCAGCTTCTGTAAGTTGTGTCAGCTTTTGGATGTTTTTACTAGGTAAGTTGTTTGGCTACGAATCAAAATCAAAAATGTTTCTTCTAATTGGATTTTAAAATCACTTTAGCACGCTATTGGTTTATAAGTCTACGTCTATAAAACTTGTACGAGTACTAAAAAGAACTAGCAAGAGCTATAGTTTTTAAACATTTACAAACTATTGTAATCATTTGACTTGATAAGTAGTATAAAGGGCCAATATAAGTGAAACAGTATTTACTTGTCTACTTATTATTATTACTAGTCCAATTTTGTTTGTACTAAATACTGACAAAGCTCTGAAAAACTTAAACTAATATTGCAGGAACTTTAATTACTTCCCCAGTCGGAGTTCTATCTATTATTGTGTTTTAATATTTCATTGTCTGTGGTCTGATGGACCCGTAACCCTAACCACTTAAAGAATACAATTGTGTATTAAAATGCTCAATAAAGAAATATGAAACAATGCAATTCCCATACATTAATATCGAATCAAAAGTGTACAAATTACAACTTATTATGGAAACAAATAACGTAATTCTGAAAATAAACTAAACCTAAGAAACAAAGACATATATAATTCTAAATTTATTATTAAAAAAAACCCCGTTCAGCATGTCGGCTTGCGGCATGTGGGATCCCTGCCTGGCGGCGGTACTTCTTAGCATCGTACGAGCGATTTTTGTATATGAAGTAAACGCCATTTTTATTCCCACACATATTTTAATATATAATAAATATTTTAAAACTTAAATGTGCTATTTTCCACATTTAACTGACAGACTTTTCTAGAAAATCAGTAAAATCTCAAGTCCTCCATTTCTATATTTCGTTCCAGTTTATTGCAACCAGTCAATAAATAGCAACACTTCACCGAACCTATTTTAAATTTGATTTTTATAACACACAAGCGCACTCGGAGAAATTCTAGCATGGGTATCGCGGATTCTTTCGGACTTATCTTTCAAGTGCTGGTACAATCTACCGCCTCTTTTGAGTGTATCAACTTCGAAATAATTGCTTAATAATAACTCTGAAATCACATATTGTAAATTTTAACAAAAGGTTACTCAATGGGTGATTATCGACTTTATTTAGTTCGTGGTCGGGATGCGAAAATGTTTCACATCTGGTACAGTGGACCTATTTTGTGTTCAGTGGGTTAATTTGTCTTATCAGATTATGTATTGTTTAAAGTTAATGTTTTATTTTAATTTAATAAATACATGTACAAATTATATCTTTGAAATTTATATACATCTGTGTCATATATATTCACGTCACCATTTTCTTTTTAATTACGCATCGTTTTCGCATTTTGATACCTCATTTTAAGTTTTGGGCTTACAGCAAACTACCTGTTGTTTGCTTATATAAATGAGGAAATTGTATGTTGAGCTGTTAGCTCTGAGCTGGCCTTTTACACCACTATAGCACATACCAATAACACAACAATACAAATATGAATATTTGTATTTGTTCCATTGTTTTCCTTTTTAAGTATTCATGGTTAAAGAATTTTATTCTCATAAAAGATACAATACTTATCCACTTCATGAGAACTTAAAAATAATTATGATCTAGAATCTTACAGTCAGACAAAACACTAAAGCACCTTATGCCTTTAGAGTACGGGCTAGTTTGCAGCTAAAATGTATAGTCTGATGAGCAATAAGCCGTACGTACTTACGAGTACATACACCGTATTATGTTATTCAAAAATTGTCAACATTAAAATTGTGTAGTTGGGACTTAAACTTACTTAAAGAATCCATTCTTAATCACGCAATGGTAATTTATTGTAAAACTGTGCTCCTTCAAAGGTTATATTTTTCTTCCCTAGATTAGTACGGATTTTAGGTACCTACGACTAGAAAGGTTGGTCGACGTTAAGCTACGTTTAGAAATTTGTGATTTTTTGGTCAAGGACAGGAAGCTAGAATTTATGTGGATGGTTTTACTCAAGATCTTCTTTATTAAAATGCAACTACTCGAATTTCTTTGTTTTGTATTCTCTGTCTAGTATTTTGTGTTAATGTGTAAATAAATAAATCTAAATCTAATTCTAAATTAAACTACTAAACCATGCACCAAAACAAGATTTGACTGCGTCAAACCCAAACCTAGATGGTGCCTCCAATTTCGTATACGCGGGATCAGCATTTCGAATAGCTTATATTAGCTACGAGTATATCTATCTATTATCTTTATTAATTGTAGCCTATGTGTTATTCTGATGTATATATTGTATATTATTATATATGTATATTAATATGTATTTAGGTATATTATTGTATATTATTATATTCATTAAAATCCATTCAAACATCCATACTTATAAACTTTCGCGTTTATAATATTAGTAGGATTTCAAAAGCTCTATCTGTTGTTTTTTTTTATTTATATGTTATCTATTCTATTGTTTGTTAATGAACAATACATTATAATGCTTTACCAGTTTGTTATAACTAGGGATAAGGAACATAACTATTTACTTGAACTTACCAAACTTGTTTTAAACAGAAAAAGAGAGCTTAGAAACATAATCGCGGGCTATCTCTGGATCAAAACAGGATAGATTGATTCAGGTACACAACCTCACATTTAACCGACTCAAAAAAGTTCGCAAAAAACAGAACACATGGCCTCTACGACCTTCCAAATTCCAAAAAACTGCCGCACACGAAAATGAACTTTGTTGATTTCATTTACGTTTGAAGATGGCGTTCAAGCGCAGCTTGGAAGAAAGGCGGTACAAAAAGAGGATAAGAATAATGGAACAGAACGACCTTGACTGTTAACTGTAGGCCACATACCGGCTCTGGCGGTATGAGACCGGTTCGGTTTTTTCGGCGGTCGAATTGATGGATGAACTCCGAGCCCTCGATTTGGAGTCAGACGGTGGTGATTACAGCTTTAAGTGATTCTAAGTAACGAAGTCTCTAAAAATACATGTCTAATTTCCAGGATACAAATTCAATTTGAACTTTAGTTCGAGATACTTTTATTATTGTTTTAATTGTAAACACGTCCATTCGCCTATATGTCGCCTACAGTGCATGTGATTCTTGTGAGATTCGCAGCGAATCTGCGAGTCCCACATAAACCATGAGACAAGATGAAAAGTCATAATTCCCGATAATTTCACTGCCTCTCATAGCAATGTTAAATAAATTTGATAGCAAGAAAGTCAATTATTATAGAAACATGATATTTCCGTATGACTCTCCGTGAAGTCAGTGGCCTTCTGGGCTAAAGGGTCAGATTTCAAGGGTCGCAGCCCTGATACTTCTTACAGACAGGAATCACCATCTGGCGATCCTGCCGAAGCTCTAATTTCGTCATCGCATATGTCCAGAATCAGGTAATGGCGAGACATGTGCCGTGTCCATTTACGACGGTCCTTAGGGTTGCCACCACTTCATATTTATTGTTTTCCATTTAAATAAAAAATTTAATCTCCTATTTCAGTCCTTTTTTCACATTAAAAAGTAGCCTATGTCCTTTCTCAGAGTCAGGGTCGTAAAAGCGCGACAGACATCGCATTTATGATATTAAGATAAAGAATCTTAATAAATTTATTGGAATACCTACTAGTTAAAGATAGCTTTTATAGCCTCACGTTGAGCAAATTTGGGTAATAGGCGACCTTTTCTACTTGTTATTACTTTGCTGAGTTGTCCGCAGTTCATCATCAACAAAATGATGGAATGCAGTTACACAGTAAACAAAGACACATTTATCAATAAAAATTTTAAGTGATTTAATACTATAAATTAACATTTGACGTCATAACTAAACGTAAGTTATAATAATTTTCGAGTAATGACTACTTTGTAACCTTAATTGAACATAAAGTATAAATTTTATTATATGTTAATAAACTGTTAATAATCATCTAAATCACTAATTGCCCGCTTGTAATTGTTAATATTAAATTAATTACCGGTATTTGACTGATCTAATTAACATTATCCTCGTATTAAAGTGAAAAATGCAATTATACACTAGAGCCACACTATAGAAATTACCACGCATGCAAGAAAACCTTGAAAAAAATAGATACGACCCTGTGGATGAAATATCCTGTTCATAGATAAAAAATTGTCCCAATGTGGAATATAAATTAAGATGCGTTTAAATCAGTGATTCCCCTGTAGAATAAATAATATATAAGGATATGTAAAAAAAAAAAGACTAACACAAACAAAAAAGAGTGCGGACCAAAGAGTCCGCAGAAAACCAAAAAGAGCTAAAAAAAAATTTCTGTGATTCCCAAAGTGGTCTATATCGACCTCAGCTAAAAACAAATTCTGGGATCCATGAAATCAAAATGGGGTCCACGATAATAGATCTCAACACACAAATACTCGTATAGTATTTATTTACTTACATTATACTATCTTCTAATACTTTGTATACAAAGCATTTACAAGACATTTATTAAAGTACCTATGAAGTAAAAAATGTAATCTATACTAATATTATAAAGAAGTAAAGTTTGTGTGTTTGTATATTTGTATATTTGTTAAATTGTAGGGGGTAATCTCGGGATCTACTGAAGCGATTTTAAAAATTCTTTCACCAATAGAAAGCCGCATGATTGCTGCGTGTCATAGGTTAAATAAAAAACCAAAAAATAAAAAGGCTTTTACGTGGTAGTCCGTTTTGCAAAGTGAATCGGAGAAAAAACGGGCAGCGGACGGCGCGGGCTTCGGGTGCTCGCTTCGGGGATTATTAATATTATGCCCAACGAAGTGGGCACGGGTCAGCTAGTGTTTATATAATTTTGTAAGTTGTAGGATGTAGGCATTCAATATCAGATAAGTAGGGCGTCTACCAAAAACCGAAAAACATGGCAAAGGGTCTACTACACAAAAAAGTTTTGAAACTTCGGGTATAAATGAAACAAAATCTAGCATTGAATATTTTAAAAAATGCTTCCTGTTTTGTTGTTTGCACTGTACAATTTTGGAAGTTATCTTTAAGTAAATTCTATAAAGAATATAAACTAGATAGATAATTAAATCCGCTTATTAGGGTTCCATACTCAAAGACTAACATTCCGCTGTCCGTCCGATCTATCTGTCACCAGGGTGTATCTCATACACCGTGATAGTTTTTTTTTAATAAACCTCGTCCCACTCTATGCTTTTATCCTGTATCGTGTGAGTCACAAACATAGAATTTCATATGAACATACACCCAAACTGAATCAAATTTTTGTAGGTTATTCATAATATCTGTCCCGTGCTGGAATTGAACCCTCGACCCGTTGCGCAGTATCCGATCAGTGTAGTCAAAGTTGATATTTTCACAGAAGATCTTTTTCTGGTATTGTTGTTTGTTAGTTTCGTTACCAACATGTGATATAAGATGTTAAGTTACAGTACCCAATAATTTCACTACCTTATTTTTTTGTTCCACTGAGAATAATGCATTGAATTGCATACCCCGGCTACGGAGAGCCGGCGGTTATGTGGAGTGTGCTCTCCTCTCCAGAAGAGGGAGGCACTAAAAACCTCAGAAATGGTGGTCAACAACGCCAGAGGACGGCCTCTGGCGTTGTAGGGGGCCTTCGGGATCGAATGTCGCATCTGAGGACCCTCGGCCTTCGCTACCTGTCTTACCCTTCACACTAAAACACATCAATACGAAAACTGCTATTTTGTGGTAGAAGTAGGTAAGACGGGGTAGAGTCTTCCTCCGGTATCGAATAACTCTCTAGGGAGATAAATATATATATTACATAATTTAATTCTTATTTTAGTAACTTTAAAGGCCTAATTTTAATTAGTATATACATGCTACAGAATATGTCAGTTTTTAAATTAATACATACATATACTTACGCTTCTTTCCCGTGGAGGTAGGCATAGATCACATATTTCTACTTGCTACGATCCAAACATACTTCCCTAGCTTCTTCTACTTCGATTAATACTTTTTACCATCGCACCACCCGCCACCGCAGTAGAGTTCATCCATATCACCTGGAACCGATCTTGTCTAGTACAGTTCGGTTTCAGCGTTAATTCCTTCCGCGTACATGCAAACTCTGGAATGAGCTCCCAGCTGCGATGTTTCCTGAGCGCTACGATATGTCTAACTTCAAACGAGGCTTAAAAATAGTATTTTTCTCCAGGTAGGCAGCGGCTCAGCTGTGCCCCTGGCACTACAGATGTCCATGAGCGATGGTTACCACTTACCATCAGGTGGGCCATTTGCTCGTCTGCCACCGTATGGAAAAAAAAAACTTTCATGTACGCTTGTCGTTTACGGGTCTCTATACTTGATCTGATCTTTCTTCAGTATATCACCAATTTGGTTCAAGTATATTGGTCTAAGTAAGAGGTTCACAAACTCTTTTGTTTCATATACCACTTTCAAAATTTTACTGGATCCGGTAGACCACCTGCAGCTACATTTCTACCAATTTATACATCTATCATGTCTTTATATAAAATGGATTGGCGCGATATCAAAGTAGCTAATAGCTACGTTGGTAGAAGATCACGTCAAAAATTTTGTTCTTTACTATCAAAACCAAATTTCCATACTATTACGACCTCTTGTTTGTCACGCCCTGTGTAGCAGTCTACACAGTCCCGTCGAGTCTCTGTAGACCCCTGGGAGTCTATCGGGACCAGTTTGGGAATTACTGGTCCAAGTCGTCCTCTACCAACTTGTCCATTTATATTTGAATTATAAATTTCTTTCGTCTTTTATCTATGCTTTCTACGTAACCAAATCATCTAAGCATTCCCGTCTCAACTTTTAACACTACATCGTTCACACGGCACGTTTCCCTTATCAGCTTATCACACTATTTTGCAATTTATTATTTCATCTTTACTCAAGAATTCTCTTCAAAGCTCTCATTCCCATTTATTGCATTTATTTATATTAATATACAGCAGTATTATAATTAGTATAATAGATAAAGAAACACAGCCCTATCTCTTGTCCAAGTTTCACAACTAGGCACGGATGGAATGCAGGCTGGCTCACCTCCATTTTAGGACTGACTGTGGCACTTGGTAGTTTTGCCTTTTTTTTCGCAAACCAGCTTCTGGAATAGTCACAAAGCTTTCTCAACTCTATCAGCGTTCACAGTAAGTTTGTTTTGTTATACAGTAGTATGACAACTATGAAACTTTAAAATAATCATATGCAAACGTTCCTTTTCATATTCAAATTGGCGATACTTGAGAAAGGCGTGGCTCATATCGTATAGGGATAAGTGAGATGAAAGAAATTGGTTTGTTTCGAGACCACAGAACAGATAAAGTAAATGAATAGTTTTGTAAACTAAATATATTTCTTTATTACTATGCACTAAATATATTTCTTTATTACTATGCACTAAATATATTTCTTTATTACTATTCCGTTTGATCGAAAGGCTAGGGCTGTGCGGTCATAGCACACAGTTATTTAGTGAGAGCATTTCAGGTTACGATAAGTAACATGAACGTATACTCGTAACTCAAACTCATACCTCCCGCAATATCCATTGAGCGAGATAATGAAGCAGCCTCTAAGATATCCTTGCTCCTTCAGCTAAATTATTATTAATTTGTCATATTTTGTCAATATTATATACATATAAAATTAATCGTTAGTAAATACAGCTTTACGTATTGCTGATAAGTTAAATAAGAATATTGTTTAATATTATTATCGATAAAACATAATTCAATAATAAACCATATAAATTGTAATTACAATGTTATGAAACAACATCATGAAAAAGATATTAACTGTTCAAAACTCTGTACCGTCTTTTTCTTGCACGTATACATATGTAATTTTTTTCTTTGAATGGACAATAAGAAAATAGCAAAAATGAAAATCTTTTATCATTTTTATTAAACAAGTGACTCGATATCGGATTCATATGGGTTACTCCTGATTCGTTATCTATGAAACTAGTACGCAAACTCGGTATTCCAGGATCGTAGTCGATCAAAAAAGTTATTTCTTCATTCTTTACTTTGTCTAGCATAATGTATCAACCAGCATCATGGCATTGTCAAGCAGGACAATGAGAACATAAAAAATTCGCTCTATTTGTATTCCACATTTTATTGATTGTGCGTTTTTTGACAACAAGAGTATCGTCATAATAGCACATATAAATCCCCACTTACAGGCCACGACCCTACCCTATTTTTGGGCGATTAGCCCTTAGTTAACCTTGACGACCTCCGTAGTCGAGTGGTTCGAGTCTCGGTGGGGGCAGGTGTTTGTGTGATGAATTCGAGCATTTGTACTTTAGTCATGGTTGTTATTATACCTATATTTCTACCAAATTTATTTATATATGTATAATATATGTACATATGTCTATCCGTTGCCCTAGATCCCATAACACAAGTCTTAGAGAGCTTACTTTAGGCAAGGGTAATTGGTGTAAGGGTAAGAATTTTTCATATATTTAATTAATAATCTTAAATTTAAGTTTTTTACAATATAGATATATAAAATAAATATAAATACTATAAAAATCTTAAACCTAGTATGCCGCCGGTAGACAAAGCCCAAACAAATCGGTGGTTAGGGCTGCAGATAGAGAAATCTCCGGACAATACGAGCCGTGTCGAGAATCACTGCTTTTTGTATCCGGCCCTTGATCCATCCATCAAGCGAGAGCCTCTAAAGATGTTGATCGAGACTCTTTGCTATCAAGCCATTCGCAGACACAACTATCGAATCAACATCCCACATGGCGGTTACCTCGTATGCCAAGTCAAGGTACTTACTGACTTTGTCCTTCTCGGCTTTTATGAGGTTCTCGTCATGAGGGATGGTAATATCGACGAGCATTGCACGGCGTTGGGAGCGGTCGACCACCACGATATCAGGTTTATTGCACACAATAGTCCTGTCCGTGATGTAGAACGATCCCAATAGAATAGAGCAACGCACGGCCATTTTCAAGAACTGGCGCTGGTGCGTACTTATAGTACGGTGTCTCATGCTCAACAAGGCGGTATTAAAGGGCAAGCTGTTGATGGATGATCCTGGCTACTAGGTTGTGTCTATGCTAATACTCACCGTTTGCAAGATGAGAACAAACAGATATAATATGCCTAAGTGACTCTCCGGGACGGCGGCATGCCCGACATATGTCGACGGTACCGTCCTTCAGGATATTAAGAATTATTTATTATTATATTCAAAGTGAACGGGCCAGCGTGGATTAGTTGCAAACCTTTACTTCAACGCTGGTATGCAATAAAAAAATCTTACGATGCTCTCCTTCTCTGTAGGAGCGTCAGATAAAATTTCAAAAACAAAAACACATTGGTACATAGCAGTATCGACCTTGGCCACCCCGGTTTATGCCATTAAATAATAAAAAAAAATACAATAATACAATTTAATTTACTATAATCTGTCCATTAAGCAAAGTTTTAGTCAATTATAGAATTGCCCCAAGCAGGTAAGCGATCTGTCTACTGGCGTGAAAGGCATTTAATATCCGGATATGTCTCAATAATTGCTGTCGGTGAAAATAATAAAGTTACAACCAGTCACGCTAATTGTACATATCAAACGATAATTACGACCAAAATATTTATTAAAACGTAATTTGCTATTATAGGTATGTGGAGATTTGTTTGTAAAATATATTAATTTTATGAATATTTCGTGGTACGAGTATGTGTGTTACGCATTGTCTGTGTCAAGGTATCATGCATACATTTAATCAATCACTTCTGTTCTCCCCGCCATATTACTCAGAGTAACTAAACCCCATACGGTTCGTCAAGTATTATTACTCTCAGTATGTTTGAAAAAACAAAATATAATATGTATAAAAAGCTCACAATTGTAATATAAAAACAAAAGAAATATACATAAATTGTTACTATTAGTCACTGGTAATTAATAAATATTGTTAACAACATCGACCTATGCTAGGATTTTTACCCTGTGTCGTGGGTGTAGTCACAATATAGAAATCTCACATGCAAAAACACCCAGACCAGAACAAATTTTTGTAGGTCATACGAAATATCTGTCCTATGCGGAACCCGCGACCGCTGCGTAGTGATGACTGGACCGCTGCGCCAAACGTGTCGACATTACTACCTTAAAGAACTCTATGTTGAATGAAATTTAATTAATGACCTCAACATTTCCTGTTTCTTTTTCTAATTTATTATTCACTATAGAATCATAAAAAATGTTGGCATTGGTTTGAAATGGCTGAATAAGATGAAGCGCCTTTGTCAATATATAACCGCATCAGGTAGAATATAATATTCTATTACTTTATGTCATGTAATTTAATATGGCGATACGGTTACATGGAAAGATATTACGCGCCTCATAAGTGGACTATTAATGCCCGCGGGTGTTTGGTGTCCGAGCACTTGTGCGTGAGCAGTAATACCCCAAGTTCTTAGCGTTCAGTGAAACAATCTTAGCGCTCATGGATACAATCTATTATTAATTACATGTTTAATTCTGTAGCAAATAAATCTCGTAATACACGTATGTTTCGTAATATAAAGATGCAAGTGAGTAGAGGTGCGCAAAATAGTTCACTGAAGTGTAAAGAATGATATACTTCAACTGGACTAGATGAAGTATATCACTCATTTAGTTCATTTAGTTCTTCTAGTTCACATGGCTCAGTACTTCAGTAGTCCATTTGAGTCACTTCGTTCGTATAGTCCAATTAGTCCATCTGTATCGTAGTTCTTTTAAGTATATATGAGACGTTATGTCAATTTGACTGCATAACTAAACACATGTATGATACATAATGCAGGAGTAGGTAATTAAAAGTTACTAAAAACTATTGAAATGTTTACAATATTTTTCAGATATTACATACGAATTTAGATTAGTATACGCCACACTCATATATATATTATGCACATGCAGACTAGAATTTGAGCAAAGAATATGAAATTATTCATAAACAAATTATTCCTTCAACTAATTATTCAAGTAAAACTAAACATAATGTTTACGCTATAAGACATGAAATTGTGTGCAGGTAGACTCCGACTGACCGGTGATTCTAGTTCCTGTATTCCACAAACAAATCACAGCCGAACTTTTACTTTTAACTAATAGAATTGCATAGATTGATAGATGACGTGATATTCTAGCGTTCGGATTGGATAAGCGGCATGGTTTGGTTCATTTTGTTAGTGGAATTGACCCACAGGATGCCAAACCAATCAACTGTCTCGCTCTCGCACGCTATGTTTGTAATCTATCCGTTCGCTTTACTCTCCTTCAGTGAAAGAAGTGTTTTGGGAACTAATGAACTAAATGAACTACTGAACTAGTTGGGACCAGAATTAATGAGTGAAGGAGATATAATTGCGAAGTGGACTAGTCCAATTGAAGCATTCATTCACGAACGACTCAACTCTACAAGTGAGACGATGCGAAAAGTACAATACAAACGTAAAATGATATACTGGTTTGCAGACAATAGTTTGAAAATAAATAATATATATTAGGGTATAAAGTATGAAATTACTATTTTGGTATGAAGATTTCAAAGAATTTGACTTATTCCATACTAACCATAGTTTCAAGGTTTCTTTAGTTATTAAATACCTTTACGAAATTTTTACACACAGTCTAATGTCACTTAGTTTAATGTTTACGTCAGTAAACATTAAACTAAGTAATTACATAGTTTTGAAGGCAAGAAAATTAGTTGTCATAAAGTTATAGTCAATAATGCACAAAATTCTGACGTAAAACAACAACAGAGCTAACGATATTGCACTTAGATAATAATTTACAAAGATTTGTTATTAAATACACAAGGTTCATATCTGCTTGTCCAATCGGCTAAATGTACATATATGTTAAAACATGTTGGTCCAATTTTTCATAAGTATTTCGCTTACAAGCGTTTCACTATTTAATTATACCTCAGTTAGATAGTAGTTAAACGTCGTTATTTTAACACCTCCAGTTAGTGATACGACTATTATCTTAATATGTTTTTATTTTAACAGCTTATGCTAATTCTTAATAACAAGATAACCATATCGTTAAAGCTAACGCGAACTCTCAAAAACGTAACTTGAATGTGTTATGCAAAGAAAGTGGGCGTTTGAAAACAATATTTATAATATTTTCCCCGCTTCGCTTTCGTCGGCGCAGGCACACGGTTTGTTCGTACGTGGCTAATTGGCAGAGCAAAGGTTTGCGCAATGGCCGAGCCTCAGTGTCTAGTTTACTTTCAGCTCCTACCCCATCATGTCACTGAGGCTGAAGTGTTATTAAATTGTTGCATTACGGGCGTCATTAGAATCAAAAACAAAATGTTTTCTTCAAAAGGTTTTTTACAATCACTTTTGCACGTTTAAGAGCTATTCAATTGGCTGTGTCTCTCTGTCTGTCATGGGCTGTCATCTCATTTCATTGGTTTTATCGTCCATACGTCCATACGGTTTTATATTTCCAGTTTTCTAATGCAAATCGGCGCATCGAACACATTGTAACATGAATAAGAAACTTGCCGAAAGTCTGCATTCTAACCAAACTATTTATGTGCTCGTCTTCATCCACGTAAAATTCGGTTATATAGTACATTTTATGGATCACAAATGATATGTCATTAAAAAATCAGATAGCTTAAAAAGGTAACAGACAGAGTTACCTTTGTGTTTATTAGTTAGCTAACGCATACCTCAGCTAACTTTATTTTAAGCAAGAAACTTCGCAAGCGTACTTCAATAACATAGGTAGCGGTAATAAAGGCTGCATAGATTTGTTACCCATGATAATGAATAAGTTTACCTATAGCACCTCTAGATTCTCTTGTATGTTTATTCCCCGGAGCGCTTAGAGAATATAAGTAAATAGATTTATACTTACATCCTTTTTTTCAGAAACGAAACCATTCTTGTTTTATAACAGTCCTCTAAGCTTAAAGGTGTTATACGAATGTCGTGCTCGGTGCGTTAAAGGTTAACTCGACTTCGTTGTAAACAATTTATCTACAAATAGTTTAGTTGTCTTACGTGACTTATATCAGAACCCCATAAATAATTCAATAGAATATTATTTATATCGCATTCCAATCCAATGCTATGTGTTTTGACGACGATGAGATTGACTATAACGTTAAAATGTCTGAAAATATAAATAATCATTATTAGTAGCTATTCAAGTCTTATTGTGTTTATACAAATTCACATCAACATTTCACTCAAACCAATCATCACAGTTTTGATACAAACGTCTTACAATTGATAAACTCATAGAAATTGTATTGGTATCGTTTAAAATATTTTCCTCATCATCATTTAAGTAACAAAAATTATCAAGCAATTTACCCATTCTAACTACGACCTAAACGTGATACCTTCCTGGCATCTTATATCCTGTTCTATTATGATAATACAAGCGCATATCTCACGGCATTCATCGCTCCACTAAATTGAAATATTAGTTGTCCAGACACATAACTGTCGCTCGTGGACCGTGATCAGCATACTTATAGCACGATAAGGCATTTGCTGCAGCGCTCATATTTATATCAATAACGTCAGATTTGATTTCAATTGGTTTTATACGATCCAAGCGGTCTTTATTAGCTCTTGTTTCTGTTTAACATGCTTTTGATTCGCAATCAGCATAAGTTATTCGAGATATTGTATTCGTAACATTTTCTAAACCTATGTCTAGCAAGTCTTGAAATTATTTAATCCTTTTATAGTGAACTATTCAGCTGTCATTGAAGTGATTATTTTTAGATGGAGCGTTTAAACAGTTTTAAACAGCAAAATAAAGAGTTCTCGTAATACGTGATCTAAGCCGTACGAAGACCCCGTTTTAAAACGTTATGTTCAAAATGGAAAGTTTAAATTTTAATAAAAATACTTTATTGTATAATCGGATACCCTCTTAACCGATTTCTGTTTATTGACAATCTCAAGATGACAATCTTTTTGCCACTGCAATGTGTTCATTCAATACGAAGATTTTTTTCTTTCGCGAGTTTTATTGTCCCTTCGTAGCCAACAAATGTCACGTAGCACACGAAATAACTTTCTTATCATTTTCCAAAACACCTACTTTTATCGTGGATCTCAAAAATCTTACCATTTTTTTACAGATGTCACTTGAATGTTTGCCGTCCCCGTTAATGTTGCTATTAGGTCGCCGGCGCCGTCTAGATCTTGAAGCGCCGCCGCATGCAATTTAATGTTAGCTGTGTAATGTAGAAGATCGGTGGCGTAGACAGATAAAAAGTCGCCTACAGAGCGGTCAGCCGCCCTGCGATCGACATTCGCGACGCGTGCGCAACCCGTTACGCCGTTTTTGTGATCGCAAGTTACAGCTACTTTGATACGTGCAGTCGTTTCGCTAAGTCGCGATGATTTAAAACAATGAGCTGACAATTCAGTCAAGCCACTTCTAGGTCATTTCAGTTCTTGTGGGTTCGATTTATGACATATTTCTATTTATGCTTTAAAAGTATGCTGCTGTTATGTAGTTACAACGAGGTTCTTTGTTTATGGAATGCTTACTGCGGAACGATGAATTCTCAAGATAGAAAATTAATATAGATACTTGTTCCTCTTCTATATTTGTTTATCAAATACGTCAAAACAATTGCTAGCCCTAATAAATTTCCGCTCACCTTAATCTGCTTTTTGGACGTAAAGATATTTAACAGAAGAAACTTATGTTTTATCAACATCATATACAACTAAACAACAAAATATTTATTATTTATATATTTACAATAATTCAATATATCCATTTGACTAGAGATAGTATCTATCAATTAATCATGAAATAATATATTTCGGAGAACAAAACCTCTTTAACACACGTAGAGATATAAATTAACTTATTTACTATTGCTGATAAAACTATGGCGATGACATTATCGGGGAATATTGCAATCGACTTGATTATAGCTATACTGAATTCAATGCATGCAGAAGCGACGGTACACCACCTATTTTATCTCGAGTGCATTGACTTTGAAATGATAGTTGTTTACATGGCCCGATTTACATACATTAATTGTGAGCACAATACAAGCTGTCTGATGTCTATTGTTTACCTTTCGCTGTTCATGATTGTACTCTCAGTTATATAGTACTAGCTGTGCCAGCGACTTCGTCCGCGTGGAATAGTTATTTTGAGCATCATATTTATTTTTGCAAACAACCACCTCAGCTGTTACCCGATCGTGACAACGCGACTTATCCAAATTTGATCACCATAAAAACGATTCTAGTGAGTAACCATTAAAAGATAGACATATACTGTCGCGGTCATTTTTTTAGATCATTTTAAGAGGAATAATTCTTTCATACATATTTTTTTGGTATCTAGAACCGTTTTCGCAGCGCACGCAACGGAAGCCCTCAAAGATGAATAATTTTCCCCGATTTTTCCACATTTTCCATTATTTCTTCGCTCCTATTAGTCGCAGCGTGATGTTTTGTAGCCTAAAGCCTTCCTCGATTAATGGGCTATTTAATAAAAAAAAGAATTTTTCAATTCGAACCAGGAGTTCCAGAGATTAGCGCGTTCAAACAAACAAACAAACAAACAAACTCTTCAGCTTTATAATATTAGTATAGATATTGGTAGTTCACAGATGATGTTATACAATTGTAGATTCAACTTTGTGCTCAATTGTTATTTATTTGACGTCGTCAGATAATTTTTCGTCGATGCAATATTCTTGCAGAATGCAGCTCCTAAATTGAATTTTATTGTTTTACTTTATAAATTCTATTGCAGTCTTCAATAAGTTCTATTATCTACAGAAAAATCACAGTTACTTGCGGCGGAATCTTAAATTTATAATATTAATAAATTGGAAAATAATTTGTTTTATTTGTGAGTTGACTGTTACATGGATACATATAATAGTACAATTCACACACCCCACTCATTTATAAACACGTCAAATATTCTATGGCAAGTTGCATTCAAAGGTCTTCGTATTTCCCCATCAAGATGAATGTTCTAAGATTTCTAGACATCTGCAACGTGTGCGTTGTCTTCATAAATCAGGTGGATTTCTATTATATCTTATCTTTCCATAAAATCTGCCGTTAATCTTTGATGTTATCCTAGATCTGTACCAAACGGGTATTCTGTATTCTATATGATGAAAATGTATTATGAGATCATGACTGAAATATGCACTCATGCTCGCAGGATGGCAAAACGGCTTGTATGTTACTTGCTGACCTCGAAGCTTCCTTGTGAGAGAACTCAGATTCTTTTAAATGTCAAACATAATTAATTACGACAGCTTTAATAATATTGAATGCAGCGGGAAGTTAATGCACCCTCGACTTTAATAAGAATACTATAAAGAATTTTATGGATTTTGAATGTTTTTTTCTTTGACTCGTAAATTCTCTCAACTAACATACCAACATAAAAGACATTAAATATATCTATTTCTATCGATGTTTTAAATTGATTTTATAGATTCATTCATACGTCAATATATAACTGTTCAATAAACCAAAGAATTTTATCTGAAAAAACAGCCCGCGCCGGCCGCACAGGCATTAAACAAACAGTTCAAAAGTTATATTTTTTTACACACACATACACACACACTCCGATACATACTTTGCATCCCTAACTTTTTGAAAATTGAATATAGCCTATGCTCACCGGATATGGGATAGCTTCCCAAAAGTTAAAGAATTTTTCAAATCGGTCCAGTAGTTTCCGAGCCTATTCAATTCAAACAAAAAAAAAACAATCAAATCTTTCCTTCCTCTTTATATAGCAATGTAGATTATAAATCTTTTGTTTATTTATGAAGCGTAAATTTGTACTGTTGATTTATAAAGCTAATATCAAATACAAAGTTAGTAATAGTTTCCTGTTACATAAATCCACAAATAAGGATTCGCGACCGATTTCTCTTGTTAGCTCTTTGTCCGTGTCCTTAAATAGTGACCTAAACTGCCATGTGTTGCAAACTTGAACTCTGATGCTATTGTAACAATGACGTGTTCGTATTTAGAGCCACAATACTACATTTCGCCTTTATCTCGTTCCGTACACTATGGTGTAACTGTAACTTATAGAAAGTGTCCCGTTCATGGTGACCGTACTCAGTGTATTAAGTTAATAATGATATTTTGTGCCTTTTCATGTAGAAATTATTGTTCATCATTACTTTTGAAAAATTTGAAGTTTTTTAATGAATGGAATGATTCACGTTATGAAAATTATAAAGACACATTGTGTTAGTGAAATTCATAATATAATTCGCTTATAAATTTGTTTTTATAAGGCATGAAGGGAAATTCAAAATTTATTTTGAAATCTTGTCTATATAGTAATCGGTGCTTATTAGCACATTGAGACTAAATCTATACAAATATATACCTTGACTATTTTTCTAATAAAACCTGTCATAAATAAATTCGTATCCGAAAGAAAGTACAATAAAAATGAAATTCATGCGAAATCAATAACTACTCAAAGAATGACTAGTAAACTGTGGCAAATTAATTCGGTTAATGTGCCTTATATTGTTCAATCTGTATATACACAAATATATACTTTAAAATAAATTTGCGCCGGCTACTTACGGGTGCAATGGTATTTATACATATAAACTTTCCTCTTCAATCACTATCTATTACAAAATCCGGATCAAAATCCGTTGCGTAGTTTTAACGATTTAAGCATACACAGGGATATTGGGACAGAGAAAGCAACTTTATATATTTTTTTTCTTTACTATGTAGTGATAAAGAGGCAAAGTTTGTTAGTGTGGATGTTCGTGGTAATCTTAATTAATAGTTAGTTTAAAACTATAGGAAGAAGATAGGATATTTTATACTATGGGATAATAAAACAAACACGCAGGCGGTAAAATAGCGTCTAATGATTTTGATTGATTGCAGAACAAAATGTTCGTAGAATACAGTACTACAGAATCATTTTTGTGTTTCAATTTAATTGAGTTGATCCATTACGATCCAATCCGCCTGCTCAGATTAACGATAGCATCGACTGTCTAATATGTCAGCCAGCATCGTAGCCAGATGTTGTGGTACAATGACGCCATTTCTCCGCACGCACGCCTCACTCCATCCTCACCGCTCCGTGAGTGTGTCGCATTGTTAGGGTTTGTCACTTCAATGGATAATGAATCACATGCACGGAAATATTTTAATCGCCCGCCAGATTGTTGATATCAAATGTGGACCATGTGCCAGTTCCGCGCTCTTGTTTTTTTTTTAAGTATTACTGCTAGAAGTCTCGCTAGACGGGGAGATTAGTGATGGAGCCATGATATGAGTTAATTGGTGAAGGCGCTAGTTGGATTAAAGTTGGCTTTTCAGCTAAATGGCTTC
Source organism: Scirpophaga incertulas (assembly GCA_036419045.1). NCBI lineage: Eukaryota > Metazoa > Arthropoda > Insecta > Lepidoptera > Crambidae > Scirpophaga > Scirpophaga incertulas. The sequence continues at coordinate 15,531,684 of CM071628.1, read as the reverse complement.
GACTGGTCTAATTTCTTTGCCTAGATGGTATCTTAGTAGCAGCTGTATTCTATCGAGAAGAATTTATATAATCAGACGTTGTATTGTATCCATAACGTATTTACTTTATGGATGCTGTATCAATTGGAACATTATTTCCTATTTAAATTTTGCCAACACTACAAATATGTAAATATATATGATTTTTTATTGTACCAAGTACTAAATAATGCTTTTTAAATTTTAAAAGAAAAAAATTAATTAAATCATAAATGTACAGTTTATCATGTTTGTTTCATAAAGTTATGAAGAAAAATCGATTTATATAATTTTATTTATAGTGCGATTAAATTTCGTATAATTAGACACTAAACGTATAGTCGATATTTATCGACTGGCAGCCCTGATCTACACAATTATTTTATATATGAACTAGCTTTCTGCCCGCGGCTTCGCCCGCGTGGATTTCGGGATTGGGTGTATAGAGGGTTAAGGGTCATAGCTTTTGCCCACGGCTACATATACGCGGAAGTCGGTTTATGGTGCGAAGATTTTATCGCGCTTCCCGTGGGACTATCCGTTTTTCCGAGATAAAAAATGCCGCAAAACTCCTCAAGAATCACTCTATCTATTGATGAAAACCGCATAAAAATCTGTGCAGTAGTTTTTGAGCGAAGCCTTTATTGCGCATCCCGTGGGATCTGTCGATTTTTCCGGGATAAAAAGTAGCCTATGTTACTCGGGGAGAATGTAGCTTTCCAAAGGTGAAAGAATTTTTGAAATCGGTCCAGTAGTTTAAGCGTGAAGAGGTAACAAACAAACAAACAAACAAACAAATAAACAAACAAACAAACAAACACACTTTCGCATTTATAATATTAAGTTGGGACATAGATTCTTCTGTCATTTACACTTTTTTTATTAACTACTACAATCTCTGTAAAAAGTTTATTACCTACTACAGACATGCATTTTTGACATGCAGGTATTAATTAATTATGCAACTTTGCATGGTTTTTATTAAGTATGACTTCTTTAATAATCAATGGGACCATAAAACAGTTCTAGTCATCACAATCCATAGACAATATGAATGAATGATTTAAATCCTTAACTGCAGTAGAAGTTACGATTGTCTATTATTAGCATCGATATAAACAAAAGACACTTGCGTAAATAATTGATAGTAATTCGACATCGGCAAATTTTTGCGCCTTCTAGTTGCTTCCGCAATATCTGCACAAACGTTTGACCTCTTGACCATTACAGTCCCACCCAGGCGGTAGCTTTGCGAAATTCGCTCCTGTGCTTTGTTCAACATAAATATAACGCGTTTAACTAAAGTATGCTTAGTTATTGTCAACTAGCTTTCTGCCCGCGGCTTCGCCCGCGTGGATTTCGGGATTGGGTGTATAGAGGGTTAAGGGTCATAGCTTTTGCCCACGGCTACATATACGCGGAAGTCGGTTTTGGTGCGAAGATTTTATCGCGCTTCCCGTGGGACTATCCGTTTTTCCGAGATAAAAAATGCCGCAAAACTCCTCAAGAATCACTCTATCTATTGATGAAAACCGCATAAAAATCTGTGCAGTAGTTTTTGAGCGAAGCCTTTATTGCGCATCCCGTGGGATCTGTCGATTTTTCCGGATAAAAAAGTAGCCTATGTTACTCGGGGAGAATGTAGCTTTCCAAAGGTGAAAGAATTTTTGAAATCGGTCCAGTAGTTTAAGCGTGAAGAGGTAACAAACAAACAAACAAACAAACACACTTTCGCATTTATAATATTAGTTGGGATTAGTTTAAATAATGACTTGTTTGTTCTTATATATTTTAAATTTGTAATAGGGTTTTGTTCCTTCTTAACAATAATATTAACAATTTTGTTTTAACTCTTAGTTGCTACCCGCATATCAGGTCCTTAAACTTGTTTGTTAGATGTCTAACGATCCTATTGTGGAGAAATTATATTGTGGCATGTAGGTAGTATCATCACTTCAGAACCATAGGAAGGTGATAGTTGATTGCACACCTATATTTAGTCAATAATACTGCTGAGATTTTTTGTCACTTTCCGCCGAACTCATTGCCAATTCTATATCAGTACCTGCATGTCATTGTCAATAAAAAGGACAAAACAGATGACAGGGCGGCACGGATGAATAAACAATGCACCACCTTTCTACAGACAGAATATTTATTTGTTTCGGAGAACTTCATTTGCTTATATTTTTTATATTTAGGCCGTAATGGGCTTCATCATTGCAGTGAAAATATAAAGTAGCTCTACAAATAAATATAAATGAAACATTGTAGGGATCCCTTTTCCCTCATTCATTTTAGTATCACAGAACTGTAAATTTAAATACCACTATTGATTGATCGGCACTATAATTTCGTCATGTACCTATGTCACTATATATTTATATCAATTATTTCGTTTCTGATTGCAACAAAGGTATAAAATTATTATAAAATGTTATCATATTAATAAAGAAATGGTTATCTCGCAAGAGCTCGTATCGGCATCAATCCTCCGGGCTCTGAGGTGCGGCCGCCTGCGCACGCGCACCGCCAACGGAGACCCAGCGCCAGTCTCGATCGCGCCGCGCGACGTAACGGACGTGTGGAACGCATACAATAGCGGCTATTCAACCAATATCCGAACGATTGTAAACTTTATTGTTCCCGTGTTATTGTTGCAAATCGGTCAGCCGCGAAGTTCTGATCTCTGGTAATTAAACTATTGTTGCTGTTGTATTGATTTAATTACATAATATGTTGCAAAAGCCTTTAAACGTGTAGCAGTGGCACTTGACGCCATAGTAAAAAATCCTGCCACGATTGAACCTCGCCGTGTTTGAGGTCGGCCAAATCCGCTCAAACAAAATGTTACTGACAGTGAAATGTTTATAATGAGTTTCGATCAAGTCTACATTCTTGAACCCAAAACTAGTTACTGTTTTATTTTACTTAAGCGTTGAATCAAAATCAGAGCGTAATTTTACAATTTTACCTGTGCTTTTTAAGAAGTTACTTACTGAAGTGTCATTGTTCGCAGGTAGAGGACGCATAATGGACCACGCAGTCCGTGTTGAGTGAAGTGATAGTGTTGTGCGTAACGGTTCGCTACCATCGGTGTTAACTGCTGTTGATCAGCGATGATGTGAGACGGTTGTCGTGAAGTGTCAAAATGCCCTCGGACAGTGGATCAGCGTGGTCGCCGCCGGCGTCCAACAGCGAGAGAAGATTGAGCAACTCCTCAGATGGAAGCGCTTGCAGCGGTTACTCGAAAGCCGTAAGTACCAAATACCTAATTATTTACAATAACGAAATTCGCACGTACACATTGAAATCTTATGCCAAACTAAGTCAAGGTAATTATTAACTGTTTCCGAATATGACGTTAAAACTAACGCTTAAATGTAATACAACATAAAAAAGTATTTATAAATTCTGAACAACACAAAATTCCCTCAAAAACTAGCGATCGACACAAGCAATAACTTATTTCCAACACAGAAACGTACTACAGACTCGTAAACTAGTAATAAAGCAAACAAATCATAAAATATCAAACTACATCTGTCTAGAACCAGATGTGAATCGTATTAAATGATTTAACACTAAACAGTTTATCGTCTCCGGCGAGACTATATGTAGCTATATCATTCGACGGCCCTAAGAAATGGTTACAATCAGTTACAACACCAGCTGGCTCCTTGGCCTACTGATCAGAATCATTTGTAGCGGAAACCACGGGCCCATGAACGATTGTCTCGTCCGGGCGGGAAATATGCTTTGTTATATTAATTAGTACATAAAACGTATACATATATTTCAACAAATATATTTCACTTTGCCTCGTTATTTTCTGTAAAGTTTCTATTGGTACTACTTATCTAATTTATTGCATTCCTTTTCATTGGATCATACCTATTTGAATTTGTTGCTTATTTCTTTTATTGTTAGTCTAATCTAATCTATGCTATACGTTTTTAGTCTGTGACTACCTGACAGTTATATAGTGATGTTTCACACAAAGTAAGTCATGTCATTTTAAATTTAATATATTCTTTCAATATCACGAGCAGAAAGTTAATTTGAATGCAATTAATAAAGTGGTCTTTTGTTAACAACAACACTGAACAAATTAACATCATTAATAATTCATTAAATAAGCTACATACACACAAATTTATAAGCACTAGTTCGGAAATAAGGTTATTTATTCCCAAACAATAAATTCACCTCATTCAAGATGATGTGATGTCGTGATAAGCACAGATCTACAAATGTTCATTATAGTCACGCAACAAGTACAAACCTCACAAGTATTTTGTAATCTTATTGCTTTCCTCGTTCAATAATTGATCACTCCACGTCGGTCACAAACGCACGACCTTTCGATTCAAATGTTTTAGCTCGTTAACAAGCGTTTCTCTACGTTTCCTCCTTTCAAAGGCTCAAACTGACATTAGCATTACGTTGTTATTATCTTTTAAATTTACAACATATACAATTCCTATAGTATCCTCAGCATAATCTCCGAAGGCCACAAAAAGAAAATAAGAATCGCTGAAGTCAAAATAAGAACTTGTAAAGTTGCATGTATACAATGTTGTGTCGCTAGTAATTATTAACATCCAATTACTGATTACGAACTCGTTTTCGAGCGAAATTGAAAAGCTATTTAAAGGAAACCAGTTTGTTTTACGTAGGAAATGAGTCACGGTTACCATTTAGCCCTATTACGTTTGGTTCGCGAGTAAGGTCCTAGGGTCGTAAGAGGAATGCCCTATTAAACTGTCGTGGGATAGCTCTTGTCAATTGCTTTTCCATGAAAGCGAAATACGAATCATGGGTACTATCGAGACTTGGGTGATGTGTGAGGCGAAAAAAATTAATAATTTGATTTAATTCTTATGTTTATTGTATTTGTTCGTAATGTAAACAAAGTCTATTGAATCCTACAATTGTTAATTAGTTAAAACAACTGCAATTGAATTTTATAACAGTTATTGAAATAATATAATTAAATGAAACACATTCCTTTTTACTGTTTGAAAGGTGAAAGGAAGCGAGTGACTGCTTGTGTACGAATTGTAAATATGTACTATTATACTACCAAGGGAGCCACATTAAAATAAACATTTTAAATGAGCGCTGCGAAAAAAAAGCATATTTTCAAATGTATTAGTATGTTGTATTCTCAATAATAATAAACATTAAAAGCTATCGTTAAAACTAACAACCTCGAGAAATCCTGCACCCAACAATTTTATTGCAATTAATTTCAGTACCAGAGTGTTTATTTCCAAATATGGTTGAAGTAAGTCGTACCCATTCAGTAATGACTACAATGAAGTCTGTAATAGCTCGAGTCACAGAAGCATGCTCGAAAGTAATTATGAAGTGCGAAAATATTAAGCAACATTTTATTTTTGTCAATTTCCAGTCAATTGATCACCGATAGAGTACCGTTAAACCAACATTAGCTTCGACCAACGAAGTTGCGAAGCCGAAAAGACAGACGCGACGAGGCGTAAAGAAAAACTGTTAAATACTTTCACTTTTGTTATTTTATCATCAATATTCTGTTGATTTTTCCTTTTTGTCAACATTGTCATAGCGTTAAATGAGACAAATACTTTCTTTTGCTGCGTAAAATAAACTGAAACCTTTGTATTGAATTTGAATAATGCTTTTAAAGTTCTTTTTATATTGTCATTGTAAATTTCAAATTATAAATTTATAATCAGGATGACAAAAAATACATAAACGTTAATTTCTCAGTCCTACATTTACACTATCTATCTATACTACATTTACACTATCTTAAGACTGAAGGTATTGATATGTACACGTTGGCAGTAATGACATATATGGCCCTTTGTAAGTGACCTGATGATACCATATAAGGAGTGCGCTACTGAAGCCATCCACTTCTTTGTGAGCAGAAGACCAGGCCTACCAACTAGACACTGCCTAATGCTTTTGGCCCAACAGGAAGCCAGAGGCTTTAATGTCACCGACATAGCTTTTTTTCCTCTGGAGAGGAGAGGATGAGGCTACTCATGGATACCACCGCACACCAAGTGCCACGGTGATTATTTCGAACTCCTGACAAATCGAGGCGGCTCGATCCGAAAGACCTACCGACTAAGCCGTTGGTCCTAATGACTTGATAAGGCCGACAGCCTAAATTGCAAACCTTAAATAGCAGTGCGCGGAGTTCATTGCACGCAGGGCTGACAGCTATATCATTCTATGTATACTGAGGCTTGAATAAGAGGCTTAATATATATAGAATGAAAAAAAAAGCTAAATTTGAAATCAAGCGTACTTGTAATCGACGCGTACATATAAGTTAGATGCTAGGGAACTATGTTTCGACCGTCGCAAGTGGCGAACTGTGATCTCTGCCTACTATTGGAAAGAGACGTGAGTATTTATGTACAAGTATGTATGTAAAAATCCAAAGACCCATTTCCAAATTGAAAGCGATCGCTACGGAAAGTTACACAATGAGAAAAGATTCAGATATCTTTCTGCTTGCTATTCAAACATGTAATTGAGATGAGACATTATATAAGGTTCAATGTTATGTAAATATGTTTTTGATTCATCGTATTATACAATGAGTATCAACCTAACAATTAGAAGACAGCACACCTTATTAAGAGATGAAGGCTCCAGAACGAACGAACAAGTGCTGCTGATTGGTGACGTCAGTGAGAGGTTGCTTATAGTTACCTACGTCTAATTTTATTTTAGAAGTAGTTTATAACAATGATTTATTTCTACAAGCAAGACATAGATGTCGCACTAACGCGTCAAGGGTTTTCGAATTCAAACAATTAGTGTAATTTCATACATACTAAACCATTATCAGTATAGATATCAACAAATATGAACCATCGGGAAAGAAAGAATATAACCATACACTATAAGTAAGGATTAAGAACTACCCTAAAAATAAATGAATATTAAAAGTAAAGTTAAAACGAAACATTAAAATAAGACTTATTAAACTAAATTATAAGTAAAAAATCTGTCCCAAATCGCTTTAAGCAATGGTTTGCTCCGACTTCAGGTAGGTATCTCGCATCACTTATACGACATATCAGATTAGAGTATCATTGAACAGGATTTAGAAAATCATAATAGACCAAAAAAATTTCCGCGTGGTCAAATCACGGCTCTGTTGCGGCTGCCGGTTCTGCAATGCCTCTGGAAATGCACGAGTTGACGACTTTCATGCAGTTATGTGCAAAAAGGCGTCGACCTTGTTGCGACGTATGAGGAATAGCAACAACAGTGTTCTACAAGCAATTACTGCTCGTCCTGATTGTCTCATACACAAACATCGAGACAGCATTGGGCACGTAGTATAGTTGAAATTTTAATTTAGATTATTTTATCACTAACATTACAAACTTACTTTACAAAAAATTACTAACGTACTAACAAAAATATAGATGTAAAGTCTGACAGACGTCGCCCTGTCAATAAAATTTGTAAAGTGGCAGTTTTTGTTCTTACTAATTTTATAGTCAGGACAAAAAATTCTTCAGTACAGAACCATCACTCTGGTGATAGGGCGTTGTGAATAAAAATAAAATTAATTGCAACAACATTTTGTGACTATTCAATTTTGGAACATTCCAACGATGTATTCTGTGCTCCAACGCACACACGCACACTGTTTTGATAGATATGATTGAATTTCAACTTTATATAGCGTTAATAAAGCGCAAATTGACTCCTTAATTTTAGGAACACACCTACATTGCTTAGACAACAATGAGTGCTTGCAATATTAACTTTATACAATAACAATAAAACTCAAGTTGACTACGTTTTAGTTAGAAAACGTTTGTATGGGAATAAAAAGGCTGTTTTTGGGTTATTCCGATTATTATTCGAACTTTTCTCGTGAAAACCAACTTGAACTTCAACAAACATATTGGTCCATGCGTTGTTGAGTTATGCGCTTACCAACACATTTTGCGATTCATTTTTATACATATATAAGAAGATGGTATTCTTAAATTTAAGTTTTCAACAATATAGATACATAAACATAAATACTATAAAAAACGTAAACCTAGTATGCCGCCGGCCCAAGGCCCAAGCAAACCGGTAATTAGGGCTGCAGGCAAAGAAATGTTATTATCATCATTACTATTAAATCAGAAACGATGAAATCTGTAGAAGAATCAGAGTTAGCTCATGCCGAAGAATTGCGTAACATTGCATATGGGCAGGGCAAATTGCTCACAGGGCGGACGGCCATTGGGGTAAAAAGATCCTTGAGTGGCAAACATGTACGAGTATTTAGAGACTGGGTAGGCTTCCCACTAGATGCAAAAATTTGGTAAAGATGCACAGGAATGGGCTGAACAATATCAATGCAGGATCGATAGGTGTGGAGATATTTACTATATTTATTGCTTTATTTTATTAATAAGTTGGAAACATCCAGCGCCATCTATCAACAGGCTAGTAATACTCGTTGACTTTACTTGAAACCATTCACGTTCAATAAATAAATACAAACCATTACTAATCTATACCCAGCAATATTGATTCTGTACATTGATAGATGAATGTAAATAAACTGCAACCACCGTTTGAAGTCCTGTGGGTGATTAACTCTCAGATGAACTAGATTCGTGGTGGAAAATCTCACCCTAATGGACGCCTTAGTACGAGCATAATCTCGGGCGCTTACATATAATTGTGGCAGCATGCAATTACTTGATTGAGGATGTTCCCAATCAATCACAATTACCATATCCTTCTCAGTTAACCGATTCTCCAGGCGCCAATCAATCGATAGTGATTCAATAGCAAAATTATGAACCTCTGTCAGAAAATCAAAGATTTTTTTACGAATAAAAAAAGAGTTTTTGTTGTTTTTAAAGATAGTGTTTTTGTCTATGACAAAATTGCCAATGCTGAAATGCTAAAATTGATTGATTTCTTTTAATCTGAATAATTAATACTCATTTAAGCTGATATTATAAAAAGTACAGGTAATATTGGGATTAAAACCAAAACACTACACAAAATTACAGCTAACCATACCTAAAACTAAAATATTCAGATAATGTCAATAAAATAAATCTTAATGCTACAGTAATAGAAATACAACTGCGTATCTCCCAATATGATAATAATGCCAAGAATAATACATATATGTAAAATCGTGACATTTGATATGTGTCATATCAATGCTCAAGGTCGCCGAGTTCCGTTCGACATGTTTGGACAGTACGAGGGTATGCACTTGCCTTTCGCCATAACATTTCAAGGTCAACGCTTCTTGGACACGCAATCGGAAAATCTTTTCATATAAATCCTAGCTGTTGCGAATGATCTTAGAAACAGAACACTATTCGTCTGCAACATCAATAATTCTTCAACTCTTCACTTGAAATTTTGTATTTTCTGCAAAAGGACTGATTGATCATGTATTGATTGATTAATGTAGTATTTTTTACATTATATAGTGATCAATAAGTTCGCTCACAGTATTAGTCAGATTTTATTTTTAATTTTATTTAAAAACTAAATCTGTTACCATAATACTACGTTACCATAATACTACGATACATACGATAAGGCGATTATATTTTAAGTTTAAATGTTTACTTACTGATTCGTTATCCAATTTTTTATTAATAAAGTAAGTAAATCTTTGTAACACCACAAATATGAACCTGTATTATTAGTTACCCTACTCTCAAATATTTCACCCTATGTCCTGGATTCAGTCACAAACATAATCTCACATGCGCATGCACCCAGACCGGAATAAATTTTTGGAGGTCATACAAAATGTTTATCCAAACACTGCGCCAAACATGTCATAAAATGATTATGATCAACGTAAGTGATTGGCTCTTTGAATTATTTAAATTGATATTAAATGTATATTCATTTAATTTAACAGAAATGTTTATTAAATCTCATTTAATCAATTTATTTTAAAAAATCTTCCTAAAATATGTAACCGTTACAGTTATCGGGCTTCTTTTGAAGTCTGTAGAAACTATTATAAAACCACGTAATACAATAATATTGTGGTCGCCAGGTTAGTTATACCTATTACAACCTTAAACTATTATGGTCTGTTGTCAACTGAAGACTTTTGTTGTGAAATAAAACAGATTATTGCAAATAAAAGGGCTTATGAAGATAAGCTCCAATTTGTTATGTTATTTATACTTCTTTATTTTGGTCCGAGTTCGTTGACCTCCGTATTCGCCTATTCCAGCTCGTAACGACTTTCTTCTGCATCTCATTTACGGAATATTTACTAATGAGCTAGCCATGTCGGTCTTGTAAATTTATTCAAATTCGCATTTTAGCACGACTTTTTTCGGTAAGCATGTTCGTTTTTGGTAAGTTTGTTTATAAGGAATATTTGTCAATTATACCTTTTCTCTGTTTGTAATCTCATATTAATTTATCATGTGGAAAATCCATTTTAGGTTTGCCAAGTCGCAACTCATAATTGTGTTCTTTTTATATAAAAACCCTTTATTGAACAGAATAAAAATTTCAATAGATATATTAATAGGTACAAATAAAAATAACATGGTCAAAGGCGGTTACTTATTACCTACTCAGAGAGATTTCTTTCAACAAATCCTTTTATAATTTTATTTGAATATTTTACATAGAAGTACAATAAACTGCAAACAAGATTTCTTAAATCTCGTTTTACCCTACACTTGAAATAATTGTAAGAATATATTATTTTCTTAAAATTATTGCGACATTTGTGACTGAAGTAAGTAAATAAAATTATTCAACAATGCGTGTAATGTGGTCATTATTTAGCAACCAATCCAGAACAATCGAGATTTACTATAGATTTTTGCCCGCCATTGGCAAATAGCTATGTGACATGAAGGACGGCCTATTAAAATAACGTAAACAAAATCATTGTTTGTAAAAATCGATTACACTCATTGTTTAAGTAAATCACCAACAAGCCTTGGTTTGCTTGTATGCCAGCCCTCGAATTTAACTCATCGGCCGTTAAGCTTAGTTATTATTGCAACCCTTGCTATCTGCGCTATATATGCTCTCATTCCAGCTGTTTCATCAATAGCTGCAGTGTTGCCCACGCTGTTTCGGCAGTAATCGACAATGTACACTAACCTATGTCTTACAAATGTTTATGTATTCTATCATTTTATAGTCATCACAACACACCCCACGCTACCTACATACGTTATCACTGACAAGTTTACCTTAACTTGATCAGAATGATTAGGTCTCATTCCACCACATGGCACTGTTTTTCGGTCGATTCGGTTGGTTTATTTTTTTTCTCAAGAAAAGAAGACTGAGAATCCATCACAAGGAGCAGAAACTTGCCCAGGATACCTCCGCAACGGCAAATGTCACGGAGGTTATGTCGGACTCCACACGGCCAGAGCGGTCTTGTAATCTAATAATTCTCCTACTCATCAACTAGAGTTATAAAGAAAACACAAATAATACAAAATAACAAAATTACTGATTTAATTATCAACTTCCTTGTAAGTATATATATTTAAGCTTTTAACAATTAAATAAAAATAAAATAATAATCAATTAAAAATAAGTGTACTCTTTATTATGAACAACTTTATTAAAATAACAAATTTTAATGCTTAAGCACAAGGGCAGGTTGGTTCTGGTGCTGTTTGATCAATCTCGGCAAGGATATTTAGCAACAATGGTTGATCAGGGTATTGAAATAAACTATTTAATGGTAATACTAAAATCTAAAAAATAACATGTATTCTAATGCTAGATTCCCATCCCCCGGTGGTTAGTCCTTGAGACTGGGTCCAGACACTCTATTTTAACTCTTCTTTTAATATATTGCAGTTATTCTTCTTAAGTTTTATAATTTTCTTCAATGAAGTATTTTATATATTTTTTTCACATAAATTTGTAGGGCCGGGCCTTTCGGGTATAACTACCTCCCGGTACCTTTTTGCCCTGTTACATATCATAAAAATGCTACATTATCATAGTCATGGACTCAATGTGGGTGGTCTATGCGGTTCAGAAGGAACCCATATACATTATTGTTCTTCCTACAATTAAATCTGACAACTAGGTTACAAAGAAAAATATCAAACATGATCTATTGAACATTCATCAAATTATGGTACATTTACATCTTAAAAGAACAAGAATTTACATTTATGATTAAATACAAACACCAATTACCTCAAATACATGAGATTAGCAGCTGAGCAACTAATTTCAGCATGATTTTGTATGGGTGGTTAAGCCTACCCGCTCCAAAACAAATATCGATAATTATTTGTGAAAATCATTACTATTGGGAACACCAGTACTAGAGCTTTACAATTGAAATTAAAGAGATAAATGCAACCATTACTGACCTTTTTATCGGGCTTTCAATATGTATATATTTTAGTTTATTATTTTTCCTTAAGTGCCGGTGGCAACTCAATTTAATTATGTTCCAACAGATATGGATAATTTGGTTAAGTGAAATGCTCCTGAAATCGATCCTGAAGGATTTGTGATCCTGACACCACTTTCCGTAACTTTTATACGTTTTTATCCCGAAATATGCGTGAGATTATTACAATAGATCGATTCCCAGATTTCAGATCTCTCCAAGTCACAGATTAGTATCCCATTACAGATTGCTTACCACCGATGAGGCAAAGACATTCACCCACGTGCATCCCAGACTAGAATGTATAGTATGTGATGTTTGTTATTAAATGGAACTAGGATGGTGTGGAAACTATGTCGATCCGCCACAAATAAAGGAAAGGAAGAATTGATCTTCCTAAATTTAAGTTTAATCCTAAACGATATTTTTGTAATCGGCAGTGCAAATAATTTGTTGTTAATTAGTATCCGGTATATAATCTGTGGGCAGTTATTAATCTACGACACTGTTTTTAATCTATGAATTCCGGAGTGATGTTTCAGTATTATTGATAAAGAACCTATCTTTGTAGACGACGTTGGCTAGATTTGGTTGCCTAATTTGCCCATAGATAATGGTGTTAGGATCATGATAAGCGGTCCACACTATAGAACTGTCAATGTCAAAGTAACAATTCGACGAAAACATAACCAATGCAAGATACAATTGTAAAAGTGATTTTAATCAATATGAATAAAAAAGTGTCTTTAATAGTACTTAAAATCAGTGAAAAAAAAAAGTGTTACAGTCTGACCATGTGACCTATCGACTAAACTCAGCCTGTGCCAAGTTATAAGAACCATATAGGCAAATCGTAACGGCGAATTCGGTTGGCCAGTTTTCTTTCGCAGTTGTAACAATAGATAAATGTACAATTCCCAACACATCAAGCTTTACATTTGCACTACTACTACTATTTGACAGAAGAGTGATTGAAGATTCTTAAGGTAAATCCTTAAGATTGTGTAGTCTGGACAAGTTGCTGTGTGTACATATTATTAGGAAAACACAAGACACATGGATTCATCCCGACTCCTCCTAAAGGCCAGTGCCCAAACCTCAGTTCTATCAACACAGCGATTTGAATATATTTAATAGTTTTGAATTCTATAAAATAAAGTTACATCTCATACAAAAATTACAATCTATTTGGGTGTGCCGCGTTCCGTCAGGGTTTTGTGCCCACGGGTTGTTATGCACCTGCTGTCTTGACATTTGATTATTTTGCATGCGCCGCGCCGGCGCAGCGAGCGCGTCCTTGCCTGCTAGATCTAAGATGTCGCTGCAGTCGTTGCAATCACTGCAAAATAAACTATCGTTTCGTTTTGCATTCCATCTTTTGCAAAGCTTGCAATACCACTTTTTATACGGCGCTAAGTCGCTTAGTGAACGTGTATAGGCACTTGTGACATTTTGTGGTTAGCGCAGCGACATTACGAATTCTATATTCACTATAAAAGTTGTATAGGCGCTAGTTGAGGACAAAATATGAAAGTATTATACAAAAAAACTTTTGCAGTAGTATCTAAAATATTATCTTCTCTAAAACCTGAATGCATCTCTTTGTACATGTATTATGGTGAGAATCTTAATATAAACAGGACAAAAGGTAAGTTGATCTTCTCAACAGGTACAGAAAAAAAAAATTAATCCGATTTTATTTTTCTTTTTCTAATATGTTTTTACAGATGAAATAATAGTAATGAAATGAGAATTCACATATATATTTCACAATGAAATAATGATATTAGACACAAATAATAATATGAAACCACGCATCGCATGGGCTACGGTCGTCCACAACTCCTATAACAATTGATCCATGTCTCGCCTCGGATCGGATCCCTTTTCCAAAATATGCCGAAGCGCCACACACCTGCCGCAGCTGGCGAGGTATGACGGCGCGGCGCGCAAGCGCAGATTTCATATACGTTCGAATTTGTTTTTGTTGTAGATTATCAACTATTATTATTTTCACACCACCTGCATAGTTAGATATTGTAATGCATCACAGTACCATTATAAAATATTATATCTCATTACCATGCCGAAGGTAATCATGAAATTTGAATTTGGAAAGTGTAAAAAAATGGCAGATATAAAAAATCCAAAAAGAATATATTGCAGAGCCACATGACCGCATATGGCATATTTTATGAACATTCAACAAGGCTGTGTAGCTAGTATCCTTTGTCTCGATAATCGAGCCTTATGAATATAAAACGATATTTTTGTTATATGGTTGAGTATAATCTTAGAAAAAATGCGACTAACTAATGTTGGTAATTATTAAAAAATATATTACCATTATAATATAAAACACCTAACATCTTTGGCACTATTTCATGGATCTGTCTGTACATGTTTGGGCCGGCTCTTATTCACGAATCGTTCTCGTATCATAATACATCGTAATGTTTAAGATATTTTCCTGTCTGCTTTTGTATTAAATCACACGTGAAGGTTAAATATTGTCCTAGGTATTTTTGTATTAGATCATTCTCTCAGTAAGAAGGCGATGAATTATTTTTAGGTTTTGTTTAAATTTTCTAGGGAGACGTTCCCAATGTAGATTAAATGACGTAAATGTCATGATATTTATATACATTTAAATTGTTGTCCCCGAATGGTTAAGAGAGAAAAGAGAAGATTAAGAGAGAAAAGTTTTCCATCAATTTTTTTCCATCACCTTTTTCGTTAACTCCCTATGTTATTACACGAGTCAATTGCAATTATACGAACACTTCGAAGTGTGATAATAGAAATTTAACTATGATATTGTTTTGTATTGAGATTTTAAAGAATTTGGAAATTACGTACTGACGTTTCTAAGAAATTTGATCGAACTGTCGAAATCAAATACAGGTGCGATTGAGTAACATACGGTACAAATTTGTAAATACCACGGCGTACCTCAATTGTTTTATAAGAAATATCACGCAATTCCTTGGCTGGATTCGTGTAACGAACGTTCACGCCACCAATAATAATAATTTTGTATATCCGTGCGTTGATACCCAATAAGCATGACCCAGTCTGTAATTACATATTTCGGCGACAACATAGGAAAGAAAGCGAGGCTGTTGCGCAACGAGCGTACTATATTCCTGGTCTTAATGGTTCCTGACTAGCGCAATTTTAAATTCCATACGAGAACCGCCATTTTGGAATGGGAAATTATCTTGATCGCTTATATTTGTTTTTGTGATTTAAGACTAGCCTTTTATGCTTTTATGCCTTTGATACATTAACCTTGTAGAAATTTATATACATTATTTCTAAACGATTAGTCAAAATCAAAATGTTATTATTCAATTAGGATTTTCTTGTCACTTTTACACGTTAAAGATACGCCATATATCTTTAGTTTACTTATTAAACTGTAGTTTAATTATGTTATTTACTATAATCAAAAATGTTTGGCAACGTAACTACGAGTATTGAGATATTAAAAGTAGTATCGCTTACTACTTTATGCTTATATAAATTTTAATTTTATTGGTAACACGTCACTATTCATAAAACCTAAATAAAAGTCAAGGAACGGATTGATGGTTATAAAAATGAAAAAAGTTATTAGCTACTAAAAATTGCACGATAAATGTTTTTAACTGACTTTTTAAAAAGGAAGAGGTTCTCAATTGGACTGAATTTTTAATTACGTTTTAATAATTCCTCGGAACGACTGTGTGAACAGATTTTTAGGAGTCATTTTTGTTTAAAAGAAAAAAGCACTAGTACGCGTATGGTGTCATTTCAATTTGATCTAGTTCAGAAAATGGAATTTATAAGAAACCACATACCTAAGTGTTACATTTGCAATAAGTGCGTGCGCGACTTTACTTCAGATTGGTTAAAAAAAAATACTATAAAACAACAAGTTGGTGGCGAGTTGTATTATAATGTTTCCTTGTCTTACACCGACTCAATAATAGTAACTATATTATATTATTGAAATTATTTTTTTTTACTTTTTATAGATTATCAATTTGTTATGGAATAAATTTCTTTTTTGAAGTCAGTTGTTTTTTTTTATTGTGTGGCGAGTCTGTAAGTCATTATCATTAGTAGGATCTTTCGACATTTTAAAGCTTCCTAACATTGTAGTTTTTGCAGTTATTTTAAATAATATTCCAGTTTTGTGTCCAAAAATGTATATTCTAAGCTTATAATAATAAAGTCTTTATTTCTCTATTGATGAAGAGACTTAGGTGTGATTGTTTACAATTACGATATATGTTCCCATAACATTAAAAAATACATTTCCGACGTCGGATTAGTGTAGGAAGCATTATTGCCATTCGTAAAATTAAAAATTGTCTATTGCTGGTCAATGGACGAATTCGAGTTAAATGACCTTTAGTTGAAGTTGATAGTTTCGTACAATGAAAAAATACGATTATCGATTACCTATAATCATCATAATACATTTAAAGTACTTATCTATATATATTGTATTAAGATATAAGGCAAATAATTTAACGTAATATACCTAATAATTACTAGTTAGCAAAATATATTTAAATATATAACTAAAACTTAATAAAAAGTTTTGCAAAAAAGCTATACTGTACTACAACCATTTGACAGTGCCCATAATGCTAATAGCATTACCATTATAAAATACTATAAAATTATGTAAAATATTGCGGTTTAAAAATGAAACATTCGTAACGCTCATCCGTATATTGTGCGACTGACACTGTCAGATATAAAAACAAAAACGAAATTCATATATTGACAACAACGTAAAATAAGTTTCATACACTTTTCCTACATCCTCCCCGGCCTAGCAGAGCTAAAAGATCATAGTAAAAATTTAAAAAAATAGTTATATATTTACAAAACTAGTACCGACTAGGCTGCTTTATAATGCGTCCAAGGCGCGTTTTCACAACAGCTGGCAACTGCTCGTCCTCAGCATTGGCTACTTCAAGTGGATATAGTCGTTGCACTGGTCTAGTCAACATAGTACCATTTACTTTTAGTTTGGCTACCCTAGCATGACCATCGCGGCCAGAAATAATGTTTGTAACCACGCCTAACGGCCATAATTGACGACGTTTATCAGTCTCTACCAATACTACATCGCCGATTTTTAAATGTGGTCCCTGTTGTTTATTCATTTTACGCTGTATAAGTTGCCCCAAATATTCTAGCCTAAATCTTTGCTTAAAATTATCTCGTAACGTCTGCAAATATTTAAGTCGAATATTAAGTACATTAGCATCAATATGGTCAATGTCAGTAACGTCACCACATGACAACTCTCGTAGAAAACAATTCGGTGTTATGGGA
This sequence comes from Scirpophaga incertulas, assembly GCA_036419045.1. Taxonomy (NCBI): domain Eukaryota; kingdom Metazoa; phylum Arthropoda; class Insecta; order Lepidoptera; family Crambidae; genus Scirpophaga; species Scirpophaga incertulas. Next base: position 15,513,926 of record CM071628.1, on the reverse strand, counting down.
ACTAGAGTGTCGTTCTCTGTCACGTAAGTCAAGGGTCGTGCATTCAATGTGGCTTCACAATCACATAATAATGTTTCTATAATTCTATAATTCTACATACGATAATGAAGCCCTACCCAAAACCTTACGCAGCAAATCTTTCAATATTCTTATAAGACGCTCCCAAAAGCCTCCCCACCAAGGTGCACTGGGTGCATTAAATATCCACTGAATTTGCATTATATTTGACTCTGCTTGAATTCTTACCCAGTCTAAATCTTTAAGTAAATTAGCAGTGCCTACAAAATTTGTCCCGTTATCTGTATAAATTATTGACATCCTACCACGCCTCGAAATAAACCGCCTTAATGCCATAATGAAAGACTCCGTGTTAAGAGAAAGCGTCAATTCCAAATGAACTGCGCGAAAAATGGCGCATGTAAATAAAACAATCCAGGCTTTTCACCTGATTTCAAGAATAATGGCCCAGCTAAATCTATGCCAACCACCTCGAAAGCTTTACCCAACTTGATTCTATTTTCTGGTAGCTGAGCAAGCGGTACCTGTACTGCCTTACTTCGGTAACGTTTACATATAATACAGCCATAAATCACCTTCTGTACACTCTTTCTGGCAGCTGTTATCCAGTAGTTTTCTCTTAATATACTAATTACAATTGAAGTCCCAGCGTGCTGCAGTCGACAATGTGTCTGAAAGATTAACTTTTCACATAATTTATGACAACCAGGTAATAAAATAGGATACTTAAAATTCTCTGGTTCATTTCCTAGAAGTAACCTAGTCGCAACTCTCCAAACACCATCAGAACTTCTAAATATTTGTATATTTTGAATAGATTTAACAGAAGTCTCTGAGGAACATTCTTTTTGAATTAATTTCACCAAAATTATTTCAGCTGAAGAATATTCCTCAAAAGAAAGATCACCATTAACTTTATTTATCTTTTTACAATTTCTAAAAAATCTATATATCCATCCTATACATCGAACTATTTTAGAGTACTTTGAAAAATAAGACAATCTATCGCTAAACCTAATATTACTACTACTATCGACAATATTAATATTATTTACACATTCATGAGGAATATCCACGGAGGCTAAGCTATTCTCTAGCGATGAATTCATAGGCCACTGACTTTGAGGCAACCTAAGCCATAGTGGGCCTTCCCACCACCTTGATGAATAAAGTTTGTCTGCGTGGCACCCTCTGGACGGGAAATCAGCAGGATTACAAGCACCAGATATATGATGCCATTGCTGTCTATTGGTCACAGTTAAAATTTCCTTAACTCTATTATTTACAAAAACTGGCCAGTGCTGACTCTCCTTCTTTATCCAATGTAGCGCAACAGATGAATCTGACCAAAAGTATGAATCATAATACATCGAATCCAACATATTAACAACTTGCGAATACAGCCTCACTCCTATCACCGCCGATATGAGCTCTAACCTCGGTATTGAAACATCTCTTATCGGTGCAACGCGAGACTTTGCTAATACAAGCTGAACACAAACTTCTCCGTTGAACTCGGACCGTAAAAAAACACAAGCAGCATAAGAAAATTTGCATGCATCACAAAAAGTATGCACAGAGAGCTTGCACGAGTTTATTGGGTAAGTCGTTAATCGACGTGTAATGCAACAACTATCTAAATGAGTCAAAGACTCAAGCCAACTGAAATACTCTTTTCTTATCTGCTCGGGTACTTCAGCATCCCAGTCTATTTTTAACTGCCAACATTTCTGTAACAACAACTTAGGAATTAATGAAACTGGACAGCTATAACCAACCGGATCAAAAATTCTTTGCGCGTAAGATAACAGTAGGCGCTTAGTAACACGCTGACAATCTATACTATCTTGCTTCGATGAGATGCACAAGGTATCGCTGTTACTATCCCATATAAGACCCAACACTGGCACGGGCTTATTATTTACGGCACTCGGACCAGTGATCCATCCTCGCAATTCAAACATACCTGCATGCAATATTCTTTCCGATAGTTGAACAAAATCATTGCATTCTTGTTGTGTATCGACACTTGTAACACAATTGTCGACGTAAAAAGAAGATTTTAATTTTTTTGCAACTTTACTTTCTTCACTACACATATCGCTATAACTATCTAAGTGCAAATTTAAAGTAGAGGCTAACAAAAAAGGGCTACATGTGATGCCAAAAACCACTCTTTTATGCCTATATGTTATGACGTCACGTTTTACATTAAAATCATCCCACCACAAAAATTGAAGATAATCTCGATCTTTCTCACTTAAGGATATCTGTAAAAATGCCTTGCGAATATCCGAAATTATACCAATAGAACCCATACGGAACTGAACTAATAACTTAGGTATCATCTCAATCAAATTTTCACCCTTATGCAAACAAGAATTCAAAGAAACACCGAGTGAATTCTTAGCTGACGCATCGAATACGGGTCGAACAGGTGTTGTTTCACTCGACTCCTTTATTACAGCGTGATGCGGAAGATAGAAGCCGTTATTGTTATTTGGAACCCTCTCAATAATGCCTTCTCTCTCCCAATCAACAAAAATTTTATTGTACCTTTCTAAGTATCCTGTAACTTCTAGCTTCTTACGGCCGTTCCCAATATTCAGTCTTCAGTTAAAGATAGACAGCTATCCTCGATCGGCAGTACTTAGCTATCTATCTTCAGAAGCTGTCCCACTATTACAGATAGACCATGTCTATCGCCAGTTAACAGTAGATAGGCCGCTTATCCGAGCCCTCTTTTACGTTCCGAAGTACGCAGTGCCACAAAGCATGAAAGCACTCTCTGTCACGGTACATCAACGTTTTGGTCGTATTTTTTTCTACTATTAATAAATATTTAAGAAAATAATAATGTAATTAAAAATAATAAGTTCAGTATCCATTATTTTGTTGCAGTTTAATACCTATTTACAATAATTTTATATCGTGAGTAAAATTATTTTGACGTGACAAGGAATGTGAAAGATGACAGTCTCAGTTGATTGTTTGACATTTGTATTCTTTAGAAATAAATAATATTGTTGTGTTTGTAGAAATCAAAGGTGATTACTACAAGTATTAAAGTTATTTTCGGAATATTATTTTCCATAAAATGAGTGCTGTAAGTATTTGTATTGTTTTTTATAAAAAATATTGTGTATAACTTGTTAAATAATTTGCTTTGAAAACGGTGTTTTTTACATTCCTACAACAGTAACTCATCATCCTACAATCGCCATACCATACGTATAACCATCCTACAATTATGTTTTATTTACTTCTTTCAGCAACAGCAAAAATCCCCACCCTTGACAAAAGAAGAGGTAATGATGCTGGTCGAATTAATTGAGTCCCATCCAGTGCTATTTAGCAAAGCCACCAATGCCTCTAACAACCAGCTCAAAGAAGCGACATGGACAAAACTTACATCAAGCTTCAACTCAATGATTGCGAGTAACCCTCGCAAACCAGAGCAGCTCCGACTAAAGTGGGAAAATTTAAAAAAAGCTGCCAGGAAACGAAGTACTAAGATAAGAATGAATAACTTGAAGGTAATCTACTACTAGATACTAAATACTTAAGGATGTGTCACATTGTAAAGAGCTGCATATTCTAACCTGTCAATTTGTAGAAGACGTCCTTGCCAAGTGTGGGGCTTCCATATAAAATGTGTGGAAGAAATCGCAAACAGATGCAAAGCTCTGTGCAATATGTGATGCCCGGGCTATTGCAGACTATTATGAGGCGAAGAAGAAACGAGAGGAAAAAATGGCCACTTTGAAGGCAAGAAAATTGGAGTTAGAAATATTGGAATTGGAAAAACGAATTTGCCCTGATCCTTGGGACAACAATAGAGACAGAGATAAAAGTAATAACTAATAATATATGTTGTTTTCAAAATAAATAGACTTTAAGAAGGAAACATTATTTTTTATTATACATATTTAACACCTTACACAGAAGTTTATTATTATTCAAAATCAAAATCAAATCAAAATCAAAAATTTATTCTTCAATTAGGATTTTTACAATCACTTTTGAATAATGCATAAAACCGCAGTGTCAGCAATAGTTGAAACACCATGGTTGCTGGAATAAATCAAAGATGAGAATTAGTAATTTCTTTACGTAAATCTAAGGATAAGTACTTAGGTACATAAATAAAGCAACAGAGAAAAAACGCATCATACCGTTTAGAGGTTACTTTCAGAAATGGCATTATTTCGGTCAACAAATCATTGACTGCGGTCTTGCTCAATCTAAATCTGTAATGAAAATCGAAATCGTCGTATGTGTCGAAATAATTTTTACGCTCTTGATATGATCGGGCCATATCATTTTCTTCATCTGAATCCCAGTCACTCAGCTGCTCCAAAAGAGAAAGATCACTGCTCGAACTTGAGTCTGACATTGTTCTTTACGCGAAACTTATAATTTTCACACAAATAAATTAATTAAACATTAAAAACTTGTAAATCTGCCGTGGTATCCAACCGTTATCCCTGAAAATCCTAGGATTGAATTTAGAGGTTACTGAGGATAATCAAACGTACTGACAGATAGCTTTGAAACAATATAGGGACGCGACAAATGTCAATTTCATACAAATGTCTATCCCTAGTAAGCTACCGGTCCTCCCGTCGATAGATAGCATCCACGGATAGGATTTCCTATCGTCGATACATTTATAGGGACAAAAAATTCAAGGATAGATAACTATTTCTATCTCTAGTAGGGCAAAACCAGAGATAGATTGAATATTGGGAACGGCCGTAAGTCGTAGACTGCAACCTTCGCCACGAAAGTGCCTTGTTGGTCTCCTCCAGCTGCTCGGGAAAACCCTCCTTCCACGGTAAGGTTACAATATACCGACCATTACCATCGCGTTCTACGGTATCATAAAAAAATTGCTGAATCTGGTTATTTTGCATAGATTTAGTTACGGTTTCAACTGGGTCTTTAATACCTAAAGTTTCAAAATTCCATAAGTCAGTCAGAGTAAAATTTGTCGAGTAAACATGTGTTATCAGACACGAGACGGTAGGCAAAGAACCTTGTACACACCACCCTAACCTAGTCTCTATAGCTACAAAATTACCCCCTAAGCCTACAATGTTTCCGGTAAGTAAATAGCCAGATATGTCCGCCCCGATAAGCAATCCTACCTCGGATGGCTCATCCCCTATGTCAGTTAGAGTAATGTTTAAAGAATTCAATTTATTTAAAATATCTTTATGTAATGAACTTAACCTAGGGAGAAAACCACTTATCTGTTTTTGCTCTAAAGCGGCGATTTTCATGTTAAACTTACCATCAAGGCTCTGTATATTAAATTGATAATTTTTATACATATTATTTTTCGTCTCGATCCCGCCAAATAAACAGTGACTTACCATTTCAGTAGAACATGGCCTCATACCTAATTGCATAGTTAAATCCTGCCTTATGTATGATCTTTGAGCTCCACTATCAAATAAAGCCCTAGTTACAATTTTCTTGTTGTTGTATGTGATCGAGACTAATACAGTTTGCAAAATAGTAGTGACCCCTTTACTGCATAACATCGTGCTTGTTTTTGCTTTTTCGACGTCACTCGACTTCTTCGTATCAGGTAATGACGGACATAAAATTATTACGTGTCGTTTTCCACATAATATACACTTGGGAAAATTCCTACATCTTTTGCTATTATGACCTTCTTTTAGACATATAAAACAACAATTTTTTCTCTTCAATATGTCTTTCTTCTCATCCATAGTTAGGTTGGTTAGCTTATAACATTCAACACTGCTGTGTGTAGCCTTGTTACACCACACGCAAGCTCTTTCCCGTTCTCTTTTATTCTCCCTGTCATGTGTGAGAATGCATGCAGCGGTCGGCTCTTGTGCGCTACACTTAATCATACTGTTGACGTCAAAACAATCTCTCGACGCATTGATACGCTCTTCACTCTCTACCTCGTGTTTTAGGAATTTCAAGAGATCCGACAATAAATCCTCACCTACAGTTTTATCGTGCTTAGAACGCTCCCACGCTTTTAACACATCTCTTGGTATGGCTGACTCTACCATAGGGAGTAACATTGCGGCATAGTTATCCTTAGTTACATTCATTGATTCCAAAGCCTGTAGTTGCGTAGAGAGCTTGTCATAGAGCTCTTGTAACGGCATATAATTGCTTTTGTTAGAATCGACCAACTGGAGAATACTTCTTATATAGTACATAATCAACAAGTCATCCCGTGCGAATCGTTCCTTCATTTCAGCTATAGCCTTCATATAGTTTTCGGAGGAAGGCGGATAGCTATCGACCAGCGCCCTGGCTTTAGAGCCCTCTACGGTAGCCTGCACCAAATATTGAAATTTATCTACCGTGTCAATACTTGTGTCTGTGTGGATTTTCTCAAATTGTCCCCAGAAGGAAATCCAATTTTTTACGCTGCCGTCGAATTTTCTCAGCTCTAACTTAGGTAATTGTAATCGGCGCTGCTGGTCTACACTATATGAGCGCACAGTTTCACCGCATACCGATGCAGGTGCTAGTTTATTTTGTGTTTTTTCGAACTCTGAAGAAATTTCTAACCACGAGAGCCTATATATTTCATTCGACTGGAGGTCTGTATAAATATCGTCTTCACTAGCAGACTCCTCCAAAAACCATTCATCTTTCATTTTATCGTCAATTGTACTCAAATTTTCAGCCTTTTCTTTACATAATAAGTATAACTGACTTAAATTTGGACTTACTTCATCAATGGCCCGACGTAATTTCTTTTCGCTCTCAGTGTACATACGGCGTAGAATCGTACGCTGTTTCTTCAACGTCTCCATTATTTACACAAAATAAATATAAAATCACGGTCGCCAGATATAAAATACTATAAAATTATGTAAAATATTGCGGTTTAAAAATGAAACATTCGTAACGCTCATCCGTATATTGTGCGACTGACACTGTCAGATATAAAAACAAAAACGAAATTCATTTATTGACAACAACGTAAAATAAGTTTCATACACTTTTCCTACAACCATGTTATATTAAAATTTATTATAAACTACCTAAAATTTTTTTATATTGGACTTTTCAGTCCTATTCAGTGTTGTGACCAATTTGTTTGTTCTGTATCACATATTTGATGTATTTATCTGATTAACTAATGATAAGCTACTGTTTTATCGGCATATTTTAAAACAATGTTACTTGCACTCATATTAAACTGTTGCGCTCTTTTCACAATATTAACATACATAAATTCGTATTTAACTTTGATTAAAATAATTCATGTGCGTTATGTAAATCTTATCATTATGGATTAAATATATGACATGATTTGATGACATTTGAAAGCTGTATTTTTTTTACAATACTGTAATTAAGTTTTAAGTCTTATAGTGGGAACTTAATTGATGTATAGATTATCGATACGTGAGTGTAGTTGTATTTTTATTTCGAACTAGCTTTCTGCCCGCGGCTTCGCCCGCGTGGATTTCGGGATTGGGTGTATAGAGGGTTAAGGGTCATAGCTTTTGCCCACGGCTACATATACGCGGAAGTCGGTTTATGGTGCGAAGATTTTATCGCGCTTCCCGTGGGACTATCCGTTTTTCCGAGATAAAAAATGCCGCAAAACTCCTCAAGAATCACTATATCTATTGATGAAAACCGCATAAAAATCTGTGCAGTAGTTTTTGAGCGAAGCCTTTATTGCGCATCCCGTGGGATCTGTCGATTTTTCCGGGATAAAAAGTAGCCTATGTTACTCGGGGAGAATGTAGCTTTCCAAAGGTGAAAGAATTTTTGAAATCGGTCCAGTAGTTTAAGCGTGAAGAGGTAACAAACAAACAAACAAACAAACAAACACACTTTCGCATTTATAATATTAGTTGGGATACTGTATGTATTCTAAATATAAATAAAATATAATATACAACTTCAACAATATTTAATTCTACATCATCAAAAACTTTCTCAGAATCGCATTCGCGTTCTCTTCTCGGTACTCGTTTTTAATAATATAGTTAAGAAAGTAAAAAAAATGTATAATATAATTATAAAATACCATATGTTTGGTAACCGTAGGCGCCCCTCTATACACTTGCCAATAATTGATATTTTACGTTATGGGCCCACTCCAGATGGTGTCCGGCTGGTTCTAACTTTCGGCACAAGCCCACTACAAATATGCAAATGGTAAAGTATTAAGGAAGCATTTAATGCTCTGGGCAACCATTTGCATATTATAAACTTTCTTTAATGCTCAGCTTATCAAAGCTACATTGGTTTAATTGTTTTTTGACACAACATAAAAAAATCAGGTATTGTTTTCTCTTTGTCTTTCAGTATACGCTTCAGAAATGTGTATAAAAACGGTTGCAAAGTTTTTTTTAAACAACAATACAATTGATTGTGAACAATTTTTTGTGTTATATAATTAACAACTAATCTAAGAATTAATCTTAAATTGATCAAAAAATGTTCAACGTAATTCGAACAAAACAAAAAAAATGTTTTTTCAATCAATATAACATATTTCTATATAGGAAGTATACATATAAAGGTAGTATAGTAATATATTGATGGCAATATTGTTTATACGCTCAAAATTAAGCGACTTACCATAATGTGACTTCGCAATGCAATGTATAATGTATGTAATATATGGGGCGTTTCTAAGCGATTCGATTACAAACATGTCGCTGTATCTTCTAGCTAGTAACAATCGCAAATACACTGTTACTTCTGATGTATTAAGAAAATCTTCATTTAAATAAATTAAAAGAAACTAATACCAATTATACAATTACTAATAAAATAATATGCATCTCTTCTAGTACAGTCCGGTAATTGTTTGGACATTCATTTTAAGTTAGACCGTGTTCAACTTACAGTACATTATTAAAAAGGTTATCATTAATATGCTTAAAATTATATTTCAATTTCCGTATTAACAATTATATAATTACTAACTCGTGCGCCCGACTTCATCTGCGCAGGATTAGTAGTTCAAGCAGCTGATATTAGCGTGGCGTTCATCTTTATAAATTGTAGCCTATGTGTTATTTAAATGTATAAGCTATACTATTGTAGTTTCGTTAAAATTTGAATAATATATAATTTATGCTAATGACATTTGAAAATAAAATATTAACGAAAAAAATAATTTGATGATAGTACCTACAACTGATATATAGAAATTGTATAATATCTATTGTAAATAATTCTATTCACTTTATAGTCCTTCTTAATTTGTAATTCTTGTGCTTTTAATAGTATGTTATATAGATTTTATGATAATGACATTATTTAGAATAATTACTGTTAAGATTATACGTTCATATGCCACAAGGTAAATCACTAAATTATTATTTGTCATCCTGTAATAATTATGCATTCATTCATAAAATCAATTCATATATAAACTAAAATTGAAAAAATTAATAGGGTAGATGACTACATCTGAATATGCCTATTTTTATTATATAATTATCAAAGTTGAGCAATTTATATCTCATGAACGTAAGTCAATATAGAAATTTCACTTTAATTTTGTATATTGCTTTTAGAATTCTAATAAATGTACCATTATTTTCACAAAATTCTAATGAAACGAATACGTTTCTAACTTCCTCACATTAAATGTAACATTATTTAATATGGAAAGTATATCTATAAACGTAAATATAACAAAGTTATTGGCAATTTTGTTTATAAGCTCATACAAATAAGCTTTAGTAAATTATGATGTCACGATTGCAGTGTGCTTTGTATGGAGCGTTTTTTAAGCGACCCGCGACAACGCCGCAAACATGGCGCTGTATCTTCAAGAGTAATAATCGCAGATACGTCGTTATTTCTACAATATTTCTCATCTAAAAGAGAACTGTTATTATGTATAGAATAAAAAAAATGGTCATCTACGCAATTTAGTAGTTTTTACGCGTGTATAATATTAGTAGGGATTAAATATTTTAAGGTAAACTACACTCACTATTTCCTTAACCATTTCTTGGATAATATGTACTCCACAATTAGCTATTGTAATGGACTTATAAAGGAAATGGACTTCTTGTCGTCATCCAAGTTCTAACTGTATACATAAGTAGTAGTAATTTATAATTGTAACGGATATCAAAGTAGCTTTAAACCCTCGGTGGTATTAAATAAGATTGCTTTAATTATATCAATTAAATCATAAGACGGATTAAGAGTTTGCGCTTTATTAATCTGATCATGATAAATGATGCTTTCATAAACAGGATACGTGGATGATGAAGCTGGCTCTAATTCAGAATCAACTGTTTTTATCTTTACGGTATATTTGCGAGAATATTAAATTCTATTTCCTTGCCTTGAATTCTATGTTCGTACTATAATAACGTCTTTGCGAATAAACGTTGTATTTTCAACTATTACATTCTTTTTAATTTCTACATGTTCTACTTTTAACTAATCGTCCCATATTTCCTGCTGAAGAAGCCATAGACACATCAGCTAGTGAGGCATGCCTATCAAAACTGCGGGGCATGGCTTCGACACGTTTCCTTTGAAACATGCTCTTTATGTCAATTACATAAAGCACACCGTACTATGAAAAGCGATGTAGGACGCTCACTAACCTAGTTGTATTGTTCGACGGCTGCGCCGGTATGAAGCGACTCACTAAAAGGATGCCGCGGGACGCGCTCAATGAGATTTTATCTTCTTTCTGATAATAGTCGTCATGGTCGTCAAACAACTGTTTGGAAGTTTGCTAGTCAGGTGCTAACGAATTGTAAATAACATGTTATCTGTAGAAATTGAACTGGTAATTGTTTCTAAGCTAGAATTGGACTATATACGAGTATATGAAACAGATGGATAGTTATATTATAAACGGATCGATGGTTATGTTGTAAAGGATATATGGTTAAGTTGTGCGCGTATAGACGTTTATGTTGTAAACAGATCGATGGTTATGTTGTAAACGGAGCGATGGTTATGTTGTAAATATTTGTACAATTTTGTGAGTGAGCAATTTGTAAGTGCTAACTTTTTATAGCGAAAGTTTGAGAAAGGCTATATTATTTACTAATAACATGAGTTTTATGCGGAGAATGAAGTGAAATGATGTCATCAATGTTTTAAGATGTAATATAATGTACTCACGCCTCTTTTTCCATAAGGGTAGAGATCACAGTTTTCCACTTTCTAAGATCAAAATTTCCTAGACTTTTAGCTTCGTCGACTTTTATTAATAATTTCATGCACGCTCGTCGGTTACGGGTACTCTTCGTTCAATATAACACCTATTTGATCCAAATATAAAATATTTATAAATAACAAAAATGTAATTATATAAGTACCTAATTTATTCGCTGGATGTCTGAACTCACCAAAAATATTGGAACATTTATATAGTTTATTTATTGATATTTTATATTTCTTTTGCTGAATATAATTTAGAGAAAAAATACTCGCGGATATGACGACAGAAGCCATAGATTATAAAAAAATTGCTTCAGTGTAAAGTTCCAAGTTGAAAACATAGACTACACTTGTATGAAAAATATGCCGCGATGTTCTCTGTTATGCAAAGGTTTAATTAAATATCCATACTACCAAATTGTAATATGTTCCTTTGTATAAGTTATTCCATTCGGGCACTTCTTGAGTTGCTCGCGTTAAATTCCTGTAGTTGTTTTTTACGATATCAATATACCTAATCCGACATCGTATATGCCTAATCAGTTTTCATATAGATAAGATTATTTATGTATAATGACAAATTAATTCATTACTTGTATACAATAATACATATTTTTTTTTATAATAGTCTGTCACGTACACATACATAGACATTTTAAAATATTTAAAACGTATCAACCATTTCCTAATCATGAATTATAGATATCTAACGCTCAAAACTAGTAACAAAGCAAGGTTTCCTATTGACATATTGAATTTTGTAATTGGAAATGCATCGATTCTTTGACTCTTTGACCCTGACTTTATTGTTATTGCTTTGTGGTCTATTATTAAGTTCAGAAACTCTTGCACTGTAACGATATTTTAACACACTCGAAACTATAATATCATAATGACCGCCGAAACGCGATATGATATAGGTACACCGTGTGATATAACCGCCATCTTGAAATCTATTCTTTGTATTTGACAGTTCATAGCGATAAATCGCTCTATCATTTCGCGTATCAGTGGTCATTCTACGGTGTCGTATGTAATCTGAAAGTTTAAATAAAGTCAATTCAGACTCAAGTTGATCGTATAATTATTGATTTTTATGAAGTAAAACATACTAAATACACTTGTAATTTTTTCTCTTGAACCGGACGGAAATAGTTCTTGCATTAGTATTCACTTTTCTACCAAAAACCGTTTGTCGTATTTTGACATAGCATTGTTAATCATAGATTGATTGACTTTATTATGTTACAACACACATTCACACACACACAGAATAGTATATGACAAAGAAAGGAGATTGACCATTTTAGTATGGGCAAATGTACTGATTTTATTATTTTTGTGTCTCGATGAAAATAATTTTATTTGGTTACATAATAATAATAAATGATACCAATTTCTGTCAAGATTCTTAATGTGAATGTCGAAATAATCAACCGGTACAAATCTGGATATATTTTTATTTATATATTTTCGAAATTTTCCAGGTATGGAAGACATGCCGCTGTTTCCATTCAATGAAAGATAGAATACTTAATAAAATATCATGAATTGTCAACTAGATAATATGATGTATAAAATAAAATAAATAATTAATATTTCTTACACTTATACCAATTAGCCTTCCCCAAAGTAAGCTATGTAAAGTTTGTGCTATGGGATTTAGGGTAACGGATATAAATGCTCGCATTCATCACACAAACATTTGCCGCCACCGGGACTCGAACCCGGGACCTCAGAGATGGCGACACTCTGAAACCGGCGTATTGACTACTCGATTACGTATGTCGTGAATCGATCAATGTATAATCATAATTTATTTGGGTGAATCACGAATAAGGCTGCATCTGTTTAGCCTAGTTGAACTGATTCATACAGATGGCATCGTCATAAATTTAAATAGTCTCGTTAACCATTTGACAAACGAGGATCTAGTCAACAATTCAATAAAATTTAACTGTCGCTGTTTATACATTTATTTAGCAGTTAATTAGAACCAAGATACCATTAATTGCATCTTATCAGTGATCACTCGTAAATACATATCAATAGCATATTTTGAGATCTCGTCTTATTTACTTGAATATGTTATGATAGACGTTTGATTTATCGCTTTGTTTTCTTTGTGCCTTTCTGATATCTCGTGAGATTACCTAATTTTCTAGCTGTATAAATTATTTACTCATCTTTCAGTTGGGTCATAATAATAATAAGTACGTAGGGAAGTGACGACCCCATCGCCCGCTGGTTTTCATGGTGCAGTTAGTTGATACACTCCATGCGCACTTTCATAAAATTTCGTTTAAATGGCCTCTACGCATTGGATCTGTATCCCGTACACGCCTTATAAAGATAGTGATATAAGCGACAATAATAATAAATACATTTTGCACTCTTATAAAACACAAAATATTTACGTGAAATTTTCTGAGATTTGTGTGTTAGAGTTACTTGAATAATCTAAAAAAAGACCTTATTCGTCTTATATTCCTCAGAATGCTGAACGCTATCGCAGGACCATGTTAGCAATGGGCGTCTAAATAAAACAACCATGTATATGTATAACAATTATGTATATATAAAGAACCAGACTAAAAACCTAGGTAGGTATTTGAATGCTAGGCAACATGTCTCCTTATCAGAAAAACAGAAAAGCATTTACAGAGATAAAACTGAGTCGTTTTAGATAAGATTACAAGTGGAATGTAAATACTCAGAACATGGAACGTTCTCGTTAATACAAAGGTCTAACTGTTGTTGTAAGTTATTTTATGACGAATTGTTACATAATATGATGCATTAGAAAAGTGTAATGCAGAAAGCTGTACTGGATTTTTATCGAGAATATTCATATATTATATTGCGCATATAATCTTATAAATTATATAATTAATAAGTCCCTCGTGAGACCAGTGTTAGGCAACCAAGGAGACGATAATACAACTGTACATGTAGCAAAGTGAATGCTACGATGGATAAGCGGCATGATCATTGTGGACACAATTAGAAATTTAAATTTAGAAATATCAGAAGTTAAAAAAGGTTAGCGTGGGCATGTCGTGAGTAGAAACAGAAAAAGACTTGAACGTCAATAGAAGAAAGAAACAGGGGAAGAAGAAGACCCAATAAAGATGATTGACAAGGATTGATTGTGTGAAGAATATGTAAGCACAAATAGGATGCGTTATAAAGGAGTATGGATGAACAAAACTAGTTATGCCAACCCCACTTTAGGAAACGGAAGGAAAGGAACGGAAGGGAGTTGATTAAATGAGATTGTTAGACAAGGGAAAGGAGGGCTTCTAAATGTTATGTTGAACCAATCATGTGTCATCTGTAGTCTATATTTTGAATCATAGTTGTTAGTACGTAGTAGTAGTAGTAAGTTTGGACAATTATAAAAAAATGTAATGTATACAGTAAAGATAGACCAAATACATTATACTATCCTGCTAATATTATAAACGCAAAAGTTCGTATGGGTGAATGTTTGTTACTCGTTCACGTAAAAACTACTAAATGGATTTTAATGAAACTTTAAAATAGTATAGCTTATACACCTGAATAACACATAGGCAATAATTTATAAAGATTTACGCCGCGCTAATATAAGCTAGTCGAAATACTAATCCTGCGCAGACGAAGTCGTGGGTAACAGTAGTACATTATAGTCGTAACCTTTGTTGCGCTGCTAGCGGCTTGTCCCGCTCACACGATTCACTGCGCAGTGGGTGTTTCTGTGTCGCTTCCATAAGCTGCGCATGCGTTGTATGATTTTTGGACTGCGTTCCATGCATACATATTGATTACTACGTATTAAATGATACCTCATATATTAGCTTTATAATTATTAATGTTTACTTTAGTGACGTTTAAATGTTCTCGTTAGATATTCCTAATTTTAAAAATACTTAAAAACAATTAACGAATGAAATAATCAATCAGACACACGTAGTTCCTACCGGCAATTACACGCGCAACTCATTAAATCAATTAGAGAACAATACATTGCCTCGAGGAACTAATCAGACAAATTTACATCTAACCGACTTATGTGTTAACGACACATTGTTTTGTTACATTCGTTTTAAACGTTTTTTGTATTACGTCCTGAAAGTTTGGCTTTCGTAATGGGTCGACCGTGGTATCTTAAATTGTAAAGACTTCGTCTTTGTGGAAGGAAAATATTTTTTAATTTTAATGTAATCATTGTGTGCACACATGAGTTCTACGGTTAACAGTCTAGACTTTATTCTCTGCACACTTGATAATATACCATTTATCTTTCACATTCTAATCTGTTAACAAGGAGTTCCCTGTATCTCTGACAACGTCAAATATCAAATCGCGCTATCCGGAATAGCGGACTCTTTCATGCAAAAGACAACTGTGACGTATTTAAAAAAAATAATAATAAAAGATATAAGGAGCTTAGCTAATTCAGAACATATGATAAAAAGGGGAAACTCGACTCTTTAAACATTACAATCATTCATCAAGTTGCACCAATAGACGCATGTCCACTGTGGAGACAATTTAATTTTGGAATGTATAAAATTATTCTCGGTATTACAATTCCGAAAATTAAAAAAAAAGATTTTTACAATCCTATAATGACCAATGTTAGCTCTTGCTGAATGTCTTTAGGTGAAACTTGAATGATGAAATCATACTTCTATAGCTTAAAGCTACTCCAACTGCGAATGCTTATAGGATGATTATAGTGGTGAAATAAATTACAGATCGGAAGGCATCAATTCCGAATATGAACCTCGAATACCAGTGAATTTATGATTCAATCTTGGACAGCTGTTTCGCAGTAAACAATTCAAACGAAATGGCTTTATAACATTCCGAATAAATCGGCCAGTAAAAATCTAGCCTGATAATGAATTGCACAAGCTCGTGTTACTATCGCAGAATGATTGACGATTTCACACAAAAATAATTGGGGCCAGAGCAGTATGTAAATATCTCCTTTATCTGCTTTCTGTCATCCACTTCATCGTCTTTTACGTGATCTAATATTCCACATTCACGGTCACTCATCCCTACTTATTACATATACTAAGTCATTCTGGTGTCTTATCTTCCTTAGTATTGGACTATCTTATAAACTAGGTCTCCTAATTTCTCACCTTACCTATTCGCGTCACGCAATATTCATCTTAACATTCGCAACTCTACTGACTGGAGATACATCTCACGATTAGCTAATCGTCAAATTAATATTGTTTTAACGAATTTGCAGATTAAAATTATGCTTGGCGTACGAGTAAGTCAAGCCAAGACATTTTCTCAGGTACTAACAACGCCTGACGGCCATTACAAAACAACTCTAATTAGTTACGTCGCTCCACGTCTTTGTCTCCTAATTAAGTCCATTTGTCTCACTTGCAGCCTCACTTTCATTTGAGTAAACGATGGAATAACTCATGCTGATTTGCACTATTCATAGGAGTTAATTGTAAAGGTATCTGAAGTTGATTCACTTACAATGCACATTGGAGATGCATCTGAGTTCAAGGTTTCGCGGGGAAATCGAAGCGATTGTCACGTTAATGACAATGGAATTCTAGAATAATCTAAAAACGTGACTGTTTTAAAGAACTGTTACATTGAGATGCTGATGGAATCGCTAGACGTTTACGAGTGACCTTACCTTGTGCACATTCCAGTTCTAGAACTATGACGTCAGTGATTGTTGTATTGCAAAAAAGTACTGTCATATAAACTATAAGTTACTATATTTACTTTGTAAAATGTTTAGTTTTTCAGAGACGAATACTTATAGCATTCAGAGTCAGAACCAGTATTTGGGACTTGTGACCTGGATGTAACTTTACTACCCTGGCTTCTTTTTCTATCTAACCATATCCTTATAATTCCCCAAGAGATCAGGTATAATATTTACGGAAATCCTTCACGCGGCCTCAACCGCTTGACCAGAAGAGTCCGCGAAATAAGGAATATGTCTGAACTAAATGTAGAAACCTTATTTGGTATTTTGCGCTTTTTCTCAAATGCGTCTATCAGAAGAATCCATTCTGGAGCAGCTTTCTGGACTTCGAAGCTCTGGATCCTAAAATCGAGTACGGTTTGCGATTCTATTTCGGTATTGAGCCTTCCTTTGTGAAATTTAGGAGATTTTTTAAGCTCACATTACAAACTAATTACTTCACATACTTTTATCACCACTTTTCTAGGACAACGCAAGTAATAACATTCTTCTAGAAGCACTCTATATCCCACCATTACATGCCTAACTGTACAATAATGTAGATATGGACTACATTATATTTATCGGTAAACGTTAAGTTACTCGTATATTATGGGATCGTTATTAAAGTTATTAATTAAGAGCACAATTGGTCCATTGTATCTAGCAGAAATGTGAATTGATATATACAGCTACGTTATATATATGTCACAACCAACTTGATTTAAATATGCCAATGGGTGTGTTTAGTCATTGACGGTAGACTGGTGACATTGTATATTTTAATGAACTTTATTTTTAAACGTTTAACATTGCTGTTAACGCCGTCCTTTGTTTCCAAACTGCCGTTCATTATTTCTGGCTCCATTGTATGGTTACAATATGCTGATTGTTTGTTTAATTTACTGATTTTGGTATTTTCCTAGTATTGTACTAAAAATAAAATAATATTTAAAAGGCTTCTTTTAATTATCATAAATCGTCCTTCTTACTTTGCTGTAAATTTCATCAAATATTAGAAAGATTAAAATTAAGGCGATATCGTTGGAACTATGCGAGTTATGTTATGATTTAAGTCTTTTTTATACCTACTCTATTATGAAAGGGAGACCTTGGATTTCAACCAACCTAGTCTCAATGAAAAATGAGCAAATATATGATCTGTATAAGCTCGAGGGGTATGTGAACTCGACCGCCCCCCACTGTTTCAGTGGTTGAGTCTATGTAAATACTGTAACTTAGAGTAGGCTTGTACCCTTTTAGTGAGTATACAAGTTTTTCACATGTTTGCAAAGGTTTTTTGTGTAAATCCATTACTTACCTCTTAAGACATCCCTGTTACAACAGAGAATTGCAATGCAATTCATAATCGCAGACGGTTTGGAATCCTACAAAAACAAATTTAAATTGCAGTCTTGAGAATACATGTGCTTCAAACAGGTAATTCTTGCCAATTAACATGTAAATGAGTTTTCACGTGACACTGCTATCGTAGCTCAGATCGTAGACTTTAATTGTAAGTTACATCATGCTCTCTTATGACCTTTCTGCGTGTCAGTCAGTCAAACTATTGACTCCGCTAAGAACCCATCACGCTTGCAATGATTAGTTAATCTCAGCTGAGTTATTTCTTTGATATCATTATTTTGGTTGTTCTTTATTATTTCGCGTTGTATTATCGGCGTTACGTAAATGCAATTACAAGTAATAGCATCCAGTTAAATACACCGACTAGTTGTTGACGAGTTTTGTAATTTTTCCAATTTTATAGATTCCTTATCTTTTAATGTTAATGCAATTGGCAAATGGGGTAATGTTGCAAATAAAACCGTATTCGTAGAATCATTAACAAAGGTTGACTCTATATACAATGAAAAGTGCAAACGTTGTGAAGATAAATGGAAACTCCTATTGGATTCATGGAATTTGTTAATTGTGCAAAATTACGCCATTGCTGTAACGTACATACAATGCAAGGCAAAATTCCTTAACAACTTTTCCCATTGTTGTGGGAATCACGCAGCACTCGCGTCGACATGCGTTTAACAGAAAATAAACAAGGCGCTTACAATCATTTAATCTGCTGATCGGTTATCATTGTTGGCTACACCTGACCGAAGGCCAATCCTCTGTAAAGTCATTGTTGTCAAACCTTCGTGGTCGACTGCTTAATTATTATTATCAACTTGGAACACAAAGCTGCTTTGAACTGCCTACATGCTGACCTTGAAAGAGCCGCAATAGAAAAAAGTTTTAAGTGGTCTGCGAAATAGGAAGTGTATTGATCCATTAACTATGATGGATTTCAATATCATATGAAGATTCGACTTCAACAGTTTGAATGTTTAGCTTTATTTTCTAGTTCATGTAGGAGGAAAATTTCAAGAATCTTTTCAAGGAGACATGTCTGTAGCCTTACAATGAATGCCTAAAGTTCGGGTTAATATGACTTTAATTCCCTTAAACATACTATAAAATGAAAAAAAAAATACTATTTTGATTTCAACGGGACGTAATTGAGCTGTGATGATGATGATGATTTTCTTTATTGCTTGATGTTGTATAAATGGCATAACCATTTCTACAACATTTTTTTTATAAGCAATCCTCTATTTAAAGAAGCAAAGAATTAATACTCATTACTCATTAATCTACATAATTGAGTGAAAGGTCGTTGCAATTCAGCTGGTTTTGTTTACCAATTGAAGGTCCTCAACGAAGCAGATGTGCAGTAACGGAAGCTGTGATCCGAACAATTGCCGCGCCGGCTTTCTTCAAAGCTCAAATTGTGATCAATTGACTTCCCTTTACTTTAGTAATTATCTTGTAAGTTGTGTGTTCGTTGGCTTTAATGCTCTTAACTCCATTTTTGTAGAGGATTTGAATGTTTAGAATAGTAAATTTCACTATATATTCCTGCTCGTATTTGTATAGTAAAAACTGGAGTACGTAGGTTTATTTAGTATCTTTCTTTAACTTTGTCTTTGGATATACTAACTCCTGTGAAAGGAGACGCACGAAGAAGGGGTTAATTGAGAAGGTACTAGCGACTCGGCCATAATGATATTCATAGCAACCTTACTATTAAATCAGATCTTAACGAACAGATAACGGAAGGTACTTCTTTTTCTTCAATATAAAGATTATGGATGTCAATCTTTTACATGGGAAATCTATTTCAATATTACCCACCCAGCATAAGCCATGCCACTTTAAACAAGCTTTAAGATTTTGGTACACAGATTTGGTTACGTCCATACCAAATTATGAAGGGTATGCATTAAGAAGATGAGAGTAAGAAATGCCTATTGTACCGTTGGGATATCCTACAGGAGACAAAATCTGTAAATTGGCAGGCTATAGGATCATAATGCCAAAGGATACCATTAACCTCTTAGGCATGATCGTATGGACCGATGATAAATACTAGATGGAAACAAACTTTTAAAATTTGGAATTAATATTTGATGTATATTAATTTAATTATTTAGTTAACTTATGTCTTAACGTTGTGATGCATGCTTAATGGTAGATGAAGAGTGTATTCCAAATATTTAATATACCAATCAAAACCTTAACACCACTTAAATAAAGATTATTGTTGAAGCGTCACGATTTCGTTCTCAAATTCTGTTAAGACCGAATTATACAGTATTTATCTGATCAACATCGCTCTTGACCTTTGCGCCGCTGACCGCTTCGGTATTTGCTAAATTAGATTCTAATATCTTGAATTTATTGGATCATAAGGTTTGTATTGCGTTTATATGTCTTCTATATTATGATTACGAATCATTCTGGTTTCTATCATAGTGGTACAAGGCTGAATGATATTATCAAAGTTAACAATCGGGAGCTGTAGAGATATCGGTTGTAAATATTTCTAGCTCCGAACTGATAATTTGTTTGGCATATAAGTAATCAATTTCTTCATATTTGAAATAAAAAAAAACCTATTCAAAATTTTATAAAAATTTCGTATGCAGATATTTTTTTTTAAATTGAGAGCATATATGTTTAGATAATATATATAGAGCTGTTACAATATTAGTAAGGTCGATCGTGTTTTACTTCTAAGCATGCGAAAATTCTTTGCAAAATAAAATTGTATTACAGATAACGAAACAGAAAGTCAAATTGATTTAAATGATAACGTGAACTTGGATAATAGTTTTAATTTACATACAGTGTATTTCAGAAGAAGAAAAACTAATATTATTTATTAATTTTAGAAGTCACCAATTTTCTCAAACTTTCAATAAAAAGACAGTAAGTATTTCAAAAGACGATATAGACTTACAACATGGTTATATTATTATATAGCTATTTTGGATGTTAAGATACCTGATTATAAAAATATATCTTGACTTTACAACTTTACAACAGTCAAACGTTCAAGATTATTAAGAGAAATATTTCTCTTAAAAATGAACAAAACTTATTTACAAATACCATTCAACGCAAAATGTAATCATTAAAAATAATAACACAAGCCGCAAATATGTGTTTATGGCAGAATAAAGATAACTATAGCGTGGATACAGCCGAAAGAAATGAACATTGACAAGTTTTCACTGTCAATAATAATAATGTAAAAGTCACCAGTGACCTAAGGCCTTATATGTCTCGCAATTAGTTCACAAAACTGGATTCAAGACATGAATTTCACTTTCAGAGTCGTTTACTTTCTTTTGTTTTTTCTAGTAAGCCGTGAAATGTAATGCAGAAGTAACTACCGAATCAAATCCACGAAAATCGCCAAATAATGATGGAAGATACGGTAATTTTAATTGTGGGAAAGACAACCTTTATTATGCAAAAATACTATATTTATCATCGCTAATAATAATACTGTTTTGCTATAGTCTTAATTTTATCCTTTCATTATTTTCAATGAACAAATTGTTGGCAAATGTCCAAGTACACAAAATAATAAAAAAAATTGTCAGTATATTTTCTTATACTTTTTACCATTAACGTAATCTAAATAGTAATAAATAGCTTATGATTTGATGTAATTAGTAAAATACTTGTAGAATTAAACAAATAATCAAATAATAATGTAGATTCACTTCTTTGACTACTTACAATTAATAGTTTTGCATCCATTGATGAAGTGGAACTCTTTTATGAATTGAACTGACTGAAGTAAATATTTAATTTATACGCAGATGTCATTCTGGTGTCACTTTAAATACGAAATTAGTACACCAGGTCAAGGCAGACGAAATGTTTGGACAAGTGGCTTTTAAGTCGATAAAGAGCATAAGTCTACAAGAATTGATAACACCCAGTTAAGTGATATTAAAGAGCTCGTGCTGGTTATATTTTAATCGAATGTTTGACAAAAATAGATGAAAAAATTAACACAGATGACGCATTTACTTACGCATAGCATGACAACTTTGTTGAACATATATTGTTTCTGATTACGTAACCATTAGTCTACTGATTGGATGTGCTGAATATTATATGAAGCAAAAAGCCCTTTTTTCCGAATCTATGATTGATGATTATTGTTTTAAATCATCACCGTACAATCTAAGAGACATTATCTATAATCGAATGAGCAATTCTCATAAACATATTAACATCGCAAAGCGGTTTCTTTGACTGAATCTGGCACCATGGCTATTTAATTTATATCATCTTGTTAGCCGAGGGACGCCGACTGCTGGACAATATGCGAGTCCCAAGGATCTATTGTACTTGCGCTGTCAACATTTTTCTGCTATCTTCGCCAAATCCTTGGTCCATCTTTGGAGGCCTACCGACACTGTTACTTTATATTATAAAAGTAAAAAATATATCTATACTAATATTATAAAGAAGTAAAGTTTGTGTGTATTTGTTAAATTGTAAGGGGTAATCTCGGGATCTACTGAACCGATTTTAAAAATTCTTTCGCCAATAGAACGCCACATTATTGCTGAGGTTTTATAAAAAAAAGGTTTTTACGTGGTAGTCCGTTTTGCAAAGTGAATCGGAGAAAAGACGGTCGAATGAAAGCATTTCTTACGAACTTTTTGAGTTCTAGAGAAAAGATAAGAACGACAGCATATATCTAACTTTTATATTAAAGTTACAAAATGTAGTTTTTTTTAATATTAGTATAGATCATTTAATTTTTATCATATTCATTAGTCATATATTACCAAAAATTATGAATTTTTATGAAAATAAGTAAACTCATCGTCTTAAGTGTGAAGGCCAAAGCAGCGGACGGCGTGCGATGGCTTCGGGTTTAATTCGGTTCGTGTTCGTGCTCGCTTCGGGAATTATTAATATTGTGCCAAATGAAGTGGGCACGGGTCAGCTAGTTTATAATAAAATGATATGATGAATTTCTAAATCAATCAAACGGATCTAATTTTGTTAGAGGACATTCGGATTTGTTTATCCGGATTATATTACTTAATGAAAATGTCAAAAGCCGAGCGATTGTGAAAACTATTTATGACTGTATTCGTAATATTGGTATGGTATTAATAGGGAGTGCTTTTATTTACACTGCAGGGTGATACGGGTACACTATCGAACGGTGCGCAACAATGCTTACCTAACTTTCAGAAACAGCTAATTAAGGGCGCCAACTTATGAAAAAGTGTCAGAGCGTACTACTAAACGATAGCAAGATATTGGTTTGGGGCGTTAGATAGGCTAGTGCAGGTTTTAGGTCTCGCAGCGTCCTTTTGTTTCTCCTTTTAATTTTATCACAATCCCTGTCGACTGAAAACTTACTCTGAAATATTAGTATGGTAAGGGAATCCTTGAGTGTATCATTCTCTTCTATTACTTTCGATGACATCAAATTACATTCAGCTACCGGTATCCAGTATAAGTGTAATATCTTATCATTATCACATATTCTCTTACTTTCTCTTTCCAAGGTCTTCTTTACTATGTCAGTGCGATTGTTCATTGTGCCGCCGTCCCGATTCCCAAACTATGGGAAAATTTACGGTGTACAGTCGTTATGGTACGTGACTTTGTAATCTATTACGGATGTTAATAAGGCTTATTACTGATTGTTAAGCTTCACTCTGTATTCATGTTTTGTAGGGCAAATGTCGTACTCAATCCGGATTTACTTGTAAATCGGGTAATAATTCACATTTATGCGTTTTAAAACCTCATATTTTATTGGTCTAATCACGAATTGAATAAATTTTAACGTTTTCTAGTTCATTTTCCAAGTTTAACTGATCAAGAAATTTATGGCTACATACAACTACACGTATATATAACTACAGGACACTGTTTTTCTTGATTAGAACTAATTTGTGTATAGTGCCAAAATTACCGTTGTTTCACCTCTCACTCTGACGAACAAATTATTGTAAAAATACTGTTTTCGATCGTTTATGTACTTTTTACAACAATAATTTGGGGTCTGTCGATCTATTTTTGTTTCGTATTCGTGCTATTATCCGTGACCCATAGCGCTTCATGTTTGTTGTTATAAATACTATTTTGTTTCGTAACATGTTCAGCGATCTATATATATATATATATATATATATATATATATATATATATATATATATATATATATATAAATTATGTTCAGTCACCGTCACTAGACAGACATAAAAGGTCATAAACACATTCTTGCTTAATATAGGCTCTAATCGTTTGGTTGGGTAAAGATATGGCAGTTACACGAGTTCTGCTACATCCACATTGACTTCGTGATCAAACTATAAAAGAACGTGTAAATTTAATATGACAGTGCTTGGTTGCATCGAAATGGAATATTAAATTGTTACAATCTGAGAAAGAAAAGTCCCTGGTTTTACTTTCACAGTAGACTGTTTTATTCGAGACAAAAAAGAATCATAATTTGTTGCGATTGCATTAACAGCCATAACAATGGTCTTTTATAAAATATGTATGTCTGGTGTTTTGTTTTCATCGATTTATATCTATATGTGCAAACTTGAAACTAAAATGAGAAATACGATAATTTGACTACTAAGTAAGAGGCTTGAAGGACTGTATTGTCCATAATATTTAAGTTTTAATGTTTGTTATACATACATATTTGTATTGTTTTTTAGTCAGTTCTTGCTTTCTTGAAACAATTTGTCATTGTTTTTCTCAGAAAGATTTGAATTAATGTCGATATGAGATCACAATTCAAATATGACCTATCAAACAAAAAAAAAGTTAAAATCAATTCATGATTCACGTAAAAAACACACGGGCATCTTTGTTTTTTAAAATCGTTTAAAAAAAATCACTCACATCAATATAATTGTTTGAACAGGTATTGTAACCGTTATTCTGTGTATGCTATTGTTCACACATCCTTCTGAGACAAACTATTTTGTGATTCATATACAGCTAACTATGCCGTGTATGTATTATGAATCAAAAGAGATAGTACACAATTTGTCCCTACTGTATTAATCCTAATACAAACTGAACGCGTGAAAGTTTTGATATGACAATTAATTTGAAGTGACAAGAATAACGCTTGCGCACAAAAGATCGTAAAAAGTGGAGCGTAGTACGTTTGTGCGTGAGCGCAACCAGGTACTGTTAGACAAGCATTTAACTGTTCAGCAGATGATATAGTTCATAACATTGTTGGCAATCAAAAGTTTCACGATCCAAGAACTGTGTTTAATGGAATTAGTAAATTAGTGATATTGAATAATATTGCATTGCTCTGTAAATTGATTGTAAAGGAAGTTACATGCCTCTTGTGGCGTAATGACTGATGGACCTGCTTTGCACGATAACTGAAACTAAATAAGCGTTATCGTAAACAAGTCGCGATTACGACTAGATCAATAATGGAATTGTAATGTTTTTATTTTAGACATATTATTTAGTTTTGAAACATGCAGAGTCATTTTAATTCTCGACCTAATCAACAATTGTGGCACTATCCTAAAATCAGAAACGACGGACGGAGCGGTCGCTTTCAATTCAAGACACAGGGTCATTAGGACCATTGACTTAATTAGGAATTTGGTCGGCAGGTCACATTTGTCGAGCCGCTTCGATCGGTCTGGAGTCTGATATAATCGCCGTAATACTTAGTTGCGGTGGTAGCCATGAGGGTCTCAGCCTCTCCTCATCTTAGGGGAAAAAGAAACAAACTAGGTATATAAAAATAATTGACTAGCTGACGCGACTTCGTCTGCGCAGAATTAGTATTTCGAGTAGCTTATATTAGTATGCCTATGTGTTATTCTGATGTATAAGCTATATTATTGTAAAGTTCCATTAAAATCCAATCAGTAGTTTTTACGTGAAAGAGTAACAAACATTCATCCATACAAACTTTCGCGTTTATAATATTATTATATTTTAGTATAATAATATTATTATTATACTAATTTTTTTTATTATAATTATAGTAGGGATTATTAAAAATCTCCCTTTAAACGAATTAATTTCTATATTTATTTTAATTTAAAAACTTATTACAAATATTAATATGTTTATTGGCCTAATAAATTACTTAAATTTACACGAGGAAACCTTTACATCGTAACAGCCGAACTTAAAGAGATGTTTAAGTACGTACGTACTATTGTTATCTGTAGCCGTGTCATCAATGATAAGTCATTAGACACAGATGATCGATTGACCGCTGTTGTCAGAATGAACTAATATTTGGCCGAAGTTAGGAAAGAACTAACAAAAATTACAACAGACAGTGCGACCTTCACTTTGCGGGCGTTTTGTAAGTATATATAGTGCGGAGTGCCACGAATATAAGAAGATAATAATTTGAAGATAAATATCATTTCGTTTCTATAAAGTATTATTATCTGAACTTAATCTATGTAAATGAATACAGTAAGCATACATACGACTGTGATTGTACTTACTAATATATATGATTGACCTAATTAATGTATGTAAATATTGTTAGTAAAGTTTGAAAAGAGAAGAAAATAAAAGAGTTTTTACCTGTTCTTTTCAAAAAGGCTTTCCTAATTTCAGAACAGGTGTAGTCAATTTTTTCCCTAGTTTTATGTCGTCTACTATGGCCAATGTTGAATAAAGATTACATTGATTTGTTAGAAATTCAATGCGAAATATGATTACAATAGTAGTAAGTTTTACATCAAGTTCATGACAATCTTAAATTTCATAATCCCTTACAGCAATAAGTTGTGTTATTGAAACTACTATTCACAAACTCGTAAAACGGAAGTGTCGTCAAATCCCAACAACCTAACGCCACAAATCCCTACAAATGCCCTAATGGACGGTAATTGGATATTTCACGGTCTGACGTGGCCGTGAGTTTTCCATCAGTCCGCGGGAAATGTACCGTTCTTTGACTGTCTATTTCATTTTAACTAAATTAACTGAATTCCATGCTGACGTACATTAAGAATTTCGACTATTTTATCATGTACTATAATTGCAAATGCATTTGATTAAATTATCTTACCTATTAGGTATAAATAGAAAAATAGCTAGTTTTAGAGATGTCAAAACTATCTATACTATAACAATTTTCCAATATTTAAAGTAGCTGGTGCCCGCGACTTCGTCTGCGCAGGATTTATATTATATATTTATATATTTCGAAAACTTTTTTATTACACATCAGAATAACATATAGCCTATATTTTATAGAGATATTGTGTGAATTGTCCAAAATATGGCTAAAAGTGTCAAGTAAGTAGGAAAAAAATTACCATATGTGCAGACGGTCTGTGATATTCTGATGTATAACCTATATTATTAAAAAAAAACATTACAATCCATTCAATGGTTTTTACGTGATAGAGTAACTGCCCAACATCCATCCATTTTTACACATTTTCACGTTTATAATATTAGCAGGATTATAAGGAACATTTAAATCCATGCTAAGTATAAACTATTTAAGTTTCACTCCATTTTCAAAATTCATATTTTTTTAAATATTACTTTGATATCAACTCTAAAATAATATCTTACGTTGACATAATTCTTTTACTCTAATTAATTTATTTTGTCAGTTGTATCTCATAAGGCTGACTTCTTAAAGCAAAAGCCTCCAGAAAAACTAAATAAGAAATCGTAATGTCATGTTATTAATGATCATCATACCGGTACAGTTTATATAAGTGGAGAAGCACCTGTGAAGGAAGACATACGCAATTGTATTGTACAACACGACCCAAATCCACGACAGATCGTCGCCACGAACAATAGTAATACAAAGTTACATAGCACATTAGAGATCCTCATGACGCTGATGATAATCGTTTATGAAGAGGATCACATTCATTACGTGCCTGACTCCCATTCAGCGATGCTAACGTTCGAATGAAAGCTGGTATCAATGGAGCTTTTGTTTGTAAAACTCTCGAGAAGCAATGAAAGGTGCTTCAGACTCGGCTGTGGATACCATCACCGTTGATTGAAGTGAATGCGTTCGTTCAGTTGATAAGGTTAGACGTCTATGATTAACATTCCCAGGAAATGTTGATGTGTGTTAATGTGAAAATGATTGGTGTATTAGAGCAAAGATGCATGAATGAATTTACAATGACATAGCTGTCGTGTTTAGAACTTAATGTGCTATGCTTAGGAACGGGTGAGATAGTAATTGACAAAAATATTTTTGTTATATATGTATAGGAGCGTCAGAGGAGGCCTCGCAGCGGTATTGGTCATCACTGTTCATCGCGGACGTTACGACGAGAGGAATTCAAAAATATAAACACAGTCGTATTGTACAACACCTTTTTAATTAATTACTTTTAATATTAATTACAAAATATAACACCGAAAACAAGATTAAAGTGGATTGAGCCAATAGGTTAGCACGTGTGCGCATCAAGCGGCGACCGTCAAACAACTGCCCGCAGCCATCGCTCGCAGCGTCACCTACTACCCTATTCGGGGTTACCCGCTCAAAATTTAATAATTTTTATTATTATCGATATTAGCGTATTTTTGATAGCGTATTTTTACAGAGTCGTCAAGCTGGCCTGAGATAAATAGTCTGAACCCAACTAACTGAAACAAATTAACATTATATCTATAAAGACTATAGTTTCATTATGTTATTTACTATAGTAAAAATATTTGGCAACGTACCTATTGAGTTATTAAAATAAACCCAAGCATTGTTATCATTTAAATAATTCTTAACATATGTTAAACACGCCATCGTATATCATTCGAATTGTATCATTCGGCAACTGTATTGCGTTTCTTCTTAAATTTAACATTTAATCGGTGCTACTGACATGTTTTTATTGTCATTTTTAGATTTACCTTTACTGTAATTTTAGATTTATCATTCGAACATCAAAATCTCGCAACATCAGAAACTATCACAAATTGAAATGGTTTTACTTCGTTACTCAATGGCTTGTCACAAAACCGTCTATTGTAAGATTGTCCCACGTGGGTGTGCGTAGGTCGTGGTCAACGACCCCGGCGTATCGGTCACTCCTTCGCATAACTTGGTAGAGGACGATAACGTGAGCTCGGGGAAATTTTGTTTACATGATGTTGGCATTATGTGACATTAGAAATCTGAACACGATGAGATTAGATTTAATTAATCCTCTCATTCTTTTAGCGATTGTATTCAAGTCAAGGGAAAGGGCAAGCAGCAGTGGGTGTGATAATGTCTTGATGAAAAGACGTTTCTATTTATAACTATTAAATTTAAAACAAGTTCATTTGCTGTCAGTGTTTGCTTACATAATAATAGTCTCGACCAAATATAAGCGACCAACATTAAATGTTTATATTCGTTCTTTAATATGAGAGTGAAAGGTATTTGGTAATTTGATAATATTGTAACCACTCAGATGCGACGAGCTTTCCATATGACATAAATTAACAGACACTTAAGCGACGAAATATCATTAATAAGATTATTTAAGCTATTAATCATTGACTCGTAATATTGTGACTAGTGCAGAAATCATTAAAGTGAAATATTAACTTATTAGTAAAGATGCTTATAATATTTTAAACGCATCACGAACTCGTTAGCGAATTATGATTGCAATATAATTAAGTGCGTCTCTTCAAATATATAAACCGCTGTGCGCTTGCTTTGATATTTTAAGTTATTTTAAAATTAAAACTATATATCTGTATGGCTTAATGTCGGTAGTATGTCCGGCTCCTCGGGGGAACTATAGTAGACAAGACATTTTTATATTTTTTCTTTGAAAATCGAAAATTGACTAGACATTGACAATTTTAAAATTATAGCTGCATATATGTTTAATGTTTGTTTTTATTTTATTAATTAAGATATTTTTTCCTATGTAAGGCGGTAAGTTTAACATATAACAACGCTTGAAAAAAATATTAATTAATGACAATTTGCAGTAAAACTAGATGTTATTTAAACAATCTCCTAAATTACTATTTATTTATTATCAAGGGTCATGGGCTCATAGATCTATATATGTATTTCTATATCAATATATATATATATAACGTTTTCGACGTTGCAATTCTTATCTCCAATCGCCTGTAGACCACTCCATTCGTTTAGAAGTCCTTCATGAAGGTGTCCAGGGTAGCGTCTGGGATACGAACCAGACTTGCCTTAAATCTAGCGTAATGCCTCGACTCCAGCGGCTGTAGCCTCAAATTAAGCTGGCGCTGTTGAAGATGTGCTGTTCAGTGCTTATTATGTCTTAAAAGTAAGACAGATTAAGTTGTTAAGTAATAATATCATAGGTATATATCAATAATTTATCAATTGATATTTAGCATAGGTGGTGTGATTTTGTAAAATACAATGTGATTGCCATTGAAAATATGACTAAATCTGCAGACGCGTAGTCAATCATCGAAGACCACATCACGTCAAAGGTCATGGCCGACTTGCCAGTTCACCCACATGACATGACACGGTGAGGTAATGTTTGACTTCGCTGTCGTCTGCCGGCCACCGCATGCCTGTGTAGGTGGATAGGTGGTGAGTGAATGGATTAGGCGTAGAAAAACACGTTTCGCATATCGGAAAATTTTGTTTAAATTATAAAAATGATTAATCCCCTCTGTTAATACAGCCCTTGAAAGACCGTCGAGTAGTGAGAAACCAAATATGTTTCAGTTAATTCAACACAAAACATGCTAGATGCGACCATTAACTGAGTACTCGTTGTAGGGATATTTTATCTGTACCCATCACTAACACCAAATATGCTAAAAAAATATTTTATATCGTGCATAATAAGAAATTTCTCGATGGCGATATACTTAATTTGAATTATAGTATGTCTAAATTTGAAAATCAATGGTAATTAGGTTGACATTGCTCAAAATCTAATCTAGAGTGACAGAAGATAGGATGGAGGAACCCTAGCAGACGAACCTGTTATTAAGTCTCTATGGAGCTAAGAGAAAAGTAACAAAACTTAAAGTAATATAAACTTTTACAAAACCTTACATATATACAAACAAAAAAAAACATTAACTAAAAAGTAAAAGAAATATTTCCAGGCAAGAGATACTTGAAGGGCTATGAACAACATTATCAATATTTACACACCTATTTAATATATATATATATATAATCAGCTATTTTCGCAGTTGGTGTTACCCCAACAGCAGACGCTCCAATTACCCTGCCTTCATTTAGTTTTTACCTCACTCCATTTTGCAATATGCAAACAATCATTTGGGGCAAGTCTTGAAGGGTCTTGCACATAATTAATCAGAAAATGATGATAAAATATAGAACGAAGACCAGTTGCAAAACTATATTGCAAAACAAAATCTATCCGTCAAGTTTAGGACTAAAGAGTTTGACAAAATGATTTGCTTCGAACTCGTTGTCAGACAATGTCACAAATTGAGGTTAGACATCTCCCAACATGACATCCACGTTTATTTGGACATCTTAGAGTTGGGTAAGTCACGTATAAGCAATTTGGATATATGTACCACGAAATAAGACTGATAAATAAAAACCATATAGGGAAAACTTTATACTGATTATGTAAATATGATGATGAGACTTAGAGAATCTGTCGCTGGCTATCACTGTTGGCAATGTAGTAGATTTACAACAAATCTCACAGAACAGGCGACTGTAACCACTTACTGTCACGTGGGAAGTCATTTTGTTAATATAATACCATAAAAAAAGATATGTATTAAAAAGTTTATGTGTGTTATGTAAAAAAGAAACATTGTTTTTTACATAAACTTTTTAATAAATATCGTCATTTGTTTTACTGCTGGACATAAATTTCATTCACATTAAGAAATTTTACAACAGATTTTTTCTAACTGCATCTTAAAATCCTTTTATCTGAATCGCATTTGAAACGTAACGCTTATTGTATTGTTTGTTCAATTGACTACAGGTAAACAAATTGAGAAAAATAAACAATTTACTTTTAAAGTATAAGAATACAGGTTTACAAAATTATCCATCAATCCTTATATAATCCACTTTATACGTTTTAAATTCGTTTAAATCGAATTGCTGGTTCGAATGACAAATCAATTGACCTTAAGCGGGTTACAGACGTGCAGTTTTATCTGTATAATCAAACTATTCAGTTAAATCGTTACGTGTGTAAACAACATTTTAAACAGTACAGTTACTATTAATCAAATAATTAGCTTAGTTAAAACTGCATTTCAGTAGCAGCAAATTCTCAATTTTTAAAATTGTTCCGGTATTCAGTCTTTAGCTTTGCCTAAATGAATATTAAAGTGTGCACGTTTTTTTCAACTGCGTATGCTTAGAATTTCATAAACTAGTATCCGTATAAATCACTTTCAACATATTTCGTCCGTTTTCGTTCTCTGTTTCAAAAACTTGCGGTCAGCAGCTCGTCAAGCTTTACATTTGCACTACAATAACAATCGCTATTACAAGCGACATAAGAGTTGTCAAGGTCAACACGTAACTGACGTGTAACTATGTGTACAAAAAGTAGCAACTACTGCCACAGCCTAAACTATAATTCTTGATACGTTTGTGATTGTTAACGAAATCTGATATCTGACGACAAAACTAACTGATTGTAGTCACTACGGATTTTACGGATTCAGTGAAATTTTTAGTTAACATTTCACGTCTGTAGTCCGCTTTAAATTAACTAAGAATATAGAGTAAACAACGACATAACAGAAACTAACGTCGAATCTGAATCGAGTTAACGATTCTACTCAATTAAAGTCCTGAGTCACGTTAAAGATGATGGTAGGGCCCGTGATTGCAGCGTGATTTAAAGTATTATGTACGTAAGTGTATCGCAAATTAAACATATAGGAGAGAGTGAGTTGTCACTTGTAGCCAGGTGTTGCTAATGACGATAAATCGCTTACATTGTTGATGCGTCACGAATATTCACGTATCACCGAGCTCGTTCCATCAGAGAAATTTAGGAGACTTTTTTCAAGCAATACCCATGATTCATGTAAAAGAGAATGCCAAGATCTGCCCCAAGGATTAATTTAAGTTACAGTAATTACACATTTATGAAAAATATTTAATTAAATTATAGATCCTAACAACAAATATAAAAAATCTAAAAAGCTGGGGAAAAAAAACTACATTTAATAGTTGTTAATGGATTCTATGCCTTTTCCTAGTCGGAGAATTTAAAGCTTATTTTTTTAAAGAATTTTATTGGCCACTGGATACAAGTCCTTTTAGCCAACATAAACCTATTGGACCTAAGTCGAATGCTTTTTAGTATAGGTAATAGTTTTTTTCTTTAATTGTTGTTCTGTTAATTTTTTATGTTCAATAGTGTTATTTAATCATTCATTTTAGTAAGAATGAGTTCTCAATAAAAGGCTTTTAGGAATAAACGCATTTTACTTCTGATGCAAAATAAAATAAAAATATTACGTTAGATAATAACATGTTTTTACATATATCAAGAAGTGCACTGTAAATAGAAATGTAATATTAGGTCTATAAAGTCATCTTTATTTACGAATCCGTAAATAAAGATGACTTTGATAGATAGCCTCAATCGTGTGTTCTAATAAAGTATGAGCGTTACTTGAACTGGATTTAAAATTGTTTTTTTATAGTTAGAACAATTAGTTGTTGTTATTATTGTTTTTAGGATATAGTAGATGGCTACTAAAAATTGCATCTTATAAAAAAGTCTAAGATAAACTTAATATTTGTGAAAAAAAAATCATATTGTTTATACCATCATAACTACCGATCCTCTGCTTTAATATAATTTATCTTTTATTATTTCAAAAGTGCAGATGTTTAGCTATCATTTCATATATAAATTATGTTTGTAACTGGAAAAAATTTGGTGGGGCATGGCGCCATAGAAATCTTGGCATTGTCTTTTATGGATAAGAATATAAAAACCATTACACTTAACAATTTTATTAAATCCCTGTTAAACATACACCCGGTACCGTCACGTACCGGGTCGGTTCTCACACTCCACTACACTGCGACCTTGAGCGTCCGTGCCTTTTGACCCTATTGACTCGACCCTAATGACCCTGGAATGACGCCGCTATCAGGCAAGGAGCAGAACCTTCAGTTCGTGCACCTTCCACAAATACACACATGAACGAGCGCGTTCGTAAAATATCCAATCTCAAAAAGTTCACTTCTCGAAATGTCTAATGTTTCAACAGCGGCAACAACGACGACCATACGAAACAAGGTGTCGCGAATCATTAATTTATGTTTTACGAATTATTCTCACATGACAGAATAAGAAATTCAAACAGTACCGACGGCAGCATACCAAACGCATCAATTACTTACAGATAAACAAAACGATCACGTCTGGCGAAAGTCGTGGTCACTGTGGTTGAATACTGTAGTGTTAGTTTCTTGCTTGCACGTGTAGTGTGCACAGGCTTGCTTAAATAACACTCCTTTGGATACGTTACATCCAAAAAATTACGTCTTCTCCTGGTGTGCGCTGCAAGGCCAGTCAGTGTTGTACTTGTTTTTTAAACAGACTCTCGCTACCACATTACTTGCATGAAGGCACCATCAAGGAACACGTAAGTTCTCTTATCACTTCAACGAGTATTTTAAGAGAGATAGGGAACGGAAAATCTTGCTAGCGAAAATCTGTTTTCAACCCCCGACGCAAAAATAGGGGTGTTATAAGTTTGACGTGTCTGTCTGTCTGTGGCATCATAGCTCCCGAACGAATGAACCGATTTCAATTTAGGTTTTTTTTGTATTAAAAGTGTTTTACGGTCCCCCAACGCGAAGTTTTTTTTTTAAATATTAATACATACTTATACATATAGGTAGGTACTTTAGGATTAATAGGGTCTTGGACTGTTTCATGAAAACCATTTCAACCTATTGTTTACTTATCTAAAAGATGCTAAAAATATTTTCCTACTGAAATTACTACTATTCTTTGTTGAAGAATTGATAATTATTTTTCACATTTGAATTTCGCGCTAAAACACCACTCTTTTATTATGACTCGATTATGACATCATTTATCATACAGAGGTTACTTGCTCATTGATACAGCGTGTGTAAACGTTCGGTTATATTTCGTAAAAATCTATATCGAAAATTAGTGCAATTAAATATTATCAGTATTGTTCAGTTCCTCTGTGCGAAAATAATACAAATAAGACACCTGACAAACTATTTATACCTGTGCCTCATAATATAAATATGCGAAAAAATAGATGGTACTGGCAAGACGAGACTGGACAAATCAATCAATAAAGTCGATGATTTACTTTTGTGAAGATCATTTTGATGTAAGTATGCATTTGCACGATCTAAAACAAAAACAATACATTTAAGGTTACATTGCAACCAACCATGGGTCTCTTAAAATCTTTAAAGAAATTTTGATTCACTTTTCATGTGTGTAATGATACTTAAGCTACAGTTTTTACATTTCTGAATTCCGATGAGATAAAATCAGGGTATTTAGCGAAAAATTCTGCCACCATCATGACGTCGATACGTGGCAAATTTGAACTATCAGCTCTTACGAATTTCTTTGCCATCGTAAATAAACTGAAATTCTACTTCAAGCAAACGACTAAAACTTTAAATCACAGAGAATATGCAAGAAATAAACGAGGTTTCGAAATCACAAACAACGTAAACCAGTAGTAGGTGACAAGTGACAATGATAAATGACGTCACGCGCTGTGATTGGCGTTTGTAGTCACGTGACTTTCACATTAAAAATAATAATTTATTATGTTAAAAATAAAGAAAAGTTATGATTATTATCTAATAGGGTAGACGACTACAACTGATTATGGCCGTTTTTATACTATAATTATCTGATTTGAGCAATTTATATCTAATGAAAGTATGTCAATATAGAAATTTCAGTTTATTACTAAGTTATATTGTTTTTAGATTTCTAAAAAATGAGCAATTATTATTTACTTAATTCTAATGAAACGAACACATTTCTAGCATTCTCGCATTAAATGTAACATTTTTTTATATAGAAAGTATACCTATAAACGTACAAATAACAAAGTTATTTTAAAATTTGTTTATACGCTCATACAAATTAGGCGAGTTTACTGAGTTATGACGTCACAATTGCAGTGTTTTTAGTATGGAGCGTTTTTGAGCGACCCCCGACAGCGCCGCAAACATGTCGATATATCTTCAAAAGTAATAGGTGCAGGTGTACTGTTCTACAATATTTCTCACTTAAAAGAGTACTCTAATTATATACAGAATTTAAAAAATTGTCATCTACCCAATTATTCCTGTTAATAATTAATTCTAACCCTGTACAAAACAACATAATCATTTTATTATTACAGTCCAAGACCCTATTTTTTTTTATTATTTTTTACTTTTTAAAGGTAGCTTATATTTTTTGTGTCGGAGTTTTTATC
Organism: Scirpophaga incertulas; assembly: GCA_036419045.1. Taxonomy (NCBI): domain Eukaryota; kingdom Metazoa; phylum Arthropoda; class Insecta; order Lepidoptera; family Crambidae; genus Scirpophaga; species Scirpophaga incertulas. Next base: position 15,477,214 of record CM071628.1, on the reverse strand, counting down.
TGTGACACAAAATTGTGAAGGATGCGGTCCAAACTTTGCTGTGAGGACTCGTGTTAAGCGGTTGCAAACGGTTACAATATTGAAATCAAAATAACATCTGGTTTTCTCCACAGACTCGTAGTCCGTGCTTTTATTTGATTGTCCTCACTTAGATAATTATGTGGATTACGTACATACATGTAGTAAGCTCGGCCACTAATCCTCACCTATTAAATTTAATACTCTAATGCACAGCGCTTGGTCGTATATAAATAAATGATGACCTAAGTTGCAGGTTTCTGGCTAAGAAATCGCCATTTTGTCGTCCTTGCTTTAATTTTTTCCAAATAATTAGTGCGGGTATCGACCCCGCTGCGTCAAAACCAAAAATTGTTTATATATCATATTACTATCATGCCGCTGGTAAATTAATTTAGTTTTAACCCTATTGTAAATCCATATTTAGGACTAACTTCAGACTGGTCGCCTTGACAACGTGCATGAAGACATCAATGTCCAAAATATTTTTCTGCTGACCTTTTGCTTCTACTTGATATGTCTAACAATTTGTGTTGCTTAATGTTTACCTTGTATTTAATATATGGTTTCGTCGCCAATGATGGGCTATTGTAACGCAGTTGCCACAGCAGATTTTTACATAGTGTCTGTACGTTTTAATATATCTTCTCTTAACCTTGAGTTGTTATTTAAGTAGCCAATTTATCTTATTTATATCCAGTTTCTATCTTTTGTATACTACAATGGTGGACACTATTATTAGTTTTGCCGAGAAGTCAAATGTAATTGCACAGTACTTTATGTTTGTATTCACTGTTATTATGAAATCGATGTCACTAGTTCTAATGCTCATCGAGGGACTTTAAGGTCGACTTGTTTATACCTCCATCATAAATATTTCTGCTGCAAAACAGCAGTGTTCGCATTATAACTGCATTGTCTGTTTCAATCAAATTTGTCAGCACCAGAATTATATAATCAACGTTCTAGAGTCGAATTCCAAAAAGCTTCATTTACATCTCTTACGTCTCTGATTTTTACAAAAGACATAACAGATCTATGAAATGTCAAATGACATTACATGTTTATAAGTGAAATGAAATGTTGAGTAATGGTGGCGACAAAGAAGCTCAGCAAGACGATTATTGCTGCGATCAAATCATTTGTTCGTTTGATTATTAACTACAGTAAAAGCGTCTTCAAAAATTATGCAACTTAATTTTTGTGCTGTCGGTACTGAGTTAGTGCGTATAATGACATAAATTGATAATATATTAGGTAAGTTGGAGTGACGACAGGCATTCTGCAAGGTAAACCGACAATTTGGGGAAGATGAGCGCAGTAAGGCTGAAATTATGTACCATATAGCTTAATTATAATACACTAGACTAGATACAATTTATCTGAACATTAACCTGAATAGCGAAGCAACATGAAAAATATCTTTTTCCACAGGTACATTATTCATATAAATACACCACAGAGCTAATACAAAAGTGGAATCAAACTTAATACATCCAAGGCCAAAAGATATTGGCTGTTGTTAACGGTCCGGAATATCTGTGGGCAGTTTGTATTATTTTATATTAGGTAGCGTAGCTATAATTAAAATTCAACTATTACTTGGCCGTTTAATCACTGTGATCATCAACATAAACAATATTGACTCCCAAACCTTGTAATGAATCATCTCTAATTACCCCGACAATGGTGCAGCCACACGCAACAACAACAAAAAGCCTTCGGGCATATTTATTGCTCGCCTCCACTTATCTATCAATTAATTCTTCGCAGCTTGGCATAATTTTTCAGTAATAATAATGCTTCAATTAATTCAGTACGTTACTTTCCCCACTCTCGACGCCAGCGAGGAAAACTGCGAAAGTTAGTTGATCAGTGCGCGCTCGGTAAACGTGCACATACGCACAATTCGGACCTAAAACGAATAAAGAACGATTAAGTAATACGAGCATTTAAAAATAGACCCAGCGAGTGACATCCGACAGTGTCGAATAGTGAACTAACTCTAGGGTTCTAAATTTAAACCGCATACCGAACGGAAATTTAGAACGGCCCAACGGATTGCATTCTAAATTTAAACGTGAGTGCAGCTGCTGGTGTGAACTTTGTCCAAGGGATTCCACTTTCTTCGGGAAAGAAATTGTTTCGAGTCGGCCCGTCCCGTTATCTGCTCGAGTTCTGACAGTTGTCTCGTCAGGCTTTCGTCTGCATCGATCGTGATCGCGAGGCGTGGTTGCTCGATTGTTTCATAATTGGCATTGACAGTGAAAGTTATTGCTATTAACCTATTCAATTTTGTTTGTAAATATTTCCCATTGTTTTCCGCGTGTGTTACTGTAACACTTTCACTGCGAGCTATTCAACACTTCGTTCTTGGGAAACTGTACATAAGCTTAATGTTGTCTATGTCAAATTATTACCATTGTACAAATTACGTCACGAATTGCGTGCGGTAGATACGCGGATTATCGTCAGGTCTTATGTCATCAACGCCAACAATCACATTTTGGTGCTTAAGTGTCTGGAATATTTTGTGTATTTATTTTGAGAAAAAATCGTTATATTATGTTAACAAATCCAAAACATTGTTTTTATACTTGGAATATTTATCAAAATCAATATCCGTTTGGATACTTCATAACATTCCAATATTATTACTACATATTGATTACATCATGTAATGCGATGAGTGAAGTGTAAAACAGAATTTAAATGGAATAACACTAGTCATAAAGAACAAAAGACAAATATACATGCATACAAATCAACTCAAGCTCCTATGACGACCTCCATAGTCGAGTGGATAGTACACCGGTTTCAAGGTGTCGCCATCTCTGAGGTCCCGGGTTCGAATCCCGGTGGGGGCAGATGTTTGTGTGATGAATGCCAGCATTTGTACCTTAGTCATGGTTGTTGATATATATTTCAATAAAAATTATTTATATATGTATAATATATGTATGTCTATCCGTTACCCTAGATCCCATAGCACAAGCCTTACAGAGCTTACCTTGGGCTAGGCCAATTGGTGTGAGTAAGTGTAACAAATATTTATTTATTTATTTATTTAAGCTTTGTGGTTTATTAAAATTCAAGAATATTTGTATCCAACGTCGGGATGTGTAGGGATGAATTATATATAATGGATGAGTTATGAATAATGACTTAAGTAATATTTTTTTAATTAATCGAAATATTAACTTCGGGCATAGGTATTCATCAATAATACTTTGTTTTTTTTTCATCATATACAATATGGAAACGATTCGCATGACACTAGGGGTGTAATAAACTAGCAATACAATAATTAAGCGCACGCATCCGTTCTACAAGTGGAAGTGTTCACGCAACAGAGAAAGTATTCCTGGTGCGCGCCTGTTTTTAATCTGAAAGGAAGAATTTTCAATTTTAAAGACAATATTTTTTATCAATTACACGATTGTGAAGTCTACGGCGGGAGACCTTGCCGAAAAGAACTTGCAAGAAAATTAATAGCTATTTTTCCTCAGTATTGTTATAGAATCGTTAATTAGACGCTGACCTGAAAAGTAGCTTGGTCAATACACAATACACAGATGTTGACGTTGCACGCAAGCATTTAGTATATTTGGTATGCAACTATTGCAACAGGTATTTGAGAAGTGATTGCACAGGAAATCGCCCTATATACGTTGATATTAGCGGGAAAATGTAATTTATTTATTTATTAAAAAATATTGAGTCAAATCAGATTTATTTGCAAACTAAATTGTTTCATTTAAAGCTTTCATTTCTGGAATCTTGCAATCAATATTTCACCCACTTCCACTAAAGTAGTCGAACTGAAATTTTGCATATAGTTTTGATGACAACACAAGATTTTATAAATGCCGCCATTTTGAATCCAATATGGCGGACGGTACAAAATGGCCAATTATCGTTTTCATAACAACCCCTACAATATGGATATCAAATGAAAGAGCTTGATATGTGGAATACAAAAAGTTAAAAATACTAAAAAGTCAGAATTAAAATTAATATGTGTATATTAGTTTTAATTTATTTTACACTCCTATACAGTTAAACAATCCATCATCAACATATCGACCTAACGGCTCATTGCTCGGCCTGGCTCTATCCCAATATAGAAAGTATAGGGAATATAAATATTCTCTATTATTATTTTGTAAAAGTAAGTAAACAAAAATTACACAAATAATTGTTTTTTTTTTTAATTTGGAATGATCTAAGAAATAGCTATAAAGCATGCAGTTAGATAGAGAGCCGATGTATCGTAACGTCACCATAGACACATAAAAAGTCTTATTTTACAACAGTCATAGCACGCAATGTATAATAGCGCATAACCTGTTCATTCTTTCATTACACCGTTCTGTCAAGATTACTTTTTTACTGAATTATTCTTTCGAACGTATGTTGGTTTATACGATATGCATAGCAATAAATAAACCTTTTGCACTCGTAACTAAATGCACTATGGCGAATTTCTATAACAAATATACTGGATATACACATAATGTCATGGCCATATTTAATGAAAGCGCACCATATATTATGTTAATCTCAAAGAAAACTCGTTGCCTATACACAACTTGCAAACTTCGCGTGTTCGGAGCCGGTTCTGGATATTTTCACCTCTTTTCCACTATAACTGCATGGCGTAAATGTAATTTCTGAAATTTCTCTAAGCTGTGACGTAAGCGTTGACTTTTGTAGTCTACTATATAACATTAAAGATTTTTTAAATGAGTGTAGGTATAATCAATATACTCGTTTACATATACTTATTTTAATAGCAAGTAAGTTTTAAAAATTATATTTAATATTAATTAAAAAATATTATATTATTACATACATCAAGGTAAGAGAAGAGAAAACATCGAGGTCATGAAGAAAATGCATTTATAAAACCGATTGCTGTCGCATTGTGCTCGAACTGTAGAGTGCGAGAGGGACAACAGTAGTTCGCATATACATATAGATAATACCAAGAATAGAAGCCAACATTATCAACGTTTCGTAAATCCCTGCTTATTCTTCCAAAACTGAACCGATTCGAAGTTCAGTTACATCCCTCGTGTTTTTTTTTTTATATAGTCACTTAAATTTTTTTTTCTGGATGTCTTTTTGAATATTTATATTACTTTTACTAAATCCTACTAATATTATAAACGCGAATGTTTGTAAGCGTGGATATTTCTTCGCTACTCTTTCACGTAAAAAAGTACTGAATGGATTTTAATTATTATTTTTAATAATATAGCTTATATGTACATCAGAATAACACAGATCGTCTGCACATATAGTACATTTTTTGCTACTTACTTGACACTTCTAACCATATTTGGACAATTCACACAATATGTATATAAATTATAGCTTGTGTGCTATTCTGACGTGTAAGCTATATTATTGTAAAGTTTCGTTAAAATCCATGCACTATTTAGAAAGTGTAACAAACATCCATCTTTACTTACAAACTTTTGTATGAATTGTCCAAAATATGACGATAAGTGTCAAGTAAGTATGAAAAAATCTACGATCAGTGCAGACGAAGTCGCGGGTACCAGCTAATAATTTAAATAAAAACAATGAAAGCATATAGATATAGACATACGGTTAGTAGTTATAGATTTTTAGAAAAAAGCAAATTGCTCTAATTTAATTTTCCATGGCTAAAACAAGGGAATAGGTATAGAATATATGCCCAGTGGTTCCCCATTAAAACAGATTAACGGTTCGCTCTCAACAGGCAGCCAGCTTACGTCGGGCGCGAGTTACTTTCAAATTTTACTGTTAACTTTTACATAACATCCGTAACACGTTCTTTATATTGTTTTAAATCATTAGGCAACTGGAGATCAAACTTAATTGTTTCACAACACCGCGATTTGCTTCCATTTAGTCATACTCTTTATTTATGCTTGCTTCATCGATAATTAGTTACGATACTTGATTAGGATTTCTTTTAATTACTTTCATTGTTTTATGAGCTACTGCATACGTATCTCTGGTTATTTTGCTTAAGTAATCGATTATATCATTATTTTTAGAGTCGACTTCTCATTTTTTTATGGCGACACAGAACATATCAAATATATATATCATTTCAAAACTTGCTACTTATAGTGTAGTTACGCGTCTAATAATACTGACTAATGAGGCGATTATAGCCAGGTGATCATATATCATATACTGATTTTGTTGTCAATTTTTACTATAGTGACTACAAAGTTTATATTCACATATTCTATAACTTTAATAAATAGTTTCACGTTTAAACAATGATTAATTTATAACAGCGACCTCATCATATCTATTTTTTTTTCAATAAAGTATACAAAAAGAAAGCTTTATTACTGAGGTTATGTCAATTACGAGGGGAGGTCAAAAAGTTCGCGGAATGACTGGGAAAAAAGATGAAATGATACATTATGTTATTTTTCCTTTTCAATATATTCCCCCTTAACACGAATACATTTTTCGGATCTGGCATATAACTTATTAATACCGTCGAAAAAATAGGTTTTGTCTTGGGTGTCAAAATACGCCGAAATCGCCGACTTGACTTCATCATCGTCTCTAAATTTTTTCCACGCAGCTCTTTCTTCATCTTTGGGAATAAATAAAAATCGCTAGGGGCCAGGTCTGGACTGTAGGGTGGATGGCGTAGTTGTTCAAAACCGCATCGATGAATGGCAGCCGTCGCAACATGACTCGTGTGAACGGGCGCGTTGTCGTGCAAAAGGAGTACACCTTTTGTCAGTTTTCCTCTTCTTTTTTCTTTAATAGCTTCTTTTAATCGGTCCAATAGGGAAGCGTAGTACTCTCCCGTTATAGAAACACCACGTTCTTTATAATCGATCAAAAGAATACCTTCAGTATCCCAAAAAATAGTCGCCATGATCTTTCCGGCCGATTGCGACACTTTAAATTTTTTAGGGGGTGGTGTGCCTTTTTTGTGCCACTGCATCGACTCCTGCTTTGACTCAGGCTCATAGTGGTGAACCCAAGTTTCATCACCGGTTACAATTCGGGCCATAATTTCTTCCCTATCTTCTCCACAGCGGTCCAAAAACTCGCGGGAACAGTTGACGCGCTCACGTTTTTGCAGCGGCGTGAGCATTCTCAGGACCCACCTTGAACACACTTTACTCATGCCAAGATGTTGATGAAGAATATTTAAAATTGTGGTTTCTGATACTCCAACTGATGCTGCAAGTTGTTTCTTCTTCAACCTTCCGTCTTCCAATACAAGTTTTTCAACTTTTTCAATGATTTCCGGCGTAGTGGCCTCAATGGGCCGTCCAGGTCGAGGATCATCTTCAATTGACTCCCTTCCTTGCTTGAAAAGGCCGTGCCATTTGTAAATCATGGTTTTACCAGGAGCAGAGTCTCCGTAAACAGCTAACATCTCTTGCAAAATAGTTTGAGGCGTTTTTCCTTGTTTGGTGAGGAACTTTACGACGGCGCGATGATCAATTTTCTCCATAGTGGCTAGTTTGTTCCCGATTTACTTGTTTACTCGTTTGTAACTCGAAAGCTAATGACCCAATTTGGCTAGAAATTGGCATATATAGTAATTATGAGTTACTCAAGTAGCGGCTACCTGGAGGAGCGACCTCACCCCCGCCAACCCCGCCATTCCGCGAACTTTTTGACCGCCCCTCGTAATTAAGAGTTGGTATGATGATCGCCAAACTCAGCCCAATACCAACGAAGCAAGATATGATGAATCATTTATCGTATATATACCAACATCTTAGAATTTATGCGGTATATTTTGACAGTTCAAACTGATAAATCGTTGCTCTATCATATCATGTTTCGGCGGTCATACTACTGAGGTTAATTGAAGACGGCGCTATAAGAAAAAGTCTGTGATATCATTGCTTATATTAAAACATATTTTGCAGACCACAGACAGCGCGGATTTCTTGGCAACACGCGCTCATACGGCGGCGGTGATCCCAGGAAAACCAGCGGCCAACCCACTCCAGTTCGTCCGGGTCGGGCCCGCGGACCTCGGCAGCAGAGCTCGCGAGCAGCTTCGGAGGGCTGAGCTCGCCAAGAAAACAGAGCCCTCGAGAATCGAGACACAGGAGGATTGGCAGTCGGTGAGTTTGTATCGCATATCGTTCAAATTTTCATCAAAGACTAATAAGTCTTTGATGGCAAATTGTTTCTACTAGTTACTACTAGAAGGAATCTCTGTAACATAATAATCGGCACGGTAACCTCTTCCATTCTTGTGTCCACTTATCACGATATGATCTGGTCCTTTATAGGTTGAACGTGGGGATATAATTCTAACATTTCAAGGTCATTTCAACGAACTGAGTCTAATCTCTATTTTCTCTTAAAGAAATGCAGCTAAAGACCTTACCCAGTTAGATGCACGGGAACAATTGTGATGGTTCTAAACGTTGTGTTATGTTTTGCTGTGAGTTACCTATAGTACTTGTGGTTCCAATGAAATTTGCAGCACATCTGTAACCCCCATTAAAACAGAGTGTGTGTCCAATGCATATGTGACATAAGATGTTACCATTGTCACACGGTTCTAGCTATTTTGCGGCAGAAATAGGTAAGATGGAGCTACCTTCGGGCAGACGATACCTTTTTTGGTTTCGCTGAGGAAAATGCATTGAATTGCATACTCCGGCTGCGGAGAGCCGGCGGTTATGTGAGGCTCTCCTCCCTAGGAGGGGGAGGCCTACCCATTAAAAACCTCAGCGATGGCCGTCCTCAGGCGTTGTAGGGGGCCCTCAGCATCTGAGGACCCCCGGCCTTCGCTCCCCTGTCTGCCTTGGGGGAGGAGTGATCTTGCAGCCTCCCCCGCTCCAACCTCCTACGACGTCACCCCCCGACCGTCCGGGGGTGAGAGCAGACGACACCTGCTATGCTACATGCTATAATCACCCTCCAGTGAACGTCTTCAAATGAATCTCTCTAAATTATCTTAAATAATTCCAACTCCTACTTTCTGTATAACCCACTTACTCATTGCATATCAAAGTACAGTTAATTGTTAATTAATGTTTTGAGTAAGTAGATACACTCTTAAACTCCAACGTGTGCGCCGTAGTAAGTTAACTGTAGCTCGAGACATTGTATTTTTGGCAGGGCGTTAGTTTCTTATGCCTAGTATAATTAAAGAACATTTTCGAGAATCGTGTTTATGGTAATCAAGAAATATGCCTTATTACATGTATGTAAGGTGCTGGCGGCACCTGTCAGAAACCCATTCTCTCAGTGGTCGGACTTTTAAGTGACTTTTACACAGTTTCGAAAACGGCTTCACTTATATTACAATTACTTTAATGTCTTTAGATTACCTTTCCAGGGCTCTGTTCAATCTTACCTTAACCATGTGGCGAATAATTCATTTAAAACTTAAATTCACTGGAAAGTTTTATGTACTAAACTACATTATAATGAGATTCTAATGTACAAACATAATCTAAAATGCGCGATTGCTTGAAACCGCATTTGCTATTTGCGCGTGAGTTATTTTATGTTAGAAGTTCCCGTAAAGTTATTGAATATTAAATATTCGAATTCGAAAATCAAATCTCTTTAAATGTTATTTTTATCGCTGCGTTCTAACTAATTTTTCTATGTGTTTAGTCCTTCAAAATGTTAACATTTGGTATATTTACATGAAAATAAGATTAAGTATGTGTTCCTAGTATTTTAAAGTATTTAGAAATATTATAACTATCATATTGTTATACATATTTATTTTTAGGAAATCGTCTACCGTCAACTATTGCTTTTACGTTTTACAGGTTGACTGGTAAAGAATGCCCATGATATTAAACTTAGATTTTTCGATGTACGAAATATATTAAAATAGATAAATTATGATTAGGAAAACATAAAGAGTTAGTAAACGTTGCATATAGACGTTATATAGACATACATTATACGTATACACGATATCACTTTAGATGTTACACGTTAACCTTGAAACAGTTCTTACGTCGTTCACAATAACGGCTATTTTCCTAGAGCAAATACAATGCTTTGCATATGTTTCGGTTTGGAGTAGCCTTCTAGAGAATAGACAAAAAAATCTGATAATATATTTTAATTTTTCCTCTCGTCAATAGTCATTTACAATATCATAATACTTATTTCTTACAATGTTACCACGCACAAATTGTCAAAAGGAAATACAGTCATTTTTATTGGTCATTTCGTCTTATTACATTTTCACAACAGCAATTGTACCAACTGTTGTCATTACAATCAACTATTATGTCACAAAAATTAGGTGCAAACAACATTATCATTCATTCATATCATATCATTTAAATAAGACGTGCAGGGAGACTAAGACTGAAAAAAGATGGATGGATTGTGTGAATAATGATATGTTGAAGAAGGGAGTTAAATATAAGGTAAACTAAGATTAATCCTCATTCAATTTATTTTCAGCTTTTTTTAATATAATATGATTATCTATAAGCACCTAATACAAAAGAATTCACTTCTATATATCAAAATGTATCTAGTGATAGTGATAACATTGCTTCGGTTTAAATTTAATAACTCAATAGTTATGTCGCTACATATTTTGACTATAGTAAATGACACATAGTGAATGAAACTATAGTCTATATATGTATAGATATGTATGTAAATAAATACGACAATTTAAATCAAATATATATATGTGAATTTGTTTAAACTTGTGTAAAACATTGTTAAAGGAAAGTCGTCCTCTGACGTTTGTCATCTTTCTCATTTGTTATTTTTCAAACGACCTTAATTAAAGTTCTCCGGATCGAAGAAAGCTAGTTCTGATCTCTCGATAAGGTTAATTGGCTCAGCTCTTCACAACTATAAGGTTTCTTTCCCGAATTGTTTATAATAAGTGTGTTTGAATTATTGATGAGGCTTCGCAATTCTTTATGGGTTGGCATGCGCGTCGTAAATTCCAAAAGTTTATTAATTGCAATGTAAAATATGAACGTTTTGATGTTGTTTACGATCTTGAAGTTTCTCTCGTAGTTACGATGTTGATGCTGTATTGAGTTTTAAGAAACTTTTCTCAAGGACGAATTGATAGTCGTACTTTCACACTTTATGAAATGGGATGTTATTATATGTCTTTATGCACCTTATTAAGGTAGTTTTCATAAAAACAGTGTTTGTGTCTATAAAATCAATGATTATACTTTCCAAATACATAATTTCATCTTTTTAATTAATTTTGTTATAATTTAAATTGTCTCAATCTCAATCAATTTCAATCTCCTGAAAATTATCTTTTCTGTGCCAACATCCTACGACAAATTTATGTATCCCTTATACATTCGTCTAGGGGAAATATAAATTTGGCCGCAACTACAAGTGAAATTTGTTACTTTTAACTTTTAGTTTTCATTAGCCAAAACGTCGAACGATTTTTATAAAGCTTTACTTATACGAGTATATGCTGACTAACTACATTAAGAATCATGACAAAACTCTTATCGTTAAATTGTATCGTCCATCACATTTTAAATATTCGGTTAAAGTAATCTCTGGTTTAACCATAAGTCGCCATAAAAAGTTTGTTATATATTAATGAAAGAGTTCCCAAAACGAAATAAATATTATAAACAAACATAAATTTGTAACTATAACAATCTTACGTTTTATTGTAATACATATTAACTTTATGATGTACTTGTATGATTAGATAATTATTTGAATGGCGAACATTCATGTTTCGCTCCTATTTTTGGTCCAATAGATGTCCTGAAAACTAACAAAGGGTCGTTGGGTTTTTTGCCATTGTATGTGTACGAAGGTGTACCAGCCCGGTAATGTCTCACGAGGAACCCGTGCTAAGCTAGACCATTCTAAGTTATTAAACCAAATAAAACTATCAAACTTATCTTCAATTCAAGGATCTCTTCAATTCTGTGTTCCTCAACATTCTTTACTTCATTTTTGTGTACATTTCCAGTCTCCTTGGTATTCCCGACAGTTCCCCGAACGGAAATACGTCGCGTGACGTCGCCAGCTAGGGAATGCACCATTTCCGGTCTCAGAATGGCGTTATTTTTTTTCCTGATGCTCGCAATGGCATCTATTTAACAGCAATAATGGCACTATAATTCTCGAAGGTGATTATTGTAGCCTTTGCTCGCGTAGAAAGATTTCTCAAGAACTCTTGGGCAGTAAATGTCAATGATAAGTAATTGGGTTGTAAAGTCCCCATTAAAATTACTTTATTTGCGGCAATCAAGTTCCATGTCAAAAATAATAAATTGTTTCTTCATTTTTTAATGTGGTAAAATTCAAAGTTTTAAAAAGGTTAAGATTTTATTATGCGTTCATTAACATTTCACTTCACTAGCAATTGTATACGGTTTTACCCTTGCAGACTATTGCGTATTACCTACGACAAACTAGATGGCTTCATGCCAGCTTTCCTTATTTTTTCTATTTTACAGAAAAGATATGAAACAATAAAAAAAAGAACTTTTCAGTTCGTTCTTATATCATCACATAACATCTTTTGAAATAAAATCAAAAGCGCTTCTCTTGTAGAAAAATAATAAATCAGTTCCAATAGTTATGATAATATTATGAAACTAGATTTCACAATACATCTTAAAAAAGCCGCAGTGAAAAATGAAGAAAAACCGATTGAACACGCAATGTTTACGTTTTACGCTTTAGACAAAAGATATTATGGAAAAGTGTGTTCTAATACTATTCAATTAAGATTTAATTTAAAGATTTCAGATAATAATTAATAAAATCCTTGGCACTGATCCGAGATATTACACTTAAATAAAATGTAACTATGAAAACAATATCTACTTTATTGAAAAATAAGGTTATTAGAAGCAAACATAAAAAAGTTATTGATCGTGTTTAATACTCAGTTATCAATTACTTAGTATAGTCCGAATTATTCATACGTAATTGTTATATTATAAAATAAAATTTTATAAACATCTAGACTAATCTAGAGTAATTAAATGACACGAAAACACAGCAGCAACAGCTATACCTATATAACAAATATTCCATTTTATTTATCATCGCCGGTGATTTGTAACGTTTCCAGAACGATATCGTAAATAAATACGACAATTTAAATCAACGTTCAACTAGTTATTTTCAATTGTAAATCAATCGTTGCCCTCAGATTTATCACAGGCATGCGATGAATTTCAATACTATGAAATTGTGTTTCCGCCTGTATCGATCTGTCGAGGCGATCTACTATCTCGTAAGTTATCATAAAGTTTGCGTTTATCAAAATTATCGGTGAAATATGCTTCATCTAAAACTGATTGTAAATAATGATAAAAATTGTTTCCGGCCTTTCCAGTTCCAGCCAAAGTCCTAATGTTGGTATAACAAAAGTATCTATTTGTATTCTTTTCTTTTTGCATTTATAGGGTAAACCGTTTATCGTTCTTATGACCTTTTCTATAAAAAGATCATCCATTTCACAAAAGGCGAAGGTTTCCTATTATTTCAATCAATCTTTTAAAATATTTGTTATCAAACTCGCCGTTCTGTTTTTGCTGTAATGCAAAAATAAATAAATAAATCTCTCGCTGTAATGCAGCTATCATCAAGATAAAAACCTTTACGGGCTTGGATATTTCCCTTGATGCATCTGCCCAATTCTTCCAGCCTACCTTGCTTCATCTGTGCTAACCAATGTTTCATAAAACCCAGATCAGTTTTATATTTGTTGAACAATTGCAATTTGCGAATAACAGAGTGGTCCTAAGGTACGGTTAAGGTTACGTTTTGATCGGAGGGTGGCCTGCTTGAGTACTTCCGTCTTACGTATTACAGCCGCAAAGCATCACTACTTGTGTTGTTTCGGTTTTAAGGGTAATTAAGGGGTAATTACAGAGTACTATGACTTTAAATCTTATGGCACATTGAGGTAGACAGTCTGTATATAGTCGAGTCTCCCTCAGGTCTGTAGGATGTTAATGGATTTGCCAACTTTGTTAATTGTCGATTAACGAGTTTCTCCATTTTAAAGACTATTGTACCCATGTTTAAGAATAAAAAAATAAATATGAAATCTTTAAGATAATGTTAAATGTACGAATGTTGATTGCTGTAATTGCTGAAATACTTATATACAAACGTACGCAACTACGAAGCAAGCAGCTCAATGTGCGAATCTTCTTACAGAACCTGGACAACTGGAAGTCGTCACGGCGGAAGCGCGTGGAGCACATTATCGAGCGGTGCGTGGAGGTGCGCCGGATGGAGAACGAGCCCTGCCAGCCGCGCGCCAAGTCTAAGACCTTCAACGAGATGCTTGAAGAAAGGTCAGTGGATGCTTCATTAAAGCAAGGTTTCACATCAAATCTGTGGACGGTGGTTATTTTATTTCGTACTAGCTGGTGCCCGCAATGCCGACAACTTTCTTGTCTTGTTGCGCAGGATTAGTTCACATTTATGGCTATAATGGCTTACAAAAAAAAAATAGATATATACTGTGACAGTCTTCTTTGTAGGACTATTTAAGATAAACATTTCCATCACACATTACATGTGTGTAATTTTAGCGATTTGGCAGCTCACGCCAGAATACTCACAGAAACACAGATGGTAGATTTTTCTTGTGCTATCGTCATATTTTGGACAATTTACACTATATATTCATAAGTTGTAGCCTATGTGTTATTCTGATGTATAAGCTAAATTATTGTAAGGTTTCATTAAAATTCATTCAGTAGTTATTACGTTAAAGAGTAACAAACATCTATCCGTACTTTCGCGTTTATAATATTAGTAAGTATTTTCAAGAAATATAAATTCAAACTAATGTCCTCGAGAAAAGCTTGACAGAAACTCGGAGATTACTCTTTTCCCAAAATTAAGTTACAAGGGGACGTATACCATGTTAAATCCATGAATTATTATCGCTATGGTAATATATATGCTAATGACTTAGCTTCTGATGTCGCTTACGCGCTGTGGTCGAAATTAATGAAACGTTTAAATCGATGTTTGAAAAACATGGATCATCACCAAATAAAAAAATGGGTCATAACAATTTCGTAGACAATTACAATTTGTCTTCTATTGGTGAAACTCTTGTGTCATCTATGAATATATTTATAAAATATTAGACTGAATGAATTTTGTTTCTTTTTCGAAAAAGTTTAATGTGAAACGTCTTAGCGTTGTTATTAGGAATGCTGAGAGGTTTGAACTCTCTAAAGTAGCACTTTCTGGCGAATTTTAATCGACTATTTCAGCTCTGTCTTCTACATTTCATATCCTGTCGTTAACGCTGGTATGGAATGTAGATATTTTGACATCAATATTTGCTACTTTAGTACGCCTACTGCGTAGACATTTAAGAGTAGCCAAATTGTGAAGCCAAATAACTGACTGACTAATAACTGAATATGATAATAATTAGAAGAAAATGTCATATCGTATCATCATCCATTGAAATAACATTTACTGGTTTGATATCAAAATAAATATTCCATTTAGTAACACCCATAAAATCGAATTTGATTATTTTTAGGACTCAGAAAAGAAATATAATTTTGTAATACTTACATTCTTTTCTTTCTAATTTTTCCAGGAAACTGTCATTCTATAACCATATTAAGATATAGGTAGCTCTTTACTAAAGACGTAGGATATGTATTTAGAAACTAACAGTAAATCTAACTGTACGTGCAAACGTGATAACAAAGCCAAAGCCACACTATTTCCTAAAGAACGTGTGGACTGTGTTGCTTAACGCAGATGAAAAGCTGTGTCCAATTTGCTTATTATACAAATGTAACTGATTAATAGACTGCACGTCAAATTTCCCAATCAACAATAATTTGTAAGATTTTAATTATGACACCCTTTCAACCAGTATGTCGGTGTCCGATTTCCACAGACGCGAGTAATTATTTTGCTATTTTCATCGTCTACGTGACGCCTCATCAGCTTCTCAAGGTCACGTTTTTAGTTGCCGACATCGCAAACATAATTATCTCATTCATTTACACATACCATGAACTCACGACATTATTTTCAGATAAGCTTCACTGTGACTCATGACATCTCGAATTTAAAATTATCATAATAACATAGCTTTGTTTGCACGAGCTCTTATTTAAAAGAAAAATGTCTTGTCAATTAAATTTCGTCTCGTTTCGAATAATAGTTTGCGTAACTTTGTAGACTGTTCAATTTGTCTTCGAAACTGCGTTCAAATAGCTTAGAGTTATTATGAGTAATGAAGAAATTTTGTTTTCCCCGTAAGAGGAGGCAGTGAATCCTCATAAGGGGTGCCTCTTGGTGAGCGGACGACCAGATACTACCCGCAACCGGTCTACGGCGACTTATTATGTTGGACTCTAACAAAAGGCCAGCCTACCAACTAAACACTGCCTATGCATTTCAACAATAACTTCGTGTTCGCTCTCTCAGGGGATGGGGCAAAACGGCCCAACCCGGTGCTTACTCTCTGTGAGCGGTTTACATAAGGAGACGACGCAATAGTAGACATTATCTATTTTATATATAATATTTAGGTTTGAATGAAATGTATCGTTGCTTTAGGTTGACAAAAATAGCGTTTATTTTTATTGCTTTGCTTTCTAAATCTGTTGTATTTAACATATACTAACATCATACTCTATCAAGATATGCCCTTAACACGATCAAGTTCATTGTACGATGTGCAGCTTCCAACAAATACTGCATTTTATGGTTGCAGAGGTAGCATTCATCTTAACCTTTGCCTTGCTATGTAAGGTGTCTGAACTGAATGAGTCGAGATCTTTCACGTGAGTCATCCTACCTACTGGTTTTAAAACACATAAAGTCAATGTTCTCATTTGGTTCTGTATTTTTGTTTTGTTTAACTCTACAGCAATTCGGAACTGAACGGAATGAATGGTCTGCCTTTCTTTTAAGGAAATGACTTAATATTAATACCGCGAAGAAAATGTTTCGTTTCTATTTAAAACTTTAATTTTGTTTTATGCACATCTTGTTAAATTGAGATAATTTGTCACAAAATGACTTACTTAAATTACTCGAGCTGAATTTTAAATTATCAAATAATAGAACGGTACATTATGGAATTTTTCAAATGTTTGAAGCTGAAGCGTGTAAACAGGCAAATCTGTTATTGCTAATTGAAAAACTACATTTTTATATGAACAATGTAATATTCCGTGTAAAGCAATATCAGACATTTCCGTCTAAGCAGAACAAGCCTACTTTCATTGCACCTATATCAATTACACGACCGTCGCGCTCTGCGGCCGGCGCTCGACTGATTGGGTTACATCCTACATGCGCTAGCGCAGCGTTTTATTTCAAATTGAACACTAAAGTTGAGCACACTGTCAACATTAATGTATTATTGTACATCCTCATTGATTCGAAATTAATTATCAGATTTTTACTCGTGATATATCTATTTGAATTTAACAACATTCCTTGTAGTACCTATATAGACGTTTATCCAAATATATACACTCTTTAGTACTTCGGAAGCACACACAACATTAATGGATAAGACATGTATTTAATTGAATTTGTGATATGAATGGATGTAGTTTATTAGTAGTTTTATATCAATGCAATTAGTAGTTAATAAATTTGATACCTATTTATGTACTCATTCGGACAGTCGTATCACTACTTCTATTAGTCGATTACAAATCTTGAAGTTAAATTTCTCCTATGTAATTATGTTTGATATTTCTAAGTCCAGCGTAATCTTACATCTAGTGTAAGTAACGCACATGAATTGCGGTTTCCATATCTGTTTAATTTAGCACTTCCGGAATATTAACAAGTTACACATCTAAGCAATGACGATCTACCTACATATTGCGGTCAGTGATCTTTGTATCTCGTTTAAAGATTTGCAAGAGATAGCGTTGATTATTGGCATCTGTCAATAGCCACGGGTAATTACAATCATTACCATTAAAATTTGACGGAATATTTCACCGTATTTATATAATCTAATTGTGATCTTATATCAACAAGGAATTATGTCGAAGTCTTCATCGCTTCTGTGGATTTCGGTTGCGTAATTTCAAATCAATTATCTTTTTTATCAGTTTTCTAAATGGACTCTGTTACGTCGTCGGATGTCCGGCTCGCAAAAAGGCAATTCAATTTGGATTCAGTTTTGTTTGGATGCTGTTTCTAATTGAAGCAGTCCGTATAACGGGACCTTGGAGTGACTGGTCAATTCAGTTTTTCTTCGCTGTCAAAACAATGTTTAACTTCAACTTGAGATAATATTTAATAGAAGTCTGTAACGGTTGAGTTCGACAAACTCAATCATAAAGGTCCAAAATCTACCAGAATTAAATTAAATTACCTAATATTTTTAACCATCTTAATACGTATAAAATTACTTCTACAGTCGGGTCAATTTAATAGGCCACATTTGACATTTGTTCATAGTGAGGTGACCTGCTTAAACACTCCGATTATGGTGAAAAAATCGATATTTACTTCAAACATATGTGAATCGAATACAGTTATTATGGAAAAGTACTTTTTTTATAAGATCCCTATCTTATAAAAAAAAGTACTTTTCCACAATAACTGTAATAGGCAAACGAGCAAATGGATTACTTGATGGTAAGTGATTATCGCTGCCCGCAACAACAGATGTGTTGCCGCCCTTTTAAATGGGAATACGCTCTTTTTTATAGGTACTGTATTAATATATTTTACGAGTTTAATTGCCTTAAATTTTTTTAATATCAATTATTTCTCTGTTTATTAAGTTATTATTGTTTTTTATTATGAAACAAAAGAATAACATGTTTTATTTTAATAAAAGTTTGTCTATTAATTCATGGTGAATAATCCCTTCACAAATAATCATTGCATTCATTCGATTTTTTGAGGGACATCACTTACGTATAGACTTCACTAAACGCAACATTGTAACAACGGCCATTTGTGCATTTCCAAACTAAAAAAATATTGAATATTTTATGTCCGCCATTACAAGGTTAGTTGAGGAATTTTAATGAAATGTCAAATGTGGCCTATTAAATTGACCCGACTGTAGTGTTGTAGTGATTTTATTAATAAAGTATCCTAGTTCCTTGTTGTTCGAGTATTCCTGATGGCGGTGGTCTATATCGACTCCTAGGGGTCTATGATAACCTGCAAGGGTTGTACGTCAGCGAAACATAAATTTGGGGGTCCATGAAAAGAAAAAGGGTGTTCACGATAAAGTATCTCAACATACACTGATAGTACCTATTTACTTACATTATACTATCTTCTAATATATAAACATAAAATTAATAATAAATGTACCTATGAAGTAAAAAATCCTACAACTTGTAAATGTTTATAAAATTTTATAAGTTTTAGGATGTAGGCATTAAATATTAGGTTAGTAGGGGTCTACCCAAAACCGAAAAACATGGCAAAGGGTCTGCGACACAAAAAAGTTTCAGAACCTCTGATTTAGCCTATTTCATTATAAGCTGAAAATATATTAACAACGTTTAATTTGTATCCATTTATATATTAATGAATTCCTTGACAAGAAAACTAATTAACATGCATTCAAATTATACGTGGAGCAACTTGTGCTTCGTCGTGTTACTGTTTACATATTAGCAGGACCATAAAACAATCTGAACGTTGGCATATCACCGGCACGAGTTGTAAGTCATTCAGCGCACTGCGGCTGTTATCGCGAGGCGTGAGTGCAGCAGAACACCTAAACCTTCTTGGGAAACAACTTCCTGCAGTTTCTAAGAAAACCTGTCGTTTCTGTAAACATGTTAAAATTGAATGTTTTGAGGCTTTTGTGTTTATTTCCTGAAAATTGCTTATATTGAAGTGTTATTTGTAGTGCTAACTTCGTACATCTCGCTGTCGAACGAGACTGGAAAGACCAATATATAAACGTATTATATTTAGAAGTAATTAAAGTGTTTATCAATACAAAAGTAACATCACAAAAAAGGTATGGTTTCATAGCGAATTTGAGAGTGAGCCGCCGATATCGTCGCGAGTCTCGTTACAAGTAACTAAATTGCTTCTTTAAATAATATATGAGTGTGACGTCATGAAATCCTGCTGATCGCTATCAGCCCGATCCTCACTGTTATACGATACTTGTAAGATCAAGGAACAAAGATTTGAATTAATATTCAATATCCTACGTTTAATTTGAATTACTTTATTTTCAAGGTTTATTAATAGAGAAATTCATTCAACACTTAATATCGAATGTATAAGATAATCAAAAATAATAAACACCTCTTCATAATTGACTTTTAAATCTCCACTACCGCTGACCAATTGAATCAAATCAATCGTCATTTCTTAGTTAATTGACAGATCTTGACATCTGTTCTGATTGGCTTAGTTGTGAGATTGAGATTGTGATTTTTCAGAGTTGCAATATTGAGTGAATCAATCTCAATCTTATTTCTTCTTTTTCTTATTCTTCAAATACGTAAATTGAAATTAGCGATATTTTTGCAGCGCAAAAGTACAGAAATTCTCAGTATCGAGCGATCGGAATTGATTATAAAAGAAAGCCAACTAGTAAGTAGACGTTGTCAAGCAAAGTCGGAAACGACGAAAGCGATTCAATAATACGGGGACCTATGCCCGTGAAAATATCAATTATCATCAAATTTACATCCAAAGCGAGATCCGAGACCGCCCTTTCGCGTATAATTCTTATTGTGCTTATTTGACACTGGCATTGAAAGTGAGTATGCTTATAAGATTAGTCGTTTATCTTGTTTGGAAAGCGAATGTTGAAATTTGAAGCATCGCTAGCGAAACCTTATGTTAAAGCTGGCTCATAGTAGTGATGTGCGTTGAACGAACGAACTAGTTCAATAACCTAGTCAACGTTGCGAACCGTTGGCGGTTCAACCGTTCACATTGATCCAATTAAGTGGTTCAATTCATAGATAAGGTAGAAAACAAGCCTCAACTTTATTTTTAATTTTAACTTTATCGCTGAAAGATGATTTCAGGTTGTAAAAGAGTAAAGTATTCGCTTTTCTTATTTTCGGCAACATGTATAATAATGATTAAAAATATACGGAATTTATATGTAACGTGTTCTGATTTAAACGTTACAGTCTACGTAGGTATAAGTCGTAAACGGAACGTGATCTATAGTCCATACTTATACTTTCGACTGGTCGACAGACCAGCTCAGTATGTTTACCACATATTGCATCAAATGAACAATAATGGAATTTATATTTAAAGTGTTATGATTAAATTTACGAAATATAGATTACAACAGTGCCACGCTATTTGCAGTGATCCCATACAATCGATTCGAACACCGTTCCAACGAAACGCAACGTAACCATATACTATCTAGCGTTTACAATGTACGTCGTAAACGACCATGTAGTCCATATATTAAACTGATCTTTCGATTGATTAATAGACTAATTTAGTATGTTTAGTACATGTTCCATCAAACATGAATGAACGAAGAAAAATGAATCGTCAGATCCGTTCACGGAAAACGTTAGACGACCCGTCGCTAGCTCATAAACGC
The DNA here is from genome assembly GCA_036419045.1 of Scirpophaga incertulas. Lineage (NCBI taxonomy): Eukaryota > Metazoa > Arthropoda > Insecta > Lepidoptera > Crambidae > Scirpophaga > Scirpophaga incertulas. The sequence continues at coordinate 15,455,655 of CM071628.1, read as the reverse complement.
TTTTATTCTATCGATCTTTGAGTCGATTCATATTACGCCTATGAAAGTGACGTTTGTATGTAGATTTTTATGCTTTTATGCTTTTTATGAAGTTGCTTTTACCATTCTAACATTTTTGTTATTTACATTAAAGAAACTAACTTAAAAACTTTTACAAACATTTCAATATACATTATTAACATTTTATGCAGCTGTAATAAAGACCGCATACCGTCCGCCACAGATAAATAATCTCAACCATCTGAACATTATATCGCTTTAACTAAGAAAAAATATACTTTGATTGTGTTATTTATTATACTCAAAACACTTAGCAACGTCACTATTGTATCAATATGATTTAAACCAAACATTGTTATCATGTAAGTAATCCTTAACATTATAATAACCTTTTTTCATGAAAGTATTTTTGACAATTGCTTTGAAGCTATGAAAAGGTAAATTTGCAATATTTGTGGGACTATGTTTTTAAAAACTATGCATTTCCCCATGATGAGTCTCTAGTTTTTAGCATGCTCTAAATTGGAACGACATGCCTTTTTTCCTTCTCGTGATTAATGTATGGGTGTAATTTTATCAAAAGTATTAACTATCAAAAGTATTAACTAAGAGAAAGAAAAAATATCCACAAAAGAATATAGGTAATAACCATTTCTCACTTCGTCAATAATTTCTCTGTCTCATTGTTAAATAAATGACTATTTCTTTGTTTTCTATCAAACAATTACGCAACTAATGATTAACAAACTAACGTCAGCCTTTACATGTTCATTTTGGGACGGCTCTTATGACGCTCGTAATAGCGGCTATTTTCGTAGTGCACACGAAAAGGTTGACGTTGTCCTAACTGTAAACTTCGAAGCGTTAAAACGCATTTTCATATAGAAATGAAACAACTTTTCGCATTTAGGTATCTCGTGTATATTTTGATATCGACATGTTTAGTTAACCCAGTATTCATGGTCACTGGATGACTAAAAATGTTGGCTAATATAAATAAATACCTGAAAGTGTTGTAGAGTGAAGATAAAAAATTACGTTTATTATTTGATTTGATTTAACTATGAAATTGAAAACCTTTATAGCTTTTTAAATTTAAGAGCCACAGAATATACATATTTGCATTACTTTATAACAATGAGGTGCAAGTTTTGCTCAAAATTAAATTTCAGAATTGGGATAGACTAAGAAAAGTAGAAAAAAGTACTTGCTGTTGTTTTACATTACAATATTGTACATTACTGGCTTTGACAATTTTCTTACCCTCGAAACTATGTTATTGCTTAATTTAATCTCTATTGGCATGTGTGTAAAAAATCGAAAAGTTTGTTCTCTTGGTTATATAAATAAGGAAAACGTTTGTATGAAATAAGCCAAACTCTTTAAAACCTCCATAGAAAACAACAATTTCATATTTTTTACCCCGCCTAATATTAAGACATTACCTAAGTAGGACACCTATATAACTATATACCTATACTCCTAAATAAACTCGGTAGAATTTACTTCATGAGTTACAGATAATAAACAAAAGATTGTCCTATCTATAATTCCTATAGACTATACGACTATTAATATAGTGACTAACATAGAATATCATTGTAAGGACCACTTTGGCAAGTATATTTCAAGCCTACTGCCTACTTTGCGTTATAAATGCATAGTGACATAAACAAGTTAATAAAGCTGTAATCTAGCAAGTAGCAGTCATTACCGCTCATTGTCGTAAAGTCGAATAAATAACAACATTTTAAGGCCGGCCGAGGCTAGTGCCAACAGATAGTTTAGTTTCAAGATATTGGCTTACGTTTTATTGAACAGTGACCATGATATTTCATCTATAAAGTTGTAGTAATAATATTTTTTTAAATGTAATATATTGACAAACAAGTAGACTGTCCACATGAGTGTAAGTGGTTACAGTCGCCTTATAGTACAGGTAGTTTCTGTAAGATTTTCAAGAAATCAACAACCCCCCACAAAATCCACATCTACCTTGACAACTTGTGATATTAGATAAAAGTCATAGTACCCAAGTATGTGTGCGTGTACTGTTCTCAGTTTTTCATTGTGCTCAAAATGGAAATACAAAAAATATTGTTTATCCAAATGTTTTGGATTAAGTTAAAAATAATTAAATATTTATCTAGCAATTAATAAAATAATATTAGATTGAATTTGATGTTAAAATTCTTTTTTTATTACTTCACTTTGTACGTAGCGAAGCATGTGCCGAGCCGCTAGTAATACATATATAATAAGTACAAATATTTATAATTAAGCGTAAGATCTAATTTTCCATAGCAATGTTTCTAAAGTGTAAAGAGTAGTCGTATAGTGGAGGTATCGTTAACGTTGCAATACCGGTTATTTCTGCCACTAATAATCATCATCACAACTCACATCCAACCCCTGCAAGGAGTAAGAGCCTATCGTAACTATGTTATGGCGATTAGGGCTTAGTTGAATTATCGCACAATGTTTTCCTTTGCCATAGCATCAGATAAATATGCAGATGACATTCGAAAAGGATTGGCACATTATAGGATTTTTATGTATAAAAATATATGAAGACGTGTATTAGAAAAACGTTTAATTTTTTAACGTTCACATGTCGTTTCACAAAACGGGCATACTAACAACGGTTACGCGTGCTAGTACCCCGTGACGTAACACGATCCCAGTCACCCCCGTCAAAGGTACCGTGGCCGCAGGAACTGGTAACTGAATCTTGTTTTTTCATCCTTTGTTTTGTTTCACACCGACCGAATCCACCGCATCCTATATGCTTGTTTGAACAGTACATATTAAATACCGTGAAATTTTGTCTTCACACAAAAGGTTTATCGCGTGACGTTTCTTTCCCGCGGACACTGTTATCATGTATTATTGTTTTTTATTTGCAACAACAGACATTGTTACACATTGAAATAAAACTTTTTGGATTTATCTCGTGTATACTTTAGTGTTAATATATCTCATTGCATACATCTTACACTATCTTATATACAAACAAGAGATAGGTATCGTATGAAAGCGTGAAAATTGAGGTGTTATATTAGCCCAATTGGTGTAATTTAATTTAGTCATGTAGCAATAACGAGTGAGACACTATATTTACGTCTCGAACTCTGTATGATCTGTTTCATTTTCTAACAATCTTGTTAAACGTTAAAGATACGAAATTACTGCAAAGCTACATACTGAGGCTATTACTAAATGAGACATATTGTTGTTACAAAAATAAATCATTTACTACACTTTTACTATATTACTAATAAATCATAGAATCATCAATACGATTTGTACCTTTCTCTTACCTGAGTGAAATAAGGTCATTCCTCTCAAATAAAATTGCTCAAAATCAAGTTACGCGACGTGGCAACATCACCGACAATAATCTATGACTTGATTGAAATCTACAAGTTTCTAGCATAATGTCCTGTTCTGTTCTGGTCGGGCGGTCTCCCTGGCGTCTCGTGTGTAAGCCACAACTAGGCCGTATCGCTACTTTGTCTCGTAATGCCCACTCGTTACATCACTTTATCGCGATGTCTGTGTTAACATTGAAGCTGGGGCGAAAATAATCGCGATATATGCGATCTAGGTATTATCGTCTTAAAAGTGTGTCTCGGCCCCTGTATTCACAGACGTATCAGAGATTTGTGTAATCATTCGTTGTCATTATCATCTCAGCTTATATACTCCCCCGCCGAGGGACACAAGCTAAGTAAGTTAGAACGAATAGGAGTTAGTCCAAAACGTTGACCCAGTGCCGATTGGTTATGTCGCAAATTAATTATCCCTCGTTATATCTGTTATTAATTTGATCTTTGTGTTCATATTAAACGAATAATTGTTGTATCGTGAATTCGTGATTCGTCAATGAGAACTTTGCTAATCGATGATTATTTGGTTGGATAATTTATCGCCAGTCATATTATTAGCCGGATATCCAATTACCTTTCGTCCTACACTATACTCAGTTAGAAATTTACCAATCATAGTCACCAACTAGGCTTGAAGACCTACCAAGGTCTCAAGATTCCCAAAATTCTTAGGTTACGCTGTAAAACTCGACTTTGGCAAAAAATCTTGAACGCACTAGCGAACAGTAACTTATTCTTTTATTTTTTTAAAAAGCTTTGGCAATATACAAAGTATGAATATACTGCGTTCGCTGATTTTCAATGAAACCTTATAAAAATTATTCTATTAAGCTAGTCAAATAATCAGACATTAAGCAATGATTCTATATGTCGACTTTGAATACTGTCTGCACTGCTTTTATGATTTTTTGTAATCTTTATGTAAGTGATATTAACTTCGTCAGCATATAATAAATCTGTGATAACAAGGATTATGTTAAATCAGTTTTCTTTCATATATTTATTAGACATACTCGTATTTCTATCGTAATGAATCAAAACTATACTTTCGTTTCCTTGAGAACTTTAAATTAATTACGCTCATATAGTACAAGAGAAAACTGGCTTTATTAATTAGGTGTTATTGCGGTGGCCCATCACAAAAGCGTTTAATGATTCATTTGCAGGCATTAATTATACGCGTTATAAATCTCGTCGGAACTTGAGATATATAATGTTTGTGTCCACATTTCTCTATTGAATAACAGAGATCATACGAAATATTGTATGTGTGGGATTTATGCTGTGCTATTTTTTGTTTATTATAAATTAATTATAATATATCATTAAATTTCTTAAACCAATACTTCGATTTACATACACTTCCGCTTAGTATACCTATCAACAAAAAAAAAAACACCACAAGATCAAACCCATTGCATATACAATGAAGTTCACGGAGCAGTGGTCCTAACAAACCGATGCTTTCTCTAACATAGTCGGTTTTAAGTAATTACATCAATTCTAAGTTAGAAAGCGAAGGCGAGTGATGCCCTAATACCGACCATCTACCCGTCCGATTGTCCGTCTGTTCAAATTGCCGTAGTCCAGACTTGATTATCGTGCGAAACCTAAAGGAAGGATAAACACGTTATTTACTCCAGTGACTTTTACATTTAAAAACTGTCTTTTATGTTTCTCTGACAAATTAAATTCTACTTTCTTTCGCATATATGCGTTTCGTATCTAGTTGACAGAATATTGATAACGATTAAAAAATTCATGTATCAATTGAAAAACTATACATGTTTATATAAACAAGATGTCATTATATTTCTAATTATTTTGTTAAAATATTTTTCTATTCCATAAAATTTAATATATTTTTAAGACGTTTCCATTTGGTAATCGTCGGTAACTGTCAACTAAGATTCAAACAGGCTTTTGACAGATGCTCTATACTTCAAATGGCAAAACTACATCTTCTGATCTCAACTTTGAAATGCACAGAATGGTGAGTGCAAGTTTGATTCCCTGTTTAGTTTTATTTCATCATAGCAACCCCATCCAGCGGAATCAAATTGTTCCATTATATTCAAAAGAATGCCCACAGATTACGTCTACACATATACCAGTACCATGAGCAAAAATCTCAGTCAGATCACTTTCTACGCAATCCCTATCATTAGACTCGCGGCCGGGCCGCGGTTCTGCTCTGTAATCGTGCCCGTGATAACATGGAACTTGCCACTTTCTAAGCGTTGGCTATGTACCCCCGCTCCGTTTCCTCGCGCACCTCCACTGTCGTCTGTCAAGATCTCGCAGTGACAGCTGTTTGAATAAGGAAATCGTGTTCTTTATGACGTAATGTACGTATTTTAGACGTTATTCTTGGTTGATTTTGTTCTCATGTAGGTTGCAATGTTGACAGTTCCATTTTTAAATGCATCTTGCGAATACATTCTTATTTGTCATATCCGAAGGTTTGAGGAAGGTGTACTAAAATCGATAATTTTATATTGTAATGGGACATTTCGGAAATATAGCTACAATCATCGAGTGCCGAGAAAAAATGTGTGAGTTTGATATCACCACTCCATTCTAACTGTACAATCTTGCAAAATTAGAGCGACTTAATTTAGTAGGTTTTAACCATACTAAAACATATGTTCGAGTATTCGCAACAGAAAAATTAAAATTTTTTTTTTAAATACAAGCTTTTAATAAATGCGCTAAAAGTAACAAAATAAACTTTTACATATAAAAGCTTGTCGCGAGATTTACTTACTTATAGAATACTTTTAACTTTTTTTACTTCAAATTTATTTTCCGACTAAAAAACCAAGCTTAGCAAACCCTTTCATTTGATGATACCCATATTGTAGGGGTGCATCATAAATAATTGGTCCGCCATCTTGGAAAAGTCCGCCATATTGGATTAAGAGTGACGTCACATTAATTATCGAGGTGTTCTTTGCAAGCCCTTTCATTTGATACCCATATTGTAGGGGTGCATTAAAAATAATTGATCCGCCATGTTGGATTTAGAATGTCACACACATAACCATGCATTGTCATCCGACTTACAGGTGCATGCAAAATTTAGAGACCGGTAAGTGGGTCAAATTTGGACGTTTAGCATGCTCAACTAATCGTGACAGAATCTCTCCCCTTTGGCTTTTCAAGGAGCAAGTTCGCCCACATTTGTAATACTCTTCTTACCTGTAGGCTGTTTAGTACTAGCTTCTCTCTTTGGATAGTATCCATCTGAGAATGTCTCGAATTGTCGGCGAGCAATGAATTTCAGATTGCCTCGGCGAATGATTCGACAATAATTCTTTGCGACAGCATGTCCCGCTTAGACCTTGAGCAATCCACAACTGTGCGTTTCTCTAGAAACTTCCGGCCTCGTATACCGAAACTGTAGAATGAATTGTCGCCTTTTATATTTCTCGACTGATGATCTGACTGTGACCGTTCAAGAAACCAGCGTACTCCATATGAGAGTTCGGTTACTACTAGTGTGTCTATGAGCGATGGTTATCACTCACCATCAGGCGGGTCGCCTGCTTGTTGACCGCTTTTTTATTTAAAAATGAGAAGTGAAGAAAAGAGCAATGACGTATGTATATTCTAAATTCGCGATAGCACTGAAAAAGTATACATTAATGATTTTTTTTATATCCAAGTTTGTACGTATTAATGTTTGTTACTCTTTCACGTAGAAACTACTCGATGGAGATTAATGAAACTTTACAATAATAATGCTTATACATCAGACTAACATATAGGCTAATTGTATAAAGTAAAGTAAATATTATAAAGATATTGTGTAAAAATATAAGCTACTCGAAATACAAATACAGCGCAATCGCAAGCACCAGCTAGTATGCACATGCTTCTGTGAAATATTATAAAACAAAAAAAATTGAGTCGATTTTTAAATCGCTTTCAAAATCGATTTCTCGTCGACAGATGGATTTAATTATACAGAAAGTATTAATTCAACATTAAGTAATCATTTAACAGTAATTATTTCTTCATTCATATAAAGTTATCAAGCTTTTTATAACATTAATATAACAGATTGTCGCTGCTCGATAGTGAAAATACCGAGATAAAGTTATCAAATTCCCAATGCTCGTGTCAAGTAGCTGTCTCTGGTTCACATAACTTTTATCACCGATACCATCAACATAGTTTCATTTCATCACATCCCTGTAATCTATTGACACTATTTTTTATCGGTTGCCCAATCTTTTGGAATCTGGATGCGGTCGAAATATTTCAACTGCTCGTTTCATTTCATCTCATACGTTCTCGTAGATTATTTTAAATGTGCATATTGTTTTGTAGGCGAACTAACTGGCATCGACGGGTTTATGATTGCAGCCATATAAGTAAAGGGCCATACAAGCCCTTACATAACCAGCATGTTGTAACCTAAATGAAATTCTTCTTATACACTGACGGGCAAAATTAACCAGTCACAACTCACAGATAATGTAATGTCAAATTATGACTATAAATTAATTTAAAACGATTTTTGGAATTCATTTTGGTACAATTTGTGCAATTTCATCGACAATAAAAATATACATAAATAAATATTGATAAAAGTCTTTTATACTATTTTATATACTATCTGATTAACAGTCATCGTCTCTGGTTTTTTTTTGTACGAAGTGATACTTTCAATTGTGTTTCTATCTTAATGGATTAGTTTAGCTCGCGTGCAAACGTTTTATTGCGTATATTTTAAGATGCTATTTATTTCAGCTCGCCACTGTACTGTATATAAAAAACACGCCTAGATGTGTAGGTTCTATTGCCTTTGAATTTTTCTCGTAAGGGCTTTTCTTATATGGTCCGCTGTTTCATTTGTCCGTTGATTTTGAGATATGACCCAGAATCGTTTCCACGTTTCTCAAATGTCTTGCGACAGATGCGTGAGAAAAACTGTGTTTGTAAAGGTAGGAGGGTTTTTATTATTTTGCTGCCCACTGAATTTATAAAAACTGTTTCGACTTATTACAATGTGCCTTAATGCCTATATCGTCGTGTGCGCTGTAATTTAATTGTAGTTTTGCGTATTGTATTGATCTGCATCGCCCCTCTCTTATGAGCGGCGGTCGCCCTCACGATTTGCCTATTTATGGTTCTTATAACTTAGGCACAGCACAGGCTGAGTTTGGTCGGTAGGTCACGTGGTCAGACCGCTCTGGCCGCGTGGAGTCCGACATAACCTCTGTGACACTTGCCGTTGCGGGGGTATTCTGGGCACGTTTCGTGCTCCTTGTGATAGATTCTCAGCCTTCCACTCCTGGACTCAGGAAAAAAGAAATTGTATAGTATTGTCGTATTGTAGTTTTTCGAGCGCAGCGTGTAAATTGTATTGCATTAATCGTGCTATGAAAACGTCTGTAACCTAATTTGTTCCTTTTAGTTCGAAGAAACCACTTTTTATTTTTCCTAGGAATGTTGAGTTAGGGTGTTTAACATTTAGTTAACCACGTTCGCCTAGCACGGTTAAGTTGTTAGACTTAACACTTGTAAAGTCTACGCAGACTTTATACAGATTGCCTTAACGGTTATCTTAATAATAAATGGGAGATATCCTAAAAGGGCAAGTCAAGAATACCCGTAAACAACGAGTGCACAAGCTTATTAATGAAAACATAACTTATAACACAACGTAAAATGACAATAAACATTGGGAAGTATGTTTGAATCATAGCAATTGGAAAGCTGTGATTTCCTACCCCTACCTACCCCCATGGGAAAGAGTCGTGAGTATATGTACAATATTAAATAAACAAAACTGAACGCAATGGAGGATCTCCCTACCCCAACAAAGGGACATTCTTATGTCTTCTTATGTACCTTAAGGCCATGTTTATTTAGTTGTTATAACAATTGTCATATTCATAGTTCGATAAACTTTCGATCTAACATTCCATATTTGTATCTACAATTAGCTACAATGTGTGAATAGTGTCTAGTTTCTAATTACGGAGTTTTTTACCTAATCTGTGTTTCTAAATACAAAATGATGTATATGTAATATACATAACAAAAAATAGCAAACATGTAAGGGAACGTACCCATACTACGTGACCCGTTTAGGGGGGGGAGGGGGGTCGTCAAAATACCACGCTTGGGCACAGGGGCGGGGGGGGGCCTTAAGTTTTCGTCACGTAATCAATATACTTTAGGAAAATCTCGCGTTTTTGCGAGCTATATTCAAATATGGCGGGCAACGTTAGCGCTTTTCAAACTCATTAGGGCTTAAAAGGACCTGTATCAAGAGCCGTTAAAATAAAAAACTTATTATTTGAATCAGTTAATATGCTTATTATAACAATGGTCAAACGTTTGAAATTATTTTTTTAATGTTTATCATGAAGGACTTCTTGTTTACAATGAACGGATCAACATCACTAAAGAATTCATTATATTCTCGCATGATTCTTGTAATCACTGCATTTTTGCCATAACATGTGATATGTCCAGGGATATAAAACATAGGAGTATGCCTTGTGCGGTACTTAGGTGTGTTAAATATTAATCGTGACAACAACTCTGGACTATCGATACGCCCACTAAATATATCATATAATAGTCCCATGTCCATCATATCACACTTTTGTTTTTTGTGATTTAAGATTCTGTTACAATATGACTACGTATGTTTATTCTTCTTAATAATATTTTTTTAACTTGTGATTATAGGTATTATAGGCAAGCGCCGTATTAATAAAGATAAATATGAAAAAAAATAATTTTTTTTTTAAACTTTCTATTTGCAAAAAATAATTCAAAACCATATTTATGAATTACTACGTGAAAACTAGAGGGGGAGGGAGGGGGTCTTAGCATATACTACGGTAGTCACCGAGGGGAGGGGGGTAAAAATTGTAAAATATGGGTCACGTAGTATGGGTACGTTCCCTAATGATATATAATTTAAATATAACTAGTTTATTTTACATACTAGGAACTGCGTAACAACCGCAAACTATAACGCTATTTTGGCTAATGATAAGCTACTTATTGCCAGACTTCATAGCTTGCGGAATTCTCCATTATGTCAACTTGACACTTCGTAATAAACAGTAACGTGTAGTTTGTGTATCGTTACCTTAATTTTTAAAGTGACTCGACAAACGTAATTTTTACGAAATAGGTACACTAAAATTGATTTAATTCAAATTCAAAATTATACATACTGATATTATAAAATCTAAAAATACCATTGGTAAAAGTTTATACCTAGTTGTTTAGTAAAGGAACAGATTACACATTAATGTATATAATTGTATATTTCTTACACTTACACAATTAGCCTATTAGCCCAAAGTAAGCTCCGAAGGCTTGTGTTATGGATGGGAATTAGGGTAACGGTAGACATACATAATATTATACATATATAAAAATTTTTTATTGAAATATATAATAACAACCATTGCTAAGGTTCATCACGCAAACATCTGCCCCACCGGGATTCGAACTCGAGACCTCAGACAAGGCGACACCTAGAGACCGGTATACTAAGCTATTACGGAGGTCGTCGAATGTATGTTTGTATTATAAGTCGATTTATTCCTGAATAATAAAATGTAGCTACACGGTGACGAGTGGCGTTACCTTAATTTTATTTTTTTAAGGTTCTTCTATATTGTTTAGAAGAATATCGTAGTAATTAACAAGAACGGACAATATAAATTGTATAAGACATCGCAACCTTTCATTACTCACAAATTCACTTTTACTTACAATTTGTAAATAAATAAAAAATACCATGTTTTTTAAACATTTTTAATCACACGTGTATTTCATTTATTGTAATACTAGCTTTCTGCCCGCGGCTTCGCCCGCGTGGATTTCGGGATTGGGTGTATAGAGGGTTAAGGGTCATAGCTTTTGCCCACGGCTACATATACGCGGAAGTCGGTTTATGGTGCGAAGATTTTATCGCGCTTCCCGTGGGACTATCCGTTTTTCCGAGATAAAAAATGCCGCAAAACTCCTCAAGAATCACTCTATCTATTGATGAAAACCGCATAAAAATCTGTGCAGTAGTTTTTGAGCGAAGCCTTTATTGCGCATCCCGTGGGATCTGTCGATTTTTCCGGATAAAAAGTAGCCTATGTTACTCGGGGAGAATGTAGCTTTCCAAAGGTGAAAGAATTTTTGAAATCGGTCCAGTAGTTTAAGCGTGAAGAGGTAACAAACAAACAAACAAACAAACACACTTTCGCATTTATAATATTAGTTGGGATTATAACAATACAATTACCTTTTATACAATGTACATACTATATTGTAGTTCTACAATGTAAAACATATAATTTTTATATAAGAATTCTAGTAATTTCTTCAAACCCACTGTATTTTTACGATTCCAGACGTAAACCCCCTCAAACTCTTATTTTTTATAGCAGGACGAACGAGACTGCAATTTTGACTCTAATTACCCCATTCTTAACTTGACTGATAAGGTTAAATAAACATAATATGACAAATATATTTATCTAGAACAGGAGTGACAAATTCCACAGACTTAATTTTATACTTGACTCCGCATCTTTAAACGTAATCAGGATCAAGACATTACTTGCTCTTAAAAAAAAACGAAATTGCCTTTAATTTTCTTTGAGCCGTAATTTTGTGAATTCTTTTATTGCTTGTCTATTTAAGTACCTGAGTATTTAAGTGCTCGAGGGCTGAGCTTTTGCATGGTATTTTCTGAGTCGGTAGTTCCTTTGTTTTTTTTTTATAATTAGTTTAATAATATCAAGTATACTTACCCATATTACAACAGTCTATGATACTTTTAAAATGTCACTAAATTATTAGAGAACGAAACCTTCTTTCCCTTGCCCTGTTCTCAATTTACTTAGCGTCGGCGCAACATGCTTTCCTCTTCTACTCTCCTCTATCACTCGCTATTTCGGCTCATCTCTTCTTCAACGTATAAATCATTCACACAGTCCATAAATCTTTTCTTCGGTCTTCCTCTCCCTACACGTCCATTTTTTTTATGTCCATTATTTTCACAGTAGCATGATCGTTCTCTCTTCTTAATACATGATCAGCGTCGGACTGGCCATACAGTCGAGGTGGCATTTGCCAGCCGGGCCCCAGCCTGCGCGGGCCCCCCACGGGCCTGGGTTGCGGGACATGCGGCAGGGCACGTAGCTCAAGGGCAATGCTGCGCGGGCCCCCTGTGCTACAGTTGCCCACGTTCATGTCTCGGAAACTAAGCGTCGTACAAAAAAGGTGTCTCGGGCCTCGGGATCGCGATCAGCCACCCGGGCTCTTCCGGCCCAGTCCGACCCTGTACATGATCATAAATATAAATAAATATAAATATTTGTTACACTTACACCAATTAGCCTAGCCCAAACTAAGCTCTATAAGGCTTGTGCAATGGGATCTAGGGTAACGGATAGACATACATATATTATATACATATATAAATATTTTTTATTGAAATATATATCAACAACCATGACTAAGGTACAAATGCTCGCATTCATCACACAAACATCTGCCCCCACCGGGATTCGAACCCGGGACCTCAGAGATGGCGACACCTTGAAACCAGTGTATTATCCACTCGACTATGGAGGTCGTCTAATACCATATCATACCAGGAAAGTAGTTAGAGAAAGAAAGGATCATACTGAAAGTTCGGAAAAAAGAGATATGATTTGACGACCTCCATAGTCGAGAGGTTGGTACACCGGTTTCAAGCAGTCGCCATCTCAGAGTCGGGTTTGAGTCCCGGTAGGGGCAGATGTTTGCGTGATGTATGCTAGCATTTGTACCTTAGTCATGGTTGTTATAAAATATTTCTAGCAAATTTATTTATATATGTATAATATATGTATGTCTATCCGTTACCCTAGATCCCATAACACAAGCTTTACAGAGCTTACTTTGGGCTAAGTTAATTGGTGTAAGTAAGAACCACGTCTTCACTCGTTCGCTATGGCTATGCAATTAAATTAAATTACACTAATTTACCGAATTAGAGCGGCACAGTTTCGACACGTCAGTGCGATATATATCTTTTGCTTGCATATAACATCAATTGAACAAGATAAATACACATTATCTTGGAATATCTTGCTTATTCATTGAAATTCTGAAAACCTTCGTATACCAAACGACAAAAATATTTAAACTACCTACTCATATGTAAAAACCTTTTCGGGACGAGGATTTATTATTATTTTTGAGAAAAATGATAAATATTAACAAACAAATACAAGACTTATGCTTCTACTATCCACTACAGAAACTAAATAAGAAATTGTTACTTCTTAATTTTGTTTGATAATAATAATTGGTTTAGAAAGATAATAACATCGTTTCGATCACGATGTTATGACTTCGATATTTCATTTCAGTGAATACAGTTTTCTAAAGCTCGATTTTCGATTATCTTTCGATTTTCATGCTATTAGTACGATGATCGAAAACCCTTCAATAAGATTGATTGACTATAGTAATGTCACAGGATGTATCAAATGTTAGGTGACACACATGATTCATAATAAAGTAAATACTTATTATTCATCCTAAATCCCTATTACATCTAAAAAGAAACAAGAGCTGATGACCTTGAAAGTCCGTAACAGGTTTTCAATAATTATAATAAGCCATGTCTTTCATACAAAAAAATCATATCATAATTATTCAATTCCTTAACTATAAGAGAGAATACTATATTTAGAAATTTAAATACTTCAATCATATAACACTCCTTTGTTTCGTCGTTGGTTTAAAAATAGCTGACTGCGTGTACGCACTAATTTTCTAAGCGTTGAAGTATACGCATAATTGCAAGCTTGCGTAAAAACTGATTGCACTTAATGCTATGTAACTTTAAGTACATTTTATTTTACTACAGTTGTTTAGTTTGTGTAGCTATATACATACTGACTGACGCCTTTTTCACATGCGGGTAGGCGAAGATCAGAATTTTCCGCATCTACAGTCGAAATATACTTCCCCAGCTTACTCAACTTTCATAAATATGTACTGTCTTAAACGATTGTCGGTTATATGTAGTTACTTTTGCGATGACCTTTTTTCAAAATGTCTCCAATCAGATTTAAGTAAGTTCGCCTAGATTGTTCCATACAAACTTTCTTGTTCATATTTGCCTTATAATCAGAGGTCGAAATTAAGTAGACTTATTACACTGATTTTATACAGCGTAAAAATAAAATGACTATGCCTCAAACCCCGAAATTAATTTTAAAGAGCAGAAAAAATCCCGTGATTTGTTTAAAAATAAGTTTTTTTTCAATTTACAAATAGATTTCAGACGTTCGGAGAAATTCATTGAAGTCAGAAAATATTGAAAACCTAATGGTTTTATATTTTAATTCTCACAAAAGTTATACAGTAATTACTACCTACCTACTTATTATCGTTATTTTTGTGGAGGTAATTTATAATTTAATTTTTAGATAGAAGCGTAAACACGAACAGCTGTGTACTTTAACACATTTGAAAATGCTGTAAAGCGAAACCGGTCAGGTCGATAATAATTAAAATTAGTGAAACAGTACAAGAGTTTTATTCAACATGTATAATAAGTTCCACCAAGAGCCAACAATCAACTCAATACAGAATTATACAGTAATGTCGGAAGCGAGCTCTTCAAATCTTACTGATAATGAATCGGACCATGAAAATGATTCTGATGGGCCATTTGAATAACCTCACGAGTCTAGGATAGAAGCAAAAGTATTCGCTCGTATTTATAAAAAAGGCGAAATATGCGTATATGAATTTGCTTAAGTAAAACTATCAGTAATTTGTATTGTAAATTAATGTAAACTAATAAAAATTGTATGTTAATTATCTTTCTTTTATTTGTCTGTCTGAGGTTTTTATTTGTTATTATTATTTATTTGTAATATTGTTGGCCACATGGGATTGTCCATTAGAAATGCCGGGAAGGTCCACATTAATGTCAACATTTCGATGCAAGTACATAAATAACTCTACCTAAATCCGACCTCTGCTTATAAATGAGTCCTGCGAGCAATGTTCCTTACTCGCCGTCACTTAATGTTCGCAATTCTTCAGGACATTTATATATTTAATCATTTTCATGATGCTGTCACCTGTTCTACGGATTACTTTATTTCTAATGTAATCACGCGGAGAAACTCAAAACCTTCTCCATTGTACTTTGCGTGACATTCAACCTCCTTTTAATGACTATTATAAATAATACAGGTTTGGGTTCCATATGTCATAATTGTCAACACGCACGACTACATACAAACTTATACTTTCGCCTGTTTTCCTAAAGGGTTAGACTATTTAGTCTACAGATCGTCATCCTTTCTAACGGTATTCAAGCAGAGATTTGATTGGTCATAACCTCAAGCTGTTCTATCAATACACGCGTTTGCACCAAAAATCGATACTCATTGCAAAGCTGAATATTGCCATCTGAGGCTTCAGCATAGGTCCGTCCAAAAAAAAATCGCAACATTATTAAAATAGAGATTTGTCACATTTTGCCAAGGTCGACTGCATTTTGCTTAATAATCTTATCATATTTAATTTTCAGTCCAGCAACGCTCACTAATTAGTCAAATTATTGAATTATCATTATAATTTTTTGGGATAAAATCGAGTATAATTATATTTATATGCCTTTAGCTGTAGTATTTAATTGATTCTTTTTTTCTTATTAGGCATAACGTAACAAATATAGCAATTTGTACAAAAACCATATTTAGAGTTAGTAATTCTGTTTTTTTCCCAATCACTGGGCGCTCTGTATTTTGATGTTGTCTTGTACTTTGTGAATTTTATTTATTCAGATTAATATTGTTGATTCACTTCCCGTCGTCGCCATCCCTAACCTTATTTTGAAAGTGTCGCAATATAGTCAGTATCATTCGTCAAATCCTACGCAACAGAAAACATAATACCGACTAATACCGAGACCTCAGACGCTGTGAAACGGAACGGTTACATACTGTTACACCTACATCAAACATAACAATTGATTCTGTCTTCTAATCAATCTTCCTTATTTTTGTCTTTAATGTAACAGGTACTCCCGTAGCTCATTAGTTTTAGAACAAATTATATAAAAAGAAATTCTCACGCTCGGTCATGATCATATTTTCAACTTCGGTTCCGCTGCCTCAATTACTCCCGAAATTTTGTCACATCGATCTGGGTTTGTCTCAGACTCATTCACTTCTTCCGCCACGCGCTTGTTGAATAATCGGCCTACTAGTTTGAGATTAGCAAGTTCTAAGGCTTCATTCAAAAAACTAGTACGAGGACATTTTTCTCAATCTGACTAAATTTGATATATCAAAGGATATGTATATATATTGTGTGGGTGTTTGTATATAAG
The DNA here is from genome assembly GCA_036419045.1 of Scirpophaga incertulas. NCBI lineage: Eukaryota > Metazoa > Arthropoda > Insecta > Lepidoptera > Crambidae > Scirpophaga > Scirpophaga incertulas. The sequence goes on along the minus strand of CM071628.1, from coordinate 15,438,879 downwards.
TGTATGTATGTATATGGGCGTTATGTTTTATAGTGTTAGGTACATTGTATGTTATTTGTCTTTTTTTTTGTGGACGGACCTACGCTGAAACCTCAGATAGCTATGTTCAGCTTTGCAATGAGTGTGTTTGTGGAAGGCGCACGAACAGAAGATTCGACGCCTAGCCGACTAAGGGCACCGGCGACCGTTCCGGAATCGTTAGGGTCAAAACAAAGGGTGCCGACGCAACTTGAGCGCGCCGTCTAATGGCTCGAACGCTCAAGATCGCCGTGTAGTGGAGGGTGAGAATCTACCCGGTACATGACGGTACCGGGTATATGTTTAACGGATGTGTGGCCCGGGTTTTCGCGCTCGCCGACGAGCGCGGTGAGTGAGCGAGAGAAGTGGGTGTGTAGCGTGAGGGATGACGCGGTTGGTGGCCGGCGGAAGGGATTCGTTTGCGCGACTGATGGGGTCGGGCGGGAGTTTATTTGTCTTGTTAGTAATATAACTGTCATTTGCAGGTTGACTGGTTGAGAATGCCCTTGGAATGAAGTCCGCCTTTTGTACTTTGATTCTTTGATATAAGAAATAATATAATTCGATGTAAATAAAATAACTAAACTCCTAAAAATACCTTTTATGAAAAAGGATGCTACAGCATCAATGAATTCCTATGTGATAAAACTTGAGGAGTCACCTAAGTGGCCACACTTTGGTTGTTTGAGGGGCTCGCCCTCTACCACCCAAATATGTTCAGCACTCTACCTGTAGTGTAATTGTGTCACATTAAAAAAATATAGGCTGTTTCATGGAAGATGAAATAATATTTAAGGGACATATGACTTAAGATATTAGGTAGACTTGTACTTGGCTATCACATGAATCCCTAATACTTTCCGAGTTAGTGACTTTTCAACATTTTCACTTTGATACTTGACAATTAAAACGCCTTGGGGGCCAAAAAAGCCATTATATCTTATGCATTATTATCTCATTTATAGCAAACAGTCACCCCACTATTCAATTCAGAATCAATAAAGCCATCTTTTAAGACTAGTATCTAGCTACAGTATATTTTAGTATGTAGGTAAGTGTATGTATCGAGTGACATAACCTAGAAGTAGATTAGGGCTGTCAACAATCCAATAAAAATTATCAATAATATTGGTTATGGTTTTAGTTTAATATTGCAATTGCAATTAGCTTTTTTAATTTAAAAATAATACTTATAATAATAATTATTCTTTATTTCCCAATTTTAAAATCATACATTTATATGTTGTGGCAAAAAGTACACTAGGCTAGGCCTGTCCTGTAGGAGCTTTCTTATGTAGAATTACAACCATAAAATTAATGTTATAAATATTTCTCGAAAGAAACGATTTTATTATTAATATACCAACCGCTTCTTATTGGGAATTAAATACAATGTTTATAATTATTATAGGTATTCACAATGTTTCCTTTTTATCAATCAATGCTGATGTAAAATGTGAAATTTAAACTAGCATTAATAATGGTAACAAAGATACAGAGGAACTGCAATAACTCCATGTTCCTTTAAGTAATCAAATATCAGTTAAATTAATATTTATGTCTAACTACAACTTTTATATAAAATTATTAAACACTAATGATGCTGAAAAAGTTTCGATATTAAACCTTGTATTACTATTTGCATGTACATTAACAACGCATTGCTGTCGTATTTATGTTTCGTCTATAATACTAAAAGGGGACGAAAAATATTTATTTGTTATATGTATTTAAAAATTAACTGCAATAATATAAATTTGGTGACATCCTTAAACCGCCCCAGCTAGAAATACCAGTTGACACAGGATACGCCTTGAACCTGAGCCAACAAAGACATTTAATTCAAAACTATCATTTGATAGATCTCCCTATATGATCGCAAAATTTATAGCCTGCAATATATTTTGCTAGTTATATCAAAATTCTTTAGGCATGGCAAGTATGACAAAAATTTACTACGAACCTTTATCTTTCATTTTGTTACGACTATTTATGTTAAGGAGTGAATGTGAAATCAAATATGCGAGTAAAAGTAAATTAATAAACATTTAATATCGGAAAATAATACAAACCATGCAGTTGACAGTAGCGGACAGAAATGACAGTAACAACGAATAATAGATAAGTAGAAAAGATGTTATATAACATACAAAAATATGATTGTCAAAAAAGGTTGCATATTCATATGTATGAAATAGGTAGCAGGTACGCTACGATTTATCTCATGTAACAAGATTGGAAAGGTTAGGTGCCACTGGTGTAGCTTTGAGTCATATTCGTTGACATGACATGAGAATGACCTGCAAGTGACATGGTTTTGTCAAGCGTGTATTGACGTATACGTGTACCCAGTATACTGACGTCAGTCATCAGCTTGTTATTGCTAATTGGATGTATGTTATTAGATTATTTATTAATGGATACTAATCCCACTATGGACCAAATACATTTGTACTTTCCATTTCAAGGTTTGGAAAGTAATTGGCTCTAGACAAATGATATTGTTAATTATTCGAGCATTATGTATTTTTTGGACTATTACAATTTTTGTTATATCAGCTGGCCCGCGACTTAGTCTGCACAGAATTAGTACTTTGTAGCTTTATAAATTGTAGCCTATGTGTTATTATGATGTATTACATATATTATTGTGAAGTATCATTAAAATCTATTCAGTAGTTTTAACGTAAAAGACTAACAAACATAAATCCACACTTTTACACTTTCGTGTTTATAGTATTAGTAAGATAGATAAATAATTAGTTTATTTGACAATACACACATTCATGCATTTTACGTGAAGTACATTTTACACAGAAGAGACGAAATTTCTAGTGTGCAGCAACTTGAAGGGTCTCGGCTCGGTGTGTGATCGGCTGACGGCAAAGGCACCGATTTTTAGCCGTCACCCAGAGATGAAATAATTGGGCGAATTGTCCAAACTGTACCGATAAGTGTATAGTTAAGTAAGTAGGAAAAAAATTACCATCTATGCAGACGAAGTCGCGGGCACCAGATAGTATTATATATAGAAATGAAAGTAAATAGAAAAAAGACAATAATTATTTATAAGTAGGAAATCTCTTGACATTGAACACATCAGTAGTGCTAATCGAAGTATTATAAGATACACAGAACTATTAGAACGTTAGATTAAATCAGCATTACGTAGCGGCTCCCAGCCTGGCTCCTGCTAACTAGCGCTGAAGCATCCCGCCGGGCAACATCAGCGCCCCACGTATGTGACGCGAGCAAAAAAACTGAGTGCCTTCCCATAGCTTCCTGAGTTAGACGTGGCACAGCATGTTGACAGCAGAAGGTATACTTTGCATAAACACTTTGATTAGAGCCAATTCTTGTCACATTTATGAATGTTATATAATATTTCTTGATTTAAATATAAAACATTGATGACAATCAATATTAAATAGGTTTATTATTTTCTATAACGCAAGTTAATTTAAAAAGTTATAAAGATATTGGTTGCTATTCTACTTTCCCAAAAACTTTTGTGTGGAATTTTATGAAACTTTATGTAGTAGATCTACAGAAACAAGATTTTAATGCGAAGGAATAGAGTATTTGTGTCAATATCGTCTGTAAGTTGTGCAGCATTCAACCGAACCTTCTGCGTGCATATGCAGCGGCACAATCCTCGCCTATTAAAGGCCTCGCCTCATCGGGAGTGGTTTGAAAGTCAATGCGCTCGCGCTTTGGAAGCGGCCGCGCCGTAGGCGGCGTTGTGCGCCCATCGTAATTTTTTATATCAAAGAAATCTATGTAATATTTAAATCTTTTCTTTCCACACGGGAAAACGCTGCGGTTTCTAGGATTGATTTCTCGGTTTTATGATAAGTGGCGTGGTATGTGTTTTCTCTTTGTCTAGGGTTGATTAATTTTGTTTATTTTTGTAATAATTATTGTTGTTGTAGCGCTGATTTAAATTTAATATTTCATTGATAAATCAGTACGGATTAAGAATACAGGTATCACAGCTGCCTCTCGTGGATTGCATGACCTGGAAATCACATTTATGACAAATAGAAAATGCTGTCTTCAGAACTGTCAATTATGAACCTGAACATGCGTACTCGCAAGCGCTAACAACAAATATTAGACCGCACTTATCTTCAGAAATTCTCCACTTTTTTCTTTACAAGAATTTTGTCAAAGGAGGAAGCTTCAATTAATTGACACTATAAAGTCATTAATTTAGATTTTTTTTCAAAAACTATACAATAAAAGAAAGATTAAATATGTTCAGTGGTTTAATAGAAAATTGAGGAAAAATTTTATTTTTATACGTGTATATTAAAAAATGAAATGTCAATTAACTGTCACAATGTAAATGGTTATACTCTGGTGATGTCAACCTTAATCTCATCCCTCTTGGATACATGAGCGCTGGAAGTCTTACTCTCTGACAGTAACTTAACCTGACGCTTGCTTAGCTTCTGTGATATGGAGGTATTTCGCCAGCTCGTTCAAGCTCTACTGTTTATTAGGACTTATATGGTTCGATACGTGTGCAGCATACTCAGTTGCGTCTGCTTGATGTTAACAGACATATTAGCTAGTGCTCATCTCACGCAGGCCTGTATTTTTAGCCGCCTTCTTGACGCTCTCGTGAATCACCGACCGCAGTTAGTCACGGGATATTTCGCTCTGTCCGTCTGAACAATATGTTATAACTAATTTAGAGGGAGCTCCAGGTGAATCTTATGCCATTGGAATACAGGTCAAACTTGATCAAAATGTTACTCGCCAGGAGTTGCGGAAATAATTTTGATTCGTCCGTTTTAGATTGATGTAGGGTTTTTTATTTTACTATATACGGGACTTGTGTAGAATTTTGCACGATATTGACATGATTTATTTTATATATAGTGTAGTGTTAGTAGTAGTGTAGTGTATAGTGTCTTCTGACCATGTCTTTGTTTACATATGGTGAGTGGTTGGTGTAGGATTCACAGTATATTTGCAATCCCCAAAATTAAAAAAAAAGTGTTTGAGATCCTTTTTTTACTCTTCAAACTTGAACACAGGAATGCGAACTCCAGATTTAAATAAAGGACGGTAGTTTCATGAAAAGCATGTCAGTGAAGCAACAGCAACAGTATCAAAATGGGACACCTTTCAGTTCTACGGACACTCACGTCAACTGCTACTGTCAACTAAAGTCAAAGTAACAGTGTTAAAATGGCAAAAATAAAAAAAGCATGAAGACACTCTTGAGAAGTGTAGTCCAACGTTATCTGTACTGTATTTCCGTTCTAGAATTCAGTTACGAAACTGCATTACTATATAGCTAGTATAGAGAGTAACGTTATAATTCCTTTGACTTAATACGTGTTATTATTCGTTTCCCTTGAAAGTTCTTACGGCAAATTGCGACATAATCGCTGACTTGTGTGACTGAGAACAATGCGCGTGCTTTATATTATTCCTGTGTTGATTGGTGATTTAATTTTCGAGCGAAAGCGACATTCTAACTCACTACATATGAGACTGTAATTTGTTTGGTAGCGATAAATAACAAAATAATCGGTGTAAAAAAAAATAATTTTACGTGATAGTAACTATAAAAAATACTATAAAATCCTTATTCCCGTCGGTTTTCATTGCCAATTCACTTTCATATCATTTAAATTCGTTAAAAGCATCAGAAACAGGACTACAACGTAACCGGTATTAGACATTTGCTTTAATTTGACAGTTTTACAATTTTTTTTCAAAATGTCAATTATTATTTTTCATTTCAACTACTTTATTATTTCACAGATTATATCCAGAATTGTAATTTTGAACGATTTTGCGCCTTCATATATTAAAATTTTGGATAACATATTCTAGCAAATAAAAATAGGTATTTCTTTCTAGGTTTTTCAAAATAAAAATAAATGTATATTATATTGTACCCATTATTTAAAACTCAAAAATCATTTGAATATTTACCACATTCGCCTTTAAAAGTGTAGTTATCACGTCCGAGCACGTTACGAAATGCATACAAGGCGCCTAGCAAACATATCGAATCACAAATGAACTGCAAAGAATTCGCTTTTGCTCGTCTTTTGTCATAATATCACGAGTTTATGCGTACACACGTAACGGCATTACCAAATGTGTAATGGATTCCGCTGCCCTGTTATCGCTTGCACGCGTGGATCGTGGTATGTGCGCGAGTCGATTTTCGTGCAAAAATTCACGAAGTACCTTCGTCTGTGGAGTGGTCGTGCGCGACACGATCACGTGTTATACGAACAGTTTTTGTAAGTACTTTTGTTACAACGTTTTTCGCAATGGGAAAATTTCTTTTACACCAACCAAATTAGTCGGCCTTGCGTAAGTTTTAGTTTTCTTGTTTGGACATGTTTTTCCGCTGCCACCTAATTTATGTCACTTATTTACTGTTATTTAACCGTTTACCTGAACTACGTGCTTCATTTAATAGAATTAGTTAGCTCCATTGCAACATTTAGTTTGACGACTTCTACAGTCGAGTGATTAGTACCCGGTTTCAAGGTGTTACCATGTCTGACGTCCCGGGTTCGAGTCCCGGTGGGGGCAGATATTTGTGTAATGAATGCAAGCATTTATACTGTACTGATTGTTAGTATATATTTATATCATAAATATTTCCATAGCTTCCACATATCAATACATAGTATAAAACAAAGTCGCTTTCGCTGTATGTCCGTATGTATGCTTAGATCTTTAAAACTACGCAACGGATTTTGACGCGGTTTTTTTTAATAGATAGAGTGATTCTTAAGGAAGGTTTGTATGTATAATAAATGCATAATATAGTAGAGAAACACTGATAAATTTAAAGGTTTCTAATGTGATGTCGTAAATAAGCACGTTTTTTTGCGCTTATATTGCAAACGCTGGCTGAACCCTACGAGATAGACCAAAATAATGTACTACAGTATTGTACAACTTACAAAAATCCACAAAAAAGTCCGCGATGGTATATGTCTATCTCTTAGGGATAACCCACCATAACCATTTTTTCACTGCACCCGTGCGAAGCCGGGGCGGGTCGCTAGTATATAATAATCCAAGTTTGATCGAACTATCAAAGACTCGGTGAGTAGGTAAGATAGTGAAATGTTGTTTGTGAATTGGGCAGAATGGTCCCTGGGGGGCCATCAGGGAGATGGTGAAGATCCTTAGGAAAGACATCTGCGTCTATGGGCTAAAATGGTGAATAATAATAATAATGACCCTTACATTTACATGGAATAGTTAGAATATGGCGTCTTATGGTTATTAAGAATGTTCGCTATAACAAATTGGATTGATCCCATTGACTAGTTCCAAAGCTTAAGAGCTGGTATTGTGTAAGATTTCTGAATCATATTCGTAATTGTAACGCATCGTCTATCGCAGCAGTTCATCAAAATAGCCGTTAGACAATTTAGTTACAAATGAAACATAGAACATTTATAGTTTCGCAGTGTTAAATCAAGACGCGCAGGCGCAGCTAATTTACCACACTTATATTTCGTGTGATGCATTCGCTATATTTATAACTGCCCCCGATGCTGCAGGAATGTTGGCCGGTCCGTCCAACCCAATGACCGTAATGCACACGGACCCAGTAACACCACCGTAATGAGAACTGACAACATTACACATGATTGTGGTAGTTAAAATTAAGCCATATAAACGAAAAGTCTAATGTCAACATCAAAATAGATCCTATATTATCCTATACTGATTTACGTAAAAAAGACACTAAATATTATTGAAATAGCGGCCGAGATATCGGCTAACATGCAACGGCTCACGTATTCAATTCCCGCACGGGACATCTATATTTTGTATGACATACAAAAATTTGAGAGAAGCGTAAACACGAACAGCTGTGTTTGCTTTAACCTTTGAAAATGCTGTAAAGCGAAACCGGTCAGGTCGACAATAATTAAAATTAGTGGAACAGTACAAGTGTTTTATTCAACATGTATAATAAGTTCCACCAAGAGCCAACAATCAACTCAATACAGAATACATACAAAAATTTGTTTCGGTTTGGGTGTTTGTGCACGTGAGATCACTATTAAGTGTTACTGCACCCACGACACAGGCTAAAATAAAGGTTCGAGATTTTATTAAAAATGAATAAAAGAGTATTGAACCTGTGCAGTATGCACGAGTTCAATACCCTCAGAGTACTAGGGCTACATAGTTCTGCTGCTATGGTTTTTGCTTTACAACGCAACTTGACATATAATGTCACAAGTTGGCAATACGTAAAAACGATGTTTCGTTCTGTACCATCACATCTATAGTCAAGAACACGTCAAGCTTTACATTAACAAAAACGAAACGAAAACAGCTACTATTGCAAGTGACATAAGAGCTGTTTCAAGGTCAACGTGATGTAGTCATCGTGATGGGCACAATCGATTCGTTTGCCAACATATACCGGATGTTCTGAAATTTGAAATAATATACAATGGTGTGTAGTAGTGAGTAGAAATTAGAATCGGACATGAATATTCTGTAGAAGAAAACCAAATCAGTGCAAAATATATTTTTTTGAATTCATTCTATATATTCAGGACACCATCGATCAATATGGTAAATTCTGTAAGTGTAAGATATTTATAATATCAAAAAAAGCTATATCTCTTTGAACACTTAGAGTGAAAAAATATTTTATTTCAAGTTTTTTTGACATATCATAATCAAATATTTTCATGTTTTCCTTGCAAATCCAATAATAAATCGATGTTTAAAGACGGCATTTCTTCGAAGCAAAGGCGTTAGTGCGTCTGTCTCAAAAAAAAATATACGTTTAGTTCAGGAATCCAACCCGGTCCTATTTGGGTATCGTGTAAGGCATATGCAGTAAATGTTACTGTAATATTGCAGACTTGCCTGTATTTCTGTAGATCTGAATCTGTGAATGTCAATTCAGATCTGTAGATCTGAATTTGCCACCTATATAATTTTGGTTCGGGCTCAAGCGCTCTAAGGTTCTTCAAGGCTATATCGAAGAAGCTTAAACAGATCACTGGAGACCGAAGAGCTGACAGTTTCCTCGCTCAACAAATTAGCCTAACGATACAGTGAGGATCTTAAGTACACAGGCCTTTTTCAGATTTAAATTATTTATAGTTTATAATCATTATCACAGCCTATTTACGTCCCCACCGAGGGGCACGAACCTACTCTAACTATTTTAGAGCGATTACGCCTTAGTCACCTTATTCATAGTTTGAATTTGTTCGCAGGTGTATGCAGGTTGCCTCACGATGTTTTCCTTCACCGTTGGTGCTTCAAATGTCTTACATATGAATTTCGAAAAACACATTAGTTCATGACAGGATCGACCCTGGGCCTCTCGAATCATCCAATTCGTACACCAGTGCCCGCACCACAGCGCCACTGACGCTCGTTTTACAAGTTTACATTAGATGCATTAATAAGGACACATTTAGGAACCAGTTTAGTTTTTTACAGTAAAACCTTAAGTTTATAGTAAATTAATTAAGTTCGAAACCATCGTACGGTCTAACATTTGTGACATAAAGTTAAGGTCGTGAAAAGGCAATAGAAGAAACTGATATTTTAAACTACTGGTTTATTTATAATCTCGTTTTGCCAACCTCTGTCAATTTACCGTCGTCGCCATTTTAGGAAACTAGGAAGAACCCTAACAAAAGCATTTTGTTACTCACCTCAATATTCTTAATACCATCGCTAAAATTTTCAAACCAAAGAAGGCTTAAGGAGGTAGTTAGTAAGTGCGAACGTAACTCCGACTCACGGATGCTTTACATACCTTTAAAATACTCCTCGCTATCATCGAGGAATCCCTTTGTCCTGGAAACCGCCTGCAGTAAATTAGTTCGTGATGCGGTAGGCACGAGCCCTGCCTCACGCAGTTTCGGAAAATTGCACGCATTTATCGGATTCCCATGCAATTTTGACCGCATACGCTCCTGTTCGTTGCATCTTTGATTAGTCTATTTAAGAAGATGATTCAACATATTTTCATAGTTAAAAAATGCTATTTATTCAACATTTCTTGTTTTTTTCTCATGATATTTGAGGAGTATCGAAAATTTAAAATACAGCAGCTCCTATTTTTTTCCTGTGGTAGAATACAATGTTTGCACACATCTAAATTGCAATTCTTAATCATTGTTCATATGGCTACTTTCTAATCTTAATATTATTTATCAATTCTACGTAATTTTCACTTATGTATTTGTATTTTAAATGAAGCTAAATACAATAAAAACCCAATCATTTACGAACATTCTTATGAAAACAAGTAAAGATCCATTCTTATCGCTCTTAAAATATTGGTAACAAGAGCCAAGGTGGTTGGTCTGGCATTGTTATTAATCTAACCAAGACACTTCTCTGTTTTACAAAAGATATCGCATAAACTATTTAGTGTTAGCTTTTATATTTATAATGATCTCTTGCGTAACAATATGTATTTAAACGTTCACCTTACAAAAAATGCAAATTGATCTCCACACAAGTTGCACTTTCATTAAATATAATCTGTATTTCATCAAAATTGTCTATTGAATTTTATTTATTTATTGAAATCCATCATTCCAAATAGACTGTTGTAATATTTATTAATATTTATAATTGTTAATTTAAAGACAAAAGGTAACCTATAGTTTTCTGTGCGTGTACTTTGATGGTATTTTTTTGTGGTCAAAGATTTCGAGATTTTTGTCTACTACAAAATGCTATTGAAATTTTGAGACGTCGTGCGGATTTAGAATTGAATTTTATTCTAGCAGCACCTCCAGCATCGTAAAGGATCATTCTTATTATTTTTCATCTATGACCTCTTATTTAAGACAACAGAAAACAATAACTAGTTGTTTAAGGGCACGCCTGACATAATTAGTTCCGACTTTATGTTCCCCTTGCAATCAAAGAAAGTGTTGGGTTAGTTCCGCCAGATGTCTTCCCCAGGGCACACCTCTTCCACCCAAACTCATTATTAGTCCATCATAAATCAGTATAGCACTCCTATGGCTGCTTTCTATTCAAATGACCGGTGTGTTCTGGCGAAAGTGACGCGTGCGACAACACGCGTCTAGTTTTCACTTTTTTAAGCACTTATATCATCATCGGTAATATTATTCATTGGGCGATAATTTTGTAATCCGACATTCACCTTGACAACCAGTTTTGGGATTGGTCGCCGCGGTGAAACCTCAGAACAGTGACATGAAACTGACGATTATTATAATTACCTGTTTTTTGGTTAAGCTTGATGTGTAATCGATACTAAGCGGACTAGAAATTGTAAATGATGTCGCAATCTCAGTAATCAAAACGATCAGATAATCTCCAATTTACAAGCACATTTTACTTTTGTTGTTAGCTTTATGATATATAATACACATTTCATTATCATTTTAAATAGGCGCAGGTAGTAGCATTAAAACTGATGTAAGTAATTCTCGACAAAATCGACGCTGTTAAAACCTATTTATCATCTTTCATCCGATGTGCCGGTGCGCTTCGTAAATGCAGACATAATAATAGTCGCGAGAAAATAAATACGCTACTAAATAATACGCTAAATAATCCATATTTCGTATAAAAAGTTTTACTGATCGTCATCACGCCATTCGGTGATGTACTGTGGAACTACGTCAATGTTTTATGCAGTATGCTTGTGTTGTTGTTTTTATTGTATGACATAAACTATTGGTTTTTTTTTAGTCTTTATTTTAGTTGCGACGTCAAGAGTATTTAGGTCGTATTTATTAGAATCTGAGCCAGTCATAAGGATCACTGAATTGAAATTCGAACTATTCAAATATTCCCTGAATTCGGGTAAAGTACTTTGAAATTACGTAATATTTTAAATTTGTAAAAGAAATTATTATTGAAATTATTAAAATAAAAAGTACAAGTATGATTTTTACGTAGATTGAAAACGATTGAAAATCATGTTATGCTCAACAGTGAAATCTTTATATATGTTACTGTAAAAGCTCGAACTACGGTAAATTCTAAGATTTTCCAGTAAAACCCAAGAGTTTATGGTACATGTTCATAAAGATATGCGATTCGAACTTTTACCACCATTCACTTAGTAAATCTTGGGATTAACATTAAAGGCACGGTAAATGTTGAAAAAAAAATCATGTCATAATGTGTTCAGCGCATCGACTCGTTGTTAAATGCCAAATAGAAAATACTGATCAGTTATTAGTCAACCTAAGCGTTATGTTTGTGAGAAGATAATTTTACTTGTGTTATTTTTTACTACTTAGCAAGTATTTCAATGATTTAAAAAAATATTTGTTCCTTATTAACAAAATAATATGCAAAATAAAAATAATTTTAATATTAATTAGGATTAGTTATTTAATTACTATCGTTCGATACCTATATGTATGTATGTATTTGACTAATAGTTAATTAAAATAAATGATTATACTCATTGCTTTATTCCTAAAACCAACATCTACCAGCTGACAACGGTAAAACCTAGCATATACTGTATTCGAATGGTAAAAGCCCGAAAAAATCGTTCCATTTTCTGAAATACTTACATTTACAGATTCATGTCGGTAAATCCTAAGACTTACTCACTAATCTTAAGATTTACCGTAGTTCGAGCTTTTACAGTAACATATAAACACTGAAATATTGTGCGACATATCGTCGGTACTGATATTTAAAGTTGAGCTTCAATTGTGTCTAATACCAGACACAAATCAGAATAAAATAGATTTATCTTTCATATTTCATTTATATATATTTCTATAATCTTCGATGAACCATCAACCTAACTATAGGACAACACTTCTCTTGTTAACAGGGCTGGTCGCAGACGGAAGAACCACCTAGCGCTGTACACAGACGACGATGGACATGACCTGAGTGACCTCGGGATCGGTACATCGAGCACCAAGAGCAGCCTTAGTGAAGACTGCGACACACACAGTCTAACTGTGAGTTACAAATTATACCATTGCATTTTTTTATTATCGTTATTATTAACTCATATACTTCTATCAACCAATAAATTTAATTAATGTCCGTAGTTTAAATAATCAAGGTCTGAGAAGCTCCAATAAGGTCAACTACTATAAGCTTCAATAGCTTTCAGTGGTTCTGACAATCGACAATTCCTCTGACGAATTCTTACTCTCAGTTATAATTTTTCTGCATTTAAATAAATTAATGACAATGTTAAAATTTTCTTCCAGAGTGATGGTATTGATCTGGATAAGAATCATTCAGACGTCGACAACATGTCTAATAGCGACATCAACCGCAAACTCGGATCGAGCGCTAACGAATATGACACTTGCACAACCACCACTATAAGTTCGCCCGAACCCGAAGAGTATACATATGAGGGCGCCATTGAGGGATACAAGTCACGAATAATTTCACAAACTAACAGCACAATCGTTAAGACTGTAGTAAACAGCAACTTCAAAGAGAAATCCCCAGACAAAATAAATGGAGAACTTAATAGAATCAGAACAAGTGTCAGCAATAAAATTGAAGAAAAACTTTCATCTTTCCAGCAAGAAAGAAATAGTGACATCAAAAATAACAATCAGAAAAGAGATTTGCCTAAAGTTGACATACACAAACGAAGAGAACAATTTGAGAGGGAGAATTCACAAGAGTCACAATTAAGTAAACCGAAATTACCTGAAATCACCAACAAAAAGTCTATTAAGGAAAGACTATCATGCTTAGAAAAATTTACGGAAGACACCCAAATTCAGAAATCTGCAAGTGACCTGAACAAGTTACCTGCTGAAGTCAAACCGTTAAAAGAGCGGCTGTCATCACTAGAAAAGGTAAAATCCGCTCATTCGGAATTAGATCGTTCTAAAAAATTATCCAATGGAGATATTAATAATTCCAAATCATTAAAAGAACGTTTATCAAGCCTTAAATCACAAACGTATGAAGAAGAGACCAAAATAGTAAAGACAGAAGTTAAAGAAGTTTCAATGAGTCTGAAAGATAGATTGTCGTGTCTAGACGCGGCTAAAAATAAAGAGATTCCTAAAATATCCGTAATAGAAGAACTTATTGTTAATGAAAAATCTGAAACGAAAATTGAAAATGAACCGAAAGACAATATATTAGACTGTTCTTTGAAATCTAGTTTATCGGGTATTGAAAATCAAATGCAAAGTTTTTGTCGTTCACTCGACAGTTTAGACACCAATGGACAGACATCTCCAAATTCATTTGAAAGGGTTCAGAGCTTAGAAGATTTTGACTGTCCCGAAATGCAGAATAATTCTGTTCCAAGTGACATCGAAACCGAAGATAGTGGTATTCATACGGCCAGAGATTCCTGCGTGCCACCTGATGATATTGCAGACTTAACTCAAGTAGCTTCTCCCATAGGTGAACCTATGGTTGAGATTTCTGAATATGAGTCATCTAATGAAGACCATATACTGGAACCTATGAAAATTGAAGAACCTGTCGATATAGTACCAGTACAAACAACAGTACAGGACATTATTATCGAGGAAATTGAAGAGCAAGATTGCAAGACTGAAAACACAGATAGTGGAAGCAATTACCTCCAAGCCGTTTCACAGCCTGACGAACTAAGTGTCACTGAGGAAGTCACAGAAATACAAATGGATAAAGATGACGATACTCTAAAAAGTTTGGATAATCAGGACACTAGTGTAAGTTTAAATGAATCCACTGCATCGGAAAGTGATACCGTGGTGTTTGAGGGGAAAATGACTATACATTTAAACTTGAATGAAATTTGCAACAAAATGAACGCTGGTGCTGGGAGTAATTCTAACTCTAATGAACTTAGTACTAACGATATTAACACCAAGAGCATGCCTATGGTAACTGTTTCTAATATTATTACTACCACTAACATTTCACCTAAAGATTCCATTAAAATGCTAAAATCCGATAGTAGTGTTTCGCCTACTACTAACAAACTTGCTAATACCCTATGTGTATCTGAATGTAATCGAAAAGAGGAAAATAATCAAAATCCGTTTACCGAAACCACATACAATCAAGCAATTCCATATAATAACAGCCTAATTAACGAAAATTCTAATCATACTAGTAATATTACCTCCACTCATAACGGTGAAAACGTTTTAAGTAGTCAGGACTCTAACCCTTTTTGGCAAAAACGTTCTAAACGATGTGTAGAACCTAATAGGCGTAAAACCATACTGTTTATTAACAACAAGGCTAGTACGAAGTCTACTAGCAATTTTATTGTTAATAATAAGTCCTAACAAAGCAATGCGCTGCATCAATTCAACTGTCTATTCACTTTCTCATATATTGCACCTAGACTGCAAGGAAGATGAGAAATATTAGAAATAGATATTTTTTAGGATTTTTATGATCTCTTGATCTCACCTGGTAGGCTATTTTGGTTATGTCCATAATCCGATTAGAATGCAACACATCCAATACGTGTTTCTAATACAAATAATATTCATTAGGAAGAAATACTAATAGTATTTTTTGTTTTGTGGCGTCTATTGAATAACAGTAATCTTTAGCAAATATTATATCATTATTATTGTTCACCAAATTTACATATGCTAAAATGTGTATAATCATATATATTCCTAGCACTTAGCTACACCTTCAATAAGGACATTCAATTTGTCAATTAGATTAGTATAGAATTAATAATCATAATATAGAATTAATTAAACAGGGTTATACGTTGTAGTATCCATTTGCCACATGTATAAATATCCTATTTATATACACATTAGACCATGTTATATTTAAATTTAGTTCCATTATTATATGTTTAGTTCATTCATTAATTTATTTATCTGAAACGTGATATTTGTAAATTCATAATAATTAATAACAAAATATATCATACACTGTTATGTATGGGTTTTATTTATGCATTCATATCTATTGACCTTCTACGCATAAAAATCGGAATACTTTACTACACTCTTATAATCTGTACACAAATCTGAATATAGTATTAGTTTGCTGAAAGATATCTTATCTCCGAGGATATCTTGTTCAAATAGTATGTTATCTGGCGTATTTGCATGATATCTAATTTAGTATGAAAAAGAACACGGTGTAATATTCTTGTCGCTCTAAATTAATTTTGGTTAAAGGGTAAGCTGGGTAGTCAGCTTTGGTGATGGGTTATGCAAGGTAAGATGTGAAGATTGAGTTGTGGTTTCGCTTCATTTAACATTCATTTGCGCTGCATTTTGTTATGCTAATTTTATGCACGATGATGTGACGTTTTTAATTTTTTCTCTTTAATATAGATTATGGTTCCCTTATTTTTATTATTGTAATATATCTTATGTTTTATAAGCTTCATCTTTTTGTAAATTTTATTTTATCGTTGGTTTTATAAATTCTCTATGATTTCTCACATAAACACAATATATTTTACAGGTTATTGACGCTCTAGAACTCGCTTTTCAAGAATTAGATTCGGAAACGAGCTCTCCAAATAATACAATGGACGAGACAAAAGAAAACGAAACCGATAATAAAGCCGAATGTATTAAGAATAAAGTGGAACTAGATGATTTCGAGACAGATAAAAAAATAACAGTAGCTCCGTTATACGAGAATATTATGTATCAAAACAGCGTAGATGATTCTGGGGCATTTCCACTTGATATGCCGAGTAATATACTAGAGCCCCCAAAAGAAAAACCACCACCGCCGCCTGAAGAAGACAGCCCAGACGACGAACTTTTAGGAAATGTAAGTTGCTTTATCATCGATAAACCAAGGGTTGACACTGGACTTGCAATTTTTTTTAATATTAGGGACAAGTTATCAATTTGATTCGTTCAAAATTAAAAAAAAAACATAAACTGGCACTTAAAACTCTTTGGTCAATATTTTAATTGCTTTACTAGCTAATAACATCATAAGATTATATAATTCCTGGTTAATAACATTTAAAATAACATAATTAATTGAAACCATTAATCTAGGTAATTTATATGTTGAAATCAACATTATAAAATATTTGTACATAATGATTATGATACAATATGATTTCATCTCGTTTCTAGGGCAACTTCAAACATACGAGCTCAGCACGTCGTATCAAAAAAGAAATACGGAATAAACGGACCAGTTTTCTAGGCATTGAGGGCCAAATAGACGATAGCTATCTCGATGTAGACCTTACTCTGGCGCCACGACCAGACATTACTTCGTTTCTGCAAGAAGAAACCAAGATCGAAAAACTTCTATACAAGAGA
Organism: Scirpophaga incertulas; assembly: GCA_036419045.1. Classification (NCBI taxonomy): domain Eukaryota; kingdom Metazoa; phylum Arthropoda; class Insecta; order Lepidoptera; family Crambidae; genus Scirpophaga; species Scirpophaga incertulas. The sequence continues at coordinate 15,421,612 of CM071628.1, read as the reverse complement.
ACTTTGTCTCATGATATGGATGCGAAGCTAAGAGACAGTAGAGATTCTGGTGTGGACGTCGATAGAGGGCCATCAGCAGAAGCTTGGTATAAAGGACAATCGTCGCCGGAGACTTCGAATCCTCATAGCAGACAAAATAGCGAGGTATGTTCAATCGGGAGAAAAGTTATATTTGAAAAATTTTACAGATTATAGTACTCATTTGAATTATTTATGTGTGTAAACGTTAATGGAATTTCCAATGTTTTTTATCATTATGATAAATGAAGCTACTCTATCAAATCACATTTTTCCTAAAATTGATAATTTTCATTAAATTAGGAGTAATATGTGTCGTTACCTTATATTTAAATATTTGGAATAAAATAACATAAGATAATACGTGATTAATGGTTTTATTTTAAATGCCGACTAAAAATTTGTGGTTGAATATTGAAAATAACATAATGTATAAAAAAACTTAATTATGTTTTCTAATACATATATTTGTTTTAAATAATTTAGTATTTTTTATTTTCAGCCATACACACATATAACAGTAACATCAGATGAAGAGGACACAGCAAAGAATCGTAAAGAACAAGCTTTCACTAATGACCTAAATACAAAACTCTCCGACCTAACTGATACATCACAAAATGACGATAGTAAAATAGAATCATTGGATAAAAAACTACAACAGCAACAGGTAACCACACAATAAGTACATTCCTGTAGAACTGTCTGAAGCTATGGACTGAAGTAATCACGTTGTTTAGAATCACGCAAGGACACATTCTAAATCCTTTTCTTACTAGCCTATTGCAATCTATTTATTCTTTGAAATCACATTATTTAGTAGATATTTAGTAATACGCGGAATATGTTGCACATTATATTGATTGATTAATATAGGGATATATTAGTTATACATTTTAATTTATATAGATCTCGTAGAAATAATTAGGATTGTAGATTAGAACCAGATGATTTAAGTTTTATAAATATCTCGAATATGTGATATGGCCCATGTTCAATATGTTTCTAAATAATAAATACAGCTTATTTATTGGGTTGTGGATATATAAAAAATCTATCACTGTATATTTTGTTAAAGCACTAATGCATAGAGGTGTTTGTATTAAAATTGTAAACAATCGCCAATAATTCGAGTCTCTTTGAACAAACTATATTAATTGAGATGTTAAACTAGAGTATGCAGTGTTTCATTTTACCAAAATCAATTAATATACAATGTTCAGAGAATAATATGTAATGTAATGCCGCTACATTAACACATATTTCGCTTTCTAATGCTTCCATACACTATTTTTTCAATTTGTCACATTTTTTATGCAGAAAAGTAATATATAGAAAAGTTTAAGTTAATATTAAAAATACTTCGCACGTAGTTTTGTAGCAAAAATTATAGTAGTTTTGTTTAGAGTCTATTATCTATTATATTTTATTTTTTCAATAAATTATTTATATAGTACAGCAATATTGCCTTTTATTTTACACATTCTGCACCTCTTGTAAATATCGTGTATTGACTTGCATGCGCTGTTTTGTAATATATTTCTTTAATTATAATAATAATGGCCCCATATTCATTAGTACTTATTCACTTTTTTTGACGAATTCGTTTCGGATTTAATTGACTGCATGGTCATTGCATTTATTTAATTTTTCCACAGAGAAAATATAACACATCGTTCAATCCGATGTATTAGTTTAAGTAGGTTTATTTCAATGCACCCTGATAATTAATAACTCAGTTACATAGACGCAAAACTTGTTGAATTTTGGGAGTGATGACCCCATTACCAATTTTTATTACTTTACGACCTATAGGAACCTGTAATACTTCTTCACAAATGTGACTAATTAACCAAGTCATACTAAATGTGACTTATCACCTGCTATTTAATGTGTGTAAATAACATTAACCAAGACCGCCACCCATATAATTTTACAGGCGTATGCTAACGAGGATTGGCCTGACGGTCGCATAGACGATGCTCATACCAAGGTGACTGTTTCATTATACACTACACTGAGATTTCTATGCGATCTATCATATTTTGAATAGATAAGATTACTATGTAAATTTTCCAATTTGATAGTTCGCTAGATCGTTAACCTAACTTTTCTAACACAATATTCGGATTGCTCTGTTCATTATAATTATTGAAAATCCAAAACAATATAATAAAATTGATATAGCAAACCGATTTACCCATTAAAATTCCATTCTCACAAATCTAACGCTTCTGCTATAATATCCTTCATTAGTAACATTTCTCAAGATTACTAACACACATTTTGCTTACTGTAACGTTTGAATAACAAAATATATAAAATTAGGAGGTTCTGCGATTTGAACGAGAGCTGCTGCAACTAGAACAAGAGGAGTTGCGTCGACAGCGTGAAAACCTTCTCAGGGATCAGAACAGAATCATCCAGAAATCCGTGCAGGACGTATCTTCAGTTCCGAATACTCCCGAAAAACCACCTTTACGTTCTCGAGTTAAACAAGTAAATCACAGCTATAGACATTCGATGCCGAATTTGTTAATATCAGAGACATATACTGCGGTAGTACCGTCGATACCAGAACAGGTGTTTGAAGAGAAACGGAAGCCATTTGTATCTGAAGAGCATATACAGAGACACTTTGGCGTGGAAGAAAGCAGGAAGGTTTTGTACGAGGATCGGAAGATAGGCGAGGCGGTACGGCGTCAACTGCCAAGCATAAGACCCCCTCAGCCAGTTTTACCTCCAAAGCCTAAGAGCCGCGAGTCTATTGAGAGAGAAATTACTATGAGGTAAATTTTTTATTGTAATATTCTTTTGGAGATTGCGCGTTTTTTATAGATCAGAATCTATCAGTTCCTGAGTAAATGCATCATATGTGGGAGGTGACAAAAAGGATCTCGATAAGTTGAAATTCTTTTCAATGGGGGGTCACTACTTATCTTTTGAATAAGATAAATACAATCAGAGAAGTTACCTATTTTTGACTGCTTAAAGAATAAACATGTTTATCTAGTACTTTGTAATAAGTACTAAATAAACAATAATAAAAAAAATATAAGTAAATATCAACTAGATATATATACCAAAATGGTCCCCATTCAGTATACGGACGTGATACATACGTCACGACCATTCGTATTCTGTGGGGACAAGATAAAATATTAAAGACAGCGGTAGCTCCCCAATTTTTAAGATTAATGTTATATAATTATCTTAAATATATAACTAAAATCTAGTCATAATAAATGCAATTTAAGACAGTAGTGTGACCATTTTTAATTATATATATATATAGTAGATAAAAGGTAAATTGTGAATTTACTTTGACCATAGGCGTTCTCTGATAAAATTAAAACCATTACATAGGATTTAAATATATTCCTTGATTCCATTTCTGATAAGCATACGTTCTTGCTTTGTTCTCTTGGTAATGGAACTTCTAAGCATTATTATGATGGATGTGAGCTGTGTCTTCAATGATTATGTAAGCAAAGTTTGAAAATAGCACCCGTGAAAGAGATAATAAGAAGTGTCAGGTTAGCATCATATGGACAGGTGATCAGCGAATGATAATAAAATTACTGTTTAGACATCATATTACAATGGATATATATAGATGGGAATAAGGATAGGGCAAGACTTAAGCATGCGAAGAATGTCAGTGCAGAGACGACGTATAAAAAGGAATGGCAGAATAAAGCTAGGGCAAGTTGACTGAGTCTCGAAGAAGCCTTCCGGAAATGAGAAATAAGCTATCCAGTTCGGCGCCATATCTAGCCTTATCATCTTTGCGTGTTAGAAAAGGAAGACCAAAATAAACCAAAACTTCCTTACTTCTAGAAGCAGCCGCGTCCCGTCTGCAGTGGAGTACGTGAATGTAGACCGCACCACGGTCCAGCTGAGGCAGAAACAACCCAACGGGAGCGCCAACGCTGCCTATCATCCCATGACCAGACACACGTTGCAGGTATGAAATATAAAAAATGAGATAAGAGTTACCAAATTAAATTTGAGACATTAGTCCCAAATTGATAAAACGATTCGAGTGGTTCCCCAGCGGTTTCAGAAGGAATACTCGAATACTATCCTTTTGTTCTTTCAAACCTGAATATTCCATAATTCCTTCTAAAATGCTTTAACTTTGCTAATTCGTCTAAAGCGCTCCTCCTCCTTATTCATGACACATTTTTTTAGACTTTGAAACTCGCTTGTACATTGCATACTGAACTGCTAAGCCATCTTCTCTTTTAAGCGGCGTTTGATGGAGTCTTTCCAAGTAATAAATAAAGTCTTAAGTTATTATTTTTAGACATTATTGTTTATAATTTAATTAATATTTTGAACGGTTTCGCATGCCTGATGTTGTCAGTACTGTGTCAAGCAGAACACGGTGCAAGTGCAACTTTTGTTGCTTATATTAAACTTGCTACAATTTTGGTATTATATAGCGGTCTCTGTTTATTACTATGCTAAGCTATCTTCTCTTTTAAGCGGCGTTTGATGGAGTCTTTCCAAGTAATAAATAAAGTCATAAGTTATTATTTTTAGACATTATTGTTTATAATTTAATTTATATTTTGAACGGTTTCGCGTGCCTGATATCGTCAGTATTGTGTCAAGCAGAACACGGTGCAAGTGCAACTTTTGTTGCTTATATTAAACTTGCTACAATTTTGGTATTATGCAGCGGTCTCTGTTTATTATTATGCATTGTTTTAGTTTTGATGTTCTTGTGTACTTTTTCTCTAATACATATTTGATGTGTTAATATACCTATATATTTTTATTCATGTGTGGTTATATTTATTGTATATATTCATATATTTTCTTCTGCGATACACGCTTACTTAGCAGCCCGTGTGCTGTGGTGTGGTAATCTATTCTTTTAAATGTATGTAATCATAAGGCAAAGGTATATTTGACCGGGAATCGATTAGTGTTGATTATCATGATGGTGAAACGTAGTGATTACTTTTCCAGTTATTTCAGATTTCCATTAATAATTATTATATTAATATTACATTATTAACGTAACTTTATTAGAAATATATTGAATACAAATATTATTTTAATATTATTATTTTTTTGAGATATTATAACAGTCTGACTTTAAAATATTTGTAGCGTTTAATAAATTGTACATTAACCATTACAGGCTCTGAGCGCTGCGCCGACGCCGAAACTGATCTCAAACTCGGAATGGATGCAGCGACAACCGCGCAAACCGCCCTCCTACAACTACCACCATCACTGGCTCATACAGGTATCTAACTTGTTTTCTGACCTATAACTATTTATTTCTCTTTACACATTTGTGACTGTAATATTTAAATACCAATAAAAGTTTTAAAATGATTTATTCATTGCTTTTTCATTATTAATATTAATAATTTATTAAGTGCGGTTTTTTCTAAAAACTAGTAACGAATAATTGAACATTCAGATATAAATCTTTTTTCCACAGATAGAGATATATACAATAAGAAAATGTTATACACAATTTTTACGTCTAAAATTACTATATTCCTTTATTACTTATTTATTTTTAATCCAAGTTAATTTAAAAATGACAGGAGTACACAATAGATGATCTGAATTGAACGCACGCAGTGCTCGTTACACACTGTTCACAACATTGTACTAAGTTCGGACCGGTAAAATACGCACTGTCACTGTCAATTGGACTGTAGTCACGTGATGACTAATCCACATACAAATATCTGTTTTGCTTGAAAGAGATAGAGTACCATTTTTTTGCATATTTCATTGTAATCTGACCGTTTCCTGACGGTTTGATTAGGTATGACGACCTCCGCCGCTTTAGTCGCCGTCTCGCGGTGAGGGCAGATGTTTGTGTAATGAATCCGAATATTTGTTCCTTAGTCATGGTTTTTATTATATATTTCTATCAAAAATATTTATATATATGTCGGCGGGAGCTGGGCATTAACAATTGATAAAGGCGTAAATTGCACTTCATCATCTTTATGATCTTGTTGATGACCTTCAGACATTGCGAAATCCATAAAATAACACAACCACAGTCTTTAATTCACAAAGGTTTATTAATCACCAAAATTTCCTTACAAAATAACAAAGATTGCAATGATTTTTAAAGATTTAAAATTACAAAGAGGACACGTGGAATGTAGTGAGGTTAGCTGAGTCGCGATCGTGCACAACCGTCCGTTACCAACGACAGCAACAGACTAACTTTTCATTCAACCGCACCCTCGCGTCAAACGTCAACTGTCCTTTCCTTCCGATCGCGTCACAGCTAAACACACTCAAGCAAAGGAATCAAAACAATAAATCTAAATAAATGTTGTACAATAGAATGAACTATAATTAGGAAGTTTGCTTGACATTCCACAGATTATGTCTACTTGGCTCTGCGACATATATGTATGTTATGGGATCTAGGGTAACGGATAGCCGTTACCCTAGATCCCATAACACTAGCCTTCCTTCCTTTATGCATATTCCTGGCGTTATTACAGGAAGCAGAACAGCGCAGGATAGACGAACAGCGGAGCAGGATGCGGACGAACCAGAGGCACTCGTACCATCAGGACATGTCGCCGTCTGCGCTGCAGAACATGCTTCCCCTCAGTACAAGGTCTGTGTTCTCTTTACAAGGTGTCAAATCATTTTCTTTTCCCTAATTTTCCTAATGTATACATTAGGTTGAATGACACATGGACACAAACAAGCGTCCACTTATTTTTAAGCAACTGTATTGGTTTCAACGAGAAAAATTCTTGATGGAAAGATGGCGTAGCTTTTCGACATTCACAAGTGCTTGTAACAGCCCAGACTGAATAAATGATTTTGAATTTGAATTTGAATTTGAACTTAGTGTTCTTTATTTTTTAATTTAGTTTGACGTCAATAATTGCTTGTTAATAACAAAATTATAAAATCTATTCATGTTTCGATGTTATGACTAATATTCATAAAAATTAAGCTAAAATTCTAATCTTTTAAGTAATCATTACCTTTTTTTTTAACCTATTTTAGTAAGAGAAATAATTTATGAACATGGACACTGTGGAATTTTGGAATAAGAATCATTTTGCCTTAAACGAAAATAAAATATATATGTACAAAATAAATATTATTATTATTTTCAATTTTATAGCCAACAGCACCTAGCTGACCTCAAACGATCTCGGCCTGAGGTCACGAGACAGGAGCCTCGGATAGACGCAGTCCGGAGTGAAAACAGATCAGAACCTCTGAAGACAGATCCCACACGTGCTGATCGCGAGGATAAAGATAAGATGCTGAGCGTCAGTGGAAGAAGGAAGTGTTCTCATTGTGGAGAAGAACTGGGTAAGTCTTGTCATAACTCTTATTAAGAGTTAGGTAATGATTAATTTCATATGTACATGTGGTACAGTAAATGATCACTTTTGGGATTTGGTCGCGGTCATGTGTAAAAGAAGATAACTTGTAGCAACACGCACGACCCACTTTCTATGTACACCAGCATTGTGAGGTTAGAGTAATGAATAGATATATTTATATGTAATTCTTTTTGACCGCAATAGTGGATAAAAGAAATAAACTTATTTCTGACCAAAAAAACAGATAGCTGTCCTGCAATAGACAAATACACTACTCTGCTGAAACAAATAAAGAATATTATAGTAAAGCCCCTGACACATATATTTACCCTTAGTCTGTCTACGGGTGTCTTTCCTGATATTTGGAAGACCGCAATAGTTATTAATATATAAAAAGCGGAGACAAAGTAAATTCCAGCAACTACCGTCTAATCTCCCATCGCACTTTATTCTCAAAACTCGTAGAAGTGTTGGTAAACCGCCGTTTGGTGACATACTTAGAGAATAACTCACTGATTCGGAAAATCAAAAGCAGTGTGTTCAGGTGGGCACTATACCGAGTTCTAGTTTAGCCATTGATTTCGATGATACCACAAGGCACTATAATTGTTTCGACACTCATTTATATGAGCGACTTTTTTTTTTTGGTCCGCTGAAGAAAATGCATTAAATGCTGCGGAGAGCCACCGGTTATGTGGGGCTCTCCTCCCCAGAAAGGGGAGGCCTACCCACTAAAAACCTCAGCGATGGCTTTCCTCAGGCATGTAGGGAGCCTCCGGGAACCCCCAGCCTCCGCTCCCCTGCCTCGGGGAAGTTACAATACCTCCCCCTATCTTCTCCACCGACGACGCCCCCCTACCACGGGAGGGGCGTGGTCTCTCCCGGGTCGGAAGCGACTTCCTCGCACCCGCAGCACTTCGAGCAAGATCGGCCATCCCCCGACTCCGCTCGACCTTATCCTTCTGGAGCATCACTGCTTTACAGAAGGAGGCCACAGCTCTCCAACCTCTCTCGTCCGCTAGCATTGGCGCAATCAATGCCGACGGAGACAGATCTCGCCCGATCTCTGCGACCAAGACTCGGTGCTCGGAGGCCCACGCGGGGCTCTCCGCCAGCCTGTGCTGGGTGTCGTGTCGATCCCTCCCGTTCTATTCGACTCAGATACTCACCCAAGTGAGTATCTGAGTCAATCGGTAGGTGACCTCCTCCTCGCGGAGCTAAGCTTCGAGGTGCGGGAGTACGGCACCGACGGCCGGCTGATGCGCGATGGCAAACTCGAGCTGCGCACACCAGACCGCCACAATCCGTCGGTGCCACTTCCGCCTAGGCACTTCGTGCATGGGTTCTGGGGCGTGCCCCTCGTCACTCTCCCGGTCGACACGCCGCGACGCATACGTCGCCGCGTGCATGTCGCCCAGGATGTCGAATGGGGGAAAAGGAATTATGTAAAAATAATATCAGCCCTTTCGAAACATAAAATACGAAAAAAAAATATATAATGTAAAACAGAATTAGATTAAAATTTGTCACAGCAGCCAGCACAGGAATACAGTATTTTGACGCATTCTGAAGATTATTAGGCGAAAATACTATAAAACACACAAACATCAACAGTATTAATTTTAACTGTGTATCCAAACTTGTACAATAAATAGTGTCTAAAACGCAATATAATAATTAAAATGACTTAAAATGTATGTACTTATGTGTGGTTAATAGGTAAATATGGTCAGGCCGTACTAAAAAGCATAATATGGTTTCTTTAATGATGTTCGTCATATTGACGTTTATAAAAATTACTTTTTGTTATAAATAAAATTTTTACGATGAAATGATGAGTTTGAAAGTCAGTCTGATAGTAATAGCTTTTCGTATTTATAAATGTAGAATCATATACAGAAATTTTATCGATCATTTTATTTTACACTTGCATATGATTACATTTTGGTGAACAGGTCGCGGCGCTGCGATGATAATAGAGTCGCTGTCGCTGTGCTACCACGTGTGGTGCTTCACATGCGCGGTGTGCGGCGCCACGCTGGGCGACGGTCGCGCCGGCGCTGATGTGCGCGTTCGCGGCTCGCGGCTGCACTGCCACCACTGCTACAGCGGCGACGACGGCCGCAAGTACTCCCGCGTGTGATGTACGCGTGCGCGGCTCGCGGCTGCACTGCCACCACTGCACTGTATTACTCCTGCGTGTGTCAACACTGAACACTTTGACATGTGAAATCGTAACGTTTTTCAAGTATGGTAAACAAATTCGTTCGCATGTGACTGATTTAATACGGTCCGTTTAACCAGAATAAAAGATAACGCTAGCATACTCAATTATTTTCTTGTCTTTCATATCTTACAGTACGTGCGGTATCGACATATACATTAGGTAATATCTCTCAGATTTAGTGGTTATACACACATTAAATAAAGTGTCAGTAGACTTTTTTTTCTATTCTTCTGAAATACATGGTTGGAAAAGAGTTGAGACTCCGGCTTTGACTTGCCATTTTCTGTATGATTGTATAAATGTCGAATGTACACTTTAACTGAACAAAGCGAGTTAATATTGACAAAGTGCGATAGTTGACTAACGCGCTTCTCGTCAATGCATTCGCAGATGGACTACTAAATTGTTTATGGCAATGACTATCTTACTCCTTTATTTATAAATTTACAAATATTTGTCCGTTTTTTTAAATTTCAGATCATAAACAATTCGGTAGACATGCACGTCTCAGCGACTCAGCCAGTTCTGAGTCCGCTAATGCACGCTATATTTTTTTTTTTTCGTTGTATTACATTTTTACTTGCAATGAGGCTTAGATAATAAAATAACACATACGCATTCGTCGCTTATTGGAATGATTCACCATGTGGAATTAACTCCATAGGTTCTTTGCGTTTGAAGGCAAATAACCTGAATGTGAGTTTGACTAGGCGTTCAGGGTCTACAAATACAGATCTGAAAAAAGGGAGTTTTCTTTTGTAATTTATACTTGCGCTGTGCGTTGTGTTTGGTTTGACCTTATCCGTATTGGAACACATAGATTGTCTTATATTGATTGTTTCTTATTATTCTAAAGCAGCTCTTTAGTTTTAGTTAATCTTTTTTTTTATTTTTTTATCTTTGTTTTGTTTAATTACCAAAACATACGTTTTTATTGTGATAATTTACTAAGGACAGTTTTTTTTTATTTCTGTTCGATTCTTGTTATGTGATTATGAGTAATTAACCAATCATTTGTATGGTTCATTACATTTCTGACTTTATTGTGCCATGTCATAAAGTTCATTTATCGAATTATCCACTGTGTCAGATTATAGTACATATCTACTCTTACCGTGCATAAAGTCTCAAATTAATATTTTTTGAATTTAAAAGCGATTTGTTTTTATAAACACCTCTTTAATTTAGATAATGCACACTATGTTATGCGTAAATATTGTATTTTATTGTGTTGATTGTAATATTTTGTAAATAGTTTTTTTTTAATTTATGTTAGATTGTTTAACTGTTAGCTTTAATAGCTTAGTGCCGTAGGATAAAACATTTAATCCAAAAACTTATATATGAATAAATAGCAACATTATGTATAAAATACTGACAAAATATTTTATATTTTTACATAAATATATATAATTTTATAATATTTTTGTTTGTTGGCGTGAGCCCGAATTGAAAGTAAATAAAAATTATGTGATTCTTGTGAAACATCTCTAAATATCATATTGTAATTATGTAAGTTGATCTTTATGTACACATTCATACGTGGACAAGCTCCGCATTGTGTATTAAATATTTGATTTTATTTGTCGTTTACTTTACATTATCGTAATTTACTGATCCATCGATTCCTTTAATTTTCAAGGAAACTTTATCTGTCCATCACAGCTCATATACGTCCCCACCGTTGGGATCAAACCTACCCTAACGATGATAGGGCGATTGGGCCTTGGTCAACTAAGCTGTCCCTGCACGGTTTGGTTGACTACATACAGTATTAAATTTGTTCATCTTGAGATGTATGCAGGTTGCCCACTATGTTTTCCTTCACCGTAGCAGCGTCAGATAAATGTACATATAAAATTCGAAAAACGCAAATAACATTGGCAGAATCGATGCCGGGGCCCCGAATCATGCTATTAAAAAATGCTAACAAAATTTTCGACACGGCTAGAACTCCAACCTGTGTCTTTAACATCCTGTGGTGATAACTGATTATTATCGTAAAGTGACGCCTAATGGCTATTTCATCTTCCTGAATTCCGGATCTTTAATCGAACATGGAGAAGTTTAATTTTCAGGAAATCATAACAGTAGCCACGAGCGGAGAGAACACTTTGTTCATTGCAGTGCGGTGTGTGTTTCTTAAACGAAATAATGGAACAAATGAAGATTACTATATACAAAAATTATACAATAATAATATTATACAAAAATATGCTCTATCTTTGAGAAGAGAAAAACCAAAATTTACGAACATTAATATAAGACACTGCTAGAATTTAGCCTTCCCATAAAAACTCCACACAAATCGGTCCTGTGCTGCTGACTTCCAGCACTGTCCTATGTATCTAAACTAAATTGTTTGTTCACCTTGTAGGATGCCTATCGACGCTGTAGTTTTTAACATATCTTTCTTCTACCATGAGAATCTTTCTGCTTTTTCACCTTATACTTTGTCAAGGCAAAATAGACTGTTGATTATTGCTAATAGTAATAGTAGTAACACTCGATAAAGTCTATTTTGGCTTATACTGCTTCAAGGCGAAGTAGACTGTTGATTGTTACTAATAGTAATAGTAGTAACACTCAGTAAAGTCTATTTTGGCTTATACTGTGACAAGGCGAACTATTTATCAAATAAGTATATTTTGCGTATCGTGAAGTTACGTATCAAAATCAACGGAAATCATTACAGATTTTATATTAATTATCTTGCGCGAGAGTGCTAGTTATGCTCCGTGTGGTTGTATTGTGGCAGCAGGCAGTGTCGAAGGAACGCAACGATACGCTGCACCATTTTTGCGCGAAGTAGATTGGGTGATAGAGGGTGAACCTGTAGAGGGTGAATTACTGTTTTACCTTTGCGTTGGGTTGGTTTCTAACGTGGGCAATTAAAAGGTTTCCCGTTTGGGCATTACCCATACGAAACGCTGTTTACTATAAAAATAATAATTTGGTTATATTTGAGTTTAAAAAAACCTATTTCAGTAGTCCACATTATAGTATAATAGTCGTTTACATTTGAAATATGAAACACCGCGTTTTCACTACAGGTTACTTCCCCCTGTTTGCTACTTTGAAAATTTATTTCCGTCCTAGGGTAGAAAGCCAATAACTCCGTTCAACCAAACAATACGTACAAAATAGATGATATGAAAGCCTCGAAAATATTGAACCTCCCAGAAAATTCTGGTATTGTATTTAGTTAGTTCTAATTCTCTTCGTCATTTGTGATATAAAAATACAATTACGGAATCTCAAACTCATCAGTACCCATCACAAGATTGTTTAAAAATCATAATTGCACATAATGCAATGCAGCTTCATAAATGTACTATTTAATGCGCGATGCATCATTATCATCACTTAAGATCTTCACACCGATTCGTCCTGTGCTACTAGCACGATCTACGATCTTCAGCAAATCGTCGGTCCCCCTTAAAGCCTACCTGCTGCCTTAATGCAGCATTTTCCGGCATATACCTACCACTCCAGGACCTTTCTATCCCACGATGAATATGCCATGCCACATTATCATTTCTGCTGTGCGAGCATAGACTTGTAAAGATAAAACCACTTATTCTTATCACCCAGTAAGAATATACCGACTTCTTAATGAGTATGTCGATATTAGCGGATCTTAGCGTCGTTGGCGCTGTGGTCTTGGTACTTGTCTACAAATCGTATGATTCTGGAGACCCGGGTTCGATTCTGCCATATACCGTGTGTTTTTGGTTTTTGGAATTTCATGTGTACATTTATCTGACCCTCCTACGGTAAAAGAAAACATCCTGAAACAACTGGGCCAGTGTGGCTGACTAAGGCCTAATTCCCCTAAGACACTCATAGTTAGGGTAGGCTTGTGCCACTCGGTGATGGTTTCGGAATAAGATGCTAAATTCCGTTTTACCTGAGTTACATCCTGGCGCTACTGATTCGATAGAATGCGTGATTGTTAAACGTAAAAATACAAAAACTGTAAACCTTAGTTTAAGAATTTTACTGTACCTCGTCATTCATTTTTCGACATACGACGTACGACATATATGTAAATTAACTATTCTAATCTTAAAAATAGACCACAATGTTCGCTGATCTTATATTGCGCAGGTAAAGTTACATCGTTTTATAAGCTGATCATTAGTAGCCAAATTAATTGAAGATCAAGTTCACTATAATCACATCACGTGTGCATTCCGCACAAGATATCATCCAACGAGCCACGAACGAGGTACATCCGGGTCACTTTGCTCGTACTGTCAACAAGACTTCTATTTCTTTAGCAAGCAAGTAAAACAAAGCAGGCAGGTGCTTGAAATGGAACTATAATTATGATTTTATTGTGTAATAGAGAATTTGCTCACTTTTTTAATTTATTTGTTGTGGTGAAACAAACAATCTATATTATATAAAAATCAATGCCACTTTTCGTTGTAGTGTTATATTTATAACTCAACAATGCTGGTGATGCAATTACCGGTTTGGCTAATTTTGGTCTTCAATTATTCGTGGAAGCCCAGAGAAGGTATGTACGTAGATAAAATTAAGAAAAAAAAACGAAAAAGTGTAAAATTAACATCTTTCTATACTCCCATATAGAAACAATATGTATCCTAATACTTAAAAGCCAATTTGAACCTTTGGCAAAACAATCGAAGACAAAAAAAGTGACGTTAGTTCTGTCAAACAAATTTAATGTCATCATATGTCATTACCTACAAGTAGAAACCAAAAACTGCCACTATAAATCTTTTAGACACTCAGAGTCTTGGTTACTTTGAGTTTAGACAGGACGAAGCCTGTCGGGTCCGCTAGTATACATATAGAAAATGTTGGATAGTATGTGTATGGTTATGGGGCCCTGTTCTCCTTAAATTGAAATAAACGATGTTTTCATGAATAACAAACTACTTTTATTGTTCTTTATCACATTTACAAAAATACTTTATCTTATCACTCCGGAATATAGACAGAGAGAACTAACAATTTTAAATGTATTTTAATTAACATTAAATAGCGAGTTAAAGGGAGTCAACTCCCATCTGCCAGAGGATTGGAGCTTTGCCTTTCAACAGAAAAATATAGGTAACTAATAAAAATAATACACACGCATATAAAGTATCCACCAATTAAATAAAACACAAAATCTGCAACAGAGCTTATTACATAAAATATGACATATTTAAGTAATATGCTTACAAAAATGAATATTTCAATCTAAAAAGAGATTCAGTTGTTAGCAATATCTTTGGAATGCCTTTTTATACGATCCTAGTGTACAAGCAAATATGTCAACATTTTCGCTATAGACACTATTGGTTGCATTGAATGAAAAATAAAAACTTAATAAAAACTTAAAAAATAAAATTTTAAATAAAGACAACCAATCCTTTTCCATTAGACATGAGAATAAAAAGGGATGACGATCCGTATGAATAAAATAAAAAGGATTTAAATTTTAAATGTTTCTTAAATTTATGCTGTATTCTATCAATGCCATCAATGTACCTACTCGTTATAATAAAAGAGGATTCCTTACTACAGTATGGATCTCACAAATGCAATATACATTAGCGGTAAAATTGGTTGTTAATGAAAATTTAAAAAAAAACTGGCTTACAGGACATTTTTATATAGTATTCAGGCCTTTTAGATTATACGTAAACAATAAGATTGTCAGTGGTTAATATACAATGTAATATTATAAATGCAGGTTGATTTTTTTTGTGTATGTGAATGAGAAACAGCGAACAGTATTCATCTCTTATGAATAATGTTCTGGGGTCCGAATTTGAAAAAAAAATGGATCCTCATTAGATCCTCGATGCTCATAGAACACTAGCTCTTACATATTTGATACGCGTTTAATTTGAAAAAATCCTCCATATTAAGAAAGATTCAACAATTATTACTTCTAAAATTTTTTGCTAACAGCAACAACGACTACGAACCTATCGGAAATTCTAGAATTACAGTTCCAATCGATTCGCTACGTCCTCTGTATTATGCCAATCTCGCGCCCTTGGACCATGGATGGCATGTCGTTCTATTCATCGAAGACACGGAAATCAAAGCACTGTGGATGCCCAGTGAACCGCAGTGCCGCCTTGATGACACGTGGTCAGTGTTGTTGACTAATTGACTGTGACTGTTGGACTTTACCCTCAATGTTCTGTCCCGTGTGTCCTACACGGAATATAGGAGTACCTTTGCTATGACTAGTGAGATACCAAGGCACTCGTAGGATTTTTTTTTGTAATTCGAATATTTATAATAGGTACCTTAGTAATTTACTAGAATCAACTTAGTAATTTACTCACAAACAAGCAGTAAGTGATTATGGCACTTGCTACATATAATTGTCTTGGTGTCCATTTCATTGTGAGCACAGGGTGAAGCTGATATAAAATATTACACATATGAAACAAAAAGTTCGATTACAGCACTGGTAGTTACCACTGTAATTACGATGCTGCTTAGCACGCCCCTACCCAATTTGCTCGTGAAAAAAACCGGCCAAGTACGTATTGTTACTTGCAGTGTGTGGTTCCATAGTTGAAGATAATGCAACTTTTTCGCAACGGTTATAGGGAAACTAATATTTTTTTTACTACTTTTGTAACTATATTTGTACCTACCTATAATATATAAATATACCTATAATTGACAGTGCGGTTAGTTGAAAATATATATTGTACGATTTACTGTTTACAAAGAGTTTATTGTTACTTATGTTTGTGATCCTATAAATAAATAAATAACTTTTTATGTTATAGCGTTATAGGTAGACAAATGAGCAAACGGGTCAAATGATAGTAAGCGATTACAGCCGTCCATAGGCAATCGCCGAGTTATAGATGCGTGGCCTTTTAAATGGAAAAACGCTCTTTTTCGATGGTTTGGATGTCGCATTGGTTCGGAAATACCGCAGGCGTCAATTCATTCAACAGTTTGGTAGTACAAGTGCGAGTATCCGAACAATTCTTCAAAACATAAGGGGTGCATAACGCAGCTATAATATTATTTTCTGTTTTATCTTTTTTTAAGCACTTGTATTGACAAACAAGCATTCTGCATACCTGATTGTATGTAGAAAGTCGCAAATCTGCAAGTCCCACAAAACCCGCAGTATATTATGTTGCCTACTTGAGACACAAGATATAAAGTCAGAAGTGCTCAGTAATTTTATTGCTTACCCGGTAACATAAATGCGAACACTGTATTTTGTAGAAATAGGTAAGACGGTAGTGTCCAAGCAATATTAAAATTGCTTATTAAAATTTTAAAACTTAGAAAGCAAATACGAGTGTTTAAATCTCGCGACAAGCTTTTATAACATATAAATTGTGTCAAATGTGTTGTGTCAAATGCAATTTAAAAAGAACGTTATAAGTTTTAGTGTAAAATATTATTTTTTTCTTATTAGCGCATTAAAATAAAAGCTTCTTTTTTAGAGATTTTTTTTGCCTTAATTATATTTTATTCTTTTTAGTTTTTCTAGTTATTCTTGACAAGCTCTTTCATTTGAAACCTATATTGTAGGAACGAATAAAAGATAAATTATCCGCCATTTTGGGTGTTCTGCCATATTGGATTAAGAGTGACGTCACATTATTTTTCTAGTTATTCTTGGCAAACCCTTTTATTAGATACCCATATTGTAGGAGTGCATTAAAAATAATTGGTCCGCCGCCATGTTGGATTTAGAATGACGTCACACAGTTGATCATGCATTGTCATCCAAACTACACGTGTATACAAAATTTCAAAAAAATTCAATCGGTTGAGGGCAAGTGCACTGAAATTGAGTTGGAAGATTTGACCAGAACATACAAACATACATACATGGCCAGTTAGTTAAAAGCTTGTAAAAAATGTATAATGTTGACTTCATATACATTGAACAGTTTAAAACATTTTAAAATGCATTTTCCTCATCTACAAATTCATAAAATATGGACCCCAATGACGGTTTGCTAATCTTTAATCTTCAAAATTTACAGCGTGTTAGTAAATAAGACCATATAGATTCCTTGTTGAATACGAAACCCTAAAGCATCAAATCATACGGTTGATTAGTATATAGACGATTTGAAGTCAAATTATACAGGTGCAACTCAAATTTGACTATTTGATGTGTTTTTTATTATAAGCAAATTTTGTGGGTTTGTAGTTTTTTTGTGTCTGAGTCATCGGCTGTGGGTAGGGTTGCCATTCTCCTAAAATTACTAAATTAATCAAGGATTTTTTCTTTTTTTTTTTTAAAGAAACGTAGCTCCTCTATAGTATAGTATATCATGGGTGCAGTTACAAACTTAATGTCTGACATGCACATTTGTCCGATGCGGGAATCGAAACTACGACCCGCGACGCAGTAACCACTCCTTGAAACGAAACTGGACATTTTGCCCTCAAGGTCAGACATAATCTACTTAAAACCAAAATTTTTTGTCTTCCATATAGTATATAATAATTTTGTATTACTAAAACATATTCCATATGACATTAATTGTCTAATAGTAAAAACATCATGATTCTAACTAAAATAATACTTGTGCGGTGACGAATTTATTATAAGGCCTGCCCACGCATATCGGAACTCGAGAGACAGTTAATTTTATACTTTACTTTAATTACTTATTTAATATACATTCCTTCTTTATCGAATACAGGGCTGTGGCAATAATCTTAATAAGCAAAACAATGGTTTAAAACTATCAAACGGCCATGCTCTTATACATATCATTAGGTTTGAAGGACTTATTTATGAATAAATTTTTATTTATTATTATGAATAAAAAATTAAAACCGTTTGACTTATTTTCCATATCCCGTTTTCACTCTGAAAAATCTCACTAGAACACATCTATGCCTTCTTTAATGAATTTCTAATTTATTTCTATAAATTATTTAGTTTTATAAAAATATAACCTATAAATGTGGACCATTTTTTGTCACGTGACGACATAAAATTGCCAAACATAGGCACTAGATAAAGCAATTCTTTATTTCTCATTGAAGAAAGTATTTGAATCTGTTCAATTTTGGAGGAATAAACAAAAACATGTTGTCTAATATTGGATGAAATTTTCAATCCGAAGTGCTGTTGTCGCTATCGCACTTTACGAGCCAGCTTGAGCACAGTGCGATAGCAATAGATTATTATTATTATAATAGATAGATATTATTATAATATGCTTATTTCTTATTAATTGTCAAGGTAATGTTATTTCCTCTTAATTATTAAATTATTCTTAAGCATTTCCATATACAATGGCAGTTTCTTATATATTTCGCTAAAACATGAGTTACATAAAAAATCGTAAAAGTTGTGAAAGTTATCGAATTATATTGTTGATTATAATTATTTATTGTGAAATTCTATAGCGTCTATTTTTTTATTTATCTTTCAACATTATTTTTACTAATTCATAAAAAAATAAAATATAAACACTTTATTTAGTTGTTGTTTAGTTTATGTAGTTGTTTGGAAAGTTTATTCTTCATTTCGTTATGAATTGTAGCCCTCAATTATAAAACACTATTTATTATGCTATATGTAGCTTAAATTAAGCACGTTCATAAAATATACTTTTAACCTTGGAACCCATCATTGTTATTTCCTAGAAATCTCACATAAATTAAGTAAATGGTATTTGCTTCCGCATCTTAGCTTATTACGCCTCGTTAGTGGTCTCATTCGAGATCCCCAGAGATTAATACGAGTCATAACAAGAACAATGATATCACCGTGAAAATTGTTTGTTAAACAAGCTGACAACGCGCATTGTCTTTTTGTGTGTGGCGCTGTAACGTTCCTTACACTTGTAAGGTTTAATGTTACATTACATTTTTTCTTGCCAATAAGTTAAAATATAATGACGCACTTAGTGTGTCTAAAACCTTATATCATGAATAGGTATGTGCGCGCGATTCACTGCGGTGGCCGGTTGTTAGTGGAGGCACAATAGCCGGCAGTCTATGCTGGACCGTCTGCCCGCATGCCCACGACGCGCAGGCTTCTCACCCCGCGCTGGTTCCGCAGCCAGCGCGCGAACAACCCCGAGGAACTCGATGACATCCGGCCACACAGCCTGCCCCGGAACGCCATGGAGCGCCAGCGAGTGGCACGCGTGCTCAGCTCGCCGGCGCGCACTCAACATCAGACCAACCCGCCCCCTGACGCCGAATCCCTTGAACGCGCATACCCCTCTATGGGTCACCTCGAGTACGTCCTCGCTGGCTCCTCCCCTCCCGCAGAGAGCGCCCCCAACATGTACGACAGCTTCGAAGAACCACCCCTAGACTTAACTGCGCACATATGCGGCGACTCGTTGCGTCAGAGCGCTCACGAGCAGATGCGAGCGGTTGGAGGCCGTTTGAGACTTCTCGATGAACTAGAAACTGGAGTCATAACACCTGACACTGCTACCAACACTTTTTCGACGGCTACAGAGGCAGAAAAAAATGTGTGTTTGTTTTGGGCTGCGTTTCTGAAGATCGCTAATTTGCTGCCGCCGCTGATCGAGGCCGGCGCCGACCCGCTGTACTTCGACGCGTTAGGGCTGTCACCGCTACATGTCGCGGCGTTCAGTGGATCTGTGGACTGTGCGAGTTATCTATTGACCTGTGGAGGTGATCCTAATTACATGCCGAGATGTTTTGCCCCGCTTCACTGCGCGGCTTTCGGCAATTCGGTGGAAGTGGCTAATTTACTCATCAACCGTGGTGCTTCTGTTCATGCTGCCGTTAAATATGTGAATTGTGAAGGTGGGTTACTTCACTGCGCCGTGCGAGCCAATTCAGTGGAATGTCTTAAGTTATTTATATCTCATGGTGTAGATGTTAACCAAATCGAACCGGGCGGAACTAATGCTATACATCTCGCTGCGGATTTGGGAATGCCCCAATGCTTGTCGATTTTATTGGAGACCCCTGGAGTAGATGCCAACGTAAGGACGAGAGTCGGTGATCGGGAATCGACAGCATTACATTTAGCCGCTGACGGTGGCTTCGTCGATTGCGTAGATCTGCTTTTGTCGAAAGGCGCTGACGCCAGCTTAAAAAATCATCGCGGGTTTACCGCGTTACATCTGGCCGCTCGATCTGCCAGTCTAGAATGTGTGGAGTCGTTGCTCAGGAAAGGGAACGCGGAACCGAACTCGATGGATTTTGACATGCGTACACCCCTACATGCCGCCATAGGAAAATCAGACTCAGCTTGCGATATTATAGAAACATTGATAAGTTGGGGAGCGAATGTAAACCAAAAGGACGAATACGGCTTCACACCTTTGCATTTGGCCGCTCTGGACGGACTGTCTGCATGCGTAGAGACATTAATCTATCACGGCGCTGATGTAACGACGAGATCTAAAAAAGGAAATTCGGCTCTTAACGTAATTGCCCGTAAAACGCCAGCGTCGCTTGCAATGATAACGAGAAAATTGGACTGTGCGATTACGCTGCACCACTCGCAAACTAGCAATAGGGAGGTTGAACTTGAACTAGATTTTCGAAGTATACTACAACATTGTTATCCTCGTGAAATCAGCTACCTTAATACTTTTGTGGACGAAGGCCAAAAAGAAGTTTTGTTGCATCCGTTATGTTCAGCTTTCCTCTACATAAAATGGGAAAAGATACGCAAATATTACGTTGCTCGGCTCTTCCTAAGTTTCATATTCGTCCTGTGCCTCACATTGTACGTTTTAACTGCGCTAGCTCATAATTGCTATAATGGCAGTAAGGATATGGAGGAAACCATACAAGAGCAGGAGCTGTGTCAAAAACAATCTATACTTGGCGATTTACTGAGGAAAAATCCTTTTGTTATTGAAATGCAGTGGTGGGTTTTAGCGGGAATAACCATATTTGAAATTTTTCGGAAAGTATATGGAATCGCTGGTTACTCTACAGTGAAGCAATATCTAATGCAATCCGAAAATATTATCGAATGGTTTGTGATAGTGAGTGTTTTCTTGATATCGTATATTTATACGAATATTACATACACTTGGCAGAACCACGTCGGAGCGTTCGCCGTGCTCGCCGGCTGGACCAACCTCATGATGATGATAGGCCAGCTGCCAGTTTTCGGCACCTATGTTGCCATGTACCAAAAAGTTCAAAAAGAATTTGCAAAGTTACTAATGGCTTACTCTTGTATCTTAATTGGATTTACTATAAGTTTTTGTGTCATCTTTCCTGACTCATCATCTTTCGCGAATCCGTTCATGGGTTTCATTACCGTTTTGACAATGATGATAGGGGAGTTAAATTTAGATCTGCTATTGAATGAACCCGATGGCAATGATCCGCCCGTGCTATTAGAGTTCTCGGCGCAAATTACGTATGTTTTATTTCTTATGTTTGTTACCGTTGTCTTGATGAATTTGCTCGTCGGTATAGCGGTACATGATATACAAGGTCTGAGGAAGACAGCTGGCCTTTCGAAGTTGGTGCGGCAAACCAAACTCATTTCCTATATGGAGTTGGCTTTGTTCAACGGATATTTACCTAAATGCCTATTAAAAATACTACATTCATCAGCACTTGTTTCCCCTCAAGCGTACAGAGTAGTTCTAAGCGTAAAACCTTTAAATCCTTCGGAGAAAAGATTACCCAGAGATATAATGATGGCAGCATATGACATAGCTAAAATGAGGAAGCAATATGGTCATACGATTTCTTCAAATGGATCGACGACGGGTGCGTATTCTTGCTTCAAGAAATACGAGAACAACAACGACTCTGGGTATCGGGAGTACGGCTACTCTTCAGGCCTGGGCAGTCTTCAGGCGAGACTGGACGAGACATCAGAAAACGTGCGTCAATTGACCCAAGAAGTGAGAGAATTAAAGAAGCTAATAAGTGCACAGCAGCTCGTAATTCAGCAGGCTCTGGCCGTCTCGATGGACAACCGTCTCGATGTTTGATGATATAATGGCCGCCCGAGTCATTTAGTTTCAATGCCAACTATACACAAGTCAATAAACTATAGCGAGCGGGCATTGTTGTACAATTTTGTGCTCGTTCAGACCGTATTATGGTCGCAGTGGACTTAAATGTGAACGGTGATATTTTTGCTTTACATAATGTACTTGTAAGACTGTAGGTTATGTGATTATGATTATAATGAACTATGTCTATTGTTTAATACGCAGGACGTAAGAATGCTGTGATTGTAGAATTGTGATTGTGCTAATAAATTTTTTGTAGATATAATATGGTATAGTCATAGATGAATAGACAAAGGAAGGATTGCTAACTCCAGACATTAGTTTCGAGTTAGTATAAACATGTTATTATTGCTTAAACCCCTTAATTCCTCTTATTAGTCAAGCCTATCATTAGAACTGTATAATTCCATCTTTTGCGTACTTTAATATACATTATAATAAATACTGTGATTTAAATGTTCCTCCTGTAGGTTTATTATGTAACTCAACAACTACTGGCGATCGTATGTCGTAATCCAATTGCATATCGACCATTGCCCGTTTTCTGTCTTTCATTAAAAAAAAATTGCAAGAAAGCAGACGAAGGTTGTTACGCAAATGTCAAATCAATCTATAGCGGCGGGATCTCGAGTGGCTGAGTTACATAACAATACTGTATTTAAGAATGTCAGATTTATTATATTTAAGGCTGTACTAATAGTTCTTGTAAGCCTGATTATTTATTCAATTATATTTCTATCCTTTCTTTATTCGTCTACGGTATGGTCATTTTCTTTTTGCGTCAGCGCTATTGTGACTAAAATTGATATTAATAAGATGGGGCACCCGACACCGGGATGATTGGGTCGCAGAATACCTATTGTACACTGACACAATACAAACGCCTCTATACGCTCCATTAGGAGGTATTTTTAATGACCAATTTTTATTCTTTAATTACAAGTTGGGAACCATGCCGACTGTCTACCTGATGTTTAGTGGTTATAGTCAAATAATAAATTCGAGTTAATTTAATAAGATTATTTCAATATTATTGTTAAATTTGTAATGTTACTTACTTAGTAACAATAACGCGCAGTTTTAATTTCCAAGTAGCTACATGGGACGTTGGTTGAAATGTTAAGGGTTCGATTCCACACGGTAAGATTATTTTCTAGTTAAATTTTGTTAAGTTTTGAACCCACTAACGCATTTTACACTCTTTCATGGTATAACTTTAAATGACTGTGCAATTATCTCGAGAATTATTATTTGTATTCATCCTCGTATCATTGTAACAAACGTTTGTGTCACAATAAAAATCATCATGATCGCTATGCTGAGACACGTTCATTGCTGGACATATTGCTAGCCTCTCCATACCGATCGGCCCTACGCTAATACTAATAATAGTATGAAAGACGAGCCAAAAGCGAGGACTTCAATTATACGAGACAGATAATTGTCATTTTCGCCTAGGCATATATAGTGGTTATCTAATAAAAAAGCAAAAATAAAAAGAGGGTTACTTATTACAGAAGCAATAAGTTTAATTAACATTAAAAGTGTCATGTTAGCGTAATTACTGAACGAGAATATTAATGTTTATTTTCAAACATGTTTGTAAAATGAGTTTATTTAGACAATTTTCTTGGAGATAAACGAAATTGCTGTACTGGCCAAATACACAGACTGGTGAACCGCGACCGAACCATATAATAAAGTTTTAGTGGCCTATATAACTAAGTGGCCAAACAAATACTCATATCTATCGTATATTAAAAAATGGAAAGATCTTTTTATCCGAAACATGGCAACCAAGGAGGAAACTGATCACATTTATTTTTAAAATTAGGAATTTGCAAAAAGAAACATATAGTGTAAGAAATATTTATCTACACTAATATTATAAAGAGGAAAGATTTGTATTTTTGTATGTAACGAATAAACTCAAAAAGTACTTGACCGATTTTAATAATTCTTTTTTCATTAGAAAGCTACATTATCACTAAGTAATACAGGCTATATTTAGTACTAGATTACTATAGAAATCTTTAGAAATTCTTATTAAAACCAACCGAAGGTGTAAAAAAATTTGCCATAAAATGTCTTTCATCGCATACGCTGCGAAGAGTTTTTTTTTTTATTCCATACGGTGGCAGACGAGCAAATGGCCCACCTGATGGTAAGTGGTAACCATCGCTCATGGACATCTGCAGTGCCAGAGGCACAGCTGAGCCGCTGCCTACCTGGAGAGAAATACTCTTTTTAAGCCTCGTTTGAAGTTAGACATATCATAGCGCTCAGGAAACATCGCAGCTGGGAGCTCATTCCAGAGTTTGCATGTACGCGGAAGGAATGAACGCTGAAACCGAACTGTACTAGACAAGATCGGTTCCAGGTGATATGGGTGAACTCTACTGCGGTGGCGGGTGGTGCGATGGTAAAAAGGTGACGAAGGCACCATTGCAAATAATTCCTCAGAGCACTCTCCGTTAAAGAGCCTATAAAGAACACACAGAGAGCCAAAGTCTCTCCGCTGCTCCAAGGTCTCTGTTGAGGCCGTAATATTGGGATCACCGATGATACGGAAAGCACGCCTTTGCAGGGAGTCAAAAGGGTCGAGTTGATATTTGGGGGCTCCAGCCCAGAGGTGTGAACAGTACTCCATATGCGGCCGTATTTGAGCTTTATAAAGCATCAGACGCTGACTGGGCGTGAAGTACCGCTTCGCTCTGTTGAGAACACCCAATTTTTTGCTTGCCATTTTGGCTTTGTCCTCCAAATGACTCCCGAACTGCACTGTGGCTGAAATTTCCACACCTAGAATCCCAATAAATTCGGGCATACGAAGAGCGACTCCCTGAAACTGAGGCACTACGATAAATGGGTCTTGAACGCGCACACTTGTGTCTTCGTGGGGTTGAACTTGACTAAGTTCTTTGCACCCCATTCCGAGACTCGAGTATTAATGATAGGACAAAAAAATGTTCAACAATATTATAGAATATATCAATATCTACAAAAAACTTCCCAAGACCATATGTCTAACTATTGTAGTTACGTCACTGTAACTACTTTTTTACATTTAACAAATTGATAAAAATGCCGGTCAAAATCAGACCGTGTTATCCATACAATTTATAATTTTTTTTATCCAAATAAATAATTTAATATTCAAGACTGTCTCAATACCTGATGATTACTTTTTGAATAAATGAAATCGGACATTCCATTTAAAAGATATCATGAAATTAAAATAAAAATACGTGCCGGCGGCGGCTGCCACGAGTAAGTCGAGTAAGTAACTCGACGAGTAAGGGGCAGTGCGGGAGAAGGGGGTGCACCGTTATGAACTAGGTAGCCGCGCGGCTCATTCGCGTCTCCATCCAAGCTGTAGGGCCCTTATGGCCAAAGCTAGGCTGAGTTTAGTTGGTAGGTCACGCGATCGGCCGGCATTGATTGCGGCAATGCTGGCGGACGAGCGTAGGCTGGGGGTTCCCGGAAGTAGCTTGGTGTTCCCGGGGGCTCCCTACATGCCTGAGGAAGGCCATCCCTGAGGTTTTTAGTGGGTAGGCCTCCCCATTCTGGGGAGGAGAGCTCCACATAACCGCCGGCTCGCCACAGCCGGGGTATGCAATTTAATGCATTTTCCTCAGGGGAACAATAGAAAAAAAAAGGTCACGCGATCGGACGAGTCCTGTCGTGTGGAGTCCAACATAACTCCATGGTATGCTGGTTACGTTTCGTGCTCCTCGTGAGGGTTCTCATCCTCCCTCCTACGGGAAAAAAGAAAATACTCATTCGCGCAGTCGTCTCCTTACGCAATGGACGCAAGCAACATGAATATTTCGAGATTTTTTAACACATTTTTATGTCGTTTTAGTTAGCATGCTTATGTTATAACTTAAATTATCTGTACCTATTTATGTCTACCCGTGTGAAGCCGGGACGGGCCGCTAGTTTTTAATAAAAACATTTATATAAAAATGACGTGCAGTCACAAACAAAGAAAATCCCACATGGACGTGCATCCAGACCGGAACAAATTTTTGAAGGTTATACAAAATAAATAAATATTTCTTACACTTACACCAATTAGCCTTGCCCAAAGTAAGCTCTGTAAAGCCTGTGATACGGGATCTAGGCTAACGGATAGACATACATATGTATATTTTTCATATATACATATTTTGATAGAAATATATAATAACCATTCATCACGCAAACATCTGCCCCCACCGGGACTCGAACCCGGGACCTCGGAGATAGCGACACCTTGACAACGATATACCATCCACTCGACTACGGAAGTCATCATACTTGTCCCGTGCGGGAATCGAACCCGCCACCCGTTGTCTAGTAGGCGATCCACGACCGCTGCGCCATACGTGTCGTCGGATTTGAATAAGAATTATAGGTACTAGTAGTAATCGAAAAACAAAATTAAAATAAACGACGAAGAAATGAGTAAACGTTTGGTGAAGGTGATGAAATAAACGTCAGAAAATAAAGTTAGGAATTGTAATATGATCGGAACGAAGAATATTCAGTGTAATGTTTAAAATACCGAATTTTAAATATTAAGTACAGTTGAAATATTGAATAGTGTTACTATGCACATGAGTGGTAAGGTCATGTTTTGAGAACAACACTCATTGAATGTAAAAATGTATCGAATACAAAGTATCGTACAAAAATATCCATATCAAAGGAAACGTATTAGTTACCTTCAAGTATCGATACTTTTTTCGTGACCGTAACGACTGCTACCTTGGTCCAAATTGAACGAACACTATACACGTACTATCATTGTAAACTTAGTAAACCAAATTCCGTTCGGTTCACGGCATTGTGTACTTCTATCATTGTCGATTCTAGTTAAAAGACCTTTAGGTCTTAATTCAAAGGATTATGAATGTATTTAATCATTTTGAGTTAAACATTATATTTTACATTTATATATTTTTATAATTATTTCTCACGTTGACACTGTTGAAAGCTCTATATTTTGTAAAATGTAGAGAGTCTGATCTATGTCTGATTTTGTAATTATTAGATAATAGTTATTAGAAAAACACCATTATTGATAATAATAATGTAAAGGCAATTTATAATTCTTAAGAATGATTTACTTTTATATATTTCTTCTCTATCTCTATAAATATTACATTCACAAATATTTAAATAATAAGAAATTAAATAATCTGGCAAGTTTTCATGATTCTAAGCAAAACTAAAAATTAATTACTTGACTTAATCGCACTCACTGCACTATTTTTTTTTTCGTTATTAAAGGAATATACTGCGTAGTTGTGGTAAATAATTAAAGATATTTTAATTATAATCAGAGTTATATTCACGTTTAACAAGCAAGTACAAACGGACGGAAAAAAACGGAAAGCGAGCTGTCAATAGACAGTGGCGCCACACGCGCCAAAAAAAAAAACTAATATGGTTGCGTTCCTATTTATACTAACAGTTATGCATCGAAAACTCGGTTTATGCCCGGTTTCTATAATCAACGGATCGTCATAATATAAAAGCTACTATCCATTTTTAAATGACTGCGAGTCTTTTTTTCATTTTTTATACCAGCTACCAACGAACGTCCGTTGATCAGTAAAAATACCGAGCCCTCTACTCATAGATGTGCGTTTCGTTATAAGCAAAATAGGAATTAAAATTATCACAAAATTTAAGTCATACTAAGTTTATTTACACACAAATAGCTCCATAAATTTTTCCAAAAGTTTTGTCACTTGTTAAATAATAATTCAATTGAAGCTAAATAGCTGATATATTTTTTTTTTCAGTACCAATCGCTATAGAATGCAGCATACACATACAAGAACGGAACGTTAATAGCACACGCCTTTTTGACATTGACACTGTCAAAACACAAATATTCTTGTCTATCTTTCTTTACGGTTGAGTATCTTCTTAGTCTGTGGGTTGATGTTGTAAATTGACGTGATAAACCTATTCGTTTTATTAATTTAATTTAAATTAACATAAGATATATTTGAAAAATGAATATTACTCCGGTGAGTACCTACAGATACTCGTAACATCTATTTGAATTTTAGGCACCGGTCTAGTACTAGATCCGCGCCTCCCAGGGGGTGTGGGGTATCATTGGAAAGCTTAGGTCATGAGGGGTACAGATATTGGTTAGAGGTGCAACACACCTCCCGTTCAAAAAAAGTTGAAAATACATTGGGTCAATGGGAGACATACACCGAGGTAAAAATTGTAACTTTTCAATTCAGTCTCAATGTTTCAGAGTCTCAGACCCAATGTATGGTAGAAATACACCAAAATTAGAAACTGTACCTTTTTAGGTTAGGTTAGGTTTTAGGTAATAAAATCTAATCTAAAGTCGGGTCAATTTAATAGGCCACATTTGACATTTGTTCATAGTGAGGTGACCTGCTTAAACACTCCGATTATGGTGAAAAAATCGATATTTACTTCAAACATATGTGAATCGAATACAGTTATTATGGAAAAGTACTTTTTTTATAAGATCCCTATCTTATAAAAAAAGTACTTTTCCACAATAACTGTAATAGGCAAACGAGCAAATGGATTACTTGATGGTAAGTGATTATCGCTGCCCGCAACAACAGATGTGTTGCCGACCTTTTAAATGGGAATACGCTCTTTTTTATAGGTACTGCATTAATATATTTTACGATTTTAATTGCCTTAAATTTTTTTAACATCAATTATTTCTCTGTTTATGAAGTTATTATTGTTTTTTATTATAAAACAAAAGAACAACATGTTTTACATACATACACTCACGCCTTTTTCCCATGGGGGTAGGCAGAGATTACGTCTTTCCACTTGCTACGGTCTTTACATATCTCTTTCACTTCATCTACTTTCATAACATTCCTCATACATGCTCGACGATTGCGGGTACTTCTGACCTGGCCTTTTTTGAGGAGACTTTCGATTAGTTCGAAATATGTTCGCCTAGGTCTTCCTCGTCCCGTATCTCCACTCACTCCAGCTTCATAAATCATTTTGGTCAGTCTACTTTCATCCATCCGTTCCACATGCCCAAACCACCCAAGCATCCCTTTCTCTATTCTTGTCACGATATCCTCTTTCAAACCACATTTCTTTCTAATCACTTCATTATCAATCTGTCACTCAGTTTTACTCCTGCCATACTCCGCAAAGCTCTCATTTCTACTGCATTTATTCTGCTTTCATGTCGTTTCTCCCATACCCAACTTTCACTTCCGTACATTCATGGTGAATAATCCCTTCACAAGTAATCATTGCATTCATTCGATTTTTTGAGGGACATCACTTACGTATAGACTTCATTGAACGCAACATTGTAACAACGGTCATTTGTGCATTTCCAAACTAAAAAAATATTGAATATTTTATGTCCGCCATTACAAGGTTAGTTGAGGAATTTTAATGAAATGTCAAATGTGGCCTATTAAATTGACCCGACGATAAGCTTTCTTTATTACAGCTAAAAGATTAAAGAGTAACCAAGATTCCAGACAGCTCCAACGATATTTGGCAATTGCAAAATATTATGAAAAATTAGAAATTAGATAAAGAGATTAAAATACTAAAGTTAGAGTTAGCTAATAAGGAAAAAAGTTGTAATAATTATATTTGATTTGTATCGCAGTATTAAGTCTTGTTACGGTTGTGAAATAAAACATAATATTGAAAAATATTTCTATTTATTAGCTGTTCATAGTTGGTCCTCATCTTGATAACATCATCATTCAATGTAAACTGAAAATAAATAAGTTGAAAATACGATAATAAAATAATTATCTTCTAACAATTACACCTGTCAACTTGGTACATATATATAGGTATATATATATATATATATATATATATATATATATATATATATATATATATATATATATATATATATATATATATATATATATATATATATATATATAATATATTTATATATATATATATATATATATATAATTGTCGAAATCGCACTTGAAATTCGTAAGAATCAAGCGTCGCTAAATAATTAACTCTTTCTTTATATATTCTAACACGCCTATTATCTTCTTCAGTCTCACTGGAGTTGGTTAAAATATCGAACACTTCTCTATCGCTATCTGAACTCGACATATTAAAAAGCAAAACGCAGAAATCCTCGAAAAACTCAACTCTAACCAACCATTTACCGATAACCAAATGACATTACGAATAGTAATCTTAACTGTCTACTAAAGGCAAAAATATTTATAGGAACACTACGTAAACACTCCTTACAATAACATCTCCTTACAATACGCTTACCGTCCGTTACCGATAACCCTCCCATCCGTTAGTAGCAAGCCGTCAGTAAGTTGCTGACGAGACGTTTTTTAAAGGAACGATTAGAGATTACGCCAGGTATGTAAAATTACTAATCGTAACTAAAACGGATCGTTTTTCAAATATAGAAACCGGGCATTAATGACTTCACACTTTATTTGTGGTACCTACATCGGTTCCGGACCGGATTGTTGGCGATCTATCGATAATACTCTATGCGAGGTAGCAAGGTACGGCTGACAATTGCCTGTATGACGTTGACACCTGTCAGTACCACATGATTAGGAATGTGAAGTTAAGCAATCTATATAGTCCTCCTTAATATTGTTATGAAAATTAGCTTAAAAGCAAATTATTATTTAATTGATATTTATGACGAGTCTCTTGATATTGATCGCAATACTTTTTTGCGTATGACACGTAAGAAAATTGGTCAAGAAAGATGTCTGAAAAAAAATTATCGACACTCAACAAAAAACGGACCAAGGTATAGCTAATCACATATTTAGATGATTTTTATTAAAATAAAACATGTTATTCTTTTGTTTCATAATAAAAAACAATAATAACTTAATAAACAGAGAAATAATTGATATTAAAAAATTTTAAGGCAATTAAACTCGTAAAATATATTAATACAGTACCTATAAAAAAGAGCGTATTCCCATTTAAAAGGCCGGCAACACATCTGTTGTTGCGGGCAGCGATAATCACTTACCATCAAGTAATCCATTTGCTCGTTTGCCTATTACAGTTATTGTGGAAAAGTACTTTTTTTATAAGATAGGGATCTTATAAAAAAAGTACTTTTCCATAATAACTGTATTCGATTCACATATGTTTGAAGTAAATATCGATTTTTTCACCATAATCGGAGTGTTTAAGCAGGTCACCTCACTATGAACAAATGTCAAATGTGGCCTATTAAATTGATCCGACTGTAGCTCTGTAGACTCTTAAATCATTGAAAGGAGCTGACTTGTTCAAGGGAGATATTACTTCGTTGCGGCAAGTTATAAAAGACATTGGGTTTGTTTACAAAAAAAAAAACAAAAGGTAGATTATGGAGTGGACTGACCTTGCTCTATCATTTATAAAAAAGGCAAGTGGACCCGGCCCTAATTGTTTGCTGGCTTTTAAGTCGGAGTCTTTAAAATCGGAGTATCATGATGAGATGAACTACAAAATGTTCAAAGATTGGTACATAGGTCTACTAAATAATTTAAAACAGCTTATGACCATAATTCCTACACGTGTTTTTTTAATACTCGACTAACGAAACATTAAGTTTTAGTTGAATAAACATAAGAAAAACTTCTTATCAAATTTTTTATCAATGTCAAAAATGTAAAGTAGGGACTTAGCTATTAAACTTTGGCATGAGTCTTAGCAATAACGAAGGTTTCTTATAGCAAATAACTGGTTATTGCAATCGCAATCGTCGACGTATCGCTGTGAGTTAGGCGGTAAGGCCGCAGGTCCTTCGACTACCACCCTACCATTCCAGTATAACGCTATTGAGCTAATTTGGGTGCCAAATAAAAGTTATGCTTTTAATTTCCATTGCAATTTTCGTAATAACTGATTATTTGATTAAATGGTTGAATTGAAATATTATTTTATATAAGTTCATTTATTTTTAGGTCGCAAGAAACAATATATCGCCGCTATTAACAGCAAATAAGATATTAGCCCTACTAGAAGAGGCCATCAACAATGTTCAACCTAAAGATTGGTCGAAGGTCGTGAGTTAAACAAAATGGGGCATTATGTCTCATTGGAAACGTGACATCCATTTTGATAACATAATATTAGTCATCGTTAATAATATCCATCACAGAATCAGATAAAGTACATGGCACAGTTTATATGGCAACAAACTGTCATCCGCACCATGCTACAGAGCACATAGTATAAAGGCGCATATCGTGTCGATACCTGTTATTTGTTAATATAAGATTTGTTTATCATTTATTATTTGTAACTATTATTTGGTTTTATTTTGAAAAGACTGCTGTATAAATTGCATAGTTTTATTAATAATCAATATTTTAAAAAAATAAATCCAGACCAAAAATACATAAATTATACGATTAAAAATAAATAATTTCCTTTATACTTTAGTTAGTATAACTAAAGCAATAATAAACAAATAATATAAAAAATGAAAGAATTAAACAGATAAAAATGTAATTTGTCTGTTCATTTTTTACTATTAATGCGAAGATGGAGAATAAATTGGCAAAAATTTAAAAAAAAACATTAACTCTTCCATCTTGTTAACTCGAGTTCAACCCAATTTAAGTGAATTTTAACTCGGGGTAAATCGAGTTTTGTTTTTCCGTGTTGGCACATCACTACTATCTACGGCGTTTGACAACTTTGACATTTCTTTATTTTAGTACAATTGACGTCATAGACATGGCGGTCGGCATTTTTTATTTTACGATAATATTTTGATCTTTTTTTCCTGCTTGCAGGATATATTTTGCGAAAATAAAAATAACACTTGACCATTACATGTAAGCGAACATTTTAAAATATATTAGACAAAAATGTAGAATAGCCTATTGTCATTCTTGATTTTAGCAATATTTTATTCCGAACAGCAAACTCTTTCAGATCGTACCCAATCTTTCTAATCTGTGTCTTTGTTTGAGTGTATCCTTATACTCTTAAGCCTGATAAAGAGTCTAAGTAATGTTTTTGTAAATTATAAAACCAAATACATTGTGTATATTATAAAAGACCTATTGTATAAATATCATCTTAAGAATGTAAATATATATTTTATGTGGGTGCCTTCACATAAAGGCATAACCGGCAACGAAAAAGCTGACAAAGCTGCATGTGAGTCTATTAACAATATTGACGTTACAAACTCAGTATACGTTCCTTTTACTGATTATTTTCTAAATATTAAGGAAAACATTTACACCCTGTGGACGGAAATGTGGAAGAAAGACCAGGAAAACAAGGGAAAGTGGTATGGAAGTATCCAAGATAACCTACCTGTGAGACCATGGTATGACAAATTAAAAACTAGTGAAAGACGAGATTTCATTACAACAATAAACAGATTGAGATTTGGCCATAATATTGCGCCGTCACACCGAGCAAGACTTGGGATTGTTTCAAACAATCAATGTAATCACTGTAAAGCAGAAGGAACGATCCACCACATTATTTTCGATTGCCAAAGTTTCCTCATTCAAAGGCTTGTGCTGGCTAGTGAACTCAGTGTTACCAATGCATATAAGTGTGTTTCTTCCTCCGGCCCGCCGCCACTCAACGTTTTACTAAAAGATCCAACATCCTATAAACCTATTTATAATTACTTAAAAAGTACAGTTCGAACAATTTAAATGAACATTTTCCAAATTTGTTGACTTAAAAGTCTATGTTACCAGGTCATAAAATAAAAAAGTATCCTTATACTCTTTGGTATGCAATCTTGAAAAGTGTATACCTCAGAGTAAATAGAACTCTTTACTCTGAGGTGTATACTGATGGGTCTAAAAATAATAGCAGTGTCTATGGCTTTTTATAACTCCAAAATAAAATCAGATGAACTGAACAAATATGCTAGTATATTCACAGCAGAGGCCCTGGTAATATATGCTACATTAAAATACATTCAAAACAATAGTGAGGAAGACAAAAATTGGATTATTGTTAGTGATAGTGACAGTCAATGTGCTTAAAGCTCTTAGTAATAACAAATTAGATGCAAAAACGAATTATATGACATTAAGCATGAATGGACAGAGCTGTCTAATATGGGTAAAAAAAATATTTTCATATGGCTTCCAGCACAAACATATTGCAGGCAATGAATGTGCAGACACTTTGGCTAGGGCAATAACCTCTTCGTGATCTTCCACAACAAATTAATTATATGTATAAAAATACCCCTATACCACATACTGATATTGTAGTAATTTTAAAAGAACAGATACAAAAAGAATGGGAGCTATATTGGCAATATATTCAAAATACTGAACGAAAGGGATTATGGTATGCATCATTAGGTGTAACGGCAAGTCAAGTGCCTTGGTTTACAAAATTTACTTACACGGGCCGCAAATTTTACACTATTATGAATCGTCTACGTATTGGACATTGCCGTATTAACTTTCATCTACACAGAAAAGCTATGACTAATTTACCAATTTGTCGACATTGCAATAGAGGAGAAGAATCGTTGGACCATTTGTTCTTCAATTGCTCTTCATTTGGCATTCAACGCCTTGTGCTAATGAATGAGCTTATAGATCTGTACAAGAACACAGATGATATTCCGTGTTCTATTCAAGAAATTTTAAGAAACACCGCATCATATCCACATCTTTTTAAATTTATAACCCACACTGTCTCGGAATTATAAAAAGGGGGAAAAAATAAAGAAATAGGAAAGTGAAGAAGAAAGAAGATAAAGATTTACCACTGAATAGGTTGTATGGGCTCTGCTCTTTGCCTGCTCGATACGAGCCAAGATTAAAAAAAAACCTCTTTGGTATGTTCGTTTGAGTTGCGCGCGGCAAATGAAAATGTACAAATGTAAAACGGTTCGATCAATAGCTGGACGGAAGGGAAAGGAAGGAAAATCTAGACTTAGGTCTTATCTCTTTCACCCATTCTGTATATACTTTGTGTTAAAGTTAATTTGTGTCGGTTATCGATTGTAGCCTTTCATGTCAAGCCAGTTTCCTCAGTTCCAATGCAGGGCAGTTTCAAGATTCAACTTATAAACATGGGGACTCGGGCGGCGGCCTGTAAGACTTTTGATAGTAATACATAATAGCTTTAGCGTTGAATTCATTCGTGGATCGTCCCTAGAACAAGTTTAACAACAACACTTTTGAGCGCGCGCGTAGCGCATTAACTTCCATTGGAATCGTGAAATATATTTTTGTAACTTAAAATATATATTCATTTTATTTTTTTAACAATATAATTTTTTTCATATACATATTTTAATAATATTTGCAATTTCTCATATAATTTTTTGGTAATAATCAATTTTTGTATAAGTTACATAATTGTGCATTATAATATATAATAAGAAATATTTATATAAATAAAAACTTTTTGAATTCCTAACATAACTAAAAAATAGCTCTTAATATTGTTTTTAATATTATCAACTTAAAGTGCAACACAGCAAATATTTTAAATAAACTAGTTTAGAGACGGTCCTAGCTTGCATGCACATTAACGCATTTAATTTTTCAGAGGCGTCTGAATCCGGGAGGCTTTATTGCATAGTCAAAGCTTTTTATGTGTCCTAATGCAGCCCACGCAGGCAGATATCATGCAGTATGTATTGGAGCCGCTGAACCAGAAAGGTGAGCTCGTTCGGACGGGCATACTCGTTGTTGCATCCAGTGTGGATTGTTATCGGACCCCCAGTGGCACAACCGCTTTTGATGGTCCTTGGGGCTGCCATCTGCTAAATTGTAAGATTTAGAAATATCCACCAAACTATCTGCTTTCTAAATCTTTGTAAATACAAAATAATGCACATTAACTATTTAGCTTTATACTTTTCTTTTCCTTTCAACAATATCCACATTCTAACAATGGCTTTTAATTAAGACCAAAGCTGTTCACAGACATAAATTCAATTCTTTAGTAAAATATGCTTAGTACATTAGATGGCAACCCTGAAACTTCTCCACTGCATTTAACCCCTTTCTCTTTAGGTCTTTGCTGTAGTAGTCTAACTATAACCAGCTCTTGTTATTTACAGAAACATGTTGAAATAATGTAATTTTTTTAGAATACCAATTTTATTATGAGAAACTAAATATAATATGTTTACTTGGTGCTGAAATAATAGTTATTGTCTGCTGTAAAAATATTCTGTATTATATTTTAAAAAAGATATATGTTTGTGAAGCTACATTATTTCCTAATTAGCTGTTCCTAAATTATTTGATCTCCCTTGTCTGGATGTTCTAAGGTTGCACGGTCCTTTATGTTGGCAAACCTATTCTCTAATTGATCATGTGTTTGTGTTTGTCAGTGACTTAGAGTTGTAACAAATTGACTTATTCAAAACAACCATCTATTCAGCAAGATTTTTGAATAAGTGTATTTGAATTTTGAAATGTCTTAGGCATCTGGTCCCTGCTATGTAGTGTGGGTACGATACTTCAGAGTTAGCTACTTTTTGTCTACTGCTGTCTATGTGGCTCACCTTTCTCTCAGTATAGGCTGACCAACTTACTACTTGCTTCTGCTTTCATAGTAATTAGTTATGTGTTTTCTAATTATTTTAGTTTCTCAATTCATGTTATATACTTGTGCTGTCTTTAGTCCAAACTTGTTATGCTTACAATCCTTATTGTATCATCTGGTAGGAGAAATAAGGATGTGGTTAGAGTAATATCATTATTTGTAGTGTTTATCAAGCTTAACTTTCTTATTTTTCAGAGTTAAATGTTGCAGATTAGTACAGCAACTTGTAAATTTATCTCTCATGTTATTTAATTTACGGTGTTTGTAATGATTGTTATATATTTGTATAAAATATACTTGCATATATGCAAGTGTTTCATTTTCTAACATTGTTGTAATGTCTTGGTAGTCACGGCGAAGATCCGTAGTCTATATGACTGCCAACTACGGTTGATGCACAACATCCAGCCGCTACCTTCAGGCACTGACATTGCCAATACCGTGAAGTACTTTTCGCAGACACTACTCAGTAAGTATGATTAAGTGTATATTTATAAACAAAATTAATGAATTCAAATCTCATTAAGTAATGTTCAGTGATACTAGTGTACTTACTGTGATACTTGTATTAATATATTGTATCTTTTATCCTGGCCTTCTTCTAACCTGGTGGAAAGTAATCACAATGATTCCTCAATAATTAAAGAATTTCTTATCTCCTTTCCAGTTATAGGAATATAATAATGCTATTAATGTTGTTATAATGACAACACAATTAGTAAGATACAAGCTGACTCGGAAGCTTCACCAATCAGAATGAGCAGGAAAACTTCTGCTTCCATGGACAATCAAGATCTGATAAATATCTGGAGTTCCTAATGACTAGACCACAGAGGTGGACCATCTTGTGACATCGAGTGTTAATACATCTGATTTCTCTGAGATTTGTAGCATATCTGCAATCCTCATAAAAACAACAGTATATATGTTGCCAACATGTGACTTAAGGTGTAAAGTCACAGTACTTATTACTTTCACTGCCTTCTCCCTTCGGATATAATACAAACTGCTAAATGGATTTTAATGAAACTTTACAATAAAAGCTTCTAAATCGAAATAACACATAAGCTACAATTTATATAATACATATAAATTGTAACCTAAGTATGTTATATTAGAAATCCCAACTAATATTATAAATGCGAAAGTGTGTTTGTTTGTTTATTTGTTTGTTTGTTTGTTTGTTTGTTACCTCTTCACGCTTAAACTACTGGACCGATTTCAAAAATTCTTTCACCTTTGGAAAGCTACATTCTCCCCGAGTAACATAGGCTACTTTTTATCCCGGAAAAATCGACAGATCCCACGGGATGCGCAATAAAGGCTTCGCTCAAAAACTACTGCACAGATTTTTATGCGGTTTTCATCAATAGATAGAGTGATTCTTGAGGAGTTTTGCGGCATTTTTTATCTCGGAAAAACGGATAGTCCCACGGGAAGCGCGATAAAATCTTCGCACCATAAACCGACTTCCGCGTATATGTAGCCGTGGGCAAAAGCTATGACCCTTAACCCTCTATACACCCAATCCCGAAATCCACGCGGGCGAAGCCGCGGGCAGAAAGCTAGTATTCTATAAACATAAGAGTGGACGGCACGGCACTTTATCAGAAAAGGCGTAATGTCAACGCAATTATTTGCTTATTGACAGACTCTTGACGAACCAGAGTAACCCTAGCGAAAATCTTTGCGGTTTGTTTTGATTCATTACGCCACACTAACCCGGTTGCTTTTAATATTGACTCAGTACTACACAAGGACTGTGCCATTCCTTGGTGTAATACAGTTAAATACTTTCTCTTTACTTTACTCTCGACAAGACGCTCAGTTTTCTTTCGATTGTCGCGTAGCGTCAGTTTCATCATTTCTCACCAAAACGTTATTAGGCAAACATTTCAACTATTATTATTCAACATACACCTTTACAGATTGTTGAAATTTTATTGACGTTATAACAAATCTGAACAATAATATTAAATTTTCATAAGTGTACGTAAATACATGTCTGTAAAGTGTACATACATTCAGCAGCCTCTCAAAATAAACAGTTGAACAATGAAAACAGTTTTTATTGCATAGGGAAAAAAGGTGGTCGCAAGGTCAATTTGTAGCTTGCTTTTAGCCGAGAGTACAATGTTTCTCGAAATCAAGCAAGCACTGAATATGTTTTGCATACGCGTGTACGGTGTTCGCACATACCAACGTGAATGATCAAGCTGTACATAATAATTTCTATCACTAAGAGACTGGCGGTTCATGTTACGTTAGGAAATCTGATTTCCGCCGGGATCTTGAACATGTTCACAGCCTGTTCTAAACTATTTTTCAAAGCCGCTGAGATGCAATAAAATTTGCTTATTAAAGGGGCGGCGAAATACACCCCGTATTATCATCCGCCTACCCACAGAAGCCCACGCTGTGAGTTTTCGGACAGGGCCGCAGTCACTGTTCCCCGTGCCGCTTGAAGCGCACATACACCATTTTATGGAGCAGTGCTGCATTGCTTTCTCCGATGAGGGGGTATTTCCCATCACTTCAGGCCTATTAGGTTAATAGGACCTTTTTTTAGTATGCTTTGCGCACCATACCTGATGATAGCTAGTCATCACACGTGTATAGGACTCCCGTAGGGCATACCCATTAAACCACCTCGATGTCCATCTTGTCCTTAGTAAAGACGACTCGGGAACGCAATTTCTCCGGAAGACGACCCGTCTAGCTATATAGTCTAAAAGCCTATGCGGGTTATCGTGCATATAGCAATACCGGAGCCATGGGAATCCACCATAGCGCTCAGCCCACACTTATGAAAGGCGGGCTGCGTAGGCCCGTCTTCCCGTTGCTGACTGCAGGTAGAATCCATGAGTATTCTCTGCCTTCTCTGGGGTAACAAGCACTTAAGTACATTCAACTTTTAATATTGGATCTACTAATTTGTAATATTACATACATTTTAGATCCTGTCAGACCTAGCAAAAATTAGTAGAAACAAGACCATACATTCCATACAAACTTATAATAATTTTAATTATTATATAGAGTTCAATAATTTTACTTTTCATAAATGTATTATTATTTTGTAATGATGGGTATGATTGCACGTTTTTGTGTATCTTAAAATTAATACGAGCTAATACTTATTATGGATATTGTATGTCTGATATTCAGGTGTGCTGAAAGATGTTCCTCGATCACCACTTGAAATGCTGCGGGACGCTGATAATGATGCTGATCGAATGGCTCTGTACCCTAATTTGGATTACAAGGGACTGTTTAATGCCATATCACAGCTAGTCGACGCTGCTCCCCATATACAATATGGTATTCAAGGTAAGTGCTCTTAGTCTACTTGCAAAGAGAACCATACAATACAAGTAGTTGTAGAGGAGTGTAAGGTTCCAATCTGCAACGGAGGCATGGTCAAATTTTACTGCTATATTGGGCCCTGTTGCAACAGACAGGTGCTTTAGCAGTTCACGAATATCTTCTGCATCAATCTGGTGGGAGATGTGGACTATGCCCAACTATTTCTGGTCCTGCGAATAATATGCTCTACCCACTACCAATCAACGTTTGCTGTTTTTAGGCTCTATCAGTGATTCTTCTCTTCTGCAGAGATTATAATTTCTTTCGTTTTTCGGTTGGTATACGCTCGTTATAAGTTCATCACAATAATAATTTGTTCCCAGCGTTCGGTCAAGCAGTTCTGCAATGCCTTGGCTGCCTGCTGCCGTTCCTGGAGTACGACATGATAGATAACCTGCCGTACCTCGTTGCATACTGCGTCGCTGTCTTCCCGGTGTCGCTACATCAGGAGATTCTCAACCTCCTCTGCTATTACATCCTACCATTCACCATAAGTGAGTTATACACAGCTTTTATATCTCAGAATATACTATTGTTTATTCTTTTTGTTTCATATGGTGTGATCAGTACTTTGGACTCAGAATTTTAACATTGTTATACTTTTAGAGCAGTGAGTCCCAAAATGGTCTATATCGAACCCTAGGGTCTGCGTCAGCAAAAAAAAATCGGTGTTCCATGAAATGAAAATCGGAGTCCATGATAACAGATTTCAACAAACACTGATAGTACTTATTTACTTACATTATACTATCTTCTAATACTAAGGCAGATTTAAAAACATTTACAATGTATTTATAAAAGTACCTATGAAGTAAAAAATGTAATGTTTATATAATTTTGTAAGTTGTAGGATGTAGGCATTCAATATCACATAGGTAGGGGATCTACCCAAAACTGAAAAACATGGCAATCATAAACGCGAAAGTTTGTATGAATGCATGCTTGTTACTCTTTCACGTAAACATTACTGAATAGACTTAAATGAAACTTTACAATAATATAGCTTATACATCAGCTATCATATAAGCTACACGACATACTAATCCTGCAAGACGAAGTCGCGGACATCAGCTAGTATCGAATAAATATGTTAGAGGAATTGATCGTTGTATGATTTTTAATTGCGTGATTCTAATTGAGCGTATCTCTCGCAGCTCGCCGGTATTCCGGCCAGGAGGAGGAAAGTCAAGCGTCACAGTCAGTGGCAGCTATTGTGATGATGGTCTTCCAGCATTCAAATAATCCAGGTAGTGTAGAATTAGATTATTAGGTAGTATTATTAGCAATCATGTGGAGACATTTTTCACTAATCTCCATCATTTTAGAAGTAATGTTGCAATGTCCAAGTACTGTCCAGGACCGCGCGCAGCTCACGCGCATGCCACTTAAAACAAAAATGCAAAAATAAAAGCAAAACTAAATTTGAATTATAACTAAAAAAGAATAATTTTCAAAGATTATGTATTTCTGTTGTTGCTATAATAACTAATAATAAAATAAGGGAATTAAAATAAATATCTATAAGGGTTTCCATATTTGCTCGCTTTTTCTCGATATTGATAACCCTTAAAGGTAACATGGTTGAAATCTCATAAACACTGTCTGAATAAATTTGTTGAGTAAACCGATTGTTCAAGAGTTACAAAAAATATATATGTTGTTCTTAAGGATACATAAAATTAATCCTATTAATCGAAATCGTAATATCTTTAACTGACTCATGTAAAAAAAAAAATCACAAAATCTCGTCTTTTTAAAATTTAATTGCAATATCTCTCTGAAACTGCTTATTACAAATCTATGAAATTTGCACCATAAGAAAGCTTTCGATCTTGACTACAATTTCTATTAAAAGAATTTTTAATTTCTTCGATGTTCTATTAAATAATAGAGAAAAACCTAAAACAGCACAAGATCCCAGCGCCAAGCTCCCCCGCAACGCCCTGGCAGAGAGGACTTTACGTGCGTTAGTTGTTTTCAAAAATTACAAAAAAGAATTAATTTGAATGATTTATAAGTTAAATCTGTTTGTAAATATTGTGAATATTATATACCGTAACGCTCACGAGATAATTTAAGTTGTAAATATGTTTAAAGTGGATTTCAATTTTATTTCTTTGTCATAGAATAAATCAATTGGATAGCAATGCCTAAATATAAAAGGAACTCCAAAAAAAAAAAAAATTATTTTACTTTTTTAACATGATTCATATACATACTTTTAGGAATCAGAAGAGAAATTCCTTAAAAAAATAATAATTTGGCAACAACATAATTTTACAGAGGAATAAAATCAGCCTAACGCCTACTTTACGAATTACGCAACGTTACGCAACGCAACACGTAATAACGTTACGACCGGTCTACCCGCTCCGAATGCCCAATGATAAGTAAGTCGCTAGCCAACCGCAGCGACTTTTATAGGCAACGGCCGGCAACCTTACGCAACGTGTGGGGGGTATCCGCTTATACGGCCTCTCCTGACATAGTGTCGTCCTCGACACGAGCCTCGGGGTTGTCACCACTTGTATGCTGCCATCTGCTTCAACTCCACCATCCTCGTCTGTCAGTCATTCATTCATTCTTATACCTGTATCATCATATTCAAGCTACGTCCACTCGTACGTTCAATACATACAAAATGTATGTCTGCCGGACATAAAGTCCAATACATACAAAACTGTATGTCTGCCGGACATAAAGTCCAATACATACAAAACTGTATGTCTGCCGGACACAAAGTCCAATACATACAAAACTGTATGTCTGCCGACACAAAAGTCCAATACATACAAAACTGTATGTCTGCCGACACAAAAGTCCAATACATACAAAACTGTATGTCTGCCGGACATAAAGTCCAATACATACAAAACTGTATGTCTGCCGGACACAAAGTCCAATACATACAAAACTGTATGTCTGCCGGACACAAAGTCCAATACATACAAAACTGTATGTCTGCCGGACATAAAGTCCAATACATACAAAACTGTATGTCTGCGGACACAAAGTCCAATACATACAAAACTGTATGTCTGCCGGACACAAAGTCCAATACATACAAAACTGTATGTCTGCCGGACACAAAGTCCAATACATACAAAACTGTATGTCTGCCGGACACAAAGTCCAATACATACAAAACTGTATGTCTGCCGGACATAAAGTCCAATACATACAAAACTGTATGTCTGCCGGACACAAAGTCCAATACATACAAAACTGTATGTCTGCCGGACACAAAGTCCAATACATACAAAACTGTATGTCTGCCGGACACAAAGTCCAATACATACAAAACTGTATGTCTGCCGGATACAAAGTCCAATACATACAAAACTGTATGTCTGCCGGACATAAAGTCCAATACATACAAAACTGTATGTCTGCGGACACAAAGTCCAATACATACAAAACTGTATGTCTGCCGGACACAAAGTCCAATACATACAAAACTGTATGTCTGCCGGACACAAAGTCCAATACATACAAAACTGTATGTCTGCCGGACATAAAGTCCAATACATACAAAACTGTATGTCTTCACACTGAACGCCAAGGCCGCATCGCGATCTGATGACGTCCCTGACGCATTACATTCGTCCGTATTTGCATCTGCTTAACATTTTGAGGTTCAGCTGAGTCAATCAAAGGTCTAACCTTCTCCTGACTCGGCCTAACCTGACCTTCACTTATATTGCTAAGATCGACGCAAGACGGTCCATGATCGAATTCAATGTGGAATGAATAGCCAAATCCGGGGTATGTGACCTGCTTGAAGACCGCGATCTGTTCAAGCGACGATGATGGCGATCACGATTAGGTTTTTTTCTGACGGTGTGAAATTTTCATTACGCGTCCTACTATATGACCGACGTCGCGATCGGCGGTTCCTAGTGGACACTTCGTGACGGCTACGTGAACGGTGCCGCGACTTATCACGGGAACGACTTCGCGACCTACGGTCACTCCGACTGGATCCGCCAGCCATTATCACAAACACGAACACTAAAGTACGCAGAAGACTTTGTTCCTCGTAATTGTGGGCTAAGAGTTGCTTATCCCACTTCTGATTTTAGGAATCAGAAGAGAAATTCCTTAAAAAAATAATAATTTGGCAACAACATAATTTTACAGAGGAATAAAATCAGCCTAACGCCTACTTTACGAATTACGCAACGTTACGCAACGCAACACGTAATAACGTTACGACCGGTCTACCCGCTCCGAATGCCGATGATAAGTAAGTCGCTAGCCAACCGCAG
Organism: Scirpophaga incertulas; assembly: GCA_036419045.1. NCBI lineage: Eukaryota > Metazoa > Arthropoda > Insecta > Lepidoptera > Crambidae > Scirpophaga > Scirpophaga incertulas. The sequence goes on along the minus strand of CM071628.1, from coordinate 15,376,866 downwards.
CGACTTTTATAGGCAACGGCCGGCAACCTTACGCAACGTGTGGGGGGTATCCGCTTATAATACATATACCAAATTACAGCTATCTAGTAGTAATAGGTTTTGAGGCCGCGGACAGACTGATTGATATACATGACGAAAACTATAAGGGTTTCTTATTTAAGGAATTCTAGAAGCGCCTGCTAGAGCCTAATTACCTCATTGAACAACGAGGCTTATCTTTTGTGCTAGATGAAGACCAGGGACATATTTTTGAGTTATTTGTCTGAAACACAATATGATACGATCCGAGCAAATAAAAAATCCTATGTTACTAAGTGATTAATTATTATTTACTAATTACTCAACTACTTTTTTGAAATGTGTACGTATATCACCAAAGTAAATAAGTATCATATAAATAGTATACAAATAAACGAACGAAGAACGAATAAAATAGGTAAACATAAATTGAATTTAACAACGTATCTGTATTCTTGCTTTATCTTAGACTGAAGCACACTGTAGCACGCGAAAACATGTTTGACACTAAGCAAATCGTCGAGGTCATCGGGCCATGTAATCCTCTTAAAATAATCGCAGAATTTTAAGTAATATAATCACATTCAAAAATTAATAATTAGATTAAAAGATATATTTAAGGCCGTTTCAATACAAAATGTCAACGTGAAAATGATACGGAACCCTCGCACAACCCACACTTGGTCGTTTTTAATATTAGTGGTATAATTTCAGCGCACCACTGCCAACTGCTGGAGTGTCTCATGTCTATGAAGCAGACGGTCGTAAAAGACATTTTGTGCGTGATCGCGTATGGCACGTGGGGGGCGCGGCTGTCTGCTGCCAAGCTGCTGTTCTACTACTGGCCGCCCTTCGACGCGAAATTGTTCGACAGGAAAGGGTTGTTGTGCAAATTCTCTAGTGAGTATTTATATCAACCCTCGAAAAACGCATGGCGTCGCTTCATTTCTAATACTGCGTGTCTGGAAATGATGATATAAAATGCAACTTATAAAAAAAACACCGGTAGCACTCCGGGAGTGCCGGGAGAAGTGAAAACTTCAATATTAACGTTGTGTTTAATTATAAGTACTATCATTTATGAGGTAGAATACAATGTAATAAACATTGTATTCTACCTCATTTTTTGTTTTATTGCAATTATTGCGCTATCGTACACAAATATGACAGTCATTCGCGCAAGCGCCCCGTGCCGCCTAAACGGAGCAGCACACTCAGGCACGGTAGAAAGAGTGGGAGATACTAGTTCCTCTCCCTTCCCCTCGATCTTACGCTTTTTCGATCAGCATCACGTGACCCTGACGCGAGTTTCGAAGTTTTTACCCATACAAAAAGTGCTCAGCGCCGCTAAAGAAGTTTTCACTTCAAAAATATTGTTATATTTGCTTTTACTGATATTTTTAAGACACATTAATATTAGTAAACATCAATGTCAAAAATGACAGAAAACAAAATGAGAATACTCATTTGTTTAAGAATTCCTTTTATTACGATGTTTCAGACAGTGGACAGTTTTTGTTTGGGGGATACTGTGGGGAGCTTAAGTAATTGTATAAATATTATAATGTTTTCATATATTCTTCATAAGGTAAACTTACTATTGCTATCGCGTCCCGAACGAATTTGCAACTGTCCTTAGTTTTTTTTAAGGTCAGACAATCTGTCAATATTAATAATTTTATCAACTATCATGCTATTTGTACGCGCAAGCAAGCGCGATGACATCTCAAATCGCGACATACAGCTGATCTACGAGTCGCTGCCTTTCGCCGTGTCCCCACCGTTACTCGCCCCACCCGCGCATTCAGCCTACTGGAGAGCACGACGCAAGGCGCGCGCACCTACTACTTTTGTACTTACTTGAAATTTAAGCTAATTATACAAGTTAAATATAAAATATTTGTTTTGTTGTATCTAACACAAACACTATTAATCCTCTATAAAAGAACCTATAACAATTAGCTTATTGCTAACATTAAAAAAACTCAATGATATTATGATCATTATTATATCATCTAAATGCGTGATATAATGAATTTCAAAAAAAGATCGTTCTCATGCAATGACAACCAACCCACATTCGTGTTTTAATACCCCTGATTATACAACACTTGCATAAATAACTAAAAAACTCTTTTTTTACTACCGCGGGGAATATGTTTATTAAATTGGAAAATCTAATATAACGCGGAGGGAAAGTGGGTTGCTAAGTAACCGGTGGTGGTGTCGCAGACGACCTGGTGCCGTTCCTGTGCCAGCGCGACATGTGCCCCAACGCGGGCAGCGCGGAGGCCGCCAAGGTGTGCTACGACCACTGCATCAGCGTCACCTTCGCCTCCGACACGCCGCCGCCGCTCTACCTCTGTATCGAGTGCGCCAACGAAATCCACAGGTACCTCCTGGCCGCCTTCCTCCTCGCTGCTCCCTTCGGCCAGGGTGTGCTACGACCACTGCATCAGCGTCACCTTCGCCTCCGACACGCCGCCGCCGCTCTACCTCTGCATCGAGTGCGCCAACGAAATCCACAGGTACCTCCTGGCCGCCTTCCTCCTCGCTGCTCCCTTCGGCCAGGGTGTGCTACGACCACTGCATCAGCGTCACCTTCGCCTCCGACACGCCGCCGCCGCTCTACCTCTGCATCGAGTGCGCCAACGAAATCCACAGGTACCTCCTGGCCGCCTTCCTCCTCGCTGCTCAGCAACCCTACATGCCAATTGATTAACAACTGAGAACGCTATAACGACTTGCTGGCTGCACGCCTACTTTCTTTTCACAATTTTATTTTAACGCAGAGGTGAAACTGGCGCCGGAGCAGAGTAGAGCAGAAAAGGCAATGCTATTGTTTGCTTTCCCTAAATAGGCCAGTTCACTAGAAATTCAAACATTATGCAACAGACAATCCGGGACCATATTAAGTTACCAAAAGAATTAATTCCAAACATAAACTTACTTATTTATTATTCATATTTGTTAACATAACCTTTCACTTGATTGCAGGGAACATCCAAATCAGCGATTTTTCGACATTTTACATCCGCAGCAACAAGTGTCTATGGTGTGCGAAAACAAGGTACGCAATTATTCTTTGTGTTGTTGGATGACATTATTCTTATTATAGAGGTGACATTATTCTCAGTTGAATAAGAAAAAATATTGATTGTTGCAGAATTGCAGATCCACAGATAAAGCCGCTTATTCTATTTGCTTCTCCAACGAATGCGCCAGCTACAATGGCAATCATCCGATAAGGTCAGTTTTCTCGGTGCCTATGCATTGCTGGATGAAATCAATTAAATAACATAATAATTTCAGCGCAATTCAATAATGTTCTTATCGTGTCGAAGACTTCAACGTAGTGTTCGTGAGTTGTTAAAAACCACCTGTTCATAAAACCATAAACGACATGTACAGTATAATATAAAAAGTATTTTAGGACAATGATGTTTGTGATGGCAGATACTGCCAGCAGTGCCACGGCAACAGGCACAACAGCCGGCGCGGCGGCGACCACGTGGTGCACACCCGGCTGCCGCACGCCTGGCAGATGGACAGCGACATGCAGACCAACCTGGTCGAGGCTATCATCAGGTACCTGCAGTCAGCTCTGCAATCATTGTGCACTACCGCACTTCCTTCGTGCCTGGTGTCACTGCAGGTCAGCCACATCCAGTAGGCACAACTAGCTGTCGTGCAGGAATTAATGATTTTTATCTACTATCATGCTATTAATCCTCTATAAAAGAACCTATAACAATTAACTTATTGCCAACATTAAAACACTCAATGATATTATGATCATTATATCATCCAAACGCGTGATATTATGAATTTCAAATAAAGAACATTCTCATGCAATGACATTTTCACCACCAGATCGCTAAAATTCTTTCTTGAATTTATATAGTTCTTACAACACCCTATGGTATGAGAATCTTTTATAGAGGATTCACATCATGATTGTAGATAAAGTCTTGTATGCAACTGTTATAATTAGGTATTAAAACACTCATGTGATACTATTATCACACTCGGCTACGCCTCGTGTAATAAACCTACATTCGTGTTTTCATACCCCTGATTATACAACAGTTGCATAAATAACTATTAACGCACGTTTGTTACTCTGGCGCTTGATCCCATAAATCTTGGAAATTTACCATTTCAAAACATCAACTTTTGCACTTTTTGCACACACAATTGTATTCACTATAGGAATTTGCTGGCCTAATGACACCAGGCATATAACAATTTCCTTACACTTTTAAATAGAAGATGAAAAAGTCTCATAAGTCAAAGGTCTGAAGTAGAGTAAAAAGTAAATTTTATAATACTTTTTGAATAAAATGTGGTAATACTTCATATTCAAAGGGATGAAGTTATAACTTTGTTTACTATTGCAGTCTACTTAAAGAAGCAAAACCGATTAATATGGAAGATCCCGACAGCTTGACGGAGCATTTGAAGCCACCTTTGACTGTGAACCTTCCAGACCCAATCTCTGTTGACGACAGACAGCTGTTGGGGAGGTGAGGATGTTTAAATTGTTTGTTTTTATATACCTACTAATTATTATCTGATTTAAGTTAAAAAAATAAAGCTATGTGTGCGTTTGCTATACTGATAATCTCAGTATTGTATTTTATTATCTTTAGTTTTCGAAATAATGTAGGCATCGAAAGCATTTATGGGCGTCACAAAATTCAGTATAACCAGGTTATCTTCAGTACGACTTGGACTTTTTAATTGGCTTTTTCCCCATTAGACAGGACAGGCTGTCTAATCCTCATTGATACCGCCGCAACCAATTGTCATGCTGATTATGTCTGACTCCAAACAAATCGAGGCCGCTTGAATGATCTACCGACTAAACTTAGCTCCACGGTCCTAAGGGCCCTACGGCTTGAGATGGAAGTGTATAATTGGCTTTAACAACACCCAGCCTTTAACTGAGATACCAAAGCTCTCTTATGTCAGTTTTGTTTGGGTCTTAGGGTAGTAAGAAGCGCCTATTCTATAGTTGGGCTGTTATTGCTTATCTCTCCTATAGTCCAGAACGTGTTACGTCCAAATATCACCTGTGCTTGAACTTGAGAAATATTTGATTGAACAAAAAGTTGAGTACACAAGTCGCCCAATAAGAGAAGCGAGAGCGAGTTTCTATCTCTCTTATTACAAAAACTTCTAAAACTCGGGTTTAAACCAGGTCTATGTAGTTTGGGTCTAAACCAAGGTCTCTGGTTTAGACCGGACTTTATTACAAAAACAAATGCAAGTACGATCTTCCAAAACCCTAAAGAAAATCATTCGTTCATTCGTTCGTTTTTAACGGCTTTGGCACCCTAGTTTTAGCCAATTTTATTAGTAAACCAATAATCGTTCCATTTCACGCAGCTTCGTTTGTAACCGACTTCATAACTATAGTAAAAATACATCTACAAAGTTGATAAAAAACATTTATTTTATAAGATAAATTTAATTTTAAAGTATATATAACAAGAAATGTAAGTATGAAAGAAAATATTCGTACTTACAGTTCTTATATACTAGAAAATATAATAATACATTTCACGTTGTAAAAATTGCTTGTTGGAACGTAAATTAAGTACCTATTCAACATTTGCCGCTCTTTTGACACCAAAGCATTTAATTAAACAAATTTATTTCGTTTTCTTTGAATTTTACAATGATATCGTTAATAAACTATCGTAAATAATAAGAGATCCTATAATTGGTGCCAAGAAGACAAGGTATGTACTTACCTAGTTTATATTTTATTAAAGAACTTTTGAAAATTAAAATATTAACTGTGCATAATTCTAAGTTCATAAAACGACGTACAGTTGGAAATGTGTCCAAAATATCCAAATCGTCTAAATCCATATCATCGAGTAAATCAATATCCATTATCAAGCCGTAAAGTCCGTGAAATATCCAGAAAATAAACTAATAGCAAGAACAATAAAAACCGAACAACAGCAAACACAAATCACCTACGCAAATCACAGACTATCTAGTTATAGTAGATACGTATGCACAAACTACAAATTGTCAGCTATCAAAAATCATAATTTCGTTGAAACCAGACTTAAACTAAGGGGTAGCCTAGTTTATCTTTAAACCAGAGATAAACCCGGTTCTTTGGGTAAACCGTGTCTTGTAATATCAATTTCATTAAAATCTGAGTTAAACCCGAGTTTTCATTTAGACCAGGCCTAAACCAGGTCATGGAATAACACGGTATGAGTCAAATGCATAAAAATTGCACATGTGCTATTGAAAATTTATCAAGTGAACCAATACAGGGAAAAATAACTTATATAAATAAATATTTTTTTAATAAACATTTTATTTAGCAGAATGATACTCGCTACTGTTGGCTTTCCTCGAGAATCTCCATATCCGTTGGTCTTCGTCTGGGCAAAAACCAGCCCGTTTTTTTATTTTCACCAAATTGTTGGTTCACCATGTGGGAAGCCTTCTAACGTTGACTATCCTCTCTCTTTTCCGCCCAAACAGCTGTCAGTCTTGTGTGCAATGTGCTCTGGCTATTGCCACTTCTTTTTCTTTCTCCTGTCCTGTTTTCAATTTTATTTGGGGTTGGTGTAACATGTTTTTCTCTTCCACTTTCCTCTATCTCTCGCTATTTCGACACTCACTTCCTTATTTTCTTGGGTCTTGCCCCCCCCCTGCAAGCTCATCCACTTTCATATCTAAAATTTTTCTAGTAACATGATCGTTCTCTCTTCTTAACACGTGACTTATACGAGGAAAGTCTATTACACTTAAGGTTCAAAATTGTTTGGACTATGTTGGTGATACTTGCTTTTCTGCGGATTTTCTTTCCGAATTATATACTGTATATAAACTTTTTTTGTATGTAAGTTAATATCTCTATTTGCGGGGAAGGTTCAATCCTCTGAAAAGATTATGCGACCTTTGAGTGATTCACCTTCACTATAACGGCAACATACTAACGTGGGGAGTAACATATTGTCCACTTCATTGTCTCGTTAGTAGTCTAAATATATATATGTATATCTCATGAAAGGTATGGGGTGTGGCTGATGGTGGGGCTGTGCACTCCTAATCCTGACACACCAGATGAGGTTCTCGGCAGATTGCTCTCCGTGCTGTTCCACTGGTTCCATGTCACATCCTTTTCTTATACAGGTAACATTTTAGAATTGTCATATTTGTTTTGGTATAAAATTATTGTTTCTCATTTCTCTCAATGTGTTATGTTATCTAGTTTCTATTTTTCTTCGATGTTTAACAAATAGGTAATATTTGTTTTGCAATACTGCAGTATTCTCATCGCTGTAATTCGATGTGAAAAGTAAGATAGCCAATCAAATTAGTGGCTATTTCACTTGTGCAGGCGAAACTGCGAATACAGTGGAGAAGTTGAAAGTAGAGCACGTATGTGGGTGGGTGCGCAGCATCGTACGGTCCGGGCGGGGCGTGGGCGTGTGCTGCCTGCTGCCGCACCCGCCGCGGCACACGCGCCACGCCGGCCACTGGGACACGCTGGCCTCCAAGGCGCACCACCTGCGGGACGGACTGCACAGGTAGCGCACGCTGGGCCACACTGCCGCTGCCGCACCCGCCGCGGCACACGCGCCACGCCGGCCACTGGGACACGCTGGCCTCCAAGGCGCACCACCTGCGGGACGGACTGCACAGGTAGCGCACGCTGGGCCACACTGCCGCTGCCGCACCCGCCGCGGCACACGCGCCACGCCGGCCACTGGGACACGCTGGCCTCCAAGGCGCACCACCTGCGGGACGGACTGCACAGGTAGCGCACGCTGGGCCACACTGCCGCTGCCGCACCCGCCGCGGCACATTGATCGTCGGAAAACTAACTTGTAGAACGTATTCAACGTATGCGTTCAATTCGTATTTTTTAGAGTTGTACTTATTTGACACAAATTCGTATTGAAAGAGCCCTTTACCTTACACCGCCTAACAGCCTTACAAATTGATTGTGTCAGTCAATACTAATAATAAATATTTGACAAATTGTTTCTTCTATCTACAGATTGTATTGCCTCATCCCGTACGGAATCATCACTCAAACAATTTGGGACTACATTATGCCGGCGTGGATGGAAGCAATATGTACAGATGTGCCCGAAAAGGTGAGCGTTTCTGTGTCGTGATGAATTAATCGCGTACGTGATAACACTCTGTGGACTGTGGATGTTGTAAAAGCAGACTCAGCGATTTAATGCAATTCAATTGGTGGGATGTGCTCAGACAGCACACTTACGTTTTAAAAATTTTGCGGTGTGTCTGTATTTTTTACCTGTCTAATATGTATTAATAAATGCTACAGTCTGCCTGCTGAGATAATGTTATTTTTACAGGATGTGTCAGTTCCTTACGTGTAGTATAATTAAAGTTCATTTTTGAGAATCGTGTTTAGAAAGAATAATAAAAAAATGAACCTTATTCCATGTATGTAAGCAACTGATACAGTCGTTCTTTCAGTGGTCTGCTTTGAAGTTTGTGTTACACTTTTGAAAAAAATGTATTTGAATTGTAGGAATTGCTGGAGCTTAAGGTTCCATTGGCCAAAATCCTGGAGCCAGATGGCACCATGGTGGGCGTGGATGAGCGAAACTTGTATAATTTTGCGGTGCTAAAAGTGACTGATACCCCGACGCCAGAGACGGTCCTGCCTGTGCTTGAATGGTTTCAGGTCAGCTAAATTTAAAATAAAAATATATGTTGAGTATTACATAACATGCTAAAAAATATACAAACATTTGCTTACAAGTGACAACATATATTAATAATAGTATATCATAGTTATATCGTTGTCGTAAACAGTGTACAGTGAATATTCTACGAGGTTATGTACAAAGTTTTACATTTTATGTTTTTAACCTGCAAAGTTAATAAATTATACCTGCACTCAGCATCAAAGAAAACCGTGTCTATCAATTCTGAGTCAGTTAATTGCAAGAAAAATAAATGTTAAATATTCGAATACACAAAACACAAAATTTAACACAACAGGGAAATTCTTCCGCGGACGGAAAAACACATACGTACATACATAAATGTTAAATAGATAAATGGATCCTGCGGTCCGAATTAATGTTTTGTGTCTCATAGCAGATAGGAGTACGCTCACAATAGCAGCTTCGAATTAGATCATATACGTTATTTTGTACAGCATATACAGTTGCACAAGATGTTGCTACGATGTAAATTCACTGGAATTTCACCGCCATACCAAGTCTGGATGATATTGAAACGAAGTGGCGAATTTTTACAAAAAGTTATTATACATATTTTCCGGACAGATTTCGTCATCAATCATCGATTAATGGTATTTTAGTTATTATTTTGTTGTTATTCTTTGATTTTATATTTAGTAGTTTGTTTAGACCGGTAATTCCCGAACTGGTCCAGGTAGACCCTCAGAGGTAAATGAGAGATTCGACAGGGGTCTATGCTGGGCGTAAGATCGTAAGCTTAATCGATCGTAAATTAATTTGAATTCGATAGTGAAGAACTAAAATGTTAGTTTGGCTTCTATCAATATAGGCAGATAATATTTTAAGAAGCTCAGTGACTGTTACTCGTAAGAACTTGCATATTTCATATTAAGTACAACGCGTCAAGACTAGCCGATATTTTTTGAGATAGATTTTTTATGAGATTTACAAATTGGTAGTAATGTAGCTGCAGTGGGTTCCCCTGATCCTGCAACATTTTGATAGTAGACTATGAAACAAAAGAGTTTGGGAACCTCTGGTTTAGACTTTATAGTTCATGTGTACATATGATGTGTGACCTATAAATCTTTAAAATATGGCAAAATATTATACCACAGATTCAAAGAATCCGTACTGGTATTGTAATCAGTTATTATTTTTGCTTCTTTTTTCAGACTATATCTATGTTAGAAGTCAAGATTCCACTGAATCAATTATTTGATCTCTTCAGCCACTGTGTGGTCAATTTACCCGAGAAAATATTTAAACCAGCATCGGGTAAATATGTTATTTGTAAAAAAAAATGTGCGTTTTGTTGGTCTCATCAATGAAGGACTAACTTAATCATGGGTATTTTTTGTTTCCAGATGGAACAAAGAGAGATAGTTCGCCAAATTGCGCTGAAAAAGACAAGAAAGAAAAGGATGAACAAATGAAACCTCAAAATTTGACGTGCGGTATTCTGATGCTTGACATTCTTCTGAAGCAGGTGATTTGCCTCATGATTTTTTGTAAAAAGACGTTATTCTGTCAAATATAATCTTAATCTAAATAATACCGTCGTCTACTCCTCCACTGTACCACAATCCACGCAAAATAGCTGAGAATTAGCGCCGCATTAATTTTATTTTAATATTTATTGTTTTATATTTCACAAAGTTCTATTTCATGGCTTAGCCGAATCGATAGAATGTTTGCTTTTTTTAAATTTAAATGCTTATTTATAATTTCTAAATAAACTGCAATGATACAAATACTTTATAGTTATTTATTTTGTTCACAGATGGAGTTGCAACAGCGCCGCATCAACATTCAGAACGTGAGCAGTGAAGCTACAAAGTTACTGCGCCTGATGCTCAAATCGAATCAGGCTAACACTATCGAACATGGTTAGTTGGTTTTTTGTTTTTTTAGGTTTACATTCTTTGCGCCTTGGTTTCACAAACATATAATTTGTTATTTAAAATATGTGACTAACCGTTTGGCTATTTTTATGTAGGTGAAAAGTGTATTCACTGTTCTTTACTTCTCTGTTATATTTGTACAATATGTGTTTACCCCCTAACACTGCCACTTATTGTTTTCTTACATCTGAGTTAATAACCTTTATGTTACATGACATATGGTAGTTATTATGTGTTGCATAATATATTGACTATATCGCCAAAGTTTCGACCATGATTTTGGCGACTCAAGAGGTTTTGATATAATTAAATTGTAAAAACAAAATTTGAAATTGACGTAAATTTTTTGTATTAAGATTTTGTACTTTTTCTAATAAATGTCTGTTGAGATGGTTTTTTGAGTTTGATTTCTCAATTATTTAATAATGAATGAAAATATTAGTTTAGATAAATAAAAACGGCAATTTATGTGCAACAATGATATAAATCAATAGACAAGTATATTAGTTATATACATATGTGAGATACATTTGGTAAGCCGCACATTGACAAGTTTGTTCGCCAGCCGCGTGCCTGGCGGAGGGTGCGTGCTCGTATTGTGAGGCGGCGGCGCTGTGGCACCAGCTGGCCGTGTTGCTGGTGCGCGCGTTGGCGCCCGACCGGCCGCGCCACGCCCAGGTACGGCCGTCACCGCCACCGGCACCTGCCCCTGTGCAGCGGGGCGGCGGCGCTGTGGCACCAGCTGGCCGTGTTGCTGGTGCGCGCGTTGGCGCCCGACCGGCCGCGCCACGCCCAGGTACGGCCGTCACCGCCACCGGCACCTGCCCCTGTGCAGCGGGGCGGCGGCGCTGTGGCACCAGCTGGCCGTGTTGCTGGTGCGCGCGTTGGCGCCCGACCGGCCGCGCCACGCCCAGGTACGGCCGTCACCGCCACCGGCACCTGCCCCTGTGCAGCGGGGCGGCGGCGCTGTGGCACCAGCTGGCCGTGTTGCTGGTGCGCGCGTTGGCGCCCGACCGGCCGCGCCACGCCCAGGTACGGCCGTCACCGCCACCGGCACCTGCCCCTGTGCAGCGGGGCGGCGGCGCTGTGGCACCAGCTGGCCGTGTTGCTGGTGCGCGCGTTGGCGCCCGACCGGCCGCGCCACGCCCAGGTACGGCCGTCACCGCCACCGGCACCTGCCCCTGTGCAGCGGGGCGGCGGCGCTGTGGCACCAGCTGGCCGTGTTGCTGGTGCGCGCGTTGGCGCCCGACCGGCCGCGCCACGCCCAGGTACGGCCGTCACCGCCACCGGCACCTGCCCCTGTGCAGCGGGGCGGCGGCGCTGTGGCACCAGCTGGCCGTGTTGCTGGTGCGCGCGTTGGCGCCCGACCGGCCGCGCCACGCCCAGGTACGGCCGTCACCGCCACCGGCACCTGCCCCTGTGCAGCGGGGCGGCGGCGCTGTGGCACCAGCTGGCCGTGTTGCTGGTGCGCGCAACATTGATGATTCTATAGTGAAAGAAAAGATCATGAGGCAACCTGCGTACACTTACGAAGAAATTCAAAGGTGTATGTATGTAGTCAACTAATTCGCATTGGGCCAGCGTGGTTGACTAAGGCCTAAAATTACCCTAACATAGTTATAGGGTAGGCTCGCGTCCTTCGGCCCGTGTTGCCATCTGGCCGTCTGTCCGTCTCTCACTGCCGCTGTCTACTGCTCGCAGCCGTCGCCGGAGGACAGCTGGCCGGAGCCGCAGTCGCGCAAGCATGCGGCTGAGGACGAGCGTAGCCGCTCGGGCGGCACGCCGGGCTCCTCGGTGGACGCGCTCATGTCGCTGGCGCACGGTGTGGCCGCGGGTGCGGCGCCCGACAAGACCTCCGTGGGCGGCGTGCTGGTCCACATGCCGCATGTGCGTATCTTCGCGCCACGGCTCTACGTGGGGGTGTTGGCGTCGGCGGTCGCTGTGCGGGCAAGAACTGATCGCGGTCGTCGTGATGGATATTATTTATTCAATAGTCCTCGTATTTCGAGCATATATTTTATTAGTGGTAACAAATTTGTAAATTGTTTTAAATTAAACTGCAAAGATATGAAACAAATCAGCAATGTAATCGTAACAGATATAATTGTCTGTAATAATTATAATGTACTATAATCATTCTTGTGGAATACAAAGGTAAAAGTAAATCTAAACAATAACCATTACGCATTTCATGCGTTTTTTTGTCAGTCTACAATAGATCATCGATTTTTTTCTTCAAATGCCTTTTTGGAGAACTTTCACTTCTTAATGATAAATAATGATTATATTGATGATATAATCAAAAGAAAATTGGAAATCCGTCAATCGAAATTGGAGCACCCGTCGCCCCACCCGTGCAGCGGCCGCCAACGTGGAGCGCCGTCCGCCCACGCCCGCTCGTCGCTGCCGGCTCGCCGTGGCGGCAGACGCTCACGGGAAACGCTTGTCATGTTTCTATATGTTTTTATGTCGTAGTGTCTCTCTGTCTGTCTGTCAGGGCTGTTAAATGTGCGTGTGCGCTGCAATTTTGACCGTGTAATTTCTTTTAGACCGAATACAGCAGAAGTTTGCAAGTGTCTCGATTTTATACCGACGGCAAAATTGACAATATTACAATTTTATTGTGTTTTTTATGTATGTTTGCATGTCAAGGTCTACAGTTGAATTAAGAAATCAGATTTCTGCCAAGCAACAGTAAGCGCAGCCTTCATGTTACCTGATATCAAATGACGATAATGCCGAAGTTGGATTTATGTACAAAATTCTGTGAATATGAAAATGAGAGTATGTTTATATTTTAAATGTTTCAAAAATGCGTGCGCTATTTTTATGTAGTTGACGTGTAATCCTAATAGATTGAAATCGAATCTACAACGCTCACAAGAACCACAGCGTATATTGACAATGTATGATATACTAGCGACCCGACCAAACTTCGCACGGGTGCAATGCTATTATACATATAAACCTTCCTCTTCAATCACTCTATTAATAAAAACCGCACCAAAATCTCATGCGTAGTTTTAAAGATTTAAGCATACATAGCGATATAGGGACAGAGACAGCGACTGTTTTATGTAGTGAAGATTTCGGGTACACTGACAGCAATTCAAATACAATTTCACACTTAAAACTGCAACACAACAATACTATGTGCATTAAAGCAGTTGAGAAAACTGCATATATATCCTCATCAATATGAAGGACGGTGTCACTTTGGTATCCGCTCTTTTCTCAAGCGCACATGTCCTTTAGGTTGCGCTTATCGTACCTTCTCCTAAGGTGCGGTCACATTCCAATCCATCAGAGCCATAGGGTCGTTATGACCGACGTGGAGTCCTATATAACCTCGCTGCACTTGGTAGCGGAGTATTCTGGCCACGTTCGGTGCTCCTTAATGGTGGATTCTCAACCTCTCATTTAGCAATTTTCAAATCGGTCTATAATTGAGATGTAGTTGTGTTTGTTTATAGCATTAGTAATAGTACTTATAATAATAAATGGAATATAAATGTTCTTTTAAAAACTTGCAGCGTGCATAATTGTTTCTTTTAATATTCATAAAAATACAAATAAAAACCCTTGTAGAATTTATGTCGTAGATATATGTTGCTTTGTTTACAATTTTACTTGTCTTTTTGGAATTTAAAACGATCTTTTAAAGTGTTCTACTAAACTTTTTTTTTTCAAAGTTCTAGACTTGTTTTCTATTGTTACCCGTGTAGAGACTTGCGGTTAGATAGTCTTTTTTATTCTTATCCAATCTATTTTTATTTTTCGTAAAAGTCTTAAGATGTCTGCCCGCCACGCGAGTCGGCCATGTTTTAGTGTCCTCCGTATCTACATAAATAGATGTATAGTTTGTTCATTTCATGCAACTCTCACTCATAAGCGACGTGTCTTCGGACCCCGTACTGACAAAGTCGTCAGGCGACACGCAAGTATGTCAGTCTATCTCTTTCTTACTACTACTTTCCTTGCTTCTTCACGTGTGTGTATGTGTGCATTTTGACGTTTAATGTTGTAGCTTTTCGCCCTTGACGGATCTCATTAAAATATATGTTGAATTGATGGGTATCAAAAATTATCATTAACTATATTTTCTATTCCTACTCCTTGAATTGAATAAAAGTGATTGATTGCCAAAATGACTTATTATTTTCATAACTATGTAAATTATTGACGCCATTTTTAATGAGATCTCTTGAAATTCTTTCGTCCTTATTCGTATAATATATCGCTAACGCCATCTTGAAAAGAAGACAATGGGGATATTACATTTTGAAGGAATGTGAATAAGGATGTAAGAAAATGTAACATTTGACTGTAAACCGGAATGTACTTACTCAATTGTTGTTTACTTGTTATGACATATTAGATGTTTAGTGTTAGAGTAGTTTAGATTAAGAGTTATCTTTACATTATATAGTATTAAAACTAACTTAAATATTTAATTAACTGTAGTTATTGATAAATAGATTATTTTTATTTTCTTAGTTATAGGTATGTAGTAGAAAATATAGTATGTGAAAAAAGTATAGCGAGATGGAGTAAAGGAGAATTTTGTGAAAATATTGACAGAAAAACAGAGTCAACTCTACAATTGGCAAGCATAATGTTATTTACACTTCTCATTTAGAGTGAACTATTACAATTTATATTTAACGATCTAGTAAAGCCAGGGATACATTTTTTAAGTAATTTTAGTCTTGTGCCATTAACTATGGTATCTACAGAAATTTCAAATTTGCAAAGTATTTCTATTGAATTCTTTTACCAGTGAATAAAGTTTACTTTGACTTTACAAATAACATATCAAGAATGTAGTTGAAATATTCGCTATGGACGAGGACCGGTCAAGACGGTTTGGTAAAGATGCGGGTCCGAGTCAAATGTTTATCTGGCGTTTTTTAATTTATATATTTAATATTTTTATAAAATACAGAGTCATAAAAAATAGTTCTAGTAAGTTTACATGTTATAAAAGTATGACTTGAACTCTAAGACGTGTGCAATTAAGTCACTTTGTAAATATATTACATTCTACATAAATAAATATGATAGCCGTTGTTGTTGACTGTATAAAAAATGTTACCCTGCAATAAAAGTTTGTCACACGAAAATTGAGCATGAAAGCGCAATAAAATTTTAAAAATTGAGCATAAATTGCGAGCTTTGTAAATCCTATATGATCATTTCTATAAAAATTTAATGGAAAAGTTGTATAGTAGGAATTTTGTTTTGATATTTCTAAAGTAAAATACACTCTAATAATACACCTTAAAGAGTTAATTGGAAGTTCAAATCATTATATATATTGCTAATTTTAAACAGAATGATTTTAAATCCTTCCTCTCAAATATTTTAATGCAACGCGAAACTTTTCAATACACCAAAATTATACTATCAAATCGAATTATAAATAACTAGCGTACAAAGTGACATAAAAAAATTATATGTTTTAATTTTCAATTAAATCGTAAGCCCAACTTTCGTATGCAACACTCAACGCTTTGTCATTTTTAAACCGTTAACATTTACTAACATCTACGTTTATGATGTAAAAATTTCAGACGAATTGGTATCAGTTGTTAACTTCTACATTTTGTTTCGTCATCTTTCTGAGTATTTTCTTTGCCCTAAATAGAATAATTTTATATCATATTTGAACTTGATTCATTATATGTTATATGTCTTTATTCTTTATCCATCGCCTTACTAAAGTATTCAACTACTTTTTGGGTTGACTGATTGCAAATGCCTTGTGGGATAAAGTTCACCGAAGTAAAAAAATAATGTTTAATAATAAATAAATTTTGAACTCAAAATAGTGTAAGTATATTGTTATTTTTTGCGAAATGTGACTGTTCGATATTGATTGCCGTGATTTATCCTATTAAAGCTTCGTTGGTACTAACGCTTTACAGACTGCTTAGAAAGTGCCAGACTATTCTCCACGACGCGATTCTTGCGCAAGTTTTTGAGATACGATTAAACTAATATGCACAGTATAGTTATAGCGAAACGATTCATTTTATAACGATGCTTAAATGTCTGAAATGTAAATGACTGCAAATACGAGTATATGCGCGTGCGCAGATCATGACCGCCACGGTGGAGACGATCACCGAGCAGTTGGACATGGCGGCTGCACTCCCACCAGATCAGCCTCCAATTGCCACCGCTCATACAGTGACCCTCACCGATACGGATGTCGCTACGGCGACGGCTGATGTGAGTATGACGGCATATAATAACGACAATATTCCTAAATATAGAGTACATTATATTCTGATACAATAGTGAAATTTAAGTGGCAGTGGGTAGAGCACATTACTTGTTGGATTAAAGGTTGTAGGGACTGTGCGGTCGACGAGCGGCTGGCATTCACCGAAAAACGCAGCGTTGGCAGGTATGCCGATGCTAACAATTTATCTTTTAGGAGAGCTATGAAACGAGGTGGAATAACGAATTGGTGAAGTTCACATTTACCCACTAAAATATCGATTTAGAAGAGCCATTAAATTAATAACGCATATGACATGACAAGTAATTTTCCATAAAATTGTAATGGTTTCTTCAATTGACGATTCCCTATGTGGATGGCAATCACCCAGGGTAAGAATGAATCGCGTACCCAATCTATAGGTTGAAAATGAGGTTCAGCGTTTGTTCAGCAGTAATTTTGGAAGATGTCACTACTACCGTCTAGTCTACTTCATAGAGTAATGTCTATAACCGATGATAAATGTAAATTAATTGCAATAATTGAGATATTTATGCCGAAACACAAAGAAAAACTCTGCCAGCATAATTATTTTCTCATTTTAATTCAAGGTCCGTATATATAGAGATGAAGAATAGAAAAGCTTGTAGAGACTACACGCTGCCCCTATAAGCATATCTTTTATTCTGTAATAACAAGTTTTTTACTTGACTTTGGAATAAAAAAATATGACACCTTTTGTAAATGTAATAAGGACGTGTATTGTTTCTAGTAGTGACTTCAATTTTATCTTAGAGAAACATTAATATAGCAATTTTAGAATTAAGATTCCACTTGAGTCGAGTCATTTGCATGACTTCTTTTTGATATTGTCATGTGCAGGTGTCAACGCCCAACCTGCTAGGTGACAATGAATGCTCGGCGGACTCGGCGGAAGATGACATGACTAATTTCTGGCCGACCTCGGCAGGGAAGTTTCATTTCTGCATCGAGGAGTTGCCGCAGGAGTTGCAGTACATACACCAGCTATTGCAGGTTAGTTGTTTAGGAATGCTGAATAGCTAAACTTAATAATAGTAATAATTATTTGATTATACTGCCGAAGTAAAGCGGATTGGAGGGGGCAGCAAGGTGTCTCTTTTTGCTGCTCCCAGTCAGTAACTTTCTCCAGGTGTTACATTAAAACATTGTTTCATAGTCACCTAATATTAGCTGTTATTGAAAGTGCCTTATTTTAATAATATGACGCTGTTTCAATAAGATTTCCTTTTACGTGCCTTTCTTTGGTTTCTTTTAGTGTGATGGATAGAGTTCGGAATTAGGTAGAGTTATTCATGTACTTACACTGATTTCATACAGCGAAGCGAGATTTCACAAAATGGATATCTAGAAAAAAATCCAAATAAAAAGTTATTTACGTTTACACAATTTAAACTGCTGCACGCGCGTCGTTGCCAAACTTGCATCAATGACATCGGATTTCTGAAGTTGCAAAATAACAATACGCGCGATGTTGCCACATTTGTAGTTCGCACAATACACACATTTGTAGTGCGCTCACTTGTTTCCTATTATGTTTTGTGTGGTGAATCCTGTTTGACCCTGGCTTGTTTACTGGATACTGGACTCTACTTGTTTGTTTGTTTGTAAAACTCTTTATTGCACATACACATAAATAATACACAGAAACATAAATAATACATACTACTTAATTCGACTATTTATAAAAAAGGTGAAATATGCGTAGGAGAATTTGCTTCAGACTGTCAATAATTTGTATTGTGAGTTAATGTAACCTAATAAAAAAGAAACAAAAGAGGTGAACGACAGTTAGAAAACGCAATCGAATACAGATTATCAATAATTAACACTTATTTAAAAAAAAGCCTAAACAGAAGATGGACTTGGAAGTCACCAGATGAAAGTGTCAAAAACGAATTGACTACATCATGACAAATATCCCAAAAATTATCCAAAACTATGAGGTTCTAAATAACGTGAAGTTTAGAACAGACCACCGACTACTTAGAGTAACAGTTCTAATGAGTCAATTGAAAAAAAGTAGAAAAAACTAAACCACAACCAAAAATCCAGAAAACAGAAAAAGAAATAAGACAATACATAGAAAATCTCAAACTTAACATAGAAAATGAAAAAGCTGACATCAGAAACGTACAATCCTACTATGATGCGCTAGAAGTAATTATAACAAAAAGTCTAACTAGCCAAAACAAAAGGAAAAGCGATACAAAATATTCAGCGAAGAAACATTAGCATTAATTAATAAACGCAGTGAATTAGCTATAAAAAAGAATAAAGATGTAAATACAAAGAAAGAATTAAGCAAATTATATAAGGACACTAACAAAGCGATCAAAAGAGACTATAGTATGCACAGAAAAAGGATAATAACAGAAAATCTAAATAAATTCAGAAGTACAAAAAAAGCATTTAAAGAATTAAACTCAAGGAAGACTTGGATATAAAAACTAGAAAGCCAACATAAAGAAACTAAAACAAGACAAGAAATTATACAACAGGCAACTACTTCCTACCAAGAACCTTTTTACAAAAAATAAAGATAAAACCATCGAGGAAGACAACGAATCAAGTTATTGTTGTAATACGGAGACAATTAGACCGATAGAAGAAGATGATATATACGTGCAGCTTAGATAACTAAAATCAGATAAAAGCCCAGGTCTCGATGGAATAACCAATGAAGCTTTGAGATTAGGCGCAGCAATCTTACGTAGGTCGTAGACCTCTCACAGAACTATTCAATCACATACTAGAAGTTGAGAGAGTACCAATTCAATGGTGTATGTCAGACATCATACTATTATACAGCTTGACTACTACATTTTCTACAAAATGATTTACCAAATCTACTGGAAGATGTGCCACTTACCATTCTAAGATACATGTGGTTTCAACAAGGTGGTTGCTCAGCTCACTATGCCAGCTCAGTAAGAGAATATCTCGACGAGGAATACCCAGGCAGATGGATAGGACGATCTGGTACTATCTCGTGGCCAGCTCGTTCCCCAGAATTTTAATCCAGGATTACAAAACAAAATAAAATGATTAGAAAATCAAGTTGCTACAAGCAACAAACAGGAAAAAATCACCCAGGGGTAAATTTATCGATATTTTTAAATGCTAGATTTTTTTTTAATGGTGACTTAATTTTTTTATTTTATGATAACATATATTGAGGTAGTCACCACCAGCTTTCGGCTTGATGTCGGCTCCTGGACACAAAAAAGAAACCCTCTTGACATCGCACTATGACCAATTAGTTTACTGGCAAATAATACAAAATATTCTCATTCTATAATTCTTCACGCATAACACATACAATGAAAATGCACAACCAATAGAACAATTTCGCTCATTAGCTACACTAGACCATATTACAGAACACTGGAGCAATAATAGAGAATATATAAGAATTAAAAAAAAACACTATATCGATTACAGCAAGCATGGCCACAGCTCTATATGGAGGCACTAAAAAAAGTTTAAACATAAATTCAAAATATATCAATATCTAAAGTACATTATAACAACAGCATAAGCAATGTCAAACTAGAATCTAGAGGGGAGGCAATTAGGATCGAAGGAAGAGTCAGAGAGGGGGATCCCCTATCACCTAAATTGTTTATTACGGTTTTAGAGGCTATCTTTCAAAATAAAGACTGGAAAACTAGAGGCATAAAAATAAACAACAGCTACCTAAGCCATCTCAGATTTGCGGACGACATAGTTATATTGTCTGAGACAGCAAATGAACTACAAGATATGCTCCGCTTCCTGCACCAAGCAAGCTCAAAAATTGGCTTAGAGATGAATGCTACAAAAACTAAAATCATGACAAACAGCATAGAATGGCCTATTAGTTTGATAGAAAAATCTATAGAATATGTCAACAGCTACATCTACCTAGGCAAACAAATGTCATTTTCTAAAAAGCGTAATGAAGACGAAATCGAAAGAAGAACAAATATCATCATCACAGTTCATATACGTCCCCAACGAGGGGCTCGAGCCTACCCTAACTAAGTTAGAGCGATTAGACCTTAGTCAACCACGCTGGCCCAGTGCGGATTGGTTGACTACGTACACCTTTGAATCGCTTCGCAGATGTACGCAGGTTTCCTCACGATGTTTTCCTTCACCGTAGGAGCGTCGGATAAATGTACATATGAAATTCGGAACGAAAAACACATTGGTACACGATGGGGATTAGATCGCGGGCCTCCCGATTCTATGCGGCGCACAAACCAGTGCCGAGACCACAGCGCCACCGACGCTCCTAACAAATATAGCCTGGAAGAAATTTTGGTCACTCAAAGAAATTCTAAAAGGATACTACTTGATAAACCTTAAGAAAACTGTATTAGACACCTGTATACTGCCTTCTGTACTGTATGGTTGCCAAACGTGGATATACACAATAAAAGCAAAACAAAGGATAACAACAACACAATTAGCTATGGAGAGAAGTATCCTAATCCTAAACATTAGAAAAATACAAAAAATCCGGAGCAAAGCAATCAGACAGAAAACAGAGGTAACATACGCCTCGCACAAGCTCTAAAATTGAAATGGCAGTGGGCAGGCCCCATATCGAGATACAAAGACAACAGGTGGACAATCAATGCTACAGTGTGGGAGGGCTAATCGGTAAAAGAAGAGTAGGGAGACCGAATAGACGATGGGCGGACGACTTAAAGGAATTAGCAGTAAAGGACTGGGAAATTGACGGCAAGGACAGAGTGAAGTGCGGGAAGTGGAAAGGACTGGAGGAGGCCTTCACCCGAAGAGGGGTCCATAACCAATAGCAAAAATAACGTTTACTAACATTTAGAGTAAGCAAAACACTAATAACTAATATCTAAAAATATCAATTACTAATATTAGAATTGTAAAAATAAGGTTATGGAAATAAAGGCTTTTTATTTATATTTTATTAATAAAAATAGTATTATTTGTAATATTCGATGCAAGTACATAAACAACTTTAGCTAATTCCGACCTCTGGTGATGGGGGAACCATCCATCCCCTTTCTTGTCTCATGCCTAGTCGTACAAATAAGGATAGCGTCAGGCTTAAACTAAGACTAACTAAAAATAATACTTTATCCATCTATTCTCTATCTAAATACTTTAGTGCAATCGTTTCGGTACTTGTTCGTACTTAATTACCAAGCTTTCGATGGCGTTTAACAGGAACTAAAGAACACTTCTCGGCCCGATGTCCTGTACCACCTGTTGCAATGCCTGCAAGTCTTGGTGCTGAATGCTGACGCGTTGGCTGACCACAGAGGCTTCCTAATCTGGTGTCAGGAGAATTTGCTTATTGACAAGTAAGTGATAAAGGCTGTTAAACATATTGGGAGCTTAATATTAATATTTTTCTTCTTTACACATAAAGTTTGTTGTTCTTGTGTCTGTTAAACATATGTCCCACTTAAATTTAGGCAATTTTTAGGAGGATTTCACTTACCCAATTAAAACATAATTTAACCCGATTCTTGCTCAAACTCATTATTATTTTCTCCAATTAGAAATAAGATAACTTTCCGCTTTGCAATGCAGTCACTTATTCTACAATTAAATAGGCAGTCTTTAAATTTTTTAGTGCCAAGGAGCGCCGTGGCGCTCTCTAAATGGCGCGCTTTAAATGTTAGGTCACCCATTATAAGACTCACCACAACTAATGTTAACCAACTATAGCAAACATCTTTCATCTTAATTTAACGACATTAAGACGGGGTTAGAAAGCTCTATTAATGTGCGAGTGTAAATGTAAGTAAGTGTAGTGGTGGTCAGGCGGAAGTGACAATGACGCGTCATCATCATCCTCGTCAGCTTGTGGAACGTGTGCAACGCGTGCCACTCGCACATCTGCTCAGTCAGCGTGCCAGTACTGCTCCACTGCGTGACTTTGCCCGGCGGTGCTGACGTCTTCTGCAGCCTCATCCGGGACCAGTTCCACAACCAGGACTCCAGGGTCAGGTTCACCGCGGTCGAAAGGGTCACCATTATCATCAGGTACGTTGAAATATATATATTAGCATAAACGCTAGCACTCGCCTAATATTCCCTTAGTCATGAGCTCTTCTTAATCTCGACATTAATATAATTGATAATTATGATAAATAAATAATCTATATTATGACTAAATAATCTAATTATTTCCCTCATATAATCACGCGTCTTTCCCATGAGGGTAAGCAGAGATCATAGTTCATTGCACATTTCCACTTGCTTACCATCCACACATACTTCCCAGCTTCCTCGACTTTCATTACTGGTTATGGTTACTCTTAGAGATCTTTTTAGTTTGTTTTAGGTACTAGTGGGATGTTAGTAATAATTATAGCATTTGGCATTTCTTCACAAAAAAGCGTGAGATTCTCCATAGTCGAGTGGTTGGTATACCGGTTTCAAGGTGTCGCCATCTCTGAGGTCCCGGGTTCGAGTCTCGGTGGCAATAGATATTTGCGTGATGATGCGAGCATTTGTACCTTAGTCATGGTTGTTATAATATATTTCTATCAAATTTATTTATATATGTATGTCTATCCGTTACCCTAGATTCCATAACACAAGCCTTACAGAGCTTACTTTGGGCTTGGCTAATTGGCATAAGTGTAAGAAATATTTATTAATATTTTTCAAA
This sequence comes from Scirpophaga incertulas, assembly GCA_036419045.1. Lineage (NCBI taxonomy): Eukaryota > Metazoa > Arthropoda > Insecta > Lepidoptera > Crambidae > Scirpophaga > Scirpophaga incertulas. The sequence continues at coordinate 15,353,298 of CM071628.1, read as the reverse complement.
TTGGATTAACATAACCATTTTTAAATAGTCATTGCTATCAGCATAAATAAAAAAGCAATGTAATATCTATATAGGTTCATGGACGGATCCCCTGTCAAATCGAGCTTACCACTTCAAACTGCATTGGCAACCGCATTCTGTTACTTGATATCGAGTATGGACGATATAAATGTGTACGTGGCACAGCGAGCTACGCTCTACATAGGTACTATACACGACAAGGCTATCGAGGTAAGTTTATCTCTTATTTTTAAATGTATTAATTCTTTAAGATATAAAAGTTAAAGGCTTGTGAAAGGCTCGTTTGCTTTCGATACCCAAAATGCCTATTGTTATCCTTGCGGAAAGCCCATTGATAAAAATATGGTTATATATTATCTTAAGAAAATGTAAATGAAATGAATTTTATGAAAACAATTGCAGTATTTCGTTACCTTATATCATTATTTAAACCACAGAAATTCAAAAAGTTTGCAATCTGATGAAGTAGGGCAGGGTAGGCGAACCCGTGCCATATTCTTTATGAATCAATGTGCCATTTTTTCTAAAAAAGGTGTAATGAGGTCATTGCCGTGCCATCAAATATTTTTGACATTCAGATTAAATTACAAATACACATAAAATATTAAATACACATGTTTTATGATCGGCGATGTGCCCAAAATAATGTGTCGCGTGCCATTGGTTCGCCTACTATGGAGTAGGGTCATAAAATGAAGTCAAATAATGAACTCAAATACACATTTTATTGTAGCGTTCTTCATTATTTTCAGTGAATTTCATCAGGGCGATTTATATATCTAATGTATGGATAGATTGTGGTATTGCTAGTATAGAACACCTGAATATATGCTTTTCTATATTATTTGTAGATGCTATTATATTGTTTGGAGACGCAGTTCGACTTGGTGATTGTAGACCGCCCCATGGTACTGCAGTCCATTTACCAGTTGCACAACACGCTGAGCGATCGCCGCATCCTCGCCTGGGAGTTCTTCCTTAACAGGTGGGGATCATACGGGGTTCGAATACTGGGTGAAATGTTTCGTACAGGTTCTGTGATATAGGTTATATATGTATTCTTCGAGTTTCATCGTGAGAGTTAATATAGCAATTTTTCCGCTGAGATGAATGTCTCAAAACAATATTCTGTATTGAATCGTTAACCTTATGTACAGTACATTTTGGTGTGTTGTGTTGAGTAGTAGAAAATCGACAGGTTTCTGTAGTAAAAAATAATTTTTTGAATATCTATCTTGGCAGGTTTGAAGCGCTGTTTCTGGAAGCACAAATAAACTCTAACAAAACTGTCGACTTTAGTAATCTTAGAGGTGAGGGTTGAGTGAGATAATTATAAAAAACTTATTCGACTTTTTAGTTTACCCATTTTTGTTATTTATCTCCGGTTAATATTTTGCCATCATTTTGTTTTTGGTTATTTCAAAAAATTAAAAATTTTCAGTTTCACAATCAGATTATTTGAGAGAATTCATTACTAGTTTATTAAAGATTGTTTGTTGCATATTTTTATTTAACCTTTATTATTATTAATATTCATTAAAGTTAGTTTACATAATGTGCGTTGTCCGCCGTCAGAGCTGGTGAGCAGCGACACGAGCTCGGAGTGGTTCCTGTACAAGGTGCGGCGCGCGCACGAAGCGCTCAGCGTGTCCGCGCGAGAACCCGCGCACTCGCTGAGCGCGTCCTTCGGCACCAAGTGGCCCTACAAGCGGACCATCTCTGCGCCCGCCGCCGTGCCCGCCGACCCCCGCCACGGTGAGTGCCGCCGCGTGGGCACCGCGGGGACCACAGCGAGCTCGGCACTCGCTGAGCGCGTCCTTCGGCACCAAGTGGCCCTACAAGCGGACCATCTCTGCGCCCGCCGCCGTGCCCGCCGACCCCCGCCACGGTGAGTGCCGCCGCGTGGGCACCGCGGGGACCACAGCGAGCTCGGCACTCGCTGAGCGCGTCCTTCGGCACCAAGTGGCCCTACAAGCGGACCATCTCTGCGCCCGCCGCCGTGCCCGCCGACCCCCGCCACGGTGAGTGCCGCCGCGTGGGCACCGCGGGGACCACAGCGAGCTCGGCACTCGCTGAGTGCGTCCTTCGGCACCAAGTGGCCCTACAAGCGGACCATCTCTGCGCCCGCCGCCGTGCCCGCCGACCCCCGCCACGGTGAGTGCCGCCGCGTGGGCACCGCGGGGACCACAGCGAGCCCGGCACTCGCTGAGCGCGTCCTTCGGCACCAAGTGGCCCTACAAGCGGACCATCTCTGCGCCCGCCGGCGTGCCCGCCGACCCCCGCCACGGTGAGTGCCGCCGCGTGGGCACCGCGGGGACCACAGCGAGCTCGGCACTCGCTGAGCGCGTCCTTCGGCACCAAGTGGCCCTACAAGCGGACCATCTCTGCGCCCGCCGCCGTGCCCGCCGACCCCCGCCACGGTGAGTGCCGCCGCGTGGGCACCGCGGGGACCACAGCGAGCTCGGCACTCGCTGAGCGCGTCCTTCGGCACCAAGTGGCCCTACAAGCGGACCATCTCTGCGCCCGCCGCCGTGCCCGCCGACCCCCGCCACGGTGAGTGCCGCCGCGTGGGCACCGCGGGGACCACAGCGAGCTCGGCACTCGCTGAGCGCGTCCTTCGGCACCAAGTGGCCCTACAAGCGGACCATCTCTGCGCCCGCCGCCGTGCCCGCCGACCCCCGCCACGGTGAGTGCCGCCGCGTGGGCACCGCGGGGACCACAGCGAGCTCGGCACTCGCTGAGCGCGTCCTTCGGCACCAAGTGGCCCTACAAGCGGACCATCTCTGCGCCCGCCGCCGTGCCCGCCGACCCCCGCCACGGTGAGTGCCGCCGCGTGGGCACCGCGGGGACCACAGCGAGCTCGGCACTCGCTGAGCGCGTCCTTCGGCACCAAGTGGCCCTACAAGCGGACCATCTCTGCGCCCGCCGCCGTGCCCGCCGACCCCCGCCACGGTGAGTGCCGCCGCGTGGGCACCGCGGGGACCACAGCGAGCTCGGCACTCGCTGAGTGCGTCCTTCGGCACCAAGTGGCCCTACAAGTGGACCATCTCTACGCCCGCCGCCGTGCCCGCCGACCCCCGCCACGGTGAGTGCCGCCGCGTGGGCACCGCGGGGACCACAGCGAGCCCGGCACTCGCTGAGCGCGATATATATAACAAGCAATAAATATAATGATCGAGCTCGTTAAAGAAAACAACGTTTGCGTAAAAGAGATGAATTTTCGAATCATAATAATTAAAAAACAATCCTCTCAAAGTAAAAAAATATTATATTAATATATATAAAAATGTTATTTAATTGCGACCTAAACTACACATATAATTAAAACCATTAAAAATTATACTCTTTTGTTCATCATCAACTCAACTTTGACTCTGAAGTTAGCACTACACTAGCAATAGTCCCTTATACACTTCGTTATCTTATTGATGTATATAAACAGTAACTGAAAAAAAAATTGCAGTGTCTGGTTATTTTTAATTTCGTCATACAGAGTAAATCTTCGGTAGTATAGTGGTCAGTATCCCCGCCTGTCACGCGGGAGACCGGGGTTCGATTCCCCGCCGGAGAGATCTTTTTGTTTTTTTTTGTTGCTATTTATTTTTAAATATGTTCATAGTTATTTAATTATAAATAATTTTATTAAATAAAAAATAATAAAAGAAAATAAAATAATTGTTATCAAAAACATGTTATAAGATAATAACATGAGTTTATTATAAATAAAAAGCATTTTGAAGTAGAGTTTCTGTGTTTTCGTCTACATATAATGTGCTGGTTATATCTATGATAATATTGTAAAGACTTGTATTTTTGTATCAAATAAACTTAAAAACGACTAAGACTATTAAAAGAATTAATTAATTCATCATCATCACAGTTGATACACGTCCCCACCGAGGGGCTGGAGCCTACCCTAACTACGTTAGGGCGATCAGGCCTTAGTCAACCACGCTGGCCCAGTGTGGGTTGGTTGACTACGTACACCTTTGAATCGCTTCGCAGATGTGCGCAGGTTTCCTCACGATGTTTTCCTTCACCGTAGGAGCGTCGGATAAATGTACATTATGAAATTCGGAACGAAAAACATATTGGTGGTACACGGTGGGGATTAGATTGCGGGCCTCAATGCGGCGCACAAACCAGTGCCACAGCGCCACCGACGCTCTTTTACATACCAACTTTTAACATATTTAAAGATCATTTACAGAGCATGCTCGATAAAAACAAAGAAAACGCTAATAATGTGTTCTTTTTGTTTGAATGCATTTTGCGTTGAATGTACATTCAGTAATATAAGTGAATTTGTTAATAGAGCGTGAAAAGGTGTACTCCCGGCAGTACTCCGCGCCGCTGCTGAAGCGCAAGACCTCGCGGTTCGGCCTGGGCCAGCTGCTGGCCACGCCGCAGTCGCTGGGCGCCGGCCAGAAGGGCAACAACGCGCACGGTGAGCTGTGCTATTTTCTATGAGCTCTGTGCTACGCTATACGCTATGCGCTGTGGTGGACGCAGGGGCTCGACAAACTATCTGCTCTGCTCTTTGCTATACTGGGTACTATTTATTATAATTTTAATTTAACTTTAATATATTCTTTTAAAACTGTATCACACGGCATTCCTGGTGTTTTCAAATTATATTTTTATTAGTTGTATTTCCTATATTATGTAATGGAAAGTGACTTCATTAATTATCCATATTGAAATCATTTTCCAAATTGACGACTCAGTATTTATTTAATACAGGGAAAAAGTAGCCCTTGCTGAGTTTCTTGCCGGTTCTTCTCAGTACAAGGTCTCCCGCCGTAGATTTGCGAACCGATGGCGTAGCTTTTCGACTGTCACAAGTGATTGTAACAGCCTAGACTGAATAAATGATTTTGATTTTATCAAATTGTATGACAAAGGGCGCTAAAGGAGAATGCCCATTGTAGTATGGACTTTAGTATCGCCAAAAATGATTTTGTACCATAATGATTTTTATGATATATTTTAGATTTTTAACTATATATTCAATTATTAAAAACTATTTGACTCTATTTCGATGGGTAAAATAGAAATTAAACACCAAAGACTTTCAAGTTACGAATTTCTCCTATCATCATTTTTGATAATACCTATTTAATTGTAGAAGATTAAAACTATAAATGATTAAGTCTATCTTATCCAATAAATATTACAACTATCCAATAATTCATATAAAATAATTAACTAATTTAAAAATAATTGTTTTAGCACATTGATATTAGCTATCTGTATAAAGAAACTCTTAAAGCAGAATAATGACTAAAATATTAGAGAAAGCAGAAAAAAGACTAAAGAAAATTAATTGTTTTGGTATTCCTTTTACCCTTTCACGAGAGGACAGTGGAATGTATCGAATATATTTTTGACCAATCGATCCGATCGTTAATATATGGCAATACCGAAGAGACTATTTATCAATGAAATTAGAATATCATCAATAAAAATACACGGCGAATGAAACGGAAGTGAAATAATTACTAATTATTATGTGGATTTATCTCCGGCGAAGTTTCGGCTTGGTATATTGCAGAGTTTTGTTAAAAATTGTTACTTATTTTTTGGTATTAGTTTGGTTAAGGCACAAGGACGAGTAAAGGTGATACTACGAATGGGCATACTCCTTTCATGATGCCATGCTGAAAAAGCTGATACAACTAATGCTTCTGACATTTATATCTTAAGTTGTGAAATGGTTAGTATGCCAATTGCAAAAAAAAACATATTTTATTTCAATACAAACAATATCTTCCCAGTCTCATAATTTTGAAATATGCAATTGTAGCAATTATAATGTCTTAGTTATTGATAAGTCCAGGTGAAGCTCGCTTCCACCTTCGGTTTTATTGTAACTTACCAGTAAGCAGCAACAGCAAGCGACATGAAGGCCAGCCGCCTCAAAGCCTCAAATTTGTAAAAGATTAATAATAAAAGAATACGCATCAATTGAATATTGATAAATTCTAAAGTATTGATAATATCTGTAAGAAAACAATTACATTGCTGCAGTTATTAATGGTCTTTCTAAAAATAAAATAAATTCCCAGTTTAGTTTGAAATAAGTAAAAAAACTCGTTTAAGTTTGATGAAATGTCACGTTTTTCTTGTAAAGAGGGCTGTATTGTCTGTTAAAGTAACATGGTTTCATTACCGAGTTTACAATTCTCTGTTTATACAGATGCCTTCCACTCTTTGTCCGGGCGATCTACCGACGACACGTTGACCACCGTTCTACCAAAAGCAATAGACTTGGAAGAGGCCGATAGGGAAACCACGAATTTGCTGGTGTTTCTTCTGATGCAGTTTTTGTCCAGGTATGAAATTATACTTGTACAGTTGTTGTGTGAAAATTCGTTATGTAAGTTACTATTCAAGAATGTTGGAATAATTAATTAAATACCTTGTGGACAACTATATAATAGAATACATGCCACCATTTAGATTTAAAAAATACATGACGCGTATGAATCTTTCGATTCGTGCTTTTATCCACAGACGTGCTCGTCTTCGAATTTGCAAACAAAATATTCCTTCCCTTCGTTAATACTTCCAAAGACGCTTTTCAATTAAAGGTATTTGCTTCAGGCCTGGCAATGCGCAATAGCTAAAATTTATTCTATTATTATTTTTTCTTCGGACGATCAAATCCAACTTCCCTGAATGGCAACGGCAGCTCATTTTGCGCATCGCTTTATACCCGGCGCAATGAGTGCTGGTTAAGCAGGCCAGTAGGTGGAAACGACAGCAGCGGTGCTGAAAATGGTGCTGTTGTACTTGAAGTACATTCGACACTCCGACGTGATCCTTGATCGAATTGGAAATTAACACCACACACTGAGTGTTATATTGAAGTTTCTTTACACATAATTAAATCCATCGAAGCCGTGGGCTCAAGGCTAAAGCTGTAGTTTAGTCTTAGTAGGCTGTTTAGTCGGTAGGTCATACTGTTCCGACTGCCCCGGCCGGGGTATGGAATACGACATAATTACCATAGCACTTGCCGGTGCGTTGGTATCCTGGGCACGTTTTGTGCTCCTTGTGAGGATTCTCAGCCTCTCTACTGAGAGAAAAAACAATTTATAATTAATTAAACACGCAACAGAGGAACTTGGTAAGAGCTCGGAATCACGCCGCATAACAAGCACAAAAGTGTACGGACCTTTGACCCACCCCACACGCCCAAATAACAACTTGGTTGCGAGAGAAAACTGAAGAATAACATTTAGCAGAATGAAGAACCAACGATAGATGCACAAACAAACGGAAGATGCAATCTCGGTGTCATCCAAAAAACTTGCTTGTTCCTTCATCTAACCAAAGAGGGACATAATCCGGACGTTATAATTGTAACGGGACACTGTTCCCTAAACAAACACCTATTCACAATAGGGTTGACCGTTATAAAGATTTGCTGGATTAAAGACGTCAGGCGTTAATCAAAAATACTTTAGTATTCTCGTACAATCTATGTGCATTACGTGGTCCTCTATTACCTACCGAGTAATAGAGGACCACGTAATGAGCGGGTGTGTATATGTGAATTTAATTTAAGTATAAGGCGCGTTGTTCACGCACAGTTGAAGTATGTGATTGCGGTTCAAATTTTTTGAGGGACGTCGAGTTTGTTGTAAATATTTTTTACAATGAATGTGCTTGGGGAGTTGAGGCACAGGATGAGTGATGATGAAACTTATTTAGGACGTTTTGTATATCTTAATTAAAATAAAATGTAATACCGACTTGAAACAACTGAAAAACATTTCGATATTTTTAAGAGACGACTAGATGATTGCCTCGACTGTTTATTTTGGCGATCAAATTCTTCTGATTGTTACGATATTTGGTTCTGTTAATCTTATTATTTTCACAGCGTATTCCTTGATATTACTTTTTTATTTAATGATCCTATTTACTTAAAAGTTATCCACAATGGAGATGTATTTACAATGAATATATATGTTTTCAAACAGATCGGATCAAGCTCACCCAACAGAAGACAAAGCAACAGCCAAGACTCAGGAACTAGTACTGAAGCACCTCTTTCTTCTGCTCGGGTACAACTGCGTAGAAAAGTATTTCCACATATCGCCGTTCACTTTGAGGTATGTTATTTGAATTTGAACTCCACGATGACGATACTTATACACAAATAAGTCAGCGGCAAGTAAAAAATGGTTGAAACATTGGTAATATTTCAACACTTGTTAGATATGCACTCTAGTATAAAAATGCTAAACCCTATAAAAAACAAAAAATAACTTTTAATACTACGTAAGTATCAACTAAAGCATGTCAGACTATCTACTCGAAACTTTGTGCCACCTTTATGTCGGAGGCATAACCGCTAATTTTGAACTGCAAGTGGTTATCTTTTTTTTTTTTCTCTTTATTTTAAAAGGACTTTTATCCAAACGGATATGTCAGTCCTATCGGAACATATACATAATCATACATAATGCGGAACATATTCACAGTTAATCTCAAGGTAGTCGCGGCGGGCACAGTACATTGTATAACATATGGGCCTCTTTGGAAGATGGCTGGGCTAAAATACTGTGGAACATACCAACATCCATAATATTAATTTTTAATCTGTTGATTAGTACTCTCCTAACATCTTGATAACGGACACATTCCACCAACAAGTGTTGGACATCTTCCAAGTGGTTATCTTGGCCTGCTGTTTACCGTACGTATGATTTTTTTGATTTAATTTTGTCGGGGGACCACTTTTTTTGCTCAGTGTTATTGCATCATTAGTGTAGTTGCGTACATATTTAGTTTTAAATTAGGTTCACTTTAATTCTGAATATCTACTTCCTTTAAAACTTTATCATAAATATAATTTTGTTTAGATAGGTGTTTTATTTTATACGAATGTTGTGATTAGGTAGGAATCATTTGATTTAGGTAAGTATTTTTGAAGGTGAAAAGCGGTCCCCCGACGCGACAAAATTTAATCAAAAAATTTAACCTAACAATCGATCTGACCTTGAAGACCTGAACCGATTTCCACCAAACATCACCAAACAACAGAACACTCTCGACGGATATACCTTTCAAACAAAAAAAATACCACATTAAAATCGGATCATCCGTTTTTGTTACGTTGCCTCAGACAGACATACACACTGACACACACATACACACACTGACAAACTTATAACACCCCGTCGTTTTTGCGCCGGGGGTTAAAACCAAAGGAGGCATAATCGGTTTTATTACGGGGGCTGATGCTTGTATGGCATCTCTCTAAATTTGAACCTAATGATTACAGAAAATAATTGTTAAATAATAATTAATATTCTATACTATTTTGATATATAAGTGGTGTTAAATTACATGGTGATATTTACTGTTTTTAGACAATCCTCAATCTTCAACGCGTTCATGGCTAATCTGCCTCAAGTGCTGGATCAGAATCACATTATGGGAGCCAGCATCGCAGAACCTACGCTTGCATTGCTACAAGTGAGCGCGACATTTTCATTATTACAAGTGACTTATGCTTTGTTACAAGTGAATTTGTTAATTTTTTTGTTTATTATCAGATAGTGTACATATTTTTGTCATTAACTAGCGGACCCGACAGACTTTGTCCTGTCAAATAGATTTGTACAGTGGCAGTTTTTTGTTCCTAATTATTTTATAGATAATGTCGCATAGCCAACCAAATCGCAAAAAAAGTCTAAATGACCTATTACATTTTGTGGCTATTCAATTTTGGAACGTGACTTTAAATCCTCCAACGATGTATTCTGTGCTCCAACGCACGCACGCACACTGTTTTGATAGATATGATTGAATTTAAACTATATGTAGCGTTAATAAAGCGCAAATTGACTCTTTGATGTTAGGAACACACCTTCATTGCTTAGACAACAGTGGGTGCTTGCAATATGAACTTTATACAATAACAATAAAGCTCAATTCGACTGTACGTTTTTGTTAGAAAACGTTTGCATGGGAAAATAAAAGGGCTGTTTTTAGAGTTTTTCCGATAATTATTCGAATTTTTCCCTTAATAACCATCCTTGAACAGAAAGAAAAGAATTGGCCAAATTGGTCCAGGCGTTGTTGAATTATGCGCTTACCAACACATTTTGCGATTCATTTTTATATATAAGATCATTTTTCTCGGATATTAGTTTCTTATGTTTGTTTTGAACTTGTTATATTGATTGTTATATTATGTAGTACTGCGGTGGATGTGGCGCCCAAACTCCTGGCGCGCTCACCCTGGCCGCGCTGGAGCCGCACGTGCGGCGCCACTGGCTCATGGCGCTGCTGGTGGTGCTGTACAAGGTGGGCGCTGCGCGTGGTGGTAGTGCTCACCCTGGCCGCGCTGGAGCCGCACGTGCGGCGCCACTGGCTCATGGCGCTGCTGGTGGTGCTGTACAAGGTGGGCGCTGCGCGTGGTGGTAGTGCTCACCCTGGCCGCGCTGGAGCCGCACGTGCGGCGCCACTGGCTCATGGCGCTGCTGGTGGTGCTGTACAAGGTGGGCGCTGCGCGTGGTGGTAGTGCTCACCCTGGCCGCGCTGGAGCCGCACGTGCGGCGCCACTGGCTCATGGCGCTGCTGGTGGTGCTGTACAAGGTGGGCGCTGCGCGTGGTGGTAGTGCTCACCCTGGCCGCGCTGGAGCCGCACGTGCGGCGTGTGTGTTGATAGTGTTTTTAATTAACAATTAAGTTTCCGTAATTTGTTTATGTAAGGAAAGCTTTTGAAAAATAATATTCCTTCTTAAATTATGTTATTTAAACTTTCTTTGTAATTTGGATTATACCTAAGTAGACATGGGTTCTAGTTCTAGCAAATAGTATTAATTCAGTAGAATATCAATAAATTCTCTGTTTCTGAATATGTGCTAAGATCCAACGTCAATAACTTTTACATTAGACATATAAATGAACTGTTTATTTTTTGATAAATAGAAAATTATAAGTAGATTTTTTATTTTCCCAGTATCACTACAGTACAGGTAATCTATGTACGCAAGTACAATCGCTAGTACGGATAGTGCTGAACACCGTGGAAGCGCAGTACCACCAGTGCAAGAGGATCCCGCCCATGATAGTAATGCCGCACGCTGCCAGGCCCAGAGGTACTCATAACCTGTACAGAGACATCTAATCACACTAATAAAACTCTCTGAAATTACATATTCCATATCGTACTAACAAATTATTTTACATTCGTTGCGTTTCAATGTTGGTTGTATGTTCGTGGTTTGCCATTTCCTTTTGCTATATTTCATACAATTAACATTGCTATTAACTGAAAAAGTTTGCATTGCAAAAATAGAAGAGATTGGGTTTAATTTCGGTCTGTATGAAAAAATTATACTGTGCCGAAATATTCATTCTGGTTTGTTTTATTTAGATTCCTGTAAGCCCAAAGTTAGCTATGTAAATGTGCCATTGTATCCTATGTGTTCATTATATCTTCACATAAAATAAGGTATCCTCACGAATATCCCAAAATGTCGTCATTTAAATTTGCTACCTTTGGCGTTTCGTTTACTAAGAAACCCAAACCATGGTAATATTATCTAACAGTATTTCCACTCGGCCAAAATCTTGAGAAAGTTACCTACAGTCGAGCGCAGGGTAAACATGCGATGGGGCTGCCCGCATCCCCAGCATTTTAATTACATTTGTCTTCTTTGGGTTTCCTTTTAGTTTTGTTATAGTAAATATTCTTTTTTCTATTTAAACAGATAAATTATTTTGTGAATTGAATGGGAAGAGTTAAATAAAAATTCATGTTTTATGATTGGCAGATTTACTAATTAAAAACATGTTTATGTTTAAATAGCAAGCTTATAGATTTGCGATCGAAAAATACTTGCGCCTTGACTGAGACATGCGAAATGCTTTATTATTAAATTTTAAACTATAAAATATCCGCATTCTAATATAAAGTTTATTTAAAAATTGTTTTGGAAAACATAGACAAGGTGGAGAAAAAGGAATATCTTTTACTTGATTATAGATACCTGCGCACCTACTTTACAATTGATATATTTGGTTTTAAATGAAGTTCGGAATTTTTCTTCCATTAGAATATAAACTTCAATATATTTTGTAGAAAAAGTGACGCGATTATTGCTAAAAACTTACACACCGACCGTTCGTCACTGCGGCACAGTCGTGACTGTTTGCACCAGGAGCTCACCCGAAGATCGAGCCGCGTAGGTATAACTCGTGTTTCGACCGTTTGTATGGAGTGAAAATACTGTTAGGATAATATTACCGTGCCCAAACTGGCCACGTACGTAGACTTTTTGCATTGTAAAGGCTCGTTGCCGTTGTGCAGATCTCAGCCAGCCTTCACTGAAGACGGAGCTGGATATGTGCGGGCCGGCGGGCGGCGCGTGCGCAACGGGCGGGAGCGCGGGGGGCGGTGCGGCGGGCGCGGGCGGCGGGGCGGCGGCGGGGAGCGGCGGCGCGCCCGGCCCCGCCGCCCCCGCCGCCGGCTGCAGCCCGCTGCAGCACAAGACCAAGCTGCAGCACAAGTCGCCCGCGCACATGCACACGCACTGGGAGGAGCCCGCCAAGCCGCCCAAGTAAACAACTCGCACTGTTTTATACACTTTTCATACCATTTATTACAAAACTTGCGGCCCGTCCCGGTAGATATTACTCTTCGCAGCGTATGCGATGAAAAACATTTTATGGCAATTTTTACACCTTCGGTTGGTTGGTTGGTTCGGTTTTTAATAAGAATTTATAGTAATCTAGTACTAAATATAGCCTATGTTACTCAATGATAATGTAGCTTTCTAATGAAAAAAGAATTATTAAAATCGGTCCAGTACTTATTGAGTTTATTCGTTACATATAAAAATACAAATCTTTCCTCTTTATAATATTAGTGTAGATACAACATTTTATTGGTTTTTTCTACTAAGGCTTACGAGTACCAATAAAACAGTTATAAATTCTGAATAATCTTGTAAAATATTAACCAAAGAGTAATTACGCAACTACGAGTAGTGACCATTATAGCTAAATGAGTTGACATTTTTATTGCAAATTTTAATCGCATTTTTAATGTGTGTGGCAGATATCAACAGTGGAGTCTAGATCAAGAGTCTTCAGAGAGCGAGCTGATCGCGATCCCAGAGACCAGCGATAAATCGGATACAACCGTTCATGGCAGCACTGCTCCGGTTAGTATTTATTTATCTTATTACAACAAACGAGTGATATAACTCTTAACTGCAATTTTAACATAGAGTTCAAATTACTGGAAGCATAAAATTCGACACAGGGCTTCTTGTCTTATTTAATTAGATGGGAAAGATTATCCAACATGACCACAATACACTCAGAAAAAACCCTAACATCTTACATTCTAAATTTGCGTTCATAGATAATAATTTATATTTATATGTAAACTCTTTTGCTATTTAACAATAGTAACTACTGTATATATACATTAATATAATGCACATTAATCTCCACTGTTCATTAACGTATTTTTCTTTTTGTAATTTGTAATTCAGAAGAGTTACAAAGTACTACATACAGCTAGCTTGGGAGGACAAGCGAAATGTACTTAGAGTGTTTTGCAACCTTTCTAAAGCGTGTGACTTGTTTCTAAACTGTGTGAGTCATGAAAAGTACTTTTAAATAAACTTGGACATTACGGTGTCGGATCAGACTTTAATAAACTGTTAGCTTTTAAAATTTAATTTATCACACAAACTGGTCATCAATACGTCTAAATCTGCTAGCTCGTCTATTACGATGAAAATGCCTAGGAAGCAATATTGACTCCTATATTTTTTTAATGTATAAAAATGACATTCGCTATTACGTCACAGACTTGTGCGTCAGTACTACTATTCAAAGTTGACAGCAAAATAGAATATTAAGTGAAAAATGTTAGCAACAAACATGGAGGTACCCAACAGATGAATTGTTTATCATAGTATAAAGTTTTTAATAATCATAAATTACATTTTAAAGCATATTTAATTCTAAAGTAATGTCCTTGAATAGTGGATAATTTATCCCCTAATGCATTTAATGTAAGAAAACCTAAAACATCGTTGTATTTTAAAAAGTAATAATAGTAGGTATAACCATACCTTAGTAAAAGTATCATGTCGCGATATTATGCTGTAAAGTGTTGTGTTGTCATATCAGACATCCCAACAGGGATCATTTGACGAGCCGTCACATTATGAAGACCCGCCCAAGATCGACAGTACCCTTTCGCACCCGCCACTCAACAAAGCTAATGTAAGTTTTACTTGTTTGAGTAATATTGATTATTTTACTTGAATTTGGAAAACTTTTTGCTTCTCAATATTCTACAAACTCACTAAAGATGCCAGCTCTATCACATCACGTTATATAATTGTTTCTGAACACTGACCGCTTAAACTGACTAGTCATTAAAGGACGGCCAATGACCATCATAAAAGTGTTATAGAATTAGCAAAGTATCCTGGTGAAATCCATATGTTGCGAATATGTTAAGTCTTGTGGATGTTTAATGCTATGTACTGTTTAGAACAATTAATATTTGGATGTTTTTTTTTTGTGTTTTTGTTATCTAGTCAGCGGTTGGATCCCGGTCGGCTCAACAGTTGTCTACTAGCTCTTCAGTGTCGATTGGAAGTGATTCTTCGAATATGTAAGTCTAATCAATAATTCATCAGTTATTGCTAACCTAAACCAAAAGCCTCATCTTTGAGGGGATAGTCTGATAAATAGTCTGTTTGTAGTCTGATAAATAGTCTGTTTGAAGTTTCTTTTCCCTGATTTTTGTAATTATAAAAATGAATCGCAAAATGTGTTGGTAAGCGCATAACTCAACAACGACCAATTCGACCAATTCTTTTTTTTTTGTTTTTTTAAATTAGAAAAAATGGATTAATTTGAAAAACCCTAAAAACAGCCCTTTTTCCCATACAAACGTTTTCTAACTAAAACGTATTGTCAATTTGAGATATATTGTTATTGTATAAAGTTCATATTGCAAGCACTCACTGTTGTCTAAGCAAGTCTAAGTTCGTAACATCAGATTCAAATTGCACATTATTAACGCTATATTAAATTCAATCATATCTATCAAAACAGTGTGCGTTGGAGCACAGAATACATCGTTGGAGGATTTAATGTCACGGTCTAAAGCTGAATAGTTTTAAATGCTTATATATGTTCTATTTAATTATTTTTTATTCAGAACGCCTTACCACCAGGGTGACGGTTCTGTACAGGAGAATTTTCTGTATGAAAAAAAAAAACGGTCACTTTACAAATCTTTTTGACAGGACGAAATCTGTCGGGTCCGCTAGTATTTGAATAATTATTCTGTTATTCTTGATGGGATAAGAGTCAAAAAAATCGATGGTTATAAATCGGATGGTAAATAACCCGACACTTTCGACTTCTAAAAAAATAAATTAAATGATATTATTTATTTGTAACTAACAATAAGAACTAATTTAATAAAATGAGTTATTGTTTAAACAACAATTAATGGGTCTTGTTTGGTAACAGGAAATCCACTCCGATGAGCGGTCAGTCAGTAGAGATATGGCCGGATCAGCTGCATCAGCAACAGACTTCACCGCGTGCCAAGATACTGGGCAAGCAAAAGAGAATTATCGGTAAGTAGTAACCAGAGTGTAAACTGTACTGTTAAAGTACCTTGAACTTCCTATGTACTTATTGATATACACATTATTGAGAGAGTATTCATTTAGTGAGCGGCGAGTCACCACCTGCCATATTTCAAATCAATTAGGAGGCTTTGAGAAGGCAGGTGACCGGAGTCTCATTACCACCAAAATCGAAATGCAATAGTCCACAAACTTTTTGACCACAAATGACAATAGTTTCTGTGTATCTAACTGGGTGTAGTGTTTAGCTGCATTTTTCATGATGCATAAAGGACCGTTGTCTTATAATGACGCGTGAATTAAGCTAGAATAATAATACTAGGTTTAAGTTTTTTATAGTATTTATGTTTCTTATATATATATATATATATATATATATATATATATATATATATATATATATATATATATAATATATATATATATATATATATATATATATTATATATATATATATATATATATATATATATATATACTTATAAACTAGTTGTTAGTAAAAC
Source organism: Scirpophaga incertulas (assembly GCA_036419045.1). Taxonomy (NCBI): domain Eukaryota; kingdom Metazoa; phylum Arthropoda; class Insecta; order Lepidoptera; family Crambidae; genus Scirpophaga; species Scirpophaga incertulas. The sequence goes on along the minus strand of CM071628.1, from coordinate 15,337,115 downwards.
CTATCAGCAAACCTACCCAATGCTTTGGTTTGTATGCTATTGGATCTACTATACAATCTTAGCAGCAATGATGCCATCTTTTTCGAAGTATAGCTGTGAAGCAATCCAAACGAGCTTCGGCGAACATCCCTTAAGCGCTACATCGCCATGGCAGCAGCAATGATGCCGTCTTCTCGAATTATAGCGGTGAAGCCATCCAAACGAGCTTCGGCGAACATCCCTTAAGCGCTACATCGCCATGGCAGCAGCAATGATGCTGTAAGTTTCCAAGTATAGCTGTGAAGCCATCCAAACGAGCTTCGGCGAACATCCCTTAAGCGCTACATCGCCATGGCAGCAGCAACAGTTTAAATACATTAAGATTTTTTATATGTATTTTACAATACGACCGAAAAGTCAGTCCCTTGAATCATTTATCAAAATGTTGTTGTCTATTTAGTGGGCAGCAGCACGTCTCCCGACACAGCGCCCTCGTCCAACGGAGATGGACTGTCGGCCCAGCACGGACCGCCCAGGCACCGGAGTCCAGGTAGGCGTCAGTACAGAGTTCGATTTTGTTTCGCACATGTGTTGTATGGCTTTTTTAAGTTTATGATTATCAAATTTACATCTATGCATAAACAATGATTGTAGAACATACTCGAAAAGGGGCACTTTTTGAAGATGTGCAGTAAGTATAGTAAATGTTGGAATGGCGTTGTAGTGAGCGCGTACGCGTCTCCGGAGTCGCCGCTGTCCAAGATGGAGGTGGCGTGGAGCGGGCCCGCGCGCGCCGCGCTGCCGCCGCCCGCGGCCGCCTTCCGCATCCCCCCGCCCGAGAGGTACCTGCCGCACAGGGCTTGGGATTCAATATATATCATTAATCTACATTATTCACTGTGTCGTGTTGTGTAAATGTCAAAAATAATCTTTTATTAATGTCAAAGTACGATTTCATTGTCCTTATTTTATTATAATTATTTTCAAAATGTATTAATATTATTTTATATTATTACAGGCTGTTGCCCATTGGACCCAAACCGAATAAAGAACAGTACCCAGTGTTCAATGCTTTAGTAGACAGAGTGAGAGAAGCACTTAGTTTACCAGCAGGTAACAGGAAAATTAAGTCGTAGGCTTATTTACTTTATTTAAAAAGGATAAAATTAATTGTTCAAAGTATACATTGGCTTAGGGCTACTTTCCATATACATAAACTAAAATGGCAATTTAAGTTGTTAAAATGATTTAAATTAAGTATGTATCGCTCAGGTTCTCTGAAATTATTGCAGAATACCACCCGAACAAACATGCAAAGAAGTAATTTAATAAAAAAATAATTATTTAAAAAAAGAGATTATTTAAGTACATATTTATTTATTACGTTTCTATTATCAGAACTTGTAACAAGAAAAAAAAATATCATATAAACTATTTACTTGAATTAATTCAAAACAGAACATGAGTCTCCAATTTAGCGTAGTACGCTTATTTAGTAACAATAGATATTTCTATAGATTTAAATTTTTAAATTACGACATGAATATTTTTTGTTTATGTCGTTCAAATGATAACCAACCAAAAGTTAAAATGTAAAAACAAGTCATCAAAAGCAATTTTGCTTTGTGGTGTCACACCAAAATACTTCGTTGCGCTTATAATGTTATATACAAAAGCGATTTGGTTGGTGGGTGTTTCAGAAACAGAAACGGACTCGAGCAGGTCGGAGCCCGAGCCGCCGCCGCCGCCGGCGCCGCGCAGCGAGCGGCCGCACGAGCTGGCGGCCAGGCTGGCTTCCGACGCCTCCGGCACCTCGGGCACCAGGTGCTCGGCCGCTTCTGCTCGCTCTTACATCATTGTACACTGAATGATTCTATTGTTTATATTATTGAGCGTATTATCCTCGAAACGTTAGATAGGAGGGGTACTAAATACTTGTCCGCTTAGGTTAAACATATGTCAGAGGGTAGTATGGGCGTTCATTTAGCGACTGATCGTTATCCATTGTTAATTTAAAAAAATAATAGTCTCAACACACTCGAACAGGGTTTAGTAAACACAACCATGAAATTAAGATTAAAAATCACTAAGGATTGATTAGATATCACCGGATTTAAATTGAAAACGGGTTAAAAAATGAATGTCGGTTACAACACGTGCGCACTGCTCGGTGTCAAAAATATGCCTCCGCGCCGGTATTACCGCCGCTTGTTGACGACTCGCACAGTATTACCGACACCAAAAATCGCGCAGTGTTGCCAACTGTAACATCGTCGTCGTCGGTTCGGACTTCAAGTTGCGTTCCGAATCCACAACATATACGTGAGGAAAGGGAGCGGTAATTCGTGTGTATGTTATTTGTCACCGCATACAGAACACATTTATCGTTTACAACTATCATAAGGTCATAGCGAAATGAAAATGAGTATTCTTAGTTACTACAGTGCGTTTTTTCCGCTAGTAAGATAAAGAGACTAATAATTCTCATGGATACCATCGCCACCAAGTGTTGTGTTGAGTAGTTTTAAATGTAGAATCGTAGGATTGTCTATAGCGAATGAACGATAAGACATTCTTTGTCTTTTAAACATATGTATACGTACGACGAAGTTACAAAAAAAAACAGTTATACGAATGTGTATGTAACATTGCAGGTCACGCGGCACGTCCCCGCGGCGGCTGGCGCGCCAGGCCGCGCAGCTGGGCTCGCCGCCCCACCACCACACACACCCCCACCACCACCACCACCACCACCACCACCACACTGCGCCCGGTCATTATCTATTGTTATTCTAAAAAATGCTCGTGGTAATTATTTATACAGGTGGTTTCAAGATCGCCGGAGATCCCAAGTGTTTGTCTGAGACTTAAAAACGTGATCGTTTCATCCAAATGACACCGCCAGTCAGTTGTTGTCACAAAAATTAATAGCCCCCTATAAATTAATGTATACTATGTATATTATTATTATATATTTCTCATACGAATTTAGTATGTACGGTATGTAAAACAAAAAAAATATTGATTAAGTACCGGTAATATATTTCTACAGAATTTCACTTTTGATGGATATGCGTCATTAAAAATTGTTTCGCTAATGCTAAAACACTATATAGAGATGTCTGGGGATTACCAATTAAATTTAATGAAGCCCAAGCTAATGTTAGTTACTCGCGGTGCCTCCTGCAATCTAACAAACGAGGCTCTTGCACCCCCCGTTAAGCTGCAGTGGGCTGTAGTGCAATGAATGATCCAAAATTTTCCTATGATTTGTAATGAAGGGCCAATCGGGGTGAAAATCTTAGAAGAAAACGACTATCAGTCTTAGCTAAAATGATAGCTTACATATAAATACTTAAGATGAAATAGCGACTAGGCGTCAATTGTCACCGATTTAAATTCTTGTAGAGCTCGGCCAATTAGATGATTCGACATACCGAACGCTACCATTTAAAAAATCTTCGCTTGACTTATCTCAATTGATCGAATCTGCCGTGGAGCATGAAATTCTCGATAAATAAAAGAGCGAAACACTCGACAAAAAACCGAAAAATATGTTATATATTCTTACGGAGTGACAAGGCTGTATGCTTTTATCGATTTGAATGATGTTTGTTTATAATTAACATTTATTTCAAATGAGTAAATATTTAATATAACAAGTCTTAAGTTGAATCTAGTAAAATCAAAGTTTAGGACTTTCTTTCGAGCCATTATAACAAGGTTGAAATGTGAACATTTATTGCATTAAATACAAATATTATGATTCCAGACGCACTCAAAAATATTTTTAGATTATAATCGTTTCGTCCAATCAATTAATGTTTAATTATTGTATGATTTCGCAGACGGTGACGGTGGTGATAACGCGTCCCTGGGAGACGGTGGAGATGGGGGGGACGGTGGAGATGGTGGCGAAGGAAGTTGGTGGGAAGAAGGGACTGCGCAGGCACACTCCGCACCTACTCCACGGTCGGACGCACCGCTTTGCTGTCGCTGTGAGTAAAAAATGGGATTATTTTTAAGTGCCATTTTGTTATTGTTTTTTTTTTGTTAAAATGTTAAGCAAAAGTCGCACGACACTGTTGAATCTCCAAAAGGTTTTTTTAGCAACTATGTAGGTCGTTAAGACTTTGTTAATCAAACATTAATTTTAACTGGTTAATAGATATATTACACGAGTTCATTTATTTATTTATTTATGTACACAACATATCAACATATAGAAAAAACAATACGAATCGAGAGGTACATAGGTGCTGCTTATTTCTAAAGAAATTTCTACCAGCAGACCTGCGATAGGAAACAATATAATGATACAACATTTGGGTACAATAAAAACTACAACTATTATAGTAATTAAATCTACATATATATTTATAAACATATTCACATACATACATACAGACACACATACACACACATATATATATACACACATACACACACACACATACATATATATACACATATATATACATATATATATACATACACACACACATACATATATATACACATATATATACATATATATATATACATACACACACACACACACACATATACATATATATATATATATAAATATAAGGTTACAATCATATATATATACATATTTTATATTATGTAGGTATATAAACTATCAATGTCAATAGCTAGAGACAGGAATTTAAATAGTGTTCTCTGACGCGGCGCTTAAAAGTGTGCAGTGATTTACATTCACGGATACTGTGTGGTATAGAGTTCCACAACCTTGCAGCGTGAACGGTAAAGGAATTGGAATAGAACTGAGAAGAATGGGATGGGATAACAAGGAGGGTTTTAACCAGTGACCTAGCAACAGCGTCTTGTCGGTGGACGAAACTGAACCGCTCACGTAAATATGAAGGATAGGATGGGTTGTGCAGAATATTGTAAAGAACACAGAGAATATGAGTGTTCCTACGGAGCCGGATTGGGAGCCACTTGAGTTCTTTCCGAAATTGGGATACATGGTCATACTTTTTAAGACCATAGATGAAACGAATTAATAAATTTTGTATACGCTCAAGTCTATTTAGTAGCTCCTCTTTGGCATCCAAATAACAGACGTCAGCATAGTCAATGATTGGTTGTAAGAGACTTTGAGCCAAAACTACCCTGGTTTTAAATGGTAAAAACGCTTGCAAACATTTAAGAGAGTGAAGTGAGTAATGCACCTTTCGGCTCATCTCGTTAACGTGAATCTCCCAGGACAGGTTAGAATCAATATATAACCCTAGATTTCTGACTGATCTCGTGAAACTCAAAGGGATACCATCCAAAATCAAAGGTGGAAGTAAATCTAATTGGATATTATTACAGTAGTATTTGCTACCTATAATTATAGCTTGAGTTTTCACAGGGTTGATTTTAATTCCGTACTTCATTGCCCATGTACTAATATAAGCTAAATTTGTATTAAGTTCAGCAATTGCTGGAACCATGTGCTCAGCAGTAAAATGCTGGTATAACTGTAAGTCATCAGCATAAAGGTGAAATTTACAAGTAATCAACTTACAGACTGAATTAATAAAAACTGAGAAAATTAATGGAGATAATACACCACCCTGCGGTACTCCAGCAGTAAGGTCACACCAATCTGAAAATGACTCGTACTGAATTAAACGCACTGCTAAAGTCGAGTAACACAAGGATAGTAAGTAATTGGTTCTCCATGGCGAAACGAAAGTCCTCAGTAATTTTTAGCAAAGCAGTAACCGTACCATGACTCTTGCGGAAACTAGACTGTAAAGGAGATAAGAGGAGGTTAGTTGCCAAGTAACACGAAAGCTGTCGGTGTACAATATTTTCCAAAACTTTTGATAAGAAAGGAAGTATGGAAATTGGCCTATAATCATTTAACGACGTCGGAGTGCTTACTTTTGGCAGCGGGATCACGTTAGCAAGTTTCCATTGTGAAGGAAACACACCAGATGCAATGGAACAATTAAATATATTTGTTAGCACTGGAAGAATTATGGGGAACATTAAATCAAGCATCTTGGAACTCAATTTATCGCACCCCACTGCCGTAGATGAAATTGACCGAAATGACTTTTTAACATCATCTTCGGTGACGGTATCTAGGACAAAAGGAGCACATTGTGGCAGCGAGATACCAGCAAGTTCCGCGAGGGTAGATTGCCTGATAGCAGAGTCCATCGAGATAGGAAGTTGTGAGAAATGTTTATTTAAGTTCCATAGATCTTCTTCAATTCTTCCAGAACCCGATTTACCGATCCCGATGGACTTCAAGAACCTCCAAGCATTCGGGCAGCCCCCTCCACTCAGTGAGTCATAAAAGTGTCGCCTTTTAGCGTCACGACAAAGATGGTTACACCGATTTCTCAGTAGCTTGTACCGTTGGAAATTTTCGTTCGTAGGTCGACGCTTAGAACGACGTTTTGCCCTGTCCCGTTGCACCATCAATTCTTTGATTTCGGTGTTGAACCATGGAGCCAGTTTATGTTTGATTTTGATACGGTGGACAGGCGCATGTCGATCATAAAGTGCCAAGATGTTCCGATTAAATATGTTCACTTTTTCGTTAATAAAAGTGCTTTCATACAGTGAACTCCAGTCAATGTTCGAGGCGTCATATTCAAATACCTCCAAATGTATATTTTTTAGTGACCTTACCTGCCTATACTCGGGCTTCCTTTTAGGAGGTCGGATTCGGTATGCTAAATAAATAAGATCATGATATGAAAAAGGAGATGTAAGTTGACCAAATGACAAAACATTAGAAGCAGAGGAAACTATCATTAAATCTAGTAGAGACGGTGAATAATGAGGGGCAAAGTGAGTTGCAGAAAGTGGTAAAATATAAGTGAAACAAATTATTGGACGAAGTATTATTAAGCTATTGGCGGATCGTATCAAATTCAGGGTTCTTTGGAGATGCAGATGGATTGAGAGGAACCAATCCTATACAAATGTGAAGTCATTGATGGATTGTATGACACTTACTTGCGCACAATATGGACAATAACCGCAAAATAACAGAAAAATATCACTCGCTATTTTAAAACAAGATATCCTTTAAAACTCGAATGGATGTTTACAATTCAAAATATATTCTGTGTAGTTAAGAAGGAATTTATTGTCATTATATCTGCAACTCTTATATCATATTAAATTATTAATACTGTATGATAAGAATTTTTGATAAAAGCGTTTAGAAATACTGACAACACTATAATCTACCTTAAACCTTAAGATTTTCACGCCTTTTGTAGACTTATACAATACTAAATATAATAAACTTTAAAAATATTACGACAACTATATAGAAAAGCCTAACAGTCCGTCATCATTGTGTAGTTCCCAAAATACTGGTAGTGTTGCCACGCTGTATAGCAATACTTATTCTGTGACTAAAAAATTGATGGTTAATCGTTGCTTTAACCAGGCGAGTAAATAGCAAAGAGACATTACACTATTTGCGCTGTAGCATGGTGCGGGTGACAGCTATGGCGAGTTTCGTTTCACTCTTGAAAGTTGCCGCGATTTAAAATTATGATCTATTATTTCAGCTGTACCACATCGGTAATATATTAAATTACTAATAACTGTAGTAATAAAGGTATACCTTCCAAATTAAACTAAACTAGAATGTTCTAGCCTACAAATCAAATGATATTGAAAGTAAAAATAATCAAAGTGGGTATGCGTATAACGGAACCCAAAGACGTATTTAGTGATGGGATGTACTACTACAAAGAATTGTCGATTAAAAAATAAATAACAAACAATTAGTGCGCTCAATTTTTTATTGTTAAAAAGTATACAGTTATAACAAATTTACTTCAATTTTCCATTCAATTTTAATCCTCTTCTAAACTCATATCAGAGTCGGGAACATCGTCACTTTCATCATCCGTATCTGTGACGGATATAAAGATGTCTCAATTATGTTATCAATACGGATGTCACGATGGACATATGAAAAAAAAAATAGTTTTTAATCAATAAATCTAATGCAAAATTTACTCTTGAAATCGTATGTCTAATCTGATATCTGTTAATGTTTTTAAATTGCATGCTTCGTTCAGAAAGCTGTTACTTCTTCAAAGTATCAAAACGAGAATTGAAATTACCAACGCGAAAGATGCGATGCACCACAGAATAAAAATATGCCACGAAAAAATATGAAATACCAGTTGTTTTGAATGCGTTTACGAAACTTTTTAAAATTTTTGAACTATTAAATTAATTGAATAATTTGTATGAATATATTTATTCCTACAAATAATTTTCGTGACAATAATAAACAGAACATTTATTTATGCTACGAGTATAATTAGTGATAAAAATTTTATTGCGAATCGTCACATCCCTAGTCACACATGTGTCACCCGCACCATGCTACAGCGCAAATAGTGTAAGAGTTTGCACATAGAGTAAATGAACGAGGAGTTCTACCATCGCACCGCTCGCCATCGGCAGGGTGTTCATCCTCACATGCTGGAGCCTAAATGGTCACGCACAGTGCGGTTTCAACGTAATTTCCTTCCGCGCACGCTCCGATTGTGGAACGAGCTCCCTGCTGAGGCTTTCCCGGGGGATTACAGTATGGGGTTCTTCAAAAAGGGAGTAAATAGGTTTTTAAAAAGGTCGGCAAAGCGTTTGTGATGCCCCTAGTGTTGCAAGCATCCATACGCGACGGTGACTGCTTACCATCAGGCAGGCCGTAAGCCTTTTTGCTACCGTTGTAGTATAAAAAAAAAAAGTTATAACGAGATTTAAAAATTATAACTTGCTGTGACAGTCGTAAAAAATAATGAGAAGATGTGACGCACAGGCGCCGAGTGCGGCACCGCGGCCGAGCAGTACAGCGACGAGGAGCTGGGCCTGTGCGTGATAGCGCTGGCCACGTTCGTGCACCGCGAGCCCGCCGCCGCCGCCGGCCTGCTGCCCGCGCTGCTGCACGCCGTGGCCCGGTGCGTGCGTGCGTGCGTGCTCGTGCACTCCGTGCCTCTAGTGCTGAATACATAAATAAAACAGAGTACAAACAGAAATGACGTCTGGAGACGTATTTTGAATCATTAGACGTGTATTTGGAATCCGAATACGAATACAAATCGTGCGTGTATTTTCTACTAATTACAATTTTGTTGATTTTTGAATCACTCGAATTCAGTGTTGTCATCAAAAACAAATTCTCAATTAAATATCGTTTCACGCAGAAAAATTCAAAATCACAACAACATAAACAAAGAACCGGCGATGACCCACACGTGAAACGGACCACTGTCAAGATCACTTCAGTGTTGAATATTCTACTAGTAGAAATCAAAAACGAGTAGGCTGAAGCACTCGTTGCACAACGCACGAAATGAATGTTCAGAAATAGTGAATTCGGTAATTCGTATACGAATCTCATGATTTCGAATGCGAATTGGTTTTCTATTGTTTCAAAAATTCGTCTTCTGGTCGCGGTGCACAGGGTGGTGCAGATGGGCAGCTACTCGTGGCAGGCGGACACCAACACGCGCTTGCCCGGCAGCGCGGTGTTTGTTGCGCACCAATTCTTACGATGCGTGCTCCATCAGCTGGCTCCTAACAATGTGTTCTTGCAGATTTTTTTGCTGAGGACACCAGGTATCTTGCATTTAATGTTCCTTATCAAAATTACCTGTGGAAGATGTCCAACACTTGTTGGTGGAATGTGTCCGTTAACAAGATGCTAGGAGAGATTTAATTAACAGATTAAAAATTAATATTATGCATGTTGGTATGTTCCACAGTATTTTGGCCCAGCCAACTTCCAGAGGCCCATATGTTATTTTGTATGATAATATATATGTTCCGATAGGACTGACATATCCATTTGGATAAAAGTCCTTTTAAAATAAAGATAATAAAAAATAATATAGTAATATTAAAATATATAAGTAATATTTTAAAGAAACAAATAATAAAAAGATACTGAGTGATGGAGATATCAACGCAAAGCTTAAACTATATTACCCTTAGTGACGGTAATTTATATTTTGCAAATGAAATACTTTATTTAGCGTTATGACATTTTAATATTAAAAAAAAAATGCTTAATTTACACATTTCCTTTTTCACGTTATTTATTTCTTGCAGAAAAACACCGCGCGATGTTCTTCAAAAGCATAGCCCAAGCGTTCGTGGACTTCAATGAACTGTATCCGTGCGGTCCGCTGCAGCTTGTTGTCGAACATCTTAACTCTAAGAAGACTCTACCTATAGATGTAAGTGATTTTGACAAGTGATATTTTTCACTATTTATTAATGCGTTTCTTTTCCATAACGCAGGTTAGTTGGATATTACGAAGATATAGTCCGACGTTCTTAAATATTAGTTTTTGTAGTAAATCAATTTTTGTTTTGCGTTTATTAATAATTGATGTCATCATAAATTTCATAACATATTTAAAGAAAGAAATCTTCTGTGCGGTAAAATTGTGTGTATAACCCTTATTATACACATTACATGGCATTCTATGCCAAGCGGGGACAGGTAAAAAATGTTAATGCTTCAGATTTCAATAATATTTTAGTATGTTATACCTATATAGGTCCTCAACCTAGACAATCAATATTTTTACTCTGTGATATATAGTTATCGATTTAGAGGCTAATGAAGTTAAAACTCTACAGCAGAAATGCACTATTTGTAGTCCCAAAAAACAATATTTAAAATGTAAAAACAGTAAACTTAATACATGAATTTTATAGTTTAGTTATTAAGCTTTCTTGTGACATTTTTAGAAAGTAGATTTTTTTTTGTATAAAAATAAGATTTTATTTTTAAAAATAAGAGTATAAAAATAAGATTATCTCAAACTTCGACCACTTTTTAAATTTTTTTTTTCATAAATTGTTTATAATATTTAGATAATCCTTGCCAAGTCTCATAATGACCCCGGGAGTAGTTTAGAAGCTAGACCAGTTAAAAGGCCAGAGCGCCGCGGTATTCGCCGTGCCGTGCCTGCCGCCCGTTAGTAACAGTTTGCGAAACATTTGATTTTATAATTAATTAATTGATTTTTCTTAAAAATATGAATAATCTATACAAATAAATAAAATTGGAGTGTCTGTTTGTAATATTAAAATAACCGCTTTCTGCTACATGCATATGAATGTATGTATATACGGGTTTGTTCCGGCTAATCTCTGGAACGGGTCATGGTAGAACCGTTCATTTTGTATGTTTTATTTTACGTGTTGCAGAAAATTCGAATAGGTGGGTTTCTAGATGTTTCCATCACAAAATCTTTCATGTGACATCACAGGTGGAAACACTTATCTCTATACAGACGATGACATTTACGTGATCTACAGAAATTTGCAGTTTGTCGTCTGTTATATTAAAGATCTATAAAAATTGTCGAGGTGTGAAAGTATGTCGATGTTCGTCCTAGCAAATGAGCGTGATCGCCGGCAACATGGCGATGTACCTAGAGTGCCTGGCGCCCGAGGCGCTGGGGCCCGTTACGGCGTGCGCGCCGCTGCTGCAGCAGCTAGAGGCGCTGCTGCGGGCCGTGGCGCTACAGCCACACCAGCTGGAGGACGGCGCCGCGCTGCTGCGGGCCTGCGCGCAGGCGCTGCGGCTGCCCGCCGCGCCGCACGCCAAGGTACCGTGTTGCAGTACGCGCCGCTGCTGCAGCAGCTAGAGGCGCTGCTGCGGGCCGTGGTTAAAAATGAAGTTGATTATGTACATTTGTAAATAATAATCAATTTCTGTTTTCTACAATTTTGTAACCTCTCAATTCCAACAGAGCATCCTGGAACCTATATCGAAAATCATCAGCTACTCTGTCCAAAACTTCGTAGTGAAGCTGAGTATCCTGTGCGAGTTGTCCGTAGTGTGCATGCGCGCCTTCACCAGGGACAGAGACAAGCTGCTTGTGTGCCGCGTGCTGGTGTATGAGCTGGTGCAGGCGCTGCGTACCAAGAACACCATACCTGATGATAACTTGTTTATATTGATGCAGTACGTGCTGCAAGGTGAGTGTTCTATGTAAGACTAAAATATATTGTAAAGTTTTTTGTATATCTATTATCTCCGTGATAAAATTGACACATATGTCAAGGGTGTGGTCCGAATTTTACTTTAGCAGTCGTGTCCACTATACGCATGTTAGTGATATAAAGTGACCGATTAGTGCTGACAGCTTAAACAGAAAGTAGATAAAATGGGTAGGTGATTGGTAAATATATTAACAGTATACTGGAAGCCGAGAAATATTGTGGAAGTAGTGATGATTTTTTTTAATATCCGTAAAGTGATTGTAACGTTTATTGAAATACATACAAAAATTTCATACATATATTTCATACTAAAATACGCGAGATGTCAGTACTGGTTTCATAGTAAGTTCATCGTGTTGTTTCAGTAATTATTAAATCAGACTATAATAGGCTCTATCCATTCTAAACAATTTATTGTAAGCAATTGGAAAGGTAATATTTTAACAATAACGTTGACAATGGCGCAGGCCACGGCTGTACATTAGTACTGCCCCCTCAACTCAACACGGGGGACCTATTGGCAGCGGGACCTGACGCGAGGGAGTTGGGAGGCGGCGCGGTGGACTGTATGAGGCCCCATTTGCCCGATATGATTGAGTTGTTGCAAGACCCCAACTTGTTGAATAAGATTAAGGTACGGGATTTATTTTTATATTTATGTACACCTAATGCGTAAATTAAAATTGGCTGGGCAGCGCTCGGGAAGTTCCGCGGCATATTGTCGTTGCCACAATACCCACCACCACCACAATGCCTTAAATTAAAGGAACTATCAATATGGGCTAAACGTAAACGCTATTAAGTTTAAACAAACTTAATAGCGTTTACGTTTACATCATCATCACGAATTTATAACCGAATTTTAACTTATGGTATTTATATGAAATTATAAATAATATGAAGATTTTCAGCACAACGTAACACGCTTTATTTGTAATAATAGTAATACAGACGAAGGAAGTGAATACAGATAACAAGAAATAAAGATATCATATGTAGTACCGTAATATACCGTGAGAGAGCCATGCTTCGGCACGAATTGGGCCGGCTCGACCGGAGTGATACCACGGCCTCACAGAAAACCGGCGTAAAATAGCGCTTGTGCTGTGTTTCGCCGAGTGAGTGAGGGTACCGAAGGCCCAACCCCCCCCCTTCCCCCCTTAATCCCTTTTAAAAGGCCGGCAACGCTCCTCTGTGACTCCTCTGGTGTTGCGGGTGTCCATGGGCAACGGTTATCGCTTACCATCAGGTGATCCGTTTGCTCGTGTGCTGCCCAATTCTATATAAAAAAAAATTTAAAAATCTTATCATTGTATTTTTTCCCAGGGTCAAGTATCGAAGTCGATAGTGAATCGCAACCTCATCTGTTTGAACGAGGACACGTTGGGCGCCATCGTGAAAGGCGGCATCGCGCAGTATGTGGCCATGGAGCTGGCGCTGGAGGGCAGCCGCAGCCGCACCGAGCGGCCACACCGCCACCCGTGGCTGCTGCCCGCCCCGCCACAGTACGTACCGCAACCGCAGCGTGCGCCGCTGTGCTCACAGCCGCGGCCGCACCACAACCCGTGGCTGCTGTACTGTAATATAGTTAAAAGTCTTAGAAACGTTAATAGCTGTAGTTCCACCTAAGATTAGATGTGTTCAAAATCAGGAGCTTCTCTGTGCCATGCATCAAAAGAATGTGCCATTGCAACAGCGTGGGTATCGCGCAGGTGCCGCGATGTGGCCGAGTGCGTGGGCCGCGTGCGGCTTGTGTCCTGGCTGGTAGCGGGCGCGCTGTGCAACGCGCGCGACAACCGGCCGCTGCAGCAGCCCGTGCCTCAGGACGCCTCGTGCCACATCACTGACCACCTGCAGGTCTGTGCTCGACGGCCCGCTCTCTGTCACCAGCTTGTAATTTCTCATTGATCCTTGCACATTTGCAATTAGTATTGTTCACATTTATTTTCAAGACTTAATTTGAGAGATATTTAGTACATGATACTTGACGGGTTTAACTGCATAAACATTGCTTGATTGTATTTAAAAAGTAAAGGAAATGAGTCACGAGCGTTATAAGGCAGTGTGATGGTGCAGAGTATAATGGCGTCGTACGCGGAGCAGTGGAAGCCGTGCAGCCAGCGCATGAGCGCGCTGTTCCACGCGTTCGTGCTGTGCCAGCTGTGGACGCTGTACCTGGAGCGGCTGGCCGGCGGCAGCGCGCCCAGCACCGAGCCGCACTACACGGCACTCTGCGTGCTGCTCGAGTTCTGGTGCAAGCTGGTGCCCAGCGTGCTGCAGGTGGCCGCGCACTCCAAGCTGGTGAGCACCGTGTTGCGCGCTCACCTGTGTGCTGTAGGCTGAGTGCTGAGTGCTGGGCCAGCTGTGGACGCTGCCTGCAGCGGTGAACAGTGCACTCAATAATGTATAACTGGAAAAAATTATGATCATTATATCATCCAAACGCGTGATATTATGAATTTTAAAAAAAGAACATTCTCATGCAATGACATATCCAACAAAATCCACGTGTCAAATCAAATTTTAAGTTCTATAGAAAATAGAAATAATGAAGTGGTGAATATAAATATTCCAAGTACATGAGGATCTGCCAACATTCAACAAGGTGCAAATGTTGAGTGCATTTCAACAATTGTACGATCCAAAATGTTAATAATTATTACAATAAATAATTATTTTGCTTATTAAGGTTTGTTTATCTTACATGCTTCGCAATTAGACTTTTCTTGAATTTACATAGTTCTTACAACACTGTACAACACATTATGGTATGAGAATCTTTTATTGAGGAGAGGACGCACATCATGATTGTAGATAAAGTCTTGTATGCAACTGTTATAATTAGGTATTAAACACTCATGTGATACTATTATCAAACCCACATTCATGTTTTAATACCCCTGGTTACACAACAGTTACATTTGTATTTAAAATAAAAAATAATAAACAGTATTGGTGTATTTAAATACTCCAATACTGTTGTTACATTCCGTTTTACACATTAATGCTTTGCAAGCAAATAAGAAAAAAAAACCGGCCAAGTGCGAGTCGGACTCGGGTAGGGTACCACTAGCATAGTAATGTCATATATTATTTTTACATTTATCATTCCCTTTTCAAGCGTTTCTCGTGCAAACTATTAGACACAGCTTAGAAGAAAAATTATATTAGAAACCTCAAAATCATTTTTTGAAGACCTATCCATAGATTCCCCACACATATGGGTTTAATAAACAAAAATTGAGTGTCAGTTCTAAGTACGGGGAACCCCAAAAAAAAATTTTTTTTCTATTTTTGTATCGATTCCATAAGTTCCGTTTTTTGCCATTCGGCTACGGAACCCTAAAAATGATAAGTTTAAAGACAAAAACAACTACATTTATAGATAATAGTTACTCAACTCGAAAATTTAACCTGGGTAGTTAAAAAATATTGTTGCTATTTGGATATCGATGGTGAATTAAATAATAACAAATAAATACTAAGAAACTGGTAATACATAAAATTAATAATGCTCACACAATGCAATAATTTCTATATGTTGCTTTTAGCATATCTTTGACTGTGTGGAAAAAAAATAAACGGTAAAAATAAGAAACACTACTTGTGTTGGACATGTATGAAACTCATGAACTGTGCTTATTGCTGAATTTTGTCGTTTTAGCTTTTTTATTTTATTTATTTTTAATTGTTATTATCTTAATTAATAGATATATCTTAATTAGCTCACTTGTATAATATCATACTATTTTAGTTGGCTGAAACCATAAACCTACACTTCCTGAGTCTGCTGGAGTCCCTCCTGGAGTGCAACTCTACAGTGTTGAACAAGTTGCTACCACTATGGACGCCCATTCTGCACTCGCCGCTCTTCACCGTGAGTATTATCCTAATACTGATGATTCAGATTTCAGATTCATCATATTTAAGATAAACCCACTACAAAAATATTTTGAAGTATTAGAAATTTGAATGATTTAATAGTAATTTACTATAATTATAATAATTGCTAAAAATAAATACTAATCCGTTTTTAAGCTGAGTACATTTTTGTTAATAATATTTTTTTTCACACGTGTTTGTCGTCCGTACCTTAACATACGTCTAAACTATTTTTAACTCATATTTATCTCATTAATAGGGTTTATGATTGGGTTTTGAGTGCTAACGCTTCGGAGAGCTATAATTGCGATAAATTTCTATCATCAGCTTTACGGATAAGTAAAAATTTGAAAGTATTATAGTTAACATAGGATTTTAATCAGCCTTGTACGAAATACATACGTACAAAGTTAAAATTAAACAATAAAATAAAATTAAAAGGAAATTGGGAGATCATTCTCCACTAGAACGGATAAGAAAAATGGAAGGCTTCAAAATTAAATTGGCAAAGGCATTTTATTGACTATAAAACAAATATAAGGTGAAACAAATACAACGTGCATACGAACAAGGAAAAAGTAATTATATTTCGACATAATAAGTAATAACGTTTGCAGTGATTCTTGTATTACAAATCCGTCTTCGAACTACTGATACTGATAGGATATAGTAGGTTACATGAAAGAGCTAAAATGGCTATGCCTTTGCAACAGACGCTTACACAGCAGATTGAGGCCCGCGGATTGCAGCCTCCCGCAGCGCGTAGACACAACACTCCGCTTGTGACGGTTGAAAGCGATCCTTTCGTGTTGATACGGCGACAGTGACGTCTGACGCGTTCGCACTGTCAAATCTAACGAACGTTCGTGTCGCGTGCCCGTATTATTGCATTTAAGCTTTCGTACGCTCGCGCACTTAAGCTTTAAAGCGTCATTTTAAAATATTGAGTCAGTTTTAAGAAGGATAAAATTATCAATTGGCATTTTAGTCGTAAAACAATAAGTTTTAAACCCGTGGCCTTGTCGGCGGCTTTAACATGTTAATTAATTTCATAGTGTAGTGAAGACTACATTGTTTTCTGATTCTTTCGATAAATCGAATTGAATTTAAATTTGGTTCAACTTTTTCACTTTTCTCTCTTTGTTGGTGTATATATTGAAGTCGACCCGAAATATATACCACTATTTAAAGATTCTTCTATTGTTTTCAAGATGTCAAATGATCTGAAGCAATTATAATCGTCGTCTTATTTCGCACGGTAACAATATTAATATAATAGCATTGTTATATTCCTACAATTGGAGTTAAAATAATTCCGTAGATGTTGAGTTCAGGTGAAGCTCGCTTCTCATACTGTCTAACCTACCGTCGTCAAAATTTCCCTTCGTTTGTGAATGAAAACAAACAAAAATAGAAAATAGTATTGTAATGATCTTGTGTGCACAAATGTACGTGTAAGTGTTGTGTAAATTTAGGTATATTTGTACTTTAAAAGTTTAGGTGCCTTACGCAATTGTTAGGTTGTTGAAATGTTGCAGTTATTAGGCAAATCCGTATTTGAATTTTGCGACATATACCTTTAAAGAAATTTATATTTTAATACTGACGATTTCGGTTTTTACTATGAAATTAAAAAATATCTATGTATAAACAACTGTAGTGAGAACCGAAATTGCTTCTATATTATTATATTTTCATAGACTTCAAATTTAATTGATTAATTTAATTTAATTTTTAGTACACGTAAGCAAAATTGGACGCTATATTAAAATGAGCCATACAAAAGGTGTGGTTTATTCTTTAAATAATTTTTTTTCTACCCACCTACGTTAGATGTACCGTGAAACATGACAAACATGTGTACGCATGTCTTTTTAATTCTTTATTGTATGGCCATATATAATTTTTTTTTACACAGTAAAGAAAAAAACTATAACTGCGTAAATTTCTTGATCTACGTTGATCAAAGATTTTTTATATAAATTTGTTTGGTTGACAATGCATAGTGCACGTATATTTTGATTGTTAATCTGGCATTTTTGGCATAAACTATATATTGCATTACGATATATAAATAAAAATCAATTTAAAGGCTATTGTCGTTCACATTATGGGATATATATATTTAGGGGAACTATAATAAATGTCGTGCGTCGGAGGTGATTTAGTGGTGTACTGTGCAGATGCCGCGGCACGTGGCGCAGCGGCTGGCCGCGTGCCGCGAGGTGCGCCCGGAGCGGGTGCGCGCGGAGACCGGTCCCGGCGGCCCGGCCGGCGCGGCCGGCGCGGCGCCGGGCCCGGCCAGCGGAGCCGGCTGCGTCACCGGGGCAGGCCCCGGGTCCGGCCCCGGCTGGGCGAGCGGCGTGACGAGCGGCTCCGCGGCGCGCGCGCAGCGGCGCCTGCACCGCTTGCTGGCCAAGATGGCGCAGTTAGAGCTGCAGCCGCACACGTTTTACTTCATCTAACGCGGCATTCTGTTCGCTTACATAACATTAACTTTTCAGTTGATTACAGTAAACATTTGTTGTCTCTACAAATATGTTGGTGTCGTATAAAACACGAAATGTTACCAAGTGATTGCCAAATTGTAGATACGTAAATTCCGTAACGTCTGCACTTACTAGTATAATATAAGTTACATACTAGTCCGAGATTAGCCAGTTCTAAGGATTCAGTTAGAAAACTAGTATGAAGACATTTTTCGGAATCTGTGTAATAAAATAAAATGGACGATCTGCAGAAAACAAATCAATAATTATGTAGGTAGGATTTAAAAAAATCCAAATTAAATAAATAGTTATATAAATAGTGTAGCTAGATAATCATATGTCTACCTATATATACTTAGTTATTAATACAAACGTAGATACTATACGTCTAATTAACTAGACGTTAATTTTGTAAACGTTATCAGTATGTGTTATTAGAATGTCAATAAATGATGTGAAATGTAAGTTTCGATTTATTTTATTAAACCTTTTTTAAATATAATCTTAAAAGAACAAGGTCACTATTCTAAAGCTGTTTGGTTTATGAAAATGCTGATAAGTGGACCTTTTAGAAAAGGTTATCTATCAACATTAGGTTTTTATAGTCCTCCTCTTAGGCTCCTTATAGATTGCATAAAAAGTATATTAACAGTACACATAAATTTATGTATATTAACCAATTCTACACCAAACTCTGCAAGGAAATGAAGACTATTTTATTTATTAATCTAATATATATAATCCTCTGTGTTAAATGCACCCTACCACTTGACTTTTAATAAAAAAAAATATGCCTACTGGATAATATATTAGTTTCCAAGTTAAATTGGATTCAAATATATTTCTTATGAAAAACTAGCTAAATCCTATGAAAAACATTACTGTACTATTAAAGTTAAACTAAGATTGACAATTTCTTTCCAGTAGCTTACAAAGTTTAGAGTGATTATTTCTAATTAGAAAGAGGTCCTAGTAATCTTCCTCTGCGCAGCTCATACACGTGCCCACCGAGGGGCACGAGCTAACCCTAACTATGATAGGGCGATGGGCCTTAGTCGCTGGCCCAGTGCGGATTGTAGTACGGTCATTCTGCAAATTTTGCTCCGAAAAATGACAACCTCAATATTAGGGCTAGCGACCCGTCTTTTTTATTTTAAATTGAAGAGGACACTGTGGACTACATTTACTTTCATTGAAGTGACGTTATCAGACTTGAAATGCAAAAGCTGGGTGGCGCTAAAGTTTTAAAAAAGTATTTTTTTGCAATTTTCATTATGAAATAACAATTTTTTTGCAATAATCTAAATGAAAAAGTTGTTTGTCACAAAATTTGCTACAACTTTTGTTTGAAAGTTTTTTCCATAAAACTTTCATACAATGTTTCCGAGCTGAAGCTTGTTGAAGTGTACCTTAATCGAAAATATGACCGAAAGTGACAAAAGAACCGTTAACTCTGCTCACTGCACTTCATCGCCTATAGTTTACGTACACCTTTAAATTACTTCGCAGGTGTATGCAGACGTACCTCAAGATGTTTTCCTTTACGGTAAGAGGTTCACATAAAAGTAAACATGAAATTCGAAAAACAGATTGATACATGGCAGGATCAATCCCTGCCCTCAGAATCATTCCAAACCCACAGCGCCATCAACGCTCCTTCATCTTACTAGGACCTCTTTAATTATTATTCTAGTTTTGTAACTTACATCTGCATCAGTACAAAGAACTCAACTATTTTAGTGGTGAAATGCTTTTGATGAGTAGGTCAGTCCAGTTGTCCAAGCCGCATAATGAGGCTCATATCAATAAGTGCAATGACTAACCCACTAGTCATAATAGAGGCAGCTTTGTTTCAAAAGTCATGTCGACACTATCTGCCACACAGCGATCACAATAGTTACATCACAGCAAATCAATAGAAACGCATAAATGCAGATGTTGATTAATATTTTTAATTGCGCTTGTGTTCATCCCACGCATTGTCGTGCGATCTCACCGCAGTTAATAGGTTTGCAGAAAGAAAGTATCTTATGCAAAGAATTGAACTCTGACCAATACTAGTATAAATCAGATCATTTGTCATTGATATCTTTCCCAGTTAGGCGAGATATTATGTTGAAATGTGACTAAGCATTTATTTTCTAGGGATCCGTACTCTGTATCTAAAAATCGAAATCGTTATAGAACCATTTTTGTCCATCGGTCAAGTGAGATTTTCTCAGGAACGCATGGTGGTACCAAGTATTTTGACAAGTAATGTAAAAAATCCCTTACGTCACGCATATACCCCCGCAACGGCAAGTGTCACAGAGGTTATGTCGGACTCCACGCGGCCAGAGCGGTCAAGCACGTGACCTACCGACTAAATTCAGTCTGTGCCTAAGTTCTAAAAACATAGGTAAATCGTGAGAGCGCCAATGAGGTTATGGGCTTATCTTTACTATAATATGCATGTATTATACAACTAAACCTTCCTCTTTAATCACTAATGCTAAACTTACTAACTGGATTAAGATCCTCTAAGTAGTTAGTTTAAAAGATCTTAAGTAAACAGACAGCGTAAACAATTTCATTTCATACTATGTAAAAAATAAATAGTTTTCTTTGTAATTTGTTTTCCCTAATTTTTCTAATATTACTTACTTTGATATTCTAGGACGAATACTAATCCAAGAAATAGGTATGTATTTATCTAGATTAGTTCGGCCCTTCTCGAGTTATAAATTAATAAGACCTTTTTATACTCATATGTTTTAAAAATGTAAAGTTATTTGAACGACTCTGTTGCTCTCCGTACAGCAGTTCGCAGTACCCCACCTTTTTACAATCCCGTAGTTCATATTTGTCGCCTTCGTATAGGCGATTTTACCATGTCCAAGAACTATTGTTATAAGAATCTTATTTAAAGAAAACATTTTTGATTTTATTGCAATGATTAAATTCCCAATAAGTTAAATGATAAAACAAATCCATCTGTTTGTTTTATAGGGCGGTGTTACGTCATACCATACGATACACTTTCGTACCAACCGTTCAGATGGCGCTGATTGCATAGTACAAAAGTGGCTATCGAGCTAGATCTCTATTCCAGTATATAAATAAGTACCCTGGGCTTATTACAAATTACAATGGTCCGTCTTTTCAATAATGTTTTTAGTAGATTTCCTCTTATTATAGAAAGGGTCAAGTTCTTACTACCATTATCTTTCATAACTTTTTTGTTCTTACTATATAGTTATTTCTTGGGCAATATTAAATAACATTAAAATGTGGTCTTCACACATTTTAACTGTAATCTAATGCCAATATCACAATTTTCATATTAGCTACACAAATGAAACGAAATAGTTACATTCAAGAAAAAGAAATATAATTAATAATATAAAATAAATTGCATAACTGTAATTGCGATGCCCGTTCCCGCCACCAATAGTCAAATAGTTTCCTTCGTATTCAAAATCAAAATTAACTTTATTCAAATAGGACTTTATAGAAATCTCTTTTAAATTGTCCAATTTTTTTCCCCTACCAACCATTCAGGACGTATTTTTTAGCTGATAAGAAGAATGGGCGCAAGAAACTTATCAGCTTTATCAAAAGTAATAATAACATTTACAGTAACGACATAATCGTTATCACACAATGTACATATGTGTTTACAATTTATACTGGAAAACTAATACATACAATTTAGAATGTCATCTTCAAATCATCACCAAGCATTGGCATCATTTAAATATTATAAGTCGAATTTGAGTATTTCGCTCAGTTCATTATAGTTGGTGCTCGCTCGTTGTGAAAATTCATTTTGCCTATATATGAGTTAATACTAAAGAAATATGAAGTATGGGTTTACAACGTAGACTTTAAAGTAGTATGTTTAAGGAGAGCCGTGAAAGCAACTCTGGATAATATAACCTGTTGTTATCTATACTAATATAATAAAGCTGAAGAGTTTGTTTGTTTGTTTGTTTGAACGCGCTAATCTCCGAAACTACTGGTGCGATTTGAATAATTCTTTTTTTGTTGGATAGTCCATTTATCGAGGAAGGCTATAGGCTAAATAACATTACGCTATAACCAATAGGAGCAAAGACAGAGCGGTAAATGTGTAAAAAACGGGGAAAATTATTCATTTTTGAAGGCTTTCTTTGCGTGCGCTGCGAAAACGGTTCAAGATACACAAAAAATATGTATGAAAGAATTATTCCTCTATACATGATCTAAAAAAAAGTCCGCGACGGCATATGTCTATCTTTTAAGGTTTAGTCACAATGACCGTTTTTATGGTACCAAATTTGGTCGAAATAATTTGTTTAAGTTGTATCAACATAATAATACTAAAAATTCTGCGGAAACTCGACCATACCGAAAATCCCGCAAGAACGGGAACTATGTGGGAAAAACCAAAAATCTGCCGGAAGTCACTATTCCACGCGGACGAAGTCGCGGGCAAAAGCTAGTTTTTAAATAAATGTTGGCTATTTTATACCGATTTTGCAATGTAATAATATGATGTATTTTGCAAATAGTCTTGTAGTCGTCAGAGAGATGTTTCTTTAGTTAACTATTCACCTGTATAAATGTTCTATACAAGTATTAAATTAACTCTTCAAATTCATTACGAAAATTTTTGTCATTAGCAGTTGTGGGTGCTAAACACATCCAATCCACCCGATTTGCGAAACTTGACAACTGATGCCCAACACGTTGATTGAAAAATTGCTTAACGCGCCACAAAGGACTCCTAATGAGCTTATTCCGCGCATTGTCGACAAGATGGCCGAATCAGAGCTGCATTGTGTGGTCACAGCTCATTCAAGTTTTCACCAAGAGTGTGGGCGACGCCTTAGCACGTCTATTTGAGGTTATAATTGGTCGATTAAGGGGATCGCTTTGAACCAACGCGGCCTTGACCGACCGTCGTATAAGGAGAAATCAAAATGAAAGCGGGAGTTTCAACAGTCTAACTACCTAAAGAGGTAGGATAATTGAAAAGTTGGAAAGGCAGACTAATTAGTAACATAACGAAATTCGAAGGAGTATAGAAATATAGTATAACTTACAATCTAGGTTTCATATACTCCTTGAAGAATCCTTAAATGTCTGTAGCATATTTTGTAAGTATATCCATTAAATTCTAATGATTAGAAGTATAAAGTATAAGTATCGTATGGATAACAATTCGACATAATATAATATAATTACCTAAATCTTGCATGTGTTTTAGATGTGCGAGTGTCATTTTAATTAAGATTTGTGTAGCATTTTAAGCAGGCAGAGTAGGTACGTTTCTATCAAGTAAGAAGTTGCTCCCGATTTACAAGTTTAAATTGGTTACGTGCAAACGTCTCATTGGTTTAGTGGTTTGACTTCTTATGGGACGATTTTATTCTGTTTGGTTAGTGATCCAATATCGTCCTACCTAAATTTATCTATCATTTTATATGCCATAACATCAATATTCATAGCATTGTTGAGATCTTAAATTAGTAAGATAAAGTTAAAGATAAATTCCATAGGACTATTAGATAAAAGTGACTATAACAAGCGTCATAGCTTTCAAACATTTCTAAGAACTTCTTTAGATTGCAAGATAAATAACATCTGAAGTGTCAGGATCACAGCAGAGGTCTCTTTGTACTGGGTCAAGGGTTACTCTGGACTCCAGAAAAATAAAAGGGCCTAGCAAGAAACAGCGTTGATTGCTGAGTGAGAGCCATACTATGATTGTTGGCCAGTGGCGATAGTAAACCCGCGATCCTGCAAAAAAAAATTAAAACGCTGTAGCAATGGAGCAAACCATACTGAGAGAAGAACGCCGACTTCATTACGCGGTTGTTTTTAGTTTAAATGGTTATATGTAGTGTAAAATAATATATTTTAATTGCATTTTATTTAAGTTGTGCATAACATACAATATTATTATATGCATACAAAATTTATACTCAATCGAAAACCGGGAAGTGAGTCAAATTTAACCGCTAAGAATTTAATACAGACTCTGGCACAGGTAAAACTGAACAAAGGCTTTTAAAAATAACTTTTTATCGACCAAGAACCTTTCTAATATCTTTGTCCTTAGTATGGACCATTATGTAAGAAACAAACCCGTTTCTTACATAATGTAAAAAACAAAACCACAAAATTATTATTGTGGATAAAGCCACGTAAACTTGCTTCTATTTGTTATCTAGGGAAAAAATGTCATTTTTAAACTTTTTTGTGCAAGACTGGCAATAAAAGGACCATTTTCATCGATAAAAAAATTCGTAAATCATCACATGCTTTCAGTCGATCTCATACCTTTCTTTTTGGTGTCCAAGGATCATTCATTGAGAGCCACTGGTCTATAATATCCAAAGGATTCTTCAAGAGTATTCAACACACTAGCAACGGCTTTATATCAGGGTCAGGCTCAGGCTGTAGTCAACTATGTTTTTTTTAAGTGCCTATAAGTAATAAGTTCTACCTGATGAATATTACCCGAGAATTTATTACTTTCCCCAAAACAAAAAAAAAAATATTAACTGCGTCTAACTACCAATTCGTTCAAAGTTCGAGTTACATTATTTGTCTAAGTTCCTAATAAGATGTTAAAGGTATTAGAGATCATCCACTACACCGTGAGAAAGTGTGAACCTTTACCCATCATGGGGTGATGATTTAGATCACCCATTCAGAGCATTCCAACAATACGGACAATGTTGTGACTATATAATTGTATAAAGGCTGGTCTCATCAATAGCCATGATTGATGATTGCCAAATCACTTTATTGACCGACGATCCTAACTTGTTATAGGAATACATATCGTATTGCTTTGCGTTAAGCTCTAGCTACAATATTGGCTGTAGTGGACACTTCGACAATGTGATATTAGCATCGTTTTGTGTATCTCAATTGCTACGACGCGTCGGAATGAGGAATAGTGTTATTCCCACGATGTCGCTTTGCGAAGACACAGGCTGATGTAAACATTGACTATAATTGTTATGTAGTAATTAACACGATGTTGGCAAATAAAAAACGGCGATTGTATGATAACGCAGTAGCTTTAATGTCAGAATGGTCACAACAATAGTTGTCTTGTAATGTTGATTGGATATTGTGTAATGGTTCGTTGGTGAGATTTATTTAACATGTCTACTTAAAAACCACACTCAATCTCAAGGAGTTATCTGAGGGCACTGCCGTGCCCCCAGATATCTCCGAATTTCTATCTCCGAAGCAAAGTTTCGCATTTATGACACTCACTCACTTACTCATGATCATCAAAATAGAACTAGTAGGTACTTCCCATAACCTCAGAAAGCTGAAATTTGGTACAGAGTTAGGGTCTTATGGCCACATAAAGGGAAAACTATAAAAACTAGTGTTTCTACAAAAAGGAGTGAAATCCCACCAAAAACATTCTGTAAAAAACTAGCCAAGTCTCCATGGAGCTGCTAGTTTATCTCTAAAAAGTAATGAAGTATAACAATGTCGTGCCAAGTCTAATGTTGTGCGATTTTGTCGTTGTCCAATCTGTCGCCAGAAACGCTACCCATTGACAATGGAAAATTGCCACTTGGAAAACGTGATGTTACCCTTCAACGGCCAAGTTCAATTCACAAATACATAAACCAAATCTTTTTGCGAATCTAATATTACAAACTCAATAGTTACAGATAGTATTATAATATTTTTAAGCTATTTAATTAGTTAAGGTCAATATTTGCTTGCAATAGGGATTATCTATAGGGATGCAATATGGATAGGAATACATCTGTGTATATAACGTCCTTTAGCCTTTTTCAAAAACGGCTGAGTACCAAAATAAACTGCTTTGTGACATCACAGTTTACTTAAATCGCCTAATTTGTATCAGTGTATAAACAGAATCCATTTAACTTAAAACGTTTTCGTAATAGGGCAAAAGAGATCCGGCATTGATTGCGGCAATGCTGGCGGACGAGGGAGGTTGGAGGGCAGTGGCCTCCTTCTGTGAAGCAGTGATGCTCCGGAAGGAGGCCGCCGAGCGGGGTCGGGAGATGGCCGATCCCGCTCGAAGAAGGCGGCGCCGGGCTCGGTAGCACAGCTGCGGCGCCGGCGCGGGTCGCCGGCGGGCGCGATGAAGTCGCGACTGCTACGGCGACCCGGGATGGACCACGCCCCTTCCGTGGCCGGGGGGCGTCGTCGGTGGAGGAGACCGGGGGAGGTAGTAGCCTCCCCCGAGGAGGGCTCCCCTCTAAGCAGGGGAGCGGAGGCTGGGGGTTCCCGGAAGTGGCTTGATGTTCCCGGGGGCTCCCTACATGCCTGAGGAAGGCCATCCCTGAGGTTTTTAGAGGGTAGGCCTCCCCCTTCTGGGGAGGAGAGCCCCACATAACCGCCGGCTCGCCACAGCCGGGGTATGCAATTTAATGCATTTTCCTCAGGGGAACAACAAAAAAAAAAAGGGCAAAAGAGATGTTGCTCTATTCATAAGGTTTAAAAACTAAAATTAATAAAAAAATTTATTTTTTTGAACGTACAGTTCTGATTATCAGTATAGGTACTTAACGGCATCAATAATATAACACAAAGCAGACGTACAATCATACCTCATTGTCTTCGAAGGGTTATGCAGGGGAGTTATAAACATAACGTTATTAAGTCTAATGTAGTAGCTATATCAATATGTTACGGGAGAAAGCTGCCAGCTCTGCGGTCACCACTCGTCCTTTAGCCTCTTTGAAATTTCTCTAAAGATAGCGTGGGCTCTGGAGCGCCCACGCACCAAGGGTCTTGACGCCTAAGGAACGAAGATGGACCTTTCACTTTTTATAAATTTAAATATCATATTATATTTATTAAAGCAGAGCAGAGTGTGTATATATATATAAATATATAAAAGGAGACACTACTCACTTTTTTATGTTATATATTGACAAACAAACAGACTATCCATTTTATGGCACACTTTTATTATTTACTAGCTGTTCCCACGTCTTCGTCCGCGTGGAATCGTATTTTTAATTAGCGTTTTTAATTATTATTCAAATAAGACATATTTCATAAAAGTGTTACTGTGAGTCAACCATAAAAATAGACATATGCTGTCTTGGGATATTTTTTATATAATTTTAAAGAGAACATTTCCGTCATACATGATTTCTGCGTAGCTTTAACTATTAAGGTTGCACACGCGACGGAAGCTTCTCGGACGGAAAAATGGAGTAACTTCTCCCGTTTTCCCAACATTTCCCTTCACTGCTCTACTCCTATTGACTGTAGCGTAATGATAAGTATACTATAACTAGCTCAGGAGTATGAAAAATAATTGTAACAAGTTTCGTTAAAATCCATAGAGTAGTTTTTGTTTCAAAACAGTTATACAGACAGACAAAAATTTTACTGATTGCATTTTTAGCATCAGTATCGATCCTTAATCACCTCCTGATGGTTATTTTTGAAATATATTTCATATACAGAATGACCTCTGTACAAATTTTATAAATAAGTAGTATATATTGTGTGGATTATGTATTATTAATAAATGTTTTCTTATATTTTCAATTTTTTTAAAGTAAGATCTTGGTCTCCTATAGTACATGCGGTTTCTGTGCGTTAGTGATATTGTAAAATAATAATTTATATATTTTATTACTTACCATCAAGTGATATGAAAGCTTTCGAAAGACCTTTCCTGTCTTTACAAAATACATCAATTTAAAACAGTCTCACACACGACTTGGTAGATTGTATAGATAATAATTCTGTAAAGATACAGTCAAAAGCTTATTGATATCGATTCTGTACCAGCTATTATACACTAATGAGAGTTTTCGTATATTGTTATATGTGTGATTTATCGCTATCGTCGTGCATGGATCAGCATAATCCATTGTTGAATAACATCTATCATTCACCGACGTAGTTAGGAGTAAGGTGACGTGCACAAACGCTAATGAAAATAGCACGGCTACAGACAGCACTGAATCAATCAAAAATAACTTGTGAATGATTTAGAAAATATATCTGCAACATATTAGATGTATGGAATTGCCGTTCTGTATGGAGATTTCAAAGAATTTCGTTTAATCCATACTAACTTTTTCTTTACTAACGTATTCCTTATTTATGTAATAACCGATAGGTTACACTTTATGTAATTTTTACGCACTCTAATAGACATTAAACTATTTAATAATATAGTTTTGAATTTGCATTCAATCATCCTCCGACCAAGATGGTCCTTTGAGCGACAGTCACTCTCTCTTAAAGAAGAAGGGGGGCTTCGTCTCTCCGCCACTGGCCGCTAGAAGCGGTCCGCCAAGTTGGACACGACCCTCTGTCAGACTTATTAGCCTCTGTCAGAATATGAGGAGGTTATCTGACGTCGTACCACAAGCAAGCAGTACTGGGCCAGCGTTGGTTGACTAAGGACTAATATAATCTTTACATAGGCTATGTGTGATGCTGTTCAAATAACAGCGATATTCTATTATTTTATATGCTTCTTATTAAAACATTATCGAAACAGCTGGAGATTTTATTTCCATGTACTCCATCATTATAGAATACATTTAATCATGCCAAAGATAAATTAATTTAAAATGGATTGCTAACTCCATAAAATATTTTTTCCAAGTGCATTCTACAATTTAATATGGTATAGTTGGCACAATATCTGTCGGATAATTAATATATACGAGATACATACATATATCCAATCCTCTTTATCATGGGGGTAGGGTAGGCAGAGATCAGCTTTCCACATGCTACGATCTACATATATTTCCCTACCTTCCTCGACTTTCATTAACATTTTTATGCATGGTCGTCGGTTACGAGATACATAATATCTGATATTAAAACTTATCTCCCCTATTCGAATACTCGCCATCTATCATTTGTTGGCTTCACTCCACACTCTTCTAGCCTTACGAAAAAGAAATAAATTTATCATTGTAAAGTAATCTAATAATAAAAGTAATCTAGATTTGATGTCTATTTTCGAAAGAGTCAGTAACATGAATTTTAATATTAAAATGGGGTATTTCGTTAATTTTAGACAAATATTATTTTTAACTGTTGGTTTATCCGTTTCTAGTGGTACCAGTAACGCCATGCACAACGATTTTTCAAAACAGACATTATAGAAGGAGTTGGTGATCTATTTCTTTACTCATCCATGCCGATGCATATAATTTGAATGACATATTGAATTAATTCAATCTATTAACAATATGTACACAATTCTCGTCAGGTTGTGTAAATTTGATTCGGATAATATGAATAGTCGCTGAAAGTTAAAAAAACTTTATACAATCGTTTAATATGAAATAACTCATAATTAATTGTTTCTAGCTCAAATTTCTATCACCAATCTTATATCATTGCAGTTTCATATTATTGAATCGTATTCATTTCACCATCAGTGCCTACTATCTTCACTGCGAGAGGCCAACTGCTGACCTCTATCGAGATTTTTTGCATCTGGCAACTTCATTAATTACTGCTAAGCTCAAATCAAGCTCCAGCCTACACCAGCCTTACATATCACGCTACTAATACAGTTAATAATTTGAAAAAAAGTGCGCGATTGGCTGCTTCCCGCAAGATGGCGTCTGCTTGCGTCATGACAAAAATAGCATAATAACAATGATTACACTGATCTGCGGGATCCGTGTCACCGCCTGTGAAGTTTTCGTGAGCCAGTAGTGTTGTATAGCTGACATCTGAATTATATCGATTGAATATTCGACAGTTTTAACTAAATTTCTTTCATTTTCTCCTTATATACGTTAGAGATGTTCTTAATCTTCATATCAACTGATAGTGAGCGATAAAAAAGTAGTAGCGATATTCATCTTCACACTACTCTCAAATTCCGTGATCCAATTGTTTTCTGACCACTCAATGTCGGAAGGGGCGGAAGTAAATCCCTCATAGAGCTTTTCATCCTTTTCGTTTTTGTTCTTCTTATTATTAAATTAGAAATTAAACTTTGAAGTTATTACTTTGAATACTTATGATTAAAATTAACAAAAAAAAAGTAAAATGCATGCCGTCAAAGTTATGGCGTATTTGCTATGCGTATAATAAGCAGATTCGTTTCTTATCATAAGATCTGTGGAGATTTTGAAGACAACGGCTAATTCGTGGTATGCTATATAGGAAGTATTAAACTTCTATCTAACTTAGCACCATAACCCTACTTTGGTATGATATAAAAATAATCCCAACATCAAACCCCATAAAGATAATAACAACACTACGCCATTGTTCCCACCAGCAAGGTGAGTTAACTAGGCACCAAACACGTTTTTGTATGGAAAAATTCAGATCACACTGTTCTGTCTTAGCTATTTACTATCAATGCATACACGCAAATATCACATAATTGGGTCAAAATTAGACACTATTTAGATCCATTCGTGAGATTGTATGATTCAATGTACTATTTTTTATATACTACTATGGTGCGAACTAGCATTTTTATACAGTAGCAGCTAATAGGAAGAGATCTATATAGCCTATATATCTTTGTATAAAGTTTGTGCCGATCTTATATTCCACACAATCAGTATCATTGGTACAGGTCCACAACTCCTGATTGAATATCACTTACTTGTAGCAAAACAAACCTTCGGAGCATATACAACGGAGAGCTGTCGGGATTTTTTCAATCGACTTGATCTGATCCTTTAAATTATTCGGATTAATTCCTGTCGCTAGTTTCCACCGTCGTTCCACGCGAGATATTACTCTCATCACCAAGACGTTTGGCAGTCCACAACAATGCGCTTTTTTAGGAAGTTTCAGCCTCGCACTGCCATGCTGTGGAATAAATTGTCGTTTGCGGATTTTCGAACTGATGTGATGTCCAAAGCTTCAAAAGAATAGTGTATTTCTGTTTAAGAGACTGGCAGCGAACTTGTGACTCCTCTGATGAGTGTCCATCGGCAGCGGTAAACTGTCAGGTGACCCGTCTGCATGTTTGCCTGCTTGTTGCATAAAAAGAATAATTTAAATATGTACTGTGAATTTTACTGAGGCGGAGCTAGACATATATACTAACTTTCCGCCAGTGGCTTTGCCCGCAATGTATCTGATTTTCCTATAGAAAGAGATAGTTGAAAAATTCCCATAATCCATACCAAATTATACCAGAATCCGTCTACGTATTTTTAGTGGATTTTCCCACAGGAAATTAATTAAAAGAATAACAAACATCAATTTAAGGTAAAACCCCCAATACTCGTCAGTTTCTGAACTAAGCTGTGTTTGCAATCATGTCACATAGACAGTATTATAATTATGGATGTTACTATTACACTAATATGTACAGAATTCAATATTCTTTCTTGTTAATATATGCGATTAAGTAGGTGAGGCAAGAAGAAATTATTATAAATATTTATATTGAAATTGAGCCATTTGTACCAGTATCCGTCAGATTTGTCCCAATTATCGTCAAAATGTCCGAGAGCTCGTCAATTTTCTGTGATAAATTTGAACTCTATGTCACTGAGAACAAAGATCTAAGTTAACTTCATCTACCATAATTTTCAATAGTAATATTTTCATCTTCATTTGTTATCATTTAAGCCTAATCATTATTTCATCTTCATTTGTCATCATTAAAGCCAATACATGTTTATTGCTGAACATAGGCCATATTCAAGTATATACAATAGTCAGAGAGGTTGTCTAATTATAACCTGTCCGGTTGCTCTATCGACAACTCGGGTACGTGACCCCGACTTCTCGAGCCTTCGATGCCATTTGCCCCTAACCTCCGTGGCATCGATGTCCTCTCCTTCCTCCTCCCCTCCTATTACAGTTGTGGTAAGGCTCGGTTCTAATAAGGATAGCCTTATAATTTCCGGGTCTGTGCGGGTTGGTACCACCATTCTGCCCATTTCGGTCGTGAAGCAATCACGCGTTTCGATTGAAAGGTAGAAACAGCCGCTCCTTCATGCGCCCCTCCTATACCTCTTGTGGTGAGGAATCGCGGCGGTATTCGAGGCCGGCGGAGTGTTTGGTCTCAGTGAGTTTGTTGGGCGTGACGGGTTGACACGCGGTACAGGAAGACCTGGTGGAAATGGTTACCGTCGGCCACCTGCCGGTCAGTAGGGGACCCGAACCCAGGAATATCCTACCTGGGAGGCTGTCCCACACAACCGGCGAAAATCCCGTCATGCGGTCGTCGTGCCGGAGTAGGAGACCGGAGTGGATCCCGTCGACTGCATACGGGGGGGACCGGGGGCCCTTCCGTGTCGCGTGTCAGCTCCTCACACAACCCACTCTCTCACTGTGTACTGTAATCTGCCTTTCTTTGTCTACCGCCCGGACCCTCCCCACATTTGACCCTTTCCCAAAAACTTATAAATATGAAGGCCAATAAGAAGAAGCAAGTTTTTACGGCGGACACCCAATCCACAATTAAAATGGATTTCTGCAACATCAGGGGCCTACACAGTAATCTCGATGGCGTCCACCACCATCTCGAGACGGCTCGGCCTGCCTTGCTCTTCTTAACGGAGACGCAAATATGTGCGCCGGACGATGTTTCGTACCTAAAATACCCGGGCTACGAACTGGAACACACTTTCCTACGTAAAGCCGGAGTGTGCGTATACGTCCGGGGCGATATTTGCTGTCGCCGCCTTCGGGGCCTCGAGCATCGGGATCTGTCGTTACTGTGGCTTCGCGTGGACCATGGGGGTCTTACCCGAATCTATCCCATCCCATGCCAGTGAAATAGGGTCAGTTCAGCTTATTGAGCACGTCCAAGAGGGGATTGACCGAGCCTTGGAGCAGTATCCATCTGCGGAGGTGGTGGTTCTTGGTGACTTTAATGCTCATCATAAAGAGTGGTTGAAGTCCAGAACCACTGACCTCCCGGGTAGAACTGTCTTCAACATGGCTTCGGCCTATGGTCTCTCTCAACTGGTTGTACAGCCCACCCGTATTCCAGACAGAGAGTCATCAAGCTTCCCTGCTGGATCTACTGCTGACTACACGACCTAGCGGATACAAGGTTGTGGTCGAGGCTCCTCTCGGATCATCCGATCACTGCCTTGTTCGGAACTCCGCCAGACTTGCGCAACCCCATCGCGTATCTACGACTAACAGTCGTACAGTCTGGCGGTATAAGTCAGCAGACTGGGATGGACTCCGGGAATTCTTCGGATCCTATCCCTGGAAGCAGCTTTGCTTTTCATCCGCAGATCCCGACATTTGCGCAGATTGCGTCACGGAGACAGTGTTGATGGGAATGAAAGAATTCATTCCCAGCGCCACTGTTTCTGTTGGGGGCTGCAGTCGTCCCTGGTATAATAATGACTGCAGGAGGACTGCAAACCGCAAGCAATCTGCTTTCAACGCCTGGGACAACGCCAAAAAAAGTCGGGATCCGGACTTGCCGGAGAAAAAGCGAAAGTACAATGCCGCATCCAGATCCAACAGGAAAGCTATTGCTGAAGCCAAGGCGGAACACGTGGCCAGGATTGGCGAGCGGTTAGGAAGCTATCCCAGTGGGAGCCGTGCATTCTGGTCGCTCGCCAAAGCTGCGCAACAGAACTTCTGCCAGTCCAGTCTCCCATCACTGCGAGCAGCCGATAATAGTCTTGCCCACAGCGCAAGAGAGAAGGCCAACCTCTTGGTCGAACTCTTTGCCTCCAACTCGACTATGGACGATGAAGGAGCCACACCACCTACCATCCCTCGGTGTGAAAGTTCATTACCGGAAATCCGCATTACACAGCGCGCGGTCAGGCTCCTGAACGTATATAAGTCAAGTGGGCCAGATGGCATCCTGCAGTGGTGCTAAAGACGTGTGCCCCTGAATTGACCCCCGTATTAACGCGACTTTACCGTCTTTCTTATCAGCAGAAAAGGGTTCCATCTTCGTGGAAGATCGCCCACGTCCACCCAATCCCCAAAAAAGGTGACCGATCCGACCCGTCAAATTACAGGCCAATCGCGATAACGTCCTTACTCTCCAAAATTATGGAGAAGGTCATTAACACCTGCCTTCTACGGTACCTAGAAGAGCACCAGCTAATTAGCGACCGGCAATACGGCTTTCGTTAGCCTTGGGCTGGAAAGAACCAGCAACAAAGCCATCAAGGGCTATTTTTTTCTCCCTTTATTCTTACGGAACTGTCATCAGATAGTCTGAACGCAACTTCCTTTACAAGTTCATTACTAATAATTAGAGAAAAAACTATAGTTTACACTGTAACTGTATAAAAAGCAACGCTAGTCTGACTCGCACTTGGCTGTTATTTTTACTGTTGTGGTATAGAATTATATAGAACAATCTTCTTATCTGATATCTGAAGTATGAAAATTATAGATAGTTAATAAAGTATTAATTATAATATTGGAATTGCATTTCTGTTCAGTAGTGACATGCCATGATTTCATTGGCTGGCACATTAATTTTCCGCTCTTAAAGAATAATGTCCTTTATATGTTTTCACTATTATATCAAAGTTAAAAACGAGAAGAGAAAAAATACACTACTCGACAAATTATGATGGACCTTCCGCCCTTCCGTAACAAAGAGTAGTATGTAGTATTATTAATTAATCCGTATCCCATCATTAAGGCAATACTTGCTTTATTTCAAATGCAACTGATATCTAATGTAAATTTATGATTACCGAAAAGTTTTACCATAATTAAGAATAAGTTTTAAACATTGCAAACAAAATGTTAAGAACTATTTGATAATGACTATTTTTAAAAGAGTTTTACAATATCTAGCGAAATCTCCTTGTATTACTCCCATGTCCTAATACTCGACACCCCAGTACTCGACACACAACACAAAAACATTGAAAAAGCAAACTTATAATATTTGAAGCACTTTAATGACATAACCAGTAATTTAAAATTACTGTTAATTTTAAACTGATCCATGCAGTTACAGCCAAACCTAATATTTCAAGTCATATCATGTTTTAAAAGCAATGATGACGTTAATTGGTGCAGCGTAACATGCTAGTCCCAATTGTCGTCAAAATAGTACGATTATTGACGGTCACTGGGTCACGGCGGGATTTATATGAACCAATTACTGTCAGGCACAAAAAAATATTAAAATCGATTAATAATATCAACTTTGAGGTTAAAACCTGTTAGATTCAACACTTAGCTATTTCGGATAATAATCGTACTTACCAAACTACTGACAGATACTGGTAAAAGTGTAATCCAACGTGGGGTGGTCTGTCGTGAATTCAGTCGCTGCACTTATAAAATATACAAAAATATGCGAGGACTCCTTTTCTTTTTCCTGTTACACTGACGCCATTTCTAACTTACCTTAGTGCTGCCATTTAAATTATACAGCAAACAATTGCGAAAATGTTGCCACAAAAAGATTAAAGTTTAATATTAGCAGAATAAAAATATTGTGCTTTTTCTACAAACTGACGGGTACTGGTACACTGACGACATTACCAGCGTTTACCTTATCTATCCTCACATGTTTTCGCATTTATAATATTGGAAGAGTTGTATATAAGTAACATTATGAGTTATTATGACAAAAAATGGGTGAATAAATGATCGAATAACACTTTATCATATATAAAATACTAGCTTTCTGCCCGCGGCTTCGCCAGCGTGGATTTCGGGATTGGGTCTATAGAGGGTTAAGGGTCATAGCTTTTGCCCACGGCTACATATGCGCGGAAGTCGGTTTATGGCGCGAAGGTTTTATCGCGCTTCCCGTGGGACTAAACAGATAAAAAATACCGCAAAACCTTGCTCAAGAATCAGTCTATCTATTGATGAATGAAATCCGCATGAAAATCTGTGCAGTAGTTTTCGTGCGAAGCCTTTATTGTGCATCCCGTGGGATCTGTCGATTTTTCCGGGATAAAAAGTAGCCTATTATTTAATCCGGACTTTTATCTTTACGTCTGCTAAATTTCAAAGCAATCGGTTCAGGAGTTACGGCGTGAAAGCGGAACAAACAAACAAACAAACTAACTCACTTTCCGATTTATAATATTAGTAAGGATTACACTGTTAGTAGCCCACCCGTGTTAATTTAGATCCCACGGGAACAGATAAAAGGTGTCCTATGTCCTTTCTCGTTCCGCAGACTATGTGTATGCAAATATTAAATATTATTAAATAATTATATTGTTATTTCTTGCCCGTGGCTCCGCCCGTCGTTGCTCCGTCCGCGTTAATTTCGATCCCACGGGAACAGTAGCTACTTTCTTCCGGGATAAAATGTGATATCCTTCCCCGTACCACAGACTATGTGTATGCAAATTTTCGTGATGATCGGTGCAGTAGTTTAAGCGTGAAGAGGTAACAAACAAACAAACAAATAAACAAACAAACACACTTTCGCATTTATAATATTAGTTGGGATTAACAGGACACAACAAAGCATGGAATAAATCGCGTCAATAGGCTGCCTTACTGCAAAGGCTCGCATGATAGTCATTTCTAAGAGGAAGCTTTGGATAACCGTTCTAGAAACATGAGATGGAATGAATAGTGTTTGACAACTGTGCTTTTATAGAAAAACAAAACCTGTACAATTTAAAATATGCAGAACAACTATATCCACACACATGTATATATGTATATTACTAGCTGTACTCGTGACTTCAACCGCGTGTAATTTAACAAAAAAATTGAATTATTTGTTTTTTTTTTGTTTTTCCATTTTTATAATAAATGGCATGCGCGTGAGCTGCGCGCGGTACTGGACAGTACTTGGACATTGCAATATTACTTTATTTTTCTAAAATAAAAGTAGCCTATATGACTCCTTATTACTTTTATTGACAGGTATTGTCAATAAAAGTCCGGTCAAAATCGGTTTAACCATTTCAGAGATTAGCCGGAACAGACAGACGATACTGCAACTTTATTTGTATGTAGTACCTAATAGGGGTGTCCCAAGTTCGTTGGCGACTTTTTAATTTTTTTTAAAGGTTTGAATATCGCTTCGATTCGGAAATAACGCAAGCAATAATTTAAAAACTTGCATATTACATATTGTATAATAAATTAATATGAGTATTCTGAAATTGATTCCTGCTGCATCTTTCAAAATTGGATGTTAATTTTAAATTAGAAAGAATTTTCAAAGGCGAATTTGCAGGCGAAAAAGATTTAGACGATCGACTGCGTTCATTTTTGTATAAAAAACTTTCTACAGCGCCTCTAGTGGAACGTAATAGTATTATTCTTTCATATTAAATTGACATGACTTCTGTAGTTCATAGCTAACTGATGGTAGAGCCACTGATCATATAACGTTTAGAAAACAACTTTGTGTTCGTAAGCTTCCAAGTTCCGTATGGCTATTCCGTGCGCACTCATCAAAATCTCGTCGCAGCATCAGCCGAGACATCTCACGTGTCATCGCGTTGCGTCAGACCACCTACCGTTTTATGCGACTGAGAATTTATTTCTTGGCAGATATATTAATGTCGCAGGATATATACGGGACATGGGCGCGATAGTATCTATAGAACCTAATTCTCAGGCTTTCTAGATTGTTAGATGCTGCATGTATTGTAGAGAAATTACGAGTCACTTATTTTGTATATTTACTGTAGAGTATAAAATAAAGCAAACCAGATTTGTGTGGTTTCAAAAGTATCGCCGTCCCTTTTCTTCTTGGAGATGTCGTGAGTGCGACTAAGGGAGTTTACAGTAATATTTATTTTCTAACCAAAATTGTGTGAGATCTTTTTTAAACTCCGACGTAAAATGGATGGGGTGTTATAGGTGTGACGTGTCTGCGTGTGTGTGTTTGTATGTGACATATCTGTGGCATCGTAGCTCGAACTGATTTTGATTTCGTTTTATTTTGTATGAAAGATGTATTAGTTGGAAGTGTTCTTAACTATGCTTTATGCAAATTGGTCAATATGGCCGCCGCCACAAATTGACGCATTATATATTTTGTCATAACACCTTTAATATAAAGGTATCAATTAAAAAGATTGAGCAATAGAATACTTTACACTATGACAAATTTCAAAACCAAGATGGCCGCCTACACAAAATGGCGAAATTATGTAATCGATGTATGGTTGACTATTAAAAGCGTAGTGATTTTTTCGCGTGGTTCCTAAAATTTAATATTATTTCATTTACCTACGGCAGGATCATTTTTTAATTATTTAAGCATCATCTCACGTTATAATTGGTGATTAGTTCGACGGTAGAAACAAGTTTCACCACGATTTTTCAACAACTGAGAACCTAGCTGTTTTTGTTTTTTTATCTCACTCATATCTTTACTCTTATTAAGAAAAAATGTAATCATAATTAAAATTCTTATAATATATTTATTCTTTTAGTTACAAAAACACATCTAAAGCACTTCATAAATACGCTAAATAAAAAACATCTCATAATTTGTTAAATAATATTTGTTAATTAATAAAAACAAAAATCACTAATCTAATAATCTTTTATATTAGACTCAATAAAAATTATCCATGCCATATGATAGTAATTCAAACTGTTTTTATTTAAATACACCATACAACATTATACCATAGACACTACTAAAATCTACACTCTGATATTTATCATCTTGGTGAAATTCATAATTTTTTGTATTATATGGTAAGTTGATAAAAAAATAATTTTGCACAATTAGCAACACGTCAGGCTTTACGTATAGACTAGGAAAGTAGTCACTATTACTGTGGTCTTATAGTCAGCATGTTAAGTCTGAAGCGTTACTGTACAATAGTTTCTACAGACTTACATTAAAAATAAACAATGTAAAGTATTGTAATAATACTTTACATTTTAATTAACACAAAAAAAATTAAACTATGAAAAAAACAACACTAGTTATTTTTTGCTGGGTTGACAATCAATTCCTGCTATTTATCTTATTTTCTTTCCAATATACTTATATGACATCAGTACTAAGGTGAACTCAGTCCCAGTAGCTATGCTGTTTTATTAAATTGATTATACTAATATTTTAAAATACATTGTAATTTTTGTATTTAATCAATGTAATTACTATGTATGATTGTAAAACAAGTATCTATTAACAAATCAATCAATTATAGTTGCCGTATAGCTGGCGCTACACTCGTATTATTTTGTACACAATGAGCCTTTTACGAGTTTACAGTGAATTTCTTCACAGTTCAAGGCCGGTTGATTCGGACGTGAAAATAACAAACCACACGCGACAGCGGCCGCGGCCGTCCGTCCGTACGTCGCATCGGACACGCCATTCACGTCATTATAATCTGCGTTAAGGCGCTTCTAAGCGTGTGAAGTTGATAATTGAACTTACAATAGTGTATTTGCGATTTTAATATTTCAATTGCACTATAATAGACTGTC
This sequence comes from Scirpophaga incertulas, assembly GCA_036419045.1. Classification (NCBI taxonomy): domain Eukaryota; kingdom Metazoa; phylum Arthropoda; class Insecta; order Lepidoptera; family Crambidae; genus Scirpophaga; species Scirpophaga incertulas. Next base: position 15,297,399 of record CM071628.1, on the reverse strand, counting down.
ATATTATATTTAATGATAATTATTAACATCCTAGTATTTTATTAATAAATGTTATTAATATGGTCTAATAGATGAGACGAGACTTTTATAATACATGTAACGGAAGGAAACTATGATAGAGTCCTTTTCTTGGGTCTTACCTATTTATGTAGCAAAAATGCCACAATTTTGTTCCGGTTCAATCCAGTGAAATTACTGTGTACAGTGAATTTACATCTTATGTCACTAGTTTACAACGCACATTGTCGTTCGTTGGGGGTTGCAGATTTGCTCTGAATCTTGTCATTATATCCTATATCACTCATATACGTCCCCAGCGAGGGACACGAGCCTACCCTTTAGAGTTATAGCGATTAGGGCGTAGGCAATCATGTGGGACCATTGCGAATTGGTAGACTGAATCTCATAAGATTTAATATTACGAGGCTAGTCTGCTTGACGGATAAAATATAGCTGAAAACTAATTCACTATGTGGGTACCGGGTAGCCCCGACCCGCTGTCTTCTTTCTGAAGTTGCATCTAGGACTTGTTACTCAAGTATAATATTAAAAGGTAGGTATTTAAAGGCATTTAGATGGTATACCCTCGCTCCTACTTCGAACGCGTACCAAGACAATACAGCTATTGCTTCTTAGTTGGTTTGTTCCGTTCCGATATGTAGTTGGCAATTATAGCTGGTCTAAAATATGATATAAGTAAATTTCCCGAAATGAATAAAAACGGTAAATATTTAACTTTCTGTCTGTTAACATAAACGTTATTGTTAAGATAAGCTATCATAGCAAAATTTTAGAGAAACTATATATAGTTATTAATTTAAAATTGATAATTGCATGACTTCAAATGTTGGTTAGATACGCGCTATGATTTATCAACAATATTATTTTATTCAACTCACTTTCTCAAGTCATAAATGAAAATTGTATCATTGCAATAAGATAGGATATATTTTATCGTAAGGGAATCGCTCAGGGAATTTTGAACTAAACCATGTACATCATTTTCAATATAATAAATAAAAAACAATATTTAAGAATATTGTCTTTTTAGGTTTTCATATTAGCTTGTTGCAGTATTAACTAATAATGCAATACCTTAATATCGTCTGTTATAGCCTTAACGAATTATCTCCGTTATTTATAATTGATGCGCACAACGAATTATTATTCACACCACTCCATATCTTTGGCGCTATTTTGCAAATGACGTAGAAATTATATGTTCTCAAACACCACAATAGAATTAATTAATTCTGCGGTCAAGTTACAAAATTTTCACCGCCAATGTCACAGTATCACCGCCTCGAGTGACAAAAACAACTGTCACTAAGTACAAGCATAGAACAAGTTGAAATGTTGCGCACCTCTGCCCTTGTGTCGAAAATGTCGTGATCTCGTGACTCTTTCACTAGAGTTTTGTTTAAAAGTAATTTAATTTTAATTGACATGCAATTAATGTATTTAGTAATCATGTGACTGAAAATGTTTTTAGGGTTTCGTACCCAAAGGGTAAAAAAAGGTAAATAAAAATACTATTATTACGTCCATTTGTCTGTCTGTCCGTTCTTCTAAACGCTTGCTACACATTTAAAAATTTTTGACACATTTGATGATAGTATTTCTGTTACAGTTGTAACAAGAAATCGTTAAAACTGAATATGTTTTTTTGTCTAATTTAATAATAGCAACAGGTTGACGCTTAAAATATTCATAGATTATTTCAAATTGCACTATAAATATAAACAAATTAAATAAAATAAAAACTAAGAAGAAGATAATGTAGTGTTTAATGTTATGTATTAACAATGGTACGAAACTCTTCATGCGCAAATCCGATTTGCACATGACCAGTTTTTTAAAATAGTGGTTTGTTGATAATCGTATGTTGCCAACTACTAAAAAGTGATCCAAAGAGAACGAAGCAAGAAAATAATTTAGATAGACTTTTAGAAAGAATTATCTGGGTGCTAGGAACACCTTCGTTGAACAGACATAGTAGGTACATATATATGTACATATGGTCATATCAACTATCATTAACGTTCTTATTTCATGGTTTATACATAGAATTTCTTGTCGAATCTACTAGAAGAGTTTTGTTGTAAATTGGTAGAAATGTTTCTAGCTATGCTGTATTTATCAAAATCACAACATTTGTCATTCATTTTGAAATGATTGCTCGTATGATATATGGATTGATAAAACTACTAACAGATTAAAATATAGTAAATCCAGAGAAAATTGGAGAGCTAATGTAACTGGCTATCTACTAATCAAGTTTGCCCAGGTCAGAGTTATGTCAACTAGTACCTACTTTCGTCTGCGCGGAGGGCTATTGTTCGCAGACCCATACACTTTATCTAGCCTCCGCCTCTGACGTGAAAACTGGACTAGGTTGGTTTCCACTGCATCAGCGAAGCGATGACTTAAATGTGTGTTACAGCAGAATTTAATGTTTATTATATATTTTGAAAATTTCATCGCACTGCTCCTTTCCCATTAAAATATTTTCATGTATGTCAATTAATTTATTAAATATTTTTTTTAAAAATCAGTTACTGGTGTATACTGTAGAAAAACAATTCTTTGTTAGGTACTTACTTAACGCAATGAATAATTGTGTACTTAAAAGACAATCGCCTCCTTCACTATTACAAGGTTCGATTTTATGTCAGTGCTAAAATTAATTTAAAATATAATTTCTTTACTCAGGACGTGAATTAACCTTTGAATATTTCATTCCTGTTGTGAACTCATAAAAAATTATAAAATTTCAATGAAATTACTAAATCCACACGCTAGAATTTTTTTATTAAAACGTCAATGTGTTAATTATAATGAATTTACCGATTTAAATACGTTAAGTATGCAATTTTCATAGCTTGTAAAACAGATTTTATATATTTGAAGATGTATATAGGGTAATAAGAGAACCAAGTAAAAATCATAATGAATTTGTAATTTACAGTCAAAACTCATCCAGTAGCCATTTCCATAACCGTTCTTGAAGGCCTGTAATACTGACACGATTTCGAAGCTACATATCTTACTATTGAAAAATGCATCTTTCCAATGAAAGCTAGTAAATTGTTTTTATAGCTTTCATAGGAACACCGGATTGTCTTCATGGGTTATCTCGGTGCGATCTAAGAATCGACAGATCTGATTCGTGGGGAAATTATTTTGATTTGCATTGTAAATAAATTGGACGATCCGCGTGAAAGATTGCGCTTTTCAGCAATCATGGTAGCAGGCTGGCGCATTTGTGGTGTGACGCTGGCGCAATTGTGGTGTCGTGATTTGTGTGACATTTCAAAAATTTCGTCCGTATGTTGAATATAATTGTCATGATTTTACTTATTGAAACAATTAAGTATTATTATAAAATTTTGCATCGTATAGCTACAACTATGATCATGTGCGCTGTTCGTCAGCGGTTATACAATCTTTATCGTCAAAACGTCTTTTTAAATATATAGTTGTCTTCGTAATTATTTAAGTTTTTGATATTTTCTTGACAATGTCGTGTCACCCACAAAGGTGTAATAGAAATAAATTGAAATTTTCAAATTTATGTAATAAATATAGAAATATAGGTTAGTGAAGTGTGAGTGTTTTAGACCTCTAAAATAAACATTAATGTATGTGTGTATATCATTAATGGCAGTACCATAATAGTAGTCTGCTTAAAGTGCATTCCCCGAATATACTAAATTATTAAAATGTTTGTATCTCTTTTGATATTTAGAAAGTATGTATTTAACAGTTGATCCACAAAAAGAAAAAAAAAAAGAAAATAGATACAGCCGAATAAATAAAATAAATAAAATAGTCGAAATCATGCACGAAGGATTCTGTACCAATATGTATTAAAATGGAAAACAATTCATATCTGTTATGTGGTATGGTACTTAAATAATTATTTGTATTATTTCTTTTAAAAGCGAAAACGTAACTAAATTCTGTAAATACTTCAAATTTCTACTTGTTGCTATTATCAATATCTATATCTTAATATATATATTTCTTGTGTGCGTGTGTATGTGACTGAACTCCTCCTAAACGACTGGACCAATTTTGATGAAATTTTTTGTGTGTATTCCAGGGGGCTTGAGAATGGTTTAGATTCACAATACGGTCATATAGATATTGTTTTTCAGCTAAATTATTTATTTAAAAACATTTGAGACAACGTGAGACAACGTGACATTTGAGACATTTGACATTTGAGACATTTGACAGGACAACGTCTGTTGGGCCAGCTAGTATTATATATTAATCTGTTTTTAGTGTTTTCTGTTATAACTGCAACAAAATTGCATTATCTATGAACATTTGAACTGTCAGACTATCACGGTTCATGAGATACAGCTTGGTGATAGATGTAAAGATAGATAGACGAATAGTAACATCGACAGAAGTTAGCCATTTCACTAACATACGTAGTAAAATAAACAATTAGTAAATAAATAACATGCTTCAATACAGTTTTTGGATCTAGTTAATTTTAATTTTTTTCGTTATTCGTATATTTTTTATGTAGCCACCGGATTTGAGTCGGGAGATCCGGGGTTCAATTCCTGATTATGGCTTCTGAGTCTAACTAGCTAGCTGTGGTAGCTAGCTAGTCAGGCTCAGAAGCCATAATCAGTGTTATTTAAGAGTGACACTCTAATAACATTATTGAGTGTATTTAATATAATATAATTAGTGATGTGATAATCCAGTTGTTTATTAGTTAAGGAGTCGAGATGAAGCTCATTTGCACTTTCGGCTTTATGATCACTAACTATTAAGTTCACCCTATTCACCCTCCACTATTCACCCTGAATACCAAGACAAAGATAGAAACATTTAATTTAACACAAACACGAGACACATTCTAGTTAATGTATGTGATAATAATAAAAAAGAAATAAAACTAACTACATATACATGTTGTATTTGGTATGTTTAGCATGATGTTAGCTACTGAATTAATACCTTATAAGGAAAATAGATATAATCTAGGAATTCAATATATTTATATTCGGCAAGTAATATATGTACTATAGTCAAAATCAAAATGAAAATTAATTTTATTCAAATATGACTTTATAGAAAGCTCTTTTGAATCGTCCAAATTTTCTTTTCCCTACCACGATTCAGGACGTATTTTTTAGCTGATAAGAAGAATGGGCACAAGAAACTTACAGCTTTATCAAAAGTAATAACGACATTTACAATAAATTATGTCGTTATCATAAGACGTACATACACATATGTGTTTAAAATTTATACGGGACGACAAATATTTACACTTTAGAATATAATGTCTTCAAATCAACACCAAGCATTGGCATCATATAAATAATCATTCACTTTGTAATAGTCCTTACTGATTAGCTCTTTTTAACATCTCTCTTTTTAACAGTAATGTATAATAAAAAATTTGAATTGGATTCTTTTTCAATGCCTAGAATCCGCAGAAACTAACCATGCCGAAGTTTTCTGACTCGTAGGAAGTATCAACTGTCACAGATAATATTTTTCAAGCTTTCTAAGTACCCGCCGCCTTAGGGCCAACATTTGCATTGTGTGGGGTCGTAGGTCCGTGCAGCCTCATAAATATTGCGTGGCGTGTGCCTTAACAGGAAACTGCAGAGGAAAGTTTTAGATATGGTAAGTGTTTAGGATTTATGACCCTTGACAACATTCGGACCGTGGAAAAAGAAGGGCAATAAAAATGAAAGATTTTGATATACGATACTGTCTACGGATTTATCTCGCTCGCATTTTTTCAGCAGTATTAATTCGGATTAATAATTGCATATTTACGGAAATATATCCCAGTGCTTTAAATATACGGTTTTCTGAATTTGTGGATCAACACAAGCAACAAGTGTTTAGTGCTTTGAAGACTAGAAGGTGGACGGCCACGCGTTCACCTATTTATACTACAAGTATCATAATATATGGTATATATTTATAAAAACATATGGTAGGGTACATTAGTACACAAATACAATACAAGCAACGGCGCAAGTGCTGTATGGTAAGTAAAAACGCATATAATTTGTCGATTAAATAAACATAACAATTGCGGGTACAAGCGGGCATCTCCCTTTTCAGAACAGTAAGTATTTTATGAAGAACTAAGCCCGGAAACCGCTGTTCGACTATATAATAGTAGATAGATTGCTGCACTGAGCGCAAGTGCTGCACACTTTAGCTAGGTACTGTGACGCTCTCCAGGTTGCTCTGGGATCGTGAGCAGCGACTGATCAAGAGTTCTGTCCGCCCTGGGCTAATTGTAAGAACGCGTCCCCGCCAGGTGTGTTACGGTCGGTCTAAAAAGAACCGATTCGAGTCAAGTCAGTGTTTGTTTTACGCGCGTTTTTTTTAAATTTCAAAATTAATTGTCCGCCCCCAGATCCCAGAACTAGCCTAAGGGTTAATCAGGCACTGATCGTGGGGATACTTTTAAATGCAAAAACTTCTTCAATAATCTGTATTATTTTGGTTTATCTACCCTAATGTCCCAAGGTTGTTCGTACTAGAAGTCACAGTCAACTGTTTATACGCTACGTCTGTTGTGTTTATATGTACGTTGTACGTATAAACACAGCGGGATCTTTATTTGAAATCTGACATACTCACCGGATACTGAAAGAGGCGAACACCCAATAAGTTCGTCACAGTACTCTGTCACAGCTAACTTGCAATAACCTACTTTCCACCCCAGTACCATAATCTACTATTGTTTTTACCGTTATAGTCGATTTTTTTGCAGTCGAGTTGCACGTATATACGTGTGTGCTAGTATTTTTTGTAGTTCTGATAACATTCTCAGCGTATAAAGACATTATCGCACTTCGGTATCGCTATCCAGCATCATCTTTACAACCTATTCTTCGGAGGTAGCGATACACTGGGAACTGTGCTTTGTGTGTCTACTTGTTTGATTTCGTATGTTACCTACAACTTTTTTGACTTTATAGTAAAATAAATTTTGATAAAATTTTCAATTCTTCATAATGAGAATGCATATGTCAATTGAAATATAATTAGTGTAGTAGCGGATAAGTTTAGGGAGTTTTTTTATTTTGTTATATTATATTATAAATATTTATATATTGTAAAGTCTGTGTGCGTTGGCGCCTTTAGAATGCAGATGTTACCGCCCCCTACATTCTCGCACAATTTACGGATGTAACAATAAGTTCGCTCTCTTTATAACCGAATAAGTATAAATAGTTCTATGGTATTCTGTTTTATATGTCAAATGAATATATAAATATACCCTTAGGGAAGATCTTGTGTATGTTAAAGCAATGTCGTCGTCAATTCGAATGTTAGATTTTCTTCGAGTAAATCTTAAAATTATTAACTAGAAAGGCTAGATATCACAAAATTTACGTAATATATAAACAAAATGCTATCAAAAACATAACTTGTAAAAATAAACCAAGTCTTACAACGCAGTTCTTTAACCGTATAAAAAGTTCTGAAATCCTTGTTGGGTGATTTTGAACTCTACTTACCCATAAATACTTAGGACCTTCTGTCTTAAGTTATTACGTATACGCTAATCTAACAATATCTTATAGTGATCATATCAATATTAATTTTCTTTCCAATTACTTTTATCTCGGAAGTAACACATATTATATTAAATTAGATTGTTTAGTGTGCTTAGGTTACCTTTTTATATGCCAGCTTTCTAGTTATATCGTTCGTAATTCGTTTGTTTCTGCTTCACAGCAACAATAGTTTAATATTTTGTCCTTTATAAACTAAACCTAAAAAATAAATTCTCAATTCAATTGTTTACTTTAGTTTGTTTCTTGTAATTTTTTTTTGTAATTACAATTTTCCATGCATCGCAACTATATTAGTTTGGGAAGTTCTTATTTTTTCTGCTATTGTATTGTTTTGTAATCACTTAGTGGTGTAAATGGCCAGAAAGATCCAACCTGGCAACACTCGTACACTATTTAGTACTTTGCCAATAAAATATAACCCGTCCACCCAAAAAAGTTATAGTTAAATTTGCCGATTACATCACTAATGATGTAATGTAACTGGATGTAATGCCGCCCTAATGTGGTAAACAAAGTCCGATGTTGAATCTGCTTGACATTTCTGAGGCTGCAATAAAAACCTGCAATAATATAGATATCGCATAAATCGGACACGACGATCGTTGCGACAACCAGCGCCCAGAATGATCACGACCCATCCATGCCTGTACTTATCTCTGTATTCATTTAAATTGGGATAGTCTCAAATAATTATGGATTTGTTGGCAAATCATGTACATGTAAGAATAATTATATAACGTACACTGTTGTATATTTTTATTTTTTCACAATTCTTTCACACATGCAGCCGTCTTAACTGTTTTAGCTAGTGTTGCCCAAATTCAGTCTTGGTCTTGCAGTCTTGGTCTTGCAGTCTTGGTCTTGTTCTTGCGTTTTTGCAAGACCAAGACCAAGAACAAGACCGCGTATTTTTAGCAAGACCAAGACCAAGACTGACCGTGCAAGACTTGAGCAAGAACAAGACATAGCCTGCAAGACTCTTGCGTCTTGCAGCTAGGACTTAGCGCTATTTCACTGAGTAGTTAGGTGTAACAGTTCGGTGTATAGGTAGGTACGCTTAGGAATTCTATGAGACGCAAAAAACTGTATCAAAGAATATGAAAAACTGGACCTATGCGCATTACGACTAATACCATAAACATAGCGAATAAAAAAAATATCTATTAAAATCAAACTGAGTGCATGCATAGTTATGTTTTAACCATCGGCACTTTGATAATGCGGCATCAAAGGTTTTGTACTTACTTCTCAAAGAAATTTGCCGCTTTTCGTAAGTACATGGTTATGATACACGCGCCGTTTGATTTGTGTTGTATTTTATTTTTTATTCAAATAAATGATAAATCGTAAAACTCTTTTATTAAATTTCTTATAAGTTGAGGGTTCAATCTCTTTCTAGACAGATAAGTATTGTTCTTTAAAATACAGTCAAGTTATTGTAATTAATTTGTTTTTTTACATGTTTTAGCAAATGTAAGCTTATAAATCATAAATGTTTATTAAGAAACAGTTACTTCCATGGAAAACGACACATAGGTCAGTTGATTTTTCGAATTTCTTATCAAATCTTCAGTTATTTATTAATCTGCTTGATCTTTACTATGGCTATGTTAATTCAAGCTCACAATGTTCCAATTCTAATACGTTTTTCTAAGATTTAAAGTAAACTTTAATAAATAGTAATAGACTAATAGGTAATTGCAAGACTTGCAAGACTCTTGCTGCAAGACCAAGACCAAGACCAAGACTGGGAGCGCAAGACCAAGACCAAGACCAAGACCAGTTGTATTGGCGCAAGACCAAGACCAAGACTGGCTAAGTCTCGTCTTGTTCTTGCATTTGGGCAACACTAGTTTTAGCATAAATTAGCAGTGTTGCAGTGCATCGCTATATTGTGAAGGGTAATATAGGCGGTGAATGTGCCGAGTACTGAAACTTAACATCTTATAAATATGTTAGTAACATACCCTCTTACTATTGAGTGGATAGTCTAGTAGCTTATTAATATCACATAAATGTAAAAAAAAAACGAATATTAACACGATTCTTCAGCTACTAAAGCGATCAATTCTTAATGCGAAATGTTAAGTACAAGCGTTTGAAAATATTAAATAAAAAGGAAAACGTATATATGTTAAATATTTATGTCTTCTTTTTCATTGAATAACCAAGGAACCACTTAATAATTTCATTTACACCAATTATACCTTTTAAAACTTTTAAAGACTTATCAATAAACATTAATGGAAACAAAAAAACATTAAAGAAAAATAATAATATATTTTATAAAGTTTTAACCAATAAGGTACAAGTACTCGAGATATAACTGGGAAAATAAGCAAATGGTTATTTTAGAAAAGTAATAAATTGCATTACTGTCTAAATGCAATGTAATAAATAGCTGATAATTAAAAAAAAGTCATAAAGTAAGGTATGAACGAAATAACCTACGAGTATTATTAGAAAGATGTAAACTTTGTGAGTTTGACTGTGCAGGCTAATCACCTATACTATTGATCTCATATTAATAGCATTTGCTATTGGAATAGTTTGAAATCCAGGTAATAGGAATTTTACCACGAGAGAATATCTCGTTCCTATGGCAATATCCGATATAACGCGCACGGTTACTACTAAGATACTTACTCTGCGTTTTGTAGGAGTTACAAGTCTCAGTTACGTTCTACTAATCTGACATTAACCATATAAACTATAGACGATTATGACCAGTTACTATCAGGTTGGTTTATAAACTGACGACCTTTGTATAAAGCAGAGGTGCCCAAACTTTTTTGTGTCGTAGATCCTTTGTAATGTTTTTCAGTTTTAGGTAGACCCCCAGAGACTACCCGATATTGAATGCTTACATCCTACAATTTACATAATTTTATAAAGTATATTTATTACATCATAGGTAATTTTATTAAAAATGTTTAAGTCTTTATATTAGAAGATAGTTTAATGTAAGTAAATAGGTACTATCAGTATATGTTGAGATTCATTATTGTGGACCCCCATTTTCACTTCATGGACCCCCAAATTGTTTTTTCGCTGACGTAGATCCCTTGCAGGTTGTCATAGACCCCTACGGGTCGATATAGACCACTTTGGGAATCACTGGTATAGAGTCTTCTTCCGGCAATACACAAGGCTAGGTAACTCTTAACATTCACTTAAATTAAGATTTGTCTGGAAGTCAGTAAGTGCCTGTAAAGGGTTACGTTATTTAAACATTATTTGTATTTTTTTTTGTTTCTATAGTAGTGTAAATGTATATCGTGAATTGCATTTGTTTATTTTTTAAGAAGTTGCTTTTTTTTTACTTATAAAATGTACTAGTTGTTTAGACAGCACCCTGGTTCATGTGTTGAATAGTCGACTTATGTTTGTTAAATAACCTGTTTGTGTTCTTAATAAACATAAGTTTTAACTGACTAAAAAAAGCTCGACTCTGGTAAACGTATAACGCAATAGTAGTCCTGTAATTAAGAATTTTTCATCCAAGTTTGATTCATTTTCATCGGGGAAAGCGTAATATTCTAATAACGAGAAATTAACACCTTATTCTAAGTGTGGTAGAATTTATCGATTTAATTGATGCTTTTTTTACCTAGATGGAATTAGAATGGAATTAGGTATGGGAATAATTGAAGAGCTTAAGAAAAACATAAGAATATTTCCTTCTTTGGGAAAATATTATATGTATATAATAACGAAATAACGGGGTCGAAACCACGGATTGAAATCTAGTAGTGTATATAATAAACAGTATGATTTAGTGTGGTGATAGTTTGAAAACCTAAGAAGGATATAACATATTTTATATCATATTATATTATATTATATCATATTATATTGGCACATGACAGGATCGATCCCGAGCTTCTCGATTCGTAGACTAGTCCGGGAACCACAGCGCCACCGACGCTCCTTTTTTATGTATTATATATTATATCTAAGTTAAAACTTATTAAAAAGGGTTTAATAAGTTTTACAGTATAAACAAACTCTTGTCGAGAAAAAAATACCTTACAATAAAACCCGCTATTGTTAAGTAAATACTATAATGCGAAAGATGATGGGTAATTATTGATTTAGGCAATTTTTATATTACATCATTTGCAATTTTTATCAAGAGGATTCAAATATTATTGTCAGATGTAGAATCAGCAACATGTTAAGTTTTACATTTGAATTAAAAATGCCACCGCTACTATGGGCTACATAAGAGTTGCCTCGAGGTGAACATGTAAAGGGTAATGTGTTGCTGGGTGTACTTATTTCAAAATAAATGTCACGCCTGTAGAGTTCTAACAACCACAGAAGTGTAAAATAACAAACAAATTATAAAAAAGTTCCTACGACCTTGACATAAGCTAGCCATCTCCCCAGCTTTCGCCTTGCCCAACGCCGCAACCCCACCGAAGCGGTGCGCGCGCGCGTCGCTCCTCGCGCAGTCATCGTCGACGGCGCGCAACGCAAGCGCATCTTCACTTGCGCCTCGCGAACTATACCGGTACCTAACATACACTTATACTCAATAGTTTTGCTAACTTTTTGCACTTTCAAACTAACCATAACTTATTTCTTTTATGCTTTAAAATATGTAAACAATTGGCGACAGTTAAAATAAATACAAACATGTAATCACATAAAATTAAAAGAGCAACCCCTAACCGACTTTTTATGTAACCTTTATCTTATCTACCTTCGAATTCCCGCTCACCTGACACAATAGTCAAATAGTAATATTTGTTTGTTCACAAGCACCAAATTGTTTTGTCAAATATAGACAATGTCCGAACGTTAAAAACAGTTCTAAGCCGTTCGCAACTTTTGCGTAACGCTAAGCCGTGAGAACTCATTGTAGTGTGCCGTGTCTAGGCGTTAGTTTTTCTATCTAGTGTTATGTCTGGATTATACAATACAGGAACTCTGGATTGAGATGTTTGACATATAGTTATTAACTAAGCTTCATTAAGTATTTAATACGCGCGCAATCATAAATTGGATTTAATTGCAAACAACAATATATTGTGTGCTTGCAATTGAATTTGTCGCTTTATTACGTTTTACAGTATCATCAGTTCAGTTTGAAAGTGCATGAGGTTGTGTTAATAAATCTAGTGACAAGTGACAAGTAAGTGACAAAGTTTTCGGCAAGTCGACAGCTTCAGGTGAGTTTTGCAACTAAATACAGAAGCCACTCGTTGCGCATGCGTCTGTAGAGATAATTACTTGTAATAACCGCACTTGTGTAACTTTTTGAACATTAGAAATGTCTCAGAGCATTGTACAAGTAAATATGCTGATGATTCTCTTAACAATTCGTATCATTTCAACACGATATGTAATCACGCTTGGGCAGCTTGTTATATATACTTTGCAGTTAATTAGTAATATCTGTTTATTACTAAATTCGAATTAAACATTAATAAATCGTAGTAAAGTTGGCACATAATTAAAAAATTATAACGACAATGAACTTAAAACGAAACGACGAAAAATAGACATGACATTGAAATATACTTATTTATTTTACTTGTTTTCGATTTAAACCACATATGGTTCAAATTCATCTTTGTAACAATAATTATATCTTTGTAATGAAAAATAAGCGAAGGGAGATTTCATACCAGTCTGCTTGGGGACCTCTGTATTACCTGTTTCAGTCACAAAATAGCAGTGTTCGCAAGGCTGTGTTCCGATGTGAACAGTAAGAGAGGCAGTGGGTACTGTGAGTTTACGTCTTCTGTCAGATTTGCTGCGAGTCTCACAGGAACGGCATACACTATAGGCGATTGTAACCACTTACTAGAAGGTGGGCAATCTAATGGTTTGTCAATATTTACCATAAAAAATAGGTAATAATATTTTATTTCAGAAGGTAGGCTGTTATGTTTTAAAACCTTAAAAATATTGTAATAAATATACCGTGTAGAGATTTGTAAAATTACACGTTGTAAAATATGTCTTAATCTTTCATATAAATAGGAAATAAATATTGTGTAAAATATTATAACTATTTGTATGGATGTTATAACTAACTATAAATGCTACTGATAAGATGATACAACTTACCGCAAACATTGCGGTAGTAAGCGTTGGTAAAATTTTAATCATTGCTTAGTCCTGGTAACCGATATATATTCTAGGTATAAAAGCTTTTAATGTGATTTTACAATTTTATTTAAATTTTATTAGTCTTTTACTGTAATTGCGTGTTCATAAATCTAGTGCGCACTTTTTGTAGGTACCTACCTCATATGACAATTACGTACATTGTAACTAATGTAATAAACCTTTTGTAATTAGATGCTCGGTGTGTGTAGTCGACCTAACCATAATAAGTCAGCTTGGTTGATGTACAATGTAATTAGAGTAGATTCTACCCCTTGCTGGAGGCGTTGCTGAGCAGTTGAGGATGGTGAATTTAATAATAAAACTTTTTTTTTATACTGATCTGAATACAGGTTGTAGAGAAAATATAAAATTTAACGTATTGCTGTCGTTACATAACCGTACCCTGGACTTTCAATAAGAAGGAACCGTAGAATACACCGAATCCACGGCACCATCGATGGCCTTATAACAAAATATAGGACAACTTTATCACAAAAAATAATTAACTGGATATCAATAACAGCTTTACAATTCACATTCATACCTTCTTTATTTCATGACACAATTTTGACCGGATTAAACTCGTCTACCTCTGATTTGTCCTTTTTCGGATCAATTGAGCGAAATATTGAAATTATGTCAAGATCAAGGATCACCAGATACAAAACAAGTATTTTCTTAGTAAGTAGTACTTTGTCCTTATTTTAATTTAGTGTCCCAATGTCGTACACAATCTCGCGTAATCAGAAGTGGATCTTGCATGAATTGAACATTGTTGCAAACGTTACGTATTCTGATATCTTTAGCCTCTGTAAACTATTTATTGAAGTCAATTGATACAGAACTGGTATTCCAAAGCTTTATACTTCAATTCATCTGAGCGCAGCTATGACTAACTAGACATTGATACGACGACGCAAGTGGTGCAACTATTGAGTGATTGGCAAAATGCGCAACAGGTCGCGGGTTCGATTCCGCACGGGACATATATTGTGTATGACTTACAGAAATTTGTTCCGATTTGAGTGTATTTGAGATTCTATGTTTATAATTGGCACAGAATAATAATTCTAGTGTGGAGCAATAGTTTAAAAAACGTAGTTAAAATTTCTGTTGCAATTTATTTATTTCAATTTATCAACAAAAAATACATAAAGAATTATTTATATTAGTATGTATACATTGCACTTAAATTCAAATGTAGCTATGAACTTTAAAATGGAAATTTCTATGTATTTAGGTTTAAAAATAATATTATTTTATATAAGCGATTTAAATTATTACATAACTTACTTTTGTAATGTGTTTATAACTGAATATATAGGATTTATTTTAAAATGTAAGTCAAACGATTTAAAATATAAAAAATACTATATCACCTGATCTTTTGATGAAGAATTTTTAGCGTGCAGCTAAATATATTATTCTTAGTGTATTTTTTGTACTTGAATAATAGTTTTGAATAAAATTATAGAGTCACAGTAATATCACATTTAGAAAAAAAATCTACGATTATATAATGGATACAATTATTAAAATGCATAATAGTTTTACGTCTTTCTTACAAAAAGTATACTTTACAAACTACTAAAATTACTCACGAATGGATAAAGAAAGGAAAGTGTGCGATGTAAGTACTAATCAATATTTAATTAACACTAATCTCGTCTTCCAATGATGAAGCTTCATACGGAAATAATAGAATATTGACTAACTACTTTTGTTTTCCTCGTATAAATCGTTATGCAAGTGTTCCTAATATTCTTAAGAGTCTAATGTTAGCTATGACTATGATTGATATCAAATTCTCCGAAGATACTGGGCTAAAGCCAAATTAGCTTTCAAAATGACTGACTCAAATTATTATTATTGTTATATGAACAGTGTTATAATCTTTTGACAGTTCTGAACCACTTTTAATCGAACAGACTTACAATTATTTAACAATAGGTTCGTTTGCAATGCTCAGCAACCGCCAGTGGAATTGTCCAGCTTATTAAGTGAATTGTTTATATATTATAAATTTACTTTATTTTATTAGAGTAATTTTATGCGCTTTTTAATGTTAATACTTTCGATTTTTTTATATGACTTAAAATTATCAAGCAATTATTGACTTAATGACAGTTTCATTGTTCTGATATAATATACAATTAAGTTTATGTATTCCAAATATCCTTCCCTAGACCGCATTGTCTTTGGATATAAAAACAAATTGGAACAAAAACTAGATATAAAATATTCGTTAAGGTAAAGATAAAAAACATTATAAAGACGGAAAACTTGCTCTTAAAAATAAAAATTTGCTGTTTTATATAAATGTATTGTAATAAATGTATTTAGAAATATTTAGATATTTCCAGCAAGGTTTTAAAAAGGTACACTATATTCGTACTTTGTCATCTGCAACCTGCAGAACGAAGACAGAAGAAATTATCTTAGATATTTAGTCCGCCTTTGTATATATTATACATTAAGAACAAAAAAATGGTAATTGGTTAACGCAACGTACGAAAGGAATTGCTACAGACTTTTTATTCCTTGGCGTCCTTTACACGTTGCTCAGAAAGGTCTTTATATTCGATGTTTCCTTGACTTTATCGGCGAGAAACGCACATTTACTCGTAAATGGTAGTAATTAATTTACCTATCTAGTTTGCTCCAATTATTTTCGACTTGTTGCCGTTCGATAAATAATTTCTACTTATTTGAATTCATGGTATAAAATTAACGCATTAAAGATATAATAATAAAATAAGATATAATTTGTTTACTTTTAAGTTTTTCTTAACTCACTCCGTTCTTGTATTTCTGTATATGTTATCACAAAAAATTTACTATCGATTTTTCAATCACTTCTCAATTCAATCTTTACAATTCATTTGACAATAATAATTTCTATTCTTATATATAATAACAATAATCCTGCGTCACTTAAATTATGTTTCTTTTTAAGGTAACATTAATAAATGATATTCATTCCGAAACATCAACCAAATAAATATTAAAATCATTAAAATATTGTGATAATTTACAGTTACAATTAGTACATAGCTAAGTACGTATGTACGAGTAATACATATTTAATTCAACAATGATACAATTAAAGATTTTACTTTGATAATTATTAAGTGCATCAAGGCATGGTTAAATACCAATTTTTTTAATTTTTAAAATAACTGTCATAATAGAAATAATTATTTCTTTTAGTTTTAATAATCATAAAAAAATTATTAATTAATATTTAGGGTTGATTTAACACAGTCAATCATTAACATAATAAAAGATGTTCATATGCATATCTACATTCATTTAAATTGTGACATATTAATCTTATGTTATAAAACACTTTATATTCTTGACCTAAAAATAAATCTATAAAAGTATCATTAAAATTTTAGTGCGACATTATATGAGATGAGAGCGAACGCGTTGATATCTTTTCTATTAACAGACATTTTGTGCTGGTGGGCTTATTTTGAATTTATTTTTGATGTTTAAATTATTAACTTCATATTTTATCACTATACTCCATTTATTCAATATATTATTAATAATTTTATAGATATTAAGTATATGACTATATATTTAATAATATTTATATTTCTACTTCTAAACACATTTATTTTATTATAATTTATAATTTTATCATTGTTACGAGACAGAATCAACAACTATCAAAATTTTATAAAATTTCGAGTAAAAAAAAAATTATTAACTATAAATAAAAGTAACAGAGTATTAAATAAAAGTAAATTATTTTATTGCTGCTAAGAAAATATCACTGAAATAT
Source organism: Scirpophaga incertulas (assembly GCA_036419045.1). NCBI lineage: Eukaryota > Metazoa > Arthropoda > Insecta > Lepidoptera > Crambidae > Scirpophaga > Scirpophaga incertulas. The sequence continues at coordinate 15,279,900 of CM071628.1, read as the reverse complement.
CGTTGTTAAAATATATTTATTTGTGTGTGCGTAACACAGTAAAGCTATCATGCAACCTAGTGAATATGAGTACGGTGTGAATAAATTGATTGTCTCAGTTTCTATAATACTAAATAGGATTAGCGACGCTGACGCAAACTTATTGCACATTACTTATGGTTAGTAGCAAGTTATGATTCATAAAAAATAGGTAATATTCGTTACATTATGCTAAAATCAAATTCATTGTCTTTCGTACATAACATTATATTATATAAAAATAAATTAAATATTACAGAAACATGTCAAAAAGGCGATCATACCGGTATGGAATTAGATTGACTTTCATATATGGCATATTAGTAAAATATTTTGAAATTGTTAGCCACAATTCATTTTATTGACATTCAGAATATGTAATTATGACAATTGTATATCGTTTGATAATTTCTCAATATATAAATATTCTAAATGGTTAATCAAAAGAGGAGAAAAAATGACACCTTCCCAGCCTCATTTCTGGTTCTTCTCGAGAAGACTCTCTCAAGTTCTGAACAGGTGTAATCCACTTTTACACATCAATGCGTGAGAAAAGATTTTGAATTTGATATAAATATGATGAAGATTTAACTAATACCATAGATTGAATAAGCAATCAACTCTAGATTAATCAACAATAGATTTTATTGTATTATCATATAAATAAAGTAAATTAATTACAAACTACACATTTCTTCATGATTTATTTTATTAATAAAAAATCGTCATTACATGTTTAGTTACACGTGAATCTTGTAACCGAAGAATGAAGTTTTATAATTCGTGATATCTCGTTGACAAGGCTATACTTCGTCGTACATCTTAAATCGATTTGATTTGACATTTAACTCAACAATCGACTAATATAGAAAATAATTCGATTTGTACAATACACCAAAAGTGTAGAAACACGTACAATATTGTCGATTTGCACGCACATACATACCGTCGCAACGTTTTAAATGTCGCGTTGTTTTCGTCGCTATCGTCTAATAGCGTAATGGTTGGTTATTTTTGCGAAAGTTTCTTGACAATTAGAAGCACGCACATGTTTTAGTAACCTTTTTTTAAGGTGGGCTAATCATGTTTACGATACCTATAGGGGTACTGATGAAACGTCCCTATAAAGCATACCCTCCATTCTACTACAGCGTGGTCTGAAGGTCTGAACATATATATTTCGAATATGGTGTAATTCTACCTGGTTAAAACTTTTCCACCTCAAAGGAGAATGTTTACACGATCAAGAAGATCTATTCCACCAAGAAATGTTTCAGTGACCTAACTCAACCCAGCAAGAATTAAACATCAGATGTTCTTTATTAAATTAAATAATATGAGGATAGTAATACCATTTCATATCCTCTAATTATAAATAATATAGCTTGTATTATATCTCAGTGTAATAGAGGTTATTTCTTATGATATCCACAAGAAAATTGGAAGCGGCGACAGTGTTCTGGGTTTGTCACTAGTGTTATTTCAAGAACTTAATTAACTGCAACAATAATACGATAGATAAAAAAATATTTTTTAAAACCCCAATACAATCAATATGCTTAATGTTTGGTTTAAAACTTGTTGAAAGCTGTTAAGATTATTTCAAAAATCCAAATTTTGACTATAGTGGCTATACAAATTTGTAGTGGCTATAAAAATTTGCGAAAACAATTTCAGATTTAGAAAACAAAAATACACAGCTTTTTATATATAATTTAAATAATGACACTTCCGCGTATTTTTTATATGTACGCCTATATACAATAAGCTTTCAATGGCGATAAAAGAACTCGAATTAAATATAAAAGTTTAAGATAAGATTAAAAGCATTCCTCACACAAAAGTGATTTTACACCGTACATAACTACGTGTTTGATAAAAGTGTGTTTAACTAGTAATTATCTAATATTGTAAAAAAGATTTGATTTATACATATAACGATTTCATTTATTTATTTTATCATCTATAAAATATGTACAATCAAAAGTACGTTATTGTACGTTTAAAGTTATATAAGGTTAGGTGCCATGTATTAAAAAACTAATGCTACAATTGTTTAAGAAAAAAAATTAATTGCACTTAGTTACAATCTAGACACTACAAAATACTGGCATGAAAAAGTGGTGCTACTTTTGAGATTTCTTTTTACTATTTAAATTAGTAAAATATTTGTTGTAATTAAAGCTTGGTAATCCGTAATATATAGTTATAATACAAGCGTTAATGACAAGTCTGTTCGCTGTTGTATTATTAAAATTATAATCGCCAATTCACAGGGCCAAGAAATTGTATACTTTGTTGAGAACCTTTATTAAAAAAAATATTTAACGGTTTTTATAATGCAATTAGTTTGATATTTTATGAGCCCTATTATCCTGTACAGTACGTAGCCCTTATGTGTACATATGTTATGGGTTATGTTCTCGACCTGAATATTAATTATCTGTATACGTTATATTATGTATTGTAACCTGTACTATGTACCTAAAAAAAATAAAAGATTGTAATTTTGTTAGGGCCAACTAGGACATTGAAGAAATGGATTTAATATACGCAATTATTGATTTTATATAATTCTCCTTATCAGGCAATCATTTTCTTATATCTACATCACACAGTCATGTCAATGCAACCGATTCTAGTGAATGGTGAATAGAGTTATTTAAAACCGATTAGCCGGTTTACGGTCGGCCTATTTTGCTACACATGAAGACGTTTAATATGTGCTCATAAGTACCTACTTACCGATTTCGAGAGTTGTGTATTTCCGAATAGATTTCGCTACGCTATTGGCACAGTTCAATTAAGAGCTTAGAAAATACACCACTGAACTTTATAAAGTGCAACCCAAATGTTTGTTCACTCGATTTCCCCAACAATAAGAAAGGAAGGAATGAAAAGTGACAATACTGTCAGTCAATGGATCAGTATTGTAATCAAATTACAAGAAAAACAAAATTAATGTTCTACAAGATGTAACTTAGTTGTTGATTCATTCAACAAATATCCCAAAACCAACGAACGTTGACGTTAACGAAATCTTCTTTATACATAAAACATACTCGTGTTAGATAACTTACTTGTTATAACTAAAGAACATGTTACTCGATTTACAATTAACAATTACAAATATTAAAAAAGAATGAGGAAAGTACTTGCGAATAAAACTATTTATTTATTATAGAATCGAACGTTATGGTATTAGGTATGCCATTTTTGAAGTTTACGTCTATCTACTTACTTATAGATATAGAATAAATAGAATATCGTTTAGAAGCAAACACAAATATAAAATATGAAGTCGATTTCTGATTTACTTATAATGCACCCTTAGAGTAGAGTTGAAATAATATTGAACATAGACACTGCTCTTGCAGTACCATCCCGTTTGTGTTGCAGTTTTACTCCTGTTTTAAACGATTATGATAGGCACAGTACACGTCATGTTACTTCCAAATGTAACAAACAACGCCACAAACGTTAAACTGTGACGAGTTATAAAAATAGACTGTTGTGTTAATAAAACGTCGCTAACTAAACCATTTGTTCATGCAATTCATATGTCTAAATCTCATTTACAACTGTGTTATTTGTTTTTACGGTTATGTAAAGAATTTTGTACTTAATTTTAGTACATTACGGAACGCAATTTTATTGTTCTATAACCGATCGCTAGATGGCGGTGCGTTGCTTCCTATATCAGACGATGTAAACACACGCACCTTGCCTTATAATTATATTTAATCAGCATAAATAAGTAATCAAACCAATCAAAGGATAACCTATCGCTTTCATTATTTCCATTATTATTATTTCCATTTTCCATTATTAGTGATACTTAACATGATCGCCGCATAAACCATCGTCATCGGGGTCCATAAAGTAAGCCTGGTATCAATCAGAAAAAGATAACACTAATCACAAACACAAGAAAGTAGCAGATAAGCAAATTATTGTTAATATATTTATAAGGTTTAGATTATATAGATAGTAACCATACTTCACTCCGACGTAACTAGATCTATTGTGAATCTAGTTCGAGTTTCAACACTTCTTAAATGCTTAATAAATTGGATGGATTTGGGGACGATGTTCGTAGCCGAGCGGTTAGTGCACTGGGTTCAAGGTATTGCCAACTCCGAGGTCTCGAGTTCGACTCCCGCCGTGGCTGCTCCTAGCGGGACTCGAACCACATATGCACACACAAGCATCTACATGTTTGTGTGTGTGTTTGTGCTTTAGAGATGGTTGTTAATATATATCATCAAAAATATTTATATATGTATAGTAGCCGGTTCTTATGGTAATTTTCACTGTCTTTTGGTTATGATAACCGTTGTTCCAATAACAATATAAATGATAATAATAAATAGCAATATATTATTTCCAAGTTCAAAAGGCAACGTCATCATATCGAGTAATCGGGTACTCAGCGCGCAATACTTCATCAACACATTCCAATTTGCGACCCCGATTTCTTGAGAAGCACTTAACGATTATTCAATTGATAAATAAATCAAACCTTTCTATTGGGAAATTGAATGAAATCAAGACCAATTACAAGATTATGCAACCTGTACTGGTGAATAATATCCCACTTATGAAGTAAATTTTGGTTTCTCTATATTTACTTCGCAAGTTTAATATGTACGTAAAAAAAATTGTGCGTTTTGGTTTTTAACGGATAAAATAAAAACGGGCCAAGCGCGAGTCAAATCAAATCATATTTATTTGCAAATACAGGTTATACAGAGGTGTTACAAAAATTTACCGACCCCGGCGGGGTCGATAGAGTCTATACAAAAAAGTCGACCCAAATGAGCGCGCCGTCTGGTGACTTGGATGCTCAAGATCGCCCTGTAGTAGCGGGTTAGTAGAAGTAGAAATAGAATCTACCCGGTACGATCTGATGGGGTCGAGCGGGTCGTATAAGATATTTCTCGGATAACTCGTATACAGCCTAGTAACATACAGACGAATAGAATAACAGACAGCGAAGTTTTAGTAATATAGTATAGTATTTAGCCCTAAAAACTACAATAAATATGATAAAGCATCTTTTTCAGGTAATCAGATTTTGATGTAATTTGGTAATGGGCTAATTTAGGACCCAAGGAAAGAATGGGTAATTTTTACCAGCATTCATGCTCAATTACAAATTAAGTCCAAAACATTTATTTATTTTAACCTTTTAAAACTAAAATATATTAAAAGCTACCAAAGTGATATTGTGTTAAAATCAAGAAATACATAAACACGCAATTCCTAGCTTCAAAGTTAATAAGGTACAAAAAAATGTTCGTATAAAAAAAAATTACATAGTGCTTTAATAGTCTCCTTTCAGCAATTATCAATCACTAATCAATCAATTTGAATAGATTTATCGCATCTCTGGCGTGAGTGTTTATGAAAAAAAAAATTACCAGGCTTTTCGTGTTCAATTACAAAATTGGATTACGTTGTACGAAATAAAATTATATCTAATTTGCATAACAATACGGACGCGTTTAGCTTAAGTGATCTAGTCAATTTTCTTTGACCTTTCAGCGAATGTTATTATCTATAACTATCTGTCGAATTAACGTTTTTGTTGTTATTTTAATATTCCATAATACATAAAGCTCAGGCACAATTATTCATATATATTTAATGACTACCTAAAGTTGTTGGTTTACTAAACTGCATTATGTAGTAAACGAATTGATATCTTAGCAATATTATAAACGCGAAAGTTTGTAAGTATGGATGTTTCTTACTCTTTTATGCAACAACTTCTAAGTGGATTTTAATGAAACTTTACAATAATATAGCTTATATATCGGAATAACACATTGGCTATAATTTACGCCCCGCTAATATAAGCTACTCTAAATACCAATCTTGCATAAACAAAGTCCTTTCTTTATTATATTCCAAATTATCTTTATACTCCATATGAAATCTTATGCAATGGCGCCAATTCTATAGCAAACCGAACTAAATGAAAAGAAAACAAAATAGTTTAATGAAGAAAAATCAGTACATAGTATAAAACAAAGTCGCTTTCTCTGTCCCTATATCCCTCTGTATGCCTAAATCTTTAAAACTACGCAACAGATTTTGAATCAATCTATCGATTTTGACGTGAAACGTCTTTAAAATCGCGCCGAAACATACGGGTACCAGGTTTAAAAAGTGGACCGTAACGAAAAGGTCTATATCATCGTACCTTAATAATTAAAAAAGTATTAGCCTTAGAAACAAAAATGTGGTGTGAATATTTCACTTATATAGTCAGCTCGCTGTTGTAACATTGAGTATTTTATTAAAATACTTGAAACGCCGTCAATCTTGTTTTTATTTCAATCTTTTACTTTTTAATAGATAAATTGATTGAAGAGGAAGGTTTAAATGTATAATAACATCCATTAAATAGTGGAAAAATACTATTATTTTTGAGGTTTCTAATGTGATGTCCGAAATAATTACATTTTTTCCGCTTACATTGCAAACGCAGGCTGAACCCTACGAGATATATCAAAATAATGTACTAAACAACGTTCACAGTTTTTCTGTTGTGTATTTAGTATCAACATTGCACCTGTGCGAAGCCGGGGCGGGTCGCTAGTTGGTATATAAAACTAAAATGCATGTTAATTTGTGCCAACAGAATGTAAATATTACATGTCATTAAAATTAAATGACAATATAGGCATCTAAGTCAAATTGGAAATGTTACCATAGTATATAAGTATTCTATATACCATCTGCTTAATCGTGATCACGGTCAATTAGACTAATTTAATCTGTGACTGTTCAAGCATTCGCCTTTGAAGAAGGTCGCTGTTAGACGGCTAAGTTAGATAGATGTTATGCTGCAAGCCAATTCTACCAAATCAATAAGGTCACAATAAGCTAAACCGTTTCATTCGACCAATTGTAGCGTGAATTGTAATAATAGAGCTTCTGATTAGTCGATATGTTATTACTGGAACAAACCCACGGCGCGATGCAAGGCATTTCCAATTCGGTCGGATAATATAGAATGCTTTTAGATTAGCGCCAAGATGTTGTCTACCCGTGGGAAATTATTGAGTTCCTTCTTAACATTTCCGATCGTGGCCTTGTCATTGTGATGGGTTTAATGTATTGTAAATATTAATTGTGGCACAATAAAATTGTTTTTTTGTTTGCTCTACATTTGTATTGGATATTTTTTATTTGGTCTCAATCTATTTTGGTGAATTAATGATGACTATGACTTTGAAAGTAATTTTAACATTTAATTGATATGTTTTGTCCTTATGCATTAATTCGTATTATTAGTTCAGCAATAAATCATTCGCCCGCCATGAATAATGTACTTCTATTTGGTTCAGATTAGTTTCACTTATTCATTGTAGAGTCAACTTAAAAGAGTTATATAGGGAAGGCCTATATCCAACAGTGGGCGTTTGTTGAGTGTAATAATGATACCTAAATGTTATACGTATAATATAACAATGTTAACTTTTTTTTCATTAGTTGCTGAAATACAACAAAAAATATGCATATGCATAAAAATATAAACTGTGACAAAAATTAATGATATATAGGTATATATCATTAATTTTTGTCACAGTTTATATAAATATTTTTTTTCTAATCTACATTAAAAATATCAATCAAAGGCATAAATAATTGTGAAAACTTTCGACAAATTAATTAACAATTTCTAAACTGGCTATATAAGTGATTCGACTCTACATTTAACGTAATTTTGATATGACCTTTAGTAAGTAATAAAATAGTAAACAAATACTTTCGTGAACTCTGTGCTTTTCGTGTTTTGATTTCTCTTTTTGTCTAAATCGTACTTGCCATGTCACGTTAATCTAGTTTTAATTAAACAATTACCTCAAAACACAAATTTTATGTATTCTGACAGAAGAGTAGAAAGAATACAAATACCTCAACGTAAAATCTAAGGATCCTGATCGTATGGATTTGTTAGCTACAAAGTTGCGTTCAGCGCTACAGTAACTAAATGGTTCAAAACTTGTTTAGATAGGTAATGGTGACCATAATATAAGTGTTAGGGTTGTCACCCTCATTCTATTATGAGTTGTTGTATGTTAATTCGCGATACTGTACTCTTATACTTTACGCCAACAATAGATTTCATTATATACTATATAGATCAGTGGTTCCCAAAGTTGTCTTGGCTACGACCCATCTAATTCAAGTTAACAAACTTGGGACCAACCGATTATTCATTTTGGTAACGGTTTTCATAGCGGACTTTTCAAATAACAAATGAAGTGTTAATGCAATTTTTTATTATTTAATTAAATAACTATTGTACATTTAAAAGTTATTTCAATGGGAAGGATGAAATTTTTCCTATGTTTCGCCGTCATAGTTTTGACGTCAACTTCAACCCGAGTTACTTTTAAGCGCAGTGAGTTTGATAAGTTCAATTTATTTCGGTATTTAGTTTTAATGTTCACCATATTAGAGAATTTGGCCTCACATAGGTATGAGGTAATGAAAGGGAGGAGGACTTTTATAGCTTCATCAAACAGGCATGGATAGTTACCAGCAACCGAGAGCCAGAATTTTGTTAATTGCTTACGATTGAAACAATTTTAATCAAAACATATGTATAATTTAGTTTAACTTAAATATTGATTGTAAAGATGATTTGGACATTTATAGTACTCGTATGTAGTAATTTACAGGATTTCTTGCTTTATGCTGCTAGAAATAACGGTTGATATGTATTGTAACTAGTACTTTACTGTAGCAGCATAATTATTTTATTTTTACATTTAATAACCAATGTACTGTATGTAATACATAATGTAGTATAAATGTGGGCTTTTTTAGTTCCTCGCTAATTTCAACACGTATGCAGGAATGACGGCAATTCATGTAAAACATAATTGTACATGCGCTGTGTTTCAAATACGAGTATGTGCTAGATTCTTGATTAATACTATAATTGTAGGTAGATTTTGTTATTTATCAATACCAGGTACAATCAGAGATGTGAAAAATAGTTTAGTAAAAGTATTTAAATACAAAATGCAAATGCATAGTTGCTAGCACTATTTCAAATAGAAATACAAAATAGTTTTGAATAAAAGTATTTAAATACAATATGCAAAATACGTATTTTTAAAATAGGTTTTCAACAGAATACATTGCTAAACATAACCACTTTTATTTATTGAACTGATTTTAAAACTAGTATTTGTTCAAAGAGTTCATCTTTCATGTTCCGCCTATGGGGCCTAAATGTTGGCATTATTGTTCTAGTTGACAAATGACAATGACAACACTACGATCACGATCAGTGCGTTCATAAATAAGGAAATCATGGATTTAAGAATGAAAAATTGTAAAAATTAATTAAAAATGCAACGAAACTATTTTGTATTTTATAAATACTAAATATTTATATAGAGTATTTCAAATAAAATACAAAATACATTTATAAAAAAGTATTTCAAATATAAAATAAAAATGGGTATTTTGCATTTTGTATTTGCATTTGAAATATATGTATTTCAAATAATTCACATCTCTGGGTACAATACACAATACAAATATAATTAATTTTTTTGAAATATATTCAACTTTGCAAGAGATACTTAAATAAAATAATATAGTTATCTATGTGCACGTACGATCTTGACATAGTAGAGACAAGCATTTTACTGTGTAATAAATTTGTGAGGGTTTTTTTTTTGTTACTTGGAAGTTTTTAACAAATTTTTAAGTCGTGGTTATTTAAATTTAACAATATCAAAATTATCAATAAATTAGAATGTGACACACGTAAGCAAACCTAAAAAGATATCCGAATACATTATCCTGAATGCTATTAAATAGAAACAAGAAAAAGAACATAATTTGAAGATTTAAGTTGGTAAGACACAATGTTACATCCCTCTCATCTTAATGCTGCAGGCGTTTTGACTGAGAGGATGATGACATTTCAAGCTTTACACATAATTAAAATTGGGTCCGAGAACATGATTATTACGATCAATGCCAAGTATTTGTGCAGGTGAACGAACAAACACTGATCAACTTTCATCTAAGGCGCGCAGCGTGTCCGCACGCAACATTTTACTCTCATTCAGGTGTCTTATCATTTCACCTAACTACAGAAACTAGTTTATCATACAAATATCAACTCTTCTGTTTCAACCCGAACCTCTTATACTCACATCTATTAAAAAGGGATTTTTTAACGTCTCGAAACATAACAAATGAAAGACCTAAAGGGATCTCAATAATATTTTAAGTTTTACGACAATCCTCTTGTGCATTTATAATGTGTTGCGCGTAAAATACTTTACATCATCATTCTAACTGATACTGCTGGACACGCTGTCTCTCAAGGTATTCTACGTCGATCCGTCCATAGTATTCTTACTTACTTCTTCCAGTCACTGCTAGTGACAAATATATAGCGGAAATAAAATAACAAAATTAAATACAATAAAAAAAAATACACAAGTATCTTCTTAATTTGAACTGAGCGCACGGTAAAGAATAAGTAGTAATTGTTTATTTTATCATCGAATAAAAAGATAAACAGTATGGTGATCATCTCCACTTATATACCAAGTATAGGACCAAGTATAGGACCAAGTATATGATCAAGTATATGACCAAGTATATGACCAAATATATAACCAAGCATACCAAGTACACGAAACTTTCCTAAAGTATGGCAATAGAGCCTGGCAGTGGGGATTAGTTGATTTCAAAAGTATGCAGGTTACCTCACTATATTTTCCTACATGGTGTTTTGGTACCTATATGGAAATTTGAAAATCTTTATGTCATACTCCGTATGAGGTCAGCGCTACTCTATGTTCAATAGCGTATGTGATTTAAATTTAGAACGTATAGAAAATGATAAAGCGTTTCTGAACGAAAGAATAATGAAAGTCGAGCAAAGATGTCCTAAAGTTTACACAGACATTCGAGCTGAAAGAAAAAAAAATATAATAATCCTTACGTAAGGCATTACAGTACATAGCAGGTAACCCTAAACCTTCATTGTTAGAAGGTCATCGGCGATATCGCTACTGACGCTCTCGTGTTTTATTAATACTTGGATTATTTCAAACGAACAACTTTGGCACGACCCCGGACCTTCCTACTAGATGATCGGTGCCTATTAGAGACCATAGCATCATAGGGATTACTGATAACTGTATAGTTGATAAATATGAATTCAACAAATAAGTATACTTAACAATAATGATACTTTGTGCAATACTGTACTATTGAAGTGCAGATGATACTTCTTTAATATTTAAGGTTGACAGAGGAAACGGCAATATTGACGTTGTAAATAGTACTCTTTCTAAAGTATTGCACTGGTTCACGATTAATAATTTATCTTTAAACCCCATAAAACTAAATGTATCAAATTTTCATTACCAAATGTAAGAAAAGTAGATACCATTGTTAAAATGAATAATGAAGTGGTAGAATTTGTGGAATTCACTAAATCCTTGGGTGTTACTTGAATCCGAATTTGCAATGGGATCCACATATTGAGACCCTATCAAATAGACTAAGTTCTACAGCATATACGGTAAAAAATAAGACAACTTACAGATAATGAAACGGGAGGATTAATTTACTTTAGTTATTTTCAACGTATTATGTCCTATAGCTTACTATTATGGGGGTCGGCTGCTAGCATAGAAAGTATTTTTGTAAAAATTGTAACAAATTTCATACTAATTTTCAAATGCATAATTTAAACACAAGAAATAAAAATAAACTTGCCATTCCAACGCTACAGGCTTTGCTTTTTTATAACAAAATTCTACATAGTGTAGCTGTATTACCTTCATTCATAAATTCAAGGTACATGTTAAAAACACGCTAAGGAGTAAGAGCTATTACAAAGGCAATGATTATTTAAATGATGCCAGTTTTCTCGAATATATTGTAAACACATATGCACATTGTATGATAACGACATAATTTATTGTAATGCGTCCTGAATGGGTGGTAGGGAAACAAATTTTGGACGATTCAAAAGAGCTTTCCATAAAGTCATATTAGAATAAAGTTAATTTAATAATATTTTGAATCAAATTAGCTGAAGCTGCTTTTCTATCCCCCAACACTATATAAAGTAAAAACATAGTTTAGATCTAATTTGAGTGTATAAACTGACATAATTTAATGCAGAAATATTTATTATTTGTGGTTAGGTATAACCTTTCCAATACATTTTTGTGCGCGTTATTTTTATACGATTAGTAACACATCGAGCTTTACATTTACACTTCGAAAACGCCTATTATTAAGAGGACATAAGATCTGCTCAAGAATAACTTAAAGCCTTACGAGTTGCTGTGTATACGTATGATTTGAAATCTATAAATATATTCTACAGTTCTACAATAACGTTAACTAGTGATTTTTCGAATAATTTAAATAACTTTATGTTCAAGTAATATTAAATTATATGCTATACAACACATTTTATATTAGAACACATGATTGTTTCAAGATTCTCCTTTTGAGCGAATATGTACAGATAAACATAAGCTTATTTTTCCCACGATTTACCGCAATTCTTCAACTTATTTTTTTCAATTCGCGTGTAAATCTAGCCATAATATCATTTACAGTTCTATGAAGCGTAGATAAATACATACTTGCCTCTAAAATTAGCCGCAAACTGCAATCCATAGGTAATGTGGATACAGTTCGGATTATTACTAAATCTCCGCAGACAAACAGAGATACTAAAAAACAATATATGTAATGATTAGCTATAGAACGAATACCTGGTATGTAAAAGTTACACGAGATGACACATCGCCTTGTCTCTTATATATTAAAGAATGTAATCGGTACAATTTATCTGTCCGACGTAACAGAAGCCGCAGAAGTTTAATAGGCCGTAAAAATGATAAAGCATTATTCTACGCAACCAACGAGCATTACCTTAATAAGCACAGACAGACAAGCGGCAATAACAAACGAAACTATTTAAAGTTAGTTTGCAAAATTGTTCCTATTGACAAGGCTCCAAAATAAATGTACCGTTGCGCGTCTAAATTTAAATAAATGTACAAAGATTATGGTTCTATTGAACTTTATTGTTATGATTGATAGATTATTTTGTTTGTCATTTACGCAATAAATAACATTCGGTAACATTCCAAATGATACTTTCGTCGATAGTGATCCTTTAGTTTAATGTATTTGACATTTACTTGCGAATTATTTGTGTTAATTTTGATTCTCTTAAACAGAATTCTGCCCTTGTCGTTACAGCGATGAGGTGTTTGGATTAGTACCGTGTTGCTCCAGTCCGCTGACCAATCCGCGTTGATCAACTTTACATAAACCTTTGAATTTCTTGAAATTGTACAGTTAACTAAACAATCGCTTCGTTATTCGTATTCCATCCAAACCATTACCTAAATAATACCAATCACAAATACTACAGGGTCTCTTTAGCTAAGAAATCAAATTTTTGAAAGAAATTTATGTCGAATATTGTACGGTTTGACCAATAAAATCGGCAACGGTCACGATGAGGTACCATGAAGTACCATGAGGTACTACTAGAATTATGATTTTTTTCAAAAAGCAATATCTTTCTCAGCCTGTATAGGAATTCTGAACTTCCATTGGCGCAACTTGCCCTTAACCGGTTTTGTCCACAAAACGTTCTAGTTCAATACAATAGACATGACGTCATAAATTAAAATAGTCTGATACATATGTATAATAGAAATTTTATTAAAGCATATGGACAAAATCTCGACCCGGTAAAAGAGGAAAATGTTGTGGTCCCGGCTTAATCTACCTTAACACACATTTGCAACACAAGTATTTAGTAAGTACATACAATACAAATTTCATTTCTGCTAGCAACCAACCGTGGCTTGCGTGAGAGACAACTTGCACTGATCGACACGAGTGCGTTGCTCCGCCAACTCCCGCGCACCATCGACGGCAACGCTATGGTAACATTATATCATTGATTCACAAGGATGTTGGAAAAATAAGGATATTTCAATAACTCGTTATATGGTTAAATGAATGGACACAAACCGGATAGTTTATAATAAATACCTATTTTGTTTTTCAGTATATATTTTTTTTAAGATGTGTGCAGAATAATACTAAATAAGCAAATGCTCATATATTATTTAAATAAACACAGTAACTAAATCTGTATGTAGAACAACAGTTCCACCAAACGATTTTTTCCACGAACTTCCACAGAATGCTACACCTAAGCTCTCTCCATTCTTTTACTAAATACACAACAAGAACTGTAACAAAAAAAAATATCTATAGGCTTTTTCGGAGTACTCAGGAGTTAACGATGCACTTCATTAATTAATCATATCTATTTTAATAATGTATGTATTGTATGTAGTATAAATATGACGCTTTTATTATGTAGTTATATTTTAAAAACAATTATATATAAATACTGTGTCCCCGCAAATTATTCTTTTAAAATTTCACAAAACCATCTAGGGTTGATTGGATGAAATCTCTCTGAGAGATAAGTTCGCCTTTGGATAAATTAACTTAGTACCTCCTAATATAATTTATAATTTTATTGTAACATTTTTTAATTGTGTATAATGAAGAGTTCATATACATTTTTAGTCATCCGTTGTGGTTCTGATTGCTGTGAAAATTGCTTAACTATAAGTATGGTGAGGAAAATAATAAATAAAGGAATACCCAAAAGCCCTCACACACTAATACTGATACGTTAGAAACATAACAATGGTAATATTTAACTAATCAAACTATCGAGAGATGCTTCTTCATTCTTTGCTTTAATACCCAAGATCGAAGTATGAAAAACCCGTGAGATGGCAAATAATTTCACGTTTTAATAGTGCGGTAACGAAATGAGATTTTCCATGCATTCAATGGTCTCACGCGGCCTTCACCAGATATTCGACTAACAGTATTCGGGGCCTTTTACATTTCTCGCAGCTAGACCCGCATTGTTGACTGCTCGCTCGGAGCGATTATGCGAAAATCAGCTAATGACCATGCGCTCGTGAACTTACTTGCACGCGACGGCTAATAGATGCGCATTACGAATTGTAAAACATATCTGTAAAAGTTCCCACCAATGAACATTTGAGTTGGTTGTGAAACTACCCGATTCGATATAGAATCTTCGAAGGCTTTGATTTCATTTTTGCAAATGTTTGGAAAGGTCAATTTTGAATTTCAATTTTCGACTTTTAAGAGTGATTCTTCGAACCCTAAATTTTCGATGTCTTGAGGTTTATTTTTGTAAGTAACTGACAAATCAGTCTGCAATTAATTTTATAACATATTTCAGACTATTGTCTATCTTGCACAAGTTATTTTTTTAAATAATATTTATATAAATATTTCAAAAAAATATTTAAAAGTAGTTCTTCTGACTAATATGGTGTGTCCGTAACCCAGTTTCTTGAACATTACTAACAATAACATTATTTCATATTGATAAATTGATGTAAATTATAATTATTACGAAAGAATATTAGTTGTTTCTTTACACCAAAAAAAAATGGTACTAATATTTACGATTGTTTATTTATAAATAAAAAAATAGTGAGTGTCCGGCACAAAAGTCTGATTCATATTCACGCGCTTCACTCGAACGTACCTAGCTAATTAAGAAACATGAGGCGACCCTTTCCCGCGCTGGTGGTAGCCAGTGGCTCGGTTGACGTGGTCGTGGCTGAGAAGTGTGGCTGGTTCGTGTCGTCGCGGAGATATAAAGGTAAATATCTGATTCATATAGCCTTGGTACACCTGTGTTTCTGATTAGTATGTTCGTTTTTATAATTAAAGTAAATGGTTTTCAAACTTGAATCTGCGGGAAATATAATGCCATTGGGGAACAGAAACCTATGTATAAATAACAATCTTTAATTGCACACGTGTGATGATTTATCGATGTTTATGGGTAAAATTCTGATTGATATGTGTCTGATTCATATGGTAAAAATACCATATTAATCAGAATGTCACACATATTGTTAATGAAACGTTACATTGGCGGCACGTTACGCCTGTAACAAGTCATTTCGTATGAACCTAATGTTATTTACGTGTCTAAAAACAGTAGCTGTAAATTTCGCAGCAGTCCTAATAACGTCAAAGGGGTTTCATATCTATCGACGAATAAATTTTCGAAAATTAGACTATACCTGAAATTAAAACTAATATATTGGTATTAAACTCCGTTCGTCTAGGTAATAAAATAAAGGTAAACAATAAAAACAAACTTCGTTTAAATGAGAGTTTAAAAATCAAATTAATTAACTAAATAAAATAATAACGAGTGGTTAATGAAACTACCTACTTACTCAACTATTAGTTTTAGCGGTAGTTTATAGGCTCAAACTACTGCTTAGACGAAAAGGGTAATATACTGTAACAATATATTAACTTTTAAGACCGTTATAACGTAACGTGATAAGTCGTGGGTTCGATTCCCGCTCAAGAATTTTTCTTACAATTTTTACTCACCTTTTAATAGGTATACATTATTCATAATTGGGTTGAAACGTCAGGTCAATAATAAGGTATCTGTAACTTGAAATTCCTTAAAATATTGAAATTTCAGTCATGTGTCAAACAGTGTATTATTTGTATACATACCTACTGTAGTGGCAAATACAAATACAATACTGTACCTGCATGTTGTCAAAATTGAGACAGTCTTATTTAAAGGCATTTTTAAGTATGATTATTAATAAATTTGTAATCTTCGTTTTTATATTACAGTATACACAAAAATGCCACCAGTACTATCTAAGGAAGAAAAAAGAGAGAAGAAGAAAATTGCAGAACGTATTGAAAAGTAATTAATATTGTGATGATTGATATTGTCAAGTGCCATATTACGCTGTGATGACTAGATTTAGGTATTATGATAAGCATCATGTGCATTTACTGTGATTTTAATAAAAATTGACTGATTTTTCTAACTAGAATTTCATTTCTATCCCTAATTCTGATTCATATGTCACAGATTCTGATTCATATGGCCCCAAAATTTTTAAAGTTAATTATCTCGGAAACCATTTTATCAAAAAGTGTGCCTTTTTCACACATTGTATCTTAGGTTACCATCTTTCGTAAAAATATGTTTTATAAGCTTAAATGTGAAAAAAAAATTAGGCCATATGAATCAGACAAAGAACGCAATTTCGGAGAAACACTCTTAAGATTGGCTGCTAGCACTCGATTTCTATTGATTTTCGTTCATCTTAATAAAATTTCTATTTTTTTATTAATCGCTGGCAACAAACGGACTGGCTCATTCATCATCATTTGCTAATTTAAAGATGTTGGTGATTAATAGTAATTAGAATAAACGTGAAAATCGTAGATGTCACTGTTCTTATTTCGGCAAAAAGGCAACATGTAAAGCCATTAGCAACAATCAAATTTGTGTACGATTGTCACCGGTTCTTTCTTTTTCTATGCGAAAAGGACTAAGCACGTGCTAGATTTCTTATTATGTCGGTAATACCAGTAACGAACAATTCAAAAAACACGAAAACGCCAATCTGCGAATGAGAGTTGACGATAATTCAAAATTACATCTTCGGAGTTGCCATCGTGGAATATCGATTAGTTTTCTGTCATTTAGCTTGTTGAGCGGGAAATAAAAAAAATCGTTATCTTCTAAAAAATATATTTTATTTTGTTTTAATCTGTACATCGATATACGTCTCAAGCCAACAGTTAAATCTACGCTCCGCTTTACCCTTTATTCAAAAGAATTACTATAGGATCTGTTGTGATGTTACGAAAACATAAGTATGTAGGAACAACTATAGATTACTATTGACGTTTTAGTTTCAAATTTGCAGTCATATAGTTAAATTTAAGTAAGAATAAGAAAAATGTAACACATAGGCTTTCTCCAAGAATGTTATATCTTCTCAATAAGGTATTGTTCTGACGACACGATCCTGCGATCTTTGACCTGTTTCAAGTCAAACTACAAAATGGTCGATTGTGGCTATACTTAGCTGCATTCTCATGGAATCGTAAGATCGCTTGTTGGATCGCGTTACAAAACTGTATCGGAGATAAGCACCACTCATCTTTCTTACTCAATCCTGTCACGACGGAGGACTTCATAGTTTGGGAAAACTAGGAACGAACAAACATGATAATATTACTTTATAACTGTTAGATCTTTAGTCGGTTTATATTTAGACGTAGTTGTGGACATTAGAAGATAGCATGCAAAACAGCATTTCAAAGTGTGTAACAGCTATGATATAATATTGGTTGTTAAAATATGAAATTCAACGAGTTTCGCTTATTTTATACTAAGATTTTCCTTATGCTATGTAAAATTCAGATTATACGAATATAAGTCCTTTTGTGTAACATCGAACATTTTCTCATAGGAAAGAGACATTTTCCCGTAGTAAAAATTCTGTGTCCTCTACCGGTTCTCAAACTATGCTCATTCCAAATTACACCAAAGTCTTTGATTTCTAAACTTAGAGAGATCTTGGGAGAAGTAAAGTCAACACACAATTACGATGTAGATAATCAGCGCATCACAAAATAACCCAGGGGCGCTACACACAGTGACATTCGCTTTTGTGTTTTTAACTAACGAAACGAACTTTATAAATAACGAAACGAACGATACATTATCTCCAAGCACTGTTTCGTAGTTTTTTGTGATTTGTCAACATCTTCCCTGCCCAAATCTTAATATATATATTTCTTGTGTGCGTGTGTATGTGACTGAACTCCTCCTAAACGACTGGACCAATTTTGATGAAATTTTTTGTGTGTATTCCAGGGGGCTTGAGAATGGTTTAGATTCACAATACGGTCATATAGATATTGTTTTTCAGCTAAATTATTTATTTAAAAACATTTGAGACAACGTGAGACAACGTGACATTTGAGACATTTGACATTTGAGACATTTGACAGGACAACGTCTGTTGGGCCAGCTAGTATTCATATAAATTTTTACATTCACTTTTAATTCGTTCTTTATCAATCTTTCTTCAGTGATGATTGAAGAGTGGTACCCTTATAAGTCTATATACCAATTCAGTACTATATGTCGTATATTTATTTTTTTTAACAATACTTGGTGCTTAAATTTTTAATGTATCCAATTTTGTGATTATTTAATTATTACTATATGAATTACTCATTGATTCAAACAACGGCGCTTACGAGTGTAGAGATAATGTACTCTTTACTCCACAATCAATTCTTTTAACAAAGACTTTTGTATCATTTGTGTAATAAATTATAAATATATAATTTTAATGTTAAATGCATAAATAAGTTAAATATAATGTATGACGGTGACAAATTCAATCATCTACATGTAATGCGTCGCCATAATTGTCGAGTTTTGTCAATAATTAGACCTACGTTTGTTATAGCATAGCTAAGACAAGCCGACATAAAGTAAATCAATAAACTTAAAAACATGTTCCCATTTAGTTTTTTTTTTGTAATGGCGACCTATGAAGAGTTGAGTAATAATAGTGAAGGTCAGTCGCGATGTTCTCGATAGCCCTACAGTCGCTGTGCGTCACGAATGGGGTCATTCAGACCCTCACGGTGTCTTCTGCGTTAGTGTTACAATCAATGAAATGTGGTAACATTTTCTAGTGAAGAAGATGGGTGACTAAAATTTGTATAAGAATAGAAAGTTCTTTAAAGAAGAATTTTCTATACTTTAAGAATGTCTTATCATAATTATTATTTAATATAAAGAAAACATTAGAATTCGTCTCTTTAAAGAAAACATTAGCTTTACCGAAAGATTGCAATGTTTTTGTAACAGCTTACAGAGCTTCCTTCACGTCCACCTTAATTAAGGTACGGTGTTCAAACTTTAATGAATCAAGCTGACTGTGCGGGTTGGTAGACCTCATGTATGAATCACATGCGAGGTCAATCGAAATGTATGAGTGATTCACACACTTCTTAATACAACGATAACAAATAGATTATTCACCAATTGTTAAATGGCTACAGCTGCCTGCGTTACAAATACATGTGGCTCTTATGAGGTTATAATAAATCTGCAACCCCCACAAAAACGATTCTACATACTATCAACTTGTTACATAGGATAATGTGATAATAAGTGCCTGTAAAAGTCAATATTGAAATAATATTATTTTGATTCTTTTTTTTATAAATCTGTCAATCATATGAAACTTTTATAGAATTACACACCATCAAATATTATTTTGACATTCTGTATCTCTCGGTACGAACTGGATTGATCGTGATGAAATTTGGATAAATTGAAACGCGAAAAATGTGGAAAGAACATTTTTACCACAGGATAATTTATCTTTCCAATTAGAGAACTCGATAAAACGCGAGCAAAGGTGTTTTTTTTTTTTTTTATACTACAACGGTAGCAAAAAGGCTTACGGCCTGCCTGATGGTAAGCAGTCACCGTCGCCTATGGACGCTTGCAACACGAGGGGCATCACAAACGCTTTGCCGACCTTTTTAAAAACCTATTTACTCCCTTTTTGAAGAACCCCATACTGTAATCCCCCGGGAAAGCCTCAGCAGGGAGCTCGTTCCACAATCGGAGCGTGCGCGGAAGGAAATTACGTTGAAACCGCACTGTGCGTGACCATTTAGGTTCCAACATGTGAGGATGAACACCCTGCCGATGGCGAGCGGTGCGATGGTAGAATGTGGCCGTGGGCATCATGTCGAACAATTCTTTGGAACACAACCCATTGTATAAGCGATAGAAAACACACAAAGACACAGTCTCTTCTTCTTCTCAGACTTTACTGTATGTGGAAAGCTTGTATATAATAAAAAAATGTTTGACGACTCCAAGTGACACTGCGTATATAGAGCAGGTATACCCGTCATATGCAGCCGTTATCATTGGCTAACAGCTTCATTGTTACGACGTCACACTAACGAGCTATGATATACTGCTGGGCGCAAAGGTCGTGCCGTTTTCCGCGTTGTGTCATCTACAATGCCGCGGAGAAAGTACTGATTCGTGAGGGGTGTGAAGATAGGAAGTAATGTATTTAATAGAGAAACGAAGGATTTAGTTTCACTTTGGTAATCTATCTTTCTTTAAGCGTATAACATATTATTGGGCTATAACTGGATTGTATGCATCTTAAAAACATAGAAATGCATCTAAGCAAAATTGTCGACTAAATGTAACTTGATAAATTCGCATTCATCAAGTACTGCGACCTCAATAAGGAACTATTAAAATAAAAATCATCCCTAAAATATTATTGATATTCAAAGGCACCTGAGTCCCTTCTATATTCTATGTAAATATATTTATGTATCATGTGTCCTTGGAAATCTTAAGTCATATCCTAGTGTCACCAAGAAATTTGTAGGTACCATATACGTAATACAAATTCTTTTGGGCATTACCTATCTGACAGTAGCTCTTATCAATTTTCCTATCTGACAAGATGGATTCTATAATATATTTATATATTCGATGCGGTTGTATTTAGACTTTTTGGATTTACATAGTATTTGAATCGGTTTTAGTGGTGGGAATACCCCAGCATGACTTGACGAAATATGAAAGTTTATCATGCTTTCGTTCTGTTAAATGTATAATTTCTTTTGTATTACTTTATTTAATATTTGTTTGTATTCTTTTCAGGAACTCAATTAATTTATTGGTTAAGCAGAAAGTAGGTAAGTGGTGTAAAATATTTACCAGATTATTGTTAATGTAGTTTATTTATCATTCTATGTATATACATGCGTTATGATTTATTTTATACATAATAATTTATAATTAGTAATTTTAATATATGTTGCCATCGGACTACAAAATATAAAACTTATTAGACTTTATTATTCATTTAAATTATATGTACTACGTAGTATTGTTACCTCAATAACATTATTTACAGAAACGGATTTATTTTAAATTACACTTTTAATCTAAAGAAGGTTTATATTGATATTAACGCATTTTTTTTAATGATGATGTGATGATATGATAAATCACTGAACACATCACCTTAGATCGTATAAGCAGCAGGTTGATGACAGAATTTATCGTTTGGTACTATCTACTTTAAAAAATTACCAGTAGATAAGTAAACAAATCGTAGAACACATAGCGTATTCGTAGACGAAGTCGTGGCTTAGTAGCTGAGATCCACTTTTTTTAAGCACCTGCCAGTTCCCAAGCCGCCATTGTTTCACACGTTATGTAAATAATCGCGATTAATGATGGCCCGCGAAAGAGTTGCGCAAACGCATAATCATAATCCGTAGACTTACTATCTACGGCTGTTGAGGAGTACACATTAGTTCAATGTTACGTTGGCTTGGTATTGTCATGTCCAGCTAAATGGGCGAGTAACTTCACTAGCTACACGATATTAGGTAGCTTTAACTGACTTAAAAGCAGCCAACGTCACGTCACATTGTTCTTTTCTTTTTTTTTCGAAGGAAAATGCCTACCTGTTTATGTTCTTCTTGCCTCTTTGGTTCCGTGCTTTAAGGTCACATTGTGATACCATTAGACAAAACGTCACATTTTTACCTAAGGTATAAGCGTGAGGTATAGATTTAGATACCCCATGATGTTCAGATGTAGATTCACATTGTGTTCCGATAATTGACATAAGATAATCGGTTTTTAGTTTTATTAGTTGGTGAGGAGTCCAGTTAAAATTCCTTACCACTGCCTAATAATTATTTACTTTTAACAGGGTGATTTAGCCCTTGTGGGTGTTTGTGTGTAGTTTGCAATTGCTTTGTCGATATGCGCCGCTACCGTCGTTAATATATCGACAATAATGCAAAATGTTAAACTTGACGTTGCGTCTCTATAAATGTAGTTGCAGTTGCTCTACAAGAGCGCGAGGTGATTGGTTGCCCTCTTCTGAGAAGCAGTCGCTTTCATACCCAGCTGCAAGGTCACCAGGCTTCTCGGCTAAGTTTATTTGATAAGTCATAATGGTCGGGTTGCTTCGAATCTGAGCCTCACCACTCCAAAGAAAATATTATTATTATTTCACTACATTATAGTATATTAAAATAAATGAAAATATTACTTATTTGCTAATGTTATAAACACTATTTGACTATGGTGCTGTAGTACAAAATGTTGTACCAAATGGTCCGGTATCGGTGCTTTAAAAATATTGTAAAATGAAGATACTAAAGTATTTTGTCTAGTCAGTATATATATGTTACGGTAAATGTGAATATTTGGTAATTATGCAGACTTACCGACTAGTTACGTTAATGTAGTGAATTGTCTACATTTACTGTAGTTAATTATGGATAACTACTATGCCACAGCAGAAGAAAGAAGAGGTTCTTTGACATACGTATTCATACTATGTCATACTTATGAATCACCGCTGTACCTATACTTACGAATAAATAAATTAAAATAAATAATAAAATTAAACTTTGACAATTCACAATGACATAGACGTAGATAGTAAAATTGTTGGCGCAACTATTTTCAAGAGATAAGGAATTTGACAAGAGCTAATTAAAATCACTCACAAAAATTTCTTCCCGCTCGTTATATTTAATGTGTATTGTTTTAGGCATAATAATATTATAATCACGTTAATAATGCGGCAATTCTCCTGACCTCACATAACTTCACACACCTTCGGTACCTATTAAGATTATTATCTAAAGCAAACGTAATGAAGTATAACGTAGAAGAGTGCTTAGTATAAAGATCATGGAACCCTCTACTACAGTAATTACTCGTACTAGTCAGTAATTTTTATGGTAGATATGTACGTTTCAACTTGGAGTAAGGTTGTACTACAAAGTGAACAAACGCTGACTTTAAAGTAAGTCAGTGTATATTTCACTAACCGCAATTAATGATTAGTTCATATATACATATATACTCACGCCTCTTTCTCGTGGCGGTAGCCAGAGAACACAGTTTTCCACTTACTGTGAGACCGCGAATGAGCTGACTGGTCTGTCAGCAGATCATTCAAGAATTTACATAATATACAAGTCTTTTTCCCATTGCAGTAGGCAGAGATTTTTTTTAAATATTTCTTACACTTATACCAATTAGCCTTGCCCAAAGGTTTATGGTATCTAAGGTGACGGATAGACATACATATACAACCATGACTAAGGTACAAATGCTCGCATTCATCATACAAACATCTGTCCCACCGGGATTCGAACCCGGAACCTCAGAGATGGCAACACCTTGAAACCGGTGTATTAACCATTCAACTACGGAGGTCGTCACATCGTCGTCATCAGGTCACAGTTTTCCACTTGCTATGATCCAAATATACTTTCCTAGCTTACTCGACTTTTATTAATACTTTGATGTACCCACGTGGTTACAAGTACTCTCGATCTGACCTTCCAATATATCATCTTTCAATATATCACCTATTTAGTACAAATAATCATGTAGGTTGTCCACTACTATTGGAAAGTATAATTATTCTATTAGTAAGTATAGCTGATTAGTTCATACTCACAGATAATAACGAAGTTATCAATGTCAAAGATGTCACTTATTATTTGACGTTACTGTTGTCACTGCCCTACCAAAGTGAATCGTTGTAAAGTTAATCCTAATGAAGTCATAAATTTTATGTAGAACTTTGCAGGAATTTATTGACATGATATTTATGATAATTATAACACGTTGAAAACGAGAAAAATAGTCAAGAAACTTGGAAAGTCAAATTTAAGTTGAATTTTTAATTCTCAACATTAAAAAATATGTGTTTATTGTGGCGGGTTAAGAATTTTCATGTAACCCCTCTATTTCCTCATTGGATGTTTGTAACTCTTTCACATAAAAACTATTGAATGGATTTTAATGAAACTTTGCAATAATATAGCTGATAATTATAAAAAAAATTACCTTCCAAATTACATGCCTTCTAGAATAACGGATACTTGCATTTTCTTCTCGTGTAGGCTCCTACAGTTTCCTAACAAGTTTGGACTTCGTTTTTGAAACTTGGCTTTTTAAATTGCAGGAGGCTTTCAATATCTTAGTATATACCAGAAATCCAAAACTTTTT
Organism: Scirpophaga incertulas; assembly: GCA_036419045.1. Taxonomy (NCBI): domain Eukaryota; kingdom Metazoa; phylum Arthropoda; class Insecta; order Lepidoptera; family Crambidae; genus Scirpophaga; species Scirpophaga incertulas. Next base: position 15,254,809 of record CM071628.1, on the reverse strand, counting down.
TGTGTCGTAGACCCTTTGTCATGTTTTTCGGTTTTGGGTAGACCCCCTACATACCTGATATTGAATGCCTACATCCTAGAACTTACAAAACCTTAAAAACATATATAATAATTTTTTTACTTCATAGGTACTTTTATAAATAATATATGTCTTTATATTAGAAGATAGTATGATGTAAGTAAATGGGTATTATCAGTGTATGTTGAGACCAATTATCGTGGACGCCCATTTTCATTTCATGGACCCCCAATTTTTTTTTTGCACTGACGTAGACCCCTTGATGGTTGTCATAGAACCCTAGGGGTCGATATAGACAACTTTGTGAATAACTGGTATATGCGCTAGATCAACGGTTTGTTCTCAGACGCTCTTAGATGCTAACACTGTTCCATATATTCTTGTAATATGTTATTATGTTCTTATGTCTAGAGCTTTATATTTTTAAGCACTCTGTGCCCCATAAATCTTGAATCTGTCACTCAACTACCCACAATCTAATTACCAGCCTTAGGGAAAGTATTACCAAATAACTCACGAGTTGACACACAAACTAAAATGCCAACCAGTCTAGATATGACTTCGCGTTATTGGAATTAGTGTCTGTAGATTGCTAAGGTACTAAGTTAGACGTGTTCAATTTTTTATTCACATTTACACGTCGTCGTGAATCGTCACAATGCCATGTCATGTCTGGTAATAAATGGTTTGTAGTTTGAACTATTTGTTCTAGATGTCTTCAAATGTTATATTTGACACGAACACAAAATAGCTCGCATTTTTTGGAAGTCTTCCGTCATTGTCGACTACACTCTGTTTTTAAAAGCACAAGTTTCAAGCGTGTAACTTTTTTTAAAGCAAACGCTTGAAGCGTGTTTTTTTTTAAATAAAGCTTTATTTAATAATAATTAAATGATGAACGTTGAATCGTGAATTGGCTTCTCAAGATTTGCTTAAGAATTCCATGATCAGGCAAATTAAGCGATCGAATGATGGTTTATTCGAAGTTAAGATAAGGAATATCTTTTAACAAGGTTACACGTAATAATCACCGATTGATGTCTACAATGTTGATGAATTCATGAACTACGGAATACGAATCGTTTGTTTGAAAAATTCTAAACAATTCATAAATTTTATCGTTGCAATTAAGTAACTTGTATCGGGCATTACAGAACAATAAAGAAATATTGTAAATTTTCTCAGAAGCGGTTAGTTGGAAGCTTAAATCATCGTGCTAACGTGTAATTTTATCATTCGCGAGATTCCTCCAAGGCCTCCGATAACCATCGCCTCTGTCCCAACACTGACTGAGACTGCAGAATTGACAATCATTTTACTATTAGCGTTCAGATATTATTTAACAAAACTTCTATAGTTGAATTTTATTTTGTTTCATTTAATCGAAATAGTAAATTTAAATTTCCGATATTCCAGAACATGGTGGGCTTTTGATAATTTTATGTATTTTATTATACTTTATCAGTGTCGCATTAACATTAAGAAGAGAAAGCTCTGTTAGTTATTGCATGTTTAAATCTAAACACATATATCTAAAATTAACTATAGTTATATTAGGCATAACAATGCAATAAAATCTAAAATTGTATTGTTTCGACAGTTGAATATTAATTACACTATATCATATACCATTCAAAATACTAACCACTAAAATTGTCGCAGTCTACGAAGATGATTTTGACAATTGTGCAATTCACTTCTCAATGTTTCATGGTTTTGTTATATTGTCTATGAATTGCATGCTTCTTATATTAAACAGATTAAAAAAATAGATTATCTAGGAAGAAACTTAAATTTTGTTTCTCTTAATACTGCAAGCATTTGGAATGGTAAATTAAAATAGTCTTACCATGTAAAAAATAACGAAAAGTAGTTAAATTTCTTCATTTAATACAGTAAATGTTTAGTAATTTTGCGTGCATATATCTAAGTGCACATATCATGTCACATGCGGTATTGAGCCCTTAAGTCTGAGAAGAGACTGTGTCTCTTTGTGTGTGTTCTATCGCTTATACAACGGGTTGGGTTCCAAAGAATTGTTCGACATGATGCCCACGGCCACATTCTACCATCGCACCGCTCGCCATCGATCGGCAGGGTGTTCATCCTCACATGCTGGAGCCTAAATGGTCACGCACAGTGCGGTTTCAACGAAATTTCCTTCCGCGCACGCTCCGATTGTGGAACGAGCTCCCTGCTGAGGCTTTCCCGGGGGATTACAGTATGGGGTTCTTCAGAAAGGGAGTAAATAGGTTTTTAAAAAGGTCGGCAAAGCGTTTGTGATGCCCCTAGTGTTGCAAGCGTCCATAGGCGACGGTGACTGCTTACCATCAGGCAGGCCGTAAGCCTTTTTGCTACCGTTGTAGTATAAAAAAAAAGTGACATGTATCATTTATGGTAGGTTGATTATAAATGAATTTATTTCCGTTCTTTATTTTGATCTACAATTTCGTGTTCAACTAAATTATAGTTTAAATCATTGTTCAGTGAAAGTTGATTAAGCTACAAAATATATGTACCATTACTTAGTTACACTATCTTTTGATATTAATTTAATTATTATTAAGTACCTGCGAATTCGTCAGCGTGGAATTTAACAAAAAAATTAATTAGTTTTTTTTTTTATTTTCAGTGTTTTGTATTAGCTTTATTGAAAAACAATATGCTTTATATACAATATTTGGTACTGTTTGTTCAAGTGCTGAACAGTACTTGGACATTGCAATATTATTATTTTATTTTTAATAAAACGAGCCTAAGTTTCTTCTTACTACATCCGCTACCTGCAAATAAAAATCGGTACAACTGTTTCAGAGATTAGCCGGAACAAACAGACAGACAGACAGACGGATGACACTCCAACTTTATATATATGTATAGTTGTATAGATTTTAATTTAATAGAACGCATACAGAAGCTTGCTGTGTATATCTTCCGACTTATATGCTATCACAGAAATTCTACTTATATATCCATAATTTTAATTTGTGATGTCAAAAATACTTCTATAGATTAGGAAGCTAGTATGTTTGGATCGTTGCAAATGGAAAGCTATATATGTAAAAACATTTCTTTGTTAGTATAGTACATTATTGTCCATTCTGAATAACTAATAATCTTATAATATGCATGTATTTGATTAGAGTTGGAAGTATCAATCCTAAAACTACCTGAAGTAGGCTAATGCCGAAATCGCCACCAACACTTTTGCGTTATATCAATACTTGGATTTATTTTAAACGCAAGTCGCGTTTTATTAATATTTGGTTAAGTATGCCTTATATGCGCGTAATCTGGTAGTCATTTGTTTAAAAAGATGCAAAGGTCGCCTTCCCATGTGTATTGCGAAATCTCGTGTTACACATACTTAACCATCTGCTCGGCTATGTTGCATGCTGTTTGGTTATTGTTGGCGATTAGTACACAGTGGTAAACAAAGTAATTTTAAAAGTTGTCGAATAGTATTATTTGAGACTTAAAAGTGAGTTTTCATACAGAAATTCCTTCAAATTGACAAATGTTAAGTTACGTTGGACCTCTTTAGTTAAATGCTTGAGAAACCGAATGTTGCTCCGAGGTTGTCTTTGTCGGTAGATCCGGGGTTTCATTTCACGCGTTTTATTGGTTGGTTAGAAATTCTTACATCGATAAGAATTTTTTTTTATAATTCAACAAAAACGTGTTGCAGATAAAATAATAGTCACGTCTTCAAAATATGTGTGATGTTAAACAAACATATTGTATTACACAATGAGTAATTTGTTAAAGTCGCTATAGGAATATTATTTTGCATTCACTATCGCATCGTTATCATAAAAATACAGGTGCGTCATTTACCATATTTTTTTTTCAGTTTTGTCTGGCAAACAACTCACACTTGTCTTCCAACTGATAGCCAGAGACCAACGTATTGAGGAAATCAGTGCCTCAGTTGTTGACAACTCATCTGTTTCATCACTAACCAAGTTTTTTAAAGAATTCATTTAATGCTATAAAAATACATAATATTTCTGATTAATGTTTCTATTTTATCTGTGTAAATCTTCTTTAATTAAGTATCTAGAAGCAAGGGCAGTATTATTTTTACTACTGGGCACACTATCTCAAGGCCACAAATGTGTGAAAGATTTTGATATTCCAAACTACTATGTACTATTGTAATATCTGTGGTAATATTATAAAAGGCAAGATTTTTCTTCCAGAATGTCGTAATTTATTATAATTACAAGCAATTTTAAATTGCTCCGCATTGAGAAAATCTACCCAAATCCTTATGATGGACATTATTTTTATTTTTAGCGTTATATTTTTTATTTTAAATTCTAAATTATAATTAAAATTTTGAATGCTCTAAATCGTGCTATTATACATAATTGTTGTCCGATGAGTGTCTGTTATGAAAAAGTTGATGCGATAAAAAGTAGGAGTTTAATTTTTAATTACTTGTTCCGATACAAGTATTGAGTCAGTCGCACCCGACCTTGTTCTTATAGTGTGGACCGGACCAGGCTGCAGGATCGGTTGACTTTTGATTAATATTCTCGTGTGACGGTCACCTCTGTAACCAAAATGCCATTTAATCCGGATCAATTAGGCTAGCGTAGGTTTTCGTGTAATGTCAATCGGTCAAAAAGCAATGCATGAGCGTCGGTAGCACTGTGGTCTTGGCGCTGGCATAGATTTTGTACCAATATGTTTTTTTTTGTGAATCTTAGAAAGAACTTACAAAGAAGCTCTGCTTACTAAATACAAATATGAACAGCGCCGTACCTTTTCCTTTAGGCCCTTTAATGAATAATCGTTAGGTGGTACGAAATTCAATAGATCAGCTAATAAATAGACATAACACTTCATTTTAAATGAAACATTATATGTTGACACTTTTTTATTATAAAAAGTTACTTAAATAGTATTTCTATTTTCATTCTACTTATTAGTCCTTAATAAAAATATATTAATTATTGTAATATAAAATAAAATTAAAAATAAATTTAAAAAACAATGCAGTTAAAACAATGGATTCTTACTATAGACGACATATATCCATACTTTATCCAGACGTATAAAAACTAACCCCGCTTTACTTGTGCCATTTTTATGGGATATATTGACAAACAAGCAGACTAATCAGTTGATGATAAGTCGCCTATAAAACATGTGGCTCAGTCGATTATCAATAAATCTTCAAGCCCTACAAAAGTTTGGTTGGCTTGTCTGGTTGTTGGCACTGTGGTACCCAATAACTTCACCGAGTGAAATATCACCCTTATCATTTAATGCTTCACGAGAATACTAATGATTGAAACAGATCATACAAAAAGTACGAGACGTCAAGAGATAAGGTTGGACTTATAAAACATGGAATATGAGCGAAGAACGAAGTTCTCATTCTTTAACTATAACAATGCGATTAAATAGAATAACACCACTTGGTAGGATTTATTTATTTTATTTATTTTATTTCTTCATCTATAGTATAGTATTTTATTTCTTTATCTATAGTAAAGTATTATTAGTTTTATTTATATAAATATATATAAACTGTATATATCAAATTAAATATTACAGATTATTTTTTATTTAAACAGATATTCTTAACTATTTTACATAGTACCAGTGAAGCTAATAAAAACGGTAAAACAGCCGGAAGGTAGGGCTGTTACAAAGCATGTTGACCAACTTACTGAATATACGTAAATAAATCTGACGGTTGTAACCTTGACATTAAGCGCGGGCGCCGGTAGCGCGGTCACTTTCGCCAATGTGTGCTGCATCGTAAGTGAACCAGTTCGGTGGTCCTATTGATATTATTTAATAGTACGAATATTGGAACATTAAAGCGCCTTCAATTATACTATTTCAATTTTGCTATAATATTCTTAATTGCTGAAATTTCAATTTGAAGTTTACTTAGTAATATGTTTTTTACTTGCTACTCTCTCTCAATCTCTCAACTTTATAGCTACTTTCGACTAGGCCAATCCTAGATCACTGTGATGCCTAGATCACTGTGATGTCTACCCCCAGGGGAAAGAGGCATGATTATATGTATGTTTGTTTGTATTATTAATAGGTGCTTGTTACTACAGTTCCTTTAAACTTCTTCCCAAATTGTGTTTATTGCACAAAAAACTTGTTGACAATACTTAACTAGAGACATAAACACAAAAGCAGATCTGTCAGAGATGATTTAGAGCATAAGAAAGGATCATAAAATAATGTATAGAGTAGTGTGGGTAGTGCAAAATCACGCTATAAATATAATGCGTACATTCTAACAGAAAACACACATATCCCAACTAATATTATAAATGCGAAAGTGTGTTTGTTTGTTTGTTTGTTTATTTGTTTGTTTGTTTGTTTGTTTGTTTGTTACCTCTTCACGCTTAAACTACTGGACCGATTTCAAAAATTCTTTCACCTTTGGAAAGCTACATTCTCCCGAGTAACATAGGCTACTTTTTATCCCGGAAAAATCGACAGATCCCACGGATGCGCAATAAAGGCTTCGCTCAAAAACTACTGCACAGATTTTTATGCGGTTTTCATCAATAGATAGAGTGATTCTTGAGGAGTTTTGCGGCATTTTTTATCTCGGAAAAACGGATAGTCCCACGGGAAGCGCGATAAAATCTTCGCACCATAAACCGACTTCCGCGTATATGTAGCCGTGGGCAAAAGCTATGACCCTTAACCCTCTATACACCCAATCCCGAAATCCACGCGGGCGAAGCCGCGGGCAGAAAGCTAGTAACTAATAAATAGGTATAAGGCGGGTAATATATGATGTTTAAAGTTTTCACTAGTGTCAAGACCACAGTACCGCCCAGATTCACACAATAATTATCTTTAAATGTGTAAAGTTAGATGAAAATCCTCCATACGTGTGTACACATTCGCTTCATTTTACCGCGTAATTATAACGCTAAAGCAACATTTATTTTAACGGTAAAGCAACAAATTATTTAATACAATTCTGAATCGTATTCTGAACATATAAGTAATGACAACTTCATTGTGCTTAATTTAAAAATTATGTATTGGGGCAATTTCGCGTAACAGCCAAACCTTGGTATTTGATTCAATCTTGTTATTTGGTTAACCAACATAATGAGCGTCCATAAAACAATAATTAATGTTGTTATGTAGAGGTACAAACAAGAGGTAGATACCGCACAGGAGCATCGATACAAGGCCAGTGTAGCTACTGAGTTTACATTCGTTTGCAAACGATATCGACATTGTAAATTTTTATATGAAATACATACTAGCGCCCCTAGCGGAACGTATATGTACGATGCTTTCATATTAGATGTTAAAGTACATATATATAAAGGATAAAGGCTACTTTTTAATGCGCAAAAAGGGGCTCCAATGATTGCAATAGGGGATGAAAGTTTGTATGGAAATTACGTCATTTTTAAAACTAGAAAGCTTAATATGATATTTAAATATGTAAAAACTTTAATCCGAAAAGTCACTAATAGAATATTAAAATGTTTGTTGGACGACGCCGTCAATAAAACTTACGAAAAATAAAAATACCTATAGAAGAAATTAAGAGAATGAAAAATCCGCTATAACAATCCGATCTTACCGCCGGAAAAACAAAATATAGTATGGTTGTGTATATATGTTATACATATATACACAACCATACATATATACACAACCATATGTTAGCAAACAATCGGAATATATAAGTTACATCACAGCGCATATAATTACATCCTCGCCGAGGCGCACGGTCCTACCCAAAACTATGTTAGGGCAATAGGCCCTAGTCAACCACGCTGGCCCAATGCGGAGTGATTGACTACATACATCATACATCTTTGAATATCTTCGCAAACTGCATACATCTTTGAATATCTTCGTAGATGTGTGCAGTTTATGGCGGTCGAATCGCGAGATCGCACCCCGCCATGTGCCCCGTATGGGCCCAGAGAACTCGGGGGGGGGTTTAGTGGGTAGGCCGGTCCTCTTGACCGGAGAGCCCCACATACAGCTGCGTCTTGCCAGCGCGGTGTCATGAAAAAAAAAAAAATTGATGTGTGCAGTTTGCCTCACGATGTTTTCCTTCGCCGTAGGAGCGGCAGATAAATACAGCGATCGACGCTGTATAAGTCTATAAATTCGTATCTATATATAGTTATTTACTACTTCAAACCCAAAACTCTGAACAATAACACTATTTCAGTGTCCTATTTATACCACCAGTCCGATAACTTTAATCCAACATTAACGTTACGCTCGTGAAAAGGAGAAACTTAACGAAAAATGACTGACAAATACTCAAGAAATAACTTCAAGTCATGACATCTGATTAGTACAGCGTAATAAAATGTTATCTGCTACAGATCTGTCCTACATAGCAACATCAGCATTTACATCATACCTATAAAACCATTAACTATGAAACCCGAAAAATATTTGCTTAAAAATTGAATTTCAATGAAAATGTACAATGAAATAGAACTACTAATCAGAGCTGTTTAATATAATTGATTAATAGGGTTGTCGCGTACAAATAATTTTTAATTAAATTTATATTTGATTGGGCCTTATAATTATAAGGTCTGTTATTCGATTCTGCTACTAATCAATGTGTTTTTGTTATTACGGATTTTATATGTATATTTATCCGACGCTTGTAAAAAGCAGGGAAACATTGCGAGCAAACCCTTTGTACTTATGTAAAGTCGATCAATCGGTACTGGGTCAGCGTAATTGATTAAGACATTTTTACATTAAATTAAGAAACGAGACTCAAACTCAAATCTTTGTTTGAGTAAAGTTAGAAAGAGATGGTAGTATGTGGGCTCAACTATGGGCACTATCCCTTTATAACTGTAATCATGCAGCGATTTGACCTTATATGTATCATTTTAGAATACGACCCTAAGATCTAATCATACTAACTGTGATAATGATAAATATATGCTGCGATAATGATGAAAATATGTATCATTATTTTAAACTATTATAAATTAAACTAAATATTGCACAGCTTAGAACAAAAATAAAAATGAGATATATAGAAACACATGATTTTGGAAACTAAGGGCGGCCGTACACGGACTGCTCGAGCAGTTAGCGGCTGAGCGAAATACACGAACCGCTCGAGCGGTCGGCGTCGACAGCTTGAGCTGTTGGTTGTTGACTGCTCGAGCTACGCTACCCAACTTCTCGAGCAGTTGATTTTCTACCACAGTCGAGTCATGGATTCTAACGAGGAAGCACTGCTTTTGCTGCTTCTGCTCAGGCGGAGACGACGGCGGCGACGTCAAAAGAGAAAACTTTGGGTTCATCCAATTTTGCAATTAAGAGAACAACATGGACAATTCCATCATTTATTTATAGAACTTAGAAGTGATCTGCTCTAGCGCAGTCAACGGCTCGAGCAGTCGGCGTATGCCTCACAACCGCTCGCGAGCGGTCGACGGCACGATGGAATTTCATCATGTAGTTGACGGCTTGAAGCGGTCGCGACTGCTCGAGCAGTCGCGTGTACGGCAGCTAATGAATGACTATAGTTCACCGCGCGGTCGCGGCTTTAAGCAGTCGGTCTCAACTGCTTGAAGCAGTCCGTGTACTACTGGCCTTAATCATACAGATAGTAAAATAGACAGTCTTATTACCGTGGGCGATGTCAGCCAAGCCTTCAGGTAGAAAAACCTTAACTCATTTATTACGCCGATGTATAGAAATGTATTAACGTAACTATCAACTAATAAACCAAGTTTATGGACTGTTATGGAGCCGAGGCATGGACTTTCACTAAAGCAACATTGAATAAACTTAATGAAATGTGGCTATATAGACGCATGTTAAGAATCTCTTGGCGTGATAAGGTCACAAACAGAAGTTTTAAATCGTATGAATAAGAAACAGAAACTAGTAGAAACATTAATGAGACGTAAAATTAAATATTTTGGTCATGTTTGTAGAAATAGTAAATACAATATCATTAAAAATATAATTGAAGGAAAAATTGAGGGTAAAAATCGGGTGGGGCTGTGCCGGGGCACAGTTTGGTATTAACGTGAAACGTCTATGTTAGGGAATCGCTTTTAAAGTAAAAGATTGAAATAAAAACAAAATTGACGGTGTTTTAAGTATTTTAATAAAAACTCAATGTCACAACAGCGAGCTGACTATACAAGTGAAATATTCACACCACGTTTTTGTTTCTAGGACTAATAGTTTTTTAATTATTAAGGTACGATGATATAGACCTTTTCGTTACGGTCCACTTTTTAAACCTGGTACCCGTATGTTCCGGCGCGATTTTAAAGACGTTTCACGTCAAAAGAGGGAAAGAAAGAAGGAGAAGATCTTGGGCGGATAATCTGAGAAGCTGGACCGGGTGTGACGTTGTCGCTTTGGTCAGAATGGCGTTAGATAGGAATCAGTTCCGTGCTATGGTCGCCGACATCCGCGAAGGATATGGCACATGAAGAAGAAGTGGACTATTTAAACTATCACAGAGATTAAATAAATAACATATTTATTTGAATAATATTAAATTACATTTTTTCATATAATTAAATTACTGTTTTACACATTTGCCGATAGCAAAATTTTAAGTAGCATTTTGGACTGACAGTGTTATAAGCGTAAAAATAGGCAAATATAATCAGAAAGCTTCAGACTACTAAACTATCGGAAGTTACATGTGTTATTGTGGGTCAACCATAAAAGATAGACATATAATATCATATAATTTTAAGAAGAACATTTCCGTCATACATGACTTCTGTGTAGCTTTAACCATTAAAATTGCACACGCCACGGAAGATTAATAAATTGTTAACTTCTCTCGTTTTCCCAATATTTCGCTTCACCGCTCTGCTCCTATTGATTGTAGCGTGATGAAAAGTATACTATAACCAGCTCAGGTATGACAAATAATTGTACCTATATAATAAGTTTCGTTAAAATCGTTTCTATAACGGTTATACAGACAGACAGACAAAAAATTTACTGATTACATTTTTTGTATTTTGGAAATATATTTTATGTACAGAATTGGCCTCTCTACAGATTTATTATAAGTATAGATTAAGATTATATTGAGGTCATCATATAGTCATGCGTTTATAGTCAAAGAACCGACACCAAACGGATACGGTGTCCTAATTATTTGATCACAATATACGCACAACTCCCACGGTTGGCGTATAATTGTTATATAAGGTGCGCTTGTTTTTCTCGACGTGCATACCTACCAGATAAAACCTCGAGAATCGAGAACCTCTGCAGGTTCGCTGCAGGCAGGACCGCTCTGCCTTCTAGTTGCTAAGCTTATACCATAGCTAATAGTTAAATTAAATGTGCCACTGAGAATAATTATATATTGTTATGTCAACGATTACCATCTTTGTGTACATAAAATCAAAATAATTAGTATTGTTTTAGCTAATTGTGCGTCCCCGGAAAGTGACGCAGGTGTTCTTAAGCCATTGTAATTTAGAAGGAGATTTCAAAATCAAATTTGTTCAACACAGGCCAACACTTTTTGACATCAAAACAAACTTGACAAGGAGAGAACACTTAAAAATAATCTAAGACTATTCTGAAATTGGGAGAACCATAACTTCGTTATTTACAGTATCGTGATATTTATCAAAATATAATAATTATATAATACAATAGCATATGTATAACATAACATAACACACCAAATTGCACACCAAAAACCAGAACAAAGATAAAAAAATACAACAAATAACAAATGCACAACAGGCCGCCTTATTGCTAAATAGCAATTTCTTCCAGGCAACCTTAAACCAAGGAAGTATTAAAAGGAGATATTTATGTATGAGAGGTGTATGTCAACATATATTTTAAACAATAATACATTATGAATATAATTGAACATTTCTCATATTTACACCAATGAGTCTACGCCCTAAGTAATTAGTGCACACAGTACAGTACATCACAGTCATGCGAGTAGCGCAGGTTCATGAAGTTGTAGATACTGGTAACTCTGCATTTTCGCCATCATACCTAGTAGATTCGATGTGATTCCGAAAAAATATTTATTTTGATTTATGTAGGTGAATATAGGCAAAATAATTTAAAATGTTTATATTAAAGGCTAGCAACTGACTTTTTCAATGCAACGCTCATTCGCACACTAATTGTTATTATGATGTAGGCGTCTAATAAGAAAGGATTTTGGATCCAATATTAAAATTATACTTCTACATTCTCCCGACCAATAATTTAGAAATACCCCAAAAGGTGGTAATAATGCTCTTTTAAATGTACTAAGCATGTGAACGTTTTGTATATTTCTCAATCTATTAGATAGAAGAAACTAAAAAATAAGTAACATTAAAAAAAAAACTAAAAAATGTAAAGGTACCCGATAAAGTCATGTATATAAATCATACAACAAAACTTTCTGTAAACATGTTTCTAAAACATATTTCAGCTTTTAAACTACAAAGGTCGAAAGATATGTATTTTTGATGTCCCTACTACAATTGACAACCCTAGTAATAGTAGTGTCCTGTCAAAATATAAAAATAAGTAAACGTTACTTCGTTTAATTTGAACAGACACATCATTTAATTCGAAATCCGTAATAAGAAATAAATAGTTTGATACACTTTTTTATAAATTGCTACAATTAAATACGACCAGTCCGAAATTTAAACGATATATTTTATTTCGTAATATTACAGGGGAATGGGCTCATTTTATTGAGACACAACAAGTTAAAATATAATTCGAACGGCTTTTAAATTTGATTCTATGTGTAGTTTTATAAAGTTTGTTGTCACGATTTATTGCTGCAGTAATTGGGTATTTTACAATCTTCTTATTCTTACAATTTCTTATATATATATATATCGCATTATATATATATATCGCGACTTATGCCTTCACAATTTGGTAATTTGTATAAGTGTATAAACAAAATTGCTAACAACTCTATTATTTATACATTTACATGTATACTTCCTACAGTTTGATCTTAGCTACAAGACCGAGAAGCGATATGCGACTGTATTGAAACATGTTACATATAAAGTAAGAAAGCTTAAAATGTTTTAATTTTATTAGGATTATTTAAATAAAATGTGTCTTAATTTACAACGCATAGAAATCAAAAATGTCCTGTTATTGGTTTTTCCTTTACATGATATTGCTTCATGACACATTTAATGATTTTACGTCCACGGGAAGTAGGTACTCTGTGGTTTCCTTAGGTAGAATATTGCTTCGATATATATGTTAATATTTCTACAGTTGCAAAGGATTGCAGAATTGAGCAATCGATGTTAATTTCAACTTGAAACTTGATACCTTTGAATTGGACAAATATATCCTATAAGGCTTTTATAGTACGGAGTACGGAATCATAAAACTAGATGCAGCATTTTATTTGTAGCAGAACTTATATACAACACGCTGCAACTAAAGCAAAGTAATTGCACATTAACAACAAAAGATAACGTTAGTAATAGTAAGACTAAATCGATTATAATTCAGAGACTGACCCAATCGTTCGTATCAACTAATCTCCACTTCGATCACGAGCACCAATCTGTTTATTGATTTCCAGAGCGATGTTACGTTTGCACTTCATCGGCTTTTTCAAAAGAATCTGTTGTAAGATCTGTAAACGCGTCTGTTAGAAGTGGGTATCATTAACACAACCGTTTTTGGGGGGAAAGCGAATGGAATTATTTTTGGTCTTGTTATCAGTGCGAAGATTCAGTAAAACCGTTGTGGACCGGATGGTATACCTCCTATATTCCTTAAATCTTGTAGGTATAGTTTGTCTGAACCAATATCTTACTTATTTAATCTATCACTTTCTGTGGGTGTAATGCCTGAGGTTTGGAAACAGTCCTACGTGGTTCCAGTTTTTAAATCAGGTGATAAGCATGATGTACGCAATTATAGACCTATATCTAAGCTTTGTACGATTGCAAAGATGTTTGAGAAAATTATTTATGACATCTTATATCCGTCCGTTGGGCCACTTATCATAAGTGAACAACATGGCTTCCGGATAAAGAGAAGCGCAGAGACTAATCTGTGTGAATTTGTAAGTCAGGTAGCTAGATCAATGGACCTGGGACACCAAGTTGATGTTGTTTACACGGATTACTCAAAGTGCTTTGATAAAATTTCCCATACATTGCTGCTCAAAAAGCTTGAGTGTATTGGTATCCACGGTGACTTGCTGCGATGGTTACAGTCTTACATCCGCGACCGTACTCAGGCGGTAGCAATAAAAGGTTATTGCTCAAGTTTTGTCCCCGTAACCTCGGGCGTGCCTCAGGGCTCCCATCTGGGGCCCCTTTTATTTAATTTATTTGTGAATGACATAAAGCGTACATTCAAAAATTGCAATTTTTTAATCTATGCTGACTATATGAAGATTTTTAGAGTCATCAAATCCTCTTTGGATACTTCATTACTTCAGGAAGACCTTGATTCTCTTTGTAATTACTGTTCACAAAATAATCTTTATATTAATGTTGAAAAGTGTAATATTATGTCATTTACAAGGGGGAAAAAACCTTATTTTCATGTATATAACATTAATAATATACCCTTAAAAAGAGTTAATGAGGTGAGAGATTTAGGTTTAATTGTTGACGATAAACTGAGTTTTAATTCCCATATAACCTCAATTGTTGCAAGGGCTTATCGGATGCTGGGCTTCGTGTTGAGAATGGGTAAGGAGTTTAAGAAAGCTTCAACACTTGTACTGCTCTATAATTGTTTTGTTCGTTCAGTGCTTGAGTATGGTTCAGTCATTTGGAATCCCCAGTATAAATATTATGTTAAATTAATTGAGTCCATTAATCGTAAATTTTTTAAACACATGAAATTCAAGTGTTATAAGACAAACCAGCCCGTCCCTAATTCTATGTCTTCTCTAGCATTACGTCGCGCCGAAAGAGACCAATTATTTCTTTATAAATTGATTAATAATCATTTAGATTCGCCATTCCTTTTAAGCAATATTTCATTTAGATGTCCTAGACTAAGTTCTAGAAGTAATAACGTTTTTCATGTTCCAATCACAAGAACAAGATATGTTAGAAATATGTTTCTCATCCGCGCATGCCAAGCTTATAATGAATTTTACCAAGATGTTGATATTTTTGGCTTAAGCTTGCAGAGATTTAGAAACAACATTCATGATGTCTCAAAGCAACTTAATATTTATGATAGTTAAATTTTGTTTAAGCTAAGTGTAAAATTGTTATTTAAGATTACTTTAAAGTGGCTTAGATATTGTGCCTATCTTTGTTAGTATGTTTAATTGGATTTTAGAGTAGTTTTTATTTGTTTATAACTAATGTAGAAGCAATGTTTAAACGCTTGTTTATAACTGTTGGTACTTGTATTTTGCTCGAGCCGTTTAATTGTACTAGCTTTTCTGTGAACACTTTACTGGTTTTTGTGTAATTATCTGTGTAGTAACTATATTTGTCACTTTTAACTGTTTGTGTTCCAAATAAAATAAAATAAATAAAATAAAACTTTCGTTGCTCTTGGTGTTCGTTGGTTAGTTTATGCATGTACTTTATTATTTTTTTTCATTATTTTACTGTTGGGAAATTCTATACTACGGTCGTTTGCTTGGGTACTTCCGGCTTACCTGCTGTGTTCAAGTGTGAAGGGTCAGATAGTTGTGACATTACTGAGTGCTGTAGATTAGATCTTATGTTACATGTTGGCAGCATAACCATCTACTATTAGGTGGGTCGTTGTCAACATATTTCATAAAAAACGTTTAAACGTTTTCACTCTTCTTAAACTAGTCAATGTATTTTAATTCTTAATGCTGAATGGCAAGTGTAACATACTATTAACGTTTTCCTTTTTATTTAGTAACCAAGGAAGTAAACTTATTAAAACTTTTGTAGACATATCAATAAATATTAAACGAAATAATAAAAAAATTAAGTTAAGTAAACGCAAAAAAAAGCAAGTTTTTTTAATATTGTGTTGTACGAGTACCTTATTAGTTAAACATTCTTACAGAAATTAGGAAAATAAGCAAATAGTTATTTTCGAAAGTAATGAAAAATTGCACTATTGTTTCAATGTAATGTAATAAAAAGTTTTTTAAGTTGATAAATTAAAAATTTTATAAAATAAGGTACGAACGTAATAACCTATTGTTATAAAAATGTCAACTTTGTGAGTTTGACTGTCCAGGGTAATAACATTGATTTGATCTCAATAACATTGGATAGTTTAAAATCCATGGAATAAAATAAGATATTAACCCCGAGAAAATATCTTGTTCCTGTAGAAATATCCGATATAAAGCACGCGAAGCTGCGGGCGGAAACGTGTCTATTATACTAACTAAAATATTTCAATGTTTATGTGTTCATTACATTTTATATCAAAATGTTGTGCGAGAGATCTGGATGACAT
This sequence comes from Scirpophaga incertulas, assembly GCA_036419045.1. Lineage (NCBI taxonomy): Eukaryota > Metazoa > Arthropoda > Insecta > Lepidoptera > Crambidae > Scirpophaga > Scirpophaga incertulas. Next base: position 15,238,363 of record CM071628.1, on the reverse strand, counting down.
TTCCAATGGTCGTGTTATTATTTTTTTTGACATTTCAAAAGTGTACCGTAACGCTGTTAAATGTCGAACTCGTGTGAACCAGTAGAGATGAGCGGCTAATTTGAGCCGATGTCAAGGACGCCATTCTTGTTACGTCCGCGTCATCATGTTCAAGATTTAGTTACGGTGTCCTGTGCTCTCTAGATAGTATCTGAAGATTAAGAGGAGGCTCCTTCAATAAGAAGCTTGATTACACACATAGGTAGCGACTATTTAAAAGGAATTTTCCATGCATTATTTAATAATAAAAATACAAGCAAAATTAGTTTTTCTGTTTACGTCATTTAATTCTACGCTAAATAGAGTTGAAATGGCGCACGCGTGTTTATATCAATACAGAGCTTTGTTGACTCTGTACTCTATTCTTAATAACCCTAACACTCCAAATTACCTCAATTCCTATTTTTATACCCTTCATTCTGCCTCTAATGCTCTCCTTAAATGCCCCTCTCACCATTCTGATACCCTACACTTTTCCTTTTTTGTTCGGTCCTTTCTATTGTGGAATGCACTCCCTCAAGATGTGAGAAACATTTCTATAAGTAGTCTTATAAATACGCATGAAGACTTCCCTTTAAATAATCTCTACATGTTCTTTCTTATGATTGGCCGAGTTTTGATTACTGTTAACCGACTATCGAGGAAAATATTGGATCTGAACTTTTTTTGAGAACGAATACAAGAATTGATCCCCTGGACTTTTCCAACAGTGACAGCACAGATGTGGAGTTTAAAAAGGGACTTTGTTTTTAATTCAGTTTATATACTAGACAGTTGTCAAACATGCATATGGCTTTCTGATTTGAAGCGACTTTAGTCACTATAAAAATACTGGCACGACCGTCGATAAGCGCTGCTTCGCTGCGGGCTTGTATAGCGGGTATTTATACGCTGGCATAGTTGAACAGAACTAGCTAAGTTTCACTATTCCCTATCTCATATGAAGTCTGAACTTTTAAACCGGAAGTCCATGGGTACGTTATCCTTAATAGGTACGTAATACTTTACTTTGTTACTCTTACCTATTCCAAACACGGAAATTAAGTTACAGTGAATTAGTCTCTATCACAAGCAGTTTCGCGTATCTGTTCCGGCGCCGAATATACCTCTCACACGTTTTGCAATTGAAACTCATAATTTGAGACTTAAAAAGTCTACTATTGAGCATAGGTCTCCCCCAAAAATTACAAAAAAAATACACGTATTATTATTGCCTTACAATATACTTTCCGAGCGTATCTTTGGAGATAAGCATGGGGTTCATTCTAATGTATCGAATATGATGTTTTTAATGTTAATTTTTTTAAATATCTTTAAAGGTTACAAAGCTTTTTAGTTAAGCAGAGATCCGATATGTAATACAACGTCAACGTTGTGTTACCAACGTCATTTTACGCACCACTCGAGTTTTGCAATAAGAATATGTACCTACTTGGCACTCATTTAAGATCAAAGAATAACATGATATAAATTAAATAAATACCCAAAATTGGCCTCTATACATAGACGATACGGAAAACACACAAAGAAACTAGACACAGAAATAACAATAGATTGTAACAAAACAAAAATTGGATCACGCTCTCGGCTCATTTGTAAGCGGTAATATTCTTTGCCATCGTCACGTCCGTTATGTAAAGATGCTGTTGTACTTTCGAATGGACATAATAACTGGTGGACATAATAACTTTATCTATTTCGAGCTTGCGATATGCTTCGGAGCTTTTCGATCAAATATGGAATAGTTATACACTCGGATTTACAAGGGAAACTAGATATATACTTGAACTTAGGTTGTCATAAGGATACTATGGACAACATTGTACTTTTCGGTTTATTATTTAATAGGTGAGCCCCACCCATTCATTAAACAACGAATTCTGACATTCAAATATTTAGCGGCGCGCTAGATTTGCAATGAATCCGTTCGGATCTTACCATCTAGTGATTACTTAGTCCAGACATCCTTCAACTGTGATGCCTGACTGATAGTGCCTGACAGATAGCCATCAATCGTGTTCGCCAGCAAGGTTGGGAACCCACCAAATTTCTCGTCTTCCTCATATTAAAATCAATAATCTCAAGATTACTTGTACCTTGAGATGAAGTTATACTAATCTTGAGATACTCGTAAGTCAAATTAATCTCAAACGGAACTTGTAACAACGGCTAACAACAGTTGGTTATAAAAACTACTCGTAAATGACCCAGTAAACTTCGAACCACTTCGTAGTCAAGCAACAGCTGTCAACTACGAATGATGACGGAATTCCAAAATTAATATTATAATTAAAAATTAGGGAAAAGAAATTATGAAGAAACTTATTATAGTCTCTGCGAGGGCGGTCAATTTCTGAATTCTCCTATGACAAATCATTAACTGATTGTAGTGCCATACGACCAAAATCAGCGTGATTTATATCCAACTTTCTTTTTATCCTACACGATACTATTATGTTGGTTAATTGTAGACGAAATAAATGATCGATAGCAAAACGTGACATTGGCACTTACTGCGTTCTTGCTGAGATGACGACGAAACGCGAAAATTACAATGATGTAATGGTCGTTACAGTTATATAGATAGTGGTTTAAAGGTGAATTGTTCTGCAGAGATATTTATTTATTTAATACTTGATGTATTAAATGTCAAGAAAGGATAGAGTGAGGAATAGGGATTAATATTAGGGAAAGTCTGAATATAGTTAACCCATTTGTTGAAAAATTGAGAGAAAAGAGACTTTCCTGCTAGGGTCACCATGTTCACACGCTGGCGGAGTGCCCCGCGTGGGCCTCCGAGCGCCGAGTCTTGGTCGCAGAGATCGGGCAAGATCTGTCTCCGCCGGCATTGATTGCGGCAATGCTGGCGGACGAGGGAGGTTGGAGGGCTGTGGCCTCCTTCTGTGAAGCAGTGATGCTCCAGAAGGAGGCCGCCGAGCGGGGTCGGGAGATGGCCGATCCCGCTCGAAGAAGGCGGCGCCGGGCTCGGTAGCACAGCTGCGGCGCCTTCCTCAGGCATGTAGGGAGCCCCCAAAGCGACTTCCGGGAACCCCCTTCGTTTGCTGCCCTATCCTATAAAAAAATTGGATAAGGGAGTGAGTGTTCAAATAGCGAGTGATAGCGGAAAGTGGAAGAGGAAGATATTACTAGTAAGATAGTTACGCCGAACCCAAATAAAATTGACAACACGGCAAGAGAAAGAAGAATACTTGATGTAGTAAAACGTCAGTGACGTTAATGTAGTCATTTGCTTGTACTACTTTTAATCGAAACAGAATTTTTCATTAATATTTGTAATATGCTAAATGACTGAAAATATATTATATAATTTTGACCTGGTTTTCATGTTTGGTAAACATAATTTGCAATTGTTTTTTTAGTGATTACCTTACTAAAGGTATTTACAGTCGTGGTAATCCACTTATTCCAATAGTATCATCCAATAGTAGATTAGCCTTGACATTCTTATTAACTATTAAACATGTTTATATAAGATTGTCCCGTGGTAAAAAACTCAAACTATACCTATATCAACATTCATCACAATTAGTTCAGTAGTTTTTGAGTTTACGTTAAAGTTAGAGTTAAAATTAGGCGTTTTGAACAGAGCCAAGCGTTACTTCACGCCTGGTCAACGGCTTGTACTTTACAAAGCACAGGTTCGACCACACGTGGAGTACTGCTCGCATCTCTCGGCAGGCGCCCACTTGACTCCCTTCAAAGACGGGCTGTGCGAATCGTTGATGATCCCAATCTGACGATAAATTAGTCACTGGAGCAGCAGAGGGACTTTGGAGCCCTTTGTGTGTTCTATCGGCTCTTTAACGGGTAGTGCTCCGACGAACTGTTTGACTTGGTACCAGCGGCACCATTCTATCACCGTACCACTCGACGCCGCAATAGACTTCACCCTTTCTACCTGGATCCGTTCCCGTCTAGTACGATGCGTTTCCAGCGATTATTTCTTCCACGGACATGTAAGCTGTGGAATGATCTTCCTGTTGCGGTGTTTCCCCTGGGCTATGAAATGTCCCTCTTCAAACGAGGCTTAAAGAGAATAATCTCATCACGGTAGCTGTTAGCTGTGTCCACCCCTGGAATTGCTGAGGTCCATGAGCAGCGGTTTAGGCTTAACATCAGGTGTGCCGCTTGCTCGTCTGCCACGTACGGCAATAAAAAAAACCCAAACATAGGGGTTGAAAGTTTTAGGGTAAAAACGAAACTTGTGGGCGTGTGGCGGTAGAATCGCGAAAGCGCACCCCGCCACGCGCCGAGATATGGGCTTGGAGGACACCGGGGAGTTTTAGTGGGTAGGCCGGTCTTTTCAGATCGCAGAGCCCCACACACGGCCGCGCCTTGCCAGCGCGGTGCCACGGTGCATAAGGAGCATTTCCCCTCGAAAACAAAAAAAAAAGGTAAAGACGAAACCTTTTGTGTAAAATTTATACAAATTCATGTATATAATGTAATCAAAAGTCTAAAAAAAGAGTTATAAACTTCAATCTTTAAAAATAATGTACTTTCCAAACAAACATTCATCCTATATTTTAACCCATTACAGCACTTTTTCGTATTAACAAGTAGCCTATGTCCTTTAATAATACGAATTACTGACAATATCAAAAATAATCAATTGTAACCTAACAATTTAATGTTTCTAACATATATCTCTGTACCACATTTTATTTAAATCGGTTTAGTAGCTTACGCGTGAAATCGTGACAGGCACACAAAAGTCAAAAAGTAATTCCTGATTTAAGAAGATTTTTACTAATATTTTTGCACATTTTTTTCGCCCTTTATTTTTAGAGAGTCGTCAAATAGCTTGGCCTCAAATAAATTGGCTGAACCCTACAACCTTCACAAGTTTTAACAACTTCACATTATATCTATAAAAGCTATAGCTTCATTATGTTATTTATTATTTGTGGATAAAACTCTGCATCAGTATAATTGCTTATTAATATGTCTGTCGACAACACTGTCCAGTTTTAGGTCACGTTTGTCTACGAGGCATCATCCATCAACGAACCCTACACTTACGGAGATGTGCGGCCTTGCTTTCGGCCGACCTTTGCGAAACTGTAATGCTGTGCTGCCGAGTTACTCGGCAGCGAGAGGTCGGTCCAGCCGGAAACTGGGTTGTTTATTCTATCTTCTGTCGTGACCTCGTTAGATCAGTAATGTATATGATAACATTAGAAAAGCTATCTTCTACGACTTAACAACTAATCGAGTTGCTAATGTTCTGTTATCTATATGTAATATCATACGTAAATACTTTTATTTGCTAAAAACAAGAATTTTGATAAATTTCTCTTTACAATTTAGTTTACAATTCTTTCTTTTTATGCATTTTAACCCCCCCCCCCTTCATGATACGTAGTAAGATTTAAAACTACCCCCCCAAACATCGCGTGTATTTTTCGTACCTCTTAATCAATCGTAAAATATTTACATACAAGTATTTTTTTTACTTGTATTTAAAAATTTAATTATTTTTAAATACAAGTAAAAAAAACTAATCTTCAAATAAAAACTTTAAAGTTAACTTTATAGTTTAATCTTATTTCATTCTGAAAGTAAATACCATTATAAAAATTCAGAAAGGTTTCTTAGATTTCTTTTCAGATTATTTTTGATTGGCATTAAACAATAATAAACGAATGGTGTAATCATGAAAAAAAAAAACAATTACGTACTAATATATATATTACATGAGCATATTTAATGTACACCTGTCGTTTGATAAAAATCGCTCGTAAATACACGTGACATCTTACACCACTCCCTTGTGTGATATTCCGTGATTTTTGTCAAACCCCTCCTTTTGTGATTTTTGTCTTTCAAGCCTCCCGAAGGAACTTCACACTAATCGCCAGTCTAAATTATGGAAAGCCTACCAACGCTATATTTCCCGACTTATGCCTGCAACTCGATGATCTTTACGACCCAAATCCTGCAATCAATGCTCCCTGCTGCTTAGGGTCACAAGTCTTAGAGCTATGTCAGTTACTGGTACTTCTGATAAAAAATTAACCCTCAATAGGGTAAAATACAAATATTTTATAAAAGTTAGTAAGGAAATTCGTTATTTTAGAAGCTAGAAAATTTTTGTTTGTATTTTCACTAAAACAAGAATCTGCAAAATTTTATGTCCAAGCGAATGTTTAGGCAAATAATATCAAATATTATCAAGACTTTAAATATTTCCTTTACATGCAACAGAAATAAATAAATAAATGTTTGTGAATGGTAAGTTTAAACAATTGTGCAGTTAAAAATCGACAACTAACTTTTGACACTGAATGTATTCAGTGTTCATACATCTCAACAATTTGGCGTCTTAAAATTGCAGTGGTTCGTGCAATACGTTGAGGCAAAACTATAAAACATTACGTCAATTGCGTAAATGTTCAAATGAAATCAGATGTTTGGGCGAAAGGTGGGCTTCATATCTTGATGAATATGAATACAAGCCGTACAGAAGAAAAGCATCTAGTACTAACTTACATGCCTAAAGTAGATGTCACAATAGCAATTTTGTGACAGCTACTAATCTAGAATTCATTACTACTAATAGGTCACAGATTTAAGGTCTTATTAAGCACTACAAATGTAACAGAGAGACAGAGTTACTTTCACATTTATAATATTATGTATAGAAGTAATAGATGCCTACAACACGTTATCTACACTCATATTAGAATAGTTACTTTATAACGGATTTTGAAAGTTAAAAAAACCGACAAAAGTGGTTGCAGTATAAATGTTTGTCAATAATATTTTTGACTATGTATAATTAATTTAATTTATTGTTAATTTTTTTAATAAACGCTAAGCAAAAAATATATCTATTTGACATGCTGCATCAACAAAATTTCGTGCAATCATATTAATTTGGTTTTGGAACATATGAATTCATGTATAAACAAAATAATGTGAACTGCTAGAGTCGCTCTATCAAAACTAAAGCCCTCTGCATTAAATTTGCTATTTCCATTTTTCACTCACGAAATTCCATGAAAGTTATATATTTTTTTAATTTAAACATTTAATCATTTTTAACGGTGACGGTTTTAGAACATATATGTATATCACGGCTACTTATTTCTACACTAATAAAAATCGACCAAGAAAATTTATCTCTACCAGTGCCAATAGACTCACCCCTCATCCCACACTGGTAATTATTTAAAAATTGACTATATGTTCGTGTTTAATATATTTCTGTCTAACCTTTCCAGAAAAACACACAATATAATAATATAATAAGGGATATTACTTGTTTCGAAGTACTGTACTCTACATAAAACAAGGTCACCTATCCCCGGTACACCGTGCCAGTTAATAGAATGGCTGAAGACTGATTAGTCCCCATTTTTCAGTAGGCTGTTCACAGCAATGGGTAATAACAAGTTTTCATTCTGTTCGCCGCTTATTCTTATAACTGCGCAATAACTGTCATATGCCGTTTGGCAGGCGAATATTAACAACTCAGTTATCTTTTTGATTCGTTTGGAGGAAGAGTCTATATTAAATTCATCTGCTATTATTAGTAACTAGCTGGTGCCTGCGAAGTAGTCTGCGCAGGATTAGTATTTTGAGTATTAGCGTGGCGTATATTTTTATAAATCATTAATTAATTTTTCTTACACTTACACCAATTAGCCTAGCCCAAAGTAAGTTATGTAAGGCTTGTGTTATGGGATCTAGGGTAACAGATAGACATACATATATTTTACATATATAAATATTTATTATAGAAATATATATTTACAAGCACGACTAAGGTACAATTGCTCACATTCGTCACACAAACATCTGCCTCAATCGGGACTCGAACCAGGGACCTCAGAGAACAGACTTTATAAGAAGCAAAGACTAGACTTTGTCTAGCCTAGCACTAAACATTTTTACTACTTGTGTTCAATTTGGGAAGTCGCGACTTGCTCTGGCGTGGCGTGTACCCCGACTTTGAATCTAAAAAAAAATCTCTTTAACAAACAGCTATAGAAATTGCGTAAATCCAAAATTTGTGGCCAAACAGATAAAAGACCTCTTTTGTGATTACATTTTCATTTTTTACTAAACTTTAGACTACACTTTGAGTTTGTCACAGATCTTATGACGATTCTAATAGAGATCGTTTTCGTAGAGTAAATTTAAGTCTAGAAGTGTTGCAGACTGTAGATATATGTTAAATTATATTAAGATTATATTTCGCAACAAATATATTCAAATTTATTTCTAAAAGAGTTACGTATTCTCTTCGCTTGGCAACATGATTTTTTTTAAATTATTTATATTAGATATTTTTCACTAGATACCAAGTACCATTGCAGACATACAGCTTTACAGCCTGTATGTCATTGAATTCTTACCAACCTTCGACCCAATACCTAATAAACCTTGTTGATATCCCTACACCAACCGTAATTAAAACGTCTTCATTCAGCATAATAGCGCGCAAAGAATGCCAACAAGCAGCAATAGAGTTCTTTTATTGCTACACTCGAAGCTAACGAGATTCACAGTCTATTTCACGGGCCGTGAACAATATGGCGATATCAGGATGCATCGATCGGAGCTGGTGCGGAGCGCGAAAACGAAATGTGACCTTTCATTGTGAGCTGTGGGATGTGGCGGCACCTACCCTACAAAGTAATTACGATCGTAGGGCTGGCAACACGCTTTGTTACTAAATAAGAAGGACATACCTTGTTCTTCATCACAACTTCATGGCTGAAGGGTATGATCCTCATGGCTGATAGAGGAACCACTCTGTTTTGGATTAAATGGATGACATCCCACAATCAAAATCAAAAATATATTTTATATAATTACTTTTGCGCGTCAAAGATGCTAAGCCATTGGTTTACAAGTCTACGGCGGGAGACCTTGTTAAGGAAAGAACCGGCAAGAAAACCAACTAGGGTTATTTCTTTTCTCCCTGTATTCTTACAGAGTCGTCAATTAGAAGCTGGCCTCAAGAATAGTCTGTACTTTATTTACATATTTAAACAAGTTCACCTTATATCTATAAAAGCTATAACTGACGCACCACCCTTTGTCTCTCTTATCTATGCCAAACGACTGGGCGACAAACTGGGCGAAACAAAACGACGACAACGAATTGGGGATGACTGCCCGTCATCCCCAATTTTTACTGTTTTATGAAACTTAATGAAATAATATACCTATAGGTTGACACAGTATGTACCTATAGGTTGACATCGGTATTGTGTTATTAATTCAACTGCTATTTGTGGCTGCATCTGTCTCCCGAACTTATTAAGATGGTAGAGAAAAACACGATCTTATTTTTTAGTTATTAAAACGCAAATTATTAAACCAAACTACTAAATGCTATTATTGAATATTAATTCTGGTAGTGACATTTACAAAAATAAACCATTTAACTAACTGAAATTGATTTTTGGTATAAATATTAATACATCGTCGCAAAAATACTCGTACAAAGGAGGTTAGATTCAAAATAGAAAACCTAGGCCCGTAGACAAAGTACGAGTATTATTTGTGTTCGAAATTGAACTCCTTTTGATATCTAACAACATTGTATTCCAAACTACGGAATCATTTCCCTATATATCGTCCTAAAGAAATGAAAGCGAATGTTATTAGTGTTACTTTAGCCACAGACCCTTGCATGGGTATTACATACTCAAAGGACAAGATAAACACGCTGCTGTTTTACATTGTGATTATTAAGGTTACAAAGCTGAAAATGTTATGGGATTAAGTATCATGGTGATACTGCAACTACCTATTAATCAACTGATAGGGCTGGCAATATACTGCAAAACATAAAAAAAAAATATTTGGTACACTAAAAAAAGGTTATAAACAACGAAAGCGAGCAAAATAATAAAAAAAAAACAAAACAATGCCAATAAAATAAAATTGAAATCAATTGAAATATTTATTGACTTGTTACAACCAAAGCTTAACCTATTTTTTGTTTTTTTTTTTTCGGGGGGAAATGCTCCTTATGCACCGTGACACCGCTCTCCGGTCTGAGAGACCGGCCTACCCACTAAAACCCCCCGGTGTCCTCTGAGCCCATACCGGGGAGCGTGGCGGGTTACGCTTTCGCGATTCTACCGCCACGACCAAAGCTTAACCTAGATATTTCGACGATAGCATAAAGGAATTATAACAGATTAAATAGTTTAATGCATTAATGTCACTAATTAATCTAAAAGGGGATTAAGGGTGATCTATGTTGTCGTATCATTGTAGGACGGTAAAGTGCTAGGGCTGGCAATACGATATTGTGAGTAACTAAAAATTGTGTAAATAAATATTATGAATTAATATTGTTCAATACATGCAACGTTATATGAATTTTAAAACTTGCTGTTTGAAGGATCCAATCTTACAAGCTTAGAAAATTAAAAATTATTTTAAGCTAAGCAATTATGGCTTTGAGTGTGATTTAAGGATAATTTTTCAAGGTCAGCAACAGTAGGGTCGAGATAAATAAATAATATATATATATACATATTTTAATCAAACATTTTTTTGAAGTGACATCCTTAGTACAATATCATATCACACGATAATACAGATTAGCTGTTATTGTCTTAAGTCAAGGTTAACAACGTATCTCAAGTTTGGGTTTTTGACCCACTTGAATTGAATTGGTATGGGCAAGTGACGACCCACTTAAGATGACTTGGAATGGACAATAAAGACATCAATTGTTATTCGCTAATATTCTGATGCATTTAAGGCCTCCTTTTTCGGTTTCGAATTATTGTAGTTTTTGGACGACTTCTTCGCAAATAGTTTTTACGTTACCCAATAAAAAAACTTAGTCAATTATGTACCTACCGATTTAGATGCATCATTTTTGTTTCAATATTCCATACTATTTGTGATTAAATTATATATAAGGTATAAGGTCAAACGGGCTGGTTTCCGCAACTCGACGTCTAAGCGCCTATTTTGCGGGTGTGGCTCGTCCAGAAATTTCAAAAGGTTTTTTAACTTACCGAAAAGCTCGGCTGTCCGAGATGTCTTACCCGGTAGTCCACCACACCTGGACACTCCATGATCACATGTGCGGCCGTTTCTTCTGCCTCCATGCATGCTCTGCACATGGGGCTGTCAGTGAAACCTAGGTTGAAGAGGTGTTTGTTAAAAGGTCCGTGGCCAGTTATTGCCGCGGTTATCTGATTGAGTTGTTTCCTGTTTAGTTTAAGGATGTTCTTTGACAGTTTTGTGTTTATTTCTGGTAATGCAGCCTTTGTTTGCTTGCAGTCTTCAGTGTTTCTCCAGGTCTCGCTATGGAGCTGCTTAGTTTTGTTTCTTATTTGGTTTTTAGACCATTGTTTGGGGAGAGGCACTATTGGTTCTGGTCCGTAGACCTTCATTCCTGATCCTCTTCGAGCTAACTCGTCCGCTTTGTCGTTGCCGCACGAGTTGCTGTGACCTTTTATCCATTGTAGGGTGATGAGGTTATCCTTCCCTGCCATCATCAAGACGTGGTGACATTCGTGGATTAATGTAGAATAGCATTGGTTGTTTGACAGTGATTGTAATACAGATTTACTGTCCGTTAAGATTCTTATGTGTTGTCCTTTTATGTTCCTTCTCAGTATTTCTTTGGCGGCGGTAATGATTCCCACGCATTCAGCCTGATATACGGTGTTATGAATTCCCATAGGTATGGAGATGTTCATGTTAAAGTCATATGAGAAAACACCACATCCTGATCCCGAATCTGTTTTGGATCCGTCTGTGAAGATTCTTAGATCCTTTATGTTGAGGCCTTCCTTTCCGTCATCACGGAGCTGGATTTTGTACTTCTTGTCAAAGCAGTATCGGATGTACATTCCGTCGTTTGGGGCTTCCATCAAAGGGAGTTCAATCATGGCTTCCTTCAGGGAGCGCGTGTGTGGGGTAGGGGTCTTGCTGAGAAGATCTAGTTCCTTTAGCCTAATCATTGTGAGTGTGGCTTCCTGTTGTATAAAGAGGTGAAGTGGTGTTAGATTGAGTAAGGCTTCTAGTGCAGTAGAGGGGGTTGTTCTCATACAACCCGTGATTGCCATGCTTATCAATCTTTGCCAACTTTGTAGTTTCTGTTTTACGGTGGACAGTTCTGTTCTACGCCACCAGACCAGTGCTCCGTAGCTTATCATTGGTCGGATGATGGCGGTATACAGCCAAAGCGTGAGCTTGGGGTTCAGACCCCATCTTTTGCCTAGCATCCTTCTGCATTGCCAGAAGGTGTTGCTGGCCTTTTCAAGTTTGGAGTGTATGTGTTTTGACCATGATAATTTATTATCAAGTATTATACCGAGATATTTAACTTCCGTTTTGAGTGGGAGTTCGGTGTTAAGGAGTTTCGGTAGTCTGTGGAACTATGAGGAAAGCTCTTCGCATCAGGTTGCAGGCCATGTTTGTCGATTTGCTGTAAATCAGTATAGCCAGGTCGTCAGCATAACCTATTGTGAAGTAACTTTTCAATAGGTTATGCCCCTACCGGAATTCGAACTCGGGACCTCAGACATAGCGACACCTTGATACCGGTGTACTAACCACTCAATTACGGAGGTCGTCATTGGTTAGGAAGGTATGAGCATGGTTACAAAGATAACCTAATAATTATAGAGGTGATCAAAATACAACTAAACTCGCGACATAGAGAATCGTCCCGGATACTGTCAAACAAACATTGATATAGTGTATTCACACGCACCACAAAGCATTGGTGTGTATTCCAGATTGTGATTGTGATACCCGACATTTCATCGACTGTGAGATATGGTCTAATTTAAAATCTTAAGCGTGTGAAGGACAAAGATCTCCGTAGTTTGTTTTCTTTTGACCTTTCTCTCTCTAGTGAGTTCTCTCTCTAGTGAATGACTTAAACTCTCTACGTTTGAGAATTAAAGCTGCTAAAATTCACGTTCACCTATGAATTTCTTAGCAGGTGAATGCAGTTATCACCAGGTCGTACCAGGAATTAGGTATCTATATATAGTATACTACAGAAGTCATGTCAAATTAACATGAAAGAATAATACAATTACGTTCAGCTAGGGGCGCTGTAACAAAGTATGCATACAAAAATGTATGTTGCCGATATCGACGATTTCTTTAATACTATTACTACTACTAATAAATTTACAAGTGAAATTGGAAAAATACTCTTTAATAAATAACGCCCACACAAATGTTGTAATTACATTATGGTAATCGAAACAAATCTGCATTTCTCATAAAAACCACAGTGTACGTTACCAACTTGTGACTAACTAATGTTACAGTCCCCAGTAATTTCGAATCAAAACATGCAAAATCTGCTAGAAGTAACAATATCAAAAGCATTTTTGTATCTGTACAAAATAAAATAAGATCCACGGATCCTCAGTTTTTGAAGGGTCAAGTCGTTTGACGTTAGTATTAGAGGTATATTCTATTGTAGTTCAAATCTAAAACTTAATTAAATATACTCAAATATAAGAATTTTTCGATTTACAAGGAATGTCATCATTTTGCTATTCTAAAAACTCGATCACGTTTATCATTATATTTATGGTCATAAAAACTGTAACACATTTAATACAAATTATATAATTGAAAATCATCCACTTCAACGTACAGGCTTCAAGAAACTACAGGAGGGAAATGAGTAGCTTTCAAGCTTTGGGTAATAACTATACGACAAAAATAAAGGAAGAGAAAAAATACGCTTGCTGGTTTTTAAAAAGTACTAGCGTTACTATTTGACATGTTCAAGTAATTATGTAATAATCACAATCGATTAAACATTTTACTCAAAACTGATACTGTTTTCACTGCCCTAATCGTAATTCATATAGTTTCTGGGAAAAAATTCGCAAGAGCGAAAATTAAATCGCTTCATCCTGTCCCCAGGGCTCACCATGATTATGCCGCATTCACACGACACCAGTTTTTCAGTCTGGTTAATAAACACATTCGCTTCCTTACTAATTTGCACGCTCTCCTTTTTCTTGTAGTATTCATATTATTGTTTTATTTAATAGCTTTTATAATGACTTATAAAGTTCATTAAATATTGTATTTATGTAGTTCATATCGATAACTAAGGAAATTGAAGAATAAAAAATATTTGTATTGATATAACATTTATTGTTGGAATCGTAAAAGACAGGGTGCAAAACTACGATAAAAGTGACCAAAAAACCTTATTAAATAATATTTAATTTATTTGATTCAATAATGTTGTATAATAATATATATATATTATTAAAATTCATCTAAAGATAATTATAAAATTCATTGTACAGATTACATAATTATTAAACTCAAATTAATTTGCGCACATGTAATAAAACCCCAAAAATTGTATATCATCAAGAAATTGCCACACCAATTTTCAGTGGCGATTACATCTGTGCTCGTGAAGTAACACGTTCTGGGAGCCAGATGATCTATTTACCATTATGTGCGCGACCTCACGCTTTCGGAGAAAGTCAGATGATATCCAGTAGTTCGTGCACTCATGACTCGAAATGTGTTTCGGATTCAGCCATTTCCGCGAAAAGTAGAAAATAATATGGCATGTTTAACTCTCTCTCTCTAAACAAGTCTCTGTATAGTTCTTTGTAAAACATTAAATACAGTTATAAAAAGATTGTTTCGATACAAATCGACATTCTATATAGTCAACAATTTTATTTTTTTAAATGGTCTCAGAACATCCGTCAGTGAATTTGTGAACACCAAAAATATAAAATTCGTATTGTAAATAAATGTATCCGCATAATTTTCGAATGACTACATCAAACTTTAGTATTTTATTTGAAAGGAGATTTGTATAAAATAAAATTTCTAATAAATCAAGCTGGTAATTTTTAAAACGTATTTTAAGTATATGGAATTCTACCATATTCCGCTGTTGACAGCTCACGTCTATTCGCTGAATGTTAGACGGTATGAAGTTCGCCGGCTCAAATAGTATCAAATAAATATTTTCTTCTTTCATTCTGTTCTTTCAACTTGCTATTTTCTTCTTTATTTAATTAGATTGAAAAATACAGTCATGATAATAAGTTGTTACATAATATGCACACTTTCTTCTCGTGGATGTAATTAGAGCCGTCAAAAGGAAAATACGGCAATTTTACTCCTGCTAAGGGTCCATACAGTGGTAGTAGATCCGCAATATGATACTAGAACTTAAATGAAATTTATTTAGCCCTTTGAAGACTACAGACGACTTTATTTAATATTAATACGCTTAACGTGTCTACGTATTTTTTAATATTGTCTTCATTTTTTACCTATAACTCTTAATGTAATGGGAAGTGATAAATGAGCTGTGACATCTGTTATTAGAAACGACAAATGTCAACTATCTCTACTACTGGCTAAACGAAATTCTTATTGTAAATAGATTAATGAGATAGATACTGATCATCCTAATCTTTATCTCTTTGATCGTTGTACCGTGTCGTTAGCTTAACCAGCTTACGTCATGTATGAATCTCCTTTGTGTGGGTATATACTTCGCAACGAGACTCGATTAAATTATTTCTGAATCGATTTCTCGGTTGGGCGACTCCCGCGCATCCTAACTGCATCAGTGAAAGTGGAACGTGGTCCAAGTTATATGCTGATCGCATATAGCTAGTAAAACGGACAATGTAGGAATTATAATGCAAGATTCTACTTGGCAGACATTTTTTTAAACCAATAAAATTAAGCCATAAAGTAGGCTACACGAAAATATTACAATGAATTTTTCGAATAATAATAATTGGTTATTACGCTAGTATTATTCGCCTAATATACTATGATGAGAGTAAAAGTGAGTAAAAATGTGTATCGTAAGTATTATCACTTATGTTTATTACAGTGTTCAAATACGACCATAAATTTCAATTTCTTTGCTTGTCTTGTCTTATTTTAGTTTTATAGTACTACTTTACTCTGACTATTGGACAGTATTTAGGCTACACTAATAAAGTAATGCTACTATAAGATAAGTAAATGATAGTTTGTTACAAGCCTTTGACCAGCCTTATCTTACTATTAATAAATTGGACTGCTATAAACTTATGAATTTATTACATACCATTTTCATACCGACATGCGTACTGTAGTTTATTATCTGTAGTCATATTCTTAGTACTTAAGGGAAATAAAAAAAATGGATTTTATTTTGTACCACACCAAAGTATTATCATTGCCGCGTACACGCAAATATTACTCGGGTAGCCGGCCGCGGTGGCATGCATTTTACTCGTAGATCTCCACGACCGACTTCGATAGCCGCTATTCTATTGTAACATACAATTTTCTCCGACAAAGCAATGTTGATTTTATGTTCGG
This sequence comes from Scirpophaga incertulas, assembly GCA_036419045.1. Classification (NCBI taxonomy): domain Eukaryota; kingdom Metazoa; phylum Arthropoda; class Insecta; order Lepidoptera; family Crambidae; genus Scirpophaga; species Scirpophaga incertulas. The sequence continues at coordinate 15,221,974 of CM071628.1, read as the reverse complement.
TGACACAACATGATTTAGACCAATTCTTTTAAATAAGCTTCCATATAGAGTTATTGAAATGTTTTCGTATAAATTTACAAGCCACATCAAATCGATTATTTAAATGATCACATTCTATAGAAGTAGAGACAGGGACAGTATTTATTGAGCCACGTTTGTTAACAATATAATTTATTTGTAACACAGTACGTTTTTTGACACATAATGTCATACACATTATGTATCAAAAAACATACTGTACATACATACGTATGTAATTTTACTATTAATGATGTCCTAATTTATGTTTTATAATAATATAATGATTGCAGATTGAAAAGAGGAGATAGCAAAATGGTCTTTCAGTTTCTTGTCTGTTCTTCTCGAGAAGACTCTCCTAATTCTTCTAAGCGCACAAGGGTTTTGTTCGATGTTTAATTTGATATCTTTTTTTATTTATTTTATTTATTTATCATTAACATAGTTTCTACAACTTAAATTCATATTACAATTATACAAAAAAATATGTCTGTACATTAGCCAATTACAGAAACTTACTTTGCTATCTTGAGTACTACATATAATAATGTAGGATAAGTGTGTACTAATCAATGTAAAAATCAATAAGTACTGTTAAGCTCTAAGTTGAATTTTATTTTTGTAATATTGTATTAATAGTATACATATATCCTTAGCTTTAAAAAAGCATGGCGAGGAAGGCATGTACCTGCACATCTACAATTTAACTCGGTGGTTGTTGATTTTTACTTTTTTTAATTTAAGATTTTAGAAATGAATGATAAAAAAGAAATAGTAATGTCCTGTTTGGACATAAATTTTCATAGACTATTAATGATCATAAAACAGATAATATAACTGGACATCTAAAATATAATTGTTTATTTTTAATCTATGCTTCATATATCACATAATCAATACACCCACCAGCACTACGCCAATTTGTAAGGTATAAAGTCACTCTATTTTTCGGGAGACTCGAGCTAGTTGATGGGAGTATATGTGAGCTACCGATGGTAACTCGATAGTATCTCCTAATATATAAGCTACGGATGGTAATTCTATTATATTTCCTAATAAAATATAACCAATGTCAATGTAAACTATCGCAATAAAGGAACTACATTGAGTAATTTGATTAAGTAACGAGTGTTCAAATCAGACGTTACCGAGACGAATGACTTTATGACACGGGACAATAAATTAACAATGGCATTTAAAGCTAATAAATTTATCTATGTGAATTTCATATAAGTTGAATGAAAGCGAAGCTTAGTGATTTAATATCATAAATGTTAGCGTGTCAGTGATAATTATACATACATACATATGTCACGCCTTGTTCCCAATGGGATAGGCAGAGACCACCTCTCTCCACTTGCTACGATCCTGGCACACTTCTCTTGCTTCCTCCACTTTCATGAGCGTCTTCATGAAGATGCAGCATTTATTGTTATTTTTTATTTATATGTTGTTTTCGTAGGTTGTACGCTAATGCAAATACTGATGACGTACAAGTATTTAGAAAGATAAAAATAAAATTATGACGATCCCCGCTGTCGAGTGTTTAGTACACCGGTTTCAAGGTGTCGCTATCTCTGAGGTCCCGGTGAGGGCAGATGTTTGTATGATGAATGCGAGCATTTGTACCTTACTCAAAGTTGTTAATATATATTGCTATCAAAAATATTTGTATATCTATCCTAGATCCCATAACACAAGCTTTACAGAGCTTACATAAGGCTAGGCTGATTGTTGTAAGTGTAAGAAATTAAAACGGTTATCTTTAACCATATTGTAGAATTAAGAAACTGTTTGATTTTATTTATCGTAATTGTGGGTGTTTGACTCTAGAATTGCCTTAGTGCGTAGAATATATGTACATATATGAAAAAAAACTACTTAAAAACATCGTATAAAACAGTTTCATACAATTTCATAAAATAGTTTCATAACCTACAACTTAGGTTAAAATCTACTCCACTGTAGTATACATCTACGTCAGCAAAGTGCTGCGCAACTCGCTATAGTATCAAGTTTAATAGGTGAAAACTAGTGGGGAAACTTATTACTTATACGAGTATGTACAAGAACTACAAGTACTAATCTTTGGAGGGAATAAATTAGTATTTAAAAAAAGACGTCAGAAGTAAAGTTAATAACAGAATTTAAGACACGATGTGTAGTAAACGTAACGTTTGTTATTTAGTTATAATTATAAACAATGTTTTGTCGAATATTGACCACGCCACCATCATTGGTCTAGCCAAGCTTAATGCCTGCGCAAAAAAATAACTTTATATTCTTATGTAACACCTTGGCCATGTCTGACAATGGGCATGCTCATATGTTATTATACAATACAACATCTTTATATTAACTCCCGGAAATTAAATTAAAAATTGTCTTTCCGCTTCGACCACTATAAACTCTGCTATCACGTGTAGAACATCCTTTATATTATGATACTATGATGAATTAACTATCTTCATTAACAACTTGAAGCTATTAGATTAGATTACAGCGGAATATGTTCGGTTCGAAGTTTGTGGGTTAACTATTGTTAGTACCTCCGAACAAAATTACAGATGGCAAAACATCATAATGCTAGGTAGAGTTTGATCTGTTAATGCGTCATTAACCAAAACATACAATTTAGGTAGAGTTTAATCTGTCAATGCGTCATAAATTTGATCTGTAAATGCGTCATAAACCAAAACATGCAATGTTAGTTAGAATTTGATCTGTCAATGATTCATAAATCTAAAGCTTCAATGAAATTATTACTCGTTCCATTATGATGCTTGCAATTGAACTTTCTTATACATAACAAATGCGCACACAACTATACTATAAACAAATATTCAGTAACTTCTATCAGTAATATACTTGTTTTTAAATCATTAGAAATTACTAAAGGTGACATTAAAAGCATAAGAATATAAAGTTTTTGCATTTACAATTTTTTTTAGGTTTGATTTAGTTTTTGGAGGTTATGTTTAGTTTTTGCAGTTTAGGTTTAGTTTCTGGAGGTTGGATTTAGTTTTTTCATCCCTGCAGATTATTCATGTATTCATGTCCAAGTTAGCAGTCGTAGCAGCAGATTTGTCGTGCACAGCGACATCCTACAATCAAATTGTTGGTCCAATTTGTGAGTAGTAGCCAAGGCTGCAGTTTCAAGCATATGCCTGTCACTCGAGAACATTTCCACATTAACGGCTGTCAATTCTGCACACATTGTTCCCTGTCCGCTGCCACTTTACATTTGCAATTCTTAGGGCTATGCCGGCGACCCTGGTTCTGGTTCGCGGGCCTCCGTGTGTAGCCATCTCCACCCCCATTGTCCTTTGGATGATTTATTGCCTCCTTACAAAACGCAAGGTCAAGTTTCAGATCCGAAACTTGTTTGATTCGTGCGTGGACGAAGTTTCACTTTAAGGTATTACAGTTAACATAAACAACAATGCATAATAAATGAGTTTTAATTCATTCTCAATATGCTATTACCTTTTAGTTTGTTAACAATTCTCATAGTTGCATATTAAAATAGCAATGTACAATAGATAAAGTTAAGTCCCGTCCTTATTATGTCATTCCCTCTCCGTATGCTACTATTTGTTTGCATATCTTATAGAGATGTTAGCTCGATAATCGTTAAGAGCCAATTCAACTGCTGTTGGATTAGTTAACTCCGCAAACCACATCATGCTAATCCGATCCCCGCGAAGGTTACGGTCAAACAATGCCAGAATTAAAAGATCTCATGTCGAAACGCAGTTAATATCCGGTCGGAAACCACTTCCGAGCTGTTAGCTTAACGAGCCGCCACCTGAGGATGGGTCGGCAGAGGTCACCGGTGGAAAGGTCGCTTACGGTTATATTGTATTGTGTAGACTGACTACATGACGGTACTGCCCATGGCAATAGCTAATGATTGCTGCCTTTATGTGTTCCTGTGAAATGTTTGCAGAGAAATATTATTAATATCAGTTATAATAATAACGCAAGTTATTAATTGTGATTGTATATTGTTATTATTCGTAATTGTATGTAAGTATAAAGGCGGAAAGATATTACGTTGTGTTGTGTCGTGTTGCTTTCTGTCGTGACGGAACACTAATGTGTCGTGTTGGGGCGAGCTCTGGCATTAATTCAGAACAGTACGTAACAACCTTCGCAGCGTTCATATACATATACATAAATTTTTTTCTTTCGATTCGGATAGTGATTTAGATGACAGTCTTCAATATCTCTTACCAATGAAACTTTATGATGGCAAAAAGAGGAGCAGATACTGAAGTGAATTTCATCGTCTTGTTAAAGAATAAGAGGGACGAAGAGAAAATTTTAGTCATATATAAATTTTCGTTGACGTAAAATTTCAATAAGATCGCCAGTCATTTTGCTGCAAATATAATAAACTAACAGTGTCCGCTAGATGTTCGCATCACAAACCACGTTACGGTATAGAAACACATTTACCTGTTGTGTCGTATGACGTCATAACCCACCAGCGCTCTGGCGGAATCGACATGTAAATATGTCCTATCCTTATTATGTTATCCTTAGTGTGAAACCGATACACTTCGGGCGCGTCACGACACACCACGACACGTAAATATGTTTGCGGCATAATTGTTAGTTGCAAACAAATATGTTGTACAGTATCACAGAAAGAGTTTACTTTTATGTTATTTGATGAAATAATTATATAATAATACCGGTCAAGTGCGAGTCGGACTCGCGCAACGAGGGCTCCGTACAAATTTGTCGACATACCTATAAATTAATCAATGATTTTCCCTTTTTTTGTTATCGCTGAGGAAAATGCATTGAATTGCATACCCTGCACCCCGGGAAAAGCGAATTATGTGGGGCTCTCCTCCCCAGAAGGGGATAGGCCTACCCACTAAAAACCTCAGCGATGCCCCTCCACTGACGCCTGCCGCGAGCGCTCGATCGACGATTTTCCCTACGGAGAAAGTTATTCAAGAAATCCTTCTCTTGTCTGTCTACCGGTTGAAGGTCAGGGGTGGTGCACTATCAAGCTGGCTCGAGCAAGATGCAGCCACTAGACATTACGCCCACAATAATCAGAGCTCGTCGCTGCTAAGTAGTGTGGTTTGGATAACGACATGCAAATGATAATGGATGGGTTGTATGGTGTATAGAAATCACGGGCGGACCTTTGATTACGGGCTTACTGCTTCGTAAAACTGATGGTAAATGAGTGTCTGAAACCCAGAATACGCTAAAAGACTTCTCCAAGTGGATGCATTTTATAGTTAATGTTAGATAATTTCCGTTACTCGTATTTCTAACCTCAATTTATTTGATTTGTAAGTATAAAGAAGCAGTTACTGTATAAGGCGGAACTTCTTAACCAGTTTTCAATTTGCACTTACGCTGAGCGTTGTCGTTGTTGCAATATAAATTATTTCAAAGGAAATCAATCAATAAATAAGTAGGAAATAAATAAGTCAATATTAAAAAATAGGGGTTGGTGATAGAAGGGTGAAAATGTAGGGTTTTATGTATTTATAATGCCATTTCTAAAAAAAATGGGTGATATGGATTTAACAGAACAATGCACATATAGCTAATACAAATAGCATGCAAATAGAAATTATTTATTATTAATTATATACTCGTATTAAATTAAATACTTATTAACTAAATTATCACAAAATAATAATTATCACATTGTACGTCTGGGACTATTATTAATTTTTAAGTAGTTTCGCAACATGCCCTTAGGAAACTGTTACTCCAGCAATCCCACCTCTCTCCAGAAGTAGGTTAGGTTTCCATGCTTACTCAGGGCTCAGTACCTGGTCATCCAATGGTTCTATTCCGGATTTGATCTTTGCTTGTGCCCCTTAGTAGTGCATTTGCAACCGTTTTTTCTAAATCCATGCATGCTCTACATCAGAGGTTCCCAAACTTTTTTGTGTCGTAGAGCGTTTGCCATGTTTCTCGGTTATGAGTGGACCCCCTACCTACCTGATATTGATATACCTGATACCTACCTTAATGCCTACATCCTACAACTTACAAATTTTATAAACATTTAGAATATTTTTTTTTCTTCATAGGTACTTTTATAAATAATTTTATGTCTTTATATTAGAAGATAGTATGATGTAAGTAAATAGGTACTATCAGTGTATGTTAAGATCCATTATCTTCCCACGTCTTTAGTTCATGGACCCCCAAATTTTTGTTTCGCTGACGTATACCCCTTGCAGGCTGTCATAGACCCCTAGGGGTCGATACAGACCACTTTGGGAATCACTGCTCTGCATAAAGGGCTATCTGTGTGTTAAAGGGCTATCGATGTGTTAAAGTGTTTAATTGACAGTGGCCAGTTATGGTCCTAACTACTATTCGTAGATATAACATAACTCTTGATTGCACATCAAAAACAAGAACGGACAAAAAAAAATACAACAAATAACAAATATACAACAGGCGACCTCTTTGCTAAACAGCCATCATTCTAGACAACCATGGAACAGAGAAGTACTAAAAGAAGATTTAAATAAGGGATAGGTGCAGTAATTGGACTGGAGAAAAATTGGCTGTTATAAGTTAAGCAATCATTGACAGGAAGAAGTCCCGCCATTTATGTCCCGCAGTAATTATCAAGATAGTTTGTTGTTCAAGGTTGTCATAATTACCCCGTAGCCCGGGGTCAAGCTCAACCAATTTAAAGTTTACTTGAGTGTACAATGCATGCAACAATGAAGCCTGATGATAAATAACTTAAAGACAATAATTTGGAAACAATCTGTCCGTTTGATGATACTGCAAAGACCTGCTCACTTCCACACTGTTAGATATCGTCAGCCACACATACTGAGGTATAGAATTAGCTGAACGCAGAATGCAAACAATGAATAATAGGTGTCGACAATGCCTCGCTGCTTGCGCTAACAAATCGTTGCCGCGAGATTGCATTTTGCAAGCTATTTGCAAATTGCACTCGAACTCCTTAATTTTAGCTATTGTGTTTGAATCTTTGTTATCATTTTCTTTAATAGGCTAAATAACTGTACGTTTACTTGCATTGCGAATTTTTAGTTTTATCAATTAGTCGTAAGATTGTTTGGTACCTTTTTTAACAGTTCACTAGGTATTTTTCTTTTATTATTAGATTGTTTTTTTTTATATTATTTATGTAACTCTGTATTCTTTAATTAGATACATATTGTTATATATATTTTTATATTAATTTTGTTTACATTGTTTGGGTTTTCTCGTCACTCTACACATCCATCTTAACATACACATTTCAACCTGTATCTTTGCCTATGATAAATAAAGAGTTATAAGAACTTCAAACAAGAGCACATTAAAAATCAATTAGAGGCAGCGTGTTCAGTGTCAGCCGCGGGCTCCTTTGTTTCTCGTCAGTGGTCGAAGCTCCATAAATCTCCAATTTTGCAAGTGCACCATTGCCCGGACAGCATTATCTGATGCGCTGACGGACGGTTGAGAAACACTGGCGCATTGTTTTTTAAATGCACAATATGAGTCGAGTTTAAGGGCAGCGTAGTATTACCCTCACTATGGATTACAAATATGTATGTTCGGAGGATACAGATACTGTAGTATAGAACAGTGTTTCTCAAACTTTTTGCTTACCCCTTCGTATATTATACCCCCATGCGACCCCTTTCAGATAATAAAATCATTTTATGGACTCGCCATTCTCGCAACGCGTGTATTTCATTGCTCTTACGTAAATATATATTTTTTTAATTATGTAATAAAGGCTGCAGCTAAATGGCAGCATTGACGAGACTAACGAAGACGAATGCGACAGACAACAGTAGATTAATTATGAACATATAATAATAATAAGAAAGTTGTCATACAATGCTGCGTCCGATATAATTAAAAAATCTTAATTTTTATTTTTACATTATTAAGTTTGACGATCCCTTGAGGGGTGCTGGCTCACAGTTTGAAAAAAACAAGTATAGAGTATTAGATTATGCGTTTAGTTACGACCATCTTATCAATGAAAGGTTAAAATGTTTGTCTTATATTTATATAAATACATATGTATAGTTGATTTTTATTAGAATACTAGCTGGCCCAACAGACGTTGTCCTGTCAAATGTCTCAAATGTCACGTTGTCTCACGTTGTCTCAAATGTTTTTAAATAAATAATTTAGCTGAAAAACAATATCTATATGACCGTATTGTGAATCTAAACCATTCTCAAGCCCCCTGGAATACACACAAAAAATTTCATCAAAATTGGTCCAGTCGTTTAGGAGGAGTTCAGTCACATACACACGCACACAAGAAATATATATATTAAGATATTTGTTTCTACAATGTAGGTTTATTATAGATATATTAATAACATGAAATAGAAATCCAATTACCGGAGTTAGACTGAAATCGCATACCAGAGCAGTCTGTTCGAGTGGAGGTACCAATCTTAAATACATCTGCCGCAAAACAGTTTATGTCACAACAATCTTATGTCACAAGTTGTCAACGTACACTGTGATTTTATTGATCTTGTCATCATCACAACCAATGTACGTCCCCACCGATGGGCACGAACCTTCCCAAACTATGTTAGGTCGATTAAGCCTTAGTCAACCACGCTGGCGCAGTGCGGATTGGTTTTATATATTTGAATTTCTTCGCAGGTGTATGCAGATTGCCAATTGCCTCACGATATTTTCCTTCACCGTAAGAGCGTCAGATAAATGTACAAATGATTCGAAAAATACATTGGTACATGACAGGATTGATCCCGGCCCCCCCAAATCATCCGATTCATAAGACCAGTGCCGAAACCACAGCGTCACCGACGCAACTATTGACTTTGTATTATTATAATGTATTAGCGCACCTGACAGACTTTGTCCTATCAAAAACATTTGTTAAGTGGCAATTTTTTGTTTCTACTTATTATATATATATAACTAGCGAACCCGACAGACTTCGTCCTGTCAAAAAGATTTGTAAAGTGACAGTTTTTTGTTCTTAATTATTTTATAGATAAGGAAATTTTTCCTGAATTTTCTTTGCTATAAACTTCACGGAGCCCGAGACCTTTCCAACGAATGCAAAACCGTGGAAATCGATTCGTGCATTCTGGAGTTATAGCGTCAGGAAGGAAAACCCGACTTATTTTTATATAGTAGATATCGCATAGCCAACCAAATTGCAAAAACAGGCCAAATGAACTATTACATTTTGTGACCATTCAATTTTGGAACGTGACATTAAATCCTCCAACGATGTATTATGTGCTCCAACGCACACACGCACTCAGTTTTGATAGATATGATTGAATTTTAACTTTATATAGCGTAAATAAAGCGCAAATTGACTCTTTGATGTTAGGAATACACCTACATTGCTTAGACAACCGTGAGTGCTTGCAATATAAACTTTATACAATAACAGTAAAGCTCTAATTGACTGTACATTTTAGTTAGAAAACGTTTGTATGGGAAAAAAGGGCCGATAATTATTCGAATTTCTCGAAAAATTAATTCCTTGAACTTCAACGAACATTTTTGAAAAAAGCCAAATTGGTCCAGGCGTTGTTGACTTCCCAAGTAGCAAAATTTGGTACTATAAAAATCCTAAGAACGTTTTAGAACGTGCTAAATAGTGTTTATGACAAGCACTATAATGGTGTTGTAAACGTTTATCAAACCCCAAATAGACCCTAGTTTTATCGCTTATGTATTCTATAAACATCACAAAAAGGCTTTTACTGTGATGTATCTGCTCTTTAGTTGAAATGTAAAAGCATCGAGATACTCTTTTTGATACCGAAATATGGCTGGCTGCAACGTTTACAGTATCAAAAGGTACTATAAAAGTAACTAAAACATTACTACAGTGCTATTTTGTACTGTAAACGATTCCAGTGATATTTTTATCACACTGAATCGTCAGTTGTGTTTGCGAGCATTGTGTGTTCTAAAGAACTTTGTTATAAAAAAGCATACTACAAAACTTTCATTGTCACTCCGCTCTAAATTCCTCATGAAAAAATAATTGTATCGATAAAATTATAATGCAGATTTTTAATTTAATAATGCGCCCTCGTAATTTTCTAGTTTTAATAAAAAATATATTCAATTTTATTTGTAAAGTTAGAATTCGTATCTACTATGGCTCCTATAGTACTGATTGACTCCAGCCGTGCTACGTATAGCAGTAAAATAGTAACCATGTTTTTTCACCGAAAACGAATTAGGGTTCCATATCCAAATAAAAATAATGTACCTAAATGCTACTTTAATATAATAAATAACATATTAATAACAATTATGGTAAAAGTGTTCCATTCGGGTTTTCGAACCTGTATCATAAAATCTGTAGTAAAATCTTTTCCAAACATGTTGAAAAATTAACATTATAATATGTGTTTCATTTTCTCTGTTCCTGTTCGTTAATCAAATAAATTTCTCTTTATTGTTTTTGTCTATAATAATAATATTGTTTTTTATTAAGTGTTTCATTTCATCCACAAATTCTCTTAGAAACAATTCTATATCCGTTGGTTTTCCTTGTCCGGCATATATCCCTACTACAAAAGGTGGAAACTGCGACAATTCATAAATATAGCACAAAATAGGCCAAATCTGTTGTTTTGTTGGGGTAAGCCATCTATATTTACATTCAATGAAATATTGTTCGGTAAATTTTCTACGTTACCTAGTAAGCCACGCAAGGTCTGCGTTAAACTATTATGCCAGTATTGTCCGCCAGGTATTGATTTCAAATTAATTTGAACATTAGTTTTTAATAATGTCCTTGGATCTTTTGATAATGCATTGGGTATATGATTGTTTATCACTTCTATCAAACTTTTGACTGCTTGTTGCGGTATATTAAAATTGATGCACCATCTTTGTATCGTAATTGTTTAAATTTATTATTCATCATTTGAACACTGTAATGCTGAAGAAGTTTCAGCTGTTGAGTTCTCCTTTTCATATTTTAGATCCTTAATCATATTTTCCGTAAAAGGAACATTTTCGCTACACCCTTTGTGGTAAAAAACAAATATTTTGTGCGAAACCACAAGATATATTATCTCGACCACTTTGACCAGTATTAACAATTTGGGCTTGAGGCTGTTTTATTAGGGATAATACTTGTGTACTTGCTTCTTAACCTTTTTTTAATAGCTACCACTGAGTTTATACCGACGTAAAGATATTTAATCCATTTTTGAGTGTAAATTTAAGTTATGAATACTGAAGATATAATAGACACTAAAAATCTATTATAGATCTAATTGGTCCATTGATTATTAATTTTAGTGCATGTATGTGACGATTTAGTCTTGTAGCAGAAACATAGTTTCAATTGTAGAGCTATTTAGAATTTACGGTTTTTAGCAATTGCACCAGGAATCGCTATGGTGCTATTTAATACTCTTGTAGAATTTTCATATCTTTTAGAGAACTAGCTGCAAGCTAATGTTGACAGAGCATTTAAGAAGCTTAATGGCTAAGAAACGGCTGCACATCGTACTTTTATAGTGCAGATTGATCCTCGAATAGTGTTTTTTGGGTACTCCTATCACACTAGTATTGTTAATGATATTATGACACATTATTAGTGCAAAATGGATACATAAAAGTCTTACTAATCTTAGTCTTAGATACTATGACTAGATGATCTCATCTATAGTACTGAATAGTACCACAATTGAGCTATCGCCTTTTTGTATCTCTGCAGCACGCATGTATTGTATCATTATTTAGTTATAAATAAGTATGTAGTAACATGGACTGAGGTGAGTTGGTTGCTGGTTCTACGTATACGTATTTAACTCGTCAGAAGTTAGCAATCCATCCTTTCCTCGTTCAATTTGTTAGTTATTAAGTTTGATTTATTTTATCTTATGTCTGTTTTGTGTGTTGTAAAATGATGCAAATAAAGTATTCATTCATTCATTTATTCAATTGCTATGTTCATATCTATAACAGTGCAGCTCATTAAAGATTCTATTGTATGGTCTTATAAGGGTTTTAGGAGCTAAATTATAGAACTTAAATGATCTTTAACCATATAAAACTAAAACGTTTGGTTATACACCTTTATAGTACATAAAGTCACAATGGTTACTATTATAGTTCTACTATATCACTGTTTGGCAATAAAACGCCTTGGTTATAGAACCTTTTGCTACTTGGGATTATGCGCTTACCAACACATTTTACGATTCATTTTTATATATAAGAAGATTATTGACTTACTTGGCGTCAATACTATGTTAAATACTCCATATCTTAAATTTATTAAATGGTCAAGTAAATTAAATATGATCCGTATAATTAAGCACTTTGAATATTCAAATATACGCTCCAGTAAGTATTACAAAAGTTCCTCACGATAATAAACTAATTACTAATCTCATTGTATCGCGTAGCATTGTGTACATTGCGCCGTTATAGCTATCGTCGCGCCACGCCCCCGTAATGTGCTGTTCGATACCTCACGTCTCCTGTTATTGTGGTTGATTATATGTTATTTAACTATTAAAGATTAATCGCCAGTTGAGTGTTATTTAGGAGTATTGATGCGATTGTGTTATTAAGATGTAGTATCTACACGTTTATTTATTGATCAGTCATCGCTTAATATATGAAGCTAATAAAAATGTACTAACATAATTACATAATACAAACCTAATATTGTTTACTTGATTGTTTATTTATTAGAAATCAGCACTCTATAAAATTTAATTAGACAATTATATTGTCGTAAAGCTTTAGCCACTGAATAAAAAGAAGGATTTAATATACATAATATCCATCAGAATATGGATGCCAGGAACAACAAGAATTTAAAATAGGATCCTTAAACGTCGACTGAAAGAGTACTATTTATCCAATTAATCGTATTAGATATTGTATATATGTATGTTTATTTGTATATAAATATTTCAATTAATAGTTGTACCTACACCGTGGTTAATACATTGGTTTCAAGGTTTCACCATCTCTGAGGCCCCGGGTTCGAATCCGGTGGAGGCAGATGTTTGTGTGATGAATGCTCTGTCATGTTTGTTAATACATATTTCTCGAGATGTAATGTTTGCTATATGTGGTAAACCACAAATAGAAAATCCTTACTTGCTACAACTTACATATTATGTTGAAAAGTCCAAGGTCAATGGGCTGTCCTCAGCCCTTACGGGAACCCCTAAGCTCCCCCCTAGGTAGCTACCGTTCCCCAGTTCGACCTTCAGCTTTAGCCACAGACACGATTGACACTGCACCACCTCACAAGCACAATGTCACAAGCACAATGTAACCTTACGTAACGGGCCACCATGCATTTTTATTTCAAACACGTAACGTTGGGTGTTTCAGGGCCAATACAAGTCAGGACACAGATACAAGTCAGACTACACGCTATTCTCTACACGATAAAAGCTGTTAATTCGTAGTCCCACTGTACACTTTGACGTATTGCTCACTGTACTATATTATTACCACTTACCAACAGCTAGGCTATGCTTTTTATTGTGCTTGTTTGTCAATATATAGCAATAACAATTTGCAATGAAAAATAAATAACATGTAACACAAAAGTGCGGGAATTTGTTCGCACATCTGCATAACCTTTCGATATGATCAGACATATGCACACATAATGATTATATATATATATATATATTATATATATATATATATATATATATATATATATATATATATATATATATATATATATATATATATATATATATATATATATGTATATGTGTGTGTGTAATTTGAGTAAAATTCAAGTAATACAGCTTATATTATCATCATATGTACAGATATTTTACTGTAAAATTATAATAAGTAAACAATATTTCCACAGCGGTGTCACTATACCACAAATAAGATATTACTATTACATTAGACATTGCAAAATTGATCTATGTAATGCGAGTGTGATTGTCAAAATATATTAGTTTCCCGTAATTCCAGAAATATATATCAATAACCAGTACTAAGGTACAAATGCTCGTATTCATCACACAAACATCTGCCCACACCGGGATTCGAACCCAGGACCTCAGAGATGGCGACACTTTGAAACCAGTGTACTAACCACTCAACTACGGAGGTCGTCATTGACTTCAATACCTGTAAAATCTTATGTTGAATAAAAACATTTTTCTTTCAGACTTTCATTTCTGGAATATACTGGCCTTAATAACGTCACTAACCATATGCGTTTGTTTGATTTGCATTTTCTTAGTAAGTATCCAGATAATACAGTAGTTTAATAGTACATTACTGCTATGGAAAGTAAAAGCGTTTTGTGGATGCAGCTCATGACCAGTAGAGCATAGGCAGCATTGCAACTCATGATATATAAGCTGAAAAATTGTACAGCGCGGACAGCAAAGGTTTCATTGATTATCAAGCTGGAGGGCCGAGAGTAGAACTAAGCTGGGCGCGAAGCTATAACGTGATCAACAGCGCAGTCATTGCTAACCAAAGCTTGTATACAATACTCAAACAATATTTGTCACTACAAAACAACACTTGTTTATATTTTTCTTAATAGGCAAAGGTAATTGTACTCCTTAGATCCAAATTCAAAATGAAAACTTTTATACATGTTGTGCAAAACTTGTTCAACAAAACTGTTACGGATTACATGTGTACCTAAGTCAGCAACGTTGATTGAAAGAAGGTTCAAAGAAGGTTGTCAAAAAAAGACCAAATTACACGCATTTTTGTGCACCGTGTATTAACGTTAGTCTTGCGCAATTCTACCATTAGTTCGATGACAACGAACAAATTTCTGTATAACTGGCGAAGCGTATTCAATCTATTATAAGATCATACATCCGACCCATCGTGTAATTATAGCAAAAGGTTAACGATATTAACTTTTGTGAGAGGTTTGCTCAGCCTCAAGGTCCGGATGACTAAGGCTGTCTGAAAAACACGTGGCTTATGTAGTAAGAAATAACTAATCTACGTTTCATACATTTATTGATAGAAGATATTTATTGATAGAAGATTACTTTTTTTTTGTTGATTGTAGACGGGCGTCTTTCTTCAACGTACTTTCAAAGTAGAGCTGCCACCTCTCCGGGTTTGACCCGGAGTTTACGGGTTTGCATGGTTCATGTCCGGGCTACGGGTTTAACATCGATATCTCCGGGTCCGATGGAACGGGAAGCGACAGCTCACAATTCCGTGTACCAAAAAATTAAAGATAAATATTCCGATACCAAAGTCGTTAAAGCAAATTGTAACTGTCACGTTCTTCATAACGCCGAAACGCTATGAAAGCTTTAACATATGATGTGGAAAACTTGATTATGAAAGTTTATGCGGAATTTTCGATCAGCGCAAAACGCACGAGAGAATTGCAGGCATTTTTTGATGAGTTTGAAATTGAATACAGAAAAGTTTTGAGACATGGGCCAACTAGATGGTTAAGTTTGGGAAGAGCTGTTGACAGATTGATATTGTCATGGCCTGCTGTATCCGCGTATTTCAAAAGTCTTGGTGAAGCAGCATGCCATAAGATAATATGGGAATTCGTAAAACAGTGTGGTGATGATGCTGGAAGTTTATCTGCAAAAATCACACTACAGGAATGTTATTTATATTTCATTCATTATTATATGAATATGCTGACAGAAGCCATACTATTACTGGAAAAAAACACAGTAACAGCTACTGAGTTGCACCCAATTATGAAAAATATAAAAGACAAGGTTGAAAGCCGACTGCATGACGAGTTTTATGGCGCCAAAGTAATGAGAAACATGAAGTTTTTGAGGCCTTCCGAACAGGATCAATTAAAAAAAGAAGCCAATGAGGTTTACAGAAGAACTCTTGAATACGTACAGAAATATTATGATTTTGAGCATTCTGTGTTCAAATTTTTTTCCAAATTCGATCTAACAAGTGCAGTAAGTTACGAAGATGCTGTGGAAGCTTGCGAATGACTTGGTCTGAAAAATGTGGACGAAGATAAACTGTATGACGAGACCCGAAAATTAAACCAAGTATTTCCTCAGTTCGAACAATCTATTAATTCAACATTATCTGTTGATTTACGATGGGTTCAGCTTTTCAAAGTCACCTCAACTTTCACCGAACTGCCAAAAATAATTGGTAAAATCTTTTCAATCCCTATAAGCAATGCTTTCGTAGAACGCGTCTTTTCTTTAATGGGAAATTTGTGGACAGACGAGCGAAACTGCTTATCAGTGGACATGGTGAAGGCTGAGTTAATTGTAAAGATTAATTACAATATGAATTGCCAAGAATTTTTAAAATTTTTGAAGAAACCTGAGCAAGAAGAAATGCTGAAACAATCCCTGCAGAATAAAAAATATAATTTTAAGTGTCAAGCTAGTTCAAGTCAGCCTAGCACTAGCTAGGTAATTTATATTAAACAAAAAACGTTACATACCTATATTAATTTACCATTACTTTGTACTTATTTCATTAAATACTTAAATCTTTAAAAAAATGTTTTATTTTAATAAAAAAAAACGACATTTCTAAAATCTCCGGGTCTACTGTTTTTGAAAGGTGGCAGCCCTATTTCAAAGGCACTTATAAAAGTAAAAATTACAAACTATAACTTATAAAAGTAAAGTTAGTCAACACTTGAAGACACCGCCCGAAACAACTTTAAATTGTTAGCTAACCTTGCTGTACTTAAATATACTTAAGACATCGTTCATACGTGTAGAGAAGGTATAAGTCCCAGATTTAATCCCTGACACATATTGGAACTGTCACAATACATTCCATTTCCAGTTGGTATAGAAGAACTCTACTGACACGTAGTGCAAAGGTTAAAGGTGACGAATGCACCTTCGCAAACAGCTCTTGTGAACATATAACAAGAAGAGAAGCAAACTCTATCCATTATCAACCCCAAGATCTTAGTTGTGGTTTTGATATTGGCATCAGCGATAAGTTTAGTATATTAAAGTTTTATTCTTAATTCAGGCTTCAGTTATTATTAGTTACGCACATGATTCTCATTTTTAACGTAATGTAGAAAACTTGATTATATTGGAGGATTCCCTGACAACTACGGTAGCCTCTTTTTAATCCAGCAATTAAACTCTTTTTGTCTGTAAATCAATACGTATGTACTTTTTACTTAAAACTTTAACATAAAACTCGACTTCTTTTGTATCTTTTGTGTTTTTTTATCTATGTACATAGGTATATGTACTATCATTTTCCAGTAATCCGGCACAACCCTAGTCTGATATCTGCCGGATTAACTAATATTTTCATAATCCTATTTGATGTTTTAAAGCATATTCCGACTGTACACATATAGCCAACCTAACGAGGTTGCTGATCAAAATGCTATGATGTGTGGATTGAATGCCGACACTATTATGTTGGCTGGTAAACGTTGGTGCAAACTACTAACATACCGTTACTGCTTTACACATTCGGCCAATGTGCCGCCTCTACATTTGGTTCATAAAACAAACCCTTCATAATCTTTAGCGTAAATAAGTAGATATTTTGATCAGTGCAAAATTAGTGTATTGTACATAATCAATGAACGTATATAAGCACTGTTTTTAATCAATGAAATCTGTCCGAAAACGGGATTGGAAAACTCATTAATTTATCACAGTTCTTTTTATTATTAAAATGCTAATATTTATATTTTACTGATTAAATTGAAATTGAAAATCAGTGGTTGAGTTAATTAATTAGAAGAGAATGTAAAGGTTAGAAACCTCATTACAAACCGTAATATAAGACGGCCCATACCATTCTCCCGTAATAGTGAGGTCCAAGATTTGATTTCTCATTCGTTTTTAAACTTCTAAACTGCCTGGCCTAGCTAGCCTACTGACATTTTACATGTATTTATTACCACAAATTTTGATTTCCTTTATTATGTAGCTCTTAAGTGTCTTCTCAATTTGTTTAAAGGCCTATATCGAATTAAGTTTTTGTTTTTGATATTTATTTCCAAATATCTTATCATCAAGACCCAATTAATAGGAAAAGAAAAAGCAGTATTATATATAGCTCTATCACAAATAGAAATTTTCAAACCCTTCTGTGATATAAATCGTCGATTTAAAATCCCTATCTAAGCACTCGAGAATGATTCTTCTAAAGCTGTCTTCCCATGGTGCGTAATTCTTAAGAATTTATTACGCATATGACCACGGATTACTACGTATACTAAGTACAGTACGAGGCTCTTCCAACGGTACGTGTTAGTCTGTGGATATCTCCAGAACCAACACCATTTTGTAATTCCATAATCCAAATAGATAGAGAATCTATTACTGCAGCTCTTATGCTTACGCAGTAATAGTATGTCAACACTTTGATAAATTTAAAAAGCCAAACATGGGCTCCTACGTCCATTCCATTATTCCATGTAACCGAATAGCAATATCCACTATGTACGTTTTTCAGCGAAATGCACACATGTTGGTATTTTTTTTACGCGGGAGAAGGTTGTGAGCCTCACAAAGGACAAGAAAGCTACCTACATACATCCGCAGTCAAATTCAACCTGAATCGAAACAGGTCGATCCAGTCTGTCTTTCGACTAAGCCACACTCGACTCTACCAAAAGCCGTGGTCGACTGAACACAGACACGGGAGAGGGCGTAGTGCGAACAGATTTATAATATGGTAACCTGTGTTTATACGAATGATCCCACACCCCTTCGCACGAGGATACACTTTTGAAGTTACCGACTCCAGTCGGAACGAAATCACAGCTGTAAGCGTGTCCGCGAAACCACGGATGACACCCGTCTTTGAGTAAATCGGTAAAGCCCATCCGCCACACGCACCGTGGGAAGCCAGCTTAAGGCGTTACGCAAACGGAAACGGGTAGCCTGCAGTGAGACCCTAGTTAAAATTGATCCCTCGAATTAACCAAGTAGCTAACGGATAAGATCTGCATTTCTCGTGACTTGATATCGAAGAAAGCTGAATTATTACGTCAATTTGTAGGTACGTCTAGTTTTAATCTATTGTCTTTATGGGTAAGGGCTAGAAGAGCTGTATTTTAAAAAGAATTTTTTATTGTTAATTTGATTGCGAAAACATTGTGTAGGTAATATACTCGTATAGCAGAACCAACTGATATTTTCTTAAATTGAGCAAATGCAAAACTAGAATTGATTTTGTCTACTAATTTAGGAAGGTCTTATTTTATATGTACCATAGGGGGCATACACATTAATCTAACACATTATAAAACAGAAGAGTTTTTAACCCCGGGACTTCCGAATAAAGAGAAACCCGAGGTTCAAACCCACTTAGTGTGTTTTTCACTTTCTTAGATAATTTACCTAGCTGTAAATCTGTCTCCTTGATGACCTGCAGGGCATTATACATACTCAGCTTCATTAATAAACAGAGTAATGAGAAGTCAACTGATAGTTTTGCCTACACATCTAACTAATTGACTTAAAGGGGAATAATACAATGTTATCTAAACTTTCACGACAGTACTCCGACGCTTTTAGCAAGTTCAAATGCCAGTGAAAGCGCTCAGGCGTATGTAGATACACTAGGTATTCTAATAAATAGTCACTTAGCCATAACCGACGACAGTGAAGTCGTAGCTGATTCATTGTTCTCGAAATTTCCGGAACTGGTTATATTTGTATTAAGCAATCTCTAAGGTTGCATGTGATTTGTAAGCGCAGTGCTTTTATAGTTTTAACAATAAGGATATTGGAAAATCTTTGGAATAGGTTATGAAATTATGCACTGCAAATAGCGTTGCCATGTGTTCGGATTTCACTTACGGCTTCTTTCAGTTGTTTCCAGCCAAATATTCGTGTGACAGATTTGTCCAACTTTTAATAAACTTTTTGGTCTCCAATCGAACGAGTTCCTGACAAGTAGCACCTGCTAAGCAAGGCGAAACAACGGCCCACGTGTTACAGTAGTGCTTGTAATAATTCTCTCTTTCGGCGCATGTTTTGTGTTTTTTGTAGCAAGAATATCACCTTCTACCTGTTCTTAAATGTATGTATTATTACAATGATCTGTCCAGCTGAGATATTTTACGAGCTGGCAAAACTAGCTGCAAACATCTATGTCAGTGCGACTTATTTACCTAGGCAGCGTTGTTCAAGTCAATTTGTCAGAGTAGGTATTGAAATCTTCCAGTTTATAGCATATACAATCTTTGCTGTATTCGTTCTCGATAGATGTTGAGATATTCAAATAATCTATATGGTAATATGACGTGTACAATCAGTTTTAGTAGTTTGTATGCACGTACAAAGTTTTTGGTCTCTTATGCTTTGACGTCAATAAGTGCCTGTAAAAAAAGCCTATGGTTAGTAAAAATATTTTTTTATTTTTAATATGACTTTGTCAAACTGATAACGGAATAGTTCTCATTTTGAATACATTCAAAATGACATTGGTCGCAATTTTAACATATAACATTCACTATGTAACTCATTTCCTGTTGTTTTTTTATTTTTATTTATTTATTTATTTTTTGAGTACATAAACAACGCAGTACAATTTAGGTTACTGTTACAAACTTTATGATGATAAGTATCTATTTATACATTTATTACTTAATTGTTAACAGTATCACTGGTCTCCACACTAGGATTCCCTGTGTCGTGAAGACCAGCCTTCCCATTCAACATTTCACGTATGCTTCTGCGTGTGTTCTTATCTTAGATTTAATTGTGTATGTTTGTGGGTGAAACTATGTGTGTGAGTGAGTGTATAGGTGTGTTCGCGTGTGTGTGTGTTGTTAAATGTTGTAGGTACATAAAGGTTTGTGAATATGAATGCCAATAAATAATATATATATATATATAATAATAATAAAAATATATTGTGTGTAGCGAATGTTAGATAACAAATTAAACAGTAATATATGTAGTTTCGTCAGCAAAACGTTAGGCCCTACTTTTGCATTACGAAAACCGAGCGAAAACTACGAGCGACACAAGAGCCGTCCAAAAGTCAACAGCCTTTTAGTGTGCACATGAATTTATGCGTAAGCGTAACTACAAGCCAGCTCCCTTAGAAATTTATAAACATAAATAAAAGAAAAATAAAATCTGTAAACCCATGCAAGCCCCCATTAATAAACTTATGTCAAGCAATATGTTTATAAGCAATATACTCATGTTAACTACTACTAGAATCTAAGCCAAAACTGTTTTAAAATTTGTACTATTTTATAATTTGTAGTAGGGTTTCAGTTTCATTATAACTTTTCACTTGCAGCCATTTGTGCACTGTTAATCTACAGCCTGTTCTGCTCATATTCAGAATCTTGTTATGGGACTTATATATTTTAGTATATAGATAAGGACCCATAAATTTAAAGGATCTACGGGAAAATAAAGTGTTAGAAATGGGAAGGTCCCATTTATGTGATCTGTGGGTAAACCGTGCCATTTCATTAGCTTGTCTATGAAAAAGCACTATTGTCGCAGATATATACAGTTGACGAACGTTGAGAAGTTGACATTCGGAGTAGAGTTTAACAGTAGAATATCTCCTTGGTCGGCGGTAGGCTATCTTCAGGATCGCTCGCTGAACACGCTCGAGTTTGAGTAAATGTGTTTTGCAGGCTGCACCCCATACCACTATGCAGTAATTTAATGTCGACTGGCATATGCTTAGGTAAATCATTCTAATCAGGGTCTCTTCCGCAATATGGCTAAGTTTCTTAAAAATATGCATGAGCTTCCTAAGCCTATTTGAAACTGTTTCCACCTGAGGTAACCAGGTGAACTTTTGATCAATTATGACGCCTAAATATTTTATCGTTGCTACTTGTTCAAGTTGTTCACAGTTACATATTAGGTGATCTTCGTTTAGGCAAGAATGTAGTTTAAGTTGCAGAGCTTCTTTGGGTGCCGTTTTATTGGTGATTCTGAATGATATATATTTAGTTTTACTAGCATTGGCGGTTAGCAAATTGTTTTGTAGCCACAAGCTGACAGTATTTATTCCTTCTTGAGCAATATGACCAACGCGATTCCAGGAGTTTGCATGGAAAATAATTGCTGTGTCATCTGCAAACGTAAAAATTCTTGCATTTTCCAATTTCAAGGAGCACAGGTCATTTATGTATATCAAGAAAAGCGTTGGGCCCAACACACTTCCCTGTGGCACACCAAACTTGATCTCTGCGTAATCACTGTAGTACTCTGTAATACATACTCTTTGCTTTCTATCAGAGAGATAAGAGCGAAACCAGTCTAAAGCAATTCCTCTGATACCGAGTATTTCAAGCTTTTTCAGGAGTATCGGCCGGGATACAGTATCAAACGCCTTGGCAAAATCCAAGAAAACTCCAACACATTTCTGTTTCTCATTTATTTGGCTAATAGTAAAGTTAACGAGATCGTTTACGGCATCTTCAGTGGATTTGTTTGAGCGAAAACCATACTGATTCTCAGCCAGCAATACCCGTGATTCCAGATAATTTTGCAATCTAGTATTAACTACTTTCTCAATGATTTTTGAAAGCGTGCCTAAAAGTGAAATTGGCCTATAATCTGCCGGGTTTTGTGCCTGGCCCGCTTTAAAAATTGGAACTACATTTGCCACCTTCATCTCAAGGGGAACAGTACCTGAAAACATGCTCAGATTACAAATGTGAGCAATGGGACCAGCTATGGCAAATTTAGTCTTCTTTAAGACATTATTACTTATACTGTCATGACCCATAGAATTGCTAGATTTGAGTGAATCAATTAACTTAATAACTTCCATTTCATCTGTTGGACGTAGAAAGAAAGAAGAAGAAGGCGTCAATATATTTTGAGGGTTAAATTTATCTGCTAGTGAAGATTCTGTTTCATTTGATTTTTCAAGCATAGCTTTAGCGAGTTTCTCACCTACAGAGCTAAAATAGTTGTTGACTATGTTCAAGGATTCTACAGGAGAAGATTCTATCTTAAGTAGTTTTTCGTTTTTATTTTTAGAACACTTAATATTGCATATCTCTTTAATAGATGCCCAAGTTTTTTTAGTGTCATTTTTATTTTTTATTATCATTTTTTTATCGTAATTGTTTTTTACTTGTTGTAATATATTTCCACAGTAATTCCTATACAGCTTGTATTTTTTTTGGATCTCATTATCATGAGGAAATTTTTTTGCTTTAGCATGAAGAGCGTCCCGACGTCTTATACATTTCAGCAGACCCGGAGTTATCCACTTTTTATAGATAACATCACGACTCCGTAACTTGAGTTCAGTTTTGTTAACATTCATAGCAGTATTAAAAATGTGTAAGAAAGAATCAATTGCCTCCTTTGTCTCGTTAATCTGATAAAACTGAGCCCAGTCAGTTTCTTTCAACGCCTTAACGAGATTATCATAATCTATTTTTATGCTTTTGGCGTTTAAATTATCCTTTTGCAGATTTGTCCCTAGGCTGCACAGTACCGAACTGTGATCAGTCACATCAGATTGACATACGACTGTCGTAGAAGTCAAAGTAGTTTTTAACATACAGTGATCAAGATTATTTGGTCCCCTTGTAGGAAGGTTGTGCCCAGTTATGTATCCGTAGTGTGCCAAAATACTTAAGTACTCATTTGTGGGGGGATCCAAAGTGTCTTTCTTTAAATTAATATTAATGTCACCCACAAGTATAGAGTGAGCTTTAGTAAAGGAAATAAGGGTAGATTCGAGTGAAGTTAAAAAATTATGAATATTTGCAAATGATGGGGGTCGATAGATGGCTATTACAGAGAACGTCTGTTCTATTTGTATTACCAGACAATTTGCTTCTTGAAATGGCGGTTCTATTATATTTATGTTAAGATTTAAACGTGAGTAAACAATGATACCATCATTTTTGTTTAAGTAAGTTTTGGAATGGTAACATTTATAGTCATCTAGAGGTATTTCACTTGAGTATTCATTAATCCAGCACTCAGTTAGAACAATAATATCAGGTTTAAATTGTAAGCGAGTCAAGAAAATCACAAAGCTATCAAAATTTTTATTTATGCTGCGTATGTTTTGAGACAGTACACTGAGTTTATTGCTGTTTGTTCCTAATAAATGCAATTTACATAGTTCGGGGTCATGCAGCTCAACACTTCTCGAGAGGCTAGTGTTGTCAATATCACTTATTATGTTAAGTCTACTATTCATATTGTTTGATTAGTAATATACCAGTACTTTTCATGGCATCAAAAATATATAAATAACTTGTATCTGTTAGTAGTTTCTTATAATACAGCGGTTTAGTGATAAACCCGATACTTTTAATTATATTAATGTTAGAGAACGTGTTCAAATGTATCAGTAAACAAGTTGAGATGTAAATTTGAGTTGAGTAGTTACAATAAGCATAATAAGTAAGTGTCAGATAAGATTTATTTGCTTTATTTGTGCTGTGGGATTCAGTAAGTAATGTTTCAGTAAGGAAGTGGTACTTGGTTATGTCGCTTATTTCATGATAATGTAATATGTATGTTTGTGCATTAAATGTGTTATTAATATAATCTGTATATAAACTGTAGTATTTTATTTCAAACTCATAGAAATAGCATAGAAAAAAAGAAAATTTGTATTCGTACAAAAGTGATATGTTTCTTGTTACATATAGGCATCTAATTATGTCAACATCAGTCCCATAGTGTAATATGTATATTTGTGTATTAAATGTGATATTATTATAATCAGTATGTAGAATGTAGTATTTTGTTATATACATGTAGATAATCTTATAATTACTATTGGAGGGTGCACAGCTGAGATTCATCATTAACCAGAATATACGGTGATCCTTCTTGTTTTTTAAGATAAACATTTCCGTTTGTAGTCCAGCAGAATTTATAATTTTTCTGTCTAGCAAACTCGCGGGCGAGAAAGTGCAGTCTTCTTGACTTAGCCGTAAGTGTTTCTGAGAGAAATAATGGTGAGGTACTATTTTTTATACCCAAATGACTTACGTTCAATCTTTTAGTCTTATTAAATTTTCTTGCCGAATTAATAAACATATGTTTCATTAGTGTGCTCGAGAGCTCCACAATGATAGTCGATTTTGACTGATCTTTTTTATTTGGTATACGAAATACATCGCGCAAGTCAGAGGGTTGCACAACAATATCCAAGTGTTTTGCGAGAATATTTACATAGCTAAAGAGTTTCTCCTTATTTTCATTTTCGAGTTTAGGAACAAATTTGATTTCAATGCATGTCTTTTTAAGAGATCTTTCTAATATTTCGCATTTTTCTTCTGCTTTTGCGATTTGAGACAGCAACTCTTTCTTTTGTCCCTCTAGTCCGTCAATTTTAGTTTGTAGATTGCTAAGTTGAGTCGCCATAAAGTCGACAGACTTTTCAATGTCTTGATTAGTGTTGTTTATCTTTGAAGTTTGAAATTTTATTTCTTGTATACTGTTACGCAAGGTATCGAATCGTTGAATTTGAGTTTCTTGGAATGTTTCAAGTAGACTGCGTATCTCCATCTTAAACGCCGTTAATTCATCATAACTTTCATCCGACACTCGTCGTCGCTTGTCCCGGTGGGTAGTATTAGTTTGATTTTTATCGATGATGTTAATATTACCCACCATATCATAGATATTGGACTCTGAGGCAGACGTGGATTTATTAAGTGGTGGTGAGCGATACATTGCAATGTAGACAGAGCAAAATTCAACTTTCACTAGAGGTAATAAGATTCAATAGTAGGTACCTTATTTCGGTTAATGCAGGCTGCCCTCCGTGGAACGCGTACAAGTGTCTTGTTCTCTGATTGGGTCGCGACGATATAATACTATTATAAGTATTCAGACCTCTGAATTGTTCGATGACAGTAAGATGCTTGAGTGGTTATTTATCACCGCAAGTAGATCTTAAACTCAGTATCGTACATTACAAGACGCAATCTCAATGGTAATTAATTTAGTAATTTGTAAATAGTGCGAGGTAGCAAACAGAACACGGCTGATCCGTACAGCGATCCGCAGGGAAGTGATGTTAATTTATAATGTTTCTTGTTACAGATATATAATGCGGCGGAAGTTAGCAGATTCAAGTACCAATATGATCATCAAATTGCTATTCTGCTTCTTGCTGGCTATTAGTAAGTACTTAAATTATTTTCTTTTTAGCCTTATATGACAGAAGCCATGTGGATTCATAAGATTGATGAATCGCAGCTTAATTCGATGAGTAGAGCGAGAGAAATAAAAAATCAGGGCATGGCAGGCTCGTATCCCTGTCTACACAGAGTGTGTGTTCGAGCCTTTCATGGCGCGTTATAAAACTGATTTCTTCCCTTGGTTTGTATGCTGAAATTACTGCTTGCTACATAAACACAAATTACTGCTGCTTGGATACATAGGCAGGACACAGTATATAATATATTAGACGATTAATAAATACCAGGTGTTTTATTAGTTGACGTTATCTGCAATGATGAATGTGTAATTTTTTTATAGAATGTGTTTTTAACTATTTATAAATTACTTTCAATTTTAGTCGTCGCCTGTAAACAAACTATGAAAGATGTATCTATATGAATCATATTATAAGACTATATATGACTTTATATCTTTATATATATAAATCTTCTGTACATGTGTTAGTCATTGAACCTCCTAAACGGCTGGACCGATTTTGATGAAATTTTTTGTGTGTATTCCAGGGGGTTTAGATTCACAATACGGTCATCTAGATATTGTTTTTTTAGCTAAATTATTTATTTAAAAACATTTGAGACGTGGGACAGGACAACGTCTGTCGGGTCAGCTAGTATTATATATAGATAATTTTTATTTACAGGTCGACCATAGCTTGTTAATGTCACAATAATACACTTCGTATTCAGTCCTAGTGTAACTAAACCTTTCTCGATCTTTCTTAGTTACCCTACAATATCAATAATTTACAAAAAAAAACAGTCATGACACTTAAATTGCGATCTATATTGCCGTCAATAAACTATATTCGAAACAAAGTGGTAAGTTAGTTAAAATATCCAGATGTCGCAAGTCTAATGATCGGTTCAGCTCCATTACAAAACGTTCGGAACCTCCGATTCGAACGGCGACTGATCACATTTATTTGTGAATTTGAAGGCGACGAGTCTTTCGAAATCCTTTGAGGCCTTTTTCGTAATCCTAAAGGAGCATAATTCTCCCTTCTAAAGGAGCATAATTTTACAATTTAAGGGTAATAATGAGTTTATACAGTCTATTAATT
Source organism: Scirpophaga incertulas (assembly GCA_036419045.1). NCBI lineage: Eukaryota > Metazoa > Arthropoda > Insecta > Lepidoptera > Crambidae > Scirpophaga > Scirpophaga incertulas. Next base: position 15,194,764 of record CM071628.1, on the reverse strand, counting down.
TAATGAATTAATAATAATAAGATGTATTAACGTTTTAGTCGTAAATCAGGCCCAATAAACACTTCAGTAAAATTGACATTAAAGTGGATTGGCATTCCTGTAACTAGAGAAAGATCGAAATATAGATGAGCTATGTGAGTATTTTGAAGAAGGAAGTAAGTGGCGAAATCACGAGTGATAGGGGAAAGTGGAGGAGGAACACATGTTGCGTCAACCCTAAATAAAATTGAAAACAGGGCAGAAAAAATGAAAAAGAAACACTTCCGTAAAATGATACATAAGAAATTATAATTGATGTAACTAGAAAAATATGTCAGACGGGAGATAGAATGCGTGCCCCCATATGATCTGGAGTTATCTTTTTCTTCTGCCCACCGGTCTGTCAGCCAGTGAAGTATTGTGTTAACTGCCTTAGTTTTTAAATTCGTTAACTCTCCATATATCGGATTTGATAAAATAAACGGGTTTTTTTTTCAATTGATAGCAATACACTTCGTGTTATCGTCCAGCGCACGTCCATAGAGATGAGACCAAATAATTTTAACAGAAAAAAACATAATATAATAATAACAGTTTCAATGTTTACCTACTATATGTGATTATATCCATACTATGAAATATTTAAAAACTGACCTCCATGACACATCCTGTTTTTGCAAAGAAAACTCCATATATTTTCTTAAATAAATATCTAATATAAGTAAAAAAAGCGTGTATGTATTTATTTAAGAAAATATATGGAGTTTTCATTACAAAAAGAGTGTGTCATGGAGGATGTATCATTGAGATGGTCGAATGCATCGGTGTGTTCTAAATTCAAACACAAAAACAGTGATTAAAGGTGATTTATAATTGCAATTTTCGTTGACACACACTTATTAAGCTGGACTAGTTTAAAATCATTGGAAACGCAAAAAGTAATCCTGATTGCGTGCCAAATGATTTTATGTGGTGTTATAGTGGTGAATAATTTTAAATTCTCAAACAAAATTTGTCTGTTTATCTGTACCTGCTTTTCATATTATGTAGATTGAAGATTAATCGCAATTTGCTAAAATACAGAAAATATGCGAAAAAGCCCTTTACTTATTGTATCTATTCACGCCCGCCCTATAACGGTCCTAGTCTTATACTCTTGAGAAGCAAGCATAATATTAGTTTGTTTTTTTTTTTATGAAGAAGACTTAAGAAAATAAAACAAAAATTAAAAATAATTCGTGACAGGGAAATATAACGTATTCTGATTTGTGTCAATTTGTTTGCATAACCTTTATACGACGCTATGTTCATAAAATTTTAAGGCTTTCAAAATGTCAAAGTACTTGTTAGGTAACCGTATAGTTGCATCGCTAACAAAATAAATTGTGACGTTTCCCATATTACTGATTACTTAATGTTCTCTATTATACCACTGGACACTAACATAGATTTATGTGAAACAAAATTTTATTCAGACCCTCGATGGCTTGTTGGCCTCAACACTTAGTCGGTGGGTCCGAAACGTGCATTACTTACACCTTCATATTTGGTAATATACTTAATAAAATAGCAACCGAAATTATATATGTGCATATATCCAAGCATCTCACATTGTTGTTATCTTAAAAGATGTAAGGTAGATATGTTATCTTTTATACCACGATGGCCGGCAAATAGGCCTACGGCTCGCGTAAGCGGTTACCGATTTCGACATTAGGAGACGTATTTTTGAATCATTAGAATTTGGAATTCGAATACGAATACAAATCGTGCGCAAAATTATTTTCTACTGCTTACAATTTCATAGATTTTTGAATCACTCGAATTCATTAAAAACATTATTGTCATTAAAAACAAAATCTTAATTAAATTCCGTTTCACGCAGAAAAATTCAAATTCACAACACCAAAAACAATAAACCGACGATGACCCACACGTGAAACGGATCACTGTCAAGGTCACTTTAGCGTTGGATATTCTACTAGTAGGAATCAAAAACGAGTGGGTTGAACCACTCGTAGCACAACGCACGAAATGAAAGTTCAGAAATAGTGATTTCGATAATTCGTATACGAATCTCAAGATTTCGAATGCAAAACTCGTCTCCAGGAGTGTCACTCACGCGTCGCCGACCCTTTAAAAACCTATTTACTCCTTTTTAATATGTATATAAAAGTTTGTTTCTTAAATCATGATCCGTTACTAAAAATTTTAATTCGTTAATTAACAATTAACGATACTAAAATACCATCAATGACTTAACAATATATACAATACCGCAAAGATGAAAGAGTGCTACTATAAAGTTAAAGTTTACTTAAATGATATGAATATTTGAGATTTGTTTCTATGAGTAAATAGGTATGAGTAATGTCAATAAATGATTCAATTGTTATCATCAGGAAAATGTATAATATGAATTGACATGTAGCTAATATTATAATGGACACTGCGAATGAAAAATAAATATTTATAAAATCTATTCTGACGCGCTGCGCTCAAACTGACCCCTCGATCGGGCTATGTGTTATCAGGTTAATAATTTAGAAAAATATCTATTATACATTTAAATGTCTATGACTATACGAAACTTAATGGCATTATACATAACACTATATAAAACTTTATAAATATATTTTTCTTCATACATTCATAGCATATTTGTTTTGTAATTTAAATCGCAGATTATGGTCCAATTTATGAAATATTTTTGTATGTAATTATACGCGATGGTAAATTGTACGTTATGGATACAATGAACCGTCCGTTTATACATAACTTGTATCCAAATATTTAATCTAGCAGTCGTGGTGAGTGCGACTATCAATGTCAAGTCAAGTCAATGCATAAGTGGCCTGTGTCCGCGCTCGCCGCGCCGGCGCGGCGCCGGCACGGCTACTTTAACATCGACGTCACACTCGCAAATTACATATAATTGTATTATATTTAATAATTAAAATTGAATTATTAATTGTGATGATGTAAAAGAGAAGATATAAAATATAGTTTCTTGCATGTTCTCCTCGAGAAGAATAGCTGTAGATATTTATTCATTATGCGTAGTCACGTACAAAGTTGAGTAGTTATACTCTCATTATTTTTTTGTTTTGACAGCAATAAGTAAGCCAATGGTGACAAATGATGATTTTAACTTGAATAGGTTTTAAATTTGTTCTCAAAGACAATAAAAAATAGACTTTAGGTAAATTAAAATTTAAAGTGAAATGAAAGCCTATAAATAACACTATGATATTAAATATATACGGTGGAAACTCAATATCTAACTATAACTGTTAATGAAAAGCTCTTACTCTTAATATGCTAGGATATGCTTGGTTTACATTGTTATCCTGGTATTGAAACACTTTTTATATCGTAGCAACTCTCTCAATAGCGAAACAATAAATCGCTGTTTAAACTCCAATAAACTTTTATTTCACAAACCTTTAAACACATTACTAGTATAGAGTCGTAAATATTTCATACAATAGAATTAGAAATGTGTTTATAGCGTATTACATGTTTACTGGACTTCCTACTATTATATTATTATTATTATATAGTATTATTGTTATGGGTTAACTTTTTACTTTGTATTAGCTTAGCTACGTTTGAATTGTTGAACTGTTAACAAAGGATAAAGTTAAAATAATGACATAAAAAATAACTGATTATAACATTGTTATTTAATTCTTTTTACTTCATATACTATATTACTCTCCATATAACGAACTCTTATAACGCAATAAAATACCCGGTCCTTTCAATTTCGCTAGAGTTTATACCAGAAGTTCCCAAACTCTTGTATCGTAGACCTTTTGTCATGTTTTTCGATTTTGGATAGCCCCTACTTACCTGATATTTAATGCCTACATCCAACAACTTACAAAAAGTTTTGGCCGTTTTGGCGCGCCGGCGACTAGGCGAATTTTGTGTGTCATTATTTTTTTTGCTAATTATTGTTATAATTAGTTTGTCTTTATTTATTTATCAACTGAGATGTACCATATCCTAGTGCCTTTTTTTTAACCAAGTTCATATAATTTCCACAGAACACGCACAACGTAGTGTTGGAGTGTTCGATGAATGATAATAATTTGTCAATTTAATTGAAAAAAAATGTATTATTATTAATATTACTGCGGCGGAGTAATATAACGTGGCGGAGTTAAGCTGACAAGTAATTTTCCTGTCACAAAAGCTTGATTGACTTTGACATTTGCCTGGCTCGTGCTGTCATCGTTGGCGCCTCCGGCCGCCGTCTTTGTTCCGCCGTCAACATCGATTTATGGGCCTTAAGTTTTCCAATTACGTGTGTCAGATATATTGTACACTAACTAATATGGATAGGCAGAGACGATGTGGGCATGTGGCATAATAATTAGTTTCTTTTCGATTCATCATGATGTTAATTATTAACATCGCAACCCATTCAATTTTGTAATATTTCTTATGATAACAATTTTAAAATTGAGACTCTTCAAATCAATGTCTTCAATTTAAGAGTATATTGCACAAGTTTATTCCCATCAACAATTTTTTAATTTTCTATAAAATGAGCTTTAAGGGTATCAGTAATAATTAAGATTATATAAAGAGCAAACTTCCACAAATAAGTATCATATTTGCTTTTCTTCTTTATATAAATTGACATATAGTTGGACGTACAGTCTCAAAAATCTAATCAGAATCCTCCACTTTTGTACCGTATTTGCTAAACCCATAGATAGGCGAAAAAACAATATCTGGATACTATGTTACTACGTTATATTTCGGGTTTTAGATATTTATTTTCTCAAAAAATATTAACAATTCACTGGTATGAGAAAAGTCACAAAGTAATAAAATAGACGGTCTGCAGAAAACAAATCAATAGTTATGTAGATTAGAAAAGAATCTATTGTTCGTTTCACCCAGCTAGGTAGTATACGTTGCCCTGGCGAGACTGGAAGTGACAGGCGCTTACATTAACAACATCTGTGCATTATTTTAGATCTATGCGACACGTTACAATAACTTATAATCTGTTGTCACGTAAACTGATTGTAATATTGCTAGAACACTTATTAGTTCCTCATGACAATGAGTATTAACACTACTTCCTATCTCGCTCTTTGGTGTATAATAGTATTCGCTAACCTCAAGCGCAGTATAACAACATTCAGTATACTAATTTAAATGAGAAAGATCTTTGTTTTATCTAAATAAAGTACATAAATTAATACGTAATTTTATTTTATGTTGTTTCTTTTTGTAATCTATATTTTTACTGTGTATTCCGTCGCGTGTATTTTGGTAGTATATGTTGTGGCTGCGTAAAAAAATTGTTATGTTCTATATGTTGAGGATTCTTATTATACAGATAAGTAATAATATAACAATTTCTGGTATTAAGTACAATAAAAAAATGACAAATATCATAACACAGTGTTATTTTCATCACAAACATGCTTCATGCACAATTTTTGTAATTTAGAAGAATGTGCACGTAGCATATTATTTTTATAAATATGCGTTACAAAGAATTCGACTAGCCTTGCAATTAACTCAAAAGAATCCGTTATTCGTTTTCCATATAGAGAAATATAGAACATTAAGCGTTAATGGCTAGTTCTATTGTCATTAAAAATATGTGAATTGTTTTTTTTTACTTATATTTATATTTATATATTATAGATAAATCTGTCATACATATAATTATATGCCAATATTATTCTGACTGCGAATGAAAACCCTTTAGTAAGTAACAATTCCTACATAATATAATCGTTCAAAAATGAGCATTATAACTGTAGCAATTGTTATCATTATCAAATAACAATATGTATATATTAATGCAATTGCTATTGACTTTGGTTCGAATAAAAAAAATCTTCTTTCCTCACGCCCTCTTCCTAATTTTATTTGTGTTCGACGCAACATGTCTTCTATACCTCTTCCACTCTCCTCTAACACTCGCTATTTCCACACTCACTCCCTTCCCTTCTTCAACATATCAACATTTACATAGTCCATCCATCGTTTCTTCGGCCTTCACTCCCCACACTTTCATTTCCATATCTTTCCTAGTAACTTAAAAAATTCGTTAAGAGTTAGATATCACATTTATTGAATATTGAATGCTTTGAGCTACATAGCGTCACGTTACAGCCGATAGCAATGGAGAATCAATGAAAAGTAAATCTGTAAGTTGTAGAAGAGCAGCAACTATAACAATAAAGTAAAAATAACATTGCCTACTGACTACACCTTTAACTGTGCCGACCGCAACCGTATAGACGAGACTGTAAAAGTAATTTGTTAGCTATCGCCACCTCGCCACATAACGTTATATCACTATATTGCGTTAAAATAATAGACGCCATTTATGGAAAATAGTTTAATTTTTCTATAAATTGTTTTAAAACAAAGTACATAGAGTTATGGTTTATGGGTTGTATTGAATTTTTATAGAATCCCTTTTTCCCGTCGATGTATTCGTCATTATGGGATTATGTTATGGGGACGAAGTACTGGCAATAAGCCACTCTATTACACCAGTAAACTGATATTGTAACTCTGTTGCTATACAATTTATTTGAAGTTGACAGAAAGTGGATATATATTGCTGCTTCATGAAGATAATTGTCACATTCAATCTTAATAATGCAACAACATATGTCATGCTTCACTATAAGTCAGTTTAACCTAATTGATAGCAATAGAGTTACGTAATCAACCTACAGGAGTTAATGAGAGCTGATAGCAACAGAGTTATGGAATCAAAATACAGGAGTTAATAACAATTGATAGCAACAGAGTTATGCAATAGACCTACAAGAATTAAAAACAATTGGTAGTGCGTATAAAATAAATTCTGTTTTATGCCTTAAGTATCTTGATAATTGTACAAAATTCAATAATATATCACCAACGACGCTTGTTAGCGTCAATAAAACTACAGATTATGAAAGCACTATGAACTTTTATTAAACAGCTTACATGTCAACTTTTCATGATGTCAACACACAAAAGTAAAAATTTGAATCAGGTGTACTGTTCGGATATTAGAAAACACAAAACAAGGATATTAGAAAAAACTATTCGAAAAATCGACAAAAAACTTGAAATCTAATTATCATGACAAAGGTATAATTGATTTAGAAGTCTTGTGTTTTTGGGGCAAGGCCTTTACGCCTCGCAATTTTTTCTGACTTCTATAGGTTTATGTGAAATGTGTTACTTTACTGACATAAACTATTTGGATGCAAATAACATTTTTTTGTTTATAGAAACAATGTTTCTGTATGTGTGCAACTTTGGAGATTTGCATTTATAATTATTTTACAAATTAAACAGTTATATTTTTTCTCCTTGTACGTACTCGCGTACAAGGTTATGTAACTCTGAAGCTGTATATGTCCTTAAATTTTATATTTGTTTGACGTCAATTTTGAAAGCCTGTTGATTAAAAATTATTTTGATTTTGAATGAAAAATGCTACACAAAACAACACTATGCTAGTTATCTTGCTTTGCGCCCAAAATTCTCGTTTCGATCGAGTCATATTATTGCAATGATGTTTTAGGTCTCGGAGGAAACAAGACCTCCGAGGTTTTAGGTACATAACATATTAAAATTTATTTAAGTATATACTATAAATAATTTGTTACAAGTTGAAAAAAATAAAATATTATCTCGCCTTTAATGCTACAAAATAACAAATACTATTTGAGGGCTTACAATTACCAATATTTTTTTAGCCGCATCCAACAAATTGTCAATTTGATGTACATTAGCGAATGTTATAGAAAGATCTGCGCAAATAATAAAAAGTAATATCTGACTTTTAACATATATATAAAAATAATAACAATTAAGACTTCATTAACATGCAATTTAACTTAAAAGCTTAGATTATTTTATCTAGTTCATGCAATCAAAAAGGCAACATAACTAAACTTTATCGCACCCTACAGTAAAATTAACTATATTCTCATTCGACAAAATGTTAATCAGCATCATAATCTATAGGTACATTGAGATTACCGAAACACTATTTCATCGTTAACGGCACATCAAGATTTTATGAATCTAAACTGCTTAACCTTATTAAGTAACCGAACAAAAGGTTATACAATAGCGTTCGATCAAAATATAATTAAAACTATCCGCAAGCTCATACTTCAATTTTAAACTTCAACCGATCGTGAAGTAGCCTCGGCCACAGATTATACATAACAATATGAACCGATAACCTTTCAAAGTTCATTCGAATCTAACCGATATTGTTGGATATACCGTCGGATTTTGTCTAAAACAATCCGAATCGGCCCCCGGCATAAATTTTATTATTCCCCTGTATCTGATGAGCGATTCTCACGATGCTAGAAAGCGCTTGCGCAACTGTGAAACCATTAATTATTATCTTTATCAAACTATGTCGCCGGGCCACACTGCTCGGGATTATACGAGGGAGGTTGATGCGCTTTGATTGGGTAATTTGATTGCTAAAGTAATTAGCAATTAGTCGTATTGGTATTGGTTCAAGTTAACTGTCTGTACTTTTAATCAGGGATTCGCTGTAGAATGTACTTATTATTTATGTTGTATTTTTTTTAAAGAGTGTAGATGGCGAAATCCGATACTATTAGGAAAGTAGTCAAAGGAGCACTGAAAATTCAAAACTGCATCATTCCTAGCCGGGTATTGAACCCATTGATTTTGACATAAAAAAACACTAAGCATAGTGTTGCTAATAAGTACTAAATTCTGGATACTCCAGGACACACCTCATTTTTATGAATCCTCATAAAAATGAGGTGTTTCCTGGAGTATCCTAGGTTAGGTTAATAAAGAGGGTTTGTGTGTTTGTATGTTCAAGGTAATCAGGAAACAAAATAATTTATACCAAAGAAAAATTTTCCTGAGATATAATTCAATATGACAAGAGCCAAGCCCTTTCTGCAATTCTTTTTCTCTTAAGCTTTTTATCAACCAATTTCAAAACAGGTGCTGTGTTGTTTTTCCTATTACATATGCAGGTATAAGGTTATGTAGCTTTTAAGCTTTTTATGTCCTTTTTAATTTCATATTTGTTCGATGTAAATATTTATAGATGATTATTTAGATTTTGAAAATAAACTAAAGTAATAAGGTTTATTTGTATATTTGCACAGTTTCGGTATCATGCAGCGATATATGTTATTATTAAGTATTGTTTTGTTATTGTTTACTAATAACAACAAAACAAATTATTATTTCCTTTTTTCTATTTAGAAGTAATGAAAATGTGATTTAACTAGTTTCCGTCTATTATTAACCGAACCAGCCACAAGATTTCGAATTGCTTTGCATCCAATAGCACTTGGCAAACCCACACATAATCGAGATCTATTCCCGTATGACTCATCAAAAATCCCGTCAGACATCGTGTATTACCTCAATCAATGTCTTTATATCGAACATATCAAAGGCAGAAGAAAAAACGCTTTACAATGCCTCAACAGCGCCGCATTACAATACAACTGCAATAGACAGAACTGATCAAATATAACATCAATTCTAATAACTGCCACACTACAAAAGGCTTGTGTGCGAATAATTAAGTCACAATGGTATTCAGATGCGTATCTACTTTCTATTAGTTGGGGAGATTCGCCATCAATACTATTGCGTTGAGCAAGATTTGGCAAGATGGATCGCTGTTTGGTCATCGTGGGTCGGTAGATATGATGCTCGATTGCAGAGTGATTTTGGTTCAAAGCTTTTGTTAATATATAGGTGATTGATGCTAGGTTTTTGTTTTCATTTAGTTTTAATTATATAGATAATTAAATAAATACGTCCTGTCCGGTATAAGGATAATAGGGTGCATAAAACACAATCAATTTGTAAATAATTAAATTTCTAAATACGCTTCATTTTTAAGGTTCCGTAGGGTAATGATAAAAAACAGAACCCTTGTGGATTTGTCATGTCTGTATGTCCGTCCTTATGTCAGAGCCACTTCTTTTCGAAACTATAAGAACTGTTGAAACTTGATAAAAAATTGGGTCATACTTAGAACTGAAAGTAGATGTTTTTTTTCATCAAAACCATACGTGTTTATCTTCGGATATCTTTGGTTGTGTATCTTTGGATAAGTCTTCAAAAATGATATTAAGGTTTCTAAAACCTATAATTCCTAATAGTTATATCTAGTTATATCTATAGTTCCTAATAGTTTCAAAGTTGAAAAATGTGTCTCTCTTTCTCAAAGAGGAAATATGTTTACGATAGTTCATTTTAAAGTTAAAGTTTTAAATTGCCGTCTGTGGCTTATTACCTACCTTAGTTATAATGAGTTCATGTTGTACACACATACCTAAGAATATAATCTGGTCTGCTATGTTGTATGAGAAATATGTATCAATAACGATTGTATTCTGTTTTGTGTCTCAAATAAATATTACCTAAATACTTCAAATTCAACATGTCTAGTTCGAACCTCGGACCTCCCGAAGGCCAGTACTTAAATACTAATACGATTTAAACATACCGCAATAGAGTACCGTAAATAAAAGTAGCGTATTTATTCAAGTAAAGCAACACAATGTCAATTCCATATTAAAAACCTGGACAACTTCAATAACAAACGCTACATGTTGAATTTCAAAAGTCAAATTGGTATTATTAATGGCAATAATTTGAATAATAAACAAATGAATATCCAATGAATAGCTATTATTAAATCACTGGTCATCGTCAAATGAATGCAATCGAATACTAACAATAATCGAATGAACACGTATATTTGCATTCAATGGCCGATCTAGTTAATTGTCCAACTACAATATTTGTTCGGTTTTACTTGTAAATATTCGATGTACATATTTTGTATTTAGATTGTAGGTGGCGAGCTAGTTAGACGGTGTTACAAAATTAAGGGAAAGTGTATAGTGATTGAAGACCTCTGACTTAACGATGGCAATATTGTCATTCGATAGCGTCTGTTGTTTCTTTTTAACCTACAACACATACCACCTGTCACTACTTCTAAGTGACAAGCGGAGAAAGTATTTTCGAAGTACTTATTTCTCGGAACGTGCCATTTTGTTAACACCCACCGGACTAACCTATATTCGAGTATAAAATCAAAATCAACTATGACTTTGATTTTAATTTCAACAAATATGACTTTATAGAATTTTTTTCGTACCACCCATTCAGAACGTATTTTTTAGGTGATAAGAAGAATGGGCGCAAGAAACTCAGATCAGTTTTATCAAAAGTAATAACAACATTTACAATAAATTATGTCTTTAACATACAACATATATATGTGTTTACAATTTCAACGGGGAAGCAAATATTTACACTTTAGAATGTAATGTCTTCAAATCAACACCAAACATTTCAGCAATTGACTTTGTAATAGCCCTTACTCATTAGCGTCTTTTGAACATGTACTTACCTTGAACTTATGAAAAGGCAATTCAGCTACACTATGTGCAATCTTGTTATTAAAATTTATACATTTGCCCATAAACGAACCTCTAGTTTTTCGTAGCCGGTAACGTTGGAACGGTAAGTTCATTTTTATTTCTTGTGTTTAATTATGCATTTCATATCTAATGTGCAATTAGTATGAAAACGATATATATATATATATATTGATAAAGGATTAAATTGAGGATGTAGATGATTTTTAGAAGTTTTATATAAAATAATAATTTATAAATGTAAATAACCAGCAAAACGTCATTATGTATATCTAAGCTCATAATTATATAACAAAATTAATCATATTTTACATATTTATAAATTATCGCTTCATGAATGTAAGGGTGTCCTGAAGAAACGGCTTCTCGACCTGGTATATGAGGATGTCGAGTCCCTTATTAAATAATTAAACATTAATAAATTAAACACACACACTCTTTCACATACAGACACACTAACATAAATTATTAGTTTGTATAAAATTTTCTTTTGTTAAGAAGTTGTTGGAGGTGGGCGCTAAAACTATGACACAGTCTTCGACTAATGTAGTTATTAAAGTTAAATGTGTTTATAAACTTTATAAAATACTAAAAAAGATTATTATAGATTTAACGATGTTTATCTTCTGTTTTAGCTTATTTAAAAATGATAAAAACTTATTGTTAAGGAAGTTTTTAATCGTTAATTTGTAAATTAATTCATTAAAATACAAATTCCGGTATTCTTAAACACATTTTTTTGTGGATTTTGAGAAAAATATTGTTATTATAAAGGGCATGTAATCTAGTTTTATTCGAGTAAAAAATAAAGTAATTAAATGGTAAGTTTCGTAAAATTTTACATAATAAGACTGAAATCATAAATACATTTTGCAAATAATAAGATTTTTCTAAATCACTGCGTCTTAGAAGAATCCCTTAAGGTCTTATTATTCTCTAGACGAGCTTCATAATTTAATAGAAAAATTTGATAATGCCTTACTCATAAATATGTCGCAGCCAACTAGTTAAAATAGCCGTTTAATCAAACAGCTAGCCCTTTGACTGAACAACGTCATTCAATCACACAGCTATACGTCGTTTAGCCGACTTGTTGATTGCAACCTTTATGATCGAAGATTGCAACGTTCAACATTACAGCTAGACGACGCTTAGCCAACTGGTTAATTGGCAAATTAACTAAGGTGACCATTAGTTTAGTACTTAATTTGAGAGAATAGGAAGACTTTTTGTAATTTCTTGGGAGGTTATTCTTGAATTAAGTTTAAGAGATGACCAAAACATTGATGAAATAAGTACAAATGAAAAACCAAGCAAAAAATTACAAACTCAAAAATTTACGAAGCAAGAATCATTTCATAATCCCGTAATTACTCCTTGAATATTTGTTTAAATTTTGATTCACTCGTATCACTCGTATTTTCTGTGTCTTTAAGAACACGTATAACGTATACGATACTACTTACTTTCCGAAAAATATCTTGAAACAATCACAAACCACGGCTAGTTGACGCCATATTGAGAACAAAACGCACCTAGCGCTGCGGTGGTGAGCGCTGAACTAATTAAATTAGGCGGCGGCTTTTAAATCAGCTGTAGTGATGAACGTTTTGAGCGACTCAAATATTCAATTAATAAGCTAGACGTATGGTTGAATGGCGTTGTTCAATCAACGGGTATTTTAACCAGTTGGCTGCGACATATACCTACATAATTAATTACTAGCGTCGGTGAAACGATCCCCTGTAGATCTATTAATGACTTTTCAACAAATAATCCAAATGACGAGAGTCTGTCAGAGAAAGTAAAACTGTCCTCAATTATAATTTAAGCATTATAAATTAAAAGGCTGTTTATTGAGCAGCTAAAATTTGTGAAGTTTTAGGTGTTTAATAGGTATATAAAATTGGGTCTTCAAGATTTCGGATATCTTAAGGATGAGATTATTGTAGTGAAGATTTGGTATCCTTTATATGCTCGTAGTATCCCTACGATTAGCCGTAAGTTTCGTGGCTAATTTGATATTGCACCTCTCAAATTACTATTGCACTCCTCAAAAACAGTGGAGTAGTCGTTATTAACAGAGAATAAGCTCTACTTTGAGTTAACAAAATAAATGTTTTATTTAGATGATAGTTAGTAGCCGAATCGGTCAAGACGTCTACGGCATGATGTATTTTTTTTATTTGTATACTTTTCATTCTCAGTATCAAATAGGAATATTCGTAACCTATGTTTATTGTGGTAAAGATTGTCTAATTTTATGTTATTGAAAATCAAAGCCATTACAGTTAATGTTGTACGAATGTATAATGCTGTCTTTATCCTTTTTAAAACCTTTTTAAACTTGGGATCAAGCTTTTTCCTGAGGCCAGTTTCCAATGGACATTTCAGAGACGTTTCATAGAAAACAAAAAATAATTATGCGAATCCTAATTGATAAATTTGCAAAGTGGATTATATCAACCCCTAGGGGTCTATGACAACCTGCAAGGGGTCTACGTCAACGAAAAAACAAAATTGGGGGTTCATGAAATGGAAATGGGGGTCCGTAATAATGGATCCTAACATACACTGATAGTGTCTATTTACTTATATTATACTATCTTCTAATATAAATACATATACATTATTTGTAAAAGTATCTATGTAGTAAAAAAATATTATATATGCTTATATATATATAAATGTTTGTATATTGTAGGATGTAAGCATTCAATATCAGGTCTACCCAAAACCGTAAACATGGCAAAAGGTCTACGACACAAAAAAGTTTGGGAACCTTTGTAATTTGTTACTCTTTCAAGTAAAATCTACTAAACGGATTTTAATGAAACTTTACAATAATATAGCTTATATATCAAAATAACACATAAGCTACAATTTATTAAGATATACTATCGAATTCGTATCGAAATTCTAATCCACCAGTTAGTTATTCTATAAATCGAATAATATTTGGAAAAGCGTAAAACAAATTTCTAACCACACTCTTTTCTTAATTCCAGGCTGCTGCGATGGGTCACGCCGAGCACAGCGTCGAAAGGTACATATTTCATTATCTTTTATTGATTGTCATCAATTATTAACCGTCATGTCAATTAGTAATAATTGAACACCGATGGCCTACGTTACTGGTCCACAAATCGGGACCCCGAAGTCGATCCTGCCACACACCAATAAAATGTCTGATACTCCTATAGGTCATGCTCCAAAATCGAAGGTGTACGTGTAGTCAACCATCCGCACTGGACCAACGTGATTCAGGTGTGATCGCTCTGACATAGGATAGGCTCATGCTCAAGCTCATCAAATCAAAATTAACTTTATTTAAAATGACTTTATAGAAAGGTGTACTTTTTTTGGGTAAGTGAAAATGTCTTTGATACAACTAATTATAGCCCACATGATGTTACAGGATACTTCCCGTTCTGCTGGTCTTTACACGCCCGAGCCAAGCGCGGAGAGTCTTCAGGCAATTGCACAAGCGATGGGAGCAGCCGGCTTCGAACACCACACCGAAGGCCGGGCGCTGGTCAAGCGTTTGATACCCGCGGACTCCCAGCCTGATTTAGACGTTGTTGAACATCAAGGTATGATTATAGTTCATACGTCTGAGCGTCTGACGATACTCAGATCGATAACTGTGTTATTACGGCAAACAGAAGTGCCCTTCTAGCATTTAGCTGGGCTGGGACAAAAGCCATACCATCAACCCAATTTTGCTCTATTGTGAATCGAATCCTACATCTCAATAACTCACGGAGACTGTTAAATGTCGTTGTGGCGAACAGAAAATCAAATAACTCCACGAGGAACCGAATCCCGCCGATTAACACCAATGTCTCAACTATTCGGGTAATAAGAATATTTACATTAATAATTTAGAGAAAGGTCAGGGTGTTAATCAGAGATATAGGAGAACGGTGAAATAATTATTGAAATCGGTACTTATCGAATAGGAACCAAATTTTCCCACTATAACCGTCAATGATAATGTAGCTATATAATGGTGAAACAATTTTTCAACATTAGTATACACAATAACATAAAAACATTCGAGTAATTTTGAATAATTCATGTAGTATTTACTACATTACGATAATTCGAATTATTGTATTTTCGCGTAACATTTTTAGTCAAAATGAACTTATAAAAAACCAGCCAAGTGTGTGTCGGAGTCACGCACAAAGGATTCCGTACCATTGATTTATAAAATTAAAGGAAGCGGTTTACGATTTACGAGGTATTAAAAAAACTACTTACTAGATCTCGTTCAAAACAATTTTACGTTGGTAGTTTTTATAGTAATGTACATATATATTTTAGAAACCTCGACATTATTTTTGAAGACCTATCCATAGATACCGCACACGTATGTGTTTATAAAAAAAATTGAGTTTCAGTTCTAAGTATGGGGAGCCCCCAATATTTTTTTATTATTGCATCAAAATCTTAATGCGGTTCACAGAATACATCTACCTACCAAGTTTCAACAGCTCTTATAGTTTCGGAAAAAAAATGGCTGTGACATACGGACGGACAGACGGACAGACAGACGTGACGAATCTATAAGGGTTCCGTTTTTTGCCATTTGTCTATGGAACCATAAAAAAAAATTCGCCTGCTCGAGAGTAAGTCGACTAACATCATCATAGTAAGACAAAATTTATACGACTTTCTTGATTCACTGATATAAGTTTATTCTATCTAAAAATTGAATCAAATTTTAAAGCGCCCAATACAGAATTAACCACTCTGACCTTATATTTAGCTTTTTTCAAAAAAATAATATTTTATGTTCATTTTACCAATTAATTTTATATCGTCATGCTGACACATACATTACACAGTACAGGAATTTCCTCCTGCGTACACTTCGTTTATAGTATGAGCTCACTACCGAGGTTTTCTTGCAGGCCTAAAGTATGGGGTTCTTCAAAAGAGAACTGAATAAGTTTTTGAAGGAACGGCCAACACGCGAGTGACACTCCTGGTGTTGCATGGGCATAAGCCTATTTGCCACCTTCGTGGTGTAAACAAAACTCAAATTTGGTCGGTTGACAGTTATGACATCAGAATAGGGCAGATATAGTAGACAATATATTCCTATTCTCATTTCGAACGAATATAGACTATTTATATTATAAATGACAAGTATTTTATCTATAACAAAGTTAAAAACTAAATTAGTATGAAATCAAAAGTATCAATATAAATATAAAAATCCATTACTACAGTAAAGCTAACCTTAAAGGTACATACTAAAAGCGCGCTGATAAATCGATGAATTGTCGTCACTTACCTACTAATGGGTATAATAGACCCATCCTCGGAACATAAACTAAAAATTAAACACATTTATGTTCCATATTGTATATAATTGTAATTGATATCAACTTAGGATAATTAAATTTCTAGGCGTCATTGGACGAGCTGGCGTTGATTTTCCCGCGTTCCCGAACATCCCCAATACTGGCTTCAATTGCAAGAACGTGCCTACAGGATACTATGCAGACTTGGAAACAGATTGTCAGGTGAGTTTTAATGTTCACACTACGTTATTAGTTTTTATTTTATTGCTGGCAACCATCGCTCATGAACGTCTGCAATGCTAGTAACTAGCTAACTAGCACAGCTCAATAATTTACCTGGGGAACTATTTTCAAACCTCGTTTGAAATTGAACTTAGCACTTAGTTAAAAAGCAGTATTTTTGTATTTACCATATCATTATTTATATAATATAATAAGTGAAAATGATCATCTACAGGTACAGCAAGATTTCAACTTGTGAGTCCATTAATCGGCTATTAACGAAGTTTGTTTTTAGATACGTTCATTATGTAATTCTGTTGTTATAAAAAATGTATTATAACTGACAGAACGCAGTCTTCCTCTCGTACTTTTGTATTTTAACAAATAAAATAGGTTGCTGTAAGTTTTCAATTTCCTTGCAGACGTGTTATAACAATCACTCTTAAGCCTCTTAAGACAACCACAACAAAAATAATAACTGCATCCAAAATCTAAAATCCATCACCGCACGCAGTGTCTCCAACCCTGCCGTTATTACGGTAAAGCTATCGCAATTTTGTATGTCGTTCCATATTACTCTAATAGCAACACTGAATTTAGTTAAACGTTAATAAGTTCACATGGTAACACTGAATTGGAAAATACAAGAGTTCCTAAAATGTAACTTGTGGTATGCCTACAATTTAACCTAAAATTTAATATTATTGTAGTAAAATTATACCTCATTTATCATATTTTTAGACTAGTAACACCGTAATTTTGATAAGAGACAGTTCGATACACTGACCGCACGGATAGTGATAAACTTGTTATCAAGTTATTTATCATAGCTACGAATAAAATACAATTGAACTTACAAAAACCTTAAGATCCACCATAGATATACATTAAACAAGTGTTTGCGTTTTTTTCTTATTTTTACATTAATTTTGTATTTTCAATAAAATATAATTAACCAAGTAATTATTTTTCTTCAGGTATTCCACATCTGCGACACTTCTCGCAAAATTTCGTTCCTGTGTCCAAACGGTACCATCTTCAGCCAGTCCCATCTGATCTGTGACTGGTGGTTCAAGGTGGATTGCGCCTCCGCCCCTGCACTCTACGAGTCCAGCGCTGAATACTACTCCAATGAACAGAAGAAAACCATAAAGATACCGCAACCACTAACGAAGACCTCCGATCTCCAGCAATTGGGTACCGATACCAATTATCGAGCTGAGTCTCGCAGAACTTCGGTCAACATCCCAAGCACAACGGAACGTTTTTTTAGACATAAACAAAGACTTCAAGGAGACGCGCAACTAAGTAGTTCCAAGGCAACAGCTAGAAGTTTCCAAGCTCTGTTTGAATCTAGCAACTATAATCCAACACAAAGGACACAAGCAACGACGGCGATTGAAAGAAGAAGAAAGAATTTGGTTCAACTGATTGCAAATAACTTTGGCAATGGTAAGACGAAATCTACCATAGCCACATATTCCGAAGGACCTGTTTACAAGCCCACAACAGCCACCCCTCCAAAAGACTACAACAGTGGGCGAGAAATGCAAATCGCTGCAGAAAGTGCTTCGTTTGCAGCCAACAATAATAACAGACAATTTTTGAATGACTATAACAACAAAAATTATCGACCGTATCCAGTTTACACTCCTAACGTTCCAACTAGACCACACAAAACTAAAAGCAATCCTAATTTGACCACCTTATATGACTTCCGTGATAAGAGCTTAGACCAGGTAACTAAAACGCAAGAAACTTCAACAAAACGTTCAACTTTAGTACCTTACCCCAAATCGTATACAACACCTTTCCATTACAGACGTGATCCTTATACTAGACCGGGAGTTTCATTGTTAAAAGATTTCCTTGAACGAGAACGAAATAAAACGTTTACTACAACAACAGAAAATATATCCTATGTTACTGATAGAAGCGACTTGTTTGAAACTCCAAAAGCCTATGAAAACAAAGTAACAATAGAAACCAAAAATACTTTTGAATCTGCGACTAAGATACCTCTTACCACACAGACATTAAGTACTATCGACACATCAACATCAACTGCTGAAAGATTAGAATCTTATACAAATCATGTCACCCAAGTAACTGCAGAACCATATCAAGAAAGAAGAGAAAGATTAATTAGAAAATTGAATTTGGGTATACTGGGTGTAGAGCCTACAACAGAGACAACTCTTCCTACTACAGAAAAGTATTATGGAGATAAACCAAACCGTCCAGGGCTAGTGGTACCGCCGTCTTTAACTCCTAAAACTCTTCACAGTTTGGCTATTTACTACGCTACAGCCTTAGACAATCTTTCTACAACAACGCCTCCAGAAGAAATGGATGCTACTGCAGCTTTTGATCAATATGAAGCTATTGGGGATGAATTGCCCGGTCTTTTCAGTCGCCACACAATCAATAAGTATAGTCATCTTTTTGGTCATGGATCTCATGATTCTGAATTGTTGAATGACGTAAAATTAGATCCCAACGGTACTTACAATGAACTTGTAGACGACTTAAGCGTCCAACAAAGCCAAAACCCTCTCGCAACATCGCCTCAAATTAGAGAACTAGCACAAGTTTTCACTCATGCTCTTTCTGCTTACCTGCAAGATCCAGTCCAATTTAGGAAAGTGCTCTCAGATATAAGACCGACACCGCCATCATTTACCGATATTTTATCAACAGATGATAGTTTTAATACAGAACCAACAACAACTATAAACGAAGATGATGAAGAAATTTTAGGATTTTCAGATGATATCAAATCAAGACCTTCTTTATCTAGTCTTCGTGATGGAAAAGCCCTGAACTTAGTAAAAGAAAATATTGCTACGGAAGTGCCAATTACTACACACAGACCGTATAGCCTAGAAACTTTTTCCACTGCGTACACTGCATATTCGTCAGTGACACCGAGAAATCCTTTCAAGTGTTGTGCTAAGATATCAGCATCATACACTTCACCATCGACTCCAACAGTATCCTCCACTACACCTGTTCCATTCACAAATACAGTAAATACTCTTCCGAATAATATTTTTAATGAAAAACTCGTATCTACCACAGAAAATAGTTACGCTATACCTAAATATGGTGGCTTCCAAAACAACACGAAGAATGATTCGCCTTACGGAAACGAAGTTAATTCTAAATATTCTCAACCATTGCGTGAATACGTTGCAATTACTAACTTACCTACCGCTTGGGGTGTCGACGCATCAAATCCAATCACACCCAGCACTAGTACAGCTGACAATACATTTGAAAGTAAGAAAATAACGACTACTACAACTATTCCAGAAACCACACCTGTCTATTTTACTGAGACAGATAGCATTGAGTTAGAAAATGAAGAAGAGTTACAAAGAGCACATAGTCAATCATTCCTTCCTCCGCAAACTAATAGTTTGCGACAAGGAAAACAACTGTCTCTAAATTCATCTAAAATTACAGTTAAGAAGCCATCTGAAGATCTTGAAGCTCCAACATTGTCTGGCAATGAAATTGCTACGGCTAAAACCACAACTGAACCTACTCTTAAAATCGACGAACTTCAGTCTAGCACAACTCTATCTCCAATCGTTAGCAGTGTGTTCACATCACCCGATAGCGAGAAAAATAATAACCAGTTCCAATGGCCTGACACATTTGAGGTTTGGCACAGCACAGTTATAGATCCAATTACTCTTAATGATGGTTTGAGCTCCAATCAACCAGAACTGTCTTCGCAATTTGCGCAGCAAACAAATTCTTGGGCTAGCACTACTTTTATTCCAGTCTCAGAGTTTGCAACGACTACCGAACAATCTATATCATCATCGACGATTAATTCTGACGTAAATACCGCCGACAAAACAAATGATTTACGATTTGAAAGATTACTAAAAGATCCCACTTCCACCGAACCATCACAGGACTTATCCGCAATAACGGACACGGTAGTTGAAAAAGCAAAAGAAATTATGGGCGGCATGAATGCGACAACAACTGAGAAACTCATGAACGTTATGAAGAAAACAAAATCAAAAACTGTTAAAAGACTGATTCTCCTTTTAGTCCAGACTTGCGACGATGATCACAACACAACAGCCGAAGCATCTAAAAAAGCTTTACTAGAAGCACTCATGGCCGTTTCGCAAAAAGATATGGAAGAAATAGCGAAAGAAGAACAGGGCGACGTACCAGCAACTACACCGGATTACACATTCATTCAATCTACAAACTATCAGAAAAGCGATTTTGAAAACCAAGAGAACATTAGTCCTGCTCTCTATGATAGGAGAGGCAAGAGTTTTAGTTTTGAGCCAAATGCAATAAACTCTCTATCAAATCCAACAATTGAGGCGGTAAGAACTACGGAAAGTGTACAACCAACAGAATTTACATTTGTAACGACTGCATCCCCAGCCAGAACCACACACACAGCTCGTAGAGGAACGAAAAAGTTTTATTCTAGAACTACAGTTGCCCCTGTATCTACTACCATACAAACTGTCGATAGTCCAAGAGCAGAAGCCAGAACATCAGTACAAGAGCCAGATCTTAAAGGAGTGTCTGATACGAGAGCATTAGAATTATTAAAATCTTTATACACAATCGCAGCGCGGTGGGGCTGAAGATTAAAAGTATTTTTTAGTTTTTAATTGGTTTCGTCATTTATGTTTGGGGAATGTTTTGTTTAAATCCTATTTGAAATTGGCGTCTTAGTCATATTCATAAATAAACTAATATATATTGTACATAACTAATTCTAAACCATATCTCAAACAAAAATGCGTGTAGCTAAATTTTGATGTGATCTATGTAGATATTGTTTCGTTTATATAATGCCAACTAGATTTTAAGGATATTGCTTTCTATATATGACTACTAGCTTTCCACTCGCGACTTCGTCCATATTATATTAGATATTTCTATTAGGAATATAATTAATAGGAAAAAGATATTATTCCGAATAAAATCGGATCAGCCTTTTTTACGTGTTAATGGTTTATATTGACATTTATATTAGTTTGCATAAACAAAATAGGCTAAGTCGGTGGTGTATGTTAATTTACTATTCATGTTACAAAGTTAACTTATTGTTTGTTATTAAAAAAATTAAGACTTATATTCTAGACTCGGTTAGGTAATACATATAATTAAAATAAAACGGTTTAAGTGTTTGAACATAATTTTCCTATTTTTATGAAATATTACTTTGAAACTGAGTTACCTACATTATTATTACGTCTAGATTTAAATAATATTAAACTGCCACATTTAAATGTAATATATTTGTAAGATAACTATATTTTAAATTGTATAGAATATGTGTGAAGATCTTTTTACAATAAATTTTATAAAAAAAAACAGAATCTTTGTTTTACTTTATATCAATTATATTTTTTTTAATAATTGAATATACATAAGACAAAACATCGACGGTACTGCTGTGGTCTCGGTATTACCTTCTGAGAGGCCAAACACCGTGTTTTCCGAATTTCATTAACTGACGCTCTTACGGTCCTGCAAATAAATTAAAAAAGTGCATATGAAATAGGCCCTCCCGCACTGTGCTCGTAGGGTTGACCAGGACCTAATTGATCTAGTTTAAGGTAGGCTCACATTTCTCAGAATTGGAAACTAAATCGATTGAACGTGATTTAAAATAAGTTTTACTTTGTCCTTTTAAGTAATTTTTATTGTAATCAAAATAAAGTAAATTATTGAAAACTGGCGGCACTGCGGTTACACTACACGCATGCGCATGTTTCTATCTCGCTTATACCACACTCGTACTCTGTCACGCTGCGCTCAATCAGCTGTGTAGCTGTTACATTAAAAGTTAACATTCGTTCGCAAACGATATCAGTAACGTAAAATTTTGGATGAAATCTTTGTTCAGCGCCCCTAGTGAAAAATGTAATGAGCTAAAATTGTACTTATTTTAATTATTAGATTGACATGACTTCTAACATCAAATATTTATCGTAAATGACAGTGCACCATAAGTGCAGTGTCATTTACCACGGTTCGGTCGGTTTTGTCATTTATCACGGTTCGGTCGGTTATCACAGTCGGCATGGTGCAGTGTCCATGACAACGCCGAGACTTGCCGGGACAACGACACAAATAAATAGATAAATAATCATTGTCAACTCACAGAATAATGTTTGTTTTAGCACTTTGAGGCATGTTTTTTCTAAAAATATGTATACACTAGCGGACCCGTGCCCACTTCGTTGGGCATAATATTAATAATCCTTTTTTAGTACAGAGTGTTATGTTTTAATTTCTAAGTGTAATATTAAAAAAAACTACTTTTTGTAACTTAAATATAAAAGTTAGACATATGGTGTCGTTGACTTTTTTGTAGGCATTTTCCAGCTCTACATCGTTTCTCTACAACTCAAAAATATATCTTTCATAGTTAAGGCAGCGTTCGTAAGAAACGCTTTCATTCGACCGTTTTTCCTCCGATTCACTTTGCAAAACGGACTACCACGTAAAAGCTTTTTTATTTTTCGGTTTTTTATATAACCTATGACACTCAGCAATAATGCGGCTTTCTATTGGTGAAAGAATTTTTAAAATCGGTTCAGTAGTTCCCGAGATTATCCTTTACAATTTAACAAATATACAAACACACAAACATTACTTCTTTATAATATTAGTATAGAAGTATAGATTGATACTTCGCCCGCAGAAGCCGCGCATTGCAGGTTTCCGAACTTAGTCAGCATGGTGTACCTGAAAGATTGCATCTATGCCTGTCGTGTATTCATAGTCTATAATCGGTAGCAGCAGACTGGTTTGTTCGCGCGCCGTTCAGGATCTGGCAGGAATCGACTCACTTCTGAGCGAGATTATCAATTTATTCAAACAACTTTTCAACTAGAGCACCTTCATGTTGTACGTAAGGAGGCTGTAACTGATCCTACAATTAGAAGGTTGAAGGAACGTGGACTGCTACCGCACAAGCCAGCAAAAAGGGGTAAAATTGGCAGCAGACCATTGAAAATCGTTACATGTTAAAAAATGTGGTAAAAAATAGTTTCAATATTAGTTTATTCAGAAAATAAATGTAATTTTTTATGTTGACGTGCAGCTATTAAAGCAGCTGTTAAACCTAAATTTCGTAGTTAGATGTAGGAAAATACCCAATTTCCGACTAGTAATATTTAATAAGCTAATTTGATAAAAATTCAATGATGCAGTTTTTCAAAATTTTTATCAACATTAAACTCTAGATTTCTTAAAGTAATTTTCGCTATTATACAATCCCAACATAAAAATTTAATACTGGCTAGTGAATGATACTAAATACAATAAAATACTTTTTGTGAATAAAACATAATATATTATACATATAACTGCATTCACAGTTATAAAATTATTTAGTTGCCTTCCTCCTGGTCAGGAATCTCTCCACATCTTGATCAGTGACCTTATGACCTGCCTTGAAGTAACTCTTCACTCGCTTCTTTTTCTTCATCATAAGCTTAGCTGCCGCAAGAGCACCCCGGCGTTGTAGGGACTCGTACCGGTCGCGGAGGAGATTGCCTGTAAATGCGTTTATATTAGTCTAGCAACGTTAGTTTGTTATTTTATTAGTTTATTAACGTTCCTAACAGCAAAGATGATATTCTGCAAAGTAGATAGAAAAATCTTCTCTATTGAATTTGACTTAAATCAAACCTAGCACCCGAATATATTGGTATATTAAAAAACTGGCAAATAGATTAATAACATGAATATATATATATATATATATATATATATTATATATATATATATAATATATATATATATATATATAATATATATATATATATATCTTAGTCATGAGGTGTCGCGGTTCGTCGAGGTCCATCATAATAAATAGATTTAGGATAATGGATAGACATTCATATATTATACATATCTTAATATATATATTTCTTGTGTGCGTGTGTATGTGACTGAACTCCTCCTAAACGACTGGACCAATTTTGATGAAATTTTTTGTGTGTATTCCAGGGGGCTTGAGAATGGTTTAGATTCACAATACGGTCATATAGATATTGTTTTTCAGCTAAATTATTTATTTAAAAACATTTGAGACAACGTGAGACAACGTGACATTTGAGACATTTGACATTTGAGACATTTGACAGGACAACGTCTGTTGGGCCAGCTAGTATAAATATATATTAAAACCATGACTAAGGCACAAATACATCCATTTATAACACAAACATCTGCCCCTTAAATTACAATACTGTCAATATAAAAAAAAATGTAAAATTGTCAGAAGGCGAAAAAATCACTAATATTTTTTTTATATACAGCTACAGTTGGTGAGACTTAAAGCCTACCTAATAAGTAGTTACTGTAGCCTATGAACACCTGCAGCACCAATGACATCTCAGAGGTGCTACCAACCCTTCAAAAACCTAATTACTGTCTTCTTGAAGAACTCCATGAAAATAATGCGTAGTTATCGCCATCAATAATATATGTAGCAAAAAAAAATCACATTCCTGTAGTGTTTTACAACATTTGATATTTTTGCCTCTTAAAACGTTTACCATTTAAAACACGTGGTGTTGTAAATGAAGTGACGATAAAAATTATGTGTATTAACAGGAGAGGGCATACCTGTAGAAGTTGTCTTCCGTAAATCTCCCGTCAACTGCTGAGGGTCCACGAAGTCGGGCTCCTTGCGAGGCACTTTGTGTGCGTTGAGTGCAGGCAAAGCACTGATACTTGCTTCAGAACGCTTAGCTTCTCTCTTTAACCGTTCCTCTGTTTGACGTAGCTCGGACTTTGATATTGAAGACTGAAGTTGACGCAGTCTAGAAAATGATTATTACAATTATCAACATTATAACATGTGTAACAAGATGCTAATGACAATCATCAAATAAGTATTCACAACAATTGTTTGAACACGTTACAAGCTTGATGACGATCTTGAAACTTGCATCCAGCACGCAGACTGGAGACAGTTTTTAACTCGCAGCAAACTTGATCATATAATTTATTCATTTTACAATTAATATTACATTGTAAATAGTTTAAATCAATATTTATATTCAAACCAAACCAATTTTATAAGATTGAAAACCAGCAAAATTGATATGGATTGAATACCATATTAAAAGTCTTTAAATGGCATGTTCAGATTTTAAGGTGTAATATTATGTTTATATTAACATCTTAGCGAGACATAGGTAAAATACTGGCTGAGATCTCAAATTTTTTAATTTTATTTGAATACTACTAGCATTTATTTGCCTTTATTTAGTGTGTTATCATTAATATTACATTTTTTATTATCTAGAAGGAACTATGTGTTACCTCTCACGCTGTTGCTATAAGATTACACCAATTACCTAAAGAGCTATGGCAGCTTCCCATACATCATTTTATTCAAAAATAAAGTAAGCGTCTATAAATGAAATATACCTTGTTTAAAAGAGCATGTATTGCTGATTAATAAGAAAATAAAATCGTAATTTAAGTTATCCAGGTTTTTGAGCAATTTTGCATAGAAGTTTTATAGGTTATGCCTTTATTAACCATATTATTTTGCGCAACAAAAATTGGTTGTCTGTAGAACTCCGTCTACTGCCGATATTTGAACGTGACAACGTCTATTACATGGTAATTTTTTCTGGGTGCAATGAAATTATTTAAAATAAAGTAATGTATAACATTTATATTTTTATTTAATAGTTTGTTTAAATTTTCTGCTTCTGAAGTTATACATAAATTAATTATTATGAGTAATGTGCGTGGCTCCGTGTGGCGTCAGATTCGGCCGTTACGGTGTTTTCGAGAATGACTCCACGCCGTACCAATTTAATAGACGTTGTCACGTCAAAAACAAAAACGCAACAGATTTACTGATTAATACATATTTTACAATTAACACACAAAATGCGTGTGCTCACAGAGGATCTGCCGTGGCTGCGACCGCGACCACTGATTTTGGCTTCAGAACTTTATAAACAACAATAGCCAAGAAACAGACCAAAATCAGAATCCTTAAGCACAACCAAGTTACAAAAACAATACCACAGTCCGGGTCGTATTATTAGTGGCGAAAACAAGAGTCCTTAGGCAGTCCGGGTCAAAAATTATAAAGAAAACAGGGGAAAAGCAGCGAAAACACACAGAACACACTCGAGCGTTGGCGCAAGGGAGCTGAGTGATGAAAAATAAAAACGAAACGTCAATCGTTGTATTTTTTTGATAGCTCTGGATAAGAGTCTCTAAGCCAGGGCCCATTTTCATGTTAATTGCCAAAAAAGGTTTTTAATACTGAATTTCATTTAAATAATTTAAAATCTATATAAACATAAATACACTAAACCAAAAATGACATTACCTATAATCATAAATAAATTAAATCTCATATTTTACAGCAAACATTCAGTCTGGCAGCCTTGTACTAGAACATTGTCATGCCGGAAAAGTAAAATAGCTACTTTTAATTAATTACTTTTTAACCTGGCCTTGCCTAAATGTGCCAAAATCATCAAAAATAGTTTATGAATATTTTATAATCATTGGTTGCTGTGAGTTCTTAAGACGCTTTCAAAAATAGTGAATAAAAATCTGCCATAGCTCTTTTAGTGTTTTTGGGTGTTTTTTGGTAATTATTTGTGTAACTAGAAGAAAAACGATTACAAATACATAGTTACTTGACAAAAAAAAAACCATTCATTGTTGTAATACAAAACATTGCAAAATATATATATGCATTTATTGAAAATGCTTTTACTAGAAATATGTTAATGTCACTTATGATAATTTCCAGTTTTGAGAATTAATAATTTATATTAAAATTATTTATTTTAATTAATGTATATTAAATTAAAAACCCTTACTTGTAGAGATCTGTAATTTTCTTCTTCTCGACTTTGAGGCGCTTTAGCCTTTCCTTCTCTTGCAACATTTCCTTCTGTTTCCTCCGCGCTTTGTGGTCCTTTTTTTTGTTCCGCACTGGTGGGTTTACTGCTTTGTACTCATTGTCTGTCTCTGGGTCAGAATCTTGAGCTGGGTTGTGTGGTTTTGACAGGCCTACACTCATTTCTTCTTGCCATTGGTTCTGAAAAGTAAAATTATGATTACAAACAAATAGTACAACAATATTTTACATTTTTTACTTAGAAATTGACAATAATATCTACCTATTTATTTACTTTACTAGCGGCCCGTTCCGGCTTCGCACGGGTAGACATAAGTAGGTCCAGATATTTAAGTTATAAGTATGCTAATTAAAACGACCATGAATCACTAAATTATAAAAAAAAAATTGTATGCTTATCTTAAAGCCTCCCTGTACACTAAATTGGCTGTGGTATTTGCAGGTGGCTAGAAAACGTATTGATTTTCAGGAGATTCGAGAAAGTGCCACACAATATTATGAAAAAGTGTGATTCCTAATACTAAAACTAAGTAGCTCTCGTGTTAAAAAAAACTCTAAATATTCAATGTCGCTTGCGTCCACTGCGTAAGGAGCCGACCGCGCGAATGAGCCGCGCGGCCAGTATTGCCACACGCCAGATCGAGAAATTTGGATAGAACGGTCGAAAAATCTGTACAAAATCTGTATGAACACAAAACGCTAAAATCTGTATAAAAACTGTAATAAAATCTGTACAAAATCTGTTCAAGAAAACAATATTTATTATTTTGTGTACATATTTTTATTCATTTTAACAATAATTTTTTTATCAACTTGGAGTTTATAACAGAGTTCATCACTAAGAAGTTGTTTCGTTAAAAGAAATCCCTCAATCGTTTCAGTGCCTAAATGGCTTCTTGTTTTTGTTTTAATTAAATTTACTGCGGAAAATATTCTTTCCACTGCGGCACTGGAATGAGGCAGACTTAGTAAAGCAGTAACAAATTGCAGAAGAGTTGGATATAACGATTGACCATCTAAGTCTTATGCACAATTGACTTGATGCCAAAACAATTCTGTATCTTCTGCGCTTGATTCTAGAAGGTCGTCATTCATTCTCAATTGTCGCCACTCATGGTCCATGTTTGAAAATGTTCTTGTCCGATTATATTAGGAAAAGCCTGTGCAATGTGAGTTAATGATGCTATACTGCCCCGTTTAACAATAACGGGATTGAGAAAGTTTAAACTTTTTGTGGTGTTATTTCCAAAATTGTAACGGGATTTTATTTGTTTAGCTCCACTACACTACATAAAAAGTCATGAAAGTATTTTTTCTACATAAAAATCTAGACATCGTAGTTTGAATACATGTACATCATTTGGATTCAAATTAGGACTAGACAACGATACAGCAACATTCGCGCCAAGATAAAGATCATCAATTGGTTTGTAGTGTCGTGGGTTATCATGCTGGACATTGTGGAGCTCAGTCTCAAATAAATATGAGCTATTCATATAGCAATCCAGGAATGATTTAAATATGCGGCACAAATGCTCATGAATCGATTGAATTTGTGGCTTTTCGGACTGCATAGCTTGATTTAATTTTGTGAAAAATCCAAAGAAAATTCAAGAAACTACAAGCACGTTTTGTTGTACGGGTTGTTCAGCATATGTAAAATAGAATCCGCCGAGTTTAAACGATCTGTCGTCACAGCATCAATAAAAAATAACTTGAGTTCTTCATATTGCTGTAGAATCCGCACTACCGCACTGCGAAGTGAGAGCCAACGTGTTTGGCATGGATGCAGGATTTTATAAGACTTTAGTGCAAGAAACTCTTGAAATTCTTTTAGTAAACCTGTCCGTTTCAGACTCGTACTGATATAATTGTATACATCCCTTACAAGGCCTTCAGGTTCACGCGATAATTTTGTGCATGCATAGGACGCGCATAATGCGAATGAGTGGCAAATGCATTTTACAACATACAAATGGGGAGTATCATGTAATAATCCGCTGCTACAGAATTATGCTGACCCATCATAGCATTAGCTCCGTCGGCGGCAAATCCAACCAAATTGTCTTTATATGGAATATCATTATCTGTAAATAATTTTACTAGATGTTCGTAAAGTTTTTCGCCTGTCGCATCTTTAACGGGTATTAGTGCAAAAAACACATCTTTAATTTTTTTGTTTCTATAATATCTAACAACAATGCATAAAAGCTTGACACCTCTGTCCGTACTTTCATCAACAAGCACTGAGAATTTTCGAATTTTTAAATCGGCAATTAGGTTTTCTTTTCAGTGTCTCCTGTAACAGATTTAATAATAGCTGTGGTTTTGGTGCGACTACACGCAAGTTCTTGTGCAGTAGGACTATCCTTACATATGGTTTTTATGAGTTGAGGGAGGTGTTCCATGACATTCATTGAAAGGTTATGCTCAGCTACAAAAGACGCCAATAGTTTCTGTTTCACTTCACCTGTAGTCACCAGCAATCGTAC
This sequence comes from Scirpophaga incertulas, assembly GCA_036419045.1. Lineage (NCBI taxonomy): Eukaryota > Metazoa > Arthropoda > Insecta > Lepidoptera > Crambidae > Scirpophaga > Scirpophaga incertulas. Next base: position 15,164,379 of record CM071628.1, on the reverse strand, counting down.
TTTTTTAAAAAAGCTGTGACTGGTTTTTGAATAGCAGAAGATCCAGGAACTCAGTTTAGGTGTTTAGTTGATCATTTTTCCCCCCACCACCGATTGCAAGGTCTGATAAACAAAATTTACAGTATGCTTAATCTTCTCCCTTTTTACTTGTTGTTAACCACGATTTAAAACTGCTTTCTTCCAGCCAAGTCTGATTAAAACGCTGCGTATTCCGTGACTTTTTCGCGAGCATATTAACAAGTTATTTACTTCACACTGAGTGTGATCAATTATAATTTTCTTAGAATGCAGCACTGTCACACAAGTCACAACACAAAATCGACAAGAAAGTAAAAAAATCTTAACACAAATACGACTCGCGGTACTCAACTAGAACTAAAAGTTGAAACTCCAACCAAACAAATCGTTTCATCCTGTTCATTCCGTTCATTCATTTGGAATGAAGGGATTCCCCTAAACTTATGTTTGAAATGAAACATAAGTTTCCGAGAATCCCTTCAGTACGCTATAAATGTTGCCAGGGACAACGATTTACACAGAACACAGGAAAAAATATGTTGAAGGCAATAAATAAACACTAAATTATTATACACTAAAAAGAGATATATTTTCAATCATTTCACCATAGATTATGTGAGGAACCGAAAATGACGAAAATCTGTATAAAAGTTATGCTAAATCTGTAATCTGTATTGGTGATAAAAAATCTGCATAGATACAGATAAATCTGTATATATGGCAACACTGCGCGCGGCTACCTAGTTCATAATGGTGCACCCCTTCTCTCGCGCTGCCCCCTCTCTCGTTGAGTTAGTTACTCGACGCGCTGCGTGGCGGCCGCCGGTATGTATTTTTATTTTAATTTCAGTATATCTTTGAATAGAATATCCGATTTCAATAATGCAAAAAGTAATCATCAGGTATCGGCATTTCTATCAATTTATTAAATGTAAAAAAGTAGTTATAGTGACGTAACTACAATAGTTAGACATATGGTCTCGTGAAGTTTTTTGTAGATATTGATATATTCTATAATATTGTCGAACATTTTTTATCCTATCATTAATACTCTTTGCAGCGTAAGCAATTATTAAAATCGGTCCAGTACTTTTTGAGTTTATTCATTTTATACAAAAATACAAGTCTTTCCTCTTTATAATATTAGTGTAGACTACTACTACACAGTAAATGAATAGGCGAATATCCATAATTTCTTTATTTTTTACTGTTTTCATAGCACATGTGTTACCAGATATTTTTACGTTTTCACAATTTTTCAATAACAATGCTGAAAAGAATACCCACATATTTAATGGCATTATACAGATTTTAATTAAAGTGTTATTTACCTCTTTTTCCTGCTGTGTAACTTTTTTGAACATTCCAGTTGTTACTCTCCTTAAATGCGCTTGGCGTTTCATCATTTTTTGTTCATGTTGCACTACATCTTGTAAAAGTTCTTGGTGTTCCTGAAAAATACAAAATAACAATATTTTTAAATATAAGTTTAACAATTTAGTAATATAGTTGTTAACATAATTTTATGATAATAATTAATACTCGAGACACTTGGGTAAATAAGTTTTTCAATATATACCTTAAAACTAGGATTATAGCTGATGCCAGGATGCGGAACATCAACAGCTGCTCTAGTGACAACTGTTTTTGGCAGAGGGGGCTTTGGTCTAAGACGCCTCTCGGGTAAAACATTATGGAGTTGAGCCTCAGGAGGAACAAATTCATCACAAAGGCTAGAAGGAATACCTTTTGCCTCTGGAACTGTAAATAAGACATTTTAATTACTCATATGTACAATTACAATAACATTATTCACATTTCAGTTCAATAATGTCACTTTTATTAATTAAATACACATTGAATGAGACATTTGTCACAAATTTTAATCTAGAGTAGTGAATATACAATAGAAAACATACATTTGCCTTTCAATAAAATTCTATTAGAACATTTAAGAAATACTACAAGTAGAAAGAACAACAAATTTAATATATAAGGTAAAAGGTATTAACACCTTTGTTATAGCCCTAAAAGACGATTCACACTACAAGACGGCACACATCGATAAGACATGGTCTTCTAGAAAGTATGTGTGACAATATAGTTAAGTGAGTTTAGTTGCAGGGTTCATGGAATATACCAACTGGGTCTAACCTCTAACTGCTCAGTGAGACATGCAGCTAAAGACTAATTCAGCTAGTTGCAGAGGAAGTATAAATATTTGAGATTTAAGGGTTATTATTTACAGAATTGATAAGAAATACATTGATTTAAGGGCTATTATTACATATTACAGAATTGACAAATCAGTATCAGGATATTTCTGTAGTAACAGGTCACTACAAGATTAATGGATATATTAAAACTACAAACTTACTTGTTGCCCCCCATAGATCTGTATCAAAAGTGTTTCTAATTTGTTTTAATTTCTTCTTCTTGCTCAAGGCTATCTTTCTATTTTTTCTTGCAATTTCAACTTTCTTCTCCAATATACCTTTTTGTGCTCTCCTTTTTTCAGTTATTTTACTCAATGCTGTTGGCTTGAAGCCTACTGGATTTAGTATATTCCGCTTAGCATTTGGGTCTTGTACCTAAAAATAAAATTTAATGTATTTTGGGCTTAAATTAATTGCTGATTTATGAAGGTTAACCTCCCAATCAACAACTAGTGGTGAGACCAGAGAGCCACCAATGTACTTCTTTCGTTAAATATAAAATATATTTTATTAATTATATATATATATATATATATATATAATATATATATATATATATATATATATTGATAAAGCTGTACACTATAGTTAATGCCAATAAGTAAACAACCAACCTTAGATGTAGGCAATAAAATTTCATAACATTTGGGAATTTCTTGTATGTTTTGTCTTTTTCTTTCCTTTGCTGAACGAGGCTTGACAGAGATTGCTATCTCTGTTTTGACGTCTTCAACCCTATCTGCTCCCTCAGTGTCCACAACGAAGAGCTCACTATCTGGCTTAGCATCAAATTTTCTACAGAACAAAATATAATTTTAATTGCTTGTTTAAAACTCAATATAGAAAGAATAGAGTTACTATCTTTTAGCATTAGTAAAGTGTTGTGTGAATGTGAACAGTATATGAAATTGAAGATAAGTTTCGCATATAATTATCTTCATTTAGTTTCGTAGTAAGAACTTACATAAGCAATATTGTCAACAAATTCTAAATAAAATTCAAGTCAATGCAAAAGCAGGAAATTTTGACATAATATAACCTTACCCTAGCCTTTCTTCAAGACGTTGATCTTCTAAAAAATCCTCAACATCCTTAATATCACAATGTTTTCGCCAGTCTTTTTTGTTCTTTTTCGACACATGCCTTTTCTTTTTAAGAACTGACATTTCAAAATTTTTAATTACTTTATAAGAAAGAATTCTTACACCACGAGCATAAATGGATAAACTTTTGTAACCCTACTTTTTGGCTAGCATGATATTTGCAAGACATTGACATTGACATAGAGCAAAGGAAAATAAGCACACCAATCCGACAGCTATATGATAAACATTTTATTTTGCGCATCGATATATATATATATATATATATATATATGTCAATGATTTTGCATTTTTTTATTACTAGAAATACGATAAAACATACAAAGTTACTAGTTCATCGACCTATAATCCCACCCAATATTGGTAATAGTTATGTTTTAAAGGAATGTAATTTCATGGCCATGTTTCGGGCATCATTTTTGTTGTGGATTGCAAAGGAGTTAGTATATTAGCTTAGGCTTAGCTACTACATTCTGCCAAGACTATTCTTGTATTTATGGTTAGTTGCTAAGAAACAGTTTTTTTTACAGTTGCAAAAGATTTATATAGAAATTCTGTTCCACATTTTCTTTAACTATTAAATACCATCCCTTAAATTAGTCTTATTATTATTATTTATAACAATTTTAGTGTAGACCTTAATGTAACAGAGTTTCATCAATAATATTAGAAACGATTACGTAAAATGTCCGGAAATGAGATGTAATAGATAAAAATGGTTAAAAGTGATAGTGATAGTACCTACAATATAGTAATGATTTAGCAATTATGAATATTAAGATATTCTTATATCAATGTAAATGCATTTAGATAGTAATAATAAGTTAATCATTAGATTGTGTGATAAATGGAACAAGTTATAGCTGTTTCAAGTTTTGATTACGATTCAAATGCAATTCAGATAAAAATAATTTATAAATGCAATTTTCTCTATACTAGCGTAGTCTGCTTTTGTAGCAGTGTTCTGCATTGTTATTTTCCGGTATGAAAGATAAGATAAGCAGTAAAATTACTGGATATTGTGACTTTACATTTGTCACATGTTTGCATCATACACTGTTCTTTTTGTATGATTTGCACCATCAGGTGCACAGTTTGCTTGTTTGTCAATATGCTACCTAAAAAATCTACATTGAAAAGAATGAGAATAATTTACTAATCTACTTATATGATAAAGGTCTTTCCGGACCTTCCGACTATTAAGCTAATACGCTACTAAAAAAAGTAAAAAATATATATGTTATTAAGGTTAATCTAATCATTGATGATAGAATTTTGTTGTCATGTAGGTTAATATTATTAAACCGAACTTTAGAATTTAGAACATTTAATTAAACATTAAAACAACGTATCAGTATTTACAATATTTTATTATTTTTCATCATCACAGTCTTCTTCCTCATCCTCCTCGTCGTCTCCTTCTTCATCATCTTCTTCTTCTTCTTCTTCCTGCTGCTCCTCATGTTGTTTGGGTGCAGGCTTAGGCTTAGCTACTACTACCTCTGCAATTAAAAAGTATCTGCTTATGTCTCATAAACCACTCCCTATATCTCATAATCCATTACTTAAATTGAAAGTTCACATATTGCTTTAGTTATTAACAATAACATGTTTATTTTGACTCAAACGTCACCATCCCCATTTCATGTAGTGCAAATTAGAAAAGAATTAGATCGTATTATCATTATTTCTAGGTAAAAGTGGTATTTGTTTCTAGAGATCTTTATGTGAATATGAACATGCAGATGAAAACGTTAACTCTAATATATGTAATGGAAGCTCGTGGCCCTGTACGTGGTGCAGGACTGTGAGGGTCATCGTCCTTCGGGGCGGAGGCTGCGAGGAAGAAAACCTCTCTAAAAAATTACCCTGGTGGGGCAGCTATCCCTCCTCATCTTGAGGAGGGTCCGTTTGCCCCATGGAAGCTCGTGGCCCTGTACGTGGTGCAGGGCTGTGAGGGCTGTCGCCCTTCGGGGCGAGGACTGCGAGGAAGAAAACCTCAATAAAAAATTACCTCGGGTGGGCCCATTGTGGGCCAACATCGATGGTTAGTCATCGTCGGTAGGGGCGGACTCGCCACCCACCTCGGTGATACCGTTACCAGCATCTGTGCCTCAACCACCCACCGGTGGCTCCGCGGGGTACGTCGCGCAGTTTGCTGGCCGGGGCCTTAATCGGCTGGCCCGCGGGAAGGAAAACCCACTAAAACCCAACAGCGAAGTTAACACCTGTGAGTACCGGCCGACCCTCACAGTATATAGGCTTACCCGGGTACAGGGGGCACTGCCCGGGCGGACTTCCACTTCCCCCATACTCGTGGGATTAATCATGAATAATCCAAATTTATTAAAAGAAATTGAGACGCGTAGACGGAGTGGGCTCCGTGACAGAAGTGGAAACAACTCGAGAGAGTTTCGCAATAGATCCAGGTCTTCTTCACTAATAGTGAGGTCGAGATCTGGGTCTACGGTAAATGTGAAGGAGGAAGCGGCACAACCGCGAACATCCAGCCCGGTACGATCAACTGATGGGGCATCTAAAAGGAGAATTGAAGAGTCGACCACCTCGAACGACTCGGTGAGGTCAATTATGTCCTTCGCCGAGTCCCTATGCGCGGGAGATGCGTCTGAGTCAGACGGCGCATACACTAAGCGAGGAAAGAAACTCAAAAGAAAGAAGAGAAGAGGGTCTTCTGACCCACTTTCAGAAGAGCTATCTAGCGAGTCCACCGCCAAGAACACCTCGCGGGACTCGCAGCTGGGTCGCAGCCGTGGACGTGGCCACCCACCGACGACTGGAGAATACGTCGGTCTGGCGCAGGCCAAGCGGGAGCTGGCAGCGGCCGAGCAAAAGGAGGAGCAGGCCAGCCTCGACAGGGAGGTGGCCGAAGCAGAGAAGAGGGCGTACGAGACTCGCTTCTATGAGGCCAGGGTCTCCGCCGGGGCCAGCACTTTAATGGAACCAACGGAGAGGTCAGCGCTGGAGCTCGAGGAAGTGGTGAGGGCTGATTGCCAAGTCATACTTGACGTGGCAAGAAAATCCTCCCACCTCAGCGGCCCTTACATCACTGCGGCGCTGAAGAACGCGGCGGCGTCCATCGAGGACTGCTTCAGGGAGGTCGCCCAGAAGCACATCCCCGTCACGTCACGTCGCACGTCGCGCGCCAGCTGAAGACGGAAAATGAGGCCGTCAGGCGGGAGCTGGAGCAGCTACGCAAGGATGTCGGCGAGCTGACCCACGAGCTAAGGGCCCTCAAGATGGCGGCACCACCTGCTGCGCCATCCCTGAAGACGAAGACAGCAGCGTTTCCGCCATCCGGAGCGAAGGAGGAGTGGCTCCGGGAGGCTATGATCCAGATGGGCGGAATGATCAACGCCCGACTAGAAGGAATCGAGGGCAGGCTTTTGCCTGCCCCGCAGATCCGTCTCCCGCTTGCGGCGGACAAGACGGCGCCTCCGAGCGCCTCGTTGGACCGTCCGGCCACCTCGGCGATTCCCACCAAGGTCATAGGTGGTCGGCCGAAGAAGGGGAAGCCCGCACCACCAGCAGCTCCCTCCGCCTCCCGGGAGGCCCCGGCGCCGACTCCGGCGCCTAGGAATCTCCCGGTCGAGGCCGAGTGGACGCAGGTGGAAGGCGGACGAAAGAAGACGCGCCGCAATAAGCGCAGAGGGGCCCAGAAAGCCCCTCCCGCCGAGCCGCAGCCCGCCAAGCCCACCGCGCCGTGAAGTTTCGCCGCAGCGGTTAAGGCTCCGTGCGCTTCGGCTAAGCGCGCCCCAGCCGGCCCAGCCCCACAGGCGAAGCCGGCTGCAGCGCCGCCCAAACTGGTCTCCCCCAAAACGGCCGCGGTGATTATATCACTGCGCCCCGCGGCCGTCGAGAAGGGGGTGACCTACTCTGAACTGTTAGGGAAGGCCCGCAAGACCATAGATCTTGCGGGCTTAGGTATAGAGAGGCTGGCCCTTCGCCAGACCCTCGCTGGGGCTGGACGAGTCTGTGACGGAGTCCGAGCTGGCCGGCGTCATAGCCGCAAAGGGCGGCTGTGGCGCGGGCCAGATCTCAATAGGATCAATTCGGTCTGGCCAGGGTGATCTGGGCACCGTTTTTGTGCGGTGTCCAGTCGCTGCGGCCCGGGCGATCTCGGAGGGGAGGCTCCTCGTAGGCTGGAGTTCAGCCCTGGTCAGGGTACTGGAGGCCCGCCCATTGCGGTGCTTCCGGTGCATTGGCACAGGCCACGCAGGCCAGAGGTGCCCCTCCAAGATCGACCGGAGCAGCCTCTGCCGTCGGTGTGGCCAGGAGGGCCACAAGGGCTCCGAATGCACATCGGAGGCCCATTGTGCGGTCTGCGCGGCCGGCAAACGGCCGTGCAACCACGTCATGGGCGGGCGTAGGTGCAACCCCGCCCGGACGAAGGGCATAGCGGCCGCCCTCCAAAAGAAGTCGGCCCTCACACCAGCGGCGCAACAGCGCGGGGGGGCTGCGATGGAAATGTAATCCTAACAGCCCCCTCTGCCACCACGGGGGACAACCCTGGAGCCCTGGCATGTTGCTGTGGGCGTAGGGGACGTCCTCCCTCCTGACGGCAACCAGCGAGGGCGGCCACCGGGAAGGCCCACCCTGCATTTGTTGCTGTCAGTTGCTGTCAGTCGGCGATCCCCCGGATGCCCCGGGGGATCGACGGCATCCCCGGCCCACCGGGGAGGCGAGCGAGTGGGGTCGTGGTAGTGTCCTTACGGGTTCCCATGGCCCTGTCACGCCGCGGGCAGTTCTCCTCGGCGCGTCTGGCGGCGATGTCGAATGCGCCGTCGATCGAGCGCTCGCGGCAGGTATCAGTGGAGGGGCATCGCTGAGGTTTTTAGTGGGTAGGCCTACCCCCCTCTGGGGAGGAGAGCCCCAGATAATTCTGCGCTTTTCCCGGGGTGCAGGGTATGCAATTCAATGCAATTTCCTCAGCGATAACAAAAAAAAAGTTATGACTGTCACTTAGTCATCAGTTCTTTAAAATTATCAATCGCACATCTTACTAGCTATCATACTTAGCGCGGGATAATTTTGTATGTTATGGAGTCGTCTAAGTCGTAATTTTCAATAAATAACAAAAATAAATGATATGACGAAATTTTTTATCACGGGAAAATATCTCTTCTTGGGTTGCCAAAAGATTTTTTAAATGTAACGAACACGCCATCGGTAGCCAGCTCCATACTAATTTTGTTTGTACGAACTTCTTCAAATTAACTGCTGAAATCAACATACAATCGGTATAACACGTATAAAATAATGTTCCACCTTTTGGATACCCTCAAGTAACTTACTTCAGGCATACCATTTTGGGATAAGCAAATAATATTTTCGATTATGAATTGAAGCTTACCACCAACTATTTCGCCGTGGCTGCGACGAACTTTTCCCTTTATTGAAGAAACTATTCAAGTCTACATATTCCTCAGGAAATATTAGTTCAGATGAATCATCCAACAATGTTATTGAATCTATTGGATTGAGTTGTTTCGCTGGGGCATCTTCCTCTTCCTCTACTGATTGGTTCGTAACTCTTTGAGGTTCGTGACCAACTGGTTTCGGTAGAATTTTAACCTCGACGGTGTTCGCTGACAACAGCTGTGCAGGCTTTGGGTGTGAATCTAAGGTGAGTATGATGGGCTCAAGGTCTGATTTATCGTGAGAGTTATCATGGTAGTGCTCGTCATCTCCATGTACTAATTTTGCGCTCGGCTGCGCCTTTTTGCTGTGTAGCTCTGAAATAATGTAAAGAGCTCTCTTTACGAATCGTCTTGATTCGTTGAATTAACGAGAAGTTGGATTAAGCCCATATTGACGCCGCTCAATACGAAAGCGAGAGAATATACAAGCGTCTTTATCAAAAAGGCTTTCAGCTGAATGCAAAAAAATACAGTGGATTCTACGGTCAAAATTGCATTGACAGTCTCAATACTTTGTGTTTACTTTAAATTTGTTAGTGCGTGTATTGTTGCGTTGCTTTATTTGTGAATTTTATGCCAAATATAATTGTGGCAAGCGATGTTATTATGTTTTTAATCTATTTACAAAATTTGCGCAAAATATATATATACTTTATTATATATATACTTACTTTATTATACTGTCTGTCAGTCGATGCGTTACACTACTGTTAGTGATAAGTAAGTTATAGTTAGTCAAGTCATAGTAGAACTAAGTGAGATGTCGAGAGTCAGAAGAATGTTGTGTGTCAAATAAAATTGTCAAAGACGGTAACAAGTACAGAGTGGAGCGATCCGATATCCGTTATCAGTGAGTTGTAACCAGTCAGAGTCGTCAAGTCAAAAGAGTCAACTTTTCAAGAAAATAATCAGACATAACAAAATAATAATATTTTTATTTTCTTCACACATTGGTTTCTTTTTAACACACTATGGCTTGTGGACATCGCACTTAATTTTGCTAGCACTGTTATTTTCACTACTGTGGCAGACGGTTCATTATGCTTTCATCTCTGTACTATAATCTGGTAAAACATACCACTTTTGCCAGTCTACAGAGCTGGAAACATTCGTATTATCAAAATAAATTAACGGATTGTATAAAAATATAAAAAGGTCGGTAGAAAAATAGAAACATGAAATAACATTGTATAAAGAATTAATTAGGTTTAACAAAATTACCTATTTACACTTTAATAAAAACTAAATATACTTGCTATGACTAGAATAGGAATCAAAATGAAATAAATACGTGGTGAAATATTGTTGGAAGAAGTTGAATTCCTATTCTAATAACAGCCTAAAGTGCTATTTTCCTTACAATTTACTAGAACCAGAATTTTAAAGCGTGGCGTGCTTTTGTCGCTATTACTAAAACTTTATGACTCGACATATTGTTAAGTTTAAATTCAAACATATGGTTGAAAACTGTAACAAAGAAGTGTACTCAATCAGATAATATTATTCCTTATAAAATGTACATACTCATTTCAAACTCTATGGCCCGTAATAATAAAGTTCTTTTAACCTAAATCTAAGTTAATTTATCTCTTTATAGCTTATGCTTCTATATTATATGCTATTTATATAAAGATGGAACGAGAGATAACATATATTACCTAAATCAGACTTGAAAATCTTTATTAATACGGCTCTATATAATTAATAGACTTGCCCATAGAGTAAAATCAAACAAGCTCATTGGGACTTTTCTGATTGTACGCCAATCTGAATTCGAAAAACGAAAACACCTAATCTACGTTCAATAAACTGTAAAAAAGACAGCATCGTTCAGCACTTTACACCTAAAACCTTATTGCTACTAGTGATGGTAGTCCGACTGGTGTGCGTAATATTCTTGTTGTTTGTTATTCTGCTTCTCTGGCGCCGCGACTTGGTACTCCTGGTATGCCGTACCTTCGTGAGATGCGTCGTGTTTGTGGCCGAGCCCAGCCGCTGCCGCCTTCGCCGCAGCCTCCGCCGCATTGGCCTGTGCTGCTTGAGCAGCCGCCTGCAAATTAAAAAAGAATTTAGATTCTAGACTATTAACCCACCTCCAAGAAAGTTATTTATATTTCATATGTAAGATTATCCTCTTAGCTGTAGATTATCAGATGTACATTAGTAGTAGTAAGTAGATTTTGTGTATCTTGTTGTGTAGATGAATGCACGATATTAAAAAACTTCTTTCTAGTGGGCTTTTTAATTCAACTATTTGACTATTATCGTTGACATTATAAAACAAAAGGATTAAAAATAAAGATTGTACTAATAACCAAAAAAACATACCTAATGGACTGACTACAAGTTGATATAAGAAAGGATGAAAAAAAATAAAGATAATAAATTAAAATAAAATAAATATATTGGAGACAATTTAGAAGAACATTGATATCTTTATATCTTCAAATATGTACGCCTTTGCATAATTCTTCCATTCCTGTTATAAAAAACATAAATATTAACTTTTCATAAATCAAATTCCATTTTATTAAGTAAAATAGTAAATTTATTTGGTTAAATAATATACTTGTTCTATACCTGGAAGTCCGCAAGTCAATTATCGTAAGGTACATTACTTAAAGCTTGCAACAAAGCTAAATTTAACTTAATATAATCTAAGCTTTTACGAAGTTTGATTGTTATGTTATGACGCTTCCATTTTCACCCATATTGCCACTTACTATCATATGTAATGAAGGCCAACAACTTGCTTGTGATGTATACTCATAAAAGGCATTCCTTACGCCTCATACCGCTGATCTGAATAATATAAATAATTACCTGAGCTTTCCTAGCAGCAGCCTGGGTAGCCTCGAAGTCGATCCTGACCCCATGGAGCTGTTCTTGCAAGGTATGTAATCTCTGTCTGGCAGCGCCAACCATGGCAGTCTGGGCGCCAAGTTCACCGGCGGCTTGAGATGCAGCTTCGTTGGCGTTTTCTGAGGTAGCTTGGGCTGCGTTCAATGCTGCTTGGATCACATTCACCTAATAATAAATAAAAGAATGACATAATATTAAAGATTCTTCGAATGTATAACATTGATATACTGCAACTTGACTGAAAAACTCCTCAAATGACAAAACCAATTTCAGAATATTGATTTAGCAAGCTAGATTACATCTGTTTTGTGCATATTTATTATAAAATTGATTGACATAAAAACATTAAAAACATCTACTTAAAAGAATCTCATTTAACTATCATATAACAACCTACCTATATCTATACCTATCAATTGATACCACAAGAGAACAGAAATATATCGAATTTTTGTTGAATCGACTCTCGACAATTAATCTAAATCGTTATTACGATCATAAATTCAATCAATATATGGAGGATGGCCTAAACAATCTCATTAAATGTTTTATTTTTCTGTGACTTAATTAAATATCTATTACCACATAATAATATTTTTAAATTCCCTAAACATTTATAAAAAACACTGGCCAAGTGCTTGTCGGACTCACGCACAAAGGGTTCCGTACCATTCATTTAATGAAATTAAAGGAAGCGGTTTACGATTTACGAGGTATAAAAAAAACTACTTACTAGAACTCGTTCAAAACTGTTTTCGTTGGTAGTTTTTATAGTAATGTACATAATATGTATTTTATATATATTTATATTTTCATTTTCATTTTTCTTCATTTTTTTCCACTTTGGAAGCGTCTGTCACGCAAACGTAGAGGTTTAGAAAAAAATATTTTAGAAACCTCGATATCATTTTTGAAGACCTATCCATAGGTACCCCACACGTTGTGTTTGATGAAAAAAAAATTTTTGCGTTTCCGTCCTAAGTATGTGGAGCCCCCAATATTTATTATTATTTTTTTATTTTTGCATCAAAATCTTAATGCGGTTCACAGAATACATCTACCTACCAAGTTTCAAGAGTATAGCTCTTATAGCTTCGGAAAAAATGGCTGTGACATACGGACGGACAGAGACATGACGAATCTATAAGGGTTCCGTTTTTTGCCATTTGGCTACGGAACCCTAAAAAGTAAAACCTCAACCTTTCTAAATATTTCTAAATATCGATTCAAATATTTTTTATCGATAACTAACGTCCAGCAAATGGAAGCAAAACAAAAGCTATACTATTTATAAGTAAATTGGTAAATAATAAGAATAATTTATTTTAAGTTATGAACTGAGAATACTTAAAGTATTTATGAAATATGAAACTATGTCCTCATCATTGACAATATTTAACTTTTAAATATTAATCGCAATGTCACGCCAACATTGCAAACTCAATCTAATGCGTTAATTTTTTTGCAATAATGCAATGAAAATATTGTTGATTTAATTTAATTAAATTGACGATTGCCGTTTTTTCCAATCGCGGTGATGACGTTTTGCAACACATTGCAACCTTGTCATGGGCTGTTGATGATGTTAAAATGCCATAGATAATTACCTATCAGTGATCAACAGCAGGTTTTTGTTTTGAAAATGTAAAGCTAATCATTACTCAATCCTGCCTGAGCATGTAAATAAATGTAAACGAATAATATTTTTATATATGAATTTAAATTTAAATTTGATATACACACAATCAGAATTTGAATCGTGCTAAACTTCAAATTTTAAAATCAGAAGCCGGCTGCAAGAATTTTTATTTTTCCTTGCCTTGATTTAGACTGTTATTTTTTTAGTAGAATGTGCAAAGGAATAACTATAAAAATATAAAAAATTCAGTCGTGTTAAGACTCAACATTGTGGAATTAGATTCACAAATTGTCTGGGTTGAACAATAACAGTTTGTTTTAATAACTCTTATAGATTAGTTATAACATGGACAAAATGGAAAGCTAGAACATAGATTAGATGACACCTAGGCATAGTTATTGAGAGCTAGTCTTTGTACCCACCTGTCAGCACTATACATAAATCATAAATTAATATAATATTGTATGCAGTCGCCAGTAATAATATCGTTAATGATATCGGAAATATTATAACTAAAAGTGAAACTGAAACAATACTCTCTCTTGGATGGACGGATCGCTTTACTTTTGACGGTATCGAGTATCTAGATCACGACGAGACATTGAACTAGACATTATACACTGAAGTGTGAGTGACCTAAATTTTTTACACTGCATTCAATCGCTGACTGCTTAAGACTTATTGTTATTGAGATTGTGTTTAGTATACACATTTTTGAGAATATGATATGACATCAATGAAATTTCAAAGACTAGACGACTATAGAAAATAAACTAAACCTCAATTGTTATTTTAAATTTTAAGCGTAAGAGCAAATATATTATGAATATATAATAAATATTATGATTATTAAAGAACAGAAAATTTGTTCTAAATCCAAATATATATAAAGAAAAGATGAACTCGTGTAAAAATGAAATACCCCTCAGCAGATTTAAGACTAAAATATATTTTACTACATCAAGCATTCTTTTTGATAGGTTCTTGCTTCACGTAAGCGATCAAAATATAAATCTGCGTTCTTTTTACAAAAAATATTGAATGTAGTATTACAATAAAGGGTGAATACCATATTACAACGAACCTTATACCAAAACTCACCAAGACAGTGTGTTATTTAATTTGCTACAAATGAAATACATAAGTAGATTACATAAGTCATTCGTACGTAATATCTGTTAAAAAGACTAACGAAAATTATGCCAGAGCGTTTGCAACTATTACTGATAATACATACGCCGATACAAATAAGTTTCGATACACAATCGATAGAAAAAGAAGTAATTCCATTATTTACAATAGCTGTCGAAACAGCGAGCAATAGTTGGCGTAAGCCTGCATCTTATTTTCGAGAACTGCAATATCGTGGCAAGAAATCGATTACAGCCGAAGCAATGTTTGCATTTTGCATTAGACCCGTTGATAATTATTAATTGTGGTGCCTAATAAAAACGTGGTCTATTTTTTGCTGAAAATAAGGTACCAAGGCCCGGTCTAGGTGTTTCGCAGCTGGGCGTTGGCAAACTTGGCTTGCGTCAAGCCACCGACCCAATTGCCTTGCCTCAAGGCTACAACGGGGTGGAAACCTTTTGTTGGTAGGTAAATCAAACATACATAAACGTCATAGAAATAAAGTAATTATCACTTAAATAACATAGAAACGTAACTTCAATCCGTAACGCAATAAAGTGAATGTCTACTACTAGTGCACTACTAGTACACTAAAAAGTGAACTATTTGTGGCTTTGTCTACCGTAAAATAATTTATAGGCACATAAGTCATCGCTCTATAAAGCCATGGTCTTATATTTAAATGTAATAAATCTTTTAGATTAGGATTGAAGTTGATATTCATAAACGCGTCTTTGATTATTATCTGCTGCAACAAATGTACCTACTTTGTTGATGTTTGCATTTCTGTATATTTATAGAATATGAATTAGAGACGAATGATCTCTAATCTTGTTTTGTAGTTAGTTTTACAACAGAATTCAGATTCAGATTACATAGTTTCACGATTGATCTAATTCGATATATCTCACTTCGAAATGTTTTTATAATAAATTTTGCATTTGAAAATATGTGCACAATATTATTACTTGATAACAAAAAATACGGTGGATTTCTTTCATTGAATTGTGTGTTATATATATAGTAAGGTGGGCCAAAATATTACAGACTAAGCATTTCGAAATATCTCAGAGCATGGTCAATTTAAATATTTCGTTATGTTAAGTCCAATACCTGTTTTCGTGTAAATGAACTCAATTTAAAAAAAAGACGTAAAGCAAGTAAAAGAGACAGTTAAAACTGTAATGCTGATTATAAATAAAGCCTCTTTTACGCGACATAGTAACCTAAAACAGAGCAAGCAATACTGTCGCTACCCAATTGGCAACAACGAATAAAGCGAAAAACAAAATGACCAATCAAAATCATTTCGCGCATCGACGCCACCACAACGGTACAATTACGTCAACAATTATTTCTAGTCTATATATTTCCCGTCTCATTTGTTTTGTGCGTTTTCATCATTGACTAAATCCCGTTTTAAAGATTTACATAACGCGACTGTCGTATTTTTTATATGGGATCGCAACTGAGACATAAAGTGCACGGTCAGTTTCTGATAAAATATGCAATTGTATGAAATTGGTTCATGGCTCAGAGGGGCGATCGCACTAACAAATCGCAAGCGAAACGCAACCGAACCGTTCGGCTTAACCAATCCGAGCGCCACAATATCACGTCATCTGTTCGATGACGTGATATTCTAGCTCTCGGATTGGTTGAGTGGAACGATTTGGTTTCGTTTTAGCTGCGATTTGTTAGTGCGATTGCCCCCCAGGTTTTTATCTGTGTTGCGTATGACTTTTGCAGAATTATTAATTGTTAGTTTTTACAAACTGAAATATAATATTGTAAATATTAACTTTCCAATTGATTGCGAACGAAATTAAACATATTAAGTTTATTCATTGACTGGAATGTAATATATTTCCGAAAATTCCTTATATAACTATTATATGATGACTAACTACCAAATATCATTGTATTGTTTATTACTCATCTTTTTTAAATTCCCTAAGTGTTAAGATAAATGTTAAAACGGATATAGTGCTAGATGAGACGGAGAACTCCTAATCATCTCGCTAATGACGTGAGCTGTCAATTGTCGAAAATGGCCGAAATCTAATACTGACTATCAAAGTTTTTTATAATTTCTTTTAACAGGTGTTTTGAATATTTGAGCTCTTGAATTATAGTTTGGCTTAATTATAATTCAAGAAAGGCTGAAACCGATTTAAATGATAACAGAACTAAAATATTCAAAAATCTGTTAAAAGAAATATAAGTTAGTTTTAATTTGTTTTGTAACATACGTGTCAACATTAAATTACCGTTAGAAAAAAGTATAAAATATGTATAATTCAAAGGAACTTTTTAAGAAGTTATTTTTATTGAATTGATTTAAATAATAATGACTTTGATGTTCTATTCAATCTGTACGATCTTTTATCGTATCGTATATGACAGATCTTTTAATGTGTCATGCATGAGATTATTAGCGAACGACACGCACATACATAAAGTACGAGATGGGAAGCCAAACATAGGTCGTAGCGAGGAACGACGTCTTCTCGTTGGCCTAACTATGCGACTAAATGAAGTTACACCAATCGATCGAATTCGAACGTCATAATTTCGTAGAATATCTACCTCCTGTTTGCTCAATTATCATTGCCTCAACAAATGAAACTTTAAGCTAATCTTACCTGGTGCATAGCCTGTTGAGCCGCTTGTGCCGCGGACTGGGCAGCTCTCTTAGCTTGTTGCAACTGCATCTCTTCACCCTGCAGCGCCACCTTAGCGTCTCTCACTTGCTGCTCCAGCCCCGACAGGATGACCTGCTTACCAGCGAGCGCGGCCTGTGCTGTAGCACTCGCCTGAGCAGCGGACTGGGCTAGCGTATTCTTAGCGACATACGCAGCCTGATACCCAGCAGCAGCTTGATTCCCTAGCGCTGTTTTCGCTTGATTAGCTGAACCGACAGCAATAGTTCTTAAACCACTGCCTCTACTGAATCCTTTTTTCTGGGGCTCGCCTGTGGCAGCGGCCTGGACATCCTGGATATACGCGTCGTAGTGACTTGCCGATTCTGCCGGCTCCTGGGCGCTTTGCTGCGCCGAGTTCTCGTAGTCATATTCATATTCTGATGGCTGGGCTGAGCTGTCGCGGACTGGGGCGGCGGAGGCGATGGCCAGCGTGCCTGTAGACAAAACAAATCTTTTACTGTGTTTTATGGACGTTATTTAAAGAATTTTAGTCAGATTTGGATATTGATGATGATTTTTATTTTGCTAGTATTAGTTGTGTTATAAGTAATCCATTACGATAAGTTTTTTTTTCGGAAATTATATTTTCGGTTTATAGAAGAAAGCCTATAGAAAGAATTTTAATATCTTAAGTCTATTTACATTATTGTTTAATAAAAACAAACACATGATAGTGGAATATTTTATTAGCTTATTTGTGTATCTCTCGACTACATAGATTATGTACATCGACCAATTAACTATTCCATCCCAATTATAATACAATTACAAAAATTACGTCGCAATCGATAACCACAAATTTTGCGTTACGAACAAGCAACTGGTTATTTAACGCACATTAGTTAACGTTAAGGAAACAAACTGATAATCGCGTGATGTGCCAAGAACGCACTTCCGAAACACGTGCGTTTCGTGAATGGGCGTTTACGATCCAATTCGTCGAATCAGTCGTGCGGTTCTAGTAATATATAACACTTTAACATCGAAAAAAATTGTACAGTAATTTATTGTAGAGTAATAATGAATATACTAAGTGAGTTTTTGTCATAATAACAAGATTACATCAATATTTTGTTCAAATTTATGTGTTGTGTTTAACTTGAGTTGAATTAAAATTTGTAAGGTATTAATATAAAACAAAAATAAAAGTTACGTACTTTCCAGTTGTGTTTAGCTATAAAATTTTGTGAGGAACGACAATTTTAAGTAGAACGAAATAAAATAAATCCATTATTCATTTTCAAATTAGAATATTTCCCTGTATTTATATCTACTTTTATAAAGTATCTATATTTTACAGTTCCGTTGGTACAAGAATAATAGCACCATAAAATATTGTAATATTAACAGTTGATTTTGATAATATTTAGTGATGCTAATACTACATAATTCAAAATATATAATTTATTAATGTTTTGCGTGGAATATAACAATTTTTTTTTAAATTAACGGATTATTTTAATGGACTATTTTTATTTTCGTATGACACTTACCAATACATAATAGTACGGTCCTAAACGCCTTCATTGCTTCAGTCGAACTGAAATCACATTATTAACAATAAGAAAAAACACTTTACAAGTATGAAAATATCAAACATAAAAAAATATTGCAGAAATAATTGAAGAATTTCGTAATCACTGAAAACCACTTATTAGGAAATGAACACTTAATTCCACGGGAAATATCTGACCTGCCAAAACTTTCACAAGCGCTAAATAGAGTTTGGTTTCGGTCGCTGGGGTGTACCCCTTAGCTCGTCTGTGAGGTAATGTGCCACTCCACGGCTGTACTTGTATTTATAGCTGAGAACTTAGTGAGTGGTCAACGGATTACTGTAGCAGTTTACAAGATTATCACGACTTTATGTAAACAATGGGATGATTTTTCACAAAAGCTCGGTGGTTGGACGTTTATTTTCGGTCGTGCCTATTGTGGATGTTTCCTGGAGCTCGTCTTTGATTGAAAGTGAAAATTACAACTTGTTATTATGCGCTCTATATAATTTACGCCCATTAAATTGTTATAGAATTGTAACCATCTCAGCTCTTACGTTCCCTCCGACACAAGATTACCCAAACTAATTTAGATTAGGTCCTTATTCACCCACTGTATCTGTCCAGTGTCGATTAATAGAATTTCCAATATTCAGTTACATTTGAGTTTTTTTTACAAGAGTATTCAATGTAGCTCCAATGAGTTTACATTCTTTTGCAATTGATATCGAGTGATCGATATAGCGTCAATTTTTGCAAAGAAACTTTGTTCAGCACAACTAATAAAAAATACGTCGAATAGCAAACCAATTGTAGAAATACTATATTTGTCGCCTTGCAATGATTTGTTTGTCGTATGTGTATATGACATTTGAAAAACAACAAACGCGTAGCAGGTTCGGAAACCTAACTGTGTGCTAATCTGCCGGAGCGGACGGGGCGGCGGTGACGGTTTGGTCTCATACATACATAAAGAATATGATGTAAATAATATTTAACAATTAATATTTAGTCATCCGAATCGAATACTGTGTTACGATTTTTCTTATTTATCTCGTAAATATTGAAACTAATACAAATTAGATACCTACGCGGGTAAAGTAGCAGCGCACTGCTACTTTAGTAATCTTAACCTTAAACGATATTAACGAAATATTTTTACTTCTATTGATAGATGTTATGTAAATAAACATAATGTAAAATCCGTTAGAAAAATTCTACATCCTCTTTTATGTTCATTTATGTGTGATGTTGTGTAAGCCTGTTGGTGTAGAGATATATAGTAATGTTAATTAATAGAAATAAATACAACAAGTTAACGAACGTATGGATGAAGCTTTTTTATTGTACTTCAAAAGAAGGAGCTTCTCAATATGACTGCATGTCTTTACTATTCTTTAGCTTTTTTCCAATAATAACTTATATCCATTTTATAAAAATACTTTTTTAGCCGCATAATTTATTCCGATAGAAATAAATACTCAGCATATCCTATACCTACAAACTCTTATCCATTAATCACGTGAGGCTTCAAGGGGAGGGAGGCATGACAAGCAGAAGATATAACTTATATACACACAGTCATGTTAAAGTATATTCGATTTTTAAAATATATGCCCTAATTCCGAAAAATTATCTCTTACTTGAACATTAATTGTATTAATTGAAGAATAATCTGTCCGAATTTAACTAGCTTCCCTTTATTCGGTCGTGTCCGACTAAACGTTCGCATATCAGGCTTAATGAAAGCTTTTTGGTGAACGATCGAATGTGTTAAACTCACAACTGCATAGCATTACAACAACAACAAAGTGGGTGATCATCGACTTCGGCGCTGGTGGTGCTGGATCGATTTTTTTAGCAGATTTTTTACATTTTGGGTATAGAATAATTATATAATATAATTTTACCCGACCTCGGAAGCTAAATGTCCATATTTCTACAATGATCAGTCCGGCCTTTGTATTTTAGCAGATGGCAACCCTACAATACAACAGCAATATACATACACATTAGAATCGATTGTATGTTATATTTATTTTTTATATAAGGTCAGAACAATATTTGGACTTCATTTTCATGACTTAATAATTGCTTGCAATATCAACAAACGGTTATACTTTTTTTGTTTATAGTAAATGTACAATTGATGGTAATAAAAAAGTAAAAGGACTAAAAATATTGACAGACGCCTTAACCATTCGGTCACATATTTCAACTACATTTTTTTTTCTTTTAGGCTGTTAAGCAAAGTAGACTGTTTTTACAAGACTGTCTAAGTATCAATATCCGTAATCTGGTGGTAAAAAAAAACTCACCATAGACTATGGACAGCTATAACACCAGGGGCCAAACCGAACTATGCTATAGTTCATTGAATCCAGGTCTAGAAAAGCCTAATATTCACTTGTTTTGTATACACATTTCATTTAATTTGTGTTTCAGTATAGCAAAATATTTGTAGAGAGTAAGAAGAGCGTACTTCCGTATAAAAGAGCGATAACGCATCTGCTACTGCTCTAATATTGCAAGTGTCTATGGTCGTCGGTAATCCAGTCGGTAAATCCAGGTAACCCACTTACTCGTTTGCCCATCATAAAATATTAGACCCAGTTCTATTTTCAAGATTCGGGTAGGATGTGTCAAGAAACATGATCTTGTATAAGTGTAAGTACAGTGGACTTTCATTAAGCTACTGAACCTAATTATTACTTTTCAATCGTAAAGAAATGTGAATTCCGGCCCATTTTTAAATTCAATAAATTTCGTTAGTATAGGATTGTGTTGTGATGCTTATTTATTACGTGTGATCCACGTAACATTCATATCTCTCTGATACCAATTTGCTATACGATTTTAAACCTTAGCTGTATCTTATCATCTTAGCTAAATCAACTTTCATCAAAATCTGTTCAGTAACATCTAAACCTATTAAATAAAAACTTTCATTCCCTATTTTTACCCCATGTAGGGTAGAATTTTTACCAACTTTTAATGTATTCCACATTAATTATATCTAATCAAAAACCTAAAGTTACAGTAACTTCTAGCTTTAAAAATAACATACATTCCATAATATCACTTCCATATATCATTATCATTGACGACACGTATTGCGCAGTGATCGAGTAATCGGCTTCTATGCAACGGGTTTCGGGTTCAATTCCCGCACGGGGCAGATATTTTATATAACTTACAAAAATTTGTTCCGGTCTGGGTGTTTGTGCATGTGAGATTTTTATGTTTGTGACTGCATCCACGGCACAGGATAAAAATCCTACAGTGGTGCGAGGTTTTTTAAAAATTAAAAAACAAATTATTCCATATAAGTTTTCATCCACTATTTCATACCCTTACAGCCCTCTCTTCGCAATAAAATAGGCCTTTTTCAGGCTCCGGACTATCTGTATATCAAATTATATTTAAATCAACTTTTCGTTACTTTCAACGATTAACTGAAAAATTAACGTATTATATGTTTTATTCACAAATGATCTCGTGCAACATTTAAAGGTAAGTGTGCATTCCCGGTGTTGCAATACAGTTTTTGAACATCGCGTATGGATTGCATCATCTACTTATAGTAAATAAGACGTTAGCGAGGGGGTTGTACGATCAGATTCCTTAAAGATAGCGCTCAATCATCAATCATAAACGGAAGAATACGTTACGGAATCGAGTACAACAATCATTTTCAACCAAATATATTTATTGCTGAGGTCAGAAGTGAAGTTTACGTACATGGTGATAGAACTTCTAAGCCTTACGTGCAAACACTGTCTTGTCTACGTTTGTCTCCTTAATAACACTATTAATAGTGTTATTATGTGTACAGTCTACAAAACAAAGTATCCATTTTAAAGTAGATACTACGGCCATTACAATATTGGCTACTTTGAAATGAATACATTGTTTTGTAGCTTGAAATGAAAGCATATTAAATTACTCGTCGGTACAATAAGTAAGGCAGCCAGTTTGACAGTTGTTGTGGAGAGCAGTTGAAGCTCGCTGCTGCCTTTAGCCTTATCATCACTTACCAACTATTGGGATCAAGAAAATAAGATACAATAAATCACATCAAAAAGCCCGAATAGGATAGAATGATGTAGAGTATTTTAGGAGTTTCTTTGCACATTTTCAGTCTCCATAATCATATCAGATCAATGTTACTGTAATATTGCGACGTAACCGTGCTTATCATCATCATCATTTCAGCCAATAGAAGCCTACTGTTGGACATAGGCCTACCCCGGTCGGTCCTTCGTTGCTACGGTTCAGTGCGTTCCTGTGATTTTCACCAAATCGTCTACCCATCTTGAAGGAGTTCCATACGTCATCACTGGCGATACGCACGAATCAACGACTATAGTCTAGAGGTGCTGCAGTAGATAGATCGAGAATATGCCGTTTAATTTCCTGAGCGCAGACGAGTTGAATACGAGTTGGATTTGGCTTAGTTGGACTATTTCTCATAGGTAAACATACTCATCAATAACTTCCAGTTAACCTAGAGCCTCCAATCTTGACAAGAGCGGGACATTCTACATGGGAATTCGACATGATTTTCGTCTTGTCATTCTGTTCTTGTCGTTTTATTTTATGATCCACTTGTTGATAACCCTACTAAGGCCTTTGAGGGTTACTAAATATAAATATAGAAAATTCCCAAAGTTTAAGTGTCCTTTAAATCTCATATTATTCGAAAAACCTAAGTTTGTAGCTATTTTAGTTAAATCTGTTGAGGCCTCAATATTCAGTTCTAAGATTTAAGTCGAACATACATAATATATTGATTGCATGATAAATAACAGCTTGTAAAAAACATCTCTTTTATAATTTTGAATTTAAATTAGTCAAATCCGTTTACTGATTATTGGTATAAAAAACCATTTTGCATTAAATTTTGATATTTAATTTTAACCATTAGAATTTGAGTATGTTAGAGGAACGACGATTTCATGGTTATGTACGGCACAGCCCTATATAAAGTTTTGCTTGTTTATGTATACTTTATCCAAGGTCATTTGCATAATCCATAGACAAAGTGGTTAATAGATAAGCAACCATGCTAGCTACAATATTGGGCAAGACTATCCAATTATTTTTAAAATTCCTTTTTATTTATGACTAGCTTTCTGCCCGCGGCTTCGCCCGCGTGGATTTCGGGATTGGGTCTATAGAGGGTTAAGAGTCATAGCTTTTGCCCACGACTACATATGCGCGGAAGTCGGTTTATGGCGCGAAGGTTTTATCGCGCTTCCCGTGGGACTATCCG
Source organism: Scirpophaga incertulas (assembly GCA_036419045.1). Lineage (NCBI taxonomy): Eukaryota > Metazoa > Arthropoda > Insecta > Lepidoptera > Crambidae > Scirpophaga > Scirpophaga incertulas. Next base: position 15,140,496 of record CM071628.1, on the reverse strand, counting down.
TTTTTCCGAGATAAAAAATACCGCAAAACCTTGCTCAAGAATCACTCTATCTATTGTAAATCTGTGCTGTAGTTTTTGAGCGAAGCTTTTATTGCGCATCCCGTGGGATCTGATGATTTTCCCGGGATAAATGTACCCTATTATTTAATACGGACTTTTATCTTTACGTCTGCAAAATTTCAAAGCAATCGGTTCAGTAGTTACGGCGTGAAAGCGGAACAAACAAACTCACTTTCCGATTTATAATATTAGTAAGGATGTGAGAAGAATTAAGTTATTACTTCGGTGTTTTCAGAAGCATTCGCAATAATTATTTCAAGTATAAGTTTCGTGTTTCTATACCGATTTCTATGATCTTTATTCATTGAATAGGTAATGATATTAACTTTTTAAAAATAGAGATGAGTGAGAGTATCATAAATGTAAAAATAAGCAAATATAATCAGAATGCTCCGAACTGCTAAGCTATCAGGAGTTACACATGTATTGTGAGTCAACCATAAAAGATAGAAATATGCTGTTGCGGGATGTTTTTTAGACAATTTTATGTAGAATATTTCCGTCATACATGATTTTTATGTGACTTTAACCATTAAGGCTACACACGCGATGGAAGCTAAAAAAATGGAGTTGTTCTCCCGTTTTCCCAAAATTTTCCTTCACTACTCTGCTCCTATTGATTGTAGCGCAAGGGAAAGTATTCTATAACCTGCCTAGGAGTATGAAGAATAATTATACCAAGTTTCGTTAAAATCCGTCCAGTAGTTTTTGTTTCTATAAGGAACATACAGACAGACAGACAGACAAAAATTTTACTGATTGCATTTTTGGCATCAGTATCGATCCCTAATCACCCCCTGATAGTTATTTTGAAAATATATTTCATGTACAGAATTGACCCCTCTACAGATTTATTATAAGTATAGAAATGTAGCTAAATCTGAACTTATCAGATCATTCAAGGTAAAAGTTATCAAATCGTGGAAGGTAAAAATTTTAAATTTCTTCAAAACTCGTCCCAATGTTCGTTCCTCCATCGGACTGTATTAATGTGTATGTGTATAGGTACGTATGTAATATAACTATATTTTACTATTTCATCTTCAATACAACTCGGTATGCACTGACTTTCTGTTGGGTCCAATGGTTGACTGGTAGAAAATGCCAAAAACCGCCATTTGTACATTCAAAATTTTGTAATAAACACTAATTTTCTTCTTTGTATCACTCGTTTATTAACTTTCCCTAGGTAATTAATTAATTTAATTTTTTATTTAAATTAATTTAACTTAACTTATTTTTTTCTCACAGAAAAAGAAAGTACAAGAACTTTAAAAACATAACCATGATATTTTTTTTATAGTTTAAGAACTATCACTCATTACAAAATTATGTTTTTGGACAATATTTTATTCCTAACTTTCTATGAATTCATTCAATTCTATTGTCAGTTCAATGCAATTACCTTAGAGTAAACAACTAAGACCGTATCATGAGCACAATAAAATGAGACATGAAGACAACAAGAGATTTTGAAGAAATGTAAATAACTTGACACGCACCTATAACATTTTAGGATGTCCGTCGATTCACCAGGGATCTCATTATCAATAATGACGAAGACCATCTCCGAAGTAAGTTAATAAATTAATTCAATGTAAACCCCGATTTATAATTAAATGACCAAATTATTTAGAAATTTGATATAATATTACTAGCTATCAAACATTATCAAAAAGTATATAGGACTTTAATATAACTAAATAAAAAATAAATTACCGTGCCAAAACTTGATACATTTTTATAACCAATTAATTAATCTACGTATAATATATATCGTAACATAAATATCTATTGCTTATAGAATTATTTGTACGTAAAATATAATTATATACTCTTGTTTATTATATGTATTTAAAATGATCACGAACATTTACAGACATTACAATTATTATGACTTCTAAAAAATTTCCCATAACAGCGTCGTAATGTCTATTTCTACGATACGTCTAGTTACCAAAGATTACTAAATGTAGGACTTGAGATAACAAGGTAGAAAATATATTAAGATTCAACTATATTTAAATATATTTAAATCAACACTATATTTACAAGAGAAAAGCAAAATTAACGACTTAACCACTGTAATTTCTGTTACAGTCTAAATCCGAATGGATTCAGTTTCTGTTACGGTGGTTGGACCGAATTGTCTCTTAATAAATATAAAATTTCTCAGAATATCTTATTTTTTCCAACAAAGTGTTTTTAATATCGTCACTGAAAACCAAACGTCAAATTCAAAACAAATTTTACCATAGACATATTAGTCAAACATATTTATAACAAGATTTTAAACATATCATTTTTGAAGTCTCCTAGCTACTAATCAAATCAAATCATTACTTGCATAGAATGTTAGTAAGAAAGTTAGTTTGTGTAGCTTGATAAACAGTGATGTTTTTAGTACAACTTGCAGGAATAGCTATTAGTAATTTTTTTAAGAGAGATAGAGCTGAAGTTAGAGGTTTTAGGAAAAAAACAATGTAAATTTTAGTTCTGAGGTCGTACCAACCGTTGTCTTGTAAAACTTTGATAGTTTTATTTTATTAATAGTTTATTCTGAATGTCTTTAATACAAAATCAATAAAAAATTCAAGCCTAAAGGCTGGAAATAAAAAAAAGTAGCCATAACCTAAGCATCAGTGACCTTTAGTAAAAAAAACCTAAAATATCTTGAAAACGGGTAACTTTTGGATAAGGCAATATGGGCTGGAAATTGTTTGTTTTGACCAAAACTATCACCTCACGACGGTTGTGTGTCGACTTACCAGTAACCCTGTATATATATAGCTTTGTTCGCTTAATATTTTTAAGCGTTGTCTTAAAAATTTTATCATTTTGTCGCTTAATGTCTTTTGAGACTTTATTATATATTCTAGGGCCCAATCCTAAAATACTTTTTCTAAATAGAGCGAGTTTTCTTGGATGTATCCAGATTTTATCGTTATCTCTTCGATGTCTAATAATTATTTATACTTCTTCTTACTTCTTGTTTAATTATAGTGATCAGTTTATGGATATTTAGTTTGTAAGTACTGTTAAAAATGATGAAAGAAGTACTGATTAGAAAGGTATTGTGTAAGTACGTCAAAACACCCATGTCGCTTATTTTCTATGACCGCCTTCGGCTTACATAGTACACCATGCCTTTCAATTGACAAAGATGGTTTAATACACGATTGGTAGCGAAGGCGTCTATTAATCCGAGAGAATATATTTGGATTTTACTCCCGAGGTACCATCTGTACTTTACATTGCAAGTGTGACAAAAAGTTCATTTAATAATCTAAACTTTTCTCTATCACCGTACATATTGTTCATCATTTTCCAAGGCGAAGAATAATTATTATGAGTAGAATAAAAAAGATTTGCTCTTTATTGTTTAAAAGATACAGGTTTCCTATGTATATTTCATTCCTTAATATATTACCTAACCTAACCTAACCTATTTTACGGAATTTTCTAAAGTCCCACACAATGGTTATTGACGCAACGTTCACTTATAGATTTATATACAAAAACTATATGACTTTCAAAATTGCAAAAATAATCCACTGGCATTAAGTGCCAAAATCACAATTCATAACCGATCAGTTTTTGTAAACCAGATGAAAGTGATCATAGAGAAGTATTTTTTGTGATACGCATAACATTTATAACTGATCAAACGTGACCAATCCATTTTGTACCATTGGGCTAAGGTACTCCCCGTTGCGGTGGGTCAGTGATCTGGCGGAGTAAACTACAAGACATTTTCGAGGTCAAAGGCATTGAAGTATAGGCTCCTACAAATATAATTGTACGCAGATTGTAATTATAACTTTCCGAAGAGTTACGTGACTGATCCCCTCCGTCAGTCGCACCTCAAAGTTCCTCTCAGTTCCTAACAACTCACTTTGAACTAGAATGTTGGGACACAGCCCGTATCTGTCTAATTCAAGGCTATATCATATATGACAACTGTGACTACACTATAATACTAGTATATACTCGTACTGTTATTTATTTATTTAGACACAATTACAGTTCACAAACCAAGATTAATACATAATATTAACTAAATTATATAAACGTAAGCTTGGAACCAATTACAATTGTGTACATTATTAAATTTAAAAGTTAGACCCTAGATTGCAATTATGTACTTTTTTATTGAATATAATTATTATAGGTACCAATATTATTTATGGTTGGTATTTATTTAATGGCTGGTTCATTATTTGTTTAGCATAAATATCTCTCAAAAACGCCGTCAAAGACTGGTGGAATATATCCACTTCATCGTGGATTGTTTTGTAATTCCTGCACACCCGATACAATGGATCGTTGTAAGAAATATTATATGTCAATAGTGGCACGTGAAACAATTTTTGATTTCGATGTCTACCAAACGTAAGCTTAATCTGATGTAATAATTCACTTGTATCCCACAATGAATTTACAATTTTGAATAGTACCGCATAACTGTGCAAATATCTTCTATTTTCCAAAGAGTCCATTTTGAAGTGCTCTAGTCTTTTTTCATAAGTTTGAAGCTTCCTTCTCAAACCCACTTTTGTAAACAGGCATTATATATACAATGTTGATAAGATCTCATAATATTACCGGGATAGTAAAATTTTACCTCCTTATAATATTACGTCCTTTGTACAACTTTATTCTAGTATGTACGTGGTCTTCTTTCGTGCACAATGGATGTCGTAATAACTGCTAAAGGAGTTTAGTTAATAATCTACTCGACAACTATACTTGAGCCTTGTCGAATCCCTTCTGTGCCGCTACAAAACTTCTTGATTCTATTTTGCTATTAATATAAGTAGAAACGTGACGTTCCTTTTTTATTAAATAAAATTTTGAAAAGTAGTTCCTAATATACTGCCTTGTGGTACACCAATACATATCTGAAAATCCTCATAATATTTTATTTTCTAATTTTACACGTGATGTCTGTTTGATAATTGGAGAAATAAAGTTTCAGTTACTTGTCCCTTATATCTAAATGTTCTAATTTACATAAGTGTCTAGCAATATAAATAGTGCGCTATATACGGTGCAAATTCCGCACTGGCGTTAGATAATTCTATGAAATTTGATAGATTCTATTATCACTATTGTTCATATTTATACATAGAAAATCTATCAAGCAATTTAAATGCATCACTGGTCGATATTCTTCATTGAAACCATAACCATATAGAAGTAGAAATATTGGTTTGTTGTTTTCTAGAAAATTAATTAACGATTACTCATAACTCATAAGCCTGCCCTAGTACTTTAGAAATTGAAGTTAAAATAGATAGAGGTATTTAATTACTTCCTCGAGTTTTTTAACACCATTATTCGATTCCGCTCGTTTTTCTCGTGCTCCTGTCCTGCACAAAATTATTGTCAGTAACCAATTATTTGATTCAGTCATGTCACAGTTACATCTCATGTAATGAATAGGATTCGTAGACTTACAAGAGTATTCTGAACCTATATAAATGTTTTATTATATACTTTATTTTCGAGGGGAAATGCTCCTTATTCACCGTGACACCTTGCTGGCTTGGCGCGGCCGTGTGTGGGGCTCTCCAGTCTGTGAACACCGGCCTACCCACTAAAACCCCCCAGTGTTTTCTGGGCCCATATCGGGGCGCGTGTGGCGGGGAGCGCTTTCGCGATTCTACTGCCACAGCGCTCAATTTAAATATCACCTATGTTATGTTTATATATATGTCTATAGGTAAGCACATTTTTGTAAAATTTATAAAATTAAGCATTGCTGTGGAAATAAGACCTGTAGTAAATACTTTGGAATACCAAGGAGTCATACAGCAAAAAATACTATTTAGTTGGAATTTAATTTTAAAACCATTGAAGCATTAAAAACTGACAGTTTTTTTTTTCAACAGACTTCGGTTACACGGTCTAATTTACGATATGAAAAGAAAATTTTCAGTCACATCTACTCATTTTTTCATTCAATTACATCAAAAATTGATTGCAACGGCATTTCCAGCCATTACGAATTTGTACAGAAAGTAAGTGTAAAAAAAAACTGCGTCCAGCATCAGGCACCAAAATTCGACTCTAGATTGTCTAAAAATAATTAAAAAGAGGAGACTCCGCAGGCATTGTACAATCGACATGGTTCAATACCAAGAAAATCACCAGTCACGTCGCGTCACCGATCACACTTTTATTAAGACTAAATAAGAATAAAATGAGATGACGATTCGCGAAGGTTACGCTTCGTGCGCGGGGTCAGCTGGACGGTGAATTTCTCTCGATTCACAGTAAAACTTCTTCGGTGTTTTGTTTCAGAGTGAGTGTGTTTCAAAGAATTCCTCTCCTTAGGTGTATGCGTAATAGAGAACAACAAATCCCTTAGTGTGAATTGTAAGATTGTAGACTACATAAATATGAAAGCCAAACGTGGTCGTCTAGTTCAGAAAAAGTCAAAGGAGATCAGTTCAAACATTTGATTATTGCTATTATTAATTAATTATTTTGTATATGCCGAATCTGACTCAATTACATGGGAGTGAATAGAAGGTGTGACAAAAGAAGGATAAAAGTAAGATTAATGCAGTGAATACGATTTGACAAGAAGATTTGAATGACAATGAATAATGAATTGATGAATAGTTTAATAATGAAATGTGTGACGTTAAAGATAAAGTGACAAAAATCGAGACCGGTAACTTGGTTTGGGTATCTACAATGGATGGACAAAGAAACCTGACAAATAAATTTACTTGGTGTTTACGAATTTAATTTTTAAGCCGCCCTTAATAAGGGGTTTTCGCACCTTAATAAGGGACAAATCTAAGTAGAATAGATATTAGACATCCTGAAGATAAATTAAGAGTACCCTTAACCAACGAGCGTAGATAAGTAGGTCAATGAAAAGTGATGTTAAAACATATTTTTTGTATGTATGCTGGACTGAGTAGGTCCAGCATACATGTCAACAAACTTATCAACTTGTAGAAAGTGCTTACATTCTGACATATTTCTATGTGAACATATTTTTCTTAAATGTCTAAATATTTAAAGTTAATAAAACAACAACTGAAATGTTTTTCTACTTTGGTGACATCGATTTTCTACAGTCATATCTCATTATTAAGTACATGTGTCGCTTCAGTATTTTTCATAATTACCTTAAACAATCATCATCAACACATCATTAATCGAATTTAACCACCTCAGTAGTCGAGTGGTTATAACACCGGTTTCAAGGTGTCTCAACCTATGAGGTTACGCGTTTGAATCCCCGTGGGGGCAACTGTTTGTGTAATGAATGCGAGCATTTGTACCGCAGTCATGGTTGTTAATCTATATTTCTATCAAAAATATCTATGTATGTCTACGCGTTACGGTAACGGGTAGGGTAACGCCGTTACCCTAGATCCCATAACACAAGCCTTACAGAGCTTACTTTGGGCTAGACTGATTGATGTAAGTGTAAGAAGTATTAAAAAAAAAAATATGCCAATGATAGCATTAGATACTGACAACATATACGACCTTTGTAATTAAAAATGCATAGTAGATTGTTAACCGAGGGTGGAAAGAATCAATTCCCGAGGTATTTAGACGCCCGAGCGCAGCGAGGGCGGCTATAGTCCGAGAAGGAATTGATTCTTTTACCCGTGTTAAACACTCTACTTTTCACTTCGAATATATGAGGAAAATAAAACATTGGTTGTTTATTTAATCTATTTATTGATAATATATGATAATATCAGTAGACCATCAGTAGGCAGAACACAATTTGCCTCGTCTTTAATTGAATCTGGTGTCAATATTTCGGAATCGCTTGAACTCATTTTTAAAATTAAAATCTTAACTAGTATAAGAGATTATTTGAATTTTTTCAAATTCCGTCACAGATATATATATAATAAATTCACATCCCGCCAATTTATGTCGACTGTTTAAATTTTAAATATGGAACTCACCGCGTGTTTGTTGCGGCTTATTCCGCTGGAAGTAGTTTGCGCTAAGTTCACACTGGCTGTTTAGAAACTCACATGGCCGCAGCATTTTTTTTTATAGTTCACAGCTGACAGTTCGTAGCTGACATTCGTAGTTCTATTTTTAAAGTTCATTCCGGCCCTTGGGTGGGAAGTAAATTGTATGAGTTTTTCCCTCCCTATGTCGGGAAGCAGCATTTTCCACCCAATAATCAGATCAAAACAACATAACTTTCGAGTATGAGAAATGAAAAAGGTATTTCCTGCATCCGCTGAGAGGTGCATAAAGAAATCCTGGAAATTAATATAAACGAGAGAACAAAATAAATAATAAATCACTTCTACGTAAAAATTAAAAAATATACGATAAAAAAACATATTATTATTAAGTTTTTATTCAATTAAGAACGATTTTTTATTTTAATTTCTTTGAAAACCTGATCTTAGTAGAGACTTCTACTAGAAAAAAAAGAAAAGAACACCTTTCAAGTAGTTATTACAATATGTTTAGATCGTAGCAAGTCGTAGACTGGCATTTTTTGTCAACATGAGCTCTATACAATATAATATTGAATTACAACATGTCTCTCTAATAGTATTTAATAGAAGTACCTTTTATTTTTTTTTTGTTCCGCTGAGGAAAATGCAAATAGAAGTACCTACAACAAAAAACATGAAATTCTGAATACATACTGATCCTAAAAATGTTGAAATCACAATAAACAAACTGAAGTGACTGTATGCAAATGATTACGTACACTCATGTATGTAAGCTAAGTAATTTCATTTGTAATGATAAAATTATATAATAACTAATTGACTCGACATCGTTGTCAGCAAGTAACAACTTAGATCAAAGCACTATACAAGGAAAATGTATTGGGAAAGATTCCTATTGGCGAATTCTTTTTACGCAACAGTTAAAGCATTTGTATTGGATTATTGCATTGGATTATTATCAAATTGAATTTCTTTATTGAATAACAATAAATAATAACCTAGTTCCAAAATTAAATAAAGGTTGCATAGGTTTACGTTGAACAGTATTCTGTAGACACATTACACACTACAGAATTAACATGTCTGTTCTGTATCTGAATACAGTTGAAAGATGGCGCTATATGAAATCTTCACTTTCTATTTCAGAAATTCAGTTTGATTTTAAAATATGATTACCTACAGCTGAGCTTATGGACAGAGACAGAGCTTTTTCATGGCCCTAGGGTTACTATCTGTGCGAATTCAGGCTAAAATTCTTTCAGTCGTATTCGTCCAAATTTTCAAATGTAAAAACTATTCAACTTTTGGATTGGCTTAGCTTAGCTCATAGATAACACACTATTTGCGTTCGCTTAGTTATCGATGTTGGTTAAATTTTAAAACATAATGTATGAAAGAATGATTCTACATTACGGAATTTTCACAAACGTTGTGTTCAAGTCACAAAAACGAATATCTCGAATGCAAAACCAATAACATACGTTTCGTTAATTGTTTCCGTAATTTGAAATTACATATACATTAATGAATCGAAAGCGAACGATCTTATTTGTAATAGTTCGCGAAAGCGAACTATTACAAATAAGATCGTCTTCTTTTACACTATATTTAAAAAGAATTGGCGAATTGTGGAACAGGGCTAAAGTATCGTTTACGTTTGATTCGTTATCGAAATCAAATTTTTAACGGAAAGTATGAAAACGATTCCACATTGCGGAATCATTCATATATATTTCGCTTTAAAAATCAAATGTCACGAATGTTGCTTTGCAGCCACTCCATCGCCATCAACACAGTGATCTGTATGGAGATTTTAGGGGAAAACCTATTAAGAGCAATTGACATCTCCTGGCTACAATACTTAAGTTGCAAATTCTACGTTACCTAAATCACGTGCAATATTGCAAATAGGGTGTTGTTTGCTTGACTGTTTTATTTTATATAGTTATTTCTTATAAATTTATTGTTTGTGTTCTATGAAGAAGGTTTTACAATGACGACAAGATTACTTTGTGAAAGAAGATGTAGTGACAAAAATCGACAATCGGAATGCTTAGATTGCACATGTAGAAAGAATTGACGACAGAAATTTATCAGGTAAATACGAATGGGCCAGTTGGTAGAGAATGACCTAGACCGAAGGAAGGACCGAAGGATAAATATATTTACCTACTACAAAATGTCCTTAAACACAACGTTCACAGCTTTTTTGTCATTAGACAAAAATGGTTATGGAGGGTTATCCCTAAGAGATAGACATATACCATCGCGGACTTTTTTGTTGATCTTTTTAAGGTGGACAATACTGTAGTACATTATTTTGGTCTATCTCGTAGGATTCAGCCAGCGTTTTTGCAATATAGACGCAAAAAAACGTGTTTATTTAAGACATCACATTAGAAACCCCTAAATTTATCTGTGTTTCTTCACTATATTATGCATGCATTGTACATATAAAACTTCCTTAAGAATCTTATTAATGTGGAAAGTATGAAATGATGAAGACACTGATTTAAATAACAATAATTATATTAAATAAATAAACTTTACAATTTTGGATGTGGATCTGACAACGATGACAGCAAACAAAAGCCAGCCAAAAATACCAAACATGGAAGAAGTATAAAAAATACAAATAAATGTCATATAAAAGTATTTACATCAAAAACGGTCAGTTGCCAACACATACATAGGGACAGACAAACGGCGGATAGCGACTTTGTTTTATACTATGTAGTGATATAAAACATTTTTGATTTAAAAGGCACTTTTATAAATAACTTATATGTCTTTATATTAGAAGATAGTAGTGTAAGTAAATGGTACTAACAGTGTATGTTGAGATTCATTATCGTGGACCCCTATTTTCATTTCATCGACCCCCAATTTTTTTTTCACTGACGTAGACCCCTTTCTGGGAGTCATAGACCCTAGGGGTCAATATATACCACTTTGTGAATCACTGACCTAGACGAACATACCTTTTTTTTTATTATACATTTGCTACTCCACGGACTCGTAGTCCATGCCCTTTATAATTCTTAATTAAATATTTTATTACAATTCTCTGAACTAACATGTACTCAATTTTATTTATTTTACGCAGCTAACAATATAAATACAAAATACTCATTTAAACTTACGCTATATATATTAACATACATATACACATATATACTTAATAATGATTAAAACTAAAAACAAAATACAAATAGATGAAGGACTCCGTATGTCTAGATATAGCCACTACAGCATGAGGAACACTATCGTGGACCGGGTTTTTCGGTTCTCTGCCCCTCAGCACAATTACTCTACGGTGCGTCAGCCCCTGAGCCTCATGTATCGTTAGCAATTTAGAATTTTCTCCAGTTTCATAGGAACATACTTGGATCAAACAGGTGTTTGTTATACTGAAGGAAGGTCAGGTCAAAAGTACTTGTAATCGACGAGCGTTCATGAAAGTCAAAGAAGCTAGGGAAGTACGTATGAATCGAAATAGAAACAGGTGTAAAACTGTGATCTCTGTCTACTCCCATGGCAAAGACAAGTGAGAATATGCATATTGGTATTTTAAATAGATTTGTATTTACATAAGGATGTTTTTTTTATTTATTAGTATATGATTTATATAACGTACGGCTGTATAGTGATGCATATCAGAAATTATTATATTTTTATTAATATGTATCATATGACATTACAATTTGAATAAATAAATAAATTATGACGATGCTTAACATCGACGCAAAATGTCCGGCTTTTTCACACTACGGTCAATAGAAACGCAACATCAATAAACGGCCTCACGGATCGAAGTTACCATGAGTTTGCATATTTTACGTATATAGTAAACTAAAGAAATCTCTACAATTTGATATGAAAAAATAGTACAATTACATTCCAAACAAATTTTCAAACAAAAATTTAGACTGTCGATATCGTTTGCGAATGTAAAGGACGAACGAATGTAAAGTTATGGTAGCTACACTGGTTCTAATAAAATAGCTACTCTAATCGAACTATTGCCATTCAATATCTTACTAAAGCGTCGAAGAAAAAAACAGAAATATTTTATCTCCGATCTAAGCAAGCGACGTCGTACCAAAAATAAATTTGATTATCCGCTTTGTACAAACTTCTTTTGAATAACGCAATATAAATTAATATTTTTCATCGTGTCTTATCTTACGTAGCCCGCATTACCGTAATGATTGCATTGCCTGTTGCATCGTCTAGTGAGCACTGCATTCAATTCTGATCTGTTAAGTAAGCTGTTACTCGCTTAATTACCTCTGTATGGTCCATCAATCGTCTGAAATCTTTCTGAAATAATTCGCGTCTTTTGATAAAGTAAACTGATTACTTTGCATATGCGAAATTATTTTCTTGATATCGTAGTTTTTAATAGGAAAGCGTGTTAAAAATTTACAGTATCCGCGAAATCACATTAGAATCTTCTAAGTTCTACCGTTTTTATCGAACATTCACATAGGAAAAAGATATATATTATTCTATATAAAAATTATTCTGTCTACTTCCCCAGATATTAAACTTTGAGGAAAATATAATAGGCAGAGTTACGTATGTATATTATATAGAATAACACAACTTAAAAAAAAATTGTTAAATAAGAAATAAAATAAGAAACGGAAAAGGGTACAAACGACAGTGGCGACAAAGAAGCGCTGTTATATATATTTACGAAAATTGGGTAAGTACCCCTTTTTTTAAATAGTGGTGTAGTTTCGTTTGTTATTATTGGATTCAAAAATTGTTGACACTTTTTATTTAATTATAGAATGGATAATATATGCATTATATTATCCGGTCGCATTGATTAACAATTGTTATGCATTCATTAGCATATGAATCCATAATTTGACACATTTCACGTCTGTGCATTATTGTTATGCTATCATTTTCTTTATATTTATAGGTATTTCACGTATAGTAAACTACAGAAGTAATGCCACAAAATTTAAGCCGTCTATATCGTTTGCAAACGAATGCAAATCCATGGTAGCTACATGGAACTGTTCTTACCGCATTATGAAAAAGAGATACTTATAATAAACATATTTAGCGAATTTGTGCTGTCACAGTACCTATAATAAAAAGTGTTATCTAAAAACAAAATAATTCAATTGCATTTATTTTTTTTCTAAATCTCTGATGCTATTTTATTATATAGCTATACATTTGCTTAAAACTTATTAAACATCAAATAAAAAATCACAAGTAGTTGTTTAACTATTTGTAAGCGCCAGCGTATTTGTATACGTCAGCGCCCTGTTTCTGTAGCTTGTGAAGTAAGCGTTTCGATTATTTTCAGTCATGTTTACAACAAAAACAAAACTTAAGTCTAAACCTAGAAATCTTAGTAATTTCGTCTTCATATTACTTAAAACTGTTCATCGGCAAATCGAATCGAAGGATTGGAAAGTTTGAACGCATGAATTTTTTATATACTTTTCGATATTAATTTTATGTTTATATACTTCAACATTATAGAATTAAGTTTCAACACGTAGCGTGATATGTCAGTTTTTGTGGGAGTTAGAATGATGATAGATTCCAAAATTATATCATCATCACAACTCAAATACACTCATCTAAAGAGTAGGAATTCCAAGCTCATGTGAACATAATTAGACGTCAGTCAACCACGCTGGTGCAGAGCAAACTGATCTTTATCGCATACACTTCCACCCCCGTAACATAACGACCGAAACTCGATATGACAGAGCGATATATCACAATGAACTGTCAAAATACAAAAGATTAATTGCGTATCATATCTTATTTCGTTGCTTGTGCTACGAGAGCTGAGTTTCAATGCAAATGTACGAAGTTGCGAGCCACTATTACAAGCGACATAACAAACGTTTCAAGATCAACATGTAAAGTCTAAGTTAATGTGTATTCTATATATTGTTATATACCTAACAGCTGGTTACGTCAAAACTACTCAATTGTTTATGATTTGAAATGATTATGAATGAATTTAACATAGACATAGTTTGAAGGACTCAGGGACGGACTTAGGCGTAGGTATTATTTTTACTACGTAGAATCATTTCTTATCTATATGAAAATAAAATGAAAATTCAACTAAATCGATTCTGATAATGATGCTGAGGCCGGAAAGCAAGGTAATGTAACGGAAAGATAGATCGCTACAATAGCGATTACTTTGATCTCCATTTCTCCATTCACCTTGCTCTGAACGCTTGTAGTAGGTAACACCCCTACAGTTCTGTCAACCGGAAAGGTAACATACAAGCGCACGATTAAAAAATAATATTATGCAAAAACTCAACACAATCACAGGTTTCGGTTCAATCTTAGCAATGGAAAGTGTAACACGACACACACCTTGACCCGCAGTTACAGCTTGCGCGCGCGCCGTTTGCGTGCGTTGGGTATTATCAGATTCAATATTTATTGATAACGTGGTTAATTGCTTTTTTCACTGAACATTATCAAGTTCACTTTTGTCAATACCGTTTTTATGACAGGTATTTTCGGAGATATCTAGGCTAGATGTTTATCGTGAGGTCACATTGCCAACGATATTGTGAACCTTTGAATGATAAGTCATTCTCGGTAATGTAGCACACGATTCCACGAGTAATTAGAGTACTGAAGGATTTTTACACTACAAACATGAGTAATTTACAAAATTCATATACCAAATACAAATAACATTCCGGAATGATATATGAAATATTAAGGGTTAAAGTATGATTATTTTGGCTTATTCCACATTAAAGTTTTCCTTATTTAATAAACAAGAGAACAGACTTAAAGTCTGTTCTCTTGTTAAACAAGAGTTAAACTAAATTCTGGCATAGTATTGAAGGCAAGAAAATTAGTTGTCATAAAGTTACAGTCAACAAATGGTTTATTTAGTTATACGTAAATTTAATTGTAACCAAAACGTGCATTTCAGGATTAAATAGTAATTCAAAAATATTTTGTTTCTATGGAGCAAGCGAAAAACCGCAATTTTATATTTTGGGACTTATTAGTTATAAATAACGTATTTTTTTAATACTTTTTATAGATAAAGTATTTTGTCCTAGGATGTCATATTAGTATCAGTTATCTGTGAATAGTATGTTAGCAAACATAATAATCTACAAATTACTAAGATACCAAACAAAAGGTATTTAAATACAGGATACCAAAATTTCAAAAAAATACAATTACTAATGGTTTCTTACTCTTACTATTTTATTATCTAATCTGCTCCTTTGCGGCTTTTGAAAAGCCGTTCGGAGCAGGATCGGAAATCGGACATAATATGGAGCGTTACTTGCGCTACGGCAAAACTTATTTTAGAGAACAATTATGCGACATGCGTGCGACATAACAGGCTGTATGCAATTATAGTAGTGTCCGCCTGGTACCAAGGGACATGGAACTATTACGGCCCAACATACCGTGGAGGCGAGGCAGATAGAACCTAAAGTTCCTAGATACTACAATGACATGAGCTTCACTTTGCTTCTCCACATGCGAAACCAGTCACTAAGCCATTTATCACAAGTTTACGTCTAACTACGCGCTACACCCACCGTCCCTTGTAGTAAAGGACAAGACCGCTATGAGGGACAGAAATGGCATTCATGTAATTTTACTTTAGCTAAGTGCTTAGGAACATCATTACATGACTGTGTGTAATAAAATAGTCAACTTCCGTAGAAGATTCCGTAGAAAGTATGAAGATTGACGTTTTAATGGAGCTTCTTATTAAAGTGTGCTACGAAACAGAGTCGAATTTAGAGACTCAAAGATAGCTAATTATTTATCTAGTAAAATATCATAAAGTCACAAAATGGGTGTCAATTTACAATTAATGATTACAATTTTATACTTGTGACGTTGCCTTTCATTTAAAATGTAAACCAAATGTTAGGTACGTTATTATAAAACGCAAGTGAAATATTAATGACAGGTAGTAGGACTCTCTAGCACACATCTTCAACATGCCTTTACTAATTTAACCACTATGTATTATTTGTCCAATCGAATATTTCAAATACATTGTTCACTTTTTATTTTAACTTTTTTGAGTAGACGTATCAACGTCCA
The DNA here is from genome assembly GCA_036419045.1 of Scirpophaga incertulas. Taxonomy (NCBI): domain Eukaryota; kingdom Metazoa; phylum Arthropoda; class Insecta; order Lepidoptera; family Crambidae; genus Scirpophaga; species Scirpophaga incertulas. Next base: position 15,124,375 of record CM071628.1, on the reverse strand, counting down.
ACTTAGAAATCTTTACAGGTTTCATGAAAATTGCTTAAGAATAAAGCAAGCTTACACATTTTTGTTGGTAACTCTGTTTCATTTAAAATGCTAAATAAACACGCACCAAAATATATTTTTTATCTATTTATAATATTTCTTACGAGCATCGAGTAAACTAGTTTTAGACTGTTTTTTCGAGTTTCACCTCGGTGACAAGGCGAAGGTACAAAAAATGCCCAAATCTTGGTCTTTTTCGTGATGCAACCGCCAAGTATGCAGATGGTGGACGCCCCACTGTGTGGAGAGAATCATGTTAAAAGAATTGATGCTCTTAAATAATCGAAGTCAATTGAGGCAAATTCACCTTTTTAACTGTGGTAAATCGATATTTACACTTGGGCACTTTTAGACCCGTGTTACAGACCACGACTCAAACTCCGAAAGAGTTGGGGCTATATGGGCTCAATAACGTCATCTCTTTCTAACTGGGCACAAGTTGAGATGAGTTTAAATTGTGAAATACTATAGGACTAGAGTAACTCCGCATGCATATTAAGCTAATCGGACCATTTTGGCAACCAATATCATTTCAGAGCGTATGTCCTCTCCTGAGGCTGCACTATGTACCGCCCATCGCTCTGGAGGGCGGGCGCTTTAGTTTAAAGCCGATAAGATCCCAGGCCTTCTGCCCAACCAAAGGCTGTAGGTAGTGTTTAGTTGGTAGACTAGCCTTCTGCTAGAGGCAAACGTAACCACCCGCCGTAGACCGGGCGCGGGTGGTATCTGGTGTAAGGTCGTCCGAGCACCAAGGGGTTATTAAGACGACTATAATAATAGCGCATTAGGATTAATTACCATCCCCTGTGGGAAAAAAAAAGCTCCACATAAGTGCTTGTTCCACGGCTCTCTTTTACATGCTTATCCATACTAATATTATAAATGCGAAAGTAACTCCGTCTGTCTGTCTGTTCCGCTTCCACGCCAAAACTACTGAACCGATTTAAATGAAATTTGGTACACAGATAGTCTAGAGCCTGAGAAAGGACATAGGCTACTTTTTCATGCAAAAAAGGTTGAAAGGGTTGTAAAAGGTTGAAAGGAGGGATAATAGGTTGTATGGAAATATTGTTAAAACTACTAAACCGATTTAAATGAAATTTGGTACACAGATAGTCTAGAGCCCGAGAAAGGACACAAGCTACTTTTTTATACCAAAAAGGTTGTAAAGGGTTGTAAAAGGTTGAAAGGAGGGATAATAGGTTGCATGAAAATATTGTTAAAACCACTGAACCGATTTAATTGGATTTGGTACACAGATAGTCTAGAGGCTGAGAAAGGACAGAGGCTACCTTTTAAAGCAAAAAAGGGTTGTAAAGGGTTGAAAGGAGGGGGTGAAAGGTTGTATGGCAGTATTGTAAAAACCACTGAACCGATTTAAATAAAATTTTATACACAGACAGACTAGAGCCTGAGAAAGGACAGACGCTACCTTTCAAAGCAGAAAAGGGTTGTAAAGGGTTGAAAGGTTGTATGGCAGTATTGTGAAAACCACTGAACCGATTTACATAAAATTTGATACACAGATAGACTAGAGCCTGAGAAAGGACAAAGGCTACCTTTTAAAGCAGAAAAGGGTTATCAAGGGTTGAAAGGAGGGATGAAAGGTTGTATAGAAAGAAGTATTGTTAAAACCACTAAACCGATTTAAATGAAGTTTTGTACACAGTCTAGAGCCTGAGAAATGACAGAGGCTACCTTTTAAAGCAGAAAAGGGTTGTAAAGGGTTGAAAAGAGGGATGAAAGGTTGTATGGTAGTATTGTCAAAACCACTGAACCGATTTAAATGAAGTTTTATGCACAGAAGTCTAGAGCCTGAGAAAGGACAGAAACTACTTTTGAATGCAGAAAAGGGTTGTAAAGGGTTGAAAGGAGGGATGAAAGGTTTGGTGAAAAGCTATATGTACCTTTCCACCAATTTTTTATCATTCTTTTTTTTTATTTGCGTCCTTATATAATGGTGCAATTTTAAAGACGTATTATTATATACCTAACGTCAAAAATGTAAGTAGGTAGTAATTAAGGCTTATGTGATTGACTTAGGTTTTAATCACAGTTATTTTGATGTATGTAACACAACAAAATATGAATCGCGCCGCACACACCGCTGCGCTGCGCTGCCTCCGTCTCACAGGGGAAGGGAGGCGGCGCCGGCGTGTGCCGAGCACTCAGAGTATGGTTACTTTGAGGCCGAGCAAGATACAGTATTACGATTATGTTACAAATAACATAATATCCGTCCGTTCGTCCGTCTATCTATCCGTTAGTCAATATACCATTTTATCCATTGGTCTCTCCACCTATTCGTATGTCTATCCGTCTGCCTGTCTGTCTGTTAAACACCTAAACATATTTTAATTGTTATTTTACGGGTAGATAAAGCTTAGCCTAGACATACATATTTAGTTTTATCGAAATCAGATGATAAATTAGCAACGCTGATAAGAGACGAATTCCACGCGGACGAAGTCGCGGGCAACGTCCTACTAATTCATCCGTATCCATACTAATTCGTCCGTATCAATACTAATATATATAAATGCGAAAGTATCTGTCTGTCTATCCGTCTTTCACATCACTCCCTATTAAACCATTATAAAAAAAGTTTTTATGAAATTTGGTATGAATATTGTTTGAGACCCTGAAATGACATACTTAAAATATTTTACCGCGGTAAAATAACATTTTCCCATGTGAAAATCCGATAACAACAGCTAATCAATTTTTGTTTTACGTTTGGTATATACGGGGTAACCACCCCGTATATACCAATCGTAAAACCCGAGGACCCAAGGAAGGAAATAAGATAATTTTACCGACGGAAAACATATCATATAATATATTTTTTAACTAAATTGGTTTCTAAATGTTATAAATAGAACAAAATTTTCGTAAGTTTTGTCTTTTCTTAAGTAGTTCGAACAAAACGAAAACATTTTGAGCTTTCTTACATAAAAATATTTTTTTTATTAGAGAAATATATTATCATTTAAATGTACAAATTACAAAATTATTGGCCATTTTGTTATATGTACATATACATACAAATAAGGCGACTCTGCTATGTAGTGACCGCACAGTGCAGTGTTTGAGCCTCCCGCGAGTACCTATCAGAAAATGCCTTTTTAATTTAAAAACGTGAAATTTCGTTTCATCGTCTCAAACAATACTTTTATTTTCGATACCGGAACTATGTGAAACTCGAAACGTTTAATTTTCACACAATCGCCTGAAATCGTCAATAAAAAAGACAAGAAAAAGAAAACTGAAGCAACTATACAACAATTTTGTGACACAGATTCAAAAACGCAACAATAACGTCTGACTTTTCAAAACGTGTATCCGGAACAATACTGAACTCTTCATGAAATGTCTATCTAAGATCACGTTTAATATCTTCTCTTTGTGTTGAAGAAAAACAGTCCTTGTAACTTTATGATACAGTCCAATCAACTTTTTTAACGAAAGGTTTGCTAATAAAAATTATACCCGCTTGTATTATATCAGCAATCACACGACGGCAAAAGAATATTAAGCAACTGTTGTAAAATGCCCCTGTAAATAGGAAAAGAGATTCAATTCTATGTACCCAATATCATAAAGATGATTAAGAATTTATATATAAAATAAAAAATTCTAAATTTACTATAATTGTAATTAAAACGGAGCATTCTTGAAAATCGAGCACTCTTAAAAGTAGTATTTTCGCTTGATGCGTGGATACCAACTCAGTGACAGAAAATAAACAAGTGTTTTTTCTTTAAGTTGACATTGAACTAAATGTTTTGTTTATATTATCTGTAGTAATATTATTACTATTATTTACAATGGTCTTAAGTTATATAATTTAGTTTAAAAAAAAATTTTAAAGCTTTAATTTCGTTGTAGTTTTTTTTAAATATAATCAAAGTTAATACAACCTGTGTAAAAAAAAATAATATAAATATGGATGAAGGTACAAGCACCGACTTTTTTTTTATATTCCACATTTTTAAATGTGAATACAATTTCATTTTAGAATCCGAATCTATAAACAAATTTATTTTACAAAAATATACTTTTGGAGACATTGCAATGGCTTGATCGAATCATTTAATGAAGCAGGCAATCATCGACATTTTCGTGAAAAAGAACATATTTATCAAGATGAAGAAGACAACACAATCTTATTTGTTCATAATTACGAGAATGAAAATAAAGAAAACAATGAAGAGCATGTATTTAACTACGAAAAGTATATAATTCTTTTAAAACTCATTTGAAAATATTACTCAAAACAAAAGAATGTTAATAAAATAATTAAAATCCAAATTTTTTAAAGTAACAGTAAACAGTTTTCAACCAATTATTTTGTATACCACTTTATTTACACATTAATGAGATTATTGCTAACTGTGTGATTTTTTTTTCAACACTGAACTTAGCGCACTCTACTGTGTACGGTGCATTTGAAAACTAATTCACGTTCCAATTAAGCTTCTGTAATTGGAAAACTGCGATTATTACCCATTGTCAAGTGTTTGTTTTGTACACACGCAACACCAGATGAGTCTCAGATGTGTTGCGTGTTTTTTTAAATAGAAATACACTCTTTAAATAAGATTTTAAAAAATGATGTCAGTGAATAATAAAGTTATCGTATTTATTAAACATCTATGTTAATATTAAGCAGTAAATAAAAGTACTTTTGGTTAAGAAAGTAATAAATGAAAAATATGGTTGTCATTTTCCTTTGAGACAGATAGTCCTTGGTTTATTGCCTGCCCGAGTTGGATATGTTGTAAGCATTTTTGTTATTTACATTAATAATATAAATGTTATAGTATTAAAATTTTATATGAGTATCTTGCTATAAAATTTCAGCTGAAAAATCAACACAAAAACCTTCCAAACAACTGATCGACGTAACAGTTTATCAATACTAAAAAAGAAATTGTGCGATCGCTTTGTGAGCATAAATCAAATAAGTTAAAAATAACGGACGATTGCCTCCAAACATTTCACGCCGCAAAAAGCCAGGCAGTTATCCAATATCTGACTATTTGGAATACGCAAAAACGAAGATCTAGACAGGTTTTTACACAGGATCGTTAAATAACTGACACATTGTCTGAAATTTTACGGTGAGTAACAAGTAACTTGTGAAATTCAATCCATATAGCTTAGCAAAATCATTCACTTGGTTTGCCATCTGGGTTAAAATGATGGTGCAAAATGATTGACTATACTATGACACAGGAATTCGGCCACATGTTTCGTGCAGCGGTCGACTGTTCGGCTACTACGCAACCTATAAAAGTTTTTTTCTGATCTGGGTATGTAGTATGCATATAACATTCAATGTTTGTAACTGCACCCATAAAAAAAAAACAACAACAATTAACAAATGTTATTGCTTACATAATAAGTACGATTAAATTTCACAGACAGCGAAGAATCTTTAACCTTATGTGACATCAATAGAATACATAAGATAGATCAGCCATTTTAATTTGGCCTAGACACTTGTAATAAGAGATTTTACGCAATAGAATATATTTATTTATTTATTTGGCACCACATGAAGAGAAAAATAATGAAAAATAAGGAATATGACAGGTATACAGACATCATAAAATATCTATAAAATTTCAACATTTGTATACGAACGACAGAAAACCGACGGGTAAACAAAAATCCCGGGCAACAAGAAATTGAAATCAAGCGATTGGAATCATCACCCAAACCAGACGCGATATCTATACTAATATATAAAGCTGAAGAGTTTGTTTGTTTGTTTGTTTGAACGCGCTAATCTCCGAAACTACTGGTGCGATTTGAATAATTCTTTTTTTGTTGGATAGTCCATTTATCGAGGAAGGCTATAGGCTAAATAACATTACGCTATGACCAATAGGAGCAAAGACAGAGCGGTAAATGTGTAAAAAACGGGGAAAATTATTCATTTTTGAAGGCTTTCTTTGCGTGCGCTGCGAAAACGGTTCAAGATACACAAAAAATATGTATGAAAGAATTATTCCTCTATACATGATCTAAAAAAAAGTCCGCGACGGCATATGTCTATCTTTTAAGGTTTAGTCACAATGACCGTTTTTATGGTACCAAATTTGGTCGAAATAATTTGTTTAAGTTGTATCAACATAATAATATTAATCTTTATTCAAATATAAATATGTTGTTGGTTAACCAAAAATCTGCCGGAAGTCACTATTCCACGCGGACGAAGTCGCGGGCAAAAGCTAGTATCTTATGCTTCTTCAAGGAGAAACAGTTCGTATCCCAATTCTGTGCACTTTTCAAAGGATGCTATTGTTTATATACCAGAAGAGATGCATATTACCGTAGATTCATATAAAAATAGAAAATTTTGATTATGAATAGCCGAAGTTTTCAGGCTGATTAGTCTCTCGTCTTTGAATTCGATGGAAAAACTAATAAACAGATATATATGGGACAGCCACCACCACACCGTCCCGTCACCACACACCATCCCGTCAGAGTAATCACAGAATAGTATAGAGTAATATTGTTCTGTGATTCCGTCTGATTAAGAGTGACATTTAACAAATAATGTATCTATTATGTTGGCAGCTTTGCTTCTTGCTTCGTTTATTTCAATGAAATTTTAAATATCGATTCGATATTTATTATACAAGATTTGTGGTAATCTATGGTCAGGACACGGGATCCTTTTACCTAATTTTCCTGTATTCAATTTAATTACTTCTATGTATAAAGGTTAAAAGGCTTCCATACAACTTCATACCCTAGCGCGCCCAGGGGAGCAAAGGTCGGGGGTCCTCAGATGCGACACTCGATCCTGAGGGCCCTCTACAACGTCTGAGGACGGCCATCGCCGAGGTTTTTAGTGGGTAGGCCTCCTCCTGGGGAGGAGAGCCCCACATAACCGCCGGCTCTCCGCAGCCGGGGTATGCAATTCAATGCATTTTCCTCAGCGGAACAAAAAAAAGGTAGTTTATGTACTTGCAGAAAGAAAGTCAATGTAAGCGTAACATGGATAAACCTAAAACTTTCTGTTTTTATTTGCTATTCGTTTCTTTACCCTTTTGTTGTATAATTTTTTTTTACAACTTATTATTACAATAACCTAAAAGATTAAATACTTAAGTTCAATATAATATTTTTACAATCTCTGAAAACAGTAAGTTCCCAGTAAGTATATAAAATTAAACGATCTATTCCGAGCACTAGTCATTACTGTCTATATAACATAACGAATAACGGACACTTGAATAAAACACATGGTTTACAAGGTTAAAAATGTAACTTTATTTAAAAAAATCACTCGGAAGTCACATTATTCTACAAAAATACAAAACTGAAAAAGAATGATTACAGTTATCGTAATCAAATACGTACAGTTTGAGCCGAACTTACTTGTGACAGTTAGAATGGTACGTCAAACGTGACAAGTTAAAAATCAAAACAATGCAATGATGCTCTTTCTGGAAGAGTCCATTTAATAAGCCTGCTCAGAGTCTATACAATACTGCAATGCTTTGAAAACAAACAAGTAAATCGTTTAAAAATTTGCCATGTACTGTCATGTCACTCCCCAAAGTATTATGTATAAGTACCGTATACTTACATTTTTATTTTAGAAAATTCGATTTTTTACAAGTAGATACCACAACAATTGATCGGTATTCATTTGAAGAATTGATTGAAAAGATTGTGTCGATATCGATAAGTAGTCTATAGTCTAAATCTAGAAGGAAAAAATGGATTCTCCCTCAAATTTGATATATCACTATTTATAAGCCAGGAAAGGGAATAAACGAGATATAGGATTAAAAACGGTCGAATTTAACTTAATTATCAGAGATACAAACCAGATTGTGCTGACTTGTGAATGATATTGTGAGTTGTGACAAAATGTTATTAATCGATATTACCTGGTCTGACAGAGCTACCATCAATCCACCCATCAAGCAAACCCATCGAAATCGAACAAAAAGATCTATCGGCAGTCGATCAATTGTTTATCGGTTGGAATCTGTCGATATTCCAAACTAAAAACCGGTTTTAATAATTGGGTTGATAACGGTTAACGATGTCGTCGATTTTTGATCGAACTATTGTAGCAACACTAAAAAATAGACAAGTCGCACCAATTAATTACAATACATTCAGGTTAGCTGGTTTATAGCTTTCACCTTGCCCTTAAAAATATAACTGCGACAGAACACGATGAATATCAAATCTTTAACACTCAATTGATTAATTATCCAACGAGGAGTTCAGCCTACACTAATTAAATTGCGAAGTTAGTGGGTTAGTACTGATAAATAACATGATGCCGTAATTGAAGGGCGAAGTTTGCATATACATTACATATATCCCATGCCATTGTCGGGACTATCATATAATGGTGATCGTGTCTATAACTCAATTTACGCCGCCTTTATAGATTCGTCTTTGATGGCATAAGTTCTAAGTTCTGGCATACCTATTTTGAGCTTTACAATATTTGAAAAAAATATATTTACAAAACAAACACAACATACATTTTCTAAGAACTCTGTAAGAGATTGCGTCAAAATCGTAATATTTCTAAAAAAAAACAGCTACAGATATAATAGCATTAATATGTAACAGTTACTAATCGACAATCATTCACACTTATAGTTTAGCGTATGTGCATGGAACTGCAATTTATCTGGAGTTTGCACCATAATCTCCCTTGAAGCTTATTCTATCAATAACCATAAAACTCACTAATTATAATGAAATATTTAAACATAAGACTTTATAATACTATATAACTTTGAACTTTCATTTATTGAAATACTTAAAAATGTGATATATCAACAAATAAACACTTTTAAATCTACTTTTTAATTCCTCATTTCACTAGCAAGCAGAGTAAAGCAACACACATATAAGTGATTCATAAAAATAAACACAATAATTATAAGCATAACTGAAAATTTTGAATGGGGTTAAAAATACCCAGAAACAAGAATAAAAGTACAAAGTAATTTACCAATAATAGTAGGTAATAATACTATGTTGCAAAACTAGTTATTATATATAAAAGATGGTAACTAGATTCAAGACATATCTTCAAATTTAAATGTCGCAGCCAAACATGATATCCCACAAAACATATAACATCTACTCAAAACTAACTTTGAAACAAGCCTAGCAATACCGATCACTGACTAGAAATCTTATGTTTAGGCAATTGCTATATCTAAACAAAATACGCAATAGTACGGAGTAACATCGAAAGTTAGTCTACCAAAATTATGGTCCACAAATAAAGCCACAATTTAAATGTAACTAAAAAGTAAACGATAGCCTGATGTTACTTACAAAAAAAAAAATAGCATTGAACAACAAACTTTATGGTAATAGACCATCTGACAAAAATTTTGATTTTGGGATATCTGACACATATGCAATCATTTAAGGAAGGTTTTCCATTCTTGAAATTATTTCCATGATATCTGTGTTATCAATTAAATCCATTATTTTTGCACTATCCTCAGCATTATTCTCTATACTTTCGTTGGCAATAGTTCCATTTTCGTTTCTATTATCATTTAATTTACAAATAACTTCCTGAAACTGTTCTAATGTGTTTAAGTCCCTTAATTTTGCTAGGCCGTGTGCATTATCTGATGTTGTAATATCATTGGCATTTGATTCATTGTATGTAGATTCATTTGTGGTATTTGGTTCATTGTCAGTCATAGCTTTAGTTACCTCTGATTCATTTTCAATTTGTTTGCTGTCATTTGTTTGTTTTATGTCACATGATTCATTTTCATTTGTTTGTACTATTAATTCCTTGTTACTTGATTGATTGGTATTAGATTCGTTGTTACTCATCTGTTTAGTGGCATTTGATTCACTTTCATTAATTATTTCAGTGATATCTGAATTATTGGTAGCTATTTTATTAGTGATATTACATTCACCGTCAGCAGTACTTTTGTTAAGATTTGAATCATTGTCAGACGCATCTTTATTAGGATTTGATTCACCATTAATATTTTCGTTGGTAGCATTAGTTGCGTTACTTTTTGATTCTTTATTTTCTGCTTTTTCCTCATTTTTCTGTGTTTTGTCCGCTTTGTTCTTTTTCGATTTCGATTTCTTTTGTTTCTCCGGTTTTGGTGACTCCTCCTTTTTGTTTGTGAGCTCGTTGAACTGGCTCTGTAAATGCGCAAGGCTCTGCCGTAGCTGCGCGCAGTTTGTCGCCATTGCCTCGACCTAAAAGACAACAATTTCACGGATTAATTTTTTGTTTTCGTCTGGATTTCAACGCACGTGCATGGCTAATGGTGTAATGACATCTGATCCAACTGGATCGGATTTACATAACACTTAATTTAATAACAATAAAACTTTTTAAATAGGTGTGAAACAGTAATTTTCAGCCTATTTTATACTTTTAACAAAATCTGTTGATACAAAGAAACATATTTTATAGGATTCACTAGTAATATGTCTATACAATATCTGTGACCATGCGTCGTAAGATTTTCTCAGTAGCATTTTTATATAGAATGAAATCAACAGTAGTATCTATATGAATAAGCATAGCGTATGTTGCCAACATGCATCAAGATGTAAAGTCGCAGTACCCATTAATTTCTCTGCCAAATCTTACTCTTTCAACAAAAACACAACATTGCAAAACAACAGCTTTGCACTAGAAATAGGTAAGGGGAAAATATGCATGTAGACGTGTTTAGATTCTCCCTTATTTTCTTCACTCCATTAATGGCAGCAATGAACACAACTACAAACGCAAAAACATTTCTGAATTGATTTACAGATCATTTACCTTAGAATTTGATGATGATGAAGCTACTGGTGGTAGCGGAGCGATCGGTGCTGGCGGCGGCACCGGTGGTCTCTCAATGTTGTGTTCTTTCAGCGTATTCAGTAACACTGTTCGTTCACCCTATAATATGTTCAGTTTTAAAATCCAGCAGCAGAAAATAACATAACTACAGTTACAACCCTAAGCATGATCTTTATTAATGTCACTGCCGGAGAAAAAATAATAATATATCTGCAAAATTTTTTGATGTATTTACCATTAGTTGGTGCCCGAGGCTTTGTCTGCGCAGAATTAGTATAATATTTCGAGTAGCTTATATTAGCTTATTTATAAATTTGTGTTGATTTGTTATTCTGATAGATTTTAAGGAAACTTTACAATAATGTAGCTTATATATTACTGTAAAGTTTCATTAAAATCTAATTTTTATGTGAAAAAGTAATAAATATTAATCCATACAAACTTTCAATATAATATAAAATTGGTAAAGATTTGTTTTATATTAACCTATTTGTTTACCAAAATATTTTTATGATTACATTTTTAACTTCAAGAGAAAGAATTCAAACGAATTTCAAGAAGGTAAGCAATTGTCGCCGCCTAACACCAGAAAAATCACATATCAGTTGCCGTCATCAGGTGATCCATCTGCTCGCTTACCCTCTTATTATATAAAAAAAAAACACATTTACCAACTAATATTTACACAAATTTGTATTCTGTCTTTTTTATCGATTATTTATAATTCATTTCCATATTATTTTAGTAACTATGTTTTAAATAGAATTTACATTATTTTATTACTGTTGAAGAGAATGTTGTTCCAATAATATGCTGTTGAAGAATATTATTGGAACTTTTACTTTAAAAGTTCCAATAATATTAATTATAATCCAGGTTATTATTATCCAAACACATGTCAAATAAATTAAAAGAATCTACAAAAAATTACGACATGAAGGTGGTGGGTTAAGTAAAGTGTAGCTAAAGCATCACCTGTAGTGTGCGACAAAGGCTTTGCATATGGTGTAGTTGCCTAGTAGCAGCGGCAACCTTCTCTTCGCTGGACTGTCTATCGCCGCACATGTCTAAAAGAGCAGTTTGCGAGGTTTCCCACCTCTTCTTCCACGACATAGACTCTCTCTCCAACCTCTTTATTTTCTTCGACATCTAAATAAAATTGTAATAGAATACTTAAAATAATATACTATTTTACATATACGCATGTTTTCACCAAATATTTACTAAAATATTCTTTTTATTAATACACTAAGACCCCGCTTAACGCTGTTTCGGTTTAGCGCTCTTTTATTTCAACTCGGGCATTCCACGAAATCGTTCGCAGCATACGGGGATCCCCGAAATATAATGCAGGGATAGGTTTCAAATACATATCCAAAAGAGTGTACAAGACCCCGCTTAACGCGGGGGATACGTTCCATCAAAGTAGAGCGTAATGCGAAATAGCGCTAAACGAGGCTATCCTACTACTATTATAAATCTTTACATATAAATATTGGGGTTAGGGGAAGATGTCTAGAAAATTGGTTAGGTATTTATTACATTCAATAAAATACTGTTTAATTTGTAATTATTTGTATTGAGCTGAGGAGCAAAGCATAATGAATGTTTTTACTTATACTTACAGTACAGTAAGACCGCGGGGTCTTACTGTACTAGTAAGACCGCGGGGTCTTACTGTACTGCTCTATTGAATATTTTGTTTATATCTTTTAGAATAAAACCTCCCTTAATTAAACAGTCCCTATAAACTTATAAAATGAATAATTTTGCTTACCATATCCATTTGCTCTTTAAACCCTCCAAACACTTGATTGCTCTTTACCAGTGCATTCTGGAACTCATCATACTTGTCCGTATAGACCAAGAGTTGGCTCTTCAAGGCAGTTTCAGTGCCTTGCAATTCTAAGATCTTCGCATGGGACTGTGCTAGGTTGACTTTCATGTGTTCCATCTCAGACACAAGCCTTTCTTTCTCCGCTTGGTGTTCCAAGCTAGCTTTCTGGAGTTTAGCATCAGATAGCTGCGTTTCTAGTGCCATCTGTTTTGCCATTTTGTCTACCTGGAATGAAATATATATTTTGATGATTCAAAGATACCTATTATATAAATAAAAAACTAGCAAGCATAAAAATAAAATGTTTACAAGTTTGCTCATCGTTTGATATCCATATCAGAAATAAGTTACATCAAACGGACATTTTACATTTTATAAATATCAGCTATTGGTTGTTACCTGTTGTTCCCTAAGCTGATATTGTTGTACAACACTCTTAAACTTTTCAGTCATACTGATGTTGTCATCTCGGAGCTTGGCATTCTTTTCATTATTCTGTTGCAGCAAAGCTGTGATATCCGCCAATGTGTTTTGGAACTTGCTTTGAGTCTCTTTTCTCCGTTCTTCTTCCTCGCGAATTTTGAGCAGAGATTCTTCCTGCAAGAAATATCTACATTTAACTATGTAATCCAATATATTTGCAATCTGTAGGTATTTCCAATTAGAACAAAAATAACAATGACATTCAAAATTGTTACTTATACCAAATATCTTGAAGAGAAAGGTTTGATTAAATATAGTATAATCAAAGGCTAACTAGAGTGGAATGTTTAGACACCATACTAACAAAACAATAAAAATCAATATATATAATAGATTAAATTATTGCTTGGAATCCCTGGATCCTCCAGGTTATGTTGTATATATGTTCTGCTATTACTTTACTGATGGGATTCAGACAGTTACAGATTCTGTATGAAAGTGTGTGTGAAACACCAAAACACTTTTTATGCAAATGTAAATCACTGTTACACTGCCAAAATTGTTGTTTGACGTTAGCAAATATATGAATGCTGACAACATAACTCTCCTAAAAACCCAGATAATCCTACACTTCTTAAAGAATTTAGCTCAAGACTACTCTATGTTAGAGCAATTCAAAAATTTCTATACAGGTGTATGCAGACTGCATCATGACACTTATTAACTTTATTAGATTGATTTAAAAAGGGATTTTTTTTTCTTAAAATTACATTAGATTATTATATTAATTCATTAACTACAAAAATCATCTAGTTAGATAAACAGATGAATTTGTAAGGGTTCAATATATTGCTCATCATTTCGTTTTTTACTTGTTCATATCATGAGTAAATACTTTTTGCATTATATGTATTGCACCTAGCACATAAATTTCTTCATCAATTAACTGCTCTTGTGGTTTTGTAGTTTAAGAATTCTTGCAAAAAAGCTTAAGATTTGATGTTGTGAAAGTGTCATGTCTGCAGGGCTACCAATCTTTCAACACAATTACATATTTTTTACCTTAATTGCTTTATTTTGTTTCTGTAGCTCACGGCATAGATTTTCAAGCTTTGATTTGACAAGAACAGTCTTATTGAACTCATGTTGTAGCTGGTCCTTCTCCTTTAGAAGCAAAGCATACCGCTTATCTGATTGTTTGATATAAAATTGAAGTTTTCTATTTTCTTCTGCTGTTAGAGTATATTTCTTGCACACAGCTGAGAATTTTTCCTCTATATTAGGCAAAGAGTTCAAAGACTTGAGAAATTGGTCAACATGTTTATCTTCTTTTTTATTACGGTCCTCTCTCCGTGATTTTTTTGGTTGCTCTTGAGGGGGAGCAGCACATGCTTGATCCTATAAAGAAAATGATAAATTGAGTAAGGTAAATATATATTTATATAAACATATTTGAGGGATTTTTGGAAAAATTCTATAAATAAAAATGAATATTATTTAATTGAAATCTCACAAGAATGTAAATTTATGTATTTATTAACTACTAGTTGGTCTAGCATACTTTATCCTGCCAAATAATCTATAATAGTAGAGAACTATCAAGTGTAGAAGATGGCAGAATTTGTGATATTATAATGAATATAATATTTTCTTTATTTTCTTTTCTAATTTTTTAATTGTTTTTGCACTATTCCTGATAGAATAATCTAACAAATAAGGAAAACATTTAAATTGATTGCTGGTTCTTGGGATAATCCAATTAAATATCAAGATTATGTTTTACATATATAGATAATCAAAGATCTACAAAGATATATCACTATGATTGCTTTTCCTTATATATGTATAATACCACAATATCCACGATGACCATTATAAACAGTCTGATGTTTGGCACTCAAAATTGGACATATCTTTTACAGTCAGCTGAATTAATACACTGTTATGTGATGGAGCAGAGAGCGACCACCCACATTTATAAAGTTAGTGTTCAATCATAGATCAAAAAAGCCAATCAAAAGCCAGATAGTAAAAGTCATCCATCTAATTGTGAGCATTGTCATAATAAAGTCAAATCTAATTTAGAAAATTGCTAATAGTTAAATTATAAAATTAAACCTCTTTGGTTAGTATCAACTGGACAACAAATATATCATATATCATTGTTAAATCTTACTTACATAAATGTATAAAAGTGCCAAATGTTATGTCATTGAACCAATTTGATTTGTTCATGGACTCCAAAAATGTGACAAATATTAAAGATGTACAAGTTATGCTCAGCTGATGGAATTTTATGAAAAGTTTTCCTAATTTCAGGTGTAAATTAATTAATAAGAAAACGTGTTCGGAAAAGAAATATCGTAAACATTTTTTGAAGCTGGCATACGGCCAACAAACTTACAGGTTATACATTATCTATTAAGTATCCTGTAAAATAGAAAAACATGCAAATCGATATAACATGAAAGTCAAATTATCATATGTTAGATCTATCATGCAATTTTTGATTTTTTGTACCCCGTGTTTACCGACATTTGATCGCAGTCTATTTATAAATCTTCTAAATAAAATATTTTTTCAGTTATTATATACCAACCTGAACTTTAACATCCGCAGCCTCATTCTCTGGACTCTTAACAGAATTATCATCAATTGTATTTTCCATTTTTATTAATGAAAATATAAAATAGTTCACAAACAAATCGGATACTCAGCATCCCAATTTTCAACGTTAGGGAAGTAAAAATCTTGTAGTGATGGTCAACTCGAGTAGCTAACTCGAGTTGGGCGTAACTCGAAACCACTCGAGTTGAATTCTCTCTGAGGTCGAAAACCGAATAGAACCAACATGGAGCGAAGTTTGCCGATCATTTGAGACTTTAATATAGTCTGTTGTGATAGAATGAAATGAATATTGTCACTATATTTGTTCATAACAAACAAACATTTGAGGTTATCTCTAAATGCGTGTTGTGCGATATTTGTTTTTGAAAAATGCCGGGTCCCAAAAGACTATCGTTAGTTTGAGATGTTTTCGATTCGTCTTCAGGGAATGGACGTGTTACGTGTAAGATGTGTTCAGATACATTTAAATATAAATATAAATACGACCACGCTTTTAAAACAAATCAAAAAGAAGCATATTTATAAGCTAATTCTACCATTGTCGCCGTCGAGGAATTTCAGGGTTCAACATCAACAAATAAAAGTAATATGAGCACTTCGGTCGTCTTTTTTCATCATTCATTTTCTTGAAAATATTGTGATTTAGGTGATTACTGATACAGATTATAAAACAATTATGATCTCGTTAATGTACATACTTGCATTATAATGTAAGTCTGATTTTGAAAAGACTGCTATTATAATTTAATAGTTTAATTGATAGTAAATATGTATTATTTTTAATTAAGATTCGACCAAAAAATAGTTCAATAAATGATTCGATTTCAAACAATAACTTTTTTGTTTCTTTAGTTAGTAGGTATAACTCTCCCAATACATAGGAATTGAAACAGATAAAAATTGGAACAGCTGAGAGATTAATTGGGTAAAAACTCAAAAAAAAAATATTTACTTGTCCATCCAGTTAACTCGAGTTCAACCCGAGTTACGTTGATTTTAACCCGGGTTAACTCGAGTTTTGTTTTCTCCGAGTTGGCCCATCACTAAGATCTTGTATCTATGATATGGCGGTTTATCCTAAAAATCGAATAATTAACATAATCGACTAATTTTACATCGATTGAAAATAATTGTATGGGTTTATTTAACGTTTCAAACAAAAATTGAATTTATGAATTCATAAACAGCTAATGGATTATCATAATAGTTCTTAATATTTGGAATTTGTAAATTTCATAATTATAGCCTAGCATACGCATTTCTGCAAGAATCGATAGTACCAATGTTACAATTTGAACTAATTAGTTGAATATAAATGTATTTATTACAATTATTTAATTTTTGAAATTTTACACTCATAAATGTATTTAAATGGAAATATTGATCTCTATCTTATGTAACATCAAATAATTTTAAAAAAATTTAATGTTAGCAATATCTATATTTTATTTTTATTAATAAAACAAACATTTTAAAATTTCTCTCAGAAAATGAAACATTTTTTATATAGAAAATATTATTATACATACGAATGACCAAGTAATTGGGAAGTTTGTTTATATACTTATTCGAATTATGACATCATGATTGTAAAGCAATAAGTACAGCCCCCCTAGACAAATGCCACACGCTATTTATTCCACAAACGTCACGCTACTGTGTTAGCGTGACTAAAACGGTAGACGATGTGCATAACGCATTGCTAACGCAAATTTCGCAAGAAGCCTCAAAAACCCGTGTAGATGTAACGTTAATTGTCTATGGATAGCGTTTTTTCTGATGTCAAACAATAATTTGTGATGTCAAATTCTATTGACTTTTTTGTTTGAATTTTATCAATTAAATGAGATATAGATATTATTGTAGAGGTTATATATATATATATATATATATATATATATATATATATAACAGATGATTTTATTACAGATATTATTACAGATGATAGACATGATGATATTGCTAGAGTTTATGGAACGGTATAATTTAATATCTTACTATATTTCTTTTTTCATATCTTTATTGAAAAACTTTCCGTATCACCGTTATTGTACGAACTTTGTAACAATATTAACGCTGAAGTTATAAATAAACAATATTATTTTAGTGTCTTATTGTAAGGCTAGTGTATTAAAGTCTTTACTGAAGACCTGGCTTGCAGGGGCCGTTGGTAGGCCTTCCTTATCTTTGAAATGAATCACAGGGACTGAAAGAAGAAAATAAACAACAGTTGTGGAACACTGAAAAGTATTTCGCAACTGCAGAGACAGGAAACAAATAAGTTTTCAAATATGATAAATGTTTTTTTTTAATAATAGACAGTATTGAGTTTATTCAAGTGTTTGTTTTTTTTTAAATTATTCAACTACGTCATTAGTCTTCAATACTTGAGTACATTTTTATACACATATTTACTGACAAGTATAATAATCCTCAACTGAAAAGTTGTTTAGAACACTCGGCAGCATGTATTGCCACGTTTTTTCACCGTATACATTAACACATCTAGGTACTTCATACTTAGACTGATCTATCACTGTGCGTACTCTAGATATTTTTACTAATAATTCTATTTTATTTTACTCGTCAAGTATAATTGAGATATTTTTTTTTTAAGACTGACAAGTTTACAATATTTAACTGTCGTCAGTTTCTTTTATACTTTTTCTTATGTGTCCCGGTAAAATAGTTTACTGTAGCTTATATATAATATTAATATTTGTCTAACGAGTACATATTCTAAGTCTAATCTATACATTGGACAATTCAACATACAAATCTTAGTCTCGAAAGAAATCTCCCTTGAGCCTTTAAGATTTGTGAAGCGTTTTAGGTCGGCACATAAACGGGTAAACTACTTCTGTCCAATCTAAAATTTTCAATAAAAATTTTTCAGTCGTTTTGAAAATTCTTTTGCGTTTTTCAAACCTAATTTGCCGTCTTAGTCTGACCTCTTCGTTTGAAGCAGCCCACAATAATCGCAGCAGCAATTTCTTTTAAATACAATCACAAATTACATAAATTACAATTGTTATCGGTTGGCAGCACAGACTAGTTAGAGATACTCAGCAATTTTGCGTCAATCTAACTGTAGGGTCGTCGGTGACGCTATTCGCGTTAGCGTTTCCTTAGTGTTTCTTTAGCAAAAGATGGCACTTGTCTAACAACTAGTATAACAAAACGTTAGATTCTTGCACTCGTTAAGGAAAACTTTTCTATAGCGTTTCCGCACTGTGACAAGAAGGATTTTGTCTTCCAAATCAGCAGATGGTCACGTGACTTATCACTTGCTAATCATCCCATAGATTTTTTATTTTTCGCAGAGTTTTTGTATTATGTTGCCCAAACCAGGGTGTGGTTAGCATGGAATCCAACATAATTTGTATATACCAACATAATCCTCGGTAATGTATTTATTGATACAAAAAACTATGCACCCTAGATAGGCATAATGACTTTTGTATTCAGTACCAATAAATATTTAAAAAATTCTGGCTGTCAGTGTCAAATCCCAAAGTGTCAAGATTGACAGAAAATCATTCTTCAATTTTGCAGAGAAGTGTTACAAGTGGTGGTGGTGAGTAATATTTTAGTTTTTTTTAACAATAAATTTCAGATGAATTTGTTTCTCTTGTGAATCACTGCAAATTTCCATATAGTAATCACTTCCAATTCTTATTATATTTCGCCTGAGAAAGATCGTAATTATCGCATCTTGAGTACTGTACCGGTCTAACAATCCGTTATTTTTCAACATGTATAAGGTCAATGTGCTTTGACGTCCAATAACGATAGCTGTTGGGCCACTAGGGCTTGGCATGTTATATTTTGAGTAGGTATTGGCGAAAAAAGACATTACGAGTGAAAATTATAGATAGCAAACCACGCGACTCGCGCGCATTGGCCAGACAAAAGAATCACCGTTACATTAAACGCGATTCTCGCATGAATGGTCCAAATACTTTTCGATGGTATTTTTCACAGTTATATTACTGTCATATGAAAAAATAGATAGCTTATTATTTATGGGGCATTATATTTTGTGTTTTTATCACTATTATTTTTATTTAATGTAAAATATTATTTATGATTAGTGAGCACCTGAATCCAATTCCGTATATTAAATGTCTATGTTTATCAGTCCATTAAAGTCAACCACTTATAACACTTCATCAGGGTCAATTTCCCTTCCATCTCGTTTGATAGACTCTCAATATGACTGACTGACTTGCAATACAGGATAGGTCAAGCTAAATGGTTTTTGGGCAGAAATATTGTCGGCAACAAAATCGGTACACATGGTTGCTGCTATGTTATGCAACCTCTTTATCATTGTTAATGGATAACTTTTGAACTTCCAATGATTTAATATTTTTTTTAATCAATGAGTTCAATCATTATTATTACAATCGATAGACGAAGATTATCAGTTTATTGGTTTCCAATAAACAATTTTTATTATTATTATTAGTTAGAAGTGTTTAGTTTATTAATCAATGTAAAAATTACACCAAGCCTATCAGTTTATTTATTCATACAACTAACTATAAAAGAAGTGATAATGGAAAAGTGAAAAAGAATGAAAAAGAAAGAAAAACACATTAAATTTAATTAAATAAGATTAGAGCATAGTTAAGTTCTTGAAATTGCTCAAGATGAAAACTCTTAACATTGTATGGATTCACTATGTGGGTGCAGATATTGTTGAAGGTTCTGAAGCCAAAAGCAGTTCAAACACTTCAGAACGTGGTGGAAGCTTAAATGCCTGTTAAAGTTCATTACAAGAAATGCAAAAGACTGAGGAAATTCTGTTATTTTGTTATTTAAAATGATATTTTGTAGTCTATGCCTAATCACCTGCATTTCTAAATTGTTATCTGAACACCATTGAAATGACTCAATTACTATTGTAATTTCATGCATTGCAAGACCACCAAAATGATAAGTTAAACATATGGTGAGGCTAGGTGTTTCTACTGGTTGGAATGCAGATTATAGGCAGATCATTTGCATCATAATCATAGAGTCCTCATATGTGAAGCAGGTAGTGAAAAGAGGTCAAAAACACTTTACAACAAACAAACGCTTCATAAATTTCACCAATGAAGATTCAATCCTGAACTGAAATCACAAACCAGACATGAATTATAGGACCAGCTTCAAACTATCCATTCTAATGAATGCGAAAAAGGAACTGTAACAAATGTCAAATGACTTAGCATTTTGTGGACTTCTTTTATTGTGGACACTTAAGTGTGTATTTATTTGGTACCTGGTATTATGCTGAATTGATCACTTATTTTAGAACAGTCATGGGACAAAACATGTTGCATATAGTTTGTTTTGTATTTTCTTTCTTTTTGTATATGTATTATTAGAATGTGTCACAGGTCTTTGTTGAAATGAAAGATTCTTTCTTTCAATACAGCCCATTAAAGACTTTGATTTAGCATATCTACGAAAAAACATTAGGTACATTGTATGCAGTTACATCTACCATGAGAGGTATGTCACCTCAAGCTGTCTACACATTGTTAAAATATTGCTCAGTTTCTATTAATTCTGGTACACAATACAATGGCGATTTTCTGAAAATCATCAGATATGACAGAAAGAAGAGCCAGGGTTGTATTGGTGAGTGTTAATGCATCATATGAGGCTTCTAAACCTAGGTACACTTAGATCACAAAGTCCTGGCACTCTGGCTTCTGCCTCTGCAACATTATGGACACCTGTACAATAATTTTCATCTCATCTTCATACAAATTTCATACTCTTTTTTATTGCTATAATAATGACAAATAGACGACACACTTGATCATAAGTGATCAGTCACTTAAATTACATGTGGTTCCTGTGAAATTTGCAGCAAATGTACCAAATCCAATCCACACATTGCACACAGAATACTCATGACATAAAATTTAAAGTAACACTAACCAGTTATTTCAACTACATATCTTACCCTTCACACAGGAATACTTATTTCGCAGTAGGAATACAGTATGGTACCAACGCTGATGACCCTGATCTGCCATTATAAATCTATTATAAACAAAGACATTCCATCCTTGCTTTGTGGTTTGTCTCAATATATAATTAATGATTACAGTAATAAATATCTATACTAATCCTACCATAACATACTATACTATTATAACTATTCTGAAGATATTAAGTATCCTTTGTCATATAAAGTTCGTGAAAAGATAACATAGTAGGTTATCTTTTATTTATTGATGTGTGTTATCTTCAGTACATTGCACTCTGTTTATTTTGTTTCTTTGTAAACTAAACAATCATATAAATTAAATAATAAGGTTGAGATAAAGCTGTTTAATATAACACTTATTTTTAGAACCTTTTGGGAATATCAACCAAGCTAATTAGTTCTCCATTAGGAGAATTATTAATAGCATCACAATTATGTGATGCTATTTAATCATGAACAGTTTTTGACTTCTCATTGCTTTTGTTATTATTAATAACTGCACCCAGATTATGTATTAGTATGGTCACTTCTGTCTTGTTAGATAATATTAATTTTGCCAAAGCCGAATAGCAACTCTATTGCTATCAAATTATGATTGCAACTGTACTATTTAATAGCATCACTGTTGCATGAACTTTATAAAAGTTTAATTGAATAAATGAAAATTCGTTTTTACGAATATGGTTTCTTAAAAGCTGATGTTACTTTATTGCTTCCTTTATTCGTTCCTGGACTTAACTATAGTTTAGTCATATTGCACCTTATTTATAGCTGAAACACAAGCCAAGGCAGACCAAAAATAAAAGATTATATATTAGCAGGAGTGGGTAATTAATGTCTCGAAAGACACTCACAATATCGACAATATTGTGTCCGTCTTTCGAGGCGCAACTTTCGATTGTTTTGCATACAGACGACCCTTGTCTCCTTTTAGTAAACCTACACGATATAATTATCTAATAACTTTTTTATGATGCAGCATTCAACATTCGTGTAAAATAATTTGTTACATTTAAAAGTAGAATAGTGTAGTTTACACCAATTTAACTTTTACCCTAGATGAGACATTAAATACTGACCCAGTTTTGCATTTATTAGTTTTTAACGCTTCACAAGATTTTTAATTAATTAAACAGATTAAATTAAACGAACAGGAGATAGTGTTATTACGTAGCGTCGGAACAAGGAACGTCTTACTTGTTATACTTATACAATTAAATGAAATCACACCAGTTGCCCGAATTTGAATGCCTCAATTTCATAGATGTAGTGCTGCTATATTTACCCCTTTTTTGTATATAACATAATTGATCAATACATATTTTTGCTATTACGAGAATCGCAAATCTTTTTTTTGTATTGATAACTCTTTTTATCTATAAGCTACGTTATAAATTATGTTATAAGCTTAGTTATAAGATTTACTATGCTTTTATAAGCATTTATTTAGTATCATATATTTTTATTTACTACTTCATTTTTGTATGTATGTAGCATGAGTAACGCAACGAGATAAAGCGTTTGTCGTGCGAAAATAACGGTTATATCTTAAAATTTATTCTTTGTATTATGACAGTTCGATGTGATAAATCGCTCTATTTATAGAGTTTATTTTCAGACTCATGATAAAGTCGCAAATGTTTTCATTTCCGTTCTCTAATAATAATACGGAACTCTTAAACTATATGCGCAACGGAAGATGACTAATCTATTGTGTTGAATCAGTTGGTCTTGTAGTGTTTGCAGAAACTTCATTCGTCAGCCACTTTCCATTTTAAGTGCTGACTCAAAAGTGGTGCCTGTAATGAGGTTCAGAGCAACAGCAATGGATAGAAAATTGCGCTTTTATTAAAAATCTGCTGTTTGTTTATCTTCTATAGTTATACATATGTAATAGATAGGTAATTTTTTATTGAATACACCATACAAAAATATACCGTAAAAAAGAAAAAAGGATTTAAAATTGAGAGGTTCTATTGGTGTTGGACAGTGATCTCTTCCAGACAACCTGCTGAAAGACAAGCTACTAGAGAATCGGGGGTGCCAAATATAAAAAGTTAAACAAATGAAAAAAGTTAAATAATAAATCGTACACTTCTCTTCTGACCTAAGAAAAAAAATTACAAAACTCGGTTCGTGCAGAACCGCCTGTCTCTTGATGGCAAGTGGTTTTTCCCAGTTAGGTTGCTCATCAAAAATTCACCCTTTTATTGGATTGTTCATCAGACATGTCGCTAATCGATCGCCGTTTACTTAATTAGCTTTCCTGAATAACGGTACCTTGTAATATATCGGTGGAACGCTCAAAGTAACCAAGACAGGAGATGCCATTGTCTAACATTCCCCTCTGCCAAAGCATAAGACTCGGAATCTTGTACGTTATATAAAACTAGTTGAGCTGCCTTATGGGCTGTCACACAACATTGTGCATGTCGCGGCGAACAGAGCTCCCACTAAAATGCCTATTTGTGCTGTTTTTTCGTGTAAAAAGAAGTCTAACACGTCAAGTATGCAAAAAGATGGTGTCACCTTTCATTTGCAAGTATTATTTTTAAGATTTATTGATTATTTAATTCATAATTTCATGTTTTACAATTCTGCAAATTCAAATTTAACGTCATATAGTCTCGTGAGGAGTGCGGTCTGACGTCATATAGTCTCGTGGGGAGTGCGTGAGCTAGGGTTGAACATTATCATATTTCAATTAATTATGACATTTGACATATAGAATTTGTATAGTTCATATAACAATTTTCTAATCTGGTAGGTATTAATTTAATCAGTAACAGCATCATTTGGTACTCTGCTGTCTTAAATTGCCGATGCCTTGTTACAATAATACACAATTTTACTATTTTTTGATACTTTAACAGTTCTATACATAACGATGTACTAGCAATTATACCATTTAAATTAAATATTTTTATAAGTATTTATATAGGTGCATTATTTAAAACAATCAGTAATGTAAAAATGAACTAAACTCAAACTTCCCTTCAAATCAAGTATAGATGATAAATCAAGTAGCACACTGTTGTTATTCTATCGAGACATACACTTTTTGTACAATACCAAATGGTGAAGGCGCCTTGATAGAATAACAGTTAAGTAACAAGTTTTGTTTCTATTAGCGGTTTCTATATATAGAAATCAAAAAGATGTATGAGGAGGACATTTGCAATAGTTTTTTTTTATCTATCGCGAATTACTCAATCTGTCACTGTTAATCTCATTGTATGTTATTTTTGTTTATAAAAATAGCAGTAATAAAATAGTAACACTTACTTTGTGAGTGTAATTTTGTTAAAGGAAATATAAGAGCCATGCTTAAAAGGTAAGCATCTGTAAACTAGCGCCAACATCATCTTAAAAATTTTAGTTAAAAAATATTATCTTTTTTAATCAGCAGCCCTAATTGATTTTCACACTTGAAATAGGGATGCAACTATATCGATATTTTGGTTTTACGAGTAAATAGGAATGAATGAATGAATGGAATAATTGACATTAATTAAAAATATTATGCTTAAATCTTATTGAATAATAAAATATAATTGACAAACAAAGTAAGTAAACAGAAAATAAGTACGCTTTATTTAATATTGTTTAATAATGACGTCTCGGATTATAATACACTAAAAGGTGCAGTCGAAAAATTACCTAATGATGTAATATTAATTACATCAGTGACCGGAGCATGGGAGTTCACAAAATATTATAACCCAATATAAATCTGCAAAAAAAATTACTCAAAATTATTGCTAACATATTAAGGATAAAAATCAAAAAATTTCGTTTAAGAGATATTGTTGATTGTTAAAGTATTTTTAAGATATTTATCCCTATCTGATATTTAGTTGTATTTAATACGATTAAACTAATTTAATTATTATAATAACATACATGGGAATAATAGAACTAACTGTCAATCCCGTGTCAAAAAACTCAATTATTTTTATAGTGTGTATCAAAACGTGTTTTTCAATAAAATATTTCTTTTAGAAAACGCATTTTTAATGTTATTATAACAATGTCGGTGTTGCAGTATCTAATTTTGATGTAAAAATACAATTTTTGTTGTATCCGCAACTTGGTGTCAATAAAACTTATTTTATTTTCCGGTTTAATAGGACTTCTGTAGCTTCTCATGCAACAAAATTCGTATTTTTACCTTAATATTCAACCAAATAACAAATATGCAGTTAAAAAGACACAAAAATTAGGTAAAATTATTAGATGTTATAATTTACTATAATAAACTACTGAGTATAAGTTTGCATTTTATTAACCTTCGATATCTGTCAATTTTATATTTACTACATACTAAATGTCGAAGCATGATATTTTAATTATGTTGAAATATTAACGCCAAGTTAACATTCATTCATTGAACGAAAGCGATTTATCGATATCATTCTTTTGGGTGATGTCTCGTTACTTCCCACACTTTTACATTTTTGTGTTCGAATAGAACGTCAACGTACATTTTTAAGGTTTGTGTGCGTGAATTTCAAAATTGTGTGTCATGTGTCCATGTGTGCATTTGTAAAAACGTTAAAATTTTCTGTTTGTGTGTGCTGGTTTAGAGTGTAGTAGTAACCTCGCCCCCCGCAAGATAAGACAGAAAAATTTGTTCGAGAAATTTGACTGATGCCTACTCCAGTTCTATTTACTCTGAGGTGGAACGCCATAACCAGATGGATAGTTTGCAAAACTAGCAAATAATATTTTTAGCTGTGTAGTCATTCTCTCTCTTCACTGAATAAAATTTTTCAATAGATACTAATAATACTCGTTATTATTTCTTCACTAAGCATTGCGTGTATCATGGTCTGGAGAAGTTAAGAATTTGATATTCCAGAGACTTTAATCGATCAAAAAATTTAGTAACTGATCTAAATATTCGATGTTGAAAACATTCCATATTAAACTAGAAATAAGAAGTAATTTGTAATTTGTAAATAAGTAATTTACATTTTTTCTTTCCACAGTGACTAAACGCTAATGCTAAGTGGCATTTGTCTAGGCCGTCAGGAGACGAATTTTTAAAACAATAGGCCCTTTGCTATGTTTTTCGTTTTTGGGTAGACCCTCTACTTATATTGAATGTCTATATCCTACTACTTTGAAATTTTTCTAAACATAAGTATATAATATAAATTTTAAAATTAAATAATAAATCTTTTTTCTTCATAAGTACATTTATAAATAATGTATATGTTTTTATATTAGAAGATAGTATAATGTAAGTAAATAGGTACTATCAGTGTATGTTTGGATCCATTTTCGTAGACCCCATTTTCATTTCATGGACCCCCACATTTTTTTTCGTTCAAGTTGACCCCTTACAAGTTGTCCTAGGGGTCGATATAGACCACTTTGGGAATCACTGGTCTATTATATTTATATATATATATATATAGCTCCACCGGAGCGCTTAACCTTTGCTTGCTTGTTTTTTGCTTACTTGTCATAATTTTTAATATTAATAATACTTATGTAGGTATCCTGTATTTTATGTAATAATCTCTTTGCATCATCCATGCACCGAGAGATTCACCGCTTTGAACTGTCAAAAATAAAGGATACATTTAAAGGTGTCTGTTATATCGCACGATATACACTTTATCATATCATCTCGTGCTGAGGATCTGTCCATAGGAAGTATTTTGTTTGTAATGCGTTTGTGTTTACTTTAGTGTTTGTCTTAATTTAGGTACCCATAGCAACGCATCAAACTAGACGTTAATATTGAGGCAAATCTTGGTCGTTTGCAATAGCGGTGATTTTCGTAGTGTTAAAATGTAGAACTTGTTGCTGACTGTTTATTTATGTAACTGTAAATGAAGCAGCATCATTCAATTTTTTTACAGCTATATGCTTTAAAAAGCCTATGGTTTTTCATTAATAAATTTATCTATTTTATCAAGGCTTTACTTATGAAAATTTTAAATAAGTGTCAATAAACAATAAACTAACGTGAATTTGAATCAAAAGAATGTTTTCAGTAGAAGCTAATAAAGTAGTTAGACGAAAGAAAAATAGGTCCTATTGTCAAGGTGTTTTGTTTGTTAATTAACTGACAAGTTTTGTGGTTCAAGAGTCAATGTTCAATTGTAATCCATCTTAAATTGATAGAAAAGAAAATAGTTTAAATGAGTCTTAAATAAAAGTTATTAAAGTTGTTTTATGAAGTTGAAATTTCCTAGGTAAAGCTATTATTAGTTTACTGTTTTTGTTTTGAATGTGTATGATCAATTTATCTTAACATTGATCGCCAATGAACGTTTGCAGTTTCATTCTTAGCAGATTTTTCATACTCTATTACATTCTTAGGTATGCAGTATGTTTCCGAGTAAGTGAAATAATATTTAAAATATATGACTTAATTATTACATGCACTTTGGGTAATTGTCTAAGACTTAAGGATTGAATACTTTCCGAGTTAACTGACACCCCTAGCTAGTTGTTAAAATAAAAGAAATAATGCGTATGCGTATTCGTACGCATCTTCATCTGCAGGGCTGTCAATACATCAAAAATAAGTAAAAAAATAATTTATTTGTTTAGTAAGGGTAAAAACAGCTTGATTCGCGCTAGTATTTTCTCTACAGAATACCCTCTTCTAAAAGATACACACCACTACATATTATTTCGTTAAATTTGTAACATTGAATATATTCGACTTTCTTAACATAATTATAGACTAAAAACGAATTTCACCGAATCTGACTCGTGGTCCGAATTGCGCCAATTCCAACCAATAGAGCATTATATTGGTTGGAACTTAACTTTATGCCTTCTGTATTTTTCTAAAAGCTTTCAACGAATACTTTAACATTTAGACCTTGATATTTAATTCAACTTGCTTACAAGAAATTCGTTATAAGATTCAAACGTTATTCTTCTCCAAAGTTAGTAAATTGTTTGACTGGTGGTATTCTAGGATAAATCGATCGATCGATCGATTTTCATAAAAGTATGTTTCAAAATCGTTTATTCTTCAATATTCTTTTGTATGCTTTCCTTCTATTTCTGTCTCACATCTGTTTTATCCATTCTAGTCAATACATCACACACATCGCCTCATTAGCATATGTCTTGCAGTGATTATCGCTTCACTTCGCTACAGCACGTCCATTGAGTATGTCAGGTTAGTGGCCATTTATTAATAGTAATATTTTGCTAATTTCATCTCACCCGGTGTTCTCTGGACGATGCATAAAAGCTTGTACTTCGCTTGCATATAAATACATGTTTTATACATTTTATCGCAAAGATATATATAAGTATATATATACAATACATACAAAAATACCGCCATTAATCTACATATTTATATATACATTTAGCACAAATATAGCAGTACATTTAGCACAAATAAATAACAGCACATTTTACAAAAATTATAGAACATATTTTTATATCCAACAAGCGACCAAAGTGCACTGCTCTACCTTGCGATAAGGATTTATTGCTGGTTCAGCAATAAATTGCTGAGAACGGGTCCTCAGCTTGTATTCTACCGGTACCTTTTTCGTAAGTTTCAAACTCGTCAAAAAAATAATAATATATATATATATAATTTCGTTATATATGTGTATATATATATATATATATACATATATACGGATATACTAAAAATAAACTCCTATCTGCAGAAAAGTTATTAATCGACCGAAAATAACTGTTTAAAGTTAAACTTCACATTTACGGTGATATGATCTAAAAATTCAATTTCTAAAGTGAGACTGCGAATGAGCCGACCGGTCATGTAAACAGGTCATGCAAGAATTTGCATAATCTTTTTTTAATATAATGTCAAATATTTGATATAAGTGCTATTTAATAATTACATACATATACTCACACGTTTCCCATATGGCAGTGTGCGTGGCGGAGATCGCAGTTTTCCACTTACTACTATCCAAAGATTGGCTGGAAGCTCATTGGTTAAGGGTACTCTTGAATCTGACCTTTCAATATATCACCTATATGGTCCATGTAAGTTCCTCTTCTAGGTCATCCCATTAATACCAACCAACAGTCCCATTAATATTTGCCTTATTTTCTTTCGTTATTAATCATTTTAATATGACATACTAGTATATTGTAACAAAACAAAAAGAGGGAAACCTCCAGCCGTCGTCAAACAAAAGAGCAATTCGTTTGACGTAGTGCGTCAAGCGAATTTGAGTAGATATCAAAATCCCAAGCAAAAAATCTAACTGTCGTATATTTTAATGTTAAAACGCGTTAATCTATTAGCATTGGAAATGAAATCGCCATCAATTAAAATTATTGTCTTTGACTGATATCAAATTTAAAATCTAAGTACCGCCAAGTTATATATTTATGTTCTCGGAAACGGAGTTTACTGTGTCGCATTCACATAATAATGAAAACGGCGGTATATTTACGGGAAATTGATAACAAGTATTATTGCTTCTAACAATTCTCTACATATTATATTTATATTTGGATATTGTTCAAGGAAAATACACATCTATATTATACTCATTATTAAATTATTCCACATCAGGTACATATTATAAGGTTGTATTTCTATGTAATGTAGTTAATCCGTTGTAAAGAGATCATAATTTTCTGACTTTAGTTAGTAACCAATGTTGGTCGAGCCCCCTCAGATCAGCACTCAGCTTTTATCAGCTTACTGCGTGGGTGTTCTGGAGACGTTTCGTGCTTCCTAATGAGGATTCTCAGACTCTCCTAAGGAGAAATATACATTGTAATAATAAGGTTATTCAAGCACGTTCAAATTAAATAAAAATCATATCCCAGGTTTCTATATAATATTTTAGTTTACGTATATCAGGGTAAAAATCACTATACATTTTCGCTAACAAATTCTATTTTTTAACGTCAAACAGGTCAAGTCATTGTTTCACAAGTCTGTGGCGGAACCTTGTACTAGAAAAAACTAGCATGAAAACCA
Organism: Scirpophaga incertulas; assembly: GCA_036419045.1. Taxonomy (NCBI): domain Eukaryota; kingdom Metazoa; phylum Arthropoda; class Insecta; order Lepidoptera; family Crambidae; genus Scirpophaga; species Scirpophaga incertulas. The sequence continues at coordinate 15,093,660 of CM071628.1, read as the reverse complement.
GCAATTTTTCTCTTTGTATTGTTACAGAGTTGTGCATTAGAAACTAGCCTCAATGGAAATAGACTTTATTCCATGTATGTACACACGGCAACGCGTCAGACATTACATGTCAACCTAGAGATACCTCATAGGCGCTCGTAATAACGGTGGTTTTCATAGTGACTGAACTGAACTTTTAATTTTTAGAACTCAATAGTTACGTGCCAAATATTTTGACTATAATAATTAACATAATGAAGCTATAGGTTTTATATAAGGTGAGCTTGTTTGAACTTGTAAAGGAAGTTGGGTTCAGACTATTTAATTAAGGCCAGCTTAAATACTGACTCTGCAAAAATACAGGGAGAAAAAAAAATAGTCCTTGCTGGTTTTCTTGCTGGTTCTCTCCAGTACAGTCTCCCGCCGTAGGCTTGTGAACCAATGGCCTTGTGAATCTTTGACGTGCAAAATTAATTGCTTAGATTTCTGGTTCAGTAACACTTTTTTTGTATAATTTATACATTTCTCCATAAATGTGCCTTTAGGTTAAGCCTAAAAAAGCTCGGTCAGCAATGTCTTTTTCTGGTGTTTAAGTGACAAACTTAAAAGTTGGTATTGATTTGTATTATAAATAAATTTAATACAGACCACATAGATTACGCCAGTTAAGAGAGGCTTCATGATATACACCAATGCTATGTTCTTCATATAATTCTAATCTGCAAGTCGGCCAGGCTCATATTGTTCTTACGAGACAATAAGCTTAGTCTCGCATAAATTGCACGTGTTAACAATTGCATTTGCTATGTTAATGACTTTCCTTTTGAGTCACTGTTGCGTCACTGTCAGTGACAAGCGACATCTGACGAGGTGTATGTTGATGTCGTCATTTGCTGGAGAATTTACTCTTGTGTATATGTGTGTGTGTGAGGGTGTGTGTGTATGTATGTATATATATTGATAAACCAGCAGACTGCCCACCTGAAGGTAAGTGGTTATAGACGCCTATAGAACATGTGGTTCTTGTGAGTTTTTTCGCAAATCTGCAACCCCCCATACAACTACAGTGTACGTTGCCAACGCGACATAATATGTAGTCACAGGACTCAGTATTATACTGCTTCACGTCGGAACACAGCAATGCGAACACTGTTATTTTGCGGTAGAAATAAGTTTCGCCGTAGTCAGTTAAAGATAGTATTTTATTAGAAATTTTTACATTTTAAATTTTTACAAACAAATGATATTGTTATTTATATCTAAAAAAGTTAACTATTTTAATGTCGAAATGTGAAATTTCCATAGAAACGTACATCCCCTATTTTTACCCCCTTTACAACAAAATTTTATAAACTTTAAATGTAATTTTTATTTATCTATACTTATAATAAGTTTGTAGAGAGGTCAATTCTGTACATGAAATATTTCCAAAATAACTATCAGGGGGTGAACGATATTGATGCCAAAAATGTAATCAGTAAAATTTTTGTCTGTCTGTCTGTATAACCGTTATAGAAACAAAAACAACTCCACGGATTTTAACGAAACTTGGTACAATTATTTTTCATACTCTTGAGCTGGGTATACTTTTCATCACGCTACAATCAATAGGAGCAAAGCCGTGATTGGGAAAACGGAGAAGTTATTGCATTTTTAAGCTTCTGTCGCGTGTGCAACCTTATTTGTTAAAGCTACACAGAAATCTTGTATGACTGAAATGTTCTGCTTAAAATTATATAAAAAATATCTTACGACAGCATATGTCTATCTTTAATCTTGTATGACTGAAATCTTCTGCTTAAAATTATATAAAAAATATCTTACGACAGCATATGTATATCTTTTATGGTGTAACTCTTGAAACTGCTAGTTTGAAGCTGTCTGATTAAGTTTGTCTACTCTTACGTTTATAATACTCTCAGTCATTAAAAATGCTACCGAAAATTACGATTCCACGCGGACGAAGTCTTTGGCTAAGCTAGTATCTAATAAAAGCCTAAAAAAGTTATAAATTTCTAGCTTTAAAAAAGATATATCTGTGTACAAAATTTCATTTAAATCTGTTCAGTAGGTGGTGGTAGGCGCAGCAGACAGACACTTACTTTCACATTTATAATATTTAATAAGGTTTAATTTCCTATGAGACTTACAAAAAAAATATGTACTGCCCAAGTCCGTCGTACGTATTAATGATTACCTTATCACATGAAAGCTGGCTATCGCAATGAGTAATTTCGTTTTAGTTATATTCGTAGGAAACGATTAATCATTGATATTATAAATGCGAATGTTTTTGAGAATGGATAGATGTTTGTTACTTTTTCACTCAATTTTGGTATGGTAATATATAATTATCCAATTTAAAACCCAAGAAGAAACCTCCGGAAAAATCGAACGAGTTAAACGGATTCTGATGTAATAATAATACTAATAGGTACCCTTTCACACAGCAGTCGCGAGACTTCACTTAAACCTTAATTCTATTCTTTTTTTTTTTTTTAAGTTTCTGCATGCATTATTTTTGTGTCCCCGTACCTATAAGATTAATTTATATTATGTCTCGTGTCTGTTAATGTGAATAAAGAATTTGGAATTGGAATAATATGGTATTGAGGTGGTTGGATTCCTGGGGAAAGCAACACCATAATTTTAACTGTGGGAAAATATCTGTTTCCTATAGGAAAATATTTCTTATGACGCTAATCGAAGCTACAGGTGGAAAGCGGTAATATATATTTTAATGTTAATTATTTTTTGCTTTCCTCTATCAGCTTCACCTACATAGGCTTACCGACATTTTTATATTTTCGGCTTATCAACAACCTACGCTACAATAGTCACCTATTTCGTAAATATATTTTTCCGCTTTATCTACCACTTACATCATTTAAGTCATCATAAGATAGATTAAACATTTTTTTATTTTTGTTGCCATCTGATCAACTACCTCCTTCACCATAAGAGGCACCTTGCCTACATCAGTCAGTCACTCCTTTATAAATTAAGATGCTAGTGAAGCATCGCGTGAAGCTAAATGTCCGAGTTAAACAATATATCATTTACTATACTTTTAATGGTAGCATACCTACTACGTAAGGTTAACGAACGCTATCAATAATTAAAGCAAGCGTGCCACTAACGACGTATCCCATTAATGGTTCGTTCAAACACCACCAAGTATCATTGAACCTTAGCTTAAATCATAACTTTGTAAACAGCAAACTCGGCAGTCCAGACAACAACAACAAAATTGAAGCTATTTACATTTGTATTTTACTTACGAAAATAAACCCTATGACGTAATATTTTTTAGGTTTACATTTGCTAAACTCAACGTCATTATGATATAAAAATACTGACCAAATAGATTCCGTTTGTTCTAATTTATAGTTTTTTATAGATTTATAGTTCATTATCGTGTAGTGTTTACATAAGATCGCACACGTGCCTATATAAGTATTTATAAATATAAATAATCGGCATACATTGAACTCTGATCGAATAACTCTTATCCTGTTTGAAAGCAATCGAAGCGTTTGTACAGTAACAAGATAACTCACAGACAACTCAACAAAACAATTTATTTCGCTGACCGTCTGCGTCGTCTTGAGATGCTTCTTTAACCAACTTTGTTATTTAGCAATGACTTGTATACACAATTTTAATATTAGTTATCTCACTATATTGATTATTAAACTACCGTTCTTAAGTATGAGTATAATTAGTAAATAGTATAATTAATATAATATTGTACCCGTAAGATACACACGACAAAATACTCGTTTGTACCTTCTATCAAAAATCAGAGGCCAATGATCATAAAATGGAGCATTATTATTATTATTAAATAAATTGATAAATATTTTTTACACTTACACCAATGATTGATTTGTTGTACATTAAATCATTAGGGAATATTGTCAATTTATTCAATATCTATAGTTTTGAAATTATATTGAATTTTGCGTACAATTTTTTTTACATATTTATACATTACTTGCTTCCGCCCGCAGCTTCGCCCGCGTGAAATTAATTTTTGTCAATCCTGGTCTCTTATGTCTAAGGTACCAAGATTCATGGTCTTATCTTCAATTCCACCTCTATTTCACCCCCACACTGCTAAAAATTTCAAAATGCTAGAACAAACGATTTATTGTTTCTTATGACGTGATATTTGACGAACTTGCATGCTAACTTTCAACCCTTATTTCACCGCCTAGCTGGTCGAAATTTCAAAAATGCTAGAACAAATGTTTAATGATTTATCAAGTGCTTAAATATAAAGTTTCATGGTTTTATCTTTTACAATTAAGAAATCCCATACAAACTTTCAACCTCTACATCCCTTTTTTTTCGAAATAAAAAGTAGCCTATGTTCTGTCTCAGGGTCTAAAGGTTGTCTGTACCAAATTTCATCAAAATCGGTTGCGAGGTTTAAGCGAGAAAGCGTAAGACAGAGTTACTTTCGCATTTATATTATTAGTTGGGATATAGCACATATACGAGTATATATATCAACACAACAATTTTATCGAATAATAGTTTCATTATACCCAAACCCATTATGCCCAAAAAGCGTTACCTTAGCATTTGTATATATTTTATTTTGCATATTCTATGGACCCAGCCCAGTCGCGCTTTTATGTCAACTTTCTTAGGTATATAATGACGTACTTTATGCTGTTATTATAGATATGATTTATGAAGTTATTGTGTATTTGGGGTTTTTTGGTGTTTGTTTATTTGTATTCGGATTATTTGATTAATCACCATTGTACAGTCAAATTTTCATTTAATCAATTTTTTAATTTAGATATTAAAATAATATTATATGTATATTAATATCAAATTATATATTTATAAAATTACTCACAGAAAATATGGTTAGTTTATTGTTTAGTGTTTATTATTTGTGCTTTTTGTTTTATGTTATTTCATTCATTTTTTTTATTTTTAATTTTGTAAATGCCGTCCGCGGAAGATCAGCGTCGTGGTGTACGCCCGACATATGCTGAGCGGAGACCATTTTGGTAACAAAATGACTTGTATGCATGTTTGTCTCTTTATTTTCCGAACCGTTATTTTGCTTACCAAATAAACGTTTTTCTTTCTTTCTTTCTTTATAAATATATTTTCCTAATAGGTGTATCTATTTAGGGCTCATTTTAAATAATCGATAGAATACATATTGATCTATCAATATAATAACCCTGTTAATTTCTTTTTTCATACTGAAATTGCGGTGTTATTGTCTTAAGTGAGTCACGATTGTGATGGAAAGAACAATAGATTTGTATATCTATAATATCTATCTAGCTGCATTATGAAAGTCAGATTTTTTTCCAGATTCCAGAATGACTTCAACATCATTCAACGTGGGTCTTACAGACAACACGCGGCTGTCAAGCCGGGTGCTCCGTCCTCCGGGCGGCGGGCACACCGACATCTTCGGTGGGGACCCGGAGCCTCCACGCGGCCGGCGCCTCGCCCCCTCCGCTGTGGTGCCATGTATGTATACATCTTTGGCCTAAACATTATTAATGTTCCTTAAGTCTCTCTCAACAAATAATTTTACGGACTGGGTGCTGTCCCCTGCGCGGCTTGCGTCATTTCGCTAACTCATCTGTGATGCTTAAAATGTTTGATCTAAACCTTGACATCGTTGTACTTTCGTCGCACAGTCGTCATGGAACTGATGAGCTGAGTTCTCCACCTCGTGGTCTCCACCCACCGCTGTGGTTTTTTTTTACTATTAGCTATGTAATGTAGAATAAGCTTTAGTGATAAAATTTACAGGATCTATACATCTCTGTAGTGTCACCAAATCCATTTTACAGGCATTTCATATACCCAAGAAAAATGTTCATTTTTCCAGCACAAATACAGGAGCCAGCGAAACCGACGAACGGCACAGTGGAGCCGGTCCAGAATGGACAAGCGACTGAACCACAGCCCGAGCAGCCCGCGCAACCCGAAGCAAGCGTGCAAGCCGAACCAGTACAACTGGAGGCAAAGGAAAGTCCCGCCAAGCCTGAAAGTCTCGCTAAACCTGAAAGTCCCACCAAGCCTGAAGTACCCGAGCAACCCAAGATTGAACCCCCGAAACGCGTACGCGTACCCCCAGGCGGTTTCTCATCAGGTCTTTGGTAAACTAGCTTGTAAGCCAGTCAAATTGTGCTCGGATGTAATTGTCGTGCCTTTATTGTTCAACGCTATATGAGCTTTATTTTTTTAATTTGTAGATAAGTATTTGACTATCAGACTTTCAGGGTTGGTAGCGAAAGATTTTTTCTATAGTGAAATGTTTTGTTGTATGTTTAAGTATGCAACAGTTAATCCTACCAAAATTAGATAAATAAATACATACATACATAAAATCTTTTCAAATTGACGTCAATATTTCTTGCTTACGACAGATAATGTCTATTCTTAGTTGATCTTAAAACATCTTGAAAAATACAGTACAATACTTAAAGGTTTAAATAAAACTACATTTCACTGTAGACAAACCTTTCTCTTGTATTGAGCTGTGCTATTTGGAATGTAATTAAAATTTGGAAACGGAATATTCTATAATCACGGGTTGACCAATCGGCTGAATCTGTCAAAATCTTTGTTATAAATGTACTACATACTAGATGTGCTAATTGGAATATTGGTTAAGTGTTCTAAAAGTTAATATGACGTCGACAACGTTAAAAGAAACACGGAAGCAAAAATGTAATTATAGGCTCCTACAAAATTTTTAACCAAGTATGTTCTGTATATCATTAGAGTTTATATGAATGACCAAATCGCTTTTGCCCCACGCTGATTGGTCAAGCTGTATTTTGATATTCCAGTAAATAAAAAACTATAATGTTTAATCCTCGCAAGCCATTTATTTACTATATAATGGACGCGTGGTTTTATTTACTTAGTAAATAGCTTTTTATTTTAATCTTGTGTGTCAAAGTCATACTGCTAATGCTATGTTGACCAAACTCTATTAGAACTAAGATTTGTCACAATTGGCTTTTTCTAAATCACACATTACATAATAAAAATTATTAGTTTATATTGAGCTCTTATATATTGTCTGTAAGGTATAAGTTTTCATAGTTGACTGATGGTTTTAATGGGTTACGTTACGTTATGAGCTCTAATGGTTGGGGCCAGTGCATACCATCATGTTATTCGTATTCTAAGCAGCTTAGAATTCATTCGAAGGATGATAAAATAGTTTATAAAAGAAATGCCGAATGATCTGCGCTGACCCTAAAAGTCGTTTCGATTCCTTCAAAATCTTTGGCCAAACTTTTTATATTCGACTGATATGTACCTCCTATTTAATGTACTTAAATTATGTCTCAATATTTTGCAATGATGACTAGCATTTTGTACGCCTGGTTGGCGCTGTATGATGATTTTAATTGTATTTTTATATGAATCACGGTACTACGTTAGAATGTGTATGAATTTATCTCAATAATGGATATTAATAAATGATGATCACTTATTGGTTTTATTTATTTATAAAGTATACTTAGCAACCCTCGCGGCGTTGGTATAGCTGAGCGTTCGCGCAATAATTCATTAGGCCTATGTAATTTGAAGTTTAATTGATAATTTTATAGGGTGTAATGAAATTTTTCTAGGGTGTGTGATTTGCCACGTTTCATAGGCCATGGTGCTTATTTACTATCCAAATGTATTTTCAAATATCTTGCGAAACATTGCTTTGAGGTAGGATCTCATTCCCAAGATCTAGTAACGGACAGTCCCAATGCTTAACTTTGTCAGTGTCTTTCACTTTTCCCTATCCTTATTCTTGACTTTAAAATGAATTGATAATGCATTCTTGAAAATTGCTAATAGGATTGTACATGTTTCTATAAGATCAACCGTGAATAGAATGTAGAAAATGAGACTAAATACGGACCCTTCGGTATTCCTACAGTTACAGTATTTCTTCATCAAATCTATGGAAATCTGAAAATTTTTTAGTTGTATTACGATATTTATATCGATATCACGGTACATCTCGTTTCTATTTTTTGGCTCTAAAGAGCTGAAAATCCGTGTCCCGGATGTGAAACATAACGTACTCCACCAAGTGCCATGGAAATTATGTTGCGAGTCGATACCGGCCTTTTTTTTTTTGTTCCCCTGAGGAAAATGCATTAAGTTGCATACCCCGGCTGTGGCGTTATGTGGGGCTCTCATCCCCAGAAAGGGGAGGCCTACCCACTAAAAACCTCGGGGATGGAAACACCGAGCGACTTCCGGGAACCCCCAGCCTCCGCTCCCCTGTGCCGCATCCGCGGGCGCGATCTCCTCGCGCCCACCGATGACCCGCGGCGGCGCCGCTGCTGTGCTACCGAGCCCGGCGCCACCTCCTTCGAGCGGGATCAGCCATCTCCTGACCCGGCTCGGCGGCCTCCTGGAGCATCACTGCTTCACAGAAGGAGGCCACAGCCCTCCAACCTCCCTCGTTCGCCAGCATTGCCGCAATCAATACCGGCGGAGACAGATCTCGCTCGATCTCTGCGACCAAGACTCGGCGCTCGGAGGTCCAAGCGAGGCACTCCGCCAGCGTGTGCTGGGCCGAGTCCAGGTCGGATGCGCAGTGGTGGCAATGTGTCGATCCCTCCCGTCCTATTCGACACAGATACTCACCGAAGCAGCCGTGCCCGGTGAGTATCTGAGTCAATCGGTAGGTGACCTCCTCCTTCCCGTGGAGCCAAGCTTCGAGGTGCGGGAGTACGGCACCGACGGCCCGCTGGCGCGCGCAGATCTGTGATTCGAGGTGCGCACGCCAGGCCGCCACAATCCTTTGGTGCGACTCCCGCTTAGGCACTTCGTGAACAGGTTCCGGGGCGCTCCCCCCATCGCTCGCGGTCGACACGCCGCGACGCATACGTCGCCGCGTATATGTCGGCCAGGATGTCGAATGAGGGAGAGCGTCCCAGAACCGTCGCCGCCTCGTACGAGATGGTACGGTAGCCTCGTACGATCCGTATGGCCATTATCCGCTGCAGGCTCCGTAGCAGAACTCTGCAGCGGGGGACCTCGCGACGGTCCTAGTGACCTAGCGGCTAAGAATGAAATCGGCCAACCCCCAGGAAAGGGATCGTCGCTAATTCACTCTATGAAATTTTGTATCTAAAGGGGAGTAAATAGGTTTTAGAAGGGTCGGCAACGCGCAAGTGACACCCCTGGTGTTGCAAGTGTCCATAGGCTACGGTAACTGCTCACCATCAGGCGTGCCGTAGGCCTGTTTGCCACCATCGTGGTATAAAAAAAAATCTATGTACAGAAATAATCCTACCGAATTAAATGACTACATAGTAAGTTAGTTTTGGCAGATGTCATATACATAGTTATTCGACTCTAGGTGCTTGTGTCGGGCCTGAAAATAATTAGTATCTCAAAAATTAGCATTCACGAAAATTTCTCTCCTTACTAACACTATTAACACACATGATAAGCAAGAGTTAATTATTGCACAATAAGGATTCTTGAAATATTCCGGCACATCTGGTTAATTTATAAGTTGATATTGCCTAATAGATTCTCACTTGAGTTTCTGTCATAGACAATTATCTTTATTTTACTGAAACCTTTTTAGTATTTGACTATGTTTGAATAAACGATATATATTATCGTCAAAACCATAAATGTCAGTTACGTAATAGAAAATGGCGTTATAAATATCAGCAATATGGATCTATATCCGTGATTCTAGAACCAGAAACAGCACAATTATTGTATAACAGAAAACTTAAAAACATAATATGTGGTTTAACAGCTATCGAATCAAGTAAATAGTCTCAAGATGGAATAGCATTCCCAAATCCTATTCATAGAATAATACCATTATACAAACTGTAAGTAACATAAATTATCTCAGCAGTCACAAAAACTCTACACTTCTATGTCTCTTTAAGAAGTTTGGGTTTTGTACCATAACCTCATTCGTTAGTAGTATACCTTAGGTTGTCTTTGGTTCCTTAAGATATCTACTGTAGGATCGGTGTGGTCAAATAAAGGTGCATCAAAATATTTTTAGAACTAATTCATTAAATGATGGTCTTATAGGACTACTGGTATCAAGAGAAATAGTTTAAAATCTTTTTGGAACAAACGCATAAAATGTGTAATAGACTTATGATCTAAATTGAATTACTAACTAAAGTTAACATCACTGTTCACCAAATCATCAAAAGCAGAACAACACGAAAAACATATAAACCCTTAAAATGGAGAGTGGACGCCAGTCACGTTTACTGGGACGCTTGCTCGGGAAGTTGCGGGGTGAACACAGAGATAGTAATTTGGATAAGAATTTTTCCTTCACCTCCAATGTGTAAGTTTATTAATCTTCTTCTTTTATATATACAAGTTTCTTAGGATTCATTTCATCTAAAAGTAATGATAAATCTGAAGGTGGAAGCAAGCTTCACTTGGATTCATCAGCAACTGAAAACCCTGATATATGTATCAGTCGCAAAACGGTGCAAAATTTTATCAAGGTTGAAAAAATTAAAATGGTTTGACGTTTTGTTAACACTCGTTACGTTTTGGTCTACTCTTGAACCGTTTTTATTTGATAAATGATAACCCATACATAACTTTAAATCTTCTTTGCGGGAGTTATGTAACAAAATTTGTTCCGTCTATTTAGATTGGATCGACCATATTGATTTTTTAAGTACCCAACGGTAATGCCGTTACTACTACTTAAAAAACTAAAAACACCACCGATACCGCAAAATATATGTTTATAAAAAATGATCGCCATCGCCACTGTCATCTCGAAAATGTCTCTTTTTATAATCGACTATTATTCTCTCCGAATGGTAGTAGTGGCTGATGTCTAACCAAAGTAATAAATTATTGAACCTAACTGGTCGCTAAATCTTATAACACTAGTGCTGCAATTTTCATTGGTTTAAACCTTGTTTCCTCCGAGGTTTAACCTTAGATTAAAACAATGTTTTATCTATGGTTTAAACCAATGTAAAGACTGAACTTACTAAAAAAATAATTGTTTTCGCAGAAAACACATTACAACACATTACAGATATACTAGCTGTATCGTGTAACTCGTGTTATTTTTTCGAAACTTTTTTCACCTATTCTATTCATGAATATTTATTTGCAACATTGAATATTATTTAAAAACTTTAAATAATTAATAAATTGTAGGATAATGTATATTTCTGGATATATAAATAAATAATTAGGTATATGTTCATTTAATCAACCAACTTCATCAATTAATACCTTATTTTAAACATAAAAAAGGAGTTATAAACATTTCGTCATCATGGATAATAATGTATCCACTAGTATAAAGTCGCCTTTTTATACTATAATATTAGTTCATAACCTTAAATGGAGAAAATATTTTCATCTATTTCACGGTAAGAGAACTGCTGCCCCCCTAGACAAAATGCCTTTCTATTTGCGTTTTCTATAATAGATAACATAAAAAATGTATGGAACTGACATTTCCAGTAGAAACGTCACGTGACTTGATGACGCTGATAGAAAACTCGCAGACAAAATGTAGTTTGTGACGTAAAAAATAGATACGGTTCTATTCTATTTCTACTCAACTAAGCGATTGCTCATACCCAATAGGTGGTGGTTAAATTTCATCAAAATCATTCGTTTTGGAATGAAAGCCAGAAAGACAAGAGTTACTTTTGCAATTATAATATTAGTATGGATCTTTAATTTGATAAACTTTTTATATAATCTTGATTGTATAAATATTATGTCATTTTGAAACAACCGCAAGTAAACAAAGCTAATTTGAATTTAATACTGACAATCGCTTTTGTAATGATTAATTGTAAATCTCATACTTACCTCTAAATAAATGTCTACGCAACGATTTTCAATTTCAAATCCAAAATTTGTTTAATTTAGTCCTAATTAATGTAGGTAAATAATTGTGAAGTACGCACGTTTGAAATGTTTTGAAGTTCCTCCTAAGGCATTTTTTCTCTTTAAGCAAAGGGAATTAAGGCGAAACACGGTAGACACAGCCATTCTATCAGTAGATACACTTTGTCTAGCATTTTTCGATAGAAAACGCTTAGTCTATTATAATAGTAGAAATAGAATAGAAGAGACGCGCGTGCTTTTTGTCTAGGGCTACTGGATATTGGTAAACTAATGTTTTATACAACATTTACAAAATGTTGCCATGCAAAAAAAAATTGTTATACTTACCTTTTGTGTTACAGTATCTAGCAATTAAGTATTGTTAGACATCTTATATAGGTTTAATTTGTTATTGAAAATGCTTAAGTGGCACATTTTACAGAGGGAGCATGGTAGGTGGGAGTATATCAAATGACGACGACTACGAGACACCTAACGTCACTACCAGCACGTCCAGCGCACACATTGACGACTGCCAGTTCGCAGCCAACATCGATTTGAGGTGGTTACTGACTTTCATAAAACATCAACTTTGTGTGGCTGACGAGAACTGGATTGTGTCCAGTTTATCTTATTAATAAGTTTACTTGCATAACTTGTAGTCAAGTACAAGTCATGTCCAATTAATAAAATGGTTGAAGTACCTATTCAAGTTTCGGTTATGACACTGATGTGATAATAATTATTTATCATACGTGGTTATAATATCTTCGATACTTAACCTATACGGCCTAACTTTTGAATCACTTATGAAATTAGAAATAAAGAAAAGCCGTCCAAGCTGCCATACACATATCACACGAAAGTGGCTATAATGATGAAACCTAATAGACATTTTTCTCTAGATATGGTGGCCAGTACCTAACCCCGGAACAATTACCAGAATTTTGCAACCAGCTTCGTCACTTGGTGAAAGTGATCAGAAACATACAATCCTACTCTCATATCACAGGAGAATATCCAAGGTACTTCTTTACGAACTAGCTTTTATAACCCGTAATAACTCTTTTAGTCATTAAATGAAAATGTCATAATCTTCCTTTTTTCGTTAATCTTCCAAAACCAAAAACAAAAAGCACGTAACGCACCGCGCAACAACAACGTAATGAACACGCTAGAGGGTGTCTTTTCTTGTCAGCAGAACAAGAGCGAGCGGGCTGGTCAACTACTACACCACCATATGTATCGAGAGCATGAGTACCTAATATAGCTTGATAACTGCTGACACACAAACTAGCAGTTCTGACTTATTAAAGTTTACTAGCATTAGTCTTTCGAAAAGTAATGTTTTAGAGCAATATCAATAGTTTTAGTCTTAGTTTTTTCTCTTTCAGATTCATTAAACAATTAAGATCTGCCGACTTGTCAAAAGATTTATTTTTGGATTTAACATAGTTTTAAGTCAATTTGATCCTTTACACTTTTTCGCTTTTCCCTTAACCCTATCTTTCTTAGCTCTGAAATGAAATACGAGATAAACAATGTAAAGAAATGAATATTATTGGGAATTTTAGTATTTATTAATTATGTTAAGGTCTACTTACAAAGATCAAAGCGCCTCGTATTTATTAAGTATAAAATTCTGTATGTCTTTTGATAAGCTTCACTTATTCATGTATAGTGAGCTGGAACGCAGACTTGAGCAGGAAGCCCGTGAAGTTGAGTCATTGGCTGCTGAGGCCCGCAATGCTTGCGCCGTGGTTACCAGGGTTCGCACGCAGAGGCGAGCTGTGAGGTCACTCAGGAAATATCTGGTCACACAATTGTCAAATCTGAAGGAGACAGGTAAGTCACGATCATAATACGCTTATTTATTAGGTCATTAATGAGGGATTGTCCGAGTAACAGATTTTACAAGATATTGTTTTACAAATAAAGTGATATAAGACGTTATTATAGTATAATTTTTTGGATAAAAGCGCCACCTGTTTTTTTTATTTCATAATGTTTATTATAGCTCACGCAACGCACCTAATCAGGTGTGTTTTTCGCACTTGCCACATAGACCGTATAGATTAGTCGATGTAGATAGAGATTCCCAAGGTGGTCGATATCACTTGGGTTCGATTCAGTTTCAGGGGTCAACGTAAACGAAAACTGATTTTAGGGTTCCACGAGGAATAAAAATCGATCCCTATTAAATTAACACAAGTTCTTATTTAAAACTTTCAAATGTATTGTCTATGTTGTGTTACGTATACTAAGAATAATTAATATTTGCAGGAAATAGCATTGTTGTAGTAATGTAAAGTGTCAAGTTCGTATAAGATGAAAAACTCAGCAAGTTTGGACAAGTTTGTGCAAAATAATGAGTTCGGGCGTACGTCTTTCACGCGCGTTTTAACCTGCTCTCTATTTGTCGCTTACGCGTTCTTACCGAATTCATGATCAAGTCCAAACATATTCCTGATATTTTATTATTTAACAAGCTTGCACTTAGCTAGATTGGTAGATAGTCACCAGGTTCATCCATCACACTCTTTTTTATTTTCTCTTTGCGAATTAATACTTTATAAAGATAATTTCCTACCTACTTAAAATTCTTAAAGTACTTAATTTGTAATTATCATTACAAATTAAACATTTTAATTTACTCAAGTTGGTTTTTTGGTCCTTATTTCAATAGTTAGTAAGATATCTGCGTAAATGATACCTCAAAAGAAAGAGTGACAATCAAGCATGTTTTCAGAAAGGTTTGCATAAAGAAAACAATTTCCGTTTTTTTAGATGACTTTAAAAACGTATTTTTTAAATTTTAAATGTTGTTTCGAGAACTTCAAACTTCTGTAAAAAAAAATTATCGCAAGCCATATGCTTCGAACTTGTTTTGCTAGATTGTTTACACATTACTTTAATAAAATAAAACACAATACATTTATCGCTTAATCTGTCCATTAATTAGCAGAAAATTGTAAATTTTTGTAAAATTTACAAAAATCACAAAAAATGTGTAAAAAGAAGTATCAGACTTCGTCTAAGACAACCATGGCTTAAATGGTTCTAGATTGTCTGTACTTACTTCGCCTTAAAGCTTTGCACCCCAGCTTCCATCATTCTGTATATAGTAATATAATTACAACCTCAACGTCCACAGCTTTGTAAATTAGCTATTACAATGTATAAATATAACATTACAAAGAAAAAGTGTCTACGTCAGAGGGCCTAGACAAGATACCTTTCGATAGTCGTAATCGCATCGCTAACATAAAAAATGTATGGTATTGACATAACCACTCGGAAAGTCAAACGATCGGTTATGTCAATACCATACACTTTTTATTTTAGCGATGCGATTACGAAAATAGAAAGGCATCTTGTCTGGGCCCTCAGGTGATCGATTCTCACACAGTTCGACTAATTAGAACATGTCTTGTCTTGAAATTTTTAAAAATAATTGTAAATTTCTAGAATACAAATAAATAATTAAAAAAAAATGTTTCGACTTGTCGGGATTCGAATAGATAACGCATGGATATTTTATTATCATCTAGACGCTAGTATATATAAAATTTATGGTGTAAACTAGCACCTGTTGTACATACTTGCGTAGCATTGTAAGAAGAGCCTGCGCGATTCGGAACGTTTTTTGCCCGCTGTCATCTTTGCGTTATCTGTCAAATTCAATATACTAATCTGTGAATTCAATTATATTCACAGATTAACATATATGTAGCTAGATTATATTTTGTTTTTTTGTGAATTTTTGTATTTTGCGGATTTTATTGTTGTTTGTTTGAAAACGTTTTCTTAATTACTATAATTATTCTCATTAAAATGGGAGATAGTCACAGAGTTTGCGAAATTTGCGGTGTGAAGGAGAGAGGCCTTAAAGATCGTCTATACTTCGCAAGATTTCCACTTAATGAAGCTCGGTAAGTATTCTGGTTCATTTATCCATATTAAAAAGCCGTCATAAAGGCAAAATAGATATATTATAAGTAACAACTTGACAGGGCTTATTAATGAAATGTAAGTTTTTGTTAATTTAGTTTATCTGGACTTTACTTCACTTCACAGCCTCATCAAGCATTTTTATTACCTATTTGCAAGTAATTACAACAGGTTTTGGATTTTTAACATATGTGGTATCACTTACATGTTGTCCACCTTATACTTTATGCAGGCAGTGTTAGAAAGGTGTAACCCCTCAATCGATAAGCACTAGAAATCTCAATCACTGGCAAGGAGGCGATTTGTTAGTTGTCTACGTAGTAACTAGTGTCTGGAAGATAGTCATAATTTGACTTAAATCTGTATATTATATTGTATCTTTTTGTATTTTTAGTTGCAAAGAATGGTTGAAAATAATTGGTAAGCCTGACTTAATAAACATGCCATTGAAAAAATTAAATCAGTTAAGAAGAGTATGTGAAAATCACTTTAAAAAGAGAGACTTTCGAAAAAGATCTGGACGACTTAGAGCAAATGCAATACCTTCACAAAATTTAGTGTTACCTCCACTGTCTGAGAAATTATTGGAGAAGTCCCAATCAAGTGTAACACTATATAATGAGAAAAGTAAGTTATCATTACTTGGTACTTTATACATATATCCATCTGTGTGATGGATTTGGAACACATATATATATCTAATGATACACATATAGAGGTAGATATTGCACTAACTAGTGTCGAAAGTGGGCCATCAAAATTTGGGCAATTTGTGTAATTTAATTCAGATTCATAGTATAATGCCTGAGAACAAGATTCTTTTTTTTGCAAATGCATTGCTATCTCATTGATGGAATATATTCTGAATGATCTATTTCACTCACTAATAATCTTAGGAAAAATTAAAGTTAAATATGTACATGTAAAGCAGGGTCTATTTTAAGACACCACACAGTATGGAAATCTATATAATAACATCATTTCATTTATTACAAATAAGATTTTGATATTCAAATGGCACAAATATGTGAATATAGTAGGTAACAGCATTTATATACAAATTATTGAAAATGACTGTTACCATTAGTCTATAAGTTATTGATAATAAATGTATAAATAAGAAAAAAACAAACAAAATTTTCATCTCAATCTGAACTTTTACTTGCATCTTCAACAAATAATGTTGATGCCTTAACTGAATGGTCACCGAGGACTATCTGACCCAATATGATATTTTAACTGCATTCTTCATCTCTTACTTTGTCAACTCCAAATATAAGATTTTATAGTCGCTAGTTAATAAGTAAAATAGTAATATAAATAATATATTTAATGTGTTTATTTAACCACGTAATGCTGGGTATTCTTCGATTTTGTAGGTGAGCAAAGTGGAGATGTTCAAGTAAGAAAGAGACACCCTGCTTATAGACTTGAGAATCCCAGGGAGACCATTCAATCTGCTTGCTTAGATTACGTTCCAGATGGTATGTTCATAACTTTTTAAAGTTATACTAACAGGTTTAAATATTAACATGTCAGTATTTACAAGAATACAATACAAAAAAATACAATAATTTATTTATTTATTAATTAATTTTATCTAAACAATATGAATAATAAGAACCTAGTAATTTTAAAATATAACTATATTTCCAAGAAAATGGTTTTGACTGTATTTGTCCACACTTCTGAAGTGTATAGCTGTTTAACCACTGATTTGCTTTACCTCTATTTAGTGACAGATAAAATTAAATGCTGTCATTAAGTCAATAATTATTGAGTTACCAGTGCAACATGCTTGTGCAGATTTATTAATGTTTCATAATCGAATTTTATTGCTTTACATCATGCAAGACACTTGTCAGTCAAAATATTGATTTACAGTGAAAAATATTATGCCATTAATGAAATTGAAAAATTTCTTCCAAATACAGAATTCAAATAAAGATTTCTTGTTCTTACTTTATAGGTATAAAGAAGGAATCTAAAACAGGTCACAATTTTTCATTAACGGAATTGGTGACTCAGTATTGTGCAGAAGAAGGTAATTTGAATTTTTAAATTTTACTTATGAATTATTTTTGCATGAAGGCATAACAAGAAAAAAGTATAATTTGCAAAATTTCTAATAACTAGTTTAACATAATATATATTTAAATATAATTTATGTAACATGAACACAAACATTTTTATCTACCACTGTTTCTGCTATTAAATGTAAGAAGTAACCATATTGTTACATTTAAGAATTTATTTGACTAAAAAGTCACAACATTACATTTAAACGTAACCGGACCATCGTGTTTGAATAACGCGCCTAGCGTGTAGATTATGAAGTTGGCCACCAATCCAGCATTATGATTGGTCAAAAGTTATGGTTCTGTTGCAATTCCGCTTGAATTTATTAGCAGGATTAGCCCACAGAACGGCAAGTTCAAACAAGCTCCTTATTGGTGGTGAATTGCTAACAGAATACGACTAGAATACAGACTAGGGTTCATTCTGCACAGGTCCATGGTAGTATGTTTGAGACTACAATACACAGGATAAGGCCACAATTTAAAAGATCGATAACTTCGCAAATTAACATATATAATAAAAAAAAAAAAAAATATTTTATGAGCTTAGGTTTTTGTGCATACACAAAATGAAGTTCTATAGAATGCAAATATATGAATTCAAAGTCATGTTAGTCATTAGACAGTTGCCATCTGTCCGGATTTAATCGGACAGACATATCCTGCGTTTTTTCAATTTTACAAACTATTTGGTCTTCAATCGAACATGTCATACACTGAATGTTCATGTTGTTAACTTGTTATACTACAGCTCATATGGAACTTCCTTTCCTCCACATTTTTTAACTCGTTTGCCTATGAAAGATGATTATGTACGGCCACATGAGGCTTCTTACAATGATTAATCAGAATTTCGTATTTTATCAAATGGCAACCCTATCATCTATTTTCAACAGTGTTTTCATTAACTACTTACTTTAGGTGGTGTACATCAACAAAATACATACTAGACATGTAACTTTTAGGAGATACATAGTTTGTTCAATTTTCAGATGAGCATTCATCCAATTCTATGAGCTATGAAGATAATTACCGCTGCGACATTTTACCTATACAATGCACAGTAGAAATACAATCATTGGAGCAAAGTTCATCCGAGCAGATCATGAAAGAAGGTTGGTCTATTATAACATACATACATACATATAGTCACGCATATCAGTTGCACTCCATAACAGTAACATTTAACAAAAACATTTAATTAACCTATTTTTAAAATTAACATTTTCAAAATAGTCGTAAGATTTATAGTTAGTAGAATATATGTATAGTATTTGTATTTTCAGTAAATTAATGTGTGTAATTTTTCTTGCTTTTATTTCTGTACTAGCTTTCTGCCCGCGGCTTCGGCCGCGTGGATTTCGTGATTGAGTCTATAGAGGGCTAAGGTTCATAGCTTTTGCCCACGGCTACATACGCTCGGAAGTCGGTTTATGGCGCGAAGGTTTTATCGCGCTTCCCGTGGGACTATCCTTTTTTCCGAGATAAAAAATACCGCAAAACCTTGCTCAAGAATCACACTAAATCACAGAAATAAAAGCAAGAAAAATTACACACATTAATTTACTGAAAATACAAATACTATCTATTGATGAAAACTGCATGAAAATCTGTGCAGTAGTTTTTGACCGTTTATTAAGCCTTTATTGCGCATCCCGTGGGATCTGTCGATTTTTCCGGGATAAAAAGTAGCCTATGTTACTCTTCATTCCTTCCACTTTCTCCGCATAAAAAATCACGTCAATTCGTCGCTCCGTTTTGCCGTGAAAGACGGACAAACAGACAGACACACTATCCCATTTATAGTATTAGTATGGATAAACGACCCCGCATGACTTGCATCGAGCCTCATATGAACCAGGGACCTACGGTTAACGATCCATAATTATATACTATGACAGTAGTCTTTAATAATACTTTTTGTCTTGTGTCGTAGAAATGTTTGGGCTCACTGATTACCTAGTTTGGCTGTTTATCCAGTTCTAGTGATCTACATCCAGGTTCTGAATATAAAGATAACTGGAACTAAATTTAGGGAGCGAATATTTGTTATGATAGTTTTAGTAAATTATTAGGGGGAGTCCATAAATTACGTGAGATGTTAAAGGGGAGAGATGGTCTAGTCGAATCTCATCCTACGTTGGAGATAGGGGAGGTCTTGGCAAATATCACGCAATTTTTAATCTGATTAAAACAAAAAAATAATACTATTTTGGTATATTTAAACCAGATTGGACATGCTTAAAATTTAATCTAAGCGAAAATAATTTCACTCATACTCCGATGTTATACATCTACTGACTGTCATACCACTATATTTATTTTATATCTGACCCGTGCCCAGTTCGTTGGGCATAATATTAAAATTCCCAAAGCGAGCACAAACGCGAACCGAATTAAACCCGAAGTCATCGCGCGCCGTCCGCTGCTTTGGCCTTCACACTTAAGACGATGAATTTACTTAAAGATTTGGTAATATATGACTAATTAATATGACCTAATGATTTAAGTTATTTTATTAATATTTAAATAAATTATCTATACTATATTAAAAAACTATTTTGTGTAACTTAAATATAAAAGTTAGACATATGCTGTCATTGCCTTTTTTGTAGGCATTTTCAAGCTCCACATCTTTTCCCTAGAACTCAAAAATATATCTTTCATAGGTAAGGCAGCGTTCGTAAGAAACGCTTTCATTCGACCGTTTTTTCTCCGATTCACTTTGCAAAACGGACTACCACGTAAAAGCCTTTTTATTTTTTTTATATAGCCCATGACACTCAGCAATAATTAGCTTTCTATTGGTGAAAGAATTTTTAAAATCGGTTCAGTAGATACCCCTTACAATTTAACAAATATACAAACACACGAACTTTTCTTCTTTAGAATATTAGTATAAATAACTCAATTTAATCAGAATTTACGGTACAGTGTTGCCCGTCCTTTGTTTTCGCGCCACTACACTGTCAGCCGAACTCGATGAACGAGAATTGAGTGGAAGCAAAATCACATGTTGGTGCCAATAGTCTCTCTTGAGACTGCGCGTTATTCTCCATGATTTGAATTAGTGTAGATATCCTTTTTTTAATCACAGTAGTCACGATTTAATTATTTTATTATAAAATTTTTATTACATTTTTAATAACTCTTAGTAATGCAGCATGAAGCAATAATTTTTCTTTTTACTATAACAATCCAACGCGTTTACGCAAGAAACCCACATTTTGAAAAATCTCACGTGAGATCTGGAGGAGGGGGTTAAATAAAATCGTACGACATCTCATTAGGTAGGTACGGAAAATTGAAAAAAAATCACCTCACGAATTTTACGAACGCTCCCTTAGCTTGATTGTTAGTTTGTAGATTTTCTATTTTGCTATTGTAAAGTATTCGGTGATTATCTATCTAAAAGTAAATATATTACTTGAGAATGTTTAATTAGTTAGTAGATGTTTAGTTATCGCTAGTAGATGATGATTATAATTTAAGCGAGTGTGCACGTCATTAGTGTTCTTTAAGTAGGTCTCAAATAAGTTCAATAATTGTATAGCGGTATAACCAAGACGATTCACTTAATTGTTTAATTAACTTGAATAATGAAACAATTTTAGCGTTAGTGACTACACATGGAAACAAAAAAATTCAAGAATTTACGGCACAAACACTGAAGAAGTACGTGTGAGTACAGTGCGTTTCATCAAATAATTACGCTGTGGTTATGTTGGCACTACTGCATGTCATTAAAATACAAGTTGGTTACCATTAAATAAAGGTGTATGAAGCAGAGGTGTAACCTCAGAGCAATTATGTAATACAATGCAAATTAGCAGAATGTTACAGTTTGACAATTGTCAGTGATGATTGAGTACCTAAACATGAAGTTTTATAAACGGCGCGAGTGATCGAATTTATTTGATTGCACAAATGGCTATAAAAATGTTATAAATATATTATGGTTAATATGATTTGTTTTATTTATTGTATATAAATTTTTAATTATTCGCAGATTGACAAAGGGTGCAAATAATGGTTAGAATCTAAATTAGATCTAATGTTTATTAAACTGTCGAAATAATTAGACACTGAAAACTACATCAATTCTAGAAATAGACATAGAGAAAATACATTATATATGTTGTGCTGTACTATGGTATAGTAAAAGTAGTCAGTCAATAGATTTTGAACATAAAACTAATGTAATTTTCAGATCATAATTGTTATTTGATTGAAAATAAAAAACTTTATCTTTTAATTAGCAATTTTAGTTGAATTTGATACGTTTGCTAGCGATTGATTGTATCGGTTACGAGATTCGAGACAAGCTTAATTGATGCCCCAGTCGGAATTTTGATTTTATGTTTATATTTTTTAAGAAGTCATAAATAGAATTTTGCATAAAAATAATATATATCATAGTAACACCTAGCTAGTCGCGGCTTCACTTCCGTAGTATCGTATTTTCTCATTAAAAGATATTTTCCCGTTGATAGCTAAAACATTGTTTCCTGGGTCTTAAACTATCCCAACACCAGATTTCAATTAATTCGGTTCAGTTTTACTGAAATTATCATGCACATTCAAACTGACAAACTTTACCACTTTATAATATTAATATACGGTTAGTAATGGTCTTCCGAAACAGTTTGATACGAATAAATCTAGATAATGTATGAAATTGGCGTCCATCTAACTTCATAACTTTTACAATTTAAAATATATGGCGATTTTTATTTTCGGCATTTCAATTTAAAGCTAGAGAGTAATTTTAGATTACTTTTAAATATCACTATATGTTTACTTATTTTGAAAATAACCCCTATATTTTTGTTCGTCAGATTTTTGTACCTAAATGACACAGAATCTTTTTGAAAACATTTTTGGTCGATGTTATTCGTTTAGTTTGTGTTTAACAGTTTACGAAGATTTTTATTTTGTTTTTTTTTTTGTTAATAAATAAATTATACTATAAATACTTATAATAAATTAATGTTATTTAAAAATGTTCAATTTATTAAAACGGTAAATTTGTGGATTCGAGTAGTTCATTCAACCGTCTATTAATTATATACCGATTCGCCTTTCAATGGTCACACATTTTTACTAAGCACATCATGTCTTTAACGAGTGAATGGTTTTTATAGAGACTCATGAGCTGGAAAACACTATAAGGCTGTCAGACAGAAGACTGTTCAAGAACTGGGAGGCTATCAGGGACTCCAACGACCCTGACGCCTTTGAACCTTTGCTTGAGGAAATAAAGGTTAGTAATTTGTAGAAATGAAATAGTTTTATTAAACCAACTTTACCAGAATTTGTTGACAACTGAGCTACTGGCACAACCAAGTTTCAGAAATTCCCTGTTTTTATTGGAACTTTCCACGGTATAGAGATATTTTAACTAGTTTAAATTATCCATTTCCTTCCATCATTATAATTAAATCCGTTTCTATTGGATTTAAAAATTGGATCAGCTATTTTGACGTATAAACGTAACGGTCAAAGAAACAGAGTTACATATTTCATTAATATTACCTATGTGTATTGATGCTGTTTTCTGTTTACCCTAATAATGATAAATAGTGCTTAGGGCATTTAATGCCCCAATATACCCCATCAGTGCAGTCAGTCACTCTCAGAGCAGCTTATGGTAAACCATCCGTGAGTTGCGATATCGAGTGTCCCGATATGCTTTAAAGAGGTATATGTTACCCGCCTATGTTTTGCTTTAGTCGGCGAGTCAGAGAGGAGTTGCAAGAGCAAATGCTCGAAGGGTGAACGTGTAATAATGTCATAAGGCCGACGGTCGATCGGTGCCGCAGACTTACATCTTTACACTCTTAGCTGTTCCCACCACTGCATCAATATTGGGCTGTTTTTTGGGGTACCCATTTAGTGAGCGGAAAGTCACCATCTGCGATATTTAAGTTAATGAGGCGGTATTAAGTAGGTTGTTGATCTCTTCCGTAAACCGGTTCTCATTACTACCAAAATCGAAACGAAATAGTCAATAAACAACAAGTTAATTGAAAGTCAACACTTTCATTAAACTCGTTAAATTGACCTCTTTAAATATATACTCCCATGCACACCAATAAAAGTGGCAAGTATTTCCTTTTAAATAAAAAAATACTTATGTCGGAAGGCTCTGCTTTGGTACATATTTTTTTATCGTTTATAGACGTCCTCCTCCGTGAAAGTGTACACTTTATGTTGCTGGGTCTGTCTTAATTGTCGTTCTGTAGAATAAGGAACCAGCATCACAAACGCTTAAACTGTTGCCTTCCAATAGAATTGATATTATTCATGTGTGGATCCTAGTAATTTAGTTATCTGATAATTTTTACAGAACAAACAAACCGCACTGGATTGCTTGACTCGCCTCATAGAAGCTCGTAAGTCAACTATTTCAAATACGGCACGTACCACTCAGCCACTGCCACTACCACCGAACTCTGAAGATGGTAAGTTACTGATTTGTTCACAAGCTAGCCTTCTGCTTGATGCTTCGCTTGTTTTGCCAATGGGGTATTATATATCGAAAGTTTTTTGTAAGACTTCAATATAACATTAACATTATAAGTGCAATAAAAATTAAATAAACGCAGCTATTGTATCGTTATGAATCAGTCAACCTTGATGCAGAGATACAGAGGTAGTAGAAGAGGTAGTATATACATAAAGGACATCTCTTATTCTCCAACGTTAAGTGATAATTAGTTGATTATAAACAGTGTTTATGTAATTTTATTGTTTTTATATAAAGTTGTAACATTATGTATTTCTTTCTTTCTTGAAATAATTAAAAATTAACGCGGTCACGTTAAGTTGTAAACAATGGTGCTAGTTGGTAATGGTTGGGCTTCATTAGAAAAGTCATCTGAAATCTATCATCACAGTCATGTTATAAAAATTCCCCGAAAATCCGAGTGATAGTACTGCCTATTTTCTTCTTGAGAGTTTAGCATTAATCGATGATATAATTGATCACGTCAAATCACAGATAAATGAGCACACGAGCAATCATAGGCCAGCTATTAACTTGCAAATGAGTGATTCCACCGTTTCGTCAAAATCAGAGCGATTACGTGGAATCAATTTTTTTGTAATGGTTTTGCAAATTATTCATATTATTTATTCCTGTACTTAATAGATATAGTTTGAAGTGATAGGCACACAAGAAAATGTTTTTCTTTAAAAGAAAATCGCTGGAGTGTGATGAGTCAGTAGAGTGTAATGAGATATAGCGAGAGTGTAATGATTTAATTTGGAGTGTAATGAAATATGGTGAGAGTGTAATGATTAGGCTAGGAAGTAAATGAAATTGTATGAAAATGCAAGCAGGTATATAACTTATTTTCCGTATTTGATATGACAAAAAGTATGAAATACTTTGGAACAACTCAATCCATTTTATTACATCGTAGGTTTTACTAGCTAAAGTTTTATAAATAAAAACGCTAATAGTACTAATCACATTTTTACTAAGTGAAACGAAGTGGGTAAACAAACAATATTATTAGAATTATTCAAATCACTCTTATTAGATTACAGTCTTCTTATGAGAAGCAATTTTTTTCCTTAAATCAACAAGTTATTATACGTAAAAACAAACAATTTAATTTTATGTAACAATTAAATCAAGGTAAGTAGGAGCATTGAGCAAAATAATCTTATTACCATTTGCCCCAAAGGAAACAATATTCTTCTTAAAGTTAAGTAACGATACGTAAACACAATTTAACTATGTTATAAAACATTATATAACTATAGTGACTTAAATTCAGATAGGTAGAAAATTTGAGCAAAATAATGTACAAACTAAAACAAAATTATTTTAATTATTTTTAACAATACGTAATACTATATTTATGTTATATCATGTAATTGTTTAAAGTAGCTCTTAAATTCACCTAAGTAGGAACATTGGGCAAAATAATCTAATAGCAGTTTTTATAATCTAAAACATTATTTTTTTTCCTACCTAAACCTATGTGTTATAAAAATATTAGGTACGTAACTATAGGCACTATTATATTCAGGTACTAATTAGGAACATTAAGCAAAATAATTTTATAGTGGCTTACACCAACATTGACTTAGTTGTGTAAATCATTCACAAATAAAATAAATTATTATAAAATTATTGAAATCTTAGTTCTGGTAAGTTTTTAAATACAAATTGTCCTCTTCTTGATTCTACTGGCTCTTCCAAGCGCAGAAAAATAAAAGATTGAGATATAATGTCATCGTTACTAATCATCGGCCAACCAAATTTCAACGACCTTCCTTGGGCTTTTCTTAGAAAAATAATTTTGTATTCCAACGTGTTTCTAAACTTCTCGATTATTTTCCCAACAAAATACTGTGGATTCTTGTTTGTTTTATATTCAACGACTACCCAGTCATCGACATTATATTTCAAATCGTCGATTTCGTCTTCATTTTCTTTGTCGTTTTCAAAGTTTTTGTCCGTCATATTATTAGTTTTACCCCAATCATTACTTAAGTCCAATTTAATTTTTGACTTTTCGATTACAGTTTTAAAATCTTGAAGATCTGGTCGTTGGAGGAATTTAATGAATTCTGTTTGATCAACGGTACTAAACCCTTGAGAGCTATGATTATCAGTAAGACTGATAATCAAGACTGATTATCAAGAAGATTGATAATTCACTGGAATATTCGACAGTATTTTTATTTTGGAGCTATTTTCTATGTTCGTATCCAAGTTTAAAGCTTCGGTCAAGTCTCCAATATTATTGTATATGGTGGAGTGTCAATATGAATTGAGCTATCATTATCATAAACATCATGTACAGTTTCATCTGATTTAGTAATCAAAGAATTTATTGAGTGTGTTACTACAGTCGGGTCAATTTAATAGGCCACATTTGACATTTCATTAAAATTCCTCAACTAACCTTGTAATGGCGGACATAAATATTCAATATTTTTTTAGTTTGGAAATGCACAAATGACCGTTGTTACAATGTTGCGTTCAGTAAGTCTATACGTAAGTGATGTCCCTCAATAAATCGAATAATGCAATGATTACTGTGAAAGCATTATTCACCATGAATTAATAGTCAGTCAGTTTGACCATGAATTAATAGTATGATTGTATCTTATACTATATTGTATTATATTATTGTAATTATTTACATTGTAAAGAGGAGATAAAAAATAGACCTTCAGAGTTTCTTGCCTTATCTTCTCGAGAGGCTCTCCCAATTTCCGAACAGTGTCGAGTCAATTTTTTTATTTTTTTCTTTTTTTTCCTTATTCGTACGTACGGACAGGTTTTGTTTTCTTTTTTTAAGCTTTGTTTTTTTGTTTTGTCTGTTGACGTCAATAAGTGCCTGTAAAGGTCTATGTTGAATAAAGATTATTTTGATTTTGATTTTTTTTTTGAGTCAAATTTTTATTAAAATAAACATGTTATTCTTTTGTTTTATAATAAAAAAACAATAATAACTTCTTTAACAGAGAAATAATATATAATACAGTACCTATAAAAAAGAGTGTATTCACATTTAAAAGGCCGCCAACACATCTGTTGTTGCGGGCAGCGATAATCACTTACCATCAAGTAATCCATTTGCTCGTTGCCTATTAAAATTAAAAAAAGACTTTTCCATAACTGTATTCGATTCACATATGTTTGAAGTAAATATCGATTTTTCACATAATCGGAGTGTTTAGCAGGTCACCTCACTATGAACAAATGTCAAATGTGGCCTATTAAATTGGCCCGACTGTAAGTCATTATTTTTATTGTTAGGTGTTGACTGTTCAAAAATGGCATCCATTGGCGTCATTACAATATCATCATAGTTATAAGAATTGCGTGGTGATTTACATAATTTACAGGCGTCGATTAACGAATCTTTTGACGTTATCAAAACATTGTTAGAATTATAACCAGATGTTGACTGTGCAGTTATATTCTGACAAAGTCCCACGTTTAGTACACCAAGATGTCTCCCGTGTTTGCATGGCACATAACTATTTCGACAAGCAATACAACTGAGACTTCTTAACACAACGTCGAAGGGTAAAGACGATGACCAAACAGCTTGATGAATTTTGGTTGTACCTTTAAAAGAAGGAATATTTTTAGGAAAAATCTTTCTTGATATGCTTTCCTCTGGGATAATTATAAGCTCAATATTTTTAATGTTTTTCTGAACAACTTGTACGAAATTTCCAAATGTAGCCACGTCGCCACCGAGTCTAACATGATTGTCCGCTGTTCTTTTTACGACGGCACCAATACCGTCTGGAGCTCCCTTTCCGTGTCCTGACTCTTGGTAATTCCACGTTACCAAGTTCAAGCAATGAATTTGTTCTTTTAATTTTGTCAACATGTAAAAAATAAATCGAATCGATCTTTTCCCTGATGGTTGAACTATCCATTTGGGTCTATATTTACAAAACACCGAATAAGAAATTTAGCCCCATTTTGTACAATATTTTGTGTGTAAATTTTTTATGTTATCAACCAGGTATCTTTTTTGTATTTTCATACCACCACTCTTAATATATTCAATTTTTCCAGGAGCTACCTGACTGTTATCGTCTTGCTGAAATAAATTTTGTACATTAGACTTTATTTTTGCAGTTTTCCTTTCCTGCAAATGTTGTTCCGATAGTTTATTTCTTAAAGAAAAATTAATTTTTGATAATATTCCATAGTTTTTGAGCCTCTTATATTTTTCAAATACTCCCCGATTAACAGTTTCGCTAAATAGTAAGTTCTTCCTGACGTTCTCTATTTTATCCATCTTTATATCTTTGATAACTTGGTCTACTTTTTTTTCAGTGGTATCTTCGATAGACTTCTTAATTTTCTGTCGTCTTTGCACTTGATACAATTGTACCGTCAGACTATTCTTTTCTTTCTTTAATTTGTTTATTTCCGCTTGCAAATCAGAAATCACTTTACTTGATCTATATCTCAATTTCCTTAACATACTTGAACTATCTTGTTTCATATTCGGTATTTTGTCAGTGTTTAATGAAGTGTCCGAAATTTTTTCAATATCCATAAGAGGATCACGTTCTGTAGAATCAATATCACGTTCTGTATTTAAAATTTCTTCAGTTTCGCTGGAAGGTGGTGCATTTTCTAATAAAACACTTTCGAGTTTTCTTTTATCTTTTAACTTATTCAAATATTTTCTCGAATTGTTACGCCATTTTCTTCTTTGTACTCATTTTTGCCTATCAGTCATCTCTGTTATACTAAGAATTTTTTTATTCTCCTTTCTTAAAATATATTTTTTCCTTTCGGCCTCTTTTAGAAGTCTATACTTTTCCGGATCGCTCTTTATTTCGGCATATTTTTGTTTTTTACGTAGTCTGTCTTTGGCTAATTTTTCTTACGTAGATAGTTTCTTCTTTGTTTTACCCATCACAGTCGAATAGTTGTAAATAGATACCTAAAAAAATGGACTCACACTAATTAGTATATATATTATAATATAAGCATCTGACC
Source organism: Scirpophaga incertulas (assembly GCA_036419045.1). Taxonomy (NCBI): domain Eukaryota; kingdom Metazoa; phylum Arthropoda; class Insecta; order Lepidoptera; family Crambidae; genus Scirpophaga; species Scirpophaga incertulas. The sequence goes on along the minus strand of CM071628.1, from coordinate 15,064,275 downwards.
TTCATCAATCCGAGACCAACCTTAACATAAATATTCAAGAATATATGTGAAGTCGAACTGCACTAGGCCAGCTTGGTTGACTAAGGCCTAAACACATTAATTAGGTTAAGATTGTGTTAATCGGTAGGCACATTATGAGCTGCAGATGCTGATATAAGTCAAATATTTAATAGGTTTAAAAATTTTTCATTACATTCCGAAGCAATTCATTACCTTCCATCAAAAAATTGGAGGTGACGGAATGTAATGAATTGGAAGTGAATGTATTTTAAGCACATTTCGTTAATTTATGCAGAATCTAACAGGATATCCACCTTAATAAATATAACATAACATTGCCAAACTACAAACTACAGTATAATGGTTAAACTACTTACTTCTAACATGCAGTTATTTATTGAATGATCGGAATGTAAAGTCTCCTTACCTGTGACAAACTGCGTTTTCACACACAAAATCGGAAATGTCTCCCGCTATTGGTGTAGACACCCCTCTTCGATAAAGTGTATCGGTCGACTGAACGTAGCGGAAGGTGAGGCTGTTTATTTAATGTCCTAATAGTGATACCAACATTGAAATAATTTCATTGCAAGGTGACTGGAAGTGAATGAACTTTTTAGTGTGACAAAATTTTAATATAGATTCTCTCTATATTACGCATGTTTTATAAAGATGTTTAATATAAAATTTTATGCACTAATTAATAACTTAGAAAGTCACCACAAAAAATCAGTACATTTGTAAACGCAAAACTCGTTATGAATTTATTGGTATCATGAGGGACAAATATAACAAGGACATGAATGAGATTTTGGTAGGTTTTTTATCTGTATTTTTTTTATAATTCTATTTAGACTTAATATGAATGATACCGATTTGAGCCTTAATGCCATAAAATCTAACTGCATTAAAAAATTTTGATTATCTCCTTAAAATATAGTGACTTTTGCCCTATAACAACGATTTTGACGAAGCGGTGGAATCACTGAAATACAGCTTACTAACGCTGATAGTAAATTTTGGACCGCATTCTACAAAGTCATTAATACAATATCAAATTAATGTCAAATGTCAACAAATGTTTCTTATTTTTTACACTGTAAATTACAGCACATGATTGACGTCATTTGACATTCACGGCCGTTTAGAATGAATGAAAAATTTAATAAGAATAAGTAGCCGTGTTTATTTTGTCACACCAATATCTTGGTTTGATTACAGTTATTATATAGGAAAAATAATAAAAACTATTATCCTCCTGCCTTTATCTTATTCTTACATGGGGTCGACGCAACATATTTTGCTCTTCCATTCCTGTCTTTCATACTTCGTCACACGCAATCCGTCCCAACTTTCTTACTTGTTCCCCGGCTCTTACTTCCAATTCCAATTATCTACTTCTAATTATATTCATAACTCTTCTAGTTACTTTTAATTTCTCTGCCTACTTTCAAACTTCTTATATAAATGAATCCTTATCTTATCCTTTCCAGTCACACCACACATCAATCTCAACATTCTCATCTCCCCCTCGTCAACTCTTCTTCTTAATTTTATTAAATGTTCAGTAGTGTCATGATTCTTAATTATCCATTAGGTTCTCACTTAATCAAACTTCTGTCCCTTGCTTATTGCTAATGCTTTGTGTTTCCCTAATTGATAGCAGTAAGTAGTTGACTCATTATGATTCAATGTTGCTGTTTTTGACTCCCATTATAGAACAAAGCGTCTGAGCCATCAGTATCCAAGCATAGACTAGTCTTTACCCAGATTCAGAGCAACTTGTGTTAACACTGACAGACTCCACGACGTCTGCCGGGAAGAGAAGATATAATTCCCACCACAACAATAAACGGCGTCGGAAAGACTCGACGAAGCAAGTCCGGTCCGTCCCTCTCTCTATCGAGAGTAGTAGACATGGGCCCACACCGCAGGTATGTTAACATTTCTTCAGTCGCTCTGGTTTCGGAAGTTTATTAGGAAATGGAATTAATTCCGAACGTGTTTTCATTAGCTAGATTTCCAAAGTGGTCCAGGTAGACCTCCAGGGGTCCACAGAAGGCTCGACGGGGGATAAAACTGCGGGTTCACAGTCGTAAGCTAATAAAAATGTTGGGGTTTTAAGGTTGTTCCTTATAAAAATTTGCATATTCCATATTCAGTACAACGCGTCGCGACTTGTCGACCTTTTTTCTTAGATGAATCCAATATTTTTTTCGAAAATTACAATTTGGTAGTAATATAACTGCAGGGGGTCCACCGAGCCTGGAAGTGGTCTATGAAACAAAAGAGAAGGAACCTCTAAACTAGATGTGATATTTCTTTATATTGTAGATTAAAGATTATTCAGAGTAGACTTTCGATCTTTTTTTTACTTTTAAGTGATAATTGAATTGCAGATCTAAAGTTAAGCTAACTTAGATTAGATTCACTCGCACAACGACCTACATTTAACGTAATTCGCATAGTTAATTTAGCTTTCCTCTTTTCGGTTTGCCTAACTCGCATAACTAACGTCGTTTTGTTTAGCTCGCACACGTAACGTCGTTTAGTTATGTAGCTTACTTAGTTTGGCTATGCTGGCATAAATAATTTAGTTTTTACCTAACGTTTTTCCTTATCTAATATTAACCGCAACAAAGAATTAGATTGCTCGTTGTTTTTGTCTTAGCTGCAATTTGTCTTAGCTGTTTTAGGTCACCACACCGCGCCGCCCTTATGTTGGTGATGCTGTGGAGTTTGTCGATAATCATCAAATATAAAAAAAAATGACAAATATAAACTAATCTACAACTGCAAGGTTTAATGTAATAATACATGCCATAATTATCAAAATTTTAAACTCTTAACTTTTTCTTTACTTATTCTATGTCAAAACCGGATAAATATATTTGTCTTGTTTCTAGAGACTGATTGAGACAGTTTTCAATACTTTACGGAAATGTTTTGTTTACAACTAACGCACATACAAACACATCGGTTACAGACGCAATTTTGCATATACATATGTGTACATACAGCAAACTGTAGATGCTAAAAGTTTTTGGATGCCTTTCCGCAGTTACACGTGCCATGTTGAAGCATGTTGCGCACCTGCAACTAGCTATGTCAAAGCAAAACTAAGTAATTTAAGCTGAACTAAAAATATGACGTGTAATACCAACGATTATCACTAAATAACTATTAGCATTAATAATCATGTAATAAACTTTGATGAGTCAATTTCATAGGTAAAAATTTATCAATTCTTTAATTGTTAATAATACTCTCTTGTCACGACAATGAACTCAAATTCGTAGAGCATAACACTACAGTTTAACTGAATCAACAACAACCGAAATGTAATCAATACAAAAATAATAATACATTACATTACCTGTAAATAAAGGGTTTATCGTCGCTTATGTTCTAACACCATGTAATTAAAAAAATGTAACACACACGTAAGTCCATCGATGTTACTTGTGGCCAAGGCTTGGCCCATGCGAAGCCGGGGCGTATCGCTAGTATATAATAGATGACGGTAGGATAATTTTATTGCACTAATTATTAAAGAAATAAATAAATAAATAAATAAATATTTGTTACACTTACACCAATTACCTAGCCCAAACTAAGCTCTATAAGGCTTGTACAATGGGATCTATAACGGATAGACATACATATATTATACATATATAAATATTTTTATTGAAATATATATCACAACCATGACTAAGGTACAAATGCTCGCATTCATACACACATCTGCCCCAACCGGGATTCGAACCCGGACCTCAGAGATGGCCACACCTTGAAACCGGTGTATTATCCACTCGACTATAGGTCGTCAAATCTACAGATGGCGCTGTTATATTAATTTGATACGATGATAGACTAAATTTGTTAATATAGTAATGCCATCTGCATATAATTGATCGATGTGGTACAAACGATAAGTTTTACAAGAACTTGAAACCTTAGTATTGATTTAAAAATCTATTCTAACCTTAATTTATGTGTGGCAATAGGCAGCTAAAGTAAATACATGATATTCATTGCCTCTACTTATGTCAAATATAATTCATTTTCCAAATCATTGATGAGCAACAATAAATTTTAATGCGAGTGATTAATTATTTCAATCATCCCTCCGCATTCTATTTCCAAATCAGTTCGAAGTTTATGTAAAAGTTTTATATTAAGTTAGCTCTTTAGTTGTCGTGTCTCGGAGTATAAGATCGTTCTAATTTTAAATTACACGACAGATAGTCTACAATGGATTTTTATTTAATAATTAATCAGTATAGCAAATTCAATTTTTGTTCATGAAGATTGTCAAAATAAATTACCAAGCATATTTGAGAAAATATTCTACTACCATGGTATAAAATTAAAGTGCTTTTTTGCCAGAATTTTAGTTTCCGTGAATATGTTATCGCGTAACCATTTCGAGTTACACAAATATAATATTGCAAGTTCTATCGTCTAAGTAGAATTATTTATTTTATTTGCACAGGTAGCGTTATACATACAAGGTGCGCCGGGCGAACACGCTTCACGCTGCCGCGTGAGCAGTGCAGATACTGTGGCCTTGACTCCTTTAGAACTGCCTTCTAGAGGGAGTGTTCGGGACATATTGTTTTTCACAGCCAACTGAATTGTAAAGAAGAAAATTATTGCTATTAATAAATATTGTTGCTGCCATTTGAGATTTTATTTAACTTTCCGCAAACGATGGGGATTTGCGTATGGGGTATGCCCCAGCGGTTAAAAAATTGTTACAATTTCTAAACGAAAAAGGGGCGCAAGTCTGTTTTCTTAGTAGCTGCAAATGCGACGTTGCCGCTCCGATCCATACAAACCAATTAAACCGTGTAACACGTGCTTAAAGTGCGCCTGGGTATCACACACCCCACCTTGTATGGCGCGCGGTCCAAAAGGTAAGTGTAAAGGTGTGTGTACTTTTGTTTTTTATATATTTATATGTTTATTTCAGTGTTTAACCTGGTAAAATATTGTTTTTATGTAATAGTTTAATTAAAAACATGTCTCAGTTACTAGACGAAGATATAGGCACTGATAGAAGAGGATGATTGTGAAACTGATTTTATGAATACCGACGAAGAATCAGAAGTTGAAGCACATCATATTAGTGCTCAAAGTAATACAGATAGTGAAGTGGATGCTGACATACCGTCTTCGGATTCAGACAGTGATGACTTGCCACTCTTGAGGTGCAACAAGCTGGTCATATAGAATATTATAAAGGTAAAGATGGGGTTACAAAATGGCAAATAAATCCATACAGGCTTGCAATTTGTAACAAACCTGAATGCCATACTGGTATAAATAGTATGATTATACACATGTTCAACAATGGCATCGAGAAAAATAAAACTAACTCGAGAGGAAAATTCATTCGGGAAAGGTTTGTCTTTAGTAAGACCCCATTTAGAAACAAGAAGGCAGAACCAAAGACTTCCTAGAGAACTACGCCAAATAATTGGAAATAATTAAAAAATATTAATGAAAAAGTTGAGTTTTTGTACTTTTATTAATAAAAGTTTATTTTAATGTAAAAATTAAATTTGTATTATTTAAACCAATTCATTATTAGATATAGAAATATATCTATTAATATTTAACATGCTTATAGAACAATTTTGCAGATTTTACTACCTTTTATAATTGGGGTATAGCAAACCCCACCTAGTATAGCTTGATGAGATTAGACACCTAGTATACGGAAGGTTAAATTAAAAGTGTATAAAGCTTATCTCACCCAAGAGCCGCCCAATGCTGGACGTAAAATCACCACAGCTCACATTTATTTATGATTTAATATCATATTTATTTGCCGTTAGTGATTGCAAACCGGCGGCATTTTCAGTCCGGCCGGATTCGACCGGAGTCCCATCAATCCGACCGGATCCGGCAGGATTAATAAATCAAGATGATTTTCGCTTTTAGTACAAAATAAGTGAGTTAATCATGTGTTACTGCACTTATATGCAGGTACAAGTTTATAAAAATAAATCGCAAATATATAAAATCGATTTTATTTCTTAACCAATGTTGAGACAAATATACAACAAGAAAACAATTAAAATTTAGTAGTGTAGGTAAGTAGTAATAATATTACAACGTAACGAGTAGCTCAGTCTTTCTAGATTTCACTTTCACAGATAGATCAATTTATAAGTAACAATATTAATAATCAAGTAACTATAATATCTAATAGATACAATTAACCTTACGTGATTAACTGAAATGAGATCAAAATCTTGTATTAAAGTATTTGAGAATGCTAACGAACAAGTCTTATAGGCATTTATGATTATGACAGATACCATCATGATCACTAACTGCTAGCACCGGATCCGGTAACCATTAAATGATGCCGGTTCCGACGGATTACCGGATCCGTTTTTCCGGATTACAATCTCTATTTGCCGTCTTCTAAAACGCCTGCCATTGTATAATAATAATTTATAAACAACATACTACTAAAACAAAACACTAACAAGATTATATTTTGCGTTTGTCTGTCTGGCTGTTTGGACAATACGACGCGATACTACGGTAGCAGTTGAGATAATAAATTTACACGTCGTTGCGTAACTTGAGTTTCTGCCGCATAATTTCTTCGCCTATGTTGTAACATATCAACCGATTATGACGGTATGTAAAATTAAATGCGTACCGACAGATACGTATATTCGATGTAAAATGCATTCAAGATTTTACAGTACTAACAACTACCTATGTTGTTTAATTGAATAATTATGAAAACTCACTTTAGAAGCTAGAAATAGTTTTGTCTAGTTTCAATCAAGTCCCTTACATTCTCTATGATCTGTTTCATTTAGTATTAATTGTGTGAAACAAAAAAATACGACTGTACTTAATTTTGCCATAAATATTATTGTAAGCAAAAATCTTTTTAATGTTCTAAAGCATATACATTATTTTAAAAACAATAAAAATATGTCAAGCGTATTCGAAATAACCTTCAATGATTAATACAGTTCTTTAAATGTAGAGGCCAGTTATCAATAAGAAGCGCTCCTTCCACGGGAAAATTCTTCACTGCTAATCTTATAAATTGCTCTAGGGACTCCAAATTACCATGACGTTTAGAGCAAGACATACTCTGTAATGCTGACAAAAATCCATAATCCGTTTACGAGCGGGACTAGTCTTCAGCCCTGATGAAACTTGGAACCGAATTAAGGTTGGGTGAAACTAGCATTATAATCCAGCGTTGAGTGTTGCTGAAAGGACATCCTTGGTTTTGGCACATGGTGTTGTTAAGGAACTTAATACCTTCTCAAGAATGGTATCTTATTAGACTTGTATTGATGACTTAATACTATTTTCACAAAAATAAGGCTCTGTTACTCCTTCATAACATAACTAACACTCCACTATACTATAACTAAAGTCTGATACTGTCCACGCTGTATTCTGTTGACTTATTGGGAAGCTTCTATAGAGCTTTGAGCATAAACAAGATCATTCTGCTTGTTCAAATATTGCTTAATTGTAAACATTTTCTCACCCGTAAACAATTTTATTTAGTTACCCCTCTATATTTAGTTACCCTTTGCGTCCCGCCCAAGTAGTTGTTTTAATTTTACCACCCTATTATTTTTTCAATTATCATATAATTAATGATAATTTGCTTTCTTAATGCCTGCAAGTTCCAAGTGACTGTTAAAAAATGAAGAATTTAAAGAAATCTTGTCAAAACAGTTGTTGTTGAGTTTATTTTTGCGAGATGAAGATAGCACTATTTGGTTTTAAGTGCTATCTTCGTCTCGCGAAATAAATTCTTTTGCGTTCTGACAAGGTTTTTTTGAATTCTTACCTTCATTGCTTTGCCTTCTGCGTACAAACATTGCGTGGACTTTTTCTGTCATAAAGGTTACCTATCAACTTCGAGAGCTTCGAGGAGCACTTAGTACGGGGGCCAGGGCCGCTATTGAAAGAATCATTCGCATTCAATTCGTTATCAAATTGTTTCGATATCTAATGACAATGTATGATACAATGATAATGTTAAATGATTCCAAATCCAATGATTCTTGTATTGTAGATTTAATGTCAATCTCACTTGTTTATGTCTGCTTGTCTGATAATATATGCTCTTTAAATAGAATCAAATAATACACATATATGTAAATATACTCATTTATTTAATTTAAATACTACTCTCTTGTAACACGATTTTTATGTGTTGGCTTAAACCTTTTTCTCGTCCGCCTTGGTTGTGGGCTCTGGAGGTGACGCTGTACTCACTGTGTTCAATATTTCAGCTTTGGTCTGTAATTAATTGTATTTATACTAGATAACGTTGTATAATTAAAGTTATTAAGTGTATAAATATGCCACTGTCTCTTTCTAACTTATCAACGTAAATGACACAAATGCAGATTTAAACCATTTTGACGATGTTTGTTTACGTAGGTACTATAACTTTTATATATTGAGTGACGTTAGCATAGCTTAGTATGGACACTTATCAAACACACAATTAGGTACATAGTTGTCATTTTTCATGTACTTGCTTTCTGCACGCAATTGCATCTGCCTTATATCGGATTTTTCTATAGGGACGATCTATTTTTCCGTAGTAAAATCTATGTCCTTCCCTGGAACTTTCAACAAACTTGGTACAATAGTTTTTGGATTTAAGTATTACTGACTTCTTTAGATAGTGTAGGTAGACGTATTAAGCATATAGAAAGGTTCGGACCGTCAATGTGTCGATTTCGTTTTTCTAGTTTCATATGTGCGATGAAGCAATTTGTTAAAATAAAGTCTGATATTGACAACGTGTTAAGGTCGAAAGTTGTGTGTTGCTCTAGAAATTTCCTGCCTCGTATACCTGAACTGTGAAATGATTTAAAATGTATTGTCTCAGGAGACGATGTGCAGAGAATTCTCACAAAGGAACGGGAAACCCGCCGAGGATACCCTCGCAGTAATTGCCGCTAAGATTATGTTGGATTCAAGCCAGACTAAAACAGCTCAGCCCGGGTCGCCTACCAATTCAACTCTACCTTGACATTTGTTCCTATAAACCTAACCTAAGGCTTGAATGGAAGGCGATCGCAAACATTCCAAGAAACTAGCGTACTTCCATCTGTAAGGCCAGCAACGCATGATAAAACCACTTATGATATACCATGCTAACAACTCATGATATACCATGATAAAACGGTAAGCACTTTACATTAGGAAAGATCTATATCCGCGATTTAATAAACAAATAAATAAAAGGAAATCGTATAAGCAAAATGTCTAATCATTACATAGTATAAAACAAAGTCGCTTCCCGGTGTCTGTATGTATGTATGTAGCTATGTATGTTTAAATCTTTAAAACTACGCAACGGATTTTAATGCTTTCTTTAATCGTTTTCTTTAATAAATAGGTATATTCAAGAGGAAGGTTTATATGTATAAAACATGCACAATATAGTAGTGGAACACTGTCAATCGTTGAGATTTCTAATGTGATGTCGTAAATCAACTCGCTTTTTTGCGCTTATATTGTAAACGCTGGCCAAACCCTACGAGATAGACCAAAATAATGTACTACAGTATTGTCAACCTTAAAAAGTTCAACAAAAAAGTCCGCGATAGTATATGTCTATCTCTTAGGGATAACCCACCATAACCATTTTTACATTGCACCCGTGCGAAGCCGGGGCGGGTCGCTAGTATATTTATAATTGATATGTATTACTTTATTTCCTGCGTTACTGCTAAACACAATGAGCTTATACATTAAAATCTTATAAATAAAACGAGTGTATTAAAAAATTATTCCGTAAATTTTACTATAGCATAGTTTTATGTTAATAGTTGGTCCTTAACTATTATACATTACGGTTTATACATTTGGTTTAAAACATTATAACTTTTAAATTTAAGTGCCATAGAAAATATATATTTTTTGTATTACTTATTAATCCATAAGTGCAAGTTTTGTTATCAATAATTACATCTTTAAATTAGAATATTTTTGCTGTTGTTTTACTTTAAAATATTGTACATTATTGACTATTACTTTATGACAACAAATTTTCTTACCTATTATTACTTGGTTTAATATCTATTGCCGTATGTGTAAAAAATGGCGTATAGTAGTTTCTCTCTTGGTTATTAAATAAATAAGGAAAAAGTTAGTGTGGGTTAAATCTAATTCTTTGAAATGTCATACATAACAGCAATCTCATATTGCAATCCCTAATAATCTAATAATATCAGTCTCGAGTACTTACTAGGTAGAGAGGTACTTATAATAAGAACCGTGCCGGTCGTCCAGGTGTTTACTCGGATTATCTGTCTCTCCCCCGCATTATCATTTCAGCCTAGAGACGCTCACTATTGAATATAGGGGAGCTCAAGAATGGAAGCCTAAGAATCTCCACATTCAACGTCTTCCTGCGACCTTCCCAAAATCGTCAATCCTTAGGGGAAGTTTACCGATGCCATGGTTCTTAACATATTCCTACCACTCAAAGACTTTCGTTCCAACGGCCATCAATCCTGCAAGCCATGTGCTCTGCTCACTACGACTTAAGGTTCACAATACTTTGTGCTATGTCGGTGAGCCTGGTTCTTCTGCGGACCCTGACTCTCCTCCACATCCTCTTGGAGGACCAAAACTTATTTATCTCATAAAATCTTGTTCGATGATGTTATTTATGAAATATAAAATTTGTAATGAAATAAATTACCTCGACCACATTGCTTGTAGTGGAGCTGGGTTCTGCCGCAACTACGGTCAGGTCCACCTTCTTTTCATCCTCTGGGACTGGTGCTGAGTGGCATAACTAAATGAATAAATCGTTTGGTCAAATTAGATCGGTTAAGGTTATTTGGACTACATCTCACCTGATGGTAGGTCTAAGGTAGAAGTGAGCTTCTCCTGGACTCCTGAACAACCGAGGATCTTATCTCACCTCTAATTGTCGGAACACGTCACTGCTATAACTAATGATGTCATGGTACAGTTTAACGGCAAAACGATGATAGTTAGGTTGGATTAGAAGTCCTACCACTAACCTAGTAGAGCAAAGAAACCTCTACTTCCGTGAAGGATCGAACTCTGGAGCTCCCGATCAACAAACGTGATCACTCTTAAATTTCATTGTCACACAAAAACAGATAGTACTATGCAATGCAATATTAATGAATAATATCCTATTTAATGTTTTTCTGTATTTGGAAATAAAGATTATTATTATTTTTATGTTTTTAACTTTATCTCCCAAATGAATGGGGTGTATTTACTATTTTTGCGGGCATTATGCCATGCAAGAAATAAGAGGAGTTTATTGGGATTGTTGCGATAAAACTTCTGTCTATAACAGTGAATCTCAAACTGATCTATGACAACCGAGGCTGCGTGCGCGACTGGCAATCGCGCACGCCGATAGTGATGCCTCTCTGTCTGGGGGACTGTCCAAGTGTTCTCGACAGCCTCCCTTGGAGCTGGCTCGATAAGTTCTAGGTCGAGCCGGCCCCGGAGCACATGGCGGTAGAATCGTGAAAGCGCCCCGCCATGTGCCCCGCATGGGCCTAGAGAACACTGGGGGGTTTTAATGGGTAGGCTGGTCCTCCCAGACCGGACCCACACACGGCCGCGCCTAGCCAGCGCGGTGTCAAGGTGCATAATGCATTTCTCCCCCAAAAAAAAAATAGGGGTCTATGACAACATACAAGGGGTCTACGTCAGCGAAAAACAATTTGGGGTTCCATGAAGTGGAAATGGGGGTCCAATATAATAAATCTCAAAATGCATTAATAGTACCTATTTATTTACATAAAACTATCATTTAATATAAAGACTTACACATTATTTATAAAAGTACCTATGAATAAAAAATATATATATGTTTACAAATTTTTGTAAGTTGTAGTATGTAGGCATTTAATATTAGGTTTGTAGGGGGTCTACCCATAACCGAAAAACATGGCAAAAGGTCTACGACATAAAACAGTTTCGGAACCTACTAGACAGGAATTTTCCGACATTTCTACAGGTGTTCAGTATCGTGGCTTTCTGCAAGAGGATATACCCATGTTAATTTCGTATGCATAATGACTCCCAAGTTTGTAAAGTGTGACGTATGACTCCAGTGGTTGAAAGAATGGTATGGTTTTGACTATTTGTAGGTTCCATTGGTATTTAATTTCTATCGATAAGTCTGTGTATTTGGCTATTTTGGTAGTTAAGTGTATGTAGATGAGAGGTTGTGTTTATTAGGGATAGCGATATCTATGATGCATGCAATGCGAGTGGTTTTATTGAGCAACAATATGTCTGGTCTATTGTAGTGAATTATTATTTATTAAAATAAAAAAAATGATTTCATTTGAAATGTGACGCAACTACAATGTACCTACGGATTTTTATTCTTACAAGTGCTGCATGTAATTTCTTCATAATAATAATAATTAGTATTATTATTGATTGACGACGAGCGTTTACTTTTTATTAAATGTCAAAGCTACAGGATTGTAACCACACTGACTGGTACCATCAAATGATTTTCTATTTATTAGCTTCAGTGTCTTAAAAATCTGATATATACACGAATGATTAATAAAACAAATTGTTAAATAAGGTGTGATTTTATATAAATGAGTTTTGGCTTTTAATTAAACATGTTTGAAAATACCCTATTCTTCCCAAAGTTTGAGGCAGAGGTGATTAAATACACAACTTTCGTCTAGTTATATTGTGTGACAGTATAATAGAGGTGGGCCTATTACTATTGTCCGAGCACTTTACAAATATGTGATTGTTGTAAATTAGTATTTTTTCCCGACACCTACGGGAGGTAAAATAATGACATGTGGACTCAATCCGTCACCGCGCAGATAAGATTATGGTATACATAATCTGTAGTAATCTACCCCCTGGTATTTTTTTATTCCTGCCGAGTTAGTAAGTGCACTGTGTTCATACCTGTAAAGCCACTAAGGCCAAGAAAGCAATCGCGTAAACACACTTCATACTCTTGATCTTAGTCACAACTAATAAGGTGCGCACGCGCCGCACTCTCGTTTATAAGCGAATTATCGACAGCGCGTTACGATGCAAAAATATTGATTATCGCTGCCAACAAAGTGGTGTGTTTATAAAACAAACAGCGGAACAATTAAATCGTTATCGTGTTTCGCGATTTAACGACGAATTATGCGCGTGAGATGTGACGTCAGGGATTTTGGTGTTGTACAACATTTTAATAAATGCAAAATTGAAGGTCAAGGATTCTTTTTTTAAATAACCGTTCTTGGTACCAAATCCAGATGCTTACGTAGAAGAATAAGTTCCCGCTTTGTGGTAGTGATGTCAAATCAGCTATACCTATTTAAACAGTATTAATTGAGAATAAGATGTTTTTGGTTTTTCAGATAGTCTTCAGGAATCACTCTCTAAATATGCATTTACTTTTAGACACCCGAATGTAGGATAAATAAGGGAACATAATTGAATCAAAACCTATAGGGTTCTTTCCGTTGATCGAGAAATATAAAATTTGGTATGAAGAAATGACATGTAAGTAGCACTTGTAAGAATAAAAATCCGTATACCGTAGTTGTATCACTTTTTTTTGCCATTGTTTGACATTTCAAAGAAATTCATTTTTTATTTTCGGATAACATACAATTATTATAATTACATACAGGTTATACAAAACATGAATAAATTACGACAAATTTTGCAAAAAAAGACACGGAACGAATAATGTTTTAGAAGGTTCACTATTATCACATGCAAAATTAAGTAGAAAGTTAATTGAAAGACATAACATGTTGCGATTTTTAACATTACAGATAGAAAATGCAACTATTGAAAAAAATTGCCAGCAGGCGGTAATAGCAAATGAAAAATGATTATATTAGAATAACCATCTGTTATGATTTGAATAAATTGCGTAAAAGTAATCTCTGTAATATGTATATATTATAACATAATTAATCTAAAATATTGGATTGGATTATGTCCAATCCAATTTTTTAAAGATGTTTTCTCTACTAGGAATAGTTGACTATACTATGGTTTTAAATAGTTAAAAGTTAGTTTAATAAATAAATCCGCCTGAGCCACTTAAATCAGGACTTAACTTCTTAAAGAATATATTACTTGAACAGTATTTTTTTTCAGTCAGTCCTCGAGTCAAATTATGAGGTCATCGTTCAACTAACATTATAATCCGACTGGCCCTATCGAAGGCGAACAAAAAAATTGCGATTATAAACTTGTTTCCGGAATCCTACGTGCGCAAGACCGACTTGTACCTACTTGATCGGATTTTTATATGTATATAATTGGGGGTCAAAAGAAGAAATGGTTCAAATGTATGGTAAGCAATTACCGCTACTAATAGACACCCGCAACATCAGAGGAGTCAAGTGTGCATTATCGGCCTTTTAAATGGGATATTCCCATCTCTTCTTTATATATTGCTCTTTTTTATATATTGGTATAAATTTGTACATATAGTACAAAAATACGGGTTTGAAGTTGGTTTAATTACCACTTTTAGTAATATGTATTTGTTGAATTCTAAAAAAGCTACACATATTTCGATAAAAATTATAAGGGACCACGTCATTTCATTATTAAAAGTGTTTACAAACATCACAATCACATTAGAAAACGAACTACTACGAATGGTAACATTTTTACCCAGTAGGTAAGTAAATAATAAGAAACTAAAAAATAAACTAATGGCGCTTTATTCCTTAAATTAAACGCAGACACATTTGGTATTCGATCATCAACTAACACCTATACAACAGCTAATCAACATATAAGTAATGGTACTTATTTCTGAATACCTTGTAGCTAACGAAAAATGCCGCCATGCGCTAAAAAATACCTAACTCTATAAAATAAAAATAACTGTAATACAATTAATCAACGGTCAACCTATAAATCTAATGGCTCTTATTTCTATGTCAGTCTTAAATTCAACAATACTTATTTGGCTATTTGGTAAGTAATTATATAAAAATGACTATGTTTAATGGCACTCTGAATTTTAGTCTTAAGTTCAACAATACTTTGAAAGAAAAACATTGTAAGTTTTTACTTTTATAAAATTTGCAATAAGTACCGTAACTAAAATAAAAACGACTCTAAAATGTTTATTACTTAATAGGTACAAGGCATACCTTATTAGATTTTTGATATCATATATGCATTAGGAACAAAAGTTATGATATAATAAATATAATATAACTTTTTTGACTATCTGAACTCCAAATGTCCGTTGTTAGGGCAATATATTCTACATTTTGTAATTTTTGTTTTATTTCAGAACTGCATATATTGTATTTTTCTTCTAGCATTTGAGAATTTTTTTTCTTGATGGCAATACATAATCAGGATTTAATTTTTTTGAATATTTTATTTGCATATCGATAGTTATTAGATCTAGTAAGGCTTCATTTCATGCTTTTTGGTTTATTTTATAAGGAGACGTTAAGCGCATCTGTCGCGCCCGCTTTGGAGGTGGCTGAAGAGGCTCAAGAACGGGTGTCAATTAAATGGTTAGCATAGTATTGTTATTTCTGTGAGCAGAAAAATATAATCGGTGAGCAGAAATAGCTAATTGGTCAGCAACTCATGGTCAGCAAACATTTCAAAATCAATCAGCAATTTATGTCATTCTGGATGGCTGTAATTATTTTTGTACAGCATATTAATTATATAAGCTGCAATCAGCTGCTCATGTTTAATAAAATTTTGGTAAGCACTCAGAGTGTAAGCAAAAAAATGCATTTTGTGCTGCATATAAGAGTAGCAAAAATACTTTATTTGTCATGCCTAACCTAACCTAACCTAACATACCAATCAAATATACTGCTTATAGACATGTTTTTCTGCCGCTCAATCATGAAATCTTGCCGCTCAAGCAGTTATTTTGCGGACTGAATGTTTATTATGCAGACTCATGTTATTGTTGGCTGCCTATGTATGATTTAATTTTTGACCATTATCAAAATTAGTTGCGGAACAAGAATTGCTGCCTGTTTTTTTTATTGCAAACAAAATCTTTGTATGCTGACCAAATTATTTAAATGCTGCTTTTGGGTGGCTCGCCAAATTTTATAATTGCTGACCAATGTAATTACTTCTCCTCAAGAACAGATCTGCCAACGGTATTATTCTCCTCCCGATTCTCCGACACACAAACACCGGACACACTTGGCATTGGCAAGTCAATTCTCGAAACCTCACGCTCACTACTTGCACATTCCTTTCTGGGTAAAGCGCAAACGGTTTCACTATATTGAATAATATGTTTTTTTTAAATGGTTCACTAAAGTAGTGGTATTTCCACTATTTTTATACTCACAGACTCACAGGAGCATAACTTACAAACTACTTTAGTGTTGTTTTCAGTTTTAGTAAAAAACTCCCACGCAACACTTCTTTTAGAATTGGTTCAGCGCCATCTATTAAGAGCAGATGTACAAATACAAAAATCTAAAAGCAAGGTGATTTAAGTGCCCAGCGAAATATAGCGCTACCTGTACAGGATCGGCGGTACTTATTGCTAACTGTATGAATTTTTTTTTCAACACTGAACTTGGCGCACTCTACTGGTGCATTTGAAAACTAATTCACGTTCCAATTAAGCTTCATTCGGCATTGTGCGCCACTGAGTCGCACTATGCTCTGTAATTGGAAAATACGAATGTTTGTTGAAAAGTAAAACATAATTATACTCACCAGCATGTGCGGTATGCAATCTTACCAACGCCATATACTGTATATATCTATTATATATATCTCAGCATATAATTCTCGGCAGAAATAAATTATTGATGCCAGTATAAATTAATATTTGTATAAAATAATTACCACAGTAAATGTAAAAAGATATAAATTACCAAAAGAAAATAAAAGCATGAAAATACAATAAAGTTAGATCCGGTAAAACTTCTCCATCAAGCATATGATTTTAAAGTTTTCAAGGATATTATACTTATGTTGCAATGATTATTATGAATTTTGAGAAACATCCTGAGAACAGATACCAAATGCATTACAATGATTAAATTTTAAAAATACTGTTTTTATATACATATGGATATCTAAAATACTCTCCAATGTTGATAGCCGTTATCAGGCAATGGACAAAACAATAAGTATACTTACCGATAAAATGATGTATGATTTATGGCCGTTTTCTTAGCTTAGGCGACTTTGTCTTAGCTTAGGCGACTCCTAAGAGACATGGTGTCTCACTCTTTTCAGTTAATATAAAAAGTGACAGCATGTCATTTAGGAGTCGCCTAAGCTAAGACAAGGTTGGTGAAAACGGCCATAAGCCTCGTTTTTTAGTTCCACAATTGTTGAAGATCTATAGTCAAAATAAAAGTTACAACCTGAGAGTAGTCTGTACTTTAATTCATAAAAAATATATATATTCTGATATTCCTTAAAGCAATTGTGGTGCATTTGGTCATTGTTAGAAATATTATTGTTTGTATATCGTTGGAAGGGATATGTAATCTAGTTTGTAAGATTGCGTGCCGCACAGGCTGGAGATGATATGTTATAGTTTTCTTTTTTTTTTCCTCAGGAGAGGAAGGCTGAGAATCCTCACAAGGATCTCGAAACGTACCCAAGATACCCCCGCAACGGCAAGTGTCACGGAGGTTATGTTGGACTCTACACGACCGGAGCGGTCCGATCGTATGACCTACCAACTAAACTTAACCAGAGCCTTGGCCATAAGGGCGCTACGGCTTGAATGGGATATAGTTTTCAACAAACATTATTGGTTCAGGAAGTTCAAACTGCATTTAGGATGTTCTTAATAAGTGCTCCCGATCCTCAACAGATATAGCTATATTTCGGTGGACACTTAAGCACCTTGCTTTTTAGTTTTTCGTAATTAGTACATCTACTCTTAATAGATGGCGTTGAATCAATTCTATAACGCGGTGGAGGGATTGGAATTGAGCGTTTGAACGTGAATTAGTTTTCAAATGCACCAGTAGAGTACGCCAAGTTTAGTGTTGAAAAAAAAAATCATACAGTTAGCAATAAGTGCCGCCGATCCTGTACAGGTAGCGCTATATTTCGCTGGGCACTTAAATCACCTTGCTTTTAGATTTTTGTAATTTGTACATCTGCTCTTAATAGATGGCGCTGAACCAATTCTATAATGCGGTGGAGAGATAGTAAGCACATTAGTATAAAATGACCGCTTTAGCCAATTTAAAGCTCGCCCCCTCCCCTGAGAGGGCGAGCGTTCCGATGTAGCCGATAGGGCCCCAGGCTTTCTGCCCGGCCAAAGGCATTAGGCAGTGTTTGTTTACAGTCGGGTCAATTTAATAGGCCACATTTGACATTTCATTAAAATTCCTCATTTTAACCTTGTAATGGCGGACATAAAATATTCAATATTTTTTTAGTTTGGAAATGCACAAATGACCGTTGTTACAATGTTGCGTTCAGTGAAGTCTAAACGTAAGTGATGTCCCTCAATAAATCGAATGAATGCAATGATTTTCTGTATTGAGTTGATTGTTGGCTCTTGGTGGAACTTATTATACATGTTGAATAAAACTCTTGTACTGTTCTAATCTGGAGATAGAAGCGTAAACACGAACAGCTGTGTTTGCTTTAACCTTTGAAAATGCTGTAAAGCGAAACCGGTCAGGTCGACAATAATTAAAATTAGTGGAACAGTACAAGAGTTTTATTCAACATGAATGCAATGATTACTTGTGAAGGCATTATTCACCATGAATTAATAGTCAGTCAGTTAGTTTATTGTATTATTTTTGTATGTAAACATACATACGACTGTAATCGTATTAGGTATGCTTGTATCTTATACTATATTGTATTATATTATTGTAATTATTAACATTGTAAAGAGGAGATAAAAAATAGACCTTCAGAGTTTCTTGCCTGTTCTTCTCGAGAAGGCTCTCCCAATTTCCTAACAGGTGTCGAGTCAATTTTTTTATTTTTTTCTTTTTTTTCCTTATTCGTACGTACGGACAAGGTTTTTATTTTCTTTTTTTAAGGTTTGTTTTTTTGTTTTGTCTGTTGACGTCAATAAGTGCCTGTAAAGGTCTATGTTGAATAAAGATTATTTTGATTTTGATTTTTTTGAGTCAAATTTTTATTAAAATAAAACATGTTATTCTTTTGTTTTATAATAAAAAAAACAATAATAACTTCTTTAACAGAGAAATAATTGGTATTATAAAATTTTAAGGCAATTAAACTCGTAAAATATATTAATACAGTACCTATAAAAAAGAGCGTATTCACATTTAAAAGGCCGCCAACACATCTGTTGTTGCGGGCAGCGATAATCACTTACCATCAAGTAATCCATTTGCTCGTTTGCCTATTACAGTTATTGTGGAAAAGTACTTTTTTTATAAGATAGGGATCTTATAAAAAAAGTACTTTTCCATAATAACTGTATTCGATTCACATATGTTTGAAGTAAATATCGATTTTTTCACCATAATCGGAGTGTTTAAGCAGGTCACCTCACTATGAACAAATGTCAAATGTGGCCTATTAAATTGACCCGACTGTAGTTGGTAGGCTGACCTTCCGTCAGAGTCCAACATAACCACCCGCCGTAGACCGGGCGCGGGTGGTATCCGGTGCGAGGTCGTCCGAGCACCAGGGGGTTGTCAATAGCGACCACTGTGGTGGCGCGCCCCCTATGAGGATTCACTGCCTCCTCCCGCGAGGAAAAAAAAAAAAAAAAAACAATTTAAAGCTTTTCCGTCAATACCACCAACTGTGAGCCAGTCTCAAGGCAACACTAGTCAATACCGGCAGAGGATTCGTAGACCGCGACATGTCCTTAGCGACCCCCCTAACCAACTCACGCAGGAACTTCTAGACCTGCAAGCGGCGGCGTCTGAGCCGTCGCTCCCCCTTGTCAACCCCTAAACGGCAGCCTTCTGCTTAGCCTGAATAGGTTCTTGTCAATACTGGCCGGTCCCACTTTGGAGATTCGTGCCTTCTTCTAGCGCATATACCCTCACCATGGGGTAGCGCTAACCGTGCCTCTCCTGAGGTGCGGCCCTCTCGTCAATAAAGCCAGTAGGGTCAATAGGACCAAAGGCTAGGCTGAGTTTAGTCGGTAGGTCTGTGTAGTCGAGCCGTCTCGACAGTACCAGGAGTCCGACATAATCAACGCATCCCTGCTTGCCTGTTGCGTTGGTATCCATGATGGATTCTCAGCCTCCTCTCCTGAGGAAAAAAAAAAAAACAATTTAAAGCATACTTACCTGGCATAGGAGATACCGTGATCATGAAGGCGGTCCTCCCAGGGCGAGGCCCCATCATTGCATTGCGATGGGGTTGACCCCTGCGATTATCCCTAATGTGGATAACTCGGATGCGTAATTTTTGGTAGTGGGGACTGCGTTCGCGCTGTCCCCTTTATAATCATAAGCCTCGCTCTATCCCCTGAGAGGGCGAGCGCTAAGTTAAAACTAGTATCTGAGACAGAAGAAAGATTCGTATCCGTTACTTTTTGGTGGATCTTTTACGTATCTATTTAGCAGTCTTTAAAGAATAATTCATATTCTTGAGGATGTTTTCTTTGTAAATGATTTTTTAAGGATGTTGAGTCATTCATTACCCTTACGAGAATACTTTCTAATTACATGTTACATTACTTCTTTGTAGATATTTTTATAAATCATGTACTAATACCAAACACTAGCGTTATTTATGCTGCCCATTATCACATTAAAGTAAAACAAAACAAAAAAGAGACCCGCTGCGCAATGCAAGTCGAAATATGTTTCAACTCAAGATCCCGCGCATCGACACCGATTGTGTAAGAAAGTTAAGATCCCTATCCGTGTCTGCGTGTCTTGACACCAAATATCCGTATTCAGATCTGTATCCGCGCATCTAGGTTTTTGACGATCCGGCCCATGACTAGTTAAAACTAGTCATGGCTATGATATGATATGATATGGATACAGCCCCTGGCGTTCTACTCGGCCATTAGGCAGTGTTTAGTTGGTAGGCTCACCTACTGCGAGAGTTCAACGTAACCCCCCGCCGAAGACTGGTTGGCGAATGGTATCCGTTTGTACTGAGCTACTTTGTAGTCGTCTTGATAACCCCTTGGTGCTTGAACGACTTTACACCGTTGTAAATAACACAGCCCTTATAAGAATTCACTGCCTCATCCGGCGAAAAAAAAGGGGAACTTGTTGGTACAGTACCCAGAGTACTTAGTTTTGTTATCAGTAGCATTATTTATGGCATATTTCAGGTTGTCAGGATTGTTAGCGCGTTATATTAAGATAAAGACTGTCGAATGTATTATTTTCTTTGAATTGAACAAAACCGATTTACGAAAGTATAAAAAAGTGATATATTTAATAAAATATTCTGTTAAAAAGGTAGGCCTTGTGATCAACATGAACAAATACATATCAATTAGCATTATGAAAGAAAATATTATTCTTTTCACCAGGAACCGTTATTTTTATTTAAACTTCATGCAC
Organism: Scirpophaga incertulas; assembly: GCA_036419045.1. NCBI lineage: Eukaryota > Metazoa > Arthropoda > Insecta > Lepidoptera > Crambidae > Scirpophaga > Scirpophaga incertulas. The sequence goes on along the minus strand of CM071628.1, from coordinate 15,042,739 downwards.
AAATATTGGTGTACAAAAGCGCAGTTAAAGCCGAAGGCATTCAATCAGTCAACCTTTAGGTGATGCAGAGATACAAAGAGGTAAATGTTCTAAAAGATATTAAAAACAGAAGATAAGCGCCGCTTACACTACACTACATCTGATGCACTAGTTGCTGATCTACAGAGGGCACTACATGTAGGGTGTTCTGTTTACACTGTATTATTATAGCATCCTAACTCAGTCAGTGACCAGACGTTGACAGGGGCGCCCCGCTTTCGAAAATACAAAAAATCGGCATTATCCTTGCCGCAACAGCGGGCATTACTAGGCGTAAAAAAAGAAAATGTTGGGTTAAGCAGTATCTGCTACTCAGAAATAAATTGAGCAACATGAGACAAACAAAGATTTATTCTTATAATCTGAATGATTTTTGTCCCACAATTGTGCATCTTTAACAATTCTATAATATTTAACGTTTCTTAATTTTTCTATTGATGTAATTTTTGTATAATTGTCCGTTACACGCACACTCACTCGCATTGGATGCTGCGACAAAACTGAGCGCCCTATGTAGGCGCCCTACCTTCCTACCCGTGATTACATTGCACTACATGTAGCGCATAAAGCCATGTAGGACAGTCGGGCTTTCACTGGCGTCCTAAGTTAGGATCCTACACCCCTACATGCATTTACACCACACTACATCTAGTGCCCTACATGATACTAGATACTAGTGCACTAGATGTAGTGTAGTGTAATCGTCGCTATAATACTGACAAGTAAAATATACCTATACATATATATAAATACACTTATCATTGGCTAATTTAATATTATAACAATGAAGTAACAAAAAACTACAATTTTTTTAATCAACAATTACTTATACCTTACTATTTAACTCTCGCCGTTTTTATCAAAGTAAGTTTCATTAAGCTAAGACAGTATCACAATTGAAAAAAACAATATATACATATGTGATAATCTCATTACAAATAAAGCGTGCACACTGATTGTGATTGGTGATGATATCGATAAAAGCACGCTAAAACTTGTTATATATTTTTATGAGTTTTTTCACAGTATCTAGTCTGTTGAAGCCATTACTATCGCCATCTTGTGTTAATCATTGTGAGCGTCCAGTCAAACGAGTGTTTTTTTTTATTAATGTGGGATTTATTTGTAATTTATTTTTTGTGACTAGGTAGCAAAAATAATAAAAGTGTAGCTATCCTTCGTTTCATATAAGACAAAAAGAATGAAAACTATAATATAAGGATTGATTCGTCATCATCATCGTCAGCGTCGTGACCAAATAAACACTGGCATCTATGCTGTAAGCTCATTCGAAATGTACTCCACAGCCACAGACCAATAATGATGTACTCAATGATAATCAAATCTGACATTGATACTATACGACTCGTTTGACAGAACATTCACGGCGATTACGATCGGAGACGCATTCCGAAATTCAAAGTAATGCAACTGATAGTGTCTTTCACATTATTCTGAGGTTCAAACATTTTAATTTAATTTTTCCTAATTAATACCAGACAAAGGTCAAAAAATATAAACTGCTTAATTGACTGACAATGTATATCACTGTATAAAATTGAAATACTATATTCACATTGGCTGAGTCTATAGTCTAATATATTCTAACGTACTGATAATATATTAACTTAAGAACAAGTCCATTATCTTTTTTTTTAGTTTGATGCTTCACGAACAAGACTGGGCAAAGGGCAAAATAGTACTAATACTAACTGTCAAATTGATAATTAACCTTTATTTTTTTGCAAATTAAAACAGTAATTTCCATTTACTAAATCTAACGGAGTCTTATATACTGATCATTATAAAATTAATTACATATTATTAAGTATATTTTTGAGCTGGATATTGACATAAAATTACGTTATTTTCTTCGTACGATTTGCCACTTTGGTTTTGGTTTCAGTATTGATTTTTTACTTTGATGTTTTAAATAGAATAGAGCTGAAAGTTTTGGTGCAGAGTGAACTCGTTACTAAATTACATTTGATATTTTGATTATATTTAAAATATTATAAGAAGATCCACGCTATTATTAAGAGAATGACGTAACTTTTTACAAAACTAATATTTAATAGAAAACTTTAGAGGGTAATTTGAAAAACATGTGTTCGCTCGTCGACTAAGTAAATGAGAAGTGAAGTCGCCACGACGCCTTTGAGCTCGAGAGCGCTCGGATAAATTCAGCTGCTGTCGAACGCACGAACGCTACATTGCACACGTAGCGCCATCTATTTTTCGCCAGCGATAACACGCAAAAATGACGGTCAGCAATGCCCTGGTCAATTGTTTGCATTGCACTCGCTTTAATACCCTCCGTAGACATATCTTTTTTTCATATCTTCTACAATATATTATATTTAAAAATTGATTGATGTTGATAGATCAGTTACATTGCTATTTTATAAACATTATTGAAGTACGGAATTTTATTAAAGGAGCAATATAACTGCATAGCTGTCAGTTTCAATTAAAAATTGCTAGTAACTTAGATGCATAACCGACCTACTGAATGTGTCTTGGCTTGGAGACATGGTATATGCAAACGTTTGGTCCGTGATAGGCTGTAATTACAACATCAGCACCATCAGAATAGACCCTGTCACAGCGATCACAGTGATTTGATAAAAGTATAAACATATGAAAGTACAAAATAAATATAATCGCTAATCGGAAAAAGGCGTATATTGAAACGTTGGCAGGTGGTTATCAATCACACGTCATTTTTGGCATGTGTTTGACTTTTTGATTTGACATTAGCTTGATTGCTTGCTGGCACCTAGTGCTGAATGGATTAATTTTAAATAAAATTTTATAATAAATCTAAAGTGAATGATGTGGTTTGACTAATTTTCTTAAAAGGAAGTAGCTTTGTGATTTTTTTTCTCCAAGGGATTTTGGAAAACATGGCTTCTCGCGGTGTTATGGTAACAGGAACCAATGGTGCTGACTTTGAGCACAGGGAGAAAATAGCTATTCAGTATCAATTAAGGTATGCGAGATTTCGAATATTAATAAATCTGGTGTGTTCATGAATAAAGCTATCACAGTATAACAGTCTCCGTAACGTTCCAAGCGACATTAATTTTTTCAAGTTCCACTGAATTATTTTTAGCTGAAAGCGATCAATGGGATTCTCATTACGTGCCGATTTTTTAAAATATTCGGGTATTATGTTTTTATGTTCTTGAAATTAATTATAGTATCTATGCCCTGTTCCGAATTTATTTACAAGAGTACCTAATGTCTGTTTTCAGCGCATTGAACAAATCGCGATTGAAATATTGCGTGTTTTTCCACCATACGCTTTTTCTTGCGATGCTAGCTAAGCTTTCTGCCGATATATTGGATAAGTTGGACATTTTTATCCTTGAAATTGAAGAATTGCAAATACCACAGGTAACAAACCAATGTTAAGATCTGCTAAATTATATTACAAATAACAAAAATTACAACTAAGGGCCTTAGCTGTGATTTTTCTAATTACTTCGGCTAAAAAGTTTAGGCATAATTTTAACAGTGTATATTAGTAAAAAATCAAGCCAAGTACAGTCCTTACAGTTTGTTTGTTTCTTAAATGTGTCAGTTAATTAAATACTATTAATAAGTAAGTAAACATATAAAATATATTTATTTAGATTTCTAAAGTAATATAATTACTTTCTTTACCAAACATGAAGTGGAAATGTTAACATCCAGTTATAATGGAGTAAGTTGTCATAGTCAAGAACTATTATATCTATGTAAGAAGTGAATTATAACTTTCTAATCATGTTACTGAATATTATGATATTAATTAACAGCTATCGTTAAGTTGTGTCTAGACATTATCCTTTACTCAAAGTTGAAATTATCCAGTCTGAATGGTAAATAAACTACAGCATCAAAATCTTGATTTTGATTTTTCAGCCATTATGGTGGGAGTATATTTGGTGTCTGTCATTATTGTTCTCATTCCTCGGCTTAGCATCTATAAAACGAAACAATATAAGACAACTGAGACATTACATGTATGGAATATCAGTTCTTGGGTTTGGTCCATTATTATACTGCATACTTTACTACTGTGGTGATGTGTGGAGGTACCTATCAAGAGATGACGAAGAGGATGATAGCTCAGAAGTAGAAGTTGAATTATGGCAGGTATGTATATAATTTTTGAGTAACAAATCTAAAAATACATCTATTAATACAAATTGTATTTGTATTGTAATTATATAGTTTTTATGTGATTTACTACAAAATTTTTTGAGGTCCAAATATTTCAAAAATTTTAACTTTTAAATTTATCTCATTGAGTTGAGTTGAATCATTGAGTTCATACATTTTAAAATGTTAAATAGAGTGATTTTTTAGTCAAATGAAATATTATTTATTAATTATGTTTATTATTTTATATGTAGTGTAGTGAGTATATGTGCATACATACATATATGCCTACACCTCTTTTGCATGGGGGTAGATGGAGATCAGAGTTCATCACTTGTTACAATACAAACTTACTAAACTAGGCCAATCCCTACCTACTGGCCCATTCATATTTGCCTTAGGAATTTCATTTCTCAGTCGTTATCATCTATACTTTCTATTTGTCTAAACTGCCTAAGCATTCACTTCTCGATTTTTGTCACTACACTTTCTTTCACACAGGTCATTTTTTTTTATTAAAGTTATTTTGTTTATGAACCAGATGAGTATATGTTCTCTATGGTTATTGTGAGAATAAATTTCTTATTTCTGTCTTGTTAGTATTATTTCGTTAGTAATTTTATACTGTTTTTAACAATACAATTGATTTATGTGCTGCTGTACCTGTACATTGGTTAATAATTATAAAAAAATGTTTATTTGTCACACGTCAATTGTTTATAGATTATCATTTATAGATGCTGTTACATTGATAATTAATGCTAAAAATGCTAGAGTAATGATTAGAAACTATTATTATTGGAAAGGAATAAAGGACTTGTAACTATGTGATTTGTATTGAAGACATATATTTTTTCATTAGAAAATTATTTCCTACATTGGCTAATACTCCAAGCTATTGTTTGGTTGTCTTTATTCAGATCTTTTGTTCTTGTATATAAATTTATAAAATTCTCAATTACTTTACACTCTACTACTATAGTAAGTTGCACACTACTTAAGTAGGTACATAAATTATAGTCAAAACCGCAGGTATCCTGCTATAAAACTGCCATTTTGTTTATATGTTTTATAAGAATTTGTTTATAAGAAGTCAGTTATTTCTGTAAATAATGTACATATTAATGCAATACATCAGTCAATATCAATAATGATGTATATATAAGTAAAATTACAATTAAACAGTCCCTTAATTCTAATTGTAGAATTGATGAGTGCTTTTGACCACTAATAATCATTTTCTAATCTCATCTTTTCTTTTCATTTTGTTTTCTTTAGCCAAATCTGGTTTGTGGTGTGGCTGAAGACATTTTCAAGCCCTATGATATTATATAATAATTGATATAATAAAATGATATTTCTTTTAGGGTTACCCGTATGGTCTACTGTGGTATGCTTTTGTGCTGTTAGCATCACAAGTACATTTCTTCCAACTGTACTTCTCATACAATTTGCTCAAGGCGTGGCGTGCCAGAGGAGCACTTCGGAAAGCCGATTAAATCAATGTAAGAATATAAAGTTATGAATGTTTTGCACACTGTAAAGTTATTAAGTTATAAAACTGTCTAGTTATCAATAAATATATTTAATGATTTAAATGCAAATTATATATATCAACCTTACAATTTAAGAAAATTGTTATATGCAGGTAAGTCAGTACCTACTATTAATGATGAGTTTGCAAATATTATACGTGGATTTGTACTATCTGAATTTATTATTCATTATCTGACAGTGTGCTCATTGCCATAATATAGAGGGATTGTACTATCATGTCTAATCTAAACTATAAATTTTTAAAAAGACATCTTCCATCTGAGCACTGTAAATACACTACTAGCTTAATTAAGTAATTCTGTTGCTATCAATATGTATCAAAGCTTACAAATAGACAGATATAAAGAAGACATATTATGTCATCAATTACGTTAATAAACAGCAATGTAACTGCACTACATGTCAGTTTGAAAAAAAAATATTGCAATAAATTTTGCCTGCAATAAATTTCTCTCACGTACTTACGTACTTTTATTACAGACTGCCTAATTAGATGTTAGTTAAATGGATATATCGCAGATAAGATTGAAGAAGTTTGGATTGATTTTGTAATCAATAGACTCTTTAAATTGATTGTTACCTTATTTGTTAGTGTTATGTTTGTAGTGAATATTAATACTGATAGAAGAATAATCCTAATTGAGGAATTGTTTGATTAATATACATTTTTTCATCAAGATTTTGCAATTATGTGATATTGACACAAATAAGGGCAGAATAATATAGGTATTTTTGAAGAAAATAAATCAGTCTTTCCGCTAACCCTAAATATAGCAGCCATGTTGACGAAGATGTAATTAGAAAGTAGTAATGTGATATACTTTTATCATTCTTGACGTCATACATATCGAATCTTGAATATAACTTTGCATCATTTACAAAAGATGAACTGAGCGCGTAATTTCACTTTGCCCTTTGACACAAAAATTTGTTTATTCCATGTAATTGTACTTAAAACTGATTAGACCTCAATTAGAAATATAGTTATATATAAAAAAAACTATTTTTGGTATAAATGAATTCAGAACTAATTGTACCTCTGAAGACTTCAATTATACAGATATTATAAAATATCTAAAGAATGATTGATATTGTTAACAATAAAATTTGATTAACATGAGTGTTGGTACATTGTTTGATCATGACAAAGAATTCTGTAAATACATACTATTTTTGTTTAAATTTTAGATGATCATTTTGACAGCTGTTATGCTTAAACTCTAGTTTATCTGTTAAAGTAACATACTAACAATGGTTACAGTAGGGTAGACAACTACAACTGATTATGGTCTTTTTAATACTATAATAATCTAATTTGAGCAATTTATATCTCATGAAAGTATATCAATATAGAAATTTCAGTATTTTTTTTATATATATTGTTTTTAGATTTCTAAAAAATGTGCAATTATTATTTACGTAATTCTAATGAAACGAACACATTTCTAGCATTCTCACATTAAATGTAACATGTTTTTATATTGAAATTTATATATATAATTTATATTGAAAGTATACCTACAAACGTACAAATAACAAAGTTATTTTGAATTTTGTTTATACGCTCATACAAATTAGTCGAGTTTACTTAATTATGACGTCACGATTGCAGTGCTTTTAGTCTGGAGCGTTTTTGAGCAATCCGCGACAGCGCCGCAAACTTGTCGATGTATCTTCAAAAGTAATAGGCGCAGGTATACTGTTGGCTCTACAATATTTCTCAGTTAAAGGAGTACCCTTATTATATATAGAATTTAAAAAATTGTTGCCTACCCAGTTGTCAAAATTATCACATAGTATATTACGAGATATACTAAATTTCGCTTAATGTCTGTATTAGTTGTTCATATGACATACAATCAGATGTAATTTTAATGCTATTCTGTATCTACTGGAATGATTAGTATTTGGTTGTATTTTGATCAAATGACACAAAGTAACATGACAAGTCTGGAAAAAAAATCAAAGTAAATTTTGAAACTGTCTTATTTTACAATTTTGTAGAATATTGAAAATTCAAAATATTGAATGTATTTAATATATGAGTATTTACGTCAGAAAGGGTTTTGCTGTCATGTTCTGAGATTTCTTAATTATTTTCTAAGTTATACCAACTCTTTGATGATAGCATAAGATGCGGCAGTTGATATTTACATGAAAAAGTTGTAAAACAAATATTTGGAACAGAAACGGACTGTAAAATTGTTTGATGTATGCACAACTTTACCTCGTTAAGGCCTAAAGTAAGTTGTAAATAAGATAAATTATGGTTTTACGTCCAATTTATGATTCGTGTTAAAGTTTGTTTTGTTTTGGAGATTTACCCTTGAACAATGGTTTTATTAATAAAAAATATTGTGAAAAGAATATCTTGTTATTATTTTTAAGCATATAGCATAGCCTATATATATATAACTCTATTCAATAATATGAGGTTGACCAATCCACGCAATATAAGGCCTAATCAGAACCAATCCCACTATTTCCATAAAAATACATTAAACTAATAAGCTACACATATAATGTACAGTCATTGGAAAGCCAAATATAAACGTTATAATAGAAAGACTAAACTGACATCCAATATACGTGCACAAAATATGAACAGTGAAAATCCAAAAAAGTTAAGACAAAAAAAATTTTTTAAATATATTTTTTGTATATTGTTTTATATATATATGATATTTTTGTGATAAAAATACTGTAATTGTTGATTCTATTATGTCTATATTTCCAGGGTCGTTTTTTCCTACGTCATTACACGAAAATTTTCATCCCTCATATTTACTCTGTTCAGGGTAAAATTTTTACAAAGTATAAATGTAATAAAAGTTGCCAAAAGCAAGTTCCAAGATAGAAGCTTGGCTTGAAACTTTAAAATAAATTTAATTAGTAAATGGAAATATTATATGTAGGTAATTGTGTGTGTATACAATTTATATACCTATGATTAAATTTTGACGTTGTGACACTTAATAAGTGTAATAATAATAAACTAATTTAATTAAAAACAATTTATTTATAAATTCCTATGTAATAATTTCTGGTGATGGTATGTTGGTGGTGGCTTGCCTCATACATACTATATTTTCCAATTTTAGTTTTAACGTCTACAGAAAACAACCGTATGAATGTTGTCCCATAGAGACCTAGTAATAAGGTTTTAATGAAACAAAATATAATCCCATGCATGCAGTTGCAATAGTTTATTGATGTGTATTTGCTATAGTATCTTCGTAGGAGTCAATTAATCAGCGCGTTTGTCGTTGATTCCTAGGTCAAGGAAATGGTCGTCACTCGTCTTCAGCTATGTTGACTTCTTCGTCAGATCCTTCATCTGCAGTGGGGGGGCTTCCGGGGTCCGCGGAGTCGGGTGTTGTGCGTCGCCATTTTGCACGTCGATTCTGGAACCACGTCTTAACCTAGTCAAGGCAGAGGGTTGAATTAAATTGTTTATCTAGTAAATATATTATATAATTTTCGCTCGTTGCAGTACATGCTTTGTCTTTGTCGCGGATCGAAGAGAAGATATAGTACAAAAATTACTGTGTGTCGTGTAGTCATTTGTGATAAGCTGGAAATGTATGTTGTTTTTTTAAGCCAGATTGACAATATTTCATTCCGTTTAATCGTGTTCTTAGAATTTTTAAGCATTGACGTGATGTATGGGCCAAATATAGCATTGATTGAGTTAAGGAAAGCAAGAAATAAAATTGTATGTTTTTACGGTCTGTTCACCACTCGAAAGCACTCTTGTTTTTTGTCAATAAATTTTCTTTTAAATAGTAATCTAATTCTCAAGCAATGGGGCTTTTAGGATCATCGCGATCCAGTGGCTGGGTGGAAGCTAATTTTTCAAAGCACTTCCAAAAAGATGCATGAGAATCTTGTGAGTGTGGTAATAGTTCAGATTTGATTGAACCGAGTTACTCGGCCGAGTACTCGGTTGAAAAAAAATTAAACCGAGTAAAACTTTGTACTCGTTACTCGACAAAAGTGTTTCTCGGTGTATCTCTAGTTTTAACACATGTGCCCTTTAAAGGGCTTTCATGGCATATGCCCTGTTGGTTTGCCCATAATAACGTATAATTAATGATGGACACAGTATATTACGATTTCCATGGGGTGAGCACGAGACTTTTTATGGGTGAGTATTGCCCACATAGCTTCAATCTAGCTAGGAATATCATTTACTTAAGGTATAAAACTATCGAATCTTTGCCGGATTGGTACTGCAGCCAGAGTGCTTAGTTTTATGCTCTGTCAACAGATGGCGCTGTATGTCGGCTGCGTTAAGTTTGAGTTGATAAAGTATTGTTGTTTATTCTATTTTTGATACATCAAGTTTACAACTATTATGATATAAAACTTTTGATAGTTATTTAGTTTTGTATAACAGATTAACTATCACACATGTTATATTTACAATAGCGCCGGAAAAGTTAGGTAAATAAATATAACAAACAAATCATGAAATGACAAAAAATCTATCGATATGTGTGATCATAGTATCATATATCATGTTATCTTTTCTTATTGTTAAAATCTGCATGCAAAATGATAATATAAATCATAATAATCAAAATGATAATTATTTACGCAATATGTGGATTAAACAGTGATATTATAGGGGTATACATAACTTCGTCGCGATTTGGCTCGGATAACCGAGATTAAGTATTTCCGGTCAAAATTCAAAATTCAAAATTCAAAAATTCTTTATTCAACATAGACCTTTGCAGGCACATTGACGTCAAACTCTACCACCAGTTCGGAAATTGGGAGGCCCTAGAGAAGAACTGGCAAGAAACTCTCAGGGTTTATTTTTTATCTCTTATTATTATTATTATCTCTTATGAGCATGCTCAAATTCACCTAAAGGGCTATGCTCGAACTTACTCTGCGTGATCGTATTAGGTGTGTGAGCAAGGACTTGTTGATCGACCTATACATATCTATCGACAAAAGTATCCAATCTTGTCACTTCTTAAGAATATGTGTCAAATTTATCGATGTTTTGATAGCTGTCAATGCTTATGACATGTCATGCTCTTGAAATAAAGAAAACATGTTGAAGAATTGACATAGCCCGAAGAATTGCGAATCTTGAGTGGCTGTGGGCAGTGTACATTGCTTGTAGGATTGACAGTCGTTGGGAGGGAAAGGTCTGTATGTGGCAGGTACAGTCTCACAAACTAACGATTTGGTCAAAATCGTAGAAGGCTTATTGATATGAAGTTCAAAAGATATGAAGTTGGTAAAAATTTGGTAATTCATGATCACAGTTTTCTACTTGCTACGATCCAAACATACTTATGTAGCTTTCAGTTTCACGCACGCCAAAATTGGTTTCGGGTACTCTTAACTTGAAATATACGAACTAGTTAAACTTACTTGTCTGTCACTAAGTCTTAGGGTGGCTGCTAGAGTCCTGCGCTCGTCGGGGCTGAGGTATTTGCTGGCGCTGAATCGGCGCTCCAGCGCGCCGGTTTGTGTGGCGCTGAAGCGCACTTGCCCGCCTTTCCGCCGCCCGCCCAAACTCCACCATGGATTGCAACACGATTGTCCAACTACTTGCAAAAGAATAACAATTTGAATGTATTGAAAATATGACCTAACTCCAAAATAAATACTTTTTCTTTCTTTGTGTTTATGTATTTTTATTTAACAATTTAATGTATACACAACAATGCTCATCTCATCTCGAAATCTAGAATAGATGTGCCGTGATTGACGTGTGTAAATAAAATATTACAATATTAATAAATACATGAGACATAACCTAATAATATAATATAATGAACTACAAATACAATATATTATTTAAATTCTACTTAATAGGAATACATAAATACGATCAATTATGAACATAACGATGTTAACGTAGAATATAATTTATATGTTTGTAAATTGTATATGAATATGTAAATGTTACTTTATTTACAAAAAGTCTGTAAAATGAAAAAAGTTATTATACATATAAAAAAATTTGTGACCGTACAATAAATTATCGAATTAATTTTTTTTTATTTGTATTGTAAAACCTTATTTCAATTTTAACCTTATGACAATTTTTATTCTATTATTTTAATTTTGATTCCCCTGCGATATTTTAAGACTTAGGATTATAAAAATAGTTGACTAGTTTGAAAAAGGTCTAAATCAACACTGAAGCTTATTATTACAGCTTGAAGGGACTAAGGCGTTAGATGTTAATTTGCGTTCCAGATATACAATCTTGATATATAGACGGATAAATTTCACCTTGGATCGGACTCTAACGGCTTCAACAAACTGTGTTGACGCCTTAATCATTCTGTCAAGCTACCAAGTACTAGACAATTTCAATTGCTTCGAGGTTCCGGATTATTAGAATATTTGTGCTTTATTATATATGTTTTTATTTATTTATTAACAGCCACATGTGTCTATCAATAGATTTATCTAAGTAAAATTAATGTTTTGGTATAGTTATCCGTCATTCTACATATCTCAACACAAATCTTATAGTGCTTATTAGGGGTAGGCTGATTAGGGTCCATGAAATGATTAATTAATGAATTAGATTAATGTGAGAATGAAACATCTTATAATAATCTATATCTATTATAAACAAAGTGATTTCAAACATTTTTTTATCAGTAAGTGGAGGAAAATATTAATATTGTTCCTATACAATCGGTTAATTGGCGCTCATTAAGACAAATCCAACGTGATTTTGATAATATGTTTCGTATCTTTTTAGATTACTTTTATCAATCTAATATAACAAAAGATAGAAATAATATAATAGGTACAATATAAAAAATATACCTCTTCGAAAATGATACAACAAAAAATCGAATATACTTGTGCTGAAAGACATTTCTCTGATAAAACTCAAGATTCAAAGTACATATATAAGAAACACAATTGCTATAAATATAACATAGTTGTATGAAAGTAGGGAACTGAAATAAATTAATTTGAATATTTTTTTAATTTAGAAATCTATTTCTGCTGCAGAATTGCAGTGTTCCCATTGCTTTTCTAGTGTGTACAGTAGATAGAGAGTAAAATTACTGCGTACTGTGACTTTACATCTTATGTCATAAAACAGTTGCTTTTTCCATAGCGCATAGCATTATATAACTGAGAAGTGATTATATTTGTACGAAAAAGTTGACGAAATTCTTTATACAAATGTATAAGTATGTAGGGGTGAAGCTGCAGACTTCTAATGAGGGTAAAGTTATCGAATAGTGAACGGACAATACATACGCAACATAATGAATAAATATCCCAGCCTAGAAGCTAGGTCTATCATGATCGCTTCCATTAGGCATATATCGCCGTTGTGTTAACCGTGTTATGGTAAGGCTTCTGAATTACAAACAAGAAGGTCTTGTGAATATCTTAGAATGGAATAACCAACAAATGTTCAAAGATGGCTTCATGAAATAGAAATGAACGAGGCACAGTACAAACGTCAATAGACGGAAATTATATATGGTTCTAAAGAAGATTCGAAAAAGAAATTAATGTTATAAACGGGATACACGTACAATATTATTAATAATACATAAATATAAATTGAGTAACACGTCTATTTTTAGTAGTTCTGTGTTTTATGATTAGTATAGATGTTAACTAAATTATAGGTTTTATTTAATTGTTCGTTTTAAATAGTTATAATTAAGCAATATTGATTATTTCTAATTAATGTTTTAATGTAGTAAACGTTTATAAATATTTTTTTATAGGCTTGTAGTATGTATTTTTTTACCCTTCTAATAATGACGCGCTTTTCCAACATGTTCGCAAAGCGATGGATAAAATTGTTATCTCCGACATGCTTTACCTAGTAATGCTATCTTACATATTATCGAGTGGTTTTAATCAATTTTTTTTCGTATTCCATCTTTAAAAAATTATATTGTGACTAATCAATTTATCGCCTAACAGCTATATGTAGTTAATACAGCTGATAATGGAATTAGTGATATCAATTAATATAATCTCTTCTTATCATACCAATTTGTTTTTAAAAGAATTCTAATTTCATTTACTAAATACATATTTACCAAAATTATTAAGCTTTTTATTAAGTCGCTCACCTCTATCGAAACCATACGTTTGTCGTACTGAATATGGATGAGACACGAATCTGTTAGCAATAAGCTGATTTCTCAAAATTTGTTCCGTATTTAACATTGGCTCGCTGTAATAACTGAACGCAGGTCGGGGTTCCACGGGGTACGATATTGGCTCCTTTGTTCTATATGGTTGCCAAGGCATGCTTATCTTCATAGGAGTCGGATATAAAGGATACGTATTTCTTCTTTGTTCAAGATTGACTTTATTCAATTGGATTTCCTTTTGAACTTCGCATACTACATTGAACTTTGTGAGATTGTCACTCGTAACATTCGGTACTTTGGGCGATTTGTCTTGAAGGGTTTCTTCTCTCGCGGTACATATCAGAGGCTGCTTTGGTTCTTGACTCAAAGGCTTATACGTTTTATTCTTCGTGGAATCTTGAAGTATGTCTTCGATGAAGAACGATTTTTTCTGTCGACACGCGCACATTCTGGCGACCTGATTAGCACTGCCGAATTCTCTATTGAGGTGTAAAAATTATCAGTACAAACTTGGTAATTGATAGCTACTTATTTAATGGACTCGGCTAATCTATCTTTGATTAAAGTGCTAGAGATAGGCGTGCGTTATGGAATACATTTTTATATGGGCTTGTTGACAGTGACAACTTGGTGATATATTTACGCAACATGATATGACGTAATTATTGTATGCACCTAAGAGTTTCGTACTAAATTTGGGATTATACACGAATATTATTTAATGAGAATTTAATTTCTAATATCTCTGAAACTTAAAAGTAATGTAGTATTAACTGCCAACATTATTTTTAATAATATTCTATTAGTAGGTAACTTGATCCTTAATATAAGGATCATATTAATCTATAGGTAGACGTTAACTAACTAATCCTCTTTTAAAGGAATTGGATAAGGCGCTTTATCTATAAGCAATATTAATGTCATACTTAGCTATTAAGATTAAATTATCACGGGTTGATTAATGTTGTAGCACATTTTGTTTATTGCTGGAATTACATTTGAGTATGTAATATATAATTCAAGTAATAATGAGCAGTCAAATAAAGCCTGCCATTTCCTTCAAGCCAGTTAAAATGTAATAAGCATAAGTTTTGTAGATTCTGTAATATATTGCGTGTATTCACTTAATTGAACAGTTTTTTAATTTTTATTGAACATTTTGTCGGATACATTTGAAATCGTTCGCTTTCTTCCTGTGACCTTGAAATACTTAATTAGACACTCAGTTCACTCGGATATACTTAATTACAGTAATATTACGTCAGCAGAATTTATGTGGTAACAGCTTGCCCTGAAAGCTTCTATACTGAAGGGTGTTTGTTCATATGCTATCTATCTATCTTGACTGTACGCTTACCAAATATGTCAGTCTTTATCGCGCTATTATTGTTTAGTTCCATTAACGATAGAGTATTACTGTTTGTTTATATATATATATATATATATATATATATATATATATATATATATATATATATAAAACCACTTGGCCATTTTAACAGTACCTATCATCTACTTTCATAATAATTTTTCGACGTTTCAAAACGGTAAAAATAACCTGATTCCAAATTTGCAGTGTGTTACAAATTTTTTTACCCTTGTTATTATCCAATTTTATTGTTTTTTAATGATAAACAATGTTCCGTATGTTGCAAAACGCTGCAAATTTAATAGACGTTTCAAAACGGTAAAAACAACCTAATTCCATTTTGCAGCGTGCTATGTTCTGTATGTTGCAAAACGCTTCCAATTTAATAGACGTTTCAAAACGGTAAAAACAACCTAATTCTAAATTTGCAGCGTGTCACTAATTTTTTTAGCAATGTTATTAATGAAAAACACTTTTTACCCTTTTTCAACCGTTTCCGTACACCCCAGAGCGCTGCAAACGGTTAGTTATTTTACCTTCTTTAAAAAACCCTCAAAATTTCAGCGAGTTACTAATTTCTTTCGGGTTTGAGGCTTTAATGACTGGACTATTTAGCTAGCGCCTAACGGCGCTAAGAGCCTAATCGCGCTGGGTCCGTTAGCAGGCAAGACGAACAACCTCCAGCTCTAGTGCTTTCTACAAGCACATTAAGGTAATGCTGAATATAGACAGAGCTTGGCATTAAAGTTCCTCAAAAAAAAAAACAATCTTTTATAAATTATAGTGTAAGTTTTATATAACTTTTGTTTAAAAATATCCTTTTAGAATCTTCTTCGAAACCACAATATTTTTGAGACAAACGATGTTAATAAATAAACATTTCTTACACTCACACCGTTAGCCTGGCTCTAAAGTAAGCTCTATAAGGCTTGTATTGTTATCCTTTAGGTATCCTAGATCCCATATCTAGGATAAAGTATCCTTTTTGCAAAATTATCTATCGATATACATATATTATAAATATTTTTTATAGAAATATATATATTAACAGCCATGACTAAATAACAAATACTCGCTTTCCCCATACAAACATCTACCCCCACCGGGACTCGAATCCAGGACCTCAGAGATGGTGACACTTTGAAACCGATGTACCAACCACTCGGCTACGGAGGTCATGGTGAAGTAATTGTTATAACTATGATAAATGTAAATAAAAACAACGTAGTCTTACCGAAATTGAACCGTTGTGTAACACTAATGGCAGTACACACTTTAGTAAAAGGTACGATGACTGGATAATCTTGTATAGAAAGAAAACATAGATAACTAGGATTACCTGTTTGATAGCTTGTTTGTCAATATATAGCAATAAGTAAAATACTACTATATCTACATATAAAATAAAGAGCATTATTATTTGTTTATTCAATTTTAAATGTAAGTTTTTTTCATAATATATCAAAAAAATTAACATGAACATTTTTTGCGAGGTAGTGCTTAAGCTATTGGTGGTTAGGCCTGCAAAGAGAATATTCTCCGGACAATACGTGCTGTGTCGACAATCACTGCTTTCTGTATCCGGCCCTTTGTCCATCCGTCAAACGAGAGCCTCTTAAGATGTTGATCGAGGATTTTCGCTATTATAATAGATCATTCGCAAAAATGACTATCGGAACGATCGTCGAATCAAGATTCATGGCGGTTATCTCGCGGGCCAAGTCAAGGAACTTGCTGGCTTTGTCCTTCTCAGTTTTCACGAGATTTTCGTCATTAGGTATTATTATTATTTACGTTTATTAAGTTAAAATCTTTTAGCCTATTTTTTGAATGTATAATATTATTAATATAACACTTTGTGTTACGTCAAATACCTATTGAAAATAATTGCAAGTGCTGACTGATTGAAGTAGATTATTCAACTGAAATTGACCATAATTGATAGCCTTACTTACGCCCAGTTTCGGTCGAAGTCGAGATTTCTTCAAATTATTTAAAAATTTTATTGTTTACTGAAATATACAAATCATTTTTACACATTAATATTACATAATTAATGATTTTATAAATTTTTATGTTTTTTTTTTGTTTGGCGGTTTCTAATGTAAAAAGTTTGTCATAACTTCAGAGGTTTCATAAATTTGAGTTCCGAAATTATTAAAAGAAAATTATTAAAAAGTAAACAAAAATGAACTTCATAATTATATCCATCTACGAGTATATGTACAAATTTATTCTAAATAATATATATATATCTATTTAATATTAATAAAATCTCTCTATTTTTTAATCATTTTCATTGATTTACTTCGGTCACCTACAAAATTAGGAATGAACTGTACGAGTAGTTCTCGGCTGACAGGACTTATGGTACAATATCGTGAAAAGAAAATGTTAAGTTTTCTATCTATCTGTCAATAATGTTGACACGTACCAATAAATATCGATACCAAGTAGTATCGATATTTTTGTAACAGCACGTCATATCGACTAGCAATAATAATACCGTACATCATCCGCAGAGCGTCCCCATCCTCAAATAGATCCAAAACAAAGGGTTGAGCTTCCCTCAACCTTTAATTAATGAGAATACTTTTTCCACCTTTTGTTGCGAGAAGGGGCTAATTGTCCCTAATTAATTGGGGTTGGCCGTATTTTTAAACCCCTTTTGTATTCTTTGTCTAGTGCTCTCTTCGCTCGGCGGAGTTAGCACGAATTTGGAAGTTTGCCTTTGATTGTTCTAATTGTTGAGTTGATTTTATGGGACGTCGTTTTGTTAGCAATAAGTTCGGGTGGCTAATTTGTAATACGTCTATTAATCGAATTAGAATCGGATACTAAGGTGGTTATTATGTAACGCGTCGATTAATCGAAAAACGTAATTAAATTGGACGACTATAATAAAAAAAAAAAAGTTTTATCGAATATAGTAGACAAAGTGATTTCAAGTAAACAGAAATATCAAATCGATTTGATACGGATTGTCGATATAATTACAAAATCCTCCTGGTTATAAACAAAAAATACCAGAATAATGTTTATAGGATATAATTATTGGTGGATTTCTTTAACAAATATATGAATATTATTCGAATGAAAACAATTATGAAATACTAAATGTATAAGAATTACAAAAAAACAAATTAATTAATGATTACGACACAGATTGTAATTTTAGTTGTAATATTCGTCTTAGATTTTCTTATATTGCATTCGTTATTTGTAGATTATTGAAAATTGTAAGTTTTTTGTAACAATGTTGGTTTATAAACCGATTGTTTACGTGACTACATGGAGCTACAAACTTATAAATAGTATGGTTTGGATGGAAACACTATGATTTAAATATAGAAAATACATTATTTACTCTTTAAAAAAATTTTTAAAATGGCGAATAGTAAAGAAATTTATTAGTGCTTTCCGTTTTTTTTTAGCTTACTCGTAAATAAGAAGCGAACTGCCAAGATGACTTCAGTGGTTCTACCATGAGTTAGCTATCATTTTCGATAGGTATTTGATATACAGTGAACTACAGAATTCATGTCAGTTTAATTTGAAAAAATAGTACAATTACGTTCCGCTAGGGGCGTTGTATAAAGGTTTCATACAAAAATATACGCTGTCAAAATAGTTTGCAATCGAATATAAACTCATAGTAGCTACACAGGTCTTACATCACGTATAATCTGAAAGCAACTTGTGTTAATGTTTATTTTGTGTTGCTAACTGACTTATAAATGTAGATTTTATTGAATAATTAGATATGAAAATTATTGGATATTTAAAACTTCAAAGTATACATTGAGGTATTTTTACAAATGCTTTCAAAATGCTTCAAAAAGACTGGTATACTAACATGAACCTGAAAATATACTCTTTAGACCTAAGGAAACGTAAACGAATTGTCTTTATAACACCGGTATAAAACTTATGATAAAGAGATAGATAAACTTAGAAAGAACGTATCTTCCATATGGTTTGATTTTTACCTTCAGTTTCATGGTGAAGATTTTATTACATGAATTAATGATTATGTATAGAAAAACTTTATATAAATATCGCTCAAACGTCAAGGAAGATTTGTTTCACATTTAATTGGAGTGTGCTCGCAAGAAAAGAGACAAAGTTGAGCTTAGGTATTAAAGATATAGTAGGCAAGAACTGTTTTTTCTATTTATTAATGTTTAAGTTTTAAATGCAGTAATAGTACTAGAATTGTAAGTTTTCTCCTATTTTTTACACGCTTTTTATAAAGATAATGTCAATGCATGAGAATTTGTAGCTGGCTTAATCATTATAGTGTATGGCTTGAAATGAATAAAAAAATACCGTGATTTCGTCTTCAAACAAATACTAAGTTTTAAGTGAGACAAAACAGCGATCAATGAGGACGTGAGCATCACATGTGTACATTCGCAAACACGCAAAACTCTGATTTCTGGCAAAGGGACGTTACAATTGATGTAACTTGGTTTGAAATATTGTTAGTTACAATTACTTAGCTATAGATCGGTTACTGCGCAACGGGTTCGAGTATTGCAAGGGACAAATATTTTATATGACTGTTGTTGTTGTTTGTACAAATCTCTACTAATATTAGAAAAGCGAAAGATTGTATGGATGGATGTTTGTTACTATTTCACGTAAAAACGATTAAATGGATTTTAATGAAACTTTACAATAATATAGCTTATGCATTAGAATAATATATAGGTTACAATTTAAGATGTACGCCGCGCCAATACTAAGCTACTCGCAATACTAGTACAGAATCAAATCTTGGTGTGGGGCGAAGTTTATAAAAACGAATGCATAGTTATGTATACATACATAATGATGATTATATAATGTCTTCAAAGTATTATCAGTAGACGATCTTAATATAAATACGATGGTGAAATGAAAATTATCAATATTAATTATATGTGTACACGTGAGATTCTGTGTTTGTGACTGTACCCACAACATATGATAAAAAACGTATAAAAAAAAAGTACTTACCAAATATTCATTCAGTGTTGTAATTTGATTATTTCTGTAAACATTTAAAATATGACTGTATCTTTGAAAAATGTGTTGTATTCTTTATAATCATATGTAAGTATTTGTATGAAGGAGATTTCTGGTGCTCATTAGGTGATGTTCAATATCACAAAAAGTTTATTCACATTAGAAATCTTAAAGCTATGTATTGGCAAAAATATTAAAATACACGTCGACGCGTCGATTCGACAGGGTTTGCAATTCCTAATGTCGTTTAAAATTGACGTAACATTGTTGCCATTTAAAAAGAACAGACCCTGGGTCATTTGTGCTGAAAATTAAAGGCTATCTATATCACTGAAGTATTTCAATTACGTGGTTAACAAGTGACATTAAAATTATGGGTTGTTACGATAAGCTGTTAGAATTGCGAATATGGAACAAAAATTAGATATAACGATGCGTATTCCTTGGGGGCTTAACAAAGTCCGGCAGATTAGAAGCAGTGGAAAAAACACAATACGTTATTATTGCCATTGTTAGATGCGTTGGTAAGTGTTGATAGAGAGCTCAGGGATCAGTAGCTCGAATCGATAATGATAATGTACGATTACTTAGTGCGAGTTGACAGCCCTAGTGTATCGGAAAGACGGGACATTATTTTATGTCGGTTTATCGATGAAATTGCCATCAACAAATGAACTCGGACAGTAGAGCTAATTAAAGCGTTAAGCACTATTTGTTCCTTTTTTATTTTAGAGCCATCATGTTTTTTGCTGAGTGTAATAGGTGCTGCTCGTTATCAATTTATGTCATTTACTATGATACTATTAAGTGAAATTAACGTTTTTCTTTTCTCCATGATCATTATAAAATTAGTATCAGTATTGAATTTCTATGTCTGAGATTGGCTCTCAGGAGAATGTACTCAGATGCTGCCGAGTTGAACTGTGACGCCGAGCAAATATCATAGTCATATCATAGCCAAGCATAGCAGTCTGACGCTGTAAAAAGTGAACGAGTTAGAATAACTATGGCATACAGTAGCTGTTGGAGCATACTGCTGCCAGCAACTATTCAATCATAATGAGATGCTTTACATTTTTGAGAGGGTGTTCCAATAAAGACCCACATATTCATAAGAGTATAGTCTTTATTGCATTTGGTTTAGATTTAGTATATGCCATCTTTAAAGCCTATATCAGTCCTTATCGGTGTCCAGCAATTCCTCAGCTTGGTCTGTCCTACTGTGATTTTCAACTTCTTGTTTAATAATAGGCATGTCTAGACATTCATGTATCTTTGTATTTCTTACAAGCCATGCTGCACAAAGTGGTGCCAATCTGCGTGATCGTATCAGAAATGATGAAATCCTCAGAATAACCAAGGTCATCGACATAGCCCAAAGAATTGTGAATCTTAATGTGGGCAGAGTAAATTGCTTGCAAGGCTGACAGCCGTTGGGGAGGAAAGGTCTTCGAGTGGAAGGCCTATGTTGGATACTGCAGCGTTGGTAGGCCTTCCACAAGATGGGCAGACGACTTAGTGAAGATCGAAGGCATTGGATGCTAGCAGTGCAGAAACGACCGATGTGGAGATCTTTAGGGAAAGCCTATTATTGGTAGTTGGCGTCTTCTGAAGGAAATGATGATGTTATTTATTTACCGTCTCTATCTCAGTAATAAATTGGTTGAATACCATTATTGGCAGGTACTGATTGGTAAGAGGCACATTGAATCTTAATGTAAAAGCGGGTCGATTTAGATTGATGAAGTCTACAGCTGAATCTAGATGCCAAGCAGATTCTAAGCGCCGATGTTTTTCAACTTCAATTTCAAAATATCATGAAATCTGACATAATAATTCTAATGTCGATACTTTCGTAGTAGCGCTTCACTAATTCTGTCCTCGCATACATTTTATTGATTCCCATGTCTATTTTTATTTCATACAAAGCCCACGTGTGATACGTCGACCGAATAATTGATATGTCACTTCTGTACAGTTTACCCGTTATTGGGACGTATGCTGCTAATCAATTATGATTTTTACGTGTATCTATTAGAGATTCAAATTGTTTAAAAGGTTTAGATTAAGATTAAGTAAGATAAATATATGTTTCGGAATGGTGTACTAATACTTTTATATTCAATACGTAAGTGATAATAGACTGCTTGATTAATTGTTATAATGAAAATGATATAGGCAATTGAAGATTTTGTTTAGTAATTGTATAAATATGAAAAAAAAAAACGCTAACAAAATATTTGCTCGGAAGGGGGTTCTTAACCAATTTGGTCTGCAAGCACTTTGCGTTCCAATTGAATATTTCAATTGAATTTTTTACATATTAATTTCTTAAGCCGTAGCAGACATCTTTCCAATTAATATAATAATGTATCCATATGTAGCTTAGAAATCACTGTCGTGCGGGTTCATATATCGGCCATTTATTTAGTGTTTTAAAATGAATTGCAATCACTAATACAAGTATAATCATTTACTGAACTTTACTTTTCTTAATATCTATAGATAAAATGACTTTATAATATCAGCTTCCATCTAAATAGTTGCTTGTCCAGCTAGCCATATTGATTGGCAAATTTCCCAAGCGCTAAGATAATGCTAAGTCTAGCGCTTTCTAAAAACTGAGGGATATTAGGTGGGTAATTATATAACTGACAACTTTGCTGGCTCAAAAAAAAAGTTAAACAGAAGACTCGCTAAATTACTTTTTCAAAATGTTTTAGATATTAATATTTCTAACACAGCTGCAAAACATTGAATTGTGAGAATTGGTGGCGCTTATAAGAAGGCCGGCTTCTTATATATAGTCGGTAGGTCACGTGGTCAGACCGTTCTGGCCGCGTAGAGTCCGACATAACCTCCTTGACACTTGCCGTTGCGGGGGTATCCTGGCCACGTTTCGTGCTCCTTGTGAGGATTCTCGGCTTTCCTCTCATGGGGAAAAAAAAATAGGAAGATCTGCGGTTGTTCGGCTATCTATATTATTCCCATTTTTATTCGAATTTTAAATCTACATTACAAATTATTTTGTCTTGAAAATAGTGAAATTGTATGTGTGTCAGTCATTTTAGTTTTTTCCTTGTAGGTATGCGCTTATGTAACTTAAGTTTTTGTGTGCTTTTAATTATATATTTGTTACATGTCAGTAAGTGTTGGCTGTTGTAAGTAAATGTTGAATGAAGATTACTTTGATTATGATATAATTGTAGCAATAGTTGTCGCTAAAAAATAAAATAATATCAACTCATTCTGCTTGTTTTAGCCGTTACTTATAATCGAATCCCACACCGAATGACGCGACCTTACAGGCCAATAAAAAATTAATTATGTAAATAATCTAAACGAAGCTTAACAGCGTGGCCATAATAATAAAATGGTTTATGTCGCCGCATTTATATTGATATGCAATAGCCTCTAATGTCTCTGTTAATTATATAATCTCAACAGATCTGTGGTTCCGTACATTACTGATTTAAGTTCAATATGAAAGCCTAATGTCATGTTATCAATATTAATTTTTACTGGTGTTTACTGATGCTAAAATATATAATTACTTGAAAGAAGACATTACATATTTATACGGAATTAAATTATGTGTTTGTACTAAGAATTTGAAATTTAATGTTCATATACTTTCAACTATTGTTTTTTATTTATTTTAAGATAGAATGTATAAGCAAGAAATAACACAAAAGATTTAATTTATTAAATGTTTGAATAAACTAAACGAATTTTGGTGAAAAAATATAATGTCCATTCAGAATTATCTATTATTAAGAGACACTCTGTACCAGGGTCCGCTTAGGTTTCTTGGTTACTGAATACCGCGACATCTTATGTCATAAATAAGCAGCGTTCACTGCGATATATTTGGAGGTTGCAGTTTTGAAGAGAATCTCACAGGAACCACATGTATAAAAGGCGCTTTTAACCACTTACTATTAAGTGGGCAGTCTTCCTTTAGGCAAAATATATCTATAACAAAAAGAAGATATTAGCAATTGTGAAAAAATACAATAAAAATAATTTAATTGAATTATATTTGTGTATTAATGAAAACTCTTTTTGACGAGCTTTCAGTTTTCATATACATACATAAAGCAAATTAATAATCAAAACAATAACATAAAATCGATTTACAAATAACTAATATGTCTATTATATATTTAATATACAACTCATCTATTTAATTTAAAATATGGTTCCTAATTTTTTAATTAGCCGATTTTAACCTATTTTCACAGAACAGTTAATTGGAAATCCGAATCATAAACTAAATATCAGCAATCAATCTAGCCTTTTTTTACCAGGTAGAACTTCCGTTTATGGACGTGTCGCTGCCATAAACGCAGCGACACGGGCAGCGACACAGGTTTCAGCTGTCAGTTTGGTTCACACAAATCATCTAGAAGTTTCTTTTCCATCCAACCCAAAAGAAGAAGAAGAAGAAGAAGAAGTTTCTTTTATTGTTAGTGAACAGTATAATGTGTATGTTACGAAGACTTAATGTTGAAATTCATAGAATTAAAACTGACTTCTAACAGTAAAACAAGATCTAATTCAGTTTGGCAATTTTAATAGAGTTTTAATCTACTGTACTCGTTAGTTAAGCATACTCTTTAAAAATGCGATCACTACGTTCAACAGACCCCTGCTCGTGTCAATCGGGAGTCACGCTAATTTTATAGCCCCGCTACCTGGATCCTCATAAACAAGGCAATAAGCGATTTATCCTTTACAAATAAAAATGATCCATTAATTTAAGGCGAGTACACAAATCTATGCTTTATTCCAACTGCTCTGGGTCGATTTATCTTTTCAACAGGCCTAATTTGTGAGTGAAAGTTGATGATTTTGTAGTGTTGCCATAAGAAGGAGTTTATACATATTTGTGTAAAAATGATCACTTATAAGACAAAAAGCAGTTCGTTGACATAGTAAGTTGTTGTCATAGTCACGTAGTTTCATTGACATATTAATAAATTACATATTTGATTATAATATATTTACATTTTTTGTACTAAATAAGATTTAAATATTTTCTTACATATGAACTGGAAAGCTCTTGGTTTTTATTTACTTGATTGTAAGTGATGATAAGGTTGAAGGTGGAAGTTAGTTGATGTTCCGGTCAACCAAAACTCCTCTCAACAACTATGGAATTTGATGTCTCACGTCTGGCGGAACACAACACTGCTATGAACAATGTCACCATAATAGGTGACAAATATAGGCATAACGTTTTAGTAAGATGTATAGAAGTACTAATTAAAATAAAACATATTAAAAGCCAGCTTTATTCTCGTAAAAAATTCTTCCGTTCAACTAAATATTTGAAAAAGAAAGGTCCAACATATAATAAACAAATAATGAGTAAGTATAAATAAAGTAAACTTACATAAAGTAATTAAATCAATATTAAATAAAGTCTATGTTTACAAGCTGTTATATAAAATGTCGGACGATGAAATATAACATTTCCGTACCAAGGGTTTAACAAATGGGCAATTAGTATTCTTTCAAAATATGAACACAAAACGTGCATAACAAATTACACATTGCTGAGAATCGTAGACATAACCTAAATATTAAAAATTATGCAAGACATAATCTATATACGTATAAACGTAATTATATAAATGGTTCTTAGAGAGACTAATTATCTTCTAAGAGATAGACTCATTCAGTATTTATGAGGGGAAGAAACATTTATTTCTGTTTGTTTTTATATAATCATGATGAAGGAAGTTTTGTTTATGTTGGCTACACTGAGTAGTTTAATTTTATTGACGGCCATCACTTAAGTTGCGTGACAAAAAATCTCGGAGCACACGTGATGCAGACATCTTCGGGACAAGAGTTTTTGTGGCGTTCTTTAAGGCAGCGATTAAACGAACTGCCGTTTTAATTGCTCACTCTTAATTGCCTGAGAAAAAAAAAGAATTTGTTTAATGGGGTACTTTGCGATGTTTTAAAAATATGATATAGTCGGACTCTTTGGAATGTCATCTTTATGTGTTGCCAGATTTCCAAGTGAGTCATTTAAAGCACTTAATAATAACATTTAAGCTGATTAAATTAAATCTGAATGAGATCTTTCATACGATAATTGATTAGAAACCGTAAGTAAGTAAAATGGCAAGTTGTATGTAAAATGACCTTCAGATTTTTCTGTAGTTGTGTGGTGTGACTATTGCTGATTTTATTCTAGTTAAATTTAATATGTAATTTAATAGGTTTTTTTTAACATTTTATTAATTTATGTCACGACGCGTCCGTTGTACAATACACATACAAAAATGTTTATTGCAAGAAAGAGAAGATTTGGAACTTTTCACAGTTAACTTTTTTTCGTTACATTGTTATTTTTGATGATTTTGATTTGATTTCATGATGCATTCGTTATTCTACTCCCTAAAAAGTTTAATTCTGTATTCTTTTCAGATTTTAGAGCAATTTCTATCCTAGCATTCCTTTAAGTCCTTGAAAAACTGGTCTACTGTCAGTTTAGCAGAATTCTTAATCATAATAATCTCCTGATAGCTTTATTGTCTGGATTCTGTGTGGACCATAGTACAACTATTTTTACTAAAATCACCAAAAAACTTAGGAGAACCCATCCGTCAACAGCCTACTTATATCACTACCTCTATTAGATTCCAGTAACGCATTTAAGTTGGTTGATTTTGTTGTACTCATTGGGTCTTGGCATAATTTCTGTCTTAATTGACTAGTTTCATAGTTACCTTTTAAGATGTCGGCAACGGATATATCTTGAGGACTTATTACCTGATTGGTGCCATATCCTTGCCGGTGTCTTACAGGGTAGCATATTATGTCCGTTTACAAATTCCATTACGCAATCAGTTGCTATGCTTGATTTACATATAAGCTCCGCTATTTGATTTTTCTGAGGCATTAAGTTATTAGATTAATATTATCAGTGTAATCCTTAACTGGAGTAAAGAAGAAAGTCTAATAAAGTTAGACAACAACCAAACCTTAATTAATATATAATTGACAATTTAATCAAAGCATATAATATTCTTCCAAGCGCTGCGCTGATTTTCAACCAGTGATAAACTGTACCTAAAACTGTCTCTGAAACCTAGTCAAAATATTATTACCCATGACAATTTAATAGGATACACCATAACATGAGAATAATTACTTACATTGTAATATTTTACAAATATGTTCTCACTGAAAAATAAAATTTGTACACAAACAACAGTAAGTTTTGGCGGTGTTATAACCATAATAAATAAATCCAACAGTGATAAATAATACCTTATTATATATAACACATATATCTATTGATTAGCTTATTCTTTGAAAGACTAAACAACTAGTAGGTCTTGAGATTAGTCTATGGTACACAAATAACAGTCTCAAAGATAAGGCAAAGATATTCTAGAAACAACATTCCAATAGTATATTAGGTAATTTTGTTTTAATCAATATCAATATCTTCACACACTCGCTGCCCGTGCCTTTATCAAATATATATTAGCTTTTCATCAATCAATCTGAGATCGAACGTCTTATCACAATTGTTCTAAGGTAAGTTGCATGTAAGTTTTGATTTCTAAATAATACCTATAGGCCATACCAGCAGTATGATAAAAATGCCTTTGCTTGTATTTTAGAATCTATAATTCGCATTAAAATCAAGTTTAGTAATGTATAGTTACTGAACTTGTACATCTGACGATTATAAAGTACCATAACGTGATTAAATAATATGTTTGAATTGTGACATATTTAAGAAATTTTTAAGTTTTTATTACGTACTATTAAATATATTTTTAAAATTGTGCTAAAGTATGTATGTTATGTAGTTAGACTGACAAGCGATGTAGTCAATGTTTTAAATAAGTTTAAAAATGGACATACTACAATAAAACCGGTGTCAAACTTTTAAATGGAATTTAATAAAGTGTGTTTGACCTTGAAGAAAAGTAATGTTAAGTGCTGTTCCGAGCAGGACGACGATTGATTCAATTGCAAATTGTACCACTTGAGTGTTGACTCATGATCTCAAACGGTATGAATAATTTGATATACTTACGTTCGTTTGTGCTTATACGATATTTTTACCTCAAGGAAGTTAGCAGTTAGGTCGGTATTTCAGTATGGAATATTAATATATTTAAGCTATAACGTGTATAGATTTATCTAACTGTGTGAAACTTGATGATCGTTTTATTATCCCTGATGTGGCAATCTCGGCAATATATATTATATGTCTTAATTAAACGTCAGTATTTGATTATATATAGTGGAGTGTCAGTGGTGCTGTGGTTTTAGCACTGGTCTGCAAATTCGGGAGGACCAGGGTCAATTCTGTCATATATTAATATATTTTCGGTTTAAAAATTACATAAGTACATTTATCTGACATCTATCATTTACGCTCTACGTTGAAGGAAAATTTTAATAATTAATATTAATTGTCTTTTCTTCAATGTCTATTGACGTGTGTATAAAATGGAATAAAGTTTATTTGGTTATTATATAAATTAGGTAAACATTAGTATAGAATAAGAAAAAATCTTATAAATCTTCATTTAATACGATGATTTCATAGCTTCCGTTTATACATTTCAAATTAAAAGTAACGTAGCTATATATATTAAAATTATAATGAAATTAAGTGGCTAATTAAGACTACATGTGTCGCCCCCTTTTTTCCAGTGGATTTCATTAGAGATGACTTTACCGTAATTATAACTTTGGGGGCTTGGGGTCAACCCTGGCATGTCCCAATGTTTTTGATTTTTTGAATGTCATATGTACGTTTTATTTTGATGGTCCTACGTCGAAAGAAAATATAATGTGGCAACCTAAATATTCTGTAATATAACTCTATAATAATAACTGTCCTGAGTCAGAGTGGTTAAACTAATCGTCCTAATATACTTAGACCTTGTGCCCCTCGTTGACGAATATGTGTTCATCTCAACACATATTCGTCTCCAACGAGGGTACTTTACGAAGTGGTCGGACAGTGACCGGACCAGGCATTTACCCACCTCCTGTGACATTAAAATTTATACGAATTAGTGAAAGGTTTGTATTTAGTTATACTCTGTCTAAACTATTAGGGATAAATATACGAATGTATGTTTAATATAAACATGTTTAAACAACTTTAACCATAGTAGTGACATGCAATAAGAAAGTTGAAGTTTAAGTTTTGTTTGCTTTTCCACGACAAAAACGATCCAAAGTACGAAAGAAAATACATATAATCCATCGTCGTATGCACCTGATCGAGCTGAGCTTTAGGTGCCGCGTCCCTAGTTTTATGAAAATAAGTAATATAATAGTTATGTATGATTGTTTTATAAGCAGTTGACGTGTATGCTTTTGGAAAATAAAACACATACGATATTCAGTGGCAAAACAGTTGTATAGCGGAGGACTACGTACTAAATCAATCCTACCAAATACTAAATAAATCCAACAGATTAGGATAAATTCACAGTATACTACAAAAATAATAATCAAGTTTCGGAATAACAATAAATAAAGTTGGAAAATATTTGAGTCTATAGCGACGTTAAAAAACTGACATGTATATCAATAACAATCACGCAGCGAAAGGTTAAAGTTAATATTATATTAATTTACTTCTTCGTAGCATTGGTGAGCAAAATTAGCTTTTCTACTAAAAAGTTAATTTCGCCCTTCGTAGCGCCCCGTAGTGTCGCCGCTACGACGTAGTCTTTATTATTGAAGTGGTTAACTCCGAGCGCTACTTTAACCGAATTGTGAACCTGTTGAGTCCTATAGCTGGAATTTTATGTACGGGCCTTTATAAGATCAATACCACAATTCACGCAATATTAGTACGTCTCAAAACATTTCAGCAACGTTTTTAAAATTAGTTTTGATTTAACGACACATTTCTTAAACTATGTCAGTTATTATTAGATAATACTGTTTTTTTATTTCAGAATATTTAAACGCTATTCATGACTAAATGTTCTTTCGTACTTAAAACATGACAAATATAGAAATTGACAAGCCAAAAAAAGCAATTGTATAGAAATACACAGCGAAATTTAGTATGGCGCATTCATAGAAATATTAACAATATAGAAATAAACGAAATAAAAGAAATAATTATAAATAGTAAAAGTTGTCAAGCGTACAATAAGACTGTGCATGTGCAGTGAATAAACACTATTATTATTATTAAAATAATTTTCCTTTTTATGTTATATTATCCTACCTGTAACTATGCATTTTTTAAATGCAAAATAAAGTATGTATAAACTTAAAGAAATATTTGTAATATTTGTCCCTACGTCGAAAAATGTTCTTTCGTTATTTTGCTTATTTATACTAATAAAACAAACAAAAACGTTTCAAGTAAAAATCTTTTTTTCGTCCAGATATAGGCAAGCCACAGACGCGTTTCTTGAAATCAAATTTCGAACTTCACAATTTGTCACATTCTAAGTGACAGCCTTAGCACTAGTGACGTGACATAGTCAAAGCTCAACGCAGTGTCGCACTAATTAAACATCGACTGACAAACAATTGTGCAACGCACGCTCAGCTTAATTACGACGTATCTTGATCTGTGTGCCAGTAATATTTCAGATGGCTATGTTGTAATAACAGTGCGATGTGATAACCCACACAAGGGATGTTGTTGGTACGCTGAAAATGTGCGCGTTTCGATTGATATAACATTTAATTATTTTCATTGAATACTGCAGCGTCATGTAACAATGTGATTTTGGAATTTGATATGTATAGGGATACTGTAAAGGGAAACATCACGAGGCAACCTGCATACGACTATAAATTCTCATCACCCTAATAAAGTGAAAGCAGGCAAGAACCCCTTAGTGAAGATAGAAATCAGCCATAACGATAATGATGATGACTAAATGTTGTTTAAATGCACACATCAAATGCCTATAAATCAAACAATTTTTTTAATGAATTTCAAAATTATAAAATAAATGATTAAATTATTTTTTTAATTTTAAACTTCATGAAATTCGTTAGTTTAGCGAGTGCAAAAGATTTGTTCATTGTTGGTCAAAAGGTGAAAATTATTGTGGTAAGTTCTGTTGCTGTATAATCCTGCGAATTCATGTACAGTAAGCAGCATGTCAAAGTATACAGATAAACTACAAAAACAGTTTTCCTTGCGTAAGGAATAAAGGCTTTCGAAACATCAACATGTATAGTGCAGTCGTATCAACATGTAGAGTACAATCGTTTAGTGCAAAATAGTCCTAAACGACAGTTCTTATAATTATATTATGTGACACACAACAGTAGAGCAATAATAGTAGTGCATTTATATTTCATATCTTTCCACAAACTACTTTAATATATTGAAATCGAAATACAAATTAGGATCTTTCTTATAGTTATCAATCAGAATAGGAGTGATAATAATTAATCTGTGTTCATATTATATGATGAAAATTCTGATACAAATATATATATATATACACATACGTATATATGTTTATATTTTCATTGAATATATGAATTTATCTTAATAAAATATCACATATTACACGACCTAGGAAGATTGGAAGAGATCCTTTTAACAGAAATGTCCTTTGATGATGATGTCCTTCCAAAGATGTGCACAAAGTCCAATGTTCTATTATCAGAAAATGAGCAGTTACTAGCCGTCGCACCCTGCCACATCGTGCGGGCTCTACACAAACTCTACAATCGGATTGTCTGTGTGCGCGCGCTCGCTCTGTGTTGCTCTGTAATAGAGCGATGACGTGATTTCCTGCGCTGAGTTATTGCTACTGTACCGGCGCTAAATGGTTTGCACGACGTGACCTTGTCGTGAGGGCTTTTTATTCCCCAGAAATGACAACATTAATATAATTTTTCTTATGGTATCTGACTTTGTGCTGTCATAGGCTGAAAGTTTGATGTAACAATTATATGTCATAAACATGATAATTATTTGTTTGGCGAAGTTTAGATAGGTAAAGTTATACCTGTTGTGAATTAACTAATTTATAATATTTTTCTTCTTTCATTATTATAATATTTCCATGAGTTTCGTATGACTCTAAAAGCCTGTACTTCCTTTATTACTTAAAATTACTCTTAATAAATTCATAATGTTCCACTACTAAAGTATATAAGATATCACGTTATTGTCAAATATCACTTACACGTTATCTTATTGCTCGATCGATTGTAAATAATAAATTAAAATTATTAAATTGGTGTTTATCGCGTATTGACCGCGATAACGTTTTCAATAGTTGATATCATTTTGAATTGTCGCTTTATTGCAGACGCTATTCTACAAGATTTGTCTTTCAATTTAATTTCGCCCTCGTGTCGTGAGGATTTTTCAAGGTATTTCCTAATCAGCAGTTGGTAAGTTATGTTGTTGTAATTCTTTTTTTATATGATATGTTGACAACCAAGCAGACAGCCATCCCGATGGTAAGTGGTTACGGTCATCTATGGTATATGTAGTTCCTTTGAGATTTGTAACAAATCTGTAACCTCTCGAATACCATAATATAAGTTGTCAACATGTGACATAAGATGTAAAGCTGGAGTCACCAATAAATTCACTGAGTATCTAATCCTACACGCCAAATACAACAATAGGAACGTTGTTATTTTGCGGCAGAAATAAGAAAGACGGTGACACTAAGCTGACGATACTGATATAGAGTCTCCCTCCGTGGCATATAATTCAATGACATTATAGTTTTATTTTATTTGGACTTTTATTTACTCAGACTTCAGTCAGGAGTTGAAATAGATTGAGATAAAAATATTCGTAATTTGCATTAAATTAGGTGTCAGACTTCACATATTAACAGTGAGCCCGTCTTTATGTTCCTCGTGACAATAACAGGTTTCATATATTAAAATATAATGTTGATTTTGTTGTTGGTTACAATTATGCATACTACTAAACTAAATTACTGCTGCACTAAAAAATGTCAATTATCCATAACCACAGACTTCTAGATATCAATGCAGTCATCACATAATTAATTAACATATATACTTGACATTGTCATTAACTTATTATATCATATAAAATATAAATTGCCTTTAATATATTATAAATTGATATCTTTGTAAACGGTAGGTATATTCATTGATAAATTAAGTGCCTAGCGCTCAGTAATAAAATTTAAGATGTTAAAGCCTATATAATATCAGAGACTAGAGATGGCTTGAGTGTGTCTAGGATTATTGTAGAAGGGGAGGAATGGATTTGACCAACTAAGGGTAAATAAATTAAAATAAACAGTGATTAACAATCATTGGGTGGCTTGGATTCTTAATCCGCAAATGTATAGTTAAGTTATTCCAAACACAATTTCCATAATTTTTATATCAAATAAAAAGCATAGCCTACTGAAAACAATAAAAGCAACAGTTATGTTTCCGGAAACCAAATGTTAACACCAATCGAAGACCGCTGCCACAAAGTCACAACGTTCGTCCAAACGAGGGGGTGGAGAAGGCAACAACTCATAAAATTAAGCGATTTGGATGTGAGTTAGTCTAACTGTGAGAATCGTCGCGTTAACAGGCCGCTAGCTGTCTTCGTCGCGCACTGGTGCCGTCGCACTCCGCACCACATCGCGTTAGGCTCGGAGAGCCGCCGGTACATCGCCACGTCGCGTTCCGTTTCACGCTCCCGCCACAATGTATGTTGACATTTGAATTCGGTTGGCATTATGGACTTTTCGAATTGTATTTGATTAAAAACTTTTGGTTTTTTTGTACGTGAGTGATTAAGTGAGTTGATTCGGATCACCGGATATCAGCTGTTTCGGTAAGTTAATAATTTTGTAGGTTTTTATTAGTAATTTAAGTGATACAAGTGTTGATTATGTAAAGTTTGGCGAGAGAATTTTGTTCAGCCTGTGTTTGCATTTGATATTAATCCAGAGGTTGTTAGAAACTGAGCTACCATTTGCATCTAGTATTATTTCATTGTTTATCAGAAAAGTTATAATCGAATTACATATGTGTACAACAATTTGTTTTATTAAAAGAAATGTTTTAGGTTGTATTAGGTTTTTCGATGGTTTAGTTATGCATTGTAAATATTAAAAATAACAATAATACATAAATTACCTACGTACAATGTTGATATAACAAAACAGTATCTTGTCAACAAAAACAACTCATTTAAATGAATTTAATATTCTAAAAAGTTACTAAAAGTTTGTGCAAGTATTTGTCATATTTTAATAATGTTAAAGTAACTTTGCAGTAATCTTAAAATTATTGAATTCGTTTTTGACAAAGCTTCAGCTATTTCATTGACATTAGGATAAAAAAGAATATTAGTTTTGTAACATTTAATAGTAATGTTATGTAAATTATTAAGTATATAGAATTTAATAGTTTTATTTATTTTATGTTTTCAGTTTATTTTATGTAAATAGATGGATTTCTAATATCTAGTATATTAATTATGTGGAAAGAGCACATTCTATATGGAGCTAAAAAAATTATCTTATGTATATTTTGGTGTTAACATGTTTTATATAGTTAATCCTAATTATTAATAACATGTTTTATATGATAAATCCAATGTATCGAATGCATTCCAACATCCATTGTTACGGGATGACTGAAAGTGTTGGGTATCATAAATTAAAGATAAAAACTAAATTAATTTATTTTTCTACTATGTAATCATCTCATAAATTTATGTGGTACGTTCCACGCAAAGGGAACTTGGGGTTTTGTTATTTTTCTAAAATGGCACCAAGTAGGTGGTATGCTTCAACCATTCTTTGTTGGAATCAGGATGTTTTTATATTGTAATAGCCACACGTAACATTGAAGAAATGAAGCAATGCTCATTTTGTGGTTTTTCAAACCTCAAGTAATGGCCGAGTCCGTCACCAGTTTGTTTACAAACTGCACATTTTGTTTCGCGTTATGTTTTACGTCGGCTATGTGCTCTTTAATTACTCCATGACACCCAGTATCTTTAGTAATTTCGTGACGATATATACTGGAAAGCATTTGAAACGTCAGGTTATCTAAATAAAATTTATTAACATCCAAATATATCCGAGATAAATTTGAAAAGTTATTTCATTTGAATATACAGAGTTTGGGCATTTCATACTAATCAAAGCTTGTGCGATGTACATAAGAAAGAAGAGTAGTGAAACGTAAGTAAAATATGTAGAGATGTGGTAGAGCTGTTTTATGAGTCCGTTACTTACGATTTTTTTTTATACCACGAAGGTGGCAAATAGGTCTACGGTCCACCTGATGGTTACCGTAGCTTATGGATACTTGCAACATCAGGGGTGTCACTCGTGCGTTGCCATCTCTTTATAATCTTAATAAAACATAATAGTTTTATTATATTACTAGCTTTCTACATGCGGCTTCGCCCGCGTGGATCGGGGTTGGGTCCTATAGAGGATTAAGGGTCATAGCTTTTGCCCACGACTACATATGCGCGGAAGTCGGTTTATGGCGCGAAGGTTTTATCGCGCTTCCCGTGAGATTATCTGTTTTTCCGAGATAAAAAATACCGCAAACCTTTGCTCAAAAATCACTATCTTTTGATGAAAATCTGTGCAGTAGTTTTTGAACGATGCCTTTATTGAACATCCTACCGGATCTGTCGGTTTTCTAGGATAAAAATAGCCTAAAACTTTTCTCGAGAATCACATCATCTATTGATGAACAACACATGAAAAACCATGCAGTAGTTTTTGAGCGAAGTCTTTATTGCGAATCCCGTGGGATCTGTCGATTTTTTCGGGATATAAAGTAGCCTATGATACTCTCCATCCCTTCAACTATCTCTACGTAAAAATCACGTCAATTCGTCGCTCCGTTTTGCCGTGAAAGACGGACAACCAGACAGACACACTTTCCCATTTATAATATTAGTATGGATAATAGGTACCTACTTATTTAATTCGTCTTTTTTTGTGTTAATGTAGTTGTTGCTGCTTTATTTACATTTGTATCATTTACATTTGCACTGCCTTTTCAATAACCTTTCTGCACGCTTTATTGCTTGACTCAGATTCTCTTCCTTTGGCATTATAATTTTTTTTAATGTTATGCAAGTTAAGATTAAATAAATAAATAAAATAAAAGAAATATAACATTAGTTTTAATATGGATTAAATAAACACAGGCTAATATATATACGCCTAGTGATGAAAGCTCATCACCAGGTTAATACTTAATAATGATGAAACGAACATTAAAGATCAACGTTATTGTTGAGTGCAATCAATCATTGTCTAGAACTTAAATAGCGAGATGGTCTCGCTCTAATTTCTCAGTTAAATGTGATTGATCAGGCGCTACTTTGGTATTGATATTTCAATAAAATTATTAAAGCGAGAAAGTTTACGAATTTTTTATTCAATTTGATTTAATATACATTTTTTCAAATCAGTTATTGTCATACATTAAATACAAATTCGTGAAACTAATTTATATGTAACAATAGAAGAAGTTTGCAATCATTTTGAAAATTTTTTAACATGTTTAACTCTTTAATTGTATATTGTCAATTTTTAAGATGACATTTGAATCGCTGCATAGACGGCAATGGTAGAAGCTATGCAATTCTATAAAGAAGAATTTCATCTCACAACTTTTTGAAGATTGATACTGTAACCAAAATGATGGTCGAATAAAGTGAAATGAGATATGAAATTTAGCTGTTAAATCTTAATGAATATAATCTTCACATACTGGCATTATTGTACTATTATACTCGTACATAATATGTAATTTGTGTTTTCAGCGCAGCGATGCAGTTTTTCGGTTTTTTGAGTAGAATAATGTAACTAGGCAAAGTTTTGATCAATTAGTTAAATCCGCTTAGAAATTTTTTATTAGATGCCAGATGAATTTATGAGAGAATCACTGCTGATTATTAAAAGAGATATAATAGTGTTTGTTCGTTAAACCCTATTAAAGAGTTAATTTCGTTAGTCGCTAGAACCTAGTTAAATATTAAACGCAAAATTATGTTTCAGAGGGTTAATCGCGAGTTAACGTCGCTCTAGTCCATTTATACGTGAATTATTAATTTAATATTTTTTACAATTATATTATAATAGTAATCTAGTAGTAAATATCAATATTGAACTATATTAAAAACTAGTATACTTGCTTAAAAAATCATTCGGCTTTAACCTTGACTAGCTTCATTCAAGCAAAGTTGTCAGATCGTTTACCGAAATAGTTAAAAAATTCTTATTACATAATTTTAAAAATCTCTTCGTAGAATTATAATTGATTGACACAATCGGCATATACTGTCATCATCGCAGCGTTCATACTTTAATCAAAGCATCGGTTTTGGTTTTCAATAGAAACTTAAATTTTAAAAATTATGTGTGTGGTACCGTTAATGAAGATATCAAACTTTCAAGATTTTTAAATAGTAATTGTACAAACATATAATAATGCTTGTTGAGCCTCATGGTTACGCACTTCTTCTCTAAGTACGTCTACAGACAAGTCGTGAAGTTACGTGGGTAATATTTTTTTTTGGAGAAAATAGTTTCGAATCTTACTTTGTGACTGGTCTCTGAAAATAATTATCTACAATTTATTTTACTATACCTAAACACTTAACAATTAATATAATATATTCAGTCGTAAAAAAATATAGCTCTCAAAAATGTTTAAACATAATTTATAATTTATCACTTTTATGCAATATTATGAATAAAACATTTTTTTTATTTTGATCAATACATTACTTCAATCATTGTTGAGATTACTTAATCGTAAATAATAAGACATGTATATTATTTCACTTTGAATGTACATTGTGAGCATTTGAGTACAAGTCTTTTTAATATATATGTTATTTATTACAAAGGGAAGGAATAATTTTTGCTTATTGGAACATTTTTACACTGTGTTCTTGTAAGTGATTTTTACCGTGGGAGAGCCATGCTTCGGCACGAATTTGGTCGGCTTGACCGGAGTGATACCACGGCCTCACAGAAAACCGGCGTAAAATAGTGCTTGCGCTGTGTCTACTGTTCACCTAGTAGCGCTAGATCCAACGTTCTCTAAAACTTTATCCTGACAATCTATTGTAAGTATCTAGTAACGATACAATGTGGAGTGCATAAGTATAAAAGTAATGAAAATTCAATTCAATAGGTTAAGGATGCAGAAATAGGAGCAAAGAATAGCTAGCTATTCTATGAACAAAAAAACCAATAGATATTGAGCGCTGACGGCTCGGTCCCCGCACTAGCCTTCAAACGAGAAGGTGCGGGCTTGATCCGGCAAGAAACAATGTGTTTATTATTTTTTAACTACAAGAAATTGAAAATTGTATGTGAAGTTGACTAATCCCCACTGAGCGAACTTGGTTGTGGGTTTAATCGCCGTAACAAAGGGTAGCTTCGTGCCCCTTGGTGGACACATATATGAGCCGTGAATAGATGTTGACAGATTTCAAAAGAACACTCGATATCGATACTTTTAAAAATAAAATAATCTAGATAACACTTATCATTATTTGCCGCGATGTGCGATTATTTGCAGGATTTTATGATAATTGTTTTCAGCTAAAGTAACATTTTTAACTACTCATCTGTTTTATGTCTATATTGGTAATTCGCTTGCTTATATTTACAATCAGTTAAAAAATGACATGGAAGAAATCAATCTGAACAGGTAAAGTCAAATAAATTCATTCTAAAGAAAAAAATTGTAATCTAAATATTAAAATAATTTTGTTCAAACGTGTTTATTCCTTTATTTAAAAGGAAAACAAATAATTTGAGTCATAGATTTTTCAAAAGTCATTTATAAGAGCTAGGAATCTAAAAACATTCTAGTTCTAAAACCGAAATTTTTAAAAATATAACAACATTAAAATATTGTCATCGATTGATACAAGTATATAATGATTGTAATCACCATTTCCTGTTACATTTAAGGATAGCCACAATCAATACTATCGATTTAAGGTTGTAGATGGAAGGACTTGATGAATGAAGCAGCTGAGTATCAAATTGACGTCTCTAGGGCTATAGCAGAAAATTTGCATTTTTGTTCTTCTGCAAATATTGGCGCTGAGCCGCTGCAGCACACATGAACCTCAATTATTCTGTGTGGAGGACAGGTCTGTTTCCCTGTTCGTACCCAAAATGCGTTTTCTTTTTATTTCTCTTGTGATTGAGTAATAATTGCTGTGTGTGTCGCTAAACAGTGCAGGATCGGTGTGGAGATCCTAGAGGAAGGTCCAGCAGTTATCGTTTCTTGAGATCTTGATGATGATTAATCTCTTCTTAGATTATGCTTAAAAAAGTAGATATACTTATGTATTATAACCATTCAAATCAAATGTATTCAGAATATATTTACTTTATTGCTTGCACACAAAAGCTTGCATTTTGACGAAATTAACTTATATTAAATAATTCTTCAAATTAGTAACAGAAATATAATTTTGTTATTTCGTATAAATACAATACTTTTGAAGTTTATAATAATTTTGAGTTACTTTTAATTCATTTTCAAATTTATGTCAAAGGAAATATTTTATTTCTAGATATTCTTGGTTATCTCATCAGATAAGATATTTTCCCATTTTTAGTAATAGTGTAGGATTTATGTGTTTTACTTTGTTCTATAACAGTATTTGTCATTACTCATATTAAAAAACAAGTCATAACACAAATGAATTTATTATATAAGGAGTTAACTTTTTATTAATTAGGCCACACATAAAAAGAGGCTCGATACGATAGTCAGTTTTTAAAGATAGTGATGCCTTTTAATAAATTGTGATATCGCTCCTAATACAATGATCTGAGATATTTTTGATAATATGTTGTAACAAGGATCGCTTTAATATGATGTAATCATGTTGTTTTTATATAATGTGTAAATTTTCCATTAGTTGATATAAATTGACATCTCTATTTGTTACGAAAGCTTTTGGCAAGAATCCAGCAAAACTATTTGAAAATATATAGCCTGTTATTAAATGAAAGAAATGCTACAACGATAATTATGATTTTCTAGAAAATTTTCTTAATAATAAGTAGGTATAATAATTTTTTAACATTGTTTAATCATAGGCCTTCTTAATGATTTCTTAGAATCCAATACAACTGTCTCTACCACCTGTTCCGAAATTGAGAAAACCTTGGGGAAAAAAGGCAAGGAACTTACAGGGTCAAATTTTTGAACTCTTTGAAATATTAACATTACAATACAATAATACAGACATTTATATGATATAGACTCTTTGAGATTTTAATGAATACCTTTATCAACATAATCCGCTTAAGTGTTCCTTACTAACCACATAATTACAGATTTTATACGTCCTCGCCGAGCAGCACAAGTCTACCTTAACTATATTAGGGTGATTAGGGTTTATTTAACCTCGCTGATCCATAATGCTTTGGCTACTTCATATATACATATATACATTACAGTATCATTGTAGGTGTATGTGGGGTGCTTAATGATGTCTCTTTCAATGTAGTAGCATTGGATAAATGCATATAACATTCGAATAACGAAAAACACATTGGTATATTGGGTCGAACTCCAGACCTACAACACATCAATCAGCACAGTCCTTAGACAATATTCTTATTTATAGAATTTTTATCATACCCAAATCTATAAAAAGAGCGTATTAGATATTATTAAGAACCCATCGTAGGATTTACTCTGGTGTTTGCTTGTGTCCTGCACGGCGGTAATCTTATTTAGCTTACTATTATCATGTGATCCATTTTCTCCTTTGTCCCTTTATAATTTTGACGGTCGATGGGGCAAAAAGGTTCTTGAGTGGAGACCACGTACCACCAATCGCAGTGTGGGACGGCCACCTACCAGATGGACCGACGACTTATTGAAAATCGCTGGGTCTCGTTCAGAAGTAGATATTTCTCGATTGAAATAATGAACACGAATCCTATAATTGTTTAAAATTATGTTATACTAGCTGGTGCCTGTGACTTCATCTACACAGATGATAGATTATTTCCTACTTACTTGACACTTATCGTCGTATTTTGGACAATTCACACAATCCGTACTAATATTATAAACGCGAAAGTATGTAAGTATGGATGGATGGATCTTTGTTACTCTTTCACGTAAAAACTATTGAATGGACTTTAATGGAACTTTACAATAATATAGCTTATACATCAGAGTAACACATACATTATATTAAATATATATTTTTTTAAACACAAGGATTTTTATCTTGTGGCGTGGATGCAGTCACAAATATCTCACGCACACTCATATCCCCAGATCGGAACAAATTTTTGTAGGTCATACAAAATATCTGCCTCATGCGGGAATTGAACTCGCGCTTTGTTGCGTAGTAGTCGATGACTCGATCTCGCACCAAAGACGTCGTCGTTTAATTTATAAATAAGATTAAGATACAATGTTTGTACCGCTTTTGTTGATTAGTATTTTTTTAAATAAACATGTTGTACAGATAGTGTATATATTGCGTAAACTTAAGATTTAGTTAATAATATGTATATTGAATATATTAATATGTGTTTTTTATTAAACCATTTATATGAAAGATTTTCTTGATGCTAGTTATTTAAAGTCTCATACAAAAATATACGTACATGCTATCGATTGCATACGAATGCAACGTGTTAGCCTCACAGGTGGTCAGTTCATATCTACCGATGTTTCGTGGTTTGTTCTAGCTTAGCATTTTAAATGATAACATATAACAGCATAGTTAGCACATTACGCTACGGTTCTCACAGAAACGCAACGCGAGCGAATCGACGCTTACGAATCACGGCTTGAGTTACAGCCGACGTACTGAGTAATCGCTTATGTGGGCGAGTATTCTGTAACGTGTGTCATTGTGAACTCATCATTCAACTATTTGTCGAGAATATTCTTATTTTAACAAAAGTAATAATAATATTTTTTTTTAAATTAATTTACAAAGTAGATATTAGTCAAAATCTCCCGCACTAGGCCTGTCCTGTGGCCATTTTAACAATACAGTTAAATGTTAATAAAAATAAAATAAAATATACAAAATAATTAAATAAATATACAATACAATAAATACAACAATACAATAAAATAAAAT
This sequence comes from Scirpophaga incertulas, assembly GCA_036419045.1. NCBI lineage: Eukaryota > Metazoa > Arthropoda > Insecta > Lepidoptera > Crambidae > Scirpophaga > Scirpophaga incertulas. Next base: position 15,000,378 of record CM071628.1, on the reverse strand, counting down.
ACACTAGGAGGAGTGGAGGAGAGAGTGGAGGAGACTGGGGGAGGTAGTAGCCTCCCCCGAGGAGGGCTCCCCTCTAGGCAGAGGAGCGGAGGCCGGGGGTTCCCGGAAGTGGCTTGATGTTCCCGGGGGCTCCCTACATGCCTGAGGAAGGCCATCCCTGAGGTTTTTAGTGGGTAGGCCTCCCCCTTCTGGGGAGGAAGAGCCCCACATAACCACCGGCTCTCCGCAGCCGGGGTATGCAATTCAATGCATTTTCCTCAGCGGAACAAAAAAAAAAAAAAAAGGATACGGTACGATCAGTAACAAATATAAAAAGGACAGGTAATAAATACCGATAAATATTTTACAACAACATTATCTTAATGATATCATGACCACATATCATGAACACAGGTTACACACTTGCATCCATATTATATAAGTTTAGGCGAAGGTGTATTTAAAATTAAACATCCGAAATTGTCCAATTTTTATTAAATTCCACTGTAAAAGGGACAGAGGCTCTCGTCACTGTCCGGACACTTCCGGATATAACTGCTGTAAATTCCCTTAGTTTGCTCTTACGATATCCACGGGAAAAAATGGAGGTATGACTTATGTATTCGTGATCCGCTTGCGTCTTCTGCAATTCAATCGTTCATATTATGTCTTGCCTACTGCCGCTTTAATCCGTCTTATAAGGCTCATTGAAATCGGCCTAGTTGCCTTAGTCTTGACTGCACGTCTTGAGATTCGATGACCCGAAATGTTTCGCTACTTCACCAACCATCAGGAGTTGGATTTATGAATCAACTTTATTTTAGAACTTGATTTTTATGTCATAGGTAAATATAGTAATTAAAAAATTCTTTTGAAATGCCTTCCCAACAGTGGGTGAGTTACGATTTATGGGTAATAAATAAATACTTGTGAAAATAGAATTACGCTACAGAATAGCGCTCCGAGTAGCATAATCCGACGGATCGTTTTAACAATGAGTTATTATGAAACAGCTTTCAAAAGAAATCGTTATCAATCAATTTCACATATCAATACGTACTCAGTCATAGTAGCAACAACGTCGATTTTGCAATGAACATAATATAGGATTTGTAGTATTATTATATCAAATCAAAGCAACAATTTTGCAATATCAAATGTTTAATGAATGAACTATCAGGACAATTCGTAAGATTTTATTGTATTTTTATATTTCTACATAGTCAACCTGTTTCTCGTGAGAATTAAATACTGACGTATGTCTATTAAAATGTAGCAAAATTATATACTAATCGTCTCTTTTAAAGGTGAGATTTATTTAATGATGCCGGTTTGATATTTAATGAACTGTATAACTTAGATGAATATTCCCCACTTAAAACGGTTCCTTACAGAACTCAATATTTTCCGAACCACAAAAGGAATAAGACTATTGCCGCATATACCACGAACGGGAACATGTACCAGAAATGTTTGCTCGGATTCTCTATCTTATGTTTTAACAGCAGTAAGATACTGAGACTATGAAATGTTACAAGCAGGCAACGTATACTGTGGTTGTTGTGGGGGTTACAGAGTAGATAGTAGCAAATTTCATAGCTATATGTACCAATAGGTTGCTGAAGTCACCCTGAGCTGAGCAGTCTGTTAGTTTGACAATTTTTATAAAAAGTCACAAATTGAGTAGAAAAATATTACGTGAATTATAACTATTATTAAGGTTTAATATATATACATAATAATAGCTGGTGTCCGCGACTTTGCCTGTGCAGGATTGTTTTTATTTCTCTCAAGAGAGAGAGGCTGAGAATCCTCACAAGGAGCACGAAACGTGCCCAGGATACCCCAACGCAACGGCAAGTGTCGCGGTGATTATATCGGACTATTATGTCGGCGTGACCTACCGACTAAACTCGGCCTTAGCTTTGGCCATAAGGGCCCTACGGCTTGAATGGAAGCGATTGGTTTGTCGAGTAGCTTATAGGTATTAGCGTGCCGTACATAAAGAGTTGTAAAGACTATATCTTTATAAATTGTAGCCTATATGTCATTCTGATGTATAAGCTATATTTACGTGAAACAGTAACAAACATTCATCCATACTTACAAACTTCCATGTTTATATTATTAGTACGGATAGTGCAATATATAGGACTACCCCAAAGACCAACACCAATCGCTGCCGATAGCGTGCAGCGCTTTTCTGCGATCTTCATCAAATCGTCGGTTTGACTGTCGACGCTGCGTCCCTTGATATATGTATCAAGAATATTTTCAAGAATATTTCCGCCCTGATGGATATAAATCTTGCGATCAATGTACTGTCACTTAAGGTTCGCAATTCTTTGAGTTTTCTTCGTAACCAGGGCCTTTCTGGTGATCTCATCATTTCTGATTTGATCTTACAGAAAAACTCTGGGCATTTCCTTTATCTCTTTGAGTTGTTAAATAAAATAAGAGAAACCTTTCAAGGTATGGAAAAGCTAAAAAATATTAAAATTCGCCACACAAGATATCAAATTTATATTTTAACCTATTAACAAGTTTTATTATAAATATTCTACATCTACTTCAGCTTATCTGGAATATATAAATAATAAATAAAGCTTTAGCTTAGCTGAGCCAAAGTAATTAAGGCTTGTATTTGGTTTTAGGATATTGGATAGACATACAAATATTATACATATATAAATATTATTGATAGAAATATATCTTAACAATACGGTATAAATGTTCGCATTCATCACATAAACATCTGTCCCCACCGGGACTCGAACCTGGGACCTCACAGATGTCCACACCTTGAAACCAGTGTACTAACTATTCGACTACGGAGGTCGTCAACATAAAGGTTGACAAATGTACTGTTCGAATTAAATAAGACTATGCTAATATAAAAGTGAGTCGAAACGTGAGATACAATTCGATCCGATTTCACCAAACTATGACTATTTTTTATTATCTTATTTCACAATCACTTTTGTTATATTGCATAATGTGAAGTAATATACAACGTGTCCCAAAATTCAACGATAAGCGGCCACCAGAGAGTGGACCTACTTATGGCTTACTCGAGAAAAAATAGAAGAAAAAAATAAATCTCAATTTTTTTAAAATTACTAAATAAAAATGAAATTCTTCGAAAATCTACACCCCTACACCTTTATGGTACACCCTTATGGTATTTTTAACTACCATCACTACAATTTTTAAATTTTTCACTATTTTTTTTGTATTGGCAACCTAAGTAGCATTGCTATCCACCAAAACCCTTAAAAATACTTGAATACAGATAGTTTTTACACAAAAATTTATCAAAATATTTTTTTCTACTACATCGTGGTGTATAAAAATTGTATACACTACTATGGCAAGTTATTTAAAAAGTTGACGCAATTAACCAAGATTCCAAAATGGTATAATACTCTACGGAAACTAGCCCAAAAAAAAAAAAAAACCAACTAATCATAAACAAAAACCGATCATTTTAAATGTATTACTTATTATACAAATGTATTCTCTATATATAAATGTATACTATGGGCTCAAAACAGGACTTTTGTTAGTGATAAATATTGCTTAAATAAAAACGAATGGTATAAATAATTTTAAATTTATTTTATGAGTATAGGCTAGGCTTATTTTTATATATTTTTGCCTTACCTAATGTGAAACATATTTGGGAAGAACAGATTTATATTTTTTTTCCTCAATCTTATTTCTATTTGATTTATATTCTTAATTTCGAAATCGTTCGCTGATCAAGATTATAAAATTCTTGGCATCCACGCGAATTCAACGAGATGAATATGGGATTCCTCATTGGACATCCAAACACCGTTAACTTGTAGGAAATCTAATACTACTGTCGCCATCCTGGATGTTGTAGTTAAATAAATTACTGGCTGGGTCCACATTATGATGTTAATAGGACGCGATGCACGGAACCTTTCAAAGGCGCGGAAGCTATGTGTGTGGGCCTTTGATACCACCCAACAAACGAAACTGTAATTCTGGCTAGCCATTATAAGCCTTAACTCGTTCCTCCAAGGAGTTTCAAACAGCACTTATAAATTTGTATCGATATAAAGTTGATATAGTTATGTCATTAATTAATGCTTATTTTTATTCGTTTCCTCGGTGGGTGCTTTGAATGTTGGCCACTTTATAATTATCTGTTGACGTCGGGTATTTAACGGATAATTTAGTTGTTTAAGTATTTGAATGGGGAGAAAGTAAATTAAAGTATTAATTATGTTGTAAATTAAATTGTATGAATATTTAAGGGTGCAATTATTATGAATAATTATGATTATCCTCTTAATATTATATATAGGTACGACAGTTTGTGAGTGTGGATGGATGTTTGTTACTTTTTCACGAAAAACTACTAAAAGAAAAATGAAATTTGATATAGCGAGTTTGAGTCCCGGGGAGGAACACAGGATAGAATCAGATATATAAAAAAATATTACAGGAAAATGTTTTTCCTATTGGAAAAACTGGTATATGCGGGTAAAGCTGCAGGCAGAAACCTAGTATTATTATATCTCGTGAACATTTTCGAACTTCTATTCCTAACTTTACGTAATGCCACAGCATGAAGACCTGTTACAATATTCTTGTTTGGCAATGGCAATACATTCATATAAAATTGAGTAGTGTGAATAAGACTTATGATGGTAAGACCCCTTTGCTGCGATGAGATAGAGACTCATCATCACCGCTCATATACGTCCCCACCGAGGGGCTCGAGCCTACCCTAACTACGTAGGGCGATTAGGCCTTAGTCAACCACGCTGGCCCAGTGCGGGTTGGCTTTGAATCGCTTCGCAGATGTGCGCAGGTTTCCTCACGATGTTTTCCTTCACCGTAGGAGCGTCGGATTAATGTACATATGAAATTCGGCACGAAAACCACATTGGTACACGGTGGGGATTAGATCGCGGGCCTCCCGATTCTATGCGGCGCACAAACCAGGAGACCTATTTTTGAATTACGAATGCGACTTCGAAATCACCGCTGACTAAATAGTCAGCGGTGACTTTGAGATCGCGGATTCCTAATCATTCAATTTTTGAAAGTCGATCGCAGAGCTGCCAACATAGATAAAGTACACACACAAATGTAAGAGTCCGGTTCCACGCAGAATGTAGCCGCTGCCGGTTATTGCCGGCTTAACCATTATGGTTATTATATATATATATATATATATACACTATATATATATATATATATATATATATATATATATATATATATATATATATTATATATATATATATATTATATATATATATATATATATATATATATATAGACTGAAAAATCAACACATCTACTTCAAACTCTTGTCAATATGTTCTCTAAACAAAACACAGATAACATTTCCACAAGTATGACTTGATTACGAGTGGTCGACGGCACTCGTAACGAAATTACATCCGTGACTAAGGTAGTCACATAAGTGATATTCAAAAATACGAATTATTGAAATTCGGTGATTATTAGTCACATCGGTGATTTCGAAGTCGCATTCGTAATTCAAAAATAGGTCTCCAGTGCCGAGACCACACCGCCACCGACGCTCACTACATGACACTCACTACACGACTACACTACACGATAGAGACTGTTTAGGGCAAATTATCTAGATGCCAGAGCCGTATAAAGATTGTTTAAAACCAAAAGAATTGTGGAATTATATTCAGTACAACTTTATAACACTCGCTTGAATGTATACTGTAGTATTATATTATTTGTGACATGACACTGGATGGTTTAATTTAGGCAGTTACATAGCTCTTTAAAATACTTTTATGAATGATAGCATGGATGTAAATTTCTTCGTACCATATATATTTATATTTAACACGTAGGTAGTAGAGGTTTTCCAGAATTTGCTAGCAGCAACTAGGACGCAGTTCCAGATTCTAACAGCTGATAGTTTGAATCGATCTGCTGTCATGTAAAGACAAGTACAATATTTTGTGTTTTTCTCCCGTTTTATTTCTTTTTATAGTATATATTGGTGCTAGGGTTACCTCGCGGGTAAAATATTTGTATAAAAGCGGGTAAAGAATTTAGTAGAATAATGGTAATTATTTGATTTTTATTTATTTATATAATAAATATTGATTTAGTTGAATGATTTAATTTAATTAAATTTGATGTTATATTGACTATAGGTATAGATTTAATAAGCAGTGAAGTATTTTTTTAACACTGAAGCAACTGATAAATACTACATAGTTTTATATTGAATATTACTTAACTCAAATTGCACAATCAGACAACAAACTAATATAACAAATAATAATTACTAAGAACAAAAAACAACTATATATATATATATATATATATATAATATATATATATATATATATATATATATATATATATATATATATATATATATATATATATATATATATATATATATATATATATATATATTAAATAGGTTTTCAAATATAGTGCTATATGTTGGTGTTTCCAGTTCTTTTTACGTCTTCATATCATATTCGATTCTTTTCCAGAAATGAATTTTTGAGTATAGTTGTGTGGAGTTGTCTGCCCTAAATGACTCCAATAAAAATCAATCAACCAGCCAGTACTATAGAATCGCGAGGGCGCGCGCTGCACTCGTCAGTTCGGGACGATATGACACGAAACATGATGGGGGACTTGGTGCATTATAGTACTTTCGTACGGACTGAGGGGTCTATAGTCTTGGGTTGCACGAATCGCTTTAGGAGATGTTGTGCATAATTGTACTTTCACAAAGACGAAGGGGTTATGTGTAACTCATGATCAATAATTGCGGAAATGTAATAATCGTTTGGTGTTTTAGGGTTGTGCCAGAGTCTGAATTAAATTTGATGAAGCAAAGATAAAATATTATCGTTGTAGTAATTGATTAAAAGCAAAAGAACTTTAAAAACTTAACATAATTTTTCATAATTTGTACAGAGTTAGATTTAATTAGAATATTTTGATAAAAATACGATAGAGAATAACAAATAATTTCTAATGGTTTTTTTTTAAATCGCGTTGAGATCCGATGATCGTGTATGAATGTATCAATGAAAGTGAGAACGCTAGGTATGTTTATGTATGGTCGTAGCAAGTAAAAATATAGTTGTCCGCTTATCCCCAAGGGAATAAGGCGTGACTATATTGAATGTATGTATTAAATAAATATGACATTCAAATTTTGTAATATTTTCACCCTAACGGGCTTAAAAAATAGGGGATTACAATTGATGTGTGATGACTATACAAAAAAGTTTACTGCCCACAAAGTAAATATAATATAACGCGAAAATTCTAATATAACGGAGCGAAGCCACCGACGGAAAGTTACTTTGGATATACAGGAAAAAAATGTCCAGTCTTGAGTCCAGTTTTATTATCTCAGAAGATAGTAACCCTAGTTGAGACAAAAGAAAAGTATCGTCAAATAGGCTTAAAGGGAAAACTGGCCTTATGCGACAAGTTCCGATAGTCAGAAGCAGCAACGTTTGGCAATAGAGTATTAATAAAAGAAACTAGTTTGTCAATTGCACTTCAAATAGAAATACTGCAGTTGTACTGCAGTAAGTGTGACTGTATTGCTACTTCGAATTGAATAAGGTGCAATTGAAGTAGTTGAGAAACAAGCCGTCTGATCTTATCTATAATTCACGCTCAATGTTACGCATCTTTGAAGAATAGTGATTCAATTACACTTATAATTAAAATTCTCAGTGCATAAATATCACTCGATGTTCTCGAAGCTACGTGACTTGCAAATATAGACCTTGATGTATCTACTGGGCATTTGATAAAATTTAGTTTTACAGTTATAAAATTCGTGCCGTTTGGTGTGAATCATATAATGGGCGCAAAGTTAATCAAACAAAAACCTCCTTTATTCTTATCGAATTAAGAGTTGTTTGAAGTACTTGTAGCGAGAGCAGCCCTGCATGATTACATTTTCGTGGGGTCTGTTATGATTACGACGCACGTGATTACGAGACGAAAGGTTGTATAGGGTAGGGGCCGCGCCTGCCAGCAATTATTTTCGGGGAATTTTATATCATCATGTGTTTTGATTTCTCTTTCATAGTGTGCAGACAAAAAGGGCTTACAGATTTGTTGCAAAGTAGGCGTTAAAAAAATTGTAGGAGTCAGATGAGTTTTGTGATGTAAGTTGCGTTTTTATGTTGTTATCATTTGTATTATTTCGGTAGGGGATTTGCACACTTTGTTATTTTAATCTTTGAATGTCTATACATATCCATAGGTTGACCCTTAAAGATCACTGAAATAAATTGTAAAATATTTGTAAAAGTCACAAAATTTTGTAATTGTCTGTTAGAAAGTGAGGTTCGATATATGTACTTGGAGTACGAGCCATACAATGTAATGAAAAAATAGATAGCACATTATTAATTTTTACACTTATTTCTGTAAAGAATATTAGGTTATTATTAAATTTTGATGATAAAATAAATATCTAACTTTTATACAAATTTCCTAATTTTGGAATAGTGACTACTACAAAGCGCATAATTAGTTTGTTGATATTATGCAAGAATGAGGTAGAGTATATTCGTACTGTGCGGGATAACAACACATGTATCACCACTCCCTTTCTTCCTGTGTAAGTGTAGAAGCCGATTAAAAGTACTTCGATTTGTCGAGAATACCGCATTCTAAATTTAAACTGTTACAATTTCTATTTTGCTTTCAATTATTTCGTATAGAATATTCTGTAAATAATACGGATCTCGATAGATTGAATTTATTTTATTATAATGTAATATATGTACATGGATATAATTCGAAGAACATAAATTATAAAATTGATACTTAATAACTCACTCATCAAATGGATTTTAAAACACACACCACTTTACAACCCAACGCATTCAAAACAAGCCTAATAGTCACACAGTCAATTAACTCGGTTTGCGTAGACACAGAATGATTTCCAGCCGACTGCTCTGGTACTTACTCAATAAGCCTCAAATCGTCTGTTTGTTGCAGGAAACGTCTGAAACGAGTCACTTCAAAGGCCATTCGACATCAAACGACCCGAATCCCGAGTGGCCATTAAACGCTAATTCAATCATAAAAACAAACATGCCACACTATTTCCGTAGCCTATGAACACACACATGAGCTCGGAACAGGACGAAGATAAAAACAAAGAAATGCAAACTGTCGTCTCCAGTTACGTCACGCCCAATCTGATCGAGCAAGCGGACAACAGGTTGATAGACCTCCACAATGGGTTTCAGAACGACAGTTACAATCTTGATTACCAATATAAAGAACGAAGCAGAAGTCCGGAAGAAAGAATAAACGTTGATGAAGATAGAGAAGATGAATTAGTAATAGCTGATGATCCTGTAGAAGAAGAAAGACACGAACCTCACGATGAAAGAATAGACAGAAAGAAAAATACAGAACATAATTTTGAAAACACTAGTGATAAAGGTGATATTGGGAAAGAGGATTGCTATGAACCATCGTGGCATCCGCATGTTTATGGTAAGCCACCGAAAAAGCCCACACCGCATACTATAGAGTACATACTAGGCCTGACAAGAAGTAGTGACGAACCTAGAAGAAACTTGAGTCAGCTGATAAACGTCAAACGAAATTTTGACACTAAAAAGTCTGCTGAAAAATGTATTCATGTTCAAACTGAAGTTACGGACAGGAAGTTTAATATAAGTGTACATAAGAATAAGTTGCAAGAACAGTTGTTGCAAAGGGGAGTGCGGACTTGTGACAGTGAATTGGACAAGGTCCATTACGGTTTAAGGAGTGATGAACAGCCGCTGAACCTTTCAGTACCAAAGTCTAGGGAGTCTGAGTGGAGTTCCACGGATGAAGACAAAGTATCTAAAGGTAAGGATTAAGTAAAAGCTTGTGTATTAAAACTTCTCACTACAGACAGAGCAGTTAGTCTCGATTTGTAATTTAGCTTCGTCATATTTGTGTTAATAAAATAGATATGAGTTAGGTTAAATAAATGTATAATTACGGACAGTATCTTTTGTTCTCTACTATCTCTTTTAAGCATCTTAGTATTTGATTTCTTTCTATCTTATCTTATCTATTTCTAGCGTTTTAATTATTTGTGTGATTTATATGGGAAATCTGGAGAAAACATTTTATTATTTATCTATTAGTATGATATTTCATCTATATGGACACTTTTTACAATATAAGAACTAATTTTTAATTACCAATTGTATCTATATATTTTCGAGTTTAATATAGTTTATAATATATACGTTATAATTGCTATATGGTAGACATAAAAAAAACCCGAATGTAACGTTTAACAATTATGCCACAAGTTAGTTTAATGGTTATTAATGGCTATATGCGTGATTCATTAAGTTTCCTTGTTTCTCTCTAAACATAACGCCGATTTCATACCAAACTTAATAATAGCTTCATTATTCTATATCCAATTCTGTTTCAATTTTGTTCCAATCCGCACTCACTGTAGCAGTCTATAAATCGTTAGTAGTTTATCATCGGCATCATTAGCTCGATTCAGGGAACGGCATTAACCTATCCGTACACTAGTCTGTCCCTACCATATTCCTTTCTCAAAACTGCCAATAAAACGGCGTTGCTGTTCTAATCTTGCTTTGCTGCTACGTCGCTATTGCAACTGCTGGCGAGCAAACTAGGTGGTCACTCTTTTTGTCTGAAGAAGTTATGGACAAATGTTCTTTTCCAATACTTCTTCTTTAGATTTTAATTTCACATTTTTTTAACTTACTCTTTTAGTTATACTAAAATAAAGCAGTTAAAGCTGTTCTTAGAAACTTCAGTACTTCATTTTTTTCAGTTTTCATTATTTGTGTTAAATTCGCAGGAATGATTTAACTAGTGGAAAACATTAAAACGGTATAGTCTGCATTTATAACGAGTTTTAGTTTGAGAATTTATATGGTCTTGAAATAAATAAAATAAATCTACTTCATCCGAAACGAAATTTCAAGTTACAAAAGGAAATTTATTTTATCAGCTTCATTCGTGAGGTTGAAGCTGTATTATCTTATGATTGCACGACGGTGTAGTTTCATTTTAATCGAGCGACTGAAGCATGCCATGAGTTTTAGTATATCAAACAAATATAGCTCTTATCACCATGGCACAAAGTCGATAATGACATTTCAAAGTGTACAAGTTACTTGTAAGATGTAATTTGAACGTGAAACATCCAATACACTATTGGCCGATGCAGCTGTGTCCGTCCGCCAGGGGTGCCAATTTATTTTTAGATTTAAATTTATATGGATTAATACTGTTCGCAGTGTTAATGTCGGTTTATTGCGTCAATCGAAAATGGAACGCGTATATTATACTCTGATGAATGATCTACAGTGATTTAGGGTTGCAATGTTCTTAGATTGGCCGTTAAATGTGTTTAAGTATCTCGCTGTCCGCGAATTGCAATTATTAATTGATAGGAAGCAATTATAGTGAGCATCAGCATTAAATTCTTGTCCAGGCTTAATACACCTTGCGTATTCATATTTATTGTGCAGGTAAGTTTAAGGTGATAGTACTACATTTACACTTTGTCATTCTTTGACTGAAATAAGTATTCATTTCATTTATCTTCTCAGTCCATATACGTCTTCACTGAGGGGCACAAGCCTTCGTTGACTATGTTAGGATGATCAGCCCTTAGTCAACCGCGCTGGCCCAGTGCGGATTTGTTGACTAGATACATCTTTGAATTTCTTCACATATGTTTGCAGGCTGTCTCACAATGTTTCCGGTTGCTGTAGGAACGTCATTTAAATGTACATATGAAATTCGAAAAACGAAAAACACATTGGTACGTGACACGGTCAATCCCGGGTCCGATTAGTAAACAAATGCCGAGACCACATAACCACCAAATAAGCATGAAAACATACATTTTATATTAAATACATTTATTTTATTTTATACTAAATGCGAAGATCTTTATAAAGAAAAAGTAAAATATTACAAAAAAGTAAAACATATATAGTTTAACATAATTAATATAAGCTACTATTCAACTATTAACGTTTTCAACATCGCCTACTAACTCAAATGAACTCCCAATTAGAATGAATGGGAATGTATAACTGGACAACCACTACGGTTTTGCCATGAAATACACAGAGATATAGATAAAAGATAGGCTATTTTTGTATTATATTAGAAGGTGTAAATAATTCCCTATTACTCGCAAAAAAAAAATAAAAAAAATCGAATTAAAATAAATACACGTTGAAAAGCAATAATTCGATGGATCTAGAAAGGTGGCAACCCTAATGCGATAGTATTTGCGAGGCATCACTAGCGCGCCCGATTCACAAAGTGAGCTGCGTATCTCTCGCTCTTTATGTTCATATTAAAATCGACAATTAATTGCGAACTATGTGTCCTCATAATAGGCGGCTTAGTTGTATGACTTATATTTTCACTTCCTATCTATTTATTTTCAACATTGGAATATCTGTTGGGTGGTGAATTCAGTAAGGTCCTTCGAGTTGAGGTTAAAAGTCCGAGCTTAAACCACATAACAATACGTTTTACGATTTAGGAATTTTATGTGTATACGTGTCGAGCGTTTGTAGGATTGAATATTTGGATGTATCGTATGAGAGTGTGTGTGTGTGTGTATGTGTCAAACGGTCAATTGGTTATGATCAAAAATTGTAAAGTAACCGACGTGGTGATAATGGTTAAAATTATTCATCGTATTTCGGCGTAGGGGTAATTTTGTAAGTAAATCGCAATGGAATGGATTTGATAGTTCCATTTCACATCTATTTTTTATACGTTTTGTACTTTGTAACTTCGTCTTAGAATGTTCTTGGCACATTTGTTAGTTCATTAGACCAATAGTTACTTATAAGTATAATGCAGTATTACGTAATAAAGTCAACTAAATCGATTGCGATTGACGATCAAACGGCGCGTTACAAAGTCATTCGTGTCGCAAACTTACGTTCACGTGTTCTTTCTGTCGTATTATCCTATGTCACGTCAAATATATCATGCTCGGCTTATATGAATTTGCATTAGATCTCCAAAACAATCTTAGTAAAGTATATAAAATATTTTAAAATCAAAAAAATAATATGTATTAAAACTATGTCATTTAATTGCATTTATAGAATAAAGGGGCTGAGAATGAGAAAAAGGTGGACGAGAAGAATAAATGAGCTGAGAGTGAGAATAAGGAAGCCGATAATGCGAATAGGGGGGGGGGGGCTTCGATGTTATCATTTTACCTATGGTATGTGATGCACAGGGGTATATAGCTGTACCGTTCTCACTAAATCGTTGTCCAATATGGGTATTCCTATTTGTTTATGAATCCGTTAAACGAATATATGTTGTATATATTTGTCGTCCATATTCACGTTTGTGAATTGAGCAAGGAAAAGGTATTTATCAAGTTTTAATATTACCAATAATCTTAGTTATGTAAGATAACATTCTATAGGTAGTAGTATAATAACTTAGTAATAAGATTATCTTAGCACCTTGTTAGATGGTTCGAATGCTCGTATCTGAAGTCTTAGAATAGCGTTAAATTTATTCGAACATTTACAAGACATGTACACATGATATTTGTATATTTTATCAAAACGATTTTTTTATTTAAAGGTTGTTCCAGGAATTAGGTTTGTATTTATATAGCTGTTTCTGAATTTATTGTGATAAAGTGTGTAAAAAAATCAATACCAGATTTTATTGAAGACTAGCTGGTGTCCGCGACTTCGTCTGCGCAGGAAACTTATCATTATATTTTGGACAATTCACACAGTATCTTTATAAATTGTACCCTATGTGTTATTTTAATGTATAAGCTATAATATTGTAAAGTTTCATTATAATCCATTTTGTAGTTTTTAGGTGAAAGAGTAACTAACATTCATCCATATAAGTTTTCGCGTTTATAATATTAGTAGGAATTTATGTATTATAATTTTTTTTTCTCAAATAGTAACTTAAGTTACTCATTATTACATCTGCTACCAGCCAATAAAAGACATTTAAAAAGCCATTTCAGAGATTAGCCGGAACAAACAGACAGGCAGACAGACGACACTCCAATTTTATTTATATCTATACATATTGTGTTGTGTGTATAGGTAATAAAATAACACTATTAGTATTGCTTATAGAACTAACAAAGTAATTTAAGTAGTAACATTTAATTTAACAAATATAAATTAATATTATATAAACAAAGCAAGTTAGTACTCTTCTTGTTAACAACTTTTCGAATAATGAAATAATTTACTTTAGTATATCAAATTGTTACAATATTTCAGAGTTTCCAACTTCCCATACCGTGGAACCCTTCCAGTTACATATTAACTTTCTTGCATGAAAGTACACACAATCGGATTGTTTGCGGCGGCAACCCTGGCTCGATTGTAACTGTCTGCAGTTCGCTAAATGCGACGGGTTAATTTGTTGTGCTCCTTCGCCCGTGTTTAGACTTGCCACGGGATAATAATCCCGATCTGTACAGCTTTGACATTCCACTTCGTTATTTTGAATTTGGAATGTCAATTATGCCCGGCCACAGAATATGCCAGGGTTTAGTTATTTGTTATCTGTGTTTGTTTGTTATAATAACAAAGAAGACAAGGGGATAGAGGGACAGGGATGAGATTTTACTATATGGTTAATGTTTGGAGAATTTTCAATGCATTCTCTGAAATTTGAAGCTGAAAATCTGTCTGAAAATTTTTTACAGGATACCTAGTAAGTTACAGATTTTCTCGTTAGCTTGAATATGTTGGCTACTATAGAAATTAAGATTATCAAAAACAAGTATTTATCCCTTACAAATAGTTTCTAGTTTCGTCTTTTAGTTCAATAATTTTATGCCACGTCATATACCCGTTCGCAAATTAACGATGTTCGCGGACCTTTCTTAAGAGTGCGTTCGTGCTGTCCTTACTGCTTACCTTTGACATTTGCATTTTGTCCTCGACATGAAAATTAGTTTCGTTATTTATACTAGTTTCATTTCTACTAAAAGTCGAGTGAGTGGTAGCCAAAATACTTGTGTGATTGAATTGTCTATTTTCTTAGAATTGCCGAGTATGTGGCCGAAAGTTTTTGTTTCACTTTGATCGCTGTCAAAATCAAAGATTATCAGTGTTATTTTATGTGTGTTTGAATGTCTAAAACAATCTAAGGGATATGAAAGGAATAATTCAGGAGTCCACCGAGTGAACTGAGTACTTAAAAGTGATACGACTGTGAAATAGTAGGACTAGGGTGACGAAAAACTAGGAATTGAAAGAGAAAATATTTATTAACTTTATAACTTTATTTTTCTTATTAAGATAAGGTGGTCTTTTAATATGCTCTTGAGAAAATCCCTTATAAAATTTGATCTTCATATACGTTTCATGATAATTGTCCATGATGGCGACAAACTGAACAAGTAGAATCGATATGTCCAAATTTACTAATAAAAATGAAAACGATATTATATAAACTAGGTTGTGCGTAAACACCACGACGTTTAAATAATGTAGGTTTCAATAAGAGATGGCAGGCGCTAGATGCCTTCTGAATAGGACGAACGATGTTTGGTTCGGATTACAAGATGATTTGATTGAATATTGAGTAAAAGCCATATGCAATTGATTGCTCTTCTTGTGGAGTTGATAGGTCAGCTATATGAGGCTATCAGAGCCAGAAAAAAGGTTTATCACTCTTCCTAAATATACATATAGAGGAAATAGAGTATCATCCTTCCAAAGTACGAGGTCATCAAGCTTTGAATTTGAAATATCAGATTGCTAATAACACCCTTGAAAATATACTTACATCGATCAGCACTATTAACTGGCAGCTTTCGTTATCATGCTACAAAATGCTGGAATAATATTCCGCCGCCTATTAAGGACCTTAAAATTCAAAGTAGTGTTCAAAGGTAAAATAAAGAAATTAGTGTTAGAGAAACAAAGACATGGAATTCCGAAATGTCTAGCTTAGATAACGAAGGCTGCACAATAAATACCATAAGAAAGTTATATTTTATTTTAATATATTTTTTCCCCTCTCTCACTTACTATATCTGATCGCATACCTTATCTATAAAAAATCATTTATTATTTATACATAGTTCATATTAGTACATAGCTCAGCGCCAATATTTATACATGAGCAAAAATCGCTGATTTTCAGTTATAGCCCCGCCACGCGCCCCGATATGGGCTAGAGAGTCCCACACACGGCCGCGCTTAGCCAGCGCGGTGACAAGATGCATAAGGAGCATTTAAACCCAGCAAAAAAAAGGGGCTCTTTTTTGGGATTATTACTCAATAATTATTGTGTGTGCGCGTGTGTCTATAGACCAAATAAAATATCTATCTATATATCTAATACAATAGACGCAGAGTATCTTGATACTCTGCATCTAGGTACAAGACGCCTAATTAAACCGCTCGTTAATTCGAAGTTCAGCAATCAACCCTTCAGCTGAAATGGTACGTTTATTTGTTAACTGGCGAATGACTAGCAATAAATAAACGGCGTACGCGCTGAACCAATACGCTTGGAACTATATTTGGAGATTGTGCAGTTTGAGGGTTAGCTAAGTCTTGAGTTTAAGGCGTAATATTTTTTAGATATTTGTGTATTGAACTACTGGCTATAGCCATTTCTATATTGATGATTCAGATTTTAAATATACAAATGTCTTGTTTGTTCGTAAACACTTCCTCCTCCTCCGTAGTCGAGTGGTTGGTATACCGGTTTCAAGGTCCCAAGGTTCCAAGGTCATCTTTGAGGTCCCGGGTTCGAGTCCCGGTGGGGGCAGATTTTTGCGTGATGAATGCGAGCATTTTTACCTTAGTTATGGTTGTTATAATAGGTATATTCCTACCAAATTTATTTATATATGTATAATATATTTATGTCTATCCGTTACCCTAAATCCCATAACACAAGCCTTACAGAGCTTACTTTGGGCTAAAGTGATTGGTGTAAGTATAAGAAATATTTATTATTATTATATTATCGTCGCTTATATCACGCGTCATTATAAGACACGGTCCTTTATCAGGCGTGCGCGAGGATACAGATCCAATGCGTAGAAGCCATTTAAGCGAAATTTCATGAAAATGTGCGTGCAGTGTACCAAGTGTTATTATTATTAATTGTATCGTGCACAAATATTTTTGATTGATATGTATTTCATATTTACAGTGAATCTGGCAGGACTTATTATGTCGAATTGCAGTTAATTTATACATCTAATTGGCTTTATCTATATGACTAGGATAGCGTCGGTTTTTTACAACACACACTATTTTAAGCAGTAATGAGTATTGTCGAGAAATCTCATTTACTGTAGGGTCATTGTTTATATGTAACTTAGGGAAACTGAGAATAGTTTTTACATGAAATTAAACTTTACTTTGCTACTACTTTTTTGTATTCCGCGAAGTGATCCTAAATAATGTGGCATAAAAATTAAGAATTGCACTAGAATCTTAGGAAGCGTTACTTGATTACCGTCATCGGATTATTAGAAGGAATGTCGATTTGATTTGATACATTATTTTATCTCTTGTTGTGATATAGTTTTTTATTACTATTAATGGTCCAGGAGCCGGTAACACTGAAAGTCCCGTCATAGCGGAATCAAAAAACATTTATTTAAATAAATAGTAAAATAGTATTTTTTCTAAAAGCCAATAAAAGTTAGTGTCGAATACATAAAAAAAAAAATATCCGCGATGACGGTAAAACATTTTTTTAATATTATTTTTAACATTGTTTCGGCAACCACGCATACCGAGCTTAATTTATTCCTATACTTATATACTACTAGCTGGCCCAACAGACGTTGTCCTGTCAAATGTCTCAAATGTCAAATGTCTCAAATGTCACGTTGTCTCACGTTGTCTCAAATGTTTTTAAATAAATAATTTAGCTGAAAAACAATATCTATATGACCGTATTGTGAATCTAAACCATTCTCAAGCCCCCTGGAATACACACAAAAAATTTCATCAAAATTGGTCCAGTCGTTTAGGAGGAGTTCAGTCACATACACACGCACACAAGAAATATATATATTAAGATTTATTTAAATAAATATTTTTTGATTCGCTATGACGGGACTTTCAGTGTTACCGGCTCCCCCCTTTTTTTTTTCCTGAGGAAAATGCATTAAATTGCATACCCCGGCTGTGGCGATCCGGTGGTTATGTGGGGCTCTCCTCCCCAGAAGGGGGAGGCCTATCCACTATCCTCGGGGATGGCCTTCCTCAGGCATGTAGGGAGCCCCCGGGAACATCAAGGTACTTCCAGAAACCCCCAGCCTCCGCTCCCCCGTCGATACAGGGGAGCCCTCTTCGGGGGAGGCTCACTACCTCCCCCGGTCTCCTCCACCGACGACGCCCCCCGGCCACGGAAGGGGCGCCGTAGCGGTCGCGACTTCCTCGTGTCCGCCGGCGACCCGCGGCGGCGCCGCGGCTGTGCTACCGAACCCGGCGCCGCCTCCTTCGAGCGGGGCGGGATCGGCCATCTCCCGACCCCGCTCGGCGGCCTCCTTCTGGAGCATCACTGCTTCACAGAAGGAGGCCACAGCCCTCCAACCTCCCTCGTCCGCCAGCATTGCCGCAATCAATGCCGGACCGGCCCCCCCCCTATAATATAAATGACTGAATTGGATCATTTGTTAAACTCAATCAGATAAATAGTTATTTTTGCGTCAAAATATTGCAATAATACCCCAGTGTAGATAAGTAAGATACACAAACAAAGAGTATCTGCGTAGAAACTTCCGGTTATTTCGAATTTTCAAGAGAACATTAAACAATTTAAGATCGTATTTGCTACAAGAAACGTTATTTGACTCCATTACTCATGATGCTGAGCAGGATTCATTTTTCAAATTTACAACCAAATATCTAAAAATACTCGTTTTATTGCTCACCCGAGACCCAATTTTAATGTGTGCAGTATTGAGTGCGGGCCGCATGGGATCCGTCGGATCTTTAATCTTTCTTCACGATTTACTCTTCGGCTGTGATGGTAGTAAATAATTATACAGACAGTGCTTCTGTGAAGACGTATTAAAATTTAATGGAAGCTACGATGTATCGCCGACTGAACAAGTAATTTCTTATAATGTTAATGGCAAAAAGGCTTATACACTATGCTGTAAATAAAGCTATGAAAAAAGTGTTAGTAGAAATTAAAAAATTATGTTTTAAAATTATATAAAATTGTAGTCAATTTTAACTAGCAGGTTGTTATGTTATTACTTTTGTCTTAATCTATTACTTTTGGATGATTACTTTTTGAAATGAAACAACAGGACTAGTATTTTTACGAAAATTTTAATCCGATTTTTTAATAAATATAGTTTTTTCAAGGGTCGATACGCGTGATCAGGTGGGCTGTAGGCCTGTTCCCCACCTATCTACAAATCTGGGTATAAAAAACAATCGTCAAATAATGTGTCAAAGCTACTAAAAGTAAATGTATTTTATAGTTTATTCTGACTTTACTTTCAATGTGGCACTACTGTCAGAGTTCGAAACATGTCCAAAATTGTTTGGGGTTGTATATTGTAATTTTAGTGGTATATTGGATTTCAATCACCTGTGATAATTTTCAAATCTATTAAACAGTAATTCATAAATAGATTGAACAGCCACGGCGAGGCTGTACAGTGTACATCCCTGTCTGACACCTTTTGCGAAATTAAACCAGTCTGTATGCGCCCTATTTATCTTAACGCAGGCTTTAGAAACGTCATAGTAATTTTGACACCAAAATTATTGATTACAGCCAGTTGATGAACCTTATGAACATAATATGAACATACAATAATGACGTAAAAAGTTTACAAGCTTGCCAATTAGTACATGCAGGTACACTATCTCCTGCATAATGAATGTCTCTTCTTCGGCATATGTTGATCTGACCTACATTACTAGTCTAGCTGAAATCATTAATTCCTCGTTTATCGCTAAAGCTATTTTCTTTTCACAATATTTGTGGCGCACATGTATGCGCGTTTGATGTTAGTAGGCAATCGCCAGTCTATGAGCATTTGTAACGCCATAGGCATCACTTGCGTGACGTACTTGATGCAGCCCGCACCTTCAACATACAAAAAGAAAGCAATAAGAAAACAAAAAGTACAAGAAATTATTAAGGATATAAACAAAGAAATATACAAAGAAAAGAAATAATAATAAAAACAAATCTAATCTAATCTTCACGACTTGCAACAACTCATTCATATTTCGTTACCGTGCGTCCGTGGCGCTTTGATTACTAAACCACATTTACACTGTGATGGGTTAGAATCAGTAAAAAATTCATAAAAAATAAAAAGTGAAAGCAAAGGAGATGTACCAACACTGCCCTTGCTTGCAATAAACAAGCAAAGCAGGGGTGGAAAAAGTGAATGTTTGGATGTAATAGTGACCATATCCACCTGATGCGGCCATTGTAAATTGTTTGGAAAATATGTAGCTGTTCTCCAGCAGAAGCTAAAGATAAATTAAGATAAAAAGTCTCTTAATTATTTGTTTATATTGAAAATGTGAGGTTGTATTCCGTAGACGAACAAGCCAACTAGGCCACTGTGTCTTACACGGGTTGGGGAAATCAATAATAGTTTTGTTAAAATATATTCTATTATATTATACATTTTTTATGAATTGTATTAAAATCCTTGCTATATGTACTAAACATAATACAGTGTCAAAAGCATAAAATTATAAACAGGTGTACCTACAACATCAAAAGCTTCGAAGCATTTATAAATCACTGATCTCCCTATTAGCTAGGTGCTAACGCCTAATTTTACCACAACTTCAGAACCAACAAATCGTACTTAGATTTGTAAGCATGTAGTATATCAGTCACAGTATAATTATACGTGATGGCCATTAATTTAATCGTTCAGGCCCTCGCGGCAATTAAAATAGTTGGCTTCGTACACTGGCTGGGTTTGCATGAGATGGGTTAAGCTATGTTATCGTTTCATTCAGATTTGTCATGAATTATAAGCTCTGCGAAATCGAGTCAATGTTGGGAGGACTCAAGTTTTTGGTTACTAACTTAAGCTTATAAAAATATAAATATGAAGGCAAGTATATAAACTATCTAGCTAAAAATGCCTTCAACATTTTTTTATAAATGAGTTAATATCAGATAATTAAATATGTAATATCTAATAACTATTCTTGTTGCATAGCAACAGTGTTCGCATTGCTGTCGTGAAATTCTTGTTAGAAACTATTGAGTATCATGACTTTATATCTTATATCACAATTTGGTAAAGTATTCTCTGATCCTAACAGAGATGCTGAGAATGTGTGAAGTAACGTGAAAGAAGTTTTAAACATAATAAACGCGTAAAAAAAAACGCAAACGGAGTAAATTATAATAAATAGAATAGAAACAAAAAAATATATATCTGGTATAACATTGATTACAACTATAACAGTATTTATGGCTAACCTAGATAACTTCCCGATACTGACGTTAGTTCAAGTACTAACAGAATAGACAGTTACGTAAAATGATGATCATAGTGAACTCATAACTCATATATAACTAACTCATCCACAATAAAATAACTCGTCCACATCTCCACTGACGTGAACGAGCCTACCCTTGGTAAGTTAGAATATTAAGGCTTTAACTACGTTGGCTAAATCGTTCGACTACACATACAAAATATATATATATGAAATTGGAATAACGAAAAACACATTAGTTTATGGGAGGATCGATCCCAAAAAGAAAGAAATACATTTATTTTGGATCAGACAACGATACGAACAACAATATTTGTTATTGTTAACAAAATATAATAATAAGCATAATAGCAAGCATAGTCTGCTGCACTGGTATTCTGCTTGACACAGTGGTGCCATCAGGCACGTGAAACAGCACAGAACAAGAATGTGAACTTAAAACACGGGGAACTTGGAAAATCGACCGTAACACAAATCTGTGCTATATTAAAAACAAAAGAAAACTAAAAGTCAATAATAACATAGACGAAAATGCCGACTACGAAACAACAAAACAATAAAAAAGGAATCGAGTGAATACAAAATATGACAAACTGTAACAAAAGTAAGTAAATAACATAATATCAGTCCAACCCTTGCAAATTAGACGCAATCTAATTAGCGCACAGAGCTATTATAGACTCTTCATTGAGTAGTGACCATAATAGTTATGGGGCCGCAATGTGTTCCCTGTCGATTCAAAAGTTATTTAGTGCAATAGCATTTGCTTGCTGTATGGTACGGGCAGTCAAAAGATTATATCAGTACGCCAATTATGCAGTTGCTTGACACGGTGGAATTAATATGTACTTACTCGACGCTTATATGTTTAATTTAATTAATTATATTATGTTAGTGATCGAATGTCTTAGTATGTGGTTTGTTTAGGTATGTTATAAGACTTTTCTATACTAGAGTTAATGCAGTTTATAGGTTCTATTTTAACTATTACATGTAACGTAACATTTTTCAACATCTGTTTAAGAAAATAGAAAAAAAAGGTTACGATTATTTTATTATGTAAACACATAACAAAACAATATTTATGTATTTATTATGACATTTACATTTTACTGTCATTTTTGTGCATTTCATCAACAACGCTTTTGATCTATTTTATCAAAAGCGTTTATTTTCGTTTGACAATAACTGAAACTATAGTAAAGTTGAGCAATACAATGGAGGACTAATAAACAAACTTCACATTTTTATTTCTTCTCGTCCTTTTGTTTCTCTCTTCATTTAAACAAACATCCAACAAATAATATAATTAAAATCAATATTAATACACAAAAACTCAACTGCATTGTACCAAAATTCACACAAATCTAAAACTTATTTGAAACAAAATTCTCTTTATTACCTTGTATCTTGAGGAATTACCTGGCCATGAAGCAAGAAAAATAACATTTTCGCATGGACGAATTTATCGCCGAGAACACAAAATTAAAACAGTACTTAGCACGTGTAGTTAGTAGCAAAAATGCAACTTACTAGATAAGATGCTTTACCATAAGTTTATAGATGTTTTCGATAGGTATTTGACGTACAAACTAAAATTAGTATAATGTTAACTCACTACGTTTCCGCTAGGGGCGCTGTACAAAGTGTTCATACAAAATAACTGCTTTCGCTATCGTATGCAAACGAATGTAAACTCATAATAACTACAAAGATCGTTACATAGCTCGCATTTAATTATGCAAATCATGAATATAGGTGGCGCTTGTGAACAATTATTAATTTAAATTGTTGACGGTTGGTTAGGTTAGGTTAGGTAATTATCATTATTGTCACCATACGCCGACGGGTCGTGGTAGTTGTCCGCAAGGGTTCCAGTGGCCTTGTCAGGCCGCGATGGCTCTCGTTTGATGACGCGTTTGCGCCTAGGCGTAGTGGGGGGGATCGTTGAGGTTTTTAGTGGGTAGCTTCGCGGTCCTCGGGGATGGAATTTCATGTATTTTCCTCAGCGTAAGAAAAAAAAGGTAATTATCATTATTAGAATTTTTGGTATTTTGTATCACAGTGTCATAAGTGTTGTATAGAAAGCATACAACATATGTATACCTACTATTTACATTTTATTTATTAAAATTATATTTAGCATATTTGTCTTCATTCATTATCTGTATTATAAGAGATAATGTATTTTGCAATACAATTCTTTATTTAGATACAAAAATTATAAGTTATATTTTATAATAAAACATTAATTTACATTTTTTAAATGTAAATGTAATTTATACGTTGTTAGTATTTCAATCCAATTCACTGTTATTATTGTAATATTGCTTAAATAATAAATAAACATTAACAAAATTAGTTTCACTTACATTCATCCATACTTTATTGACAAAGCTCTATGGACGAAGATCCATGCTCAATTAAAAGCGAGCAAATCAATTTTTATCTATATCTATGTTGAAAATCTAGGACTAAAAATACGTAATTCCATCATTTGTACAAATGTGGGCATGGCAAGTTTTTAAAATTACCACCTGACACAGCCACGTATTGGGTTAGGGGGTCTGATATTTGTTAATACCTACAGCTGTATAATAGTTATTTATTATACAAGAGTGGAAAGTTCCTTTTTAACCGCGTGCTCGATTTGGATGACCGAGCAAGCGAAGGATTCTAAAGTTGAATCACGAGGCAGCGATGATTCTAAATTAGAATCCTGAGCGTCAGCGAGGAAACAAACGAGCACAAGGTGAAAAATCTTTCCACTCGAGTGCAATACGTAACTTTTCATCCCACCTCAGCGAGGAAATGACAAAATGAAAAAGAAAACATTTATAATGACAAATTATATTAAGCAATAAAACGTGAAAAACTAGAATGGCGCGAAGCACGCAAATAAAACAAAGAAACCAAGAAGGTTCCAAATTTAAATTTTTTCACAATTTAAAAAGTTCTAATCATAAATTTGGCACCATAGAGGTTACATTAAATAGGTTTAATGACGTTTTGAATTTACAATTATATTGAGTACTCATTATATGTGATGTTCTAAATTCAAATCTACTTTGCCGCTCAAGCGAATAAAATAGAATTTTCCAGCCAGATTTCGAAGCGCAAAATTACACTTTCCGAGGTGGTGGGATGAAAAAAATATTAGTAATAAAAAAATATCGAAAGTTAATGTAACAAGTAACAGTTCTTAAAAGACAAGATGATACTGTATCATCTTCTGTTGCAAGTTGGCGATACGAAATTAAACGATGTAGCTTAGAGAACCTCTACTAATCTACATAAAATTTGAATAGACACCGATAGATCTTATATCCTGTAAATAAGTATAGTCGTTTGCCGACGTTAAGGTAAACAGTTGAACTACGTATAGCTTTTATTGCGTAGAAAATAGAGGCAGTCTTAACGTCAATGTGTATAGTCTGACTTGTGTACAATCATTCATTTTGTTTTTATTGCAAATTTAAATTTCGCACCAATTTTCGTTTACTTTTTATTTACTTGAAATTGCAGTCTACTGAAAAGTATTAGATTTTACTATGATATTGGTAGCGAGCCATAATGTTTGACAGATTTACAATGCACTGTTAAGATCCGGCCGTTCGTTTGATTTAGTGGGCTCTCCTTAATTAATGCCATGACGGCTTATTTTATTCCCCCGTTGTGTTTGTTTGTTCAAGCCGGCCCAGATAATTGGCATAAAGTGCTATAAGGTTGTGTAAGTAGGGTTGAATGCAGTCGGTTTTGATTAACAGACATTTCGTATGTATGTTCCGAAAAAAATACAGCACATGGTATGCCTCGTATAATATAATGACCTTTCTTACCCTGGTAAGGCAAATATATTTGGCATCCTAGTTTTTGACTGCGTTGATATCGAGCTTCTACTCGCAAAGATGCGATACTCGTGCCCTCTCCTGAGGAGCCTTCGCTACCAGCCGTAAGATCATTAGGTTGAGTTTGATCGGTAGGTCACATCGGTCGAGGCGCCTGATCGGTCTGGAGTCATAACCACCGTGACAATTGGTTGCGGTGGTAGCCATGAGGGTCTCAGCCTCTCCTCTCCTGAGGGATACTTTGAATTTAGTGAGAAGTCAGGGTCTTGGTTTTAGTTTTACTTAACAAAACGACTCCTTAGGTACACATTTGAAGAACGCGGATAGCCTGGATATTTAGAAACGTCTAAGTGTTCGTGGGGGTGTAATCAAGTATTCAATTGTGGACCTGATCCTATTTGTAATGTATTATGTAGACATAGCAGAAATAATAGTCCCCCCACGTCTCCTCTAGGCTGATTACAGCTAATTGTATATTCAGGTACTTCCGTCGAACTATAATGTTTCCGTCGATGCATGTAGGTTGAATGATCTCTTTGCTAATGTGAAGTAATCATTAAAGCACGGACTAATTTAAGCCCCTACCAAAAGTGTCTGAATCACACAAATCGAGTGGAAATAGATCAGAACGTATGCTTGCGATTTAGTTATGTAATGCCCAATAGAGAATTATTTTCACTTATATTAATAGTTGAATTCCTAAAATATGGTGTTTTATTAAAATATACACACTTTATATATACATATATTAATGATAAATGATAATATTATTGTTAAGACGATAACATCAATAATTGAGATACATATATACATTTTTTTGTATGTGTTTGCAGCTAATTTGAGTGTCACTAGGGGATGTTTAAAGCTTGCTATAGCTAAAGTTACAACGATCGTAGACTCTACATTTCGTCACATATATCGAAAAATATTGCTTGAACAGCATTAATTTTTTTATATTCGTTAGTTTTATATAATTAGGACATAAATTAATAGTTCTCAAATTGTCGTATGATAATTGTTCTAATAAATTATGTAATGGATTATGCCAAAATAACAAGGGCTGGGGACTATTTGCAACCCAGTGGTTGCAAATAGTCCACAATAGTTTATGAGTCAGTACTCATTATTGTGTTTCTTAATATATATTTTTTCAATAAATAGATATAACACGTAAATATTATAAAAAACTTAATAAATCTAGAGTGCCGCCAACAGTGGAATAAAAGCTATTGGTAGTTAGAGCTATACTAGAGAGAGCAATATTCGGTTTGTTTTGTTTGACCTCTGATCAAACCCGCGAGTTTCTTAATGTATTGTTCGCGGCTTTTCGCTATTTGGCTATTCTCAGAAACAACTATCGATACAAATCTTCAAATCAATGACTTACTTTCTTCCTGACTTGGACAGCATTCTTATCACAAGGGACGGTGATATCAATGACCATTGCTAGCCTTGGGACTGAACAAAGAATTTGACTTTGATCTTCCCTTTACAGACCCATCGAAGTTAATCAAACGCAAGAAATCTACAGACGATGTGCGCTCTCCTCTCGGAGGGGAAGGCTCGCTCACCAGTGAGGAAGGGGAAGACACAGGTGCGGGGAGGAGGAAGAAAGCCAGGACCACGTTCACCGGCCGTCAGATATTTGAGCTGGAGAAGCTATTTGAAGTTAAGAAGTATTTGTCATCGGGCGAGAGGGCTGACATGGCGAAACTTTTGAACGTTACCGAAACGCAGGTATGGTTGTTTATTTTACTACTATTAACATGTGCAGAGCTGACTGAAGTGACATTACGGAAAAGAATCGAAATAAAGCGGATTTTCTTTAATATAAGATAAATCACCTAACATATGTATTTACATATGTTAGGTGATTTATCTTTGGTTCCATTGTTTTTATACTAAATTCCTCACAATTAAAAACATTTTATAGTATTACATTAAAGTCTGCTTCAGATATAGACCCAACCCTTCAACCGTCTATTTAGCTAAGATGTAAATTATAGATGTTAAATATTGAAAACTTAGTCACAAATTTAAAAGAACAGCAAAATGACGTTTTAAAGGAGTTTTATTCCATATTGACATTCAGATTTCTGCAACATGTGAATATTTACATTTGCACTACGAAAACCTACGCTATTACGAGCTACATAAGAGGTGCTTAAGATCGACATGTTTGATGAGTTGCATCAAATATCGCTAAATCAAACAAAAGATTACTGAAGAAGACCAAAAAAATTGATGATAATATTAATTTATTATGTAACATGGCAAATTAATTAAATTATTATAATCATTATTAGTTAGATCAGTATTGTGTATAAAAGTTTACGGTTTCAGATAATATGCTTTAACTAAATAGCGCAATAATCATGCCAATATTTCGGCCACAGTCATATAAATATCACAAACACAACGGCAACATTTTCGCAAATGATTTCAAATAAAAACACAAAAGCTGTCTCGCAATGGCCGGGAGCGGTCTTATGACAACAAATTATTTAATGGGTCGTCACGTCATTAGCGCAGAATTGTTTTCCGTGCGCGTTCCGAGAACTAAGCGACGAAATTAAACGTTTTAAAGTGTATCCCGCAGTCGTCCATCTTATTTTTCACTTTAGTATGTACCAAGATAAGGGATGAAGCGATTGTCAAAATCCTTTTGTTAGTCAATAATCGCCATATTTGGATAACATTGTCACATATTTTTTCCATAGTTGGATTCTTTGTACGGTACATGGGTAAGAATTACGCCCCATATTATAGAATGAGACTGTAGCAGAGATTTGAGTCTGAGTTTGATTTTAGATACGATCCTAGGGTTTAAACTGAAATAATAAGTTGAGATTTGAATTTGTAATCTTATATTATATTAATTTAACACAAAGTAAGTTGATATATCTTTGGTCTATAGATTCTTTGTCTAGATACATTGCCAAGAATTACGGCATAGGTTAGTTACATCGCTAATTATATTACAGAAACTAAATATTTTAGAATGAGTTTCTAGATATCTATAGACTCATTCAAACTCTAATCTATATAGATTTGAGTTTGAATTTAGAATGCGATCCTAAGTTCACAAATTCTATTACTTATTTTAACCGCGTCGTTAAGAAGAACGGCGAATTAAGAGAAAGTTTAAATCTTGATATTTATTTCAGGAGTCTCAATACATTTAGATCTTAAAGCATGTTTCTAATGTGTCTGAACTGCGTTGGTTTTTTGCGTGACTTTCTGTTTCTGACTGCGTGGGTTTCAATTCATACTTTGGTAGTATTTATATAGGAATATGTTTAAAAAGAAATATACAATCTTAACTCTACTGTATTGTAGGTAAGTTTGATAGTGTAATTCTATAAATGACTATTTAGTTAATTATATATATATATATATATATATATTTATTTATTTATACTAAAATAATACTATCATCTTCATAATTTTTGTTGAGAGACGCGCACTACCAAACATCTTTTTTTTTCCGCTCAATTCTTTTTCAATTCAATTTTTCGCCCTAACGGCTGTCAGCCCTTCAAACAATGTGCCTTTTTCAGTCCCACTTAATGTTCACAATTCTTTAAAAATTGCTTTATGTTTCACCAATTTTCAAAATTAGTAAAGACTTTTAATATAAATGTTTATTGTAAGTGATTATTAAACGGTAACAAAGTCTGTTTTGGCTTTGTAAAATAAAAAGGTGAAACATGACGTAGACGCCGGTTCAAATTCCGACCGAGTCGAAAATTTTATTTGCATTTATTCATATCAAATAATAAAATATTAACAATTGTATATGACGACCTCTGTAGTCTAGTGATTAATACACCATTTCAAGGTGTCACCATCTCTGAGCTCCCAGATTCGAATCACGTTGGGGGCAGATGTTTTTGTGATGAATGTAAGCATTTGTACCTTAGTTATTCTATCAAAAATATTTATATATGTCTATCCGTTACCCCAAATCCCATAACACAAGCCTTACAGAGGTTACTTTGGGCTAGGCTAGGCTTTGGTGTAAATGTAAGAAATATTTATATTATTTTTATTTTGACTATAGAATACGTAGTCGTATTTCTTATACCTTATACTACACACTAAATTGTCTAGCGAGATAATTATACTATCGCCAAGGTGGCATGGAGAGGCGTCCCCGCGTGATGCGTCACACATGGTGCTACTAATTAAAGCTATGCAGCCGTTGTTGCGGCGGTCGTGTCGGTTACGTCACGTCGTCGTCACGTCGCTTACAAGTCAATTACGACGCGGCTTTTAATATGTAATCGTGACTTGTTAAACAATATTTTGTTTCATTATTACATTAGGTGTTGTTCATGTTGATAACTTTTTGCAACGTACAGGCCACAAAAAACTAGAGGTTCGTTTATGTGTAAATGTATAAATTTTTATAACAAGATTCCACATAGTGTAGCTGGATTGTCTTTTCATAAGTTCAAGGTACATGTTAAAAAGACGCTAACGATTAAGAGCTATTACAAAGTCAATGATTATTTAAATGATGCCAATTCTTGGTGTTGATTTGAAGACATTACATTCTAAAGTGTAAATATTTGTTTATAACATATATGTACGTTGTATGGTAACGACATAATTTATTGTAAGTGTTGTTATTACTTTTGATAAAGCTGATAAGTTTCTCGCGCCCATATTTCTTATCAGCAAAAAAATACGTCCTGAATGGGTGGTAGGAAAAAAAATTGAACGATTCAAAAGAGCTTTCTATAAAGTCATATTTGAATAAAATTTATGTTTATTTTGATTTTTGAAATGTATTCCTGCGTTGATAGATTTTTGCATGATTACATTTATTCATTAGGACAGTACTTCTTTTTTTAAAATTCTCTATTTAATGGCTGTTCTATGCTTTATGGCTAGGTCGACTAGATATTGGTAAATTAACATAATAAATAAATATTAAATTAATTTTTATAAATTAAATATAAATATTTTTCACACTTACACCAATTAACCTAGACCAAAGTAAGCTTTGTAAGGCTTGTGTTATAGGGTCTAACGGATAGACATAGTATGTACATATATTATATATATGTTATTGATAGAAATGTATATCAACAACCATGACTAAAGTACAAATGCATTCATCACACAAACATCTGCTCCCACCGGGAATCGAACCCGGGTCCTCAGAGATCGTCGACTACAGAGGTTATTATGAAACTTAAATAGTTTTAATGGGCAGACTGATTTAGTATTCTAGTAGTTTTCGCCGCCAAAACTCACCTCATACAACTTGAAAGAGCCCAACGGGCTGTTTTAAAGACTGGATGGTCCTACCTTACCGATTCCCCACCACTGATCATTTTAGTAAGTACGGCAACTTTTTTTTTACAAATGTTAATGAAACAACATTCAACTTTGGAATATAAGTAATCCTAAATTATTTGAGACCATCACGCGGAATTGTGCTTGGTTTTAATCTGCAACATACACGTCAGTTTTTTTGTTTTCTCGGACCGTATTTATATAATAAAGTCAACTATTTCTTGAATGTCTATCATCTATTGAATTTTGAAGCCAAGCGTGTTATCATTCAATGGCTTGGAAGCCTTAATTATAATATCTATCCTATAAAAAAAAAGAAACCTTAAATTTGGCACGACTTTGCTATATTTCATTACTTTTTAGAGATAAACTAGCAGCTCCAACACTAGTTTTTATAGTTTTCCCTTTGTATGGCCATAAAACCCTAACTCTGTACCAAATTTCAGTTCTCTGAGGTTATGGGAAGTACCAGTTCTATTTTGATGATCATAAGTGACTGGTGAGTGTCATAAATACCTACGAAGCTATGCTTTCGCTTAACTTCGGCACTAAATAACCTGTAGACTTGAAATTTTGGATTTTAAGTATGTGATTATAGCTTACTCGATGGCGAAAATTTCTGCGTTCTGGTCTTATCCAGAGGTTCTCAAATAGGGGCCTGAAAATGCGGCAAATGGTTCCAGTAAAGGATGGTACGGCAGTGTTTGCTTCGCGTTCGACTTGGCGGGGGCACTGCCGTGCCCCCAGATTTCTGCTTACTGCGAGATTAAAGGAATAGTACACTAGCAGTGGAAAAGGTGTTGAAACGTTGAAGAATTTGTTTGTAAAATCATGACAACAGCACAATAAGAAGTAGGCTTTCATTATCCTTACATTTCTGTTGTCTGCTATTCTAGAAAGTTCTAAGCCAATGATAATAGCAATTGAAAGTTCAGGCATAAAATATAGTTGTTACTCAGTAAAATTAAAACTCAACAAAACAAATTGACAGTGATTTATCCGCCTTCGCTTCAAAAAATCAGAAATTTCATAATAACAACAAAACTTGCCAAAGGATGCGGTCGAAAGAATCTTCTTTGACTGTCACGCGATAAAGAAATAATTTTAAAAACTGTCGAATTTTAACAAAAAAAAAAAACAACAATTCTATCATCGTTAGGGGACAGTAGAGATCATTAAACAAAGATTCGATAACACTAGAAGCGACAGCTTTTTCTTTCACTTTTTGCGGACATTTTTTTCGTCGTTAACGATGTTCTGGGATAATTGACTTCCTATTCGGGTGTTTGGGACATGTGGCCGTCAGTACGCATCGTTAAGGTGATGAGGACTTGTGACAAATTAATTATAGGCCAATGAGACAGGATTAGGTGAGTTTTTGAAGGGGCACGCTTAATGAACTGCGAAATAACTTGCGATGATCGCTTTTACAGTTAATGGTGTAATTAGCCTTTCTCGGTCGCTGTGTTTATTTTTGAAGGTGATTTGACGTATTTACTTAAGTCGTCGATGTTGTTTATTTATATGCAGCTATTTTTTCGAATAAATCGAATATGGTGTATGGAGTGATAAAGAAAAAAACCTGGCTTTCTCTGTTCCGTTATGTTGCAAGCTGCTGCAGTATTTTTGATATTCTTTAATGTTAGATAAAGTTCGTGAAAAAGTTGAAATATATTTTTGTATTGCAATATATATCTGTAAAGTAGGTACCTTACTTTTTTTGTTGTATGTTTGGGTCAAATCTTACAACTTAATTTTAAGGCACTTGCCCTCAACCGATTGAGCTGAAATTTTGTATACACGTTTAGTTTGGATGACAATGCATTATTAACTGTGTGACGTCATTCTAAAGCCAACATGACAGCGTACACAAGATGGCGGACCAAATGTTTTTAATGCACTCCAACAACTAGAAAAAAAATTAATGTAAAAACATTCTTTAAAAACAAGCTTTTATTTAAATGCGCTGAAAAGAAAAAACTAAACATTTGCACTAAACCTTTAACTGTTAATTTATAACGTCATTTCAAATTTAACACATTTGACACAATTTATATGTTATAAAAAGCTTGTCGCGAGATTTAAGTACTTTCTTAGTTTTAAGTAAAATAGTCACAGAATTACTTCTATTCCAATTCTTTTGCAGATTCTAATTAGAGGTTATGTTGCCCTATTCAAATAATTTACAACCACACTGTGATTGAAATTCAGCGGTTTCATTTTAAAAGGCAGCATAGCAAAACAGCACATGTAATAGGGGGAAGTGAAGTGCCGTCACTTACCAGCAATACAAATAACACCATCTACTTAATATGACTTATAAGTAATGAAAATTCTCGTAAGCTGTATCTTCTCTTTATTTATCTATGGTTTTAGTTTCTTATGTAATAAATAATATAATGATAATATATCAATACAATGTTAAACAAAACTGGACATCAATAAACAAAACTAGAGAGATGTGAGACTATCGTTCTTTCAATCTTTATGACAGTACCATAGACAAGATCAGATCACAGATATTTCATAATCTTTCTGACTTTATTAGATTGTAGTGGATTTCAGTTATTTATATTTAATTCCAAACACTGATCCCGAATTTATGAAAAATACATAATAAAGTACAGTAAAATTGAAATCTCGAAATGGTTTTGAAATTTTAGTACAAATCAAAATGTAATGTTTTCAAATATATGTACTGAAGAAGTGTAGGAAATTATTATAATTTAATTGTAGTATTTTACCAACGTTCATAAATACAGTATCAAACACATCAATCAAACACAATATCAGTATTACGTTTAAAGATCTACGAACGTTGAGAAAATAGAGAAACAATATTATTTCGTTTAGAATCTGTTCTTCATACAGCCACGTGTCGTTCCATTATCATAACAAATCGTATGAATACGGGAGGCATTGTTTCTGCGCCCATTGTTTCGCGATTAAACTCAACAGCGCGCCGTCTGTACTCTTTGGAGCGTAGTACAGACTTGTAATCAATTATCCCTCTGTATAATCAAGTAATCTATGGTATATTGTACAGTCGCAATAAGAAAGTGGTTGATTTAAGGTTTCATATTTGATATCACCGTTTTTAAAAAAGGAAACCAGATGAATGTTTTCTCTACTTAAAAATGTTGTTCTTTCCTTTGTCATTTAAACTTTTTTTTCAGTGTAACTATTTTGTTATTAATAGTTTGAATTATAAATTAATATATGAAATACAATATTGATAATTTAGCTATCTAGATTTCATAGTTTTACATAAACTTACTAACTTACCAGTGTACAGACAATAGTACATCAATATAGCCAAGTCGGTAATTCTTTTTTAATCGATTTTCAACTTAATACCGTGCCCATGAAGTTCAATATTAATTGGAATATGAATTACTTATTGTGTTAATTTACTTCCGGCGGCATTGAACCGTGTACTATTATAAAAGTATGACCAATTACAGGTTTTCCTTAATTAATTTTAGTAAACAAAATACAGTAATATGAGTTATCGTTATCGCATATCTCTTGATACTTAATGAAAATTTAGCTATTTAATCATATATCCTGAAGTCTACTTCGAATAAAAAGTAAAAAATTTAACTAAAAAAATTATCCCAATTAAATCCATACATATATCTTCAAATACTCCCAATGTACTCTCATTTTACAAATTGTCGAATCGTTTTTGTGCGGGTTCGTAGAAGCCACATCAAGCATTACATTTACACAACGAAAATCATCATTATTACCTGCAACACAAGAGTGGTACAATTTAGTAGACAATATTATAATGACAACTTGATGCGGCGTTCATTGTACATACGTTCCAAGAGGTTATTTTATTTCACGATCTCCATAGCTCTAAACGAGACACTAATTGACGGACCACTTCACTCAATTTCAAACTGCACTCGATACACAACTTTATTGCTGGACGATAAACCTCATTGTTAAATCAAACGAAACGGAACGACTGTGGTTCTATTGAGCTATGCAGCGTCGGGCTATACACAGGCTGATTTTAAACCGAGGGGCCTCCGTTTTGATAATTGCTTCGATTTTAAGCTGATTTGAGAGGGTCGAGTTAAGCCCTCCAGGATTGGGCTAATTACGATGTGTCCGGCGTTCGCCGTGATTAATTTGATTATTGATAGGCAGGCGTAGGATTTTTAAATTCTTAAAGTCCATTTTGTTGCTGACTGAGAATTAACCTTGATTTTGTTAGGTTTGCAAAATTTTGTGATGACTTTTTATTGGTAATTTTATGAGATATTCTTCATGAGCTGATATCAAATTTTCTGGTTCGCTAATAACATTTTTATTTCCAATCTGAAATTCTATCGCAATATTTTGTTTTATTATTTTAAATAGACCTAATATTCATATCTAAAATGTTGCATAATCTATTGAATTGGATCCACCAGTAGATTAAATACTATTCCAGATTTAATGTGTGTCAAGGTAAAATACAAAAAAATACGTAATATAATTGGGGTCCTTAAATGAAATTAAAAACTATTTGCCCAAGAAATTGAGGCGAATTAATAACCGTCTTTGTTTTGATAACAAGATTTAATATCAGTATTTTTGTGTTATTATTGGATTTACAAAGGTGAATAAATATGTACGTTTGTATAGTCTATATCCTGCCCCTAATAGTCCCTTTCCGCACAAATATTATGGTATGATGTGAAAGAAAACAGCAGCATCCTGTATTAAGCTATTCTCACCATGTGTCATCTGTTAAGTGCGCCGAATGCTTTTTTGTAGTCCCCCGCGGCTGAACTTAACCATTTTCAAACTCCTGCGCACGTCAAAGATGGAAGGCGTCGAATTACAGATAGATAGTTTGTTACAAATACTTAGTTATTTACTAATAATATGCTTTTTCATAGAAATTTGTGGACAAATGCTATTGCGACCTAAAGTGTTCGCTCACTATTACTTTTTGATTTATATTATTTGGGGAAGTTTGTGTGTTTCTTATACCTCTGCTTAACCTTTCAGAAACATACTTAAATAAGTAAATCTTACAATTACACCTATACCCTATATATCTTACAATTAGCCTAGTCCAAAGTAAGTTCTATACGGCTTGTGTTATGGGATCTAGGGTAACGGATAGACATACATATATAAATATTATTGATAGAAATGTATATTTTAACAACCATGACTAAGGTACAAATGCGGGCATTCATTACATAAACATCTGCCCCCACCGGGGTTCGAACTCGGGATCTTAGAGATGGTGACACCTTGAAACCGGTGTACTATCCACACGGCTATGAAGGTCGTCAAACTTGATTATATGTACTATGTATTTTGTGGAAATGTCCATACTGTTTAATATTTGTTCTGATATTAATGATTTCAGAATGACTAGGTGCTATTATAGAAGAGAATCACATAACTTCCTATATTAAATGCTAATCCAATTATTCTTTGACAATAATAGAACGCTTTACGCAGAACCATTGCTATGTTTAGCGCATTTAATGCACATTTACAATGTTGCGTTGCAGTATTGTGTGCATCTGTCAATGTGTTTTGCCATGTCTGTTCGTGTGGGATCTAGTTACCTTCGTATTTAGACGCTATGCCGAAACCAGTCGGTTTAAGCGGTCTTTGTTTCTAGATAATTATCTAATAGGTAGTATTACGCCTTATTTAGTAATAATGTCATAGACGTAAATGGTAGATTTTTGAACTTAATCTCAGTAAAAAGCTTGTGAAATGAAAGTTTTTCTTGACACTGTTCCTCTATTAAAACTTAACAAACTAGTTCTCTATTTAAATGTTCCATGAATATAT
The DNA here is from genome assembly GCA_036419045.1 of Scirpophaga incertulas. Lineage (NCBI taxonomy): Eukaryota > Metazoa > Arthropoda > Insecta > Lepidoptera > Crambidae > Scirpophaga > Scirpophaga incertulas. Next base: position 14,963,879 of record CM071628.1, on the reverse strand, counting down.
TATATTTTTTTTGTCATGTTCGTTGACTTTGAGTGTCAATATAAATTCGGAAGGGCTTAACTATAAGGGACAACGATTTTCATTGAGATGTTTGATATGATTTTGTATAAGCAAATAAAATTGAAAAACCAAAGAGCCTCACGATTTGTCTATGTGGTTCTTAGAACTTAGGCACAGGTTGAGCTTAGTCGGTAGGTTACGTGGTCAGACCACGTACGAGCATATAAATAAAACTTATAAACTTCACTTAGTAATATTTTTTTCACCATCCCTTCATTTCGAACCACGTGTTTTTTGATTGTACAAAAAGCTCTTAATATCATGCTATCGGTTATAATTTAGGATTACGTATATTAAAAGGAAAATTGGAATCATTTATCGAATAAATTTGTTGTCATTCTGACGCCTGTTTGTCAAGACCATTTTATCTCTCGCGTGTATAGATGTATTAGATTGGAATTGATGTCAAATACTTATATTAGTTTTTCTTTGAAACTGTAAAAAATCAAACTTTCACATCAACGCAATCTTCCGTTTACAAGGGAATAAAAACCTACAGAGTAGTTATCATAGACTAATGTTCGACATAGGTGCTCACTTTGGCATAAACGAAAGAAGATTAGTGAAGTAAAGCAAAAATTCTGGTGTCTGATAACAAAAATATGCGACTATAAAGATATTTTCATTTTGAAAACTGATGTTGAGATTAAAAGAGGATAACTATAGCCAATCGACAATTTTGTATATACAAAGGATCCTTTGTGCGTAAGTCCGTTTCGCACTTGACCGGTTTTTTTAGTCCTTGGGAATCCAAGGACTAAAAAAACCGGTCCAAGCACGGTTGAATGAATATTTAACCGTGCTTTACCGATCCTTGTTAAATACGCCGAGGCGTTAATGGCATCGATAAGAACGTTATAATCTCATCTAATGGAACATCTTTAATAAAACAAAAACAGTTTAATGATATACAAGTTAAAGTGTTTATTTAAGGTGTATTGATTTTCGTTTCTTTAATTAGGCTTTATTTGCAAAATCATATACGTTTTTGAAAACGAATAAAACAATATGCATTGATTTATTATTACATTACAAAATCCAAATCAAAAATGTATTCTTCTAATTGGGTTTTTTATAATCACTTTTGCACGTCAAAGATGCTACGTCGTTGGTTCACAAGTTTGGCGGGAGACCTTTTATAGAAAGAACTATCAAGAAAACTAACAAGGGCTATTTTTTTCTCCGCAGAAGCTGGCCTCAGATAAAGAGTCTGAACCCAACTTCCTTTATAAGTTTTAATAAGTTCACATTAACCAGAACTAGACTAATCGAATCTGTCAATTTTTAACTGGAACTAGAAAATTTCAGTATGAATGAGTATTAACATCGTATTTCCTCCCGCCTACGCTCGGATTGTAGGTAGAGGTCCCTTTTAAGGCTATCCCCGGGGAGTGCAGTATGGGGTTCTTGAAGAAGGGAATAAATAAAAATAAAAGTTCTTAAAGGGTCGGCAACGCGTATGTATGGCAGTGACATATTAGCTGCAACCCAAAAGAACGTGCATATCCCAGTTGCCAAAATGAAGATGCTGACGTCGATAAAATTCGCGACGATTTCGTGTAGGGAAGCCTCAATGTAAACTACATAGCCGAGAAGATGCGAGAGAGTAAACTGAGACAGTACGGTCATGTAAATAGGAGGCTAAGCTACGACGGAAATTTGATACTATAGCTTAACTTCCCCAATATCAGAAACACACGATAAGGTGGAAAAAAGTATTATCAAGGGACAAAAGGGAAATACAAAGTTACTGACAATGATGCCAAAGACAGAGTGAAGGAAAAAATTAGGAAAGTTGACTCCAGCACCATGTGACATACACAAATGGGTCCTCTCAGCCTTATATGCCACATGGTGATCGTAAGAAGTAAAAAAATCCAAATTTTGATGTCAACAATTGTACATTATTATCAGAAGTCAACGCTCTTAAAGCACTAGACTAGATCAATATACTTAGCGATTCCATCGCTAAGTTCCATTAACCCTTCCTTAGAACATTACATCAAACACAACAATAATAGCAGTCCATAATCCACGAACACAAATAGATACGCGCCTGTACGAACCACTTTACAAAATAATAACTCGTCAATAAACTATAGTAGACCGTATTCTATGAACCGTAAGGCCTAGATTAGCAAGTTGTTTTGCGGTATATTGAATTGGAATCGTAATATGACCGAGTGGGCACAACCCCAGGGTTGCCAAGTAACAGAAAATTGGCCTGTGCCGCGTAGAGAGCAAAATTTCGCGTACAATCGATGGAAACGTAACAAAGCAAAGTTCGACCTTAATACCGCAATATAGAGTCATGTTCAGCAGGCGACGGAACAAGGAAAATATAAATCTGTTAGTTTGTAAATCGGAATGTGATACGTTTAGATATTTTATTAACTCATACCGGTGAAGTTGTAATATAATTTGGTAAGTTGCGAATATGTTTTTGATGGAATCTGGTGGATTTGTCGGTGTTATTTGCACGATATTGCCGTGACATTACGAAACAATTTGTTTGAATAATATTGTGTAGCTAGGCTGATATCTTTGCTATTTTTGATACTGTTTTACTATTGATTTACAGTGTTTGTAGTGGATATCGTCGCTTTAGTTCTAACACTACGAATTGAAATACAAACAAAAACTTTACCCAATTTTGTAATATGTGATTTTTTGTAAAGCTTATTAATAGTTGAAAAGAAATATTTGTGGAACAAAACACATTCCTAGTATAGTGTTGTTTCTTTTAATTCATATTGTAGGCAAAAGCGTTCATTGCTGCGTACGTTTTGTGGACGATGCTACATTATTGAAGAACAACTGCTCACACAGTCTTGTACGTGGGATGGGGTGTGAAATCATTTATTGATTGCTCCCTGGGTCACCGGATAGTAGTATAGAGTATGCGGCGATTGTATGCATACAGCGATGCCAAATACATCAATAATGGAAATGAAGGGGTGACACTACGAGTATTTGATGTTGAAAATCGTGATCGCTATTTTTGTAAAAACTAAGCTATGAAGTGACAAAATGTTTAATTATTAATAAATAAATTAGGCTTTATAAAAATATTAGATATTTTGCTGTGTAGGTAATAAATAGCATTTCATTGATGAGTTTCGATTACACGTGTATTTCATGTAAGTTGTAAAGATTTTGAATTAACACGTAAAGATTTCAAAATTAATTTTCGAGTTACCACTATGATTGTCAAAATCCCAATAGGAAATAATATGGTATGATGTAATTACTAATATTTAAGTATTCTAAAAATTTCTAAAGTTAGGCTCTTCAAAGACTAGTGATCAGTGTTCCAATCATTATTTGGCATTTTTGTTAATAAAAGTATGAACAAAAATATTTACAAAGATTGGTGAACTAAATTGTTATTTTGAAAAAAAATGATATGCAAGTATTTTCCAAAGTAACAGTTTGATATTGGTACCCGGAATAACCACGCAGATCACTGTCGAGTATCCACAGACCATCATATCACACACAAAAAATTATACATAATCATTAATAAGATACACGTTTAGTCAAAAAAATGATCATATGGCTGCTTGAAATAAAAATATTCAGAGCTCTCATAGCATTAGAAACCACTGTTATATTAATAATGTAAATAATACAGCTATGTATATATATTAGGAATTTTAATTAGGAATAATTCATTGAAACTAAATAGGTTCAATAAAATTTGAACTGTTTGATTGATGACACCTTTATTGGTAAGTGACAACCCTGCTCGCATCAAAAGCGCGCCGCTCATTAGGCCGCAAAAACAACGAGCTGTGTTACTAATTCGTCATCCCGCTATTGATTGGGTGTTGCTAGCAAAATAGACGTTGTGACCTATGTGTTATAGTAATATTTTGCTTAAACTTAATTCATGGTTTTACAGGGTTGTTCAACATTCGGTATTATATCTATATAACTATGTAAATGAATCAAAATAAGTTGGCCACTGGCTATTATTGTACAGTTATACATATTAAAAACGAAATTTACATTTGTTTCCTTCATAGAGTGAACATTTACGTAATTCCGTATAATATTTTAATACTTGTTTAGTATCTTCAGACAGTGTAAAGAAAATGTTGACAGGTGTGTTGGGTGGAAATATTTTTTTCTTATTTTTCCCACGGGGATGGTAGTGAATTCTCATAAGGAGTCTACTATTGTAGTCGTCTTAATAACCTCCTGATGCTCGGACAACCTTGCACCGGATACCATCAGCGCCTTTATTTTTTTTTTGTCTGCGACCTTAGCGGTTTTGAACTAAAGAGCCTTCAGAGCGGGGGAGAAATAACTAAGGGCGCACTCTTTTCCAAAATTGGCGTTTATAGAGAATATCTGTTATAAATTTATACATATTCCTTACTTAGGTACTGTTGGCCAACTTACGTAACTGTTAAGAATAGTTAAAAGAAATGGAGAGTACGTATCTTGAATTAAGTTATGTATTTATATTATTCTCGTGCTTTTTAAGGCCTGCATCTTCGTCATTGTTATATAATAGTGCAGATATAAATTTCTATCTACTTGATGTAACAATCTGTTATTCTTGTAATCTGTCTATAGGTATACAATTATTTTCTATATTTGAAACATTATTTTTTTTATATATATTGTTTGTATATACAATAATAAAGTGTCTAGTAAAAAGTAAAAAAGTGTCTTGTTGTTTTCTTACGATTAGATTTTGAGTTTGTAAAATGGAGGCAAGACCCTTTTAGTTAAATAATATTTTTATGTGTTTTTCTACATGGTTGGGTGTGATTTGTGATAAGGTTTCTATGTGTATGAGGCCTGAGCTCATATGGCTGGTATCGTGCTTATGGTAAGGTAATAATTAACGCAATAAGTTGCGTTAATTATTATGATAATCGTTAATTATAAAGATAAATGAAGCACTGCCAAAGGCTCATGAACAAACAACGAGAGACCTTATACGGGAAAAAACAAGAAATAACCTATTTTTATCTCTCCCTGTATTGTTACTGATTTCTCTATTAATTACTACACAAATTATTCAACGCTTCATAAACCTAGTAAAATTACATTTTGTAATATAGTAAAAAATGTTATCGACATTTTATTGTCCCACCATTGTTTGGACTAAAGCGCTGCTCAAATCGCTACTAGTAGTGCCACCTGTGGATCGTTCAATTACACTATCACAACCATCACATGACCATGTACAGATGATATTCTCGAAATGAACCGCCAATAAAATTGTTAGTTTTTCACCCACTTCCTTTTATATTGTACTGCACTTATCAAATATACATCGTTACAAGAACAACTTCGCCATTTTATTATTTTATATATTCGCAATTCACGGACATTCTACCAAAGAAGTTAGGTACTGCTGCACAATTATATAACTGTTTAGTGAACGCAATACTAAACAATCATCATGTAAGGATGCAATGAAATTGAATCAACTCTGTTTACTAGAGCGTTGGTAGCCCTGCCCAGCTCCGGCGCACCGACAGCTCATTAGTAATGGAATGACTGACGACTTACAACCGTTTAGCGTCGTCCGTGCTATCGATTTCATTGGGATTCACGGTAATAGTCTTACGCATTATTTATAGCCTAAGTCAATAGTATCAAAGCTTCAAAACGGTGAACTTCTTTACTTAATTATGTGTTTGCATAGCAAATAGAACTTTAATATGTAAGATTTGCAGTTCATTTTAAAGTTAACGATGATTTTTTAGATTGGTTCTTTGGTGGTTGTAGAGTTAATAAATGTGCCTCTAAAAAAATCCGTTGTAAAAACCGTAGGTATTACGCGACCATAGCGACAAATATGGAATTAAGGCGGCAAAATTAAGGAGCTCTCTTTACCTTTTTAAGAATTTTACTTTACTGTGTCGTCTCTAATATATAACTTACAAAGCTGAATTTTATATACTATATAGTTTTCTTTTCTTTACTTATAGGCTTTACATCTTAGAGATTATGTCAGCCTTGTTTGCAGACGACTAACATTATTTTACACCTACACACCAAATCTAAACAAATTTCTGTAGGTCATACAAAATATTTGTTCCATGCGGGAGAGAAACCTGCGACCCGTGGCGCAGTAGCCCTGAAAAGAAATTATTGAAATACTTGTATGTACGTGGGAAGAGTATAGTGTTATGATATTTGCTGTTTTTATCAACATTACAACTTATCAATTACGGTAAATAATTATACGCGTCAGTATTATAGTTTTTGTAAATATAAAAATAGTTACTATTGTGTTGTTGAAATAGTGGTGTTATCTATCAAAGTACTACACTAGCTAAAGCTTTATTGTCAGAAAATGCATTAGGCATTAACACCACCATTGTACAAGTTATATATGAAGTATCTATTCAATAAAATAAATGGAATATTTCACTTGATTAACAATAAATTTATATACATATTTGAAACAAAAATATATTATTTAATTGTATAACAGTTTTGCTAACAAAGTGATTTTTTTTAAACAGAAAGAGGCAAAATTATATTTTTGTTGTTAGTTCCATAACTCTTTTAAAATATACTTAAGGAAAATTAAAAGTTTCTTTCATTTTAGGGATATATGGGGCTTCACAATTATGAACTATATTACAATGCAATAAAGAATAGTATATGAATATTTTTTTAGTGAAACTTACTTTTAAGATTAGCTTATAAACAATATTCACATTGTCTATTTAGTTTCAGTATAGTTTCCAGATTTAACTTCCCAGATAATGTTCGATTATCTTCTCTCTTATCTTCATTTACCCTCAGGCACATTGTGAAATAAATACAGCATTAAGTCCTACCATAAATGTCTTGTCCTCATTATTTGAAACTGTATTTCTACTCATGATGATAAAAAACTTTTACTATAAGACTAACTCAGAAATCAACAATATCGTCATTTTATTTTTCGGTTTCAAAGTTGACCTCACTGTAAAAGTTGTTCATAATCACTAATAAAACATCCTATACGACGGTATTTCATAATTTTCATTAATGAAATCACAGTAGGTAGCTATACGTTTTCAGATATGAGCTAATAATAAAAATTGGCGGCTACAATATCAGAAAGTGTAATTACAATTTTTCGGTGTACAGTTTAACTGTTAATTATATAATTAGACATTAGAAATTGTGCTCTATAATCTGGCTGTACGGTTGATAATAAATGAGCGAGCGTGGCTCAATTGGTTTACATGATCAATAATTATTTCAATCTCATAACAAGGTTTGATTGGCGATCAAATTAATTTGTGTCTGTTTAAAATGTTATAAATGTATAGTGAGGATTGTAATTCTGTGTGGTAGCGCCCGCCGGCTGTTGCCCGAACATAATTAATTTAAATTATCAGCTCTCACGTATTTGTAAAATAAAAAGACGTGGAAGGTATGAGGGTTAGCCACAGAGTACAAACTGACAGCAGTATTAGCGGAACGTTAGATTTGCTTGCGGATGTGAAAATTTGTGAATAGCGCAAATTAAAAACAGAAATTGGTTTTTTACTCCATAATTCACCAAGAAACTGTTAAAGATTGCACGATATCTTTTTTTTTTGTAAAATAGATCTTGTTTGCGTTTTGTACTGTGACATCAAGTTACACTTCTAACCGAGTAAATAAAACTGACTTTTGCAGGTGTTTTGACGAATTATTTTACTGTATTGCACTATAAAGTAAGGAAATAATCGAAGATATCAATAAATAGTGAGTATATTCTGTATTCATATATATATTTTCGATGTTGTTATTAGTACCATATTTCAAATAATTTAAATGACATTATTGTAGATTTATGAACATTTTTATACTTCCAAATATGAAAATTTATATAATACTATTTAAAACTAAATACATTTATTTATATCTTACTATTATTATGATATTGTTCCGAAAAAAAAATTCTGTACGTGTGTACACGGGAGCGAAACACTATTTTCGAGGTGACAGTGTTTTTTAAATCGTAACCGTAGTCACTGGAGCGTGAAAATTTGTTATTATCGAGGTGGATACAAATTTTTTATCCCCCTCTATAGGAAAATAAGTAAATTGATGATATGAGTAAGAGAATATATTTACCTATCACGCAATCGTAGATCATATAATGTTTGCAATAAATTTTTGCTAATAGAAACTTTCTATATCAATATTCTAAATTCAAATCAGTTTTACTCCTTAAGATATAAAAGAGCTGTATTACTTCCTGTGTAAGAGTTACTAATTGGTTCTTTTCGAATAGATTTGATAAATTCGTTTTTGTTCCTTCAGTAAATATACCGTTATGCTTATTTATGGTTTGGAGATAAATTTAAAGGTGTATGCTATCTCTAAGATTCCAAATGTGAGATACTCGTACATGTTTATGAAAGGAATACGATCATTTGTGTTCTAGTCATAGCTGTCATTGCATATTTCTTTAAAAACCTACGATACCTGTACGATTTTATAATAATACCTGTACGACCATTACTCTAGACTCTTCATAACACAAGCCTAACAGTGCTTACTTTGGGATAAGCTATACGACTGGTGTGAGTGTCAAGTTATGATTATTTATTTATCATAAACAATAAATATTCATATTCCTCCATATTTGCTACTAAAGATAATGTATTATTATTATTGCTAAAGATGAATAGAATAGAAATTGGTTCTAGCCAACGGTTTCGTTTGTTGAGCCATATGACAATGCGCCCTGTCTACGGACGGGCTAAATATACTGTGGTCCACATAAAAACGGTAACATTTTAATTTAGCCGAGCCACCCCGCGCGCGCTCGCTTAGCACAGTTAAATTCATTTTGATTTAGCTCTATTATTTTAGTGGGCGAGATTATCATCCTTTTATTGTTACAACCGTTTTATGTTCTTGATTTGTTGTTATGTAGATTAAAGAGATGTTTTAGAACGCAATATTTATTAAAGAGGACGAAGAAATATAGTTATTTTAATAGTCGCCGCGGTCGGATGTGAAGATTATCAAGTTTATTTTATACCCGGCGGTGATTAAACATAATTTATTGTTGTACGTACGAAATCTAAAGGTGAACTTATATTATGGAAGTGTATGAGTGAGATAGGAAAATGTAATTAAGGTAAGGAGTAGGTATCGCCCAGTGGTAATGGCTAGAGTACCCAAAAACCATAATGAATATTATTGAGTAATTATTACACACGAGGAATTCGTTAAATAGAATAGTGTATTGTATGTCAAAGAAGAGATAGCCCATTAAACAAAAACACAGCAAATAAACTGATAAGACTTTATATATTTCTGAAGGTAACCAAATTGTTAATAAGGTTATCGAGAAGCCTAGGGGCCATCTAATATCTCAATATTAAAGTACTTTATTGGTGTATATATATTATGTGTGATATCTTATTTAACCTATATATTATATAAAGTTTGACTGTTTACTGGCTTTATAAGGTGGTTTAAAGTCACCCCAAAGGGCACCGAGAGGGGTCGGATGTATTTCTGCCCTATCCTGCTCGTAGGTAGTTATTCTATCATAGGCATACATTATTCACAGAAATCTTCTGCCTATAAGGAGTTCTCGCCTTCTGAAATTAAGTCAAGCTCACACTGTAAAAGCTGATCATAGAGTTTCTTGGCTTGATCGAATTAGAATGTAATTTGCAAAAGAAGCAGAAGCAGCGCATTGGATTCAGGTGTGACGTTGCGGCGATAACGTCTGTTTGCGGCAACGAAAACCGGGATCAGTCTAGTGATTGGAGAGCGTTTTACTCCAGCAATCTTTTATTTATTGAAGGTGTGGGTGATAAAATTAAGTGACGCAAATGTAATTTTAAATGAATACTTGCTTGATTTATTTTGTAATTAGAAGAATAAAGATAGTTGTCTTCCCCATATCCCAGAATGTCCGCAGTTACGTGACACGCGCCCAGTAACGTAAGTTGTTGAGCGTGACTTATCGCATTGTTCGCCCACTGACATTTAAAGTGCTATTAAAATCCCTGGGAGGTATTGTTTATGCTCGACTTGAGCGATGGGCAATCAATTCTGAGGGCCTTTTGGCCCTGAAGAGTGCCGGCTGCACTTTTTAATTAATGTTTGTAAAATTTGTATTTTTATTTCACTAAGCCATTAAGATTATAACGAATATGGACTTACAAAGGCCAACAAGGTAGAAAAAAATTACATGTTGAGAAAAAGAGCAATGCACTTCCGATTGCAAATTAAATAAGAAATTACATGGAATATTATATATTTTGATGTATGTGAATGTGTTATGATTAAAGTAAATTAAATACAAATAACGGAACACTTATAAGATCACTTCGTTGTCTGTTTGACCGTCTGTCAAGTTATTTTTCTCAGGAACGAGTGGAGGTATGTATCTGCAACCCTTTGCATAGCCAACCCTCACTACGTCAAAAGAAACAAATATTACAGTTTGTATTATAGAGTCATCGCATAGAATATAAGAATACTAGGTGAATTCTGGTTTATAGTATAATTATTGTACATTTTACCTAGAGAAGAGCGATTACAAGCGCATTATGCGCTTTCAGGTGAGGGTAGCCATTTCAGTAAAAATATATAATAAAAAATATCTATCCAAAGGCTTGTTGAATTATGTTACTGTTGTGCTTTCTCAATGATTTCTTGAGTGACTTTAAGACTTTTTATAAGTCTAGTTCCAAAAAATTCATTCGTTAAAGTTGAGATTTGAGCACTACGTCAACCTAAAGTAGAACTACTAAAATAGATTTTATTGCGTATTGAATAGAGGCCGTACCTATCAAGGTCAGCATGTATAGACAGATTTGCAGGAAGGAAGGAAGGAAAGTGTTTGCATTCGACTTATATAATTAGTGTCTATACATTTTTTTATTATTAATTTAAAATCATTAAAATCCAAGTCTACACTAACCTATTGTCATAATAATATCCGGTTCTGAATTGTTATACACGTATTATATCATAATAATTTATGTCAAACGAACAAAAATAATACCATTTGTTATTCGAAGCGTATTATCGTAACGACTCAAAGTATTAAATTTCCTTCCTCATGTATCCTGCAGCAATAAGTGTGCAATTAAACTGATCGCTCACTTATTCTATCGACATTTTCAATGGAGCCGTATAAGCCTTAATTTCCTTTGCTTGAACGAGAGGGGAATACAAATCACATAAATAAACAGTCAAATAAAATCACACGAAGTACTCATTGGGCACTTATCCTTTGCCAAATTGTTGCTGCGGTTAGACCAAGGTAAATCAAGTCTTAGACGGCTAAGAATAAGGCGAGGAATTAAGTTTGTGGGCGAAAAGGATAATTTGGCGAATTAGCACTCATTCAGTGTAGTGATGGGAGAGCTGTTGTAGTTGTCGATGTTATCATTTTTCTGTTTTATTAGGTTGGTAAAATTGGTTTATGTAGTTTGTTTGACTTTTGACTTATCGGTACAAAATACTTAGCATAAATTGAACTTTAAATTATAAAATTAAACTAATAAGTCTAGTATTTTCATCACTTTAAATGAACCGAACAATTTTAATGACGGTAGTTACTTAATTAGAAATAATAATAATATTATTTTAGTCGATTGGCGTCTGTTGGACAAAGGGCACATAAATTGACGATGAGGAATTACAAGTAATAATTTAATTACCCTGATATGTAATTAAAATAATGTACCACTACTTCTCAAACTATCAACAAGAAAATAATACTTATAATAAATACAAATAACACAGAAAATAACCTCAATATTATAAGAACTTGTCACAACATTGTCACAACGTCAATCTGGCAAATATAAAAGAGTATCTCCATATTGTCTCTGTAGCTACATATCGTGTTTCGATGGTCCTCTTCAATATACAAAAGAATTATTTCAAGATGGCGGTTATATCTCACAAGAAACGTTTCATCATATCGCGCTTAGGTTATCATGTTACGGGGACTGAGTCATCGAGGAGTGAGACAGGGGGATGTTGTTTCCCCGAAACTGTTCACTAATGCAATGGAGGATATGTTCAAGACGCTGAACTGGAAAGGACGCGGTATCAACATTAATGGTGAACACGTCTCTCACTTGCGATTTGCTGATGATATAGTCATCATGGCAGAAACGCTGCAGGACCTACAGCATATGCTGAACGACCTGGCTGAATCTTCGTTACGCATCGGCTTACGGATGAACTTGGACAAAACCAAGGTTATGTTCAACGAACATGTTATACCGGAACCGATCGCGATACACGACGCCGTTCTCGAAGTTGTTCACAAATATGTATACCTCGGGCAAATACTGCAGTTAGGCAAAAACAACTTTGAGAACGAGGTGAATAGGAGGATTCAGTTGGGTTGGGCGGCATTTGGGAAACTACGTCGAGTCTTTACGTCGTCGATCCCACAGTGCCTAAAGACGAAAGTCTTCAATCAGTGCGTCCTACCCGTAATGACTTACGGAGCCGAAACGTGGACACTGACGGCACGACTAGTCCACAAGTTCAGAGTCGCTCAGCGGGCTATGGAAAGGGCTATGCTCGGCGTTTCTCTGAGGGGTCGCATCAGAAATGAGGTGATACGTCAGAGAACCAAAGTCATCGACATAGTCCACAGGATTAGCAAACTGAAGTGGCAGTGGGCTGGCCATGTTAGCCGTAGAACCGATGGCCGTTGGGGCAAACGTGTTCTAGAGTGGATACCGCGAAACGGCAAACGTAGTGTAGGACGTCCTCAGGCAAGGTGGAGTGATGATTTGCGCAGGACGGCTGGCAGAAGCTGGATGCGAGAAGCCAAAAATAGATCTCCGTGGCGTACACTCGAAGAGGCCTATGTCCAGCAGTGGACGAAGAGGGGTTGATGATGATGATGATGGGGACTGATGAAGAAAAGCTTTTGAAAATAATTTCCATTATTCTTAATTCCTATCGACGGCAAACTTCCCATATCTACAATTCCAAAATACACCAACCCTCGCATCGGAATCTCGTAAACCATATTCAGCTTTGTCGATGAGTAGGACAACGTGTACCAAACTGAGAACGTTAGAAAGAGACGGAAAGAAAACAGGATGATGTACGCTTTTATGAACACTATAATGGGTTAAATTGGTCCTTTAATAAGCATCGGCCAGTGTCATAAAGTGTCTGGAGTGGAACTGCTTTGGAACGCAATTGTTTACTGCGGCGTTACTCTGAATACTTAAGCGGCCAGCCAAACCTGATCTCTCATAATGCCCGTATCGGTCATTATTGCAAACACTTAAATCTTGCGATGGGCGCTTAAAAGCTCAATCTATTTTTGTCGGGGTAGTAAAATAACGATGTCGAAGGTTAGGTTTTTTTAAAGCAGTGTTGGTGTTTATTTGACGTGCATTATATTGATTTATAACAGTCATATAACTTATTAATGTCAAAATTGTCGTAAATCTAAGAAATGGGGTCAGGTGGTTTTTTGAAAGCCAAAATTGTGTCTCTTGTAAATAAAAAACACAAACTTCACACTGAACACCTTGTCGTAATTGCAGAGTAGGTAGCATTATTGATACTATCTCTAATCTACTCCACCACATCCACTACCTTCTGTCAGTGGTAACATCGAATAGCTTAATAGTTGGTCAAAATAAATAAAATTCAATAAAATTCTTTTTAGTCGGACTTATCAATTAATATGATTTCATTCTTTGTGGAGTGATGTTTACGTGAAAAAAAATATATTTTATAGTTTTTATAGTAAACTTAACTAAATATGATATTTTACTTTCGTATTCGCGGTGTAAAGAAAGTTCAGATAAGAAAAAGCTTTAGCTAAGCAGGAATCGTTCAATATACGGTCAAATAGCGACAGGGTAACAGTTTATACAGAGGGATCGGTCCATTTCTCGGCAATTATACCTTGTGTCAAACGCAGCCGGCAAACAGCTTCCGCTGTAACAAACGGAAATAGCTCCTAATTACATATACACAAACTTCAGAATAATTTCGCAACGTTCCAACCGAAATGGGAATGATATAGTCGCTGCTATAAATGGCGCTTCAATAGAATGTGAACTCTAATTCATGAAGATTAAGCTGATATTTGATTGTGTTACAGATCAAAGTGCTGTGCTCACGTCGTTGTATGATGAACGCCACAATAACATAGGGATGGACGAAAATGGCTGTTAAGGGGAAGTTTGCCATTAGTTTTTTATATCACAGATTAAAGAAGCATGTGAAAAATAGCAAGGAAACTTTTTATCCTCATTTAATTGGATGGTTAGCGACTTTATGATGATAAATTTATGATTATACTTAACAGTGGTTTTTAGCATTTTCGTATTACAATTAGTGAATTGTAATACGAAAATGCTAAACACATTATTCACAATATTATACTTGAAATTTTACTAGGTTTATGAAGCGTTGAATATAATGTTTGTGCGTGCAACCGTTGAATATGTGGTAATAATGTTAAAAGTGAAATTAGTAGCAACACAGGGAGAGGTAAAATAGGTCCTTTCAATTTTTTTCCGTATAAGGTTTCGCACCGTCGATTTGTGAGCCATTGACGATGATTAATTTATCAATATAATTAATTATATTGAACACTATAATTAGGGCAAAAAGCATAAGTACCTACGATACTAGCGTAGCATAAAGTATGACACCAGCATAGGCAGGCACACAGAAATCTCTTGGACAAGTCCTGGGGTGATCCGGAGTAATTGATTTTCCCAGTCCCTGGATGACGCCAGTTCTGGACAAACAAGACATCGAGGAGTCACACGCCTGTTGCTTAGGTGAATCAACAGGTAATGTGCGTCACAGCATTCCACTTCGTATAAACACTCAACCAAGTAGAAAAACATACAAAAATATTATTTAACTGAAAGGTTTTATCTCCTTTCTACAAACCCAAAATTTAACGGTAAGAAAACAACAAAACACTTTTTAAGTATATAACATTTGGTATTTTACTAGGTTTTCAATTAGTAATAAAAATGATATCATCAGCGAAGATGAAAATAAAAAAAATTGTGTAGACGTGGTCTTATTTGCAAGCCGTAAGTTAATCATCGACAAAGAAAGCACCCTCCCCTTAACTGTCTATCGCTCGGAGCAACAATTCACAGTGAAACATTTAACGGTGCATTATGAGAGAGCAATTTGGTTGTCACTAGGGACGCAAGGCTTGTCCTGCTCTGTATCTATGTGAAGTATAAACATTTATGTGAAATATACGTACAACATAGTCGTGTTAGTTTAATCCTTAATAATGTTATAAATACGACAGTAACTCTGTTTATCTGTTTGTCAATATTGATTATGTATAAATCGATATGTCATTTAAAGTTTGATATATATATTAAAATAGAGAACGAAATATATTTTTTTTATGTGAATAGGCTCAGAAGCTAACGAATCGATTTTTTTTTTTTTTTTTTTTTTATTGCTAAAGTTGACAAACAAGCAGGCTGCCCACCTGATGGTAAGTGGTAACAGTCGCCTATAGTACATGTGGTTCCCGCGAGATTCGCAGCAAATCTGCAAACCTCATAAGAAGCACAGTGTACGTTGCCAACTTGTGACATAAGATGTAAAGTCACAGTACCCAGTAATTTCACTGCCTATCTTACCCTTCACGCCGGAACACAGCAAAGCGAACCCTGCTGTTTGGCGGCGGAAATAGGTAAGACGGAGGTACCCATGCAGACGACCCTGGTACAGAGTCTACCTCCTAGAAAATCCTCCTCCTAGATTTTAGAGGAAGTTGATTTAAGCTTGGGTAATTTGATACCCAGAGAAGGACATGGGGATATTTTTACAATGGGAATATATATTTTTCCTGCGGGAAAATCGGATATTATCAGCTGGCATAGTTTTGCTGCGATTTGGTATGGGATACCCGGCGAAAAATATAAGACATTTTTTACTGCGGTGATATATATTTTCTGAAGACTCTGATATAAAACAGGTTCAACTGCTTGCGGAAAACTACTCAAGAACGAATAAAATGACGAATAAAATGAATGAACGATTTTGAAACACCTATTAGTTGTATTCGTCGAAAAAGCAAAAAGCAGCAGAATTGAATTATAAAATCTTCAGTTTTGGGATTCCGCCATCACTAATTCCACTGTCTTTGCACTTTTCTTTGGAAAATATCGATTTCCATATACATATATATATATATATATATATATACATATATATACATAGTTTTATCGGCTACGTAACTACCCTCACGTAAAATTCCATTGCACAAAAATCAGTCTGGAAATATAGTTAAACTCTATGCATTGAACCTACACAATCCCGTCATCGTCATCCCTACAGCAATAATTCAGTCAACAAAGGTTAATTAGGGCGCTCTCCCCTCCCCCCTCCCTTCCCACGTGGAAACAATTATGATAGCCCTTGTGGTCTGCGCAGCGGGGAAACGAGACGATTATGCTACACGACGGAAATATGATTCTAAAGGTTCTTTTGTATTCGTCGTTATAGGTGTTTTATGAAATTGCCGATTTGTATGACAATGCTGTGTATTTTTATTTAATTTATAACTACCGAATGTAAACAAATCAGTGGAAATTAGTATTGTCTTTCTTTCCTTTTAAGTGACACGCGATGCCACCATCATGGACATTATAAGATCAAAAATATTTAAAAGATTTCCAATATCAAATGCGCAGTGAGTTCACAGTGAGTAACGTTCGCACGAATTATTGTAGCTACCGCGAGTTTACATTCGTTTGCAAACGATATCGACAGCGTAAAGAACAATGCCCAGTTCCCATACATTCAAAAACCTGTTAAACAATTTTTTTGTATCTTGATGTATAAAGATGATAGTGGTCTAAAACTATTAATTATGTGATGAGAAATTCGTGACTAAAATATAATTTAATTTGTATGTAACAAAATCGAGATATATTAAAAAATACAATTTGAAGTTATCTGTCACTTTTTGACACATCAAAGACGAGAACAATTACTCTACGAGATATTATTATGTAGTTTGTTGGCCAATTACAATAAAAAGCAATGCTTTTTATGGTTTAAATATATATAGCAATGCTCTCTTTTTATGTATTTCAGGTTTTCTAAGATACAATACCTGATGACCCAGTCACGATATAAATACACGCCTAAGAAAATCAAACATTTTGCATGTCAGTCAAGAAATCAAGAAATGTTTCGGTAAACACAAAGTCAAAGTATTAACTATTTTTTTTTAATTTCATCAAAGTTTTAAGCACTTCGAGTAGTTATAACACTATTTATATTAACTCCAGCTTTAGATTAGCTTTTCTTTCACAAAATATTAATAACATTTAATAAAAAAATAAGTGTGAAAAATATATTTGTATTCTTTTACTTATTGTAACGGAACGTCGACGACATAAATGGCTGCGTTCCAGTTTTGATTATGGGCCGTAATCAAATTTATGCACAATATTGAAACTATTGAAAGTGCAATATCTTTTTATCCTCGCCTACGATTTATTTTATATTAGGATATTTTGTATAACTTTTGATGCAAAATTATTTGAGTCATAAATGATTCCAATACATTTTACGACTTGTCAAAATGTTTGACAGGTCTCAAATGGGCATTCTTCTTTGTGTATGAAAACTTTGTACAGCGCCCCTGGCGGAATACAATTGTACTATTCTTTCATATTAAACTGATATGAATTTTGTATAGTAAATAATATATTTAAATACGTCAAATACCTACAGAAAACAGTAGCAAATTTATGGTAGAGCCTAAAAGATTATATTTGAAATGACGTTAGTTACTGAGAATATTGGGGATTTTTTGATTTATTTACGAAACCTGCCACCTATTACGAGTGACATAAGAACTGTTTAAAGCTTAACGTGTAAGTTCTGATATGTTACTGTGTGTAGCTATACGCAAGTAACTATGACAATTACAATATAAAAGATAATTAAAGAAGAATAAACGAGATAGCAATTCAAAAATAATGTTTATTTGTATAGCATTATTTGTATATACTAAATGATGTATGCAGTGATCGTATGTTCCTTGCTTTTGCTAATATTTGATTAGATTTTCTGTTATTATAGCCGGAAATGCAATCAATAAATATTTATTTATTGGATTATTTAAATCACTCCTGACGTTCTCGGGTTACAAATGAACTAATACTATTGTTTTATGTAAGTAGCTGGTTCGGTAAAGTTACTAGGCTAGGCTCGGGAAATTAATAAAAGGACTAATATAAATTATAGGTAGAAGGGCGAAAATTAATTTAAAAAACATTAAAAATAAAAATGAATAATAAAAAAAAAATGAATAAAAAATAAATTTTAGGGTAGGATAGCATTTTAGGTTGGCATTTTAGGTTGAACCTACTGAATATAAATTTTAATAAAAATCGGTCAAACCACTTCGGAGGAGTAGAGTACCTAACATTGTAAGAATGTTATATATATGATCACAGTATTTGTCTAACTCATATCTATCTAAATGATCACAGTATTTGGGAATAGGGACACTATTCATAGAGCCATGTTTGGTAACATTATTTATAATATTGTATTATTTTATATGTGTATGTAAACATACATACGACTGTAATCGTATTAGGTATGATTGTATCTTATACTATATTGTATTTTTATATTATATTATTATAATTATTAACATTGAAAAGAGGAGATAAAAAATAGACCTTCAGAGTTTCTTGCCTGTTCTTCTCGAGAAGGCTCTCCCAATTTCCGAACAGGTGTCGAGTCAATATATTTTTTCTTTTTTTTTTTCCTTATTCGTACGTACGGACAAGGTTTTTGTTTTTTTTTTTTTATTATTTAAGCTTTTTTTTGTTTTGTTTGTTGACGTCAATAAGTGCCTGTAAAGGTCTATGTTGAATAAATATTATTTTGATTTTGATTTTGATTTTGATTATGATGACTTATGCTGACAAGCGTTCGAAATGTCGTCGTGCTAAATCTTTTAATACAAAAAAACGCGATTCATGTTAGTACTCAGAAATTTGAACCTTAATGCCTTAGCAGATCAGTGTAGCTATTATGAATTTACATTTGTTTGCAAACGATATCGACTGCCAAAATTTTTGTATGAAAAATTTGCACAGCGCCTCTAGCGGATAGTAATTTCATATTAAACTGACACGACTTCTATAGTTTACATGAAATTCCTATCGATGATGATATCAAACTCATATCAAACTCAAGATAGAGCCACAGGGCACTAAACCGAAGCGAAAACGGTATTCGCTCCTTCTTTCTACGAGTATATTAGAATTGTTTTATCATAGACAAATCTTATTGACGTTTTTAAGTTGCCGTTATTCTCTCTAAAAGGAAGATCATTTGACGAATCAAACGGATTCGTTTTCAGCGTTTTGCGTGAAGTCACCTATGATATTGTTAGGGTATATAACATGTCAATTATTACGAAAAAACTTTTATTATACGTATATAAATGTTTTTCGTGTACGGTACGGTTTCGTGCCTTATTAAGTAGAAAATATAGAGAAAGCAGAAGCGATGTGATTAGATATTGTGAATATAATATTTAAATATAAATTCCTTATATTAATGGCTGTAAGCAATTTTTAACACACTTGATAAAAACAAATCCTCCTTACGCCTTTGATTGTTACTAAGGCAACCTTTGGTAATCCGTGCACTGGGACGTATTTAAAAAAAATAACGATGCTGAGATCCTTAATTACGATTACCGATAAACGAATTAGTTTGATTCGATAGCTTAAATCGATGACGCGATCCTATATCAGTCAATTTCGATTAGATGCGATGAACGTAACCGAGTTACAGACGTCAATGGCAGCGTAGTGCGATACAAGACATTTAAATGTAGACATGACTAACATTTCGTCTGAAAAGTTAAGCTTGCCAATGCTATATTAAGATGAGGCATCAATATTGCTTGCGAACGACATCGTGCTAAGACATGTTAGAATATCCGGCGGTTGTAGGATGTCCATGTCTATGTGTATGATTCTGTCTTTCTTAAATAATTGATGATTTTTTTTTTATTGTTAGTAGCGAAGCTTACTATGTATATATACATGAATTATCTAAATGCGGACAATCAAATCAGCACTGACCACAAATATGCGGAGGAAAAATCAAGTAATAAAAAAAAACTAACTTTATTGATAAATATGGATTAATTTGAAATTCTTGATTTTTGAACTAGAATAAGCGCAAATATTTATATAATTTACTAGCGGACCCGACAGACTTCGTCCTGTCAAAAAGATTTGTAAAGTGGCAGTTTTTTGTTCCTACTTGAAATGACATATGATGACATAAAATTTGTTTGACAGAACTAACGTCACTTTTTTTGTCTTCGATTGTTTTGCCAAAGGTTCAAATTGGCTTTTAAGTATTAATACAAATTGTTTGTATATGGGAGTATAGAAAGATGTTGATTTTACACTTTATCAAGATTTTTTTAAAATTTTCTAAAAAAAAATTTTCTACGTACAAACCTTCTCTGGACTTCTACGAATAATTCAAGACCAAAATTAGCCAAATTGGTCCAGGCGTTGTTGAGTTATGCGCTTACCAACACATTTTGCGATTCATTTTTATATATAAGATTGAAGAAAAATTGTAAGCGAGTTTTAATAACGTATTAAGAAATATCGCGAAATATTGAATGACAGGATATTAATGTAGATACACATTTTTATATCAAACACGGGTTAAAAAATATTTTATATATCCCACTATATGTTGTAGAAGTTTTTTTTAGATTATAGATATAATCAATATTGGAGAAACACTTTTCGTGTTGCAGTTAAAGCATAGTTTAAAACTACAATATTTTATAGAATCGGAATACTTTCGGTAATAGTTTTATTTACATCTCGCCAACAGAATAATTTATCATTACAGTCCATATATGTTCCCACTGAGTATCATAAGCCTACCCTAATTATGTTAGGTTAATTAGGTGTTAGTCACCCACGCTGGCCCACTGCGGATTAGTTGATACATCTTTGAACTTCAGGTTAATACCAGGTTGCGTCACGACGTTTTCCTTCAGCGTAGACGCGTCAGATAAATGTACATATAAAATTCGAAACGACAAATACTTTGGTACATGGCAGGATTGACTCCGGGACTCCCGAATCATTCGTAGACCAGTGCCGAAACCACAGCGCCACACACGGCTAATATTTTCCCCATTCTAAATAAATAAATACAAAATACACACATTGACTACGTAATGCACGTAATTAAACGTATGTAGATTCAAGATATAAAAATATGTATAAATTCAAAATTTATAGAACATACATCTTTAGTAGTTGACGTGAAAACAAGTATTAAGAAAACACAAAGAGTTACATTGATAAGCATTTTTTAAGTGATGTATTGACAAACAAACTTACTGTCCACCTCATAGTGTGTAAGTCGCCAATACATACACGTAGTACCAGTGAGATTTTCAGCTAATCTACAATCTTCTTAAAATCGTAATGCTCCTCTAGTCTTATTAAAATTAATTTTTTCCAGCACTCCGACTTACAGATAACACCCAAAAACTGATGGCTAAAGGAAACAAAGCGAAAGTCAAGAATGAAACGAATCCAACTGTTATGAATCAGAGATACTCAAAATCACCATATCCATAAATCAATTGATAATAAAGATCCATTTAAAGTTCAGAAGTTTCATCTCTTGATGTCGGCAAGTCTTAAATTCATAATTATAAATTAATACAAGTTGCCACATTATTTTTTGACCTTGAGACCGCTATTATTGCTTACGTAATAACAATCTGTTTTGATAGTTCAACTGTTTACTTTGACGTGTCGCAGATTGTACTTTATTCATATTTCACTTTAACGCAATCTTTCAAAGGTGCACGTAAAGTTGAGGTCCTTAGGTAATTTACGGATAGTAATGTCAACTGAACAATTCTTACAAAAGCCTCTCGTGTTAAATGCAGTGACTGTTTTAGTCGTAACATGATCCCTTTCTTTTTAGATATTCTCTTATCAATTATTTCATATATTTTGAACACGTCTGTATATCCCTACTAATATTATAAAAGCGAAAGTCCAAAATGTGGCGATAAGAGTGAAACAAGTTGTAAACAATCTATCATCTGTTGCGCGCATCAGCTAGTATAGTAATATTATAAGTACACTGTAAATACAGTAGAGTGATATTATAAATATATCATTTTTTAAAAAGAAATAAGTAGATAAAAATTGTGACTATCAATGTGTTTATAATTTCAAACAATCAGAGAAACAGCCGTTTAAATGTTCGTACATATTCAGTTTTCTTGTATTTCGCATCAGATTCGTTGTCGATTTATTGTCAATTCAATGGTGTGTGCTATTTTTTGCTTTAATGATATACATAACGGTTGCAAGTGGTTGCAGCGAAGATATCTTGCGCGTGCGCGGCCGGATGTCTCTCGATCAGCGGCGTGTGTGAAATGCGATCACAGGAAACGAGCAATTAATGCGACGATGGCCGTGTCACGTTGATATGCGCACGCGCATACTTTGAATGGAGCTGAAAATACTTTGAGCTAGCCACGAGATAGTTTGGTTGAAGATCTTAATTTAGCCGATTTTCTTAAGTAGCTACACAGATTGGTCATTGGTTACTAACTACTTAACCATTTTTTTTGAGTTGCTATCATATTTAGTTTTTAAATGGCATGCGTTCGTCTTATCTATTAGGCGCTGTATAAGATTTCCATAAAATATTTAAAAGTAACCATAAAGATGGATGGATAAGTTTGATCGTATAACAATTACTTTAGTTGTTCTGAGGATTTCCTAGTGCCAATATGTGTTAAGACCCAAAACATAGCTAACTGGGCGTTCCAAGTTGGTTCGTACTGCAACACTGTATGCTGAAGACGCGGGTTCAAGTCTAACCTGACTTATATACTTTTTTGCAAATATTACATTTTCATACTCATATTTATAAGCTTTATAAATTCATCAATTAAACACAAGAAATAAAATAAACTTGCCGTTCGGTTTAGGCGTCGAAAACAGAAAAATGTAAAGATTTTTAAACATTGAATATATATAATTGTAGCTTGGCGACAGTGAGGCGTGTACTTAGTGAGGATTTTTAAGATGATTAGTTCGGATCTTAAATATTTAATAGTAATTGTTCACACCTAATCTTATTTCAATGTATGTTTCCATACGTGAAGACCCATTATTGGCCAACTGTTATATTAAAAAAAAAATATCTTATGTTTTATGTGCTGTCGGTCTTCCAAAACAATAATAAATAAATAAATAAATAAAACAAATCACTACGAAGTTGTAAGTTTCGCACGCGATAATATTCTCTAATAAGGATGCGTGATATTAAGTAACAAATAATAAGCAATACAGATCGTAATATATAACAATGGTAATTTAAGTTATTAGTCTCACTATAACAAACTGAATACATAGGTAATGTGACATAGTTGTGAAACAGCGGTTGAAAAATGTACAAATTTTCTTGTTGATTTATTTTACATGCATATCAGAAATGTATTTGAGTATTTAAAAGCCCCAATATCTCATCTAGTATGTTCACGTTTTGGGTCTTATATCTAGACGTTTATGATATAAAGGTATTTGAGTATTTAAAAGCCCCAATATCTCATCTAGTATGTTCAAGTTTTGGGTTTTATATCTAGACGTTTATGTGTAACTACAGTTACCTGATTCGATGTCAGCTAATTCTCATCATCTTCCTCAGTATTGTATGTCTCCTCACAGATATCAACAAAATCTTATACTTCGCTGTAATTTTCGTTTCCATAATCAAAGCTCTTCTACCAGTTTGATGCAAAATACGACCAAAAAAGCAATAGAACTTGTCAAAATACGCACAGCGCATACCGTCAACACTGAATAACACATATTTTTTTTCATTTTACAAGTATAATTATTATACTTGCATTGCAATGCAATTACTTATACTTGTATTCGATATCTCTGAGTATTAGGGTTCTAAATAAATTCACAATAGCAACAAATATGGCAGCTTCAAAAGCCGTTGTTTTCAGTATACGAGTAAAATAAAAGTTCGGAAAGTGTATTTTCGGTCTGACAGACCAATCAGGTTAAGTCATAACAAAGTTAGGCTTATTTTTGTAATTTGACTGTAGTGAATGTGAACAAATTGTTATATTTATAGACTATAAGTTAATGACACTATTGTTACTGAAGCGATAATTAATAATGTGTACTGATATTTAACTAATTTATAACGAAAATTTGTTCAGGACTCTGTACCAATACAGGTAGAAAACAAAAATATTCCTAACGATAGTAAGAGACCTGATGGTATGACTCTTATAGTATGGAAGATGGGACGATCACTAATTTGGGATGCGACGTGTGCAGACACTTTGGTGTAGTCCCATTTTCATGGCATCGCTATTAAGGCTGGCTCTGTTGTAAATTCGGCCAACCGCAATATGCAAACTTAGTATGTGGATGCATATTTGAGCCATTTAGGATCGTGACTCTGGGACCTTTGGAGGAAAGTGATCATAGTCGTTAAAGAATGTAGCCGTAGGCTATTCGAATCGACACGTGATGAGGCTGAATCGTATCTGGCACAGCGGATCAACATTGCTATACAACGCGGTAATGCTGCCAGCCTTCTGGGCACGTTGCTGATTGATAGCGATTTGGGTAATTTTTTTTTATTTATAATTTAGTTTTATATAAAGTTTCTTCTTAATCTTCACTTTTCATATTAATTTATTTTTAGGGTAGTTTTTAATCGTTAATTTGAGAATTTATTCCTCAAATTATTTTAATAAATCCTAAAATATTCCTTAGTGGAATTCTTGCTGCTTCTTTTTAGTACAAAGTTCTCTTATTTTAGAATTGACCAATGGCGTAACAAGTTCTTCGACTGTGAATTTTTAAAAGTGGTTATGTAAATACTAATTGTAAAAATATGTATATTTAAAAATGGATAAAATATTAAAATACCGTTTACTTTTATGTAGAATTCAGGCTCGTCATAAATGTCTTGTTTGTTTTGACACTTAAATAGAAAATGTTTTGTCTGCGTAAAATTATTCTATCTCCTGAAAATGTCACTCCTGACGTTGTAATTAACACACACTATTGAAAATCAAAACAATCCGAGACAAAGTATCAGTTCGCCGAACAGAGCCTCTTAATTGGCATTAGTGTTGACACGCCGATGGGGCGACGTGAAGCTTTCGCCGTTGAAAAATGGCCTTACAGGAATTTTCAGAGAGTTCGTGAAAGTTTATTTGACGTTGCGCTTGGTACAAAATAAAAGATGTCGGCTTACTTCTGTCGGTTTTATTTTGTTATTATTAACAATTTTTTTTTACTATTATTATAGATTGGTCGAATTAACTTGAAATTTTCAATCATTGAAATTATCAACATACCTACATATTAAATAAATCTATAAATAAATGCTCTGCGCTCTACTTTTCAAAATTTTGTTTTGTGCACATTATATCAGCCAGCAATAAAATAATGTATATGCAATAATAGATTTTTTTTTCTGTAATTACCAAAATTTGGAGCATAACTTTAAATCGATATTGGGTCGCAAGACAAAAATCTTACGATAATTCCGGAATTGGAATACCTTACAAGACAGTCTCGCAATGTCGATACCTGCTTCCAAGAACAGGTGAAACGCTATTAGTTTCTTTTTTTAGGTGATTTTCACATCATCTTTAACCTGAATTTTTAAGTCGGAAACAACGCTACGAAATATTAGTAAAGAAATAAATAGTGTGTTTTTTTACCTTAATTTGTTGTTTATTTTTTACCTTAATAGTTTTGCACCTTAATAGTTTGTATATAGAATTTTAGATATTTGATACCTTGATTCAGGAACTAATTTAAAAATGTTATATAATTAATATCACCTACAATAATAATAATCGTGTGATCAAAGTGATTAATGTTTTTTTTTTTTTGTAGAATAGGGCAGCAAATGAGCAAACGGATCATCTGATGGTAAGCGATAACCGTTGTCCATGGACACCCGCAACACCAGAGGAGTCACAGTTGCGTTGCCGACCTTTTAAAAGGGAATAAGGGGGAAGGGGGGGGGGTTGGGCCTCCGGTACCCTTACTCACGCGGCGAAACACAGCGCAGCGCAGGCCCAATTTTACGCCGGTTTTCTGTGAGGCCGTGGTATCACTCCGGTCGAGCCGGCCCAATTCGTGCCGAAGCATGGCTCTCCCACGGTAAAAATGAAAAGGTTTTCACAACCGAACGTCTGTAACTTGACTCGTCTCTTGAAGTTATAGGGAAATTCTATCAGCGAGCTTATTTGACATGGCACTACATTCTAACTGTCCTCTTTCCTCGTAATATCCCAAATGTTTTTCTAATGAAATCTTCAACATGCTTGTCGGGAATTTGTTCAGTTTTGGACATGTGACACTTTTGGCTTGAGTTTATTTTGTCGTTGAAATGACGTCGGCGATTAGAGGGTTACGGCTTAATAAATGATTGTGATCGTTTCCATTTGATTTATCGAGTGAAACCTTTGATGTGGATTTAATATGGCTCTATAAAGTCCTTCGTGCAATAATGTGCTTTATGCTTTTTATAGCATTGCAAAAAGTTCTTATTTGTTCGGTGCTATTTGAAGATTGTGAAGATCAGGAGCTGGTAACCAGTCAGTTCATACTCTAGTTCTCATAAAACTTAGTACATTTAGTGTAAAGAATTAATTATTAAAGTTTAAGCATAGAAGCGATTTTCATTGAAAGTGATGAAATAAAACAGTTTTTTGTTTTAATTTTATTATATCGTATTTTCTATCGTATATTATTAGTATTTTGTATTGCGCATGTCTAATATATAATAAGAAAGTTCTTGATGGCGATATATATCTATGTTTAAAATATAATTATAATATACAATACTAATTAAGTTAAGATTGCTCAGAATCTAATATAATATACATATATATGTGAACACTTTGTTGGTTCATGTTTTATTGTAACTATTTGTGGCCCAAACTAGAAAATAAACATAATAATATTGCAATCGCAATATCTACAAATATATATTAGAAATAGTTTTTAATTACAATATTGCAAGAAGATATACGAAAAAAAGAGCCTCAAGTCACGAAGGCCGTAATATTTTGTTTTCGTTTGAACGTTTGATCGATTCGTGCTAAACTCAGGACATGTTATAATTAAGGAAACCATTGGACTAGATTTATAAAACTGGTGTAATTATCGATAATTGTAAAATTGTTTGTGTGTATGTAATAATGAAATAAAAACGCTTACCCAATCTAACAACAAAGTCGTCAACATAAAACGCAAGGACGAAAATTCGTCAGATTCGCAACGAAGACCCATTGTCTCCTGGCTGGAGCAATTGAAGCTGATGGCGGCGCGATAACGCACGTCCAGCCTTTGACAGGAGTCTCTCACTTGTATTGTCTAGACGGGCCCTTGTGATGCCAGCATTGTGGCTTTATTAGCCTTTAAGCTTTGTTGACCGTGAAGCTCTTGGCTGAAGATGGTTTCTCGGGTGACTGTTTAAGAAAAGGCCGAAGGAAAATTAACTGCCAATTTCACCAATATTGTCATGGTTTATAACAATTCTAAGTGCACTTCGTGCCTTAAATACAAAAAGAGTGAAGTAGTTTAGGCATTGTCTGACGTGGACCCAACAATGCGACCGGTATCGTGAACTGATGCGGTTTGTCAGCGACTATGTTCTATGTGTGCACGAATAATGGTGCACAGTTTGACGACCTCCGTAGCTAGTGTTTGTGTGATGAATGGGAATATTTATGATTTAATCATGAATGTTAATATATATTTCCATTAAAAATATTCATATATGTATAGTATGTCTATCCAGTACCCCAAATCCCATAACACAAGCCTTACAGTGCTTACTTTGGCTACGCTAATTGGTGTAAATGTAAAAAATATTTATATATATGAAAATAAATTGGCCATTATTGTCCGATGATGTTTTTGCGAAAATATCACTTAATTTGTCAATCAAAGTCAACGTTGCCGGCGTTGGCCTGCAAATATGCATGGAATTATATAACGGTCGAGTTATACCAAAGAGCTTTTAGTAAGCGCAAAAAATGTGTTTTTTTTACGACCTCATAGAAACCTCAAAAATTGTGGCCTATGTGTTATTCTGATGTATAAGCTATATTGTGGTAAAGTTTCATTCAAATCCATTCAGTAGTTTTTACGTGAAAGAGTAACAAACATCCATACTTACAAACTTTCGCCTTTATAATAGTAATAGGATTTGGGCGTATAGGTAAGTGCTTATTAGAATGTAGTATCTTTATTTAATAGTGTAAACAAAAGTGTTTTCTGAATGAGTTCAATTTAAACGAATAGTTTGAGTGTTTATCGCGATCATTTCAAGGATTGGTTTGCAATGAACGTGCTGTCACAATTGGTACCATTATGATGGTCTCGAGCTTGGATAAACTCAGCTCTCGGTCCCTAACCTTGGGTACCACTGCAGCCTTTAAAGTGAAACGTCGATCTTACCTATTCCAATTTGTTCATATGCGGGCTGCAGTGCTGTTGCCTCTGTGCTGGTCTGGAGCTGCACCCTGGGCCAACATAAGCAAAATATAGTGCAACCATAACATGCCGCGACAGTATAGTACAAAGGTTATCGCTGAAATAATAGGGCCTTAACGATGAAACTGCGGTGTTTTCGCTAGTACTTAAACTAACTTTTTAAATTTAAGCGTCATGGAAAATACCTATATGTCTTTTTAACCGAATCTTAAATCTCCGAATCAGAATATTTTAAACTAAAAAAAAAATGACTAAAAGTATCTGCTGTTGTTTTTTCTCAGAATTTTGTACATTATTGATTATACTTTTTGATTGATTATAACAACTAATTTCCTGCCTTCAAAACTATGTTATTATTACATATAAAATAATGTCTGCTGACGTGTGTGTATAAAAATTTTGTATAGTTTGCTGTCTTGGTTAATAAATAAATAATGAAAACGTTAGTATGGAAGAAGCCATAATAACGTTTGTCAATTATAATAAAAATAGTAATTGTCAAAAATATGCTTTGTCTGAAATTGACAAATATGTGGTATGCATATTATTAATAAAAGTATTTTAATTCACTTTTCTTTTGCAAACCCAATATTCTGGACGAATAATCTATAATTTTGGGATTATTTTACAGCGATAAATATATTATGCTTTTCATAAGCTTATAAGTTTATGTAGTTAAGTTAGCAGATGAAAGATGGCGGTTATTGATATCTATTACATGCGACAGATGGCGTTATACCACATTAATTTATAGAGTTAATTCAATAATATTAAACCATCTAGATATGATAAGTCGCACTAAGGGATCACAAACCACAATAACGAGTTATATATAAACTCGAAAACTTTGTATAGAGTTAGTAGTCTATTCTACCTTAATACTCGTGGCAAAATTTCAGATTATAGTTCTTTTTCTTCAGCAATATATCAGTCAAAGTTTCGAAGCGTGCAATTTATAGTACACTACCTCATATATTTCTTATATTATAGAATAAAATCATAAGTAAATAATGATTTACTTACAACAAATACTTGAAGCCTTTAATCGCGACTCAGACTAGGATGTAAATTGATTAGAAATCTTTAATTCCTACTAAGACACCATTTATGCTATTCAGATGAGGATCGAATCGAAATTGTGGACATGAAAGTGGATGAGCGTCTAAGGAGAGAAAGACCGAAGAAACGGTGAATGGACTGTATGAATGATGATATATTGAAGAAGGGAGTGAGTTATCACCGGTGGGGTCAAATCAAGATATAACTCACTTTAATCTTAGACTCTTAGAGTATTTTGATAAAATCTGGGAATCCTTAAAACACGGTTATAAATCTTGCTAATTGATCAAAACTTTTACAAAGTAAATATCTTGACAACATTTTATTAGTATTAATTTTTAAAATCAAAGTTATCTTTATTTAATATAGATCTTTACAGGGATTTATAGACATTATAACAAATTTAAGTATAAGAGAACGAAAACATTGCCGGCGCTTATTCGTAACAATGAAAAAAATGACTACACCGACTTCTACGAAAATTGACAATACGGAAATTAGGATTTCTCGAGAAGAACAGGCAGGAAAGGTAAATATTTATTTTTGTCTTCTCTTTTGAATCAACATTTATAATATTATTACAATACATAATTTCAGACAATCAATCAAATGCTATGTCTGTATATTTTATGTATCATGTTCCCACATAATAGATAAAATATAATACAGTAATAAATATGTATACTAAAATTATGCTATTACCAAACATGTCTTAATGAAAATTATCTCTTGGTTGATATAGCGTGATCATTTATATAGTTTCCAACTTTATAATTGTCTTTTCTCATAAGTAACTTTTTGATATCTAATCTTTAAATTTGTACAGAAAACTGAATAAGCTTCTCATAAAACATGGATATATGTATATTTAACTAATAACGAGTAGCTATGTGTAAGGGCATATAGCCTTATAAAGACATATAGTTTGTATATTGGAACGGCAAGTTAATATGCATTTCTTGTATTTAGATTATTTTTATTATTTAATACTTATTTCGTTAAGACATGTACCTACTGTGATTAGACATTAATTTTAAATATCGACTTCACATATTTTGTGACTACTTTAAATTAATGATATTAAATATTTATTTATTGTACTAGTTGGATTGTCTTTAAGTAAACCAAATTACATATACTGTCAATAAAACAATGATTAAATGCTAAACAGCAAAATCACTGAGCCAATGTTGATGATAGTTGGTATATGAATAATTTGGGCCCTGAGAAAAAACTTGTGGTAAGTTTAACAAATCTGTGCACACTTTTTTGAATGAAGTTTATCTCTAAAAAGTAATGAAATACACAATGGTACAAAACCAGGTGCTCCATGACACCATTGCACCAATCTGTCGCCAGAACCGCTACCCATTGACGATGGAAAGTTGCCACTTGGAAAACGCGGTGCTACCCTTCAACTGCCAAGTCACACAACATTAACTATAATAATAACGAAATTGCAATAAGAAACCTTAGAATTGGCACGACTTTGTTATATTTCAGTACATTTTAGAGATAAACTAGCAGCTCCATCGAGACTTGGCTAGTTTTTTACAGAATGTTTTTGGTGGGATTTCACTTATTTTTGTAGAAACACTCGTTTTTATAGTTTTCCCTTTATGTGGCCATAAAACCCTAACTCTGTACCATATTTCAGCTCTCTGAGGTTGTGGGAAGTACTAGTTCTATTTTGATGATCATGAGTGAGTGAGTGTGTGTCAGAAATGCGAAACTTTGCTTTCGCTTAACTTCGGAACTAAATGACCTGTAGACTTGAAATTTTGGATTTTAAGTATGTAATTATAGCTTACTGGATGACGAAAATTTCTGCGTTCTGGTCTTATTCAGAGGTTCCCAATAGGGGCCTGAAAATGCGGCGAAATGGTTCCAGTAAAGGATGGTACGGCAGTGTTTGCTTTGCGCTCGACTTGGCGGGGGCACTGCCGTGCCTCCAGATCCTTGTCATTTATTATGTGAGTGTGTTAGATATGTAGATGTTACATTTTGTGTCTGTGTAAAACCATAATACAACGACCAACATAAACACAGAATCAGTCACATAACCTATAACAGTGGTATAATTCAGTTTCTACCTGATTATCGTTTATCGTTCGCGTTTAATCACTTAAATTCAAGGTAAACATTTTCCTAATGAATGCTAAAATGAAATATTGACTTGATACTTGGCTTAAAAGTATCGAGTTAAAAAGTACTTGGTATCGGAAGAAAATTAACGAGCAAGTCCTTATATTTACTTGTAAGCATCGTTTCATCCCTATCCACGGGCGCATAGCAGTTTGACATAAACACAAAATCAATCACATATCGTAACATAGTGGTATTACCTACGTACATCGGTATGCCGGCGAACCTCAACAATGTGATGGACGTGCGGTCGCCATATTGCATTGTGTGTATATGTTGAAGTGGTTACTATTGTGTTAGATACATACACAATTTAATTTGCCAAATGACACTGGACGTTGATGACGTAATAACATGCGTTATTGTACTCGGCAGTTAAGTTGACTAGGTTTTGAACATATTTTTATGTAATTTATTGGTAAACAAGCAGACTGTACGTGATTGTTACAGTAGCCTATAGTTCGTTTGCTTCCTGTGAGATTTGCAGTACATCTCCAACCCTCTTACAAAAAATAGTACGTTACCATCATGTAACATATGATTTATATCTTAACCAAATAATAAATTTCTGGATTGATCTTTGAACTTGGCATCCATTTATGTGTCATTTCTTTTGTCGTCATAATAATATTGCATTGGCTCTAATTTTATATTTATGTATTTGACAAGATTTTAGCTGATAATATCAAAACAAGATTTTGCTGTTCTGAACTAAATAAGCTGTGCTTTGGGAAAATTAATTATTTCTTTTTATTAGTGTTTGCGGCTTTATATTTATATATAAGATCCATTTGAATATTTTGACCACATTTCTCATCTTTTATTTTGTTAAGCCAAAGTAGATTTTATTCACTGCTATTAATTGTATGTGTCAATATCCAACTTAAAGATCTTTACAGATTTGTAGAAAATTGGGTAAGTATAAAGCAAGCTTACACATTTATGTTTGTGACCATAAATGTGTAAGTTTGCTTTATACTTACCATGCTATTCTTATATATTTTTTTAGTAGGGATACAAAATACAAATACAAAAATATTTATTTCTTCAACTTACTCTATATACAAATATATTGTGGTTGGAGCTTCTATTTAAGCTATTTTATTTAAATTAATTAATTTGTATAATCTCTATCTTTATTACGAGTAACATATATTTTTAATTTTAGTAAATAATTTCTTAAATTCAGGTATAATTCCAGAAGAATATTATTAATCTCAATACTTGAATGTTCACGCGAAAATAAGTTTTATCACGCAGTATCCAAAGCATCAATTGCCTGTGAAACATTAAAAGCACCTTAAAACCAACCCGCGGCTGTCGCCTGGCTGAATCGGCCCCTCCGCAAACGAGCAGGCCCCTCAGCCTGTCGTTTAATTGAGATTCTTTGAGATACATTCATACCGGATTCAAAAGTGACATCAATTTCCGTGTTTATTAGCGATGCCAAGAGATCAGCGGATGGTTGTTCTGAGACGTTTCGGGAACTTTTGGTATACTGTTTGTGTTGCGTAATACGAGACGTTGCTTGTTTTTATATTAGGTACCTATGTTATAATGTAAGAATGTACACATACATACGTTTGTTTGCAGAGTTCTTTGTATATGTTTTAAGACGGTTAATATATTTTATAAAAGACTTGATTAAAATCTGGAAATAAGAAATCATTATATCGCTTTGGGTTGCGTTAAGAACAACATTATTAAATATGGCAAGTCTGGCAAGTCAAGGAAAATAGGATACTTAAACGATTAAAGTTCGAAATATCCCCTCAAGCTTTTGAACTTGAGTAGACTTTTCATCTTTTACTCATTAACTTTCGGAAAAGCGATGATTAATAACGTCAGGAGAATATCGAAATGGTTTTTTATTTGTGATTGGACAATCTCTGTGTATGTTTCAGTGTCAGATAGTCGACACAAATAAGAACAAGTATAAAAATTAGTTTAAGTGCTTCTTAGTAACTTTTAGTGTCATAATCATTATCATCATCTCGCCCACTGCTTTCCTTTCGAATCTCCACACCAACCGGTTTATAGAAACTTATATAACTAACTCCCTAAATTAAAGTGAATAAATTATCTTTTTTTGAATTGGAACAACCACTCTTAATCAGTATGAGTTGAGACGGTTTCTTTAGTGGTGTTTAACCACCAAAGAAACCGCCTCAACTCTCGTCTCTTTGTTTCGGACAACAAATACGTCATAGAAAACGCATATTTAACTTTAGCGCACCATATGTGCTTAAATAACGACCACACATTGTAAAATTTACGGGATAAAATAACACGCGCAATCTGTATTATGTACCCGCCAATACATTTGCTTGTAAAGTTTTTGATCTTAAAATATCTTATTTTAATCTGATCGTTAGGATGTCGAGAAACTAGAATGAGCTAGCAAAGAGCAACATTAACTTTGACAACTTAAATTTTAACTTTAGTTCAGTTTTAGTTAGTGTAATTTATGATGTTATTATGTTATATTACTTAGGCACGTTTATTTTCTTCATTACTGTTACTAAATACTTAAGTTAATTTGTATTAAATATATATTTGTTTCAAGGATTTTTACTGTTTATATTTTGTGCACGTATATTGGATGTCAGTTTAGTCTTTCTATTATAACGTTTGTATTTGGTTTTGCAATGACTGTAAATTATAGGTATGTGTATCTTATTAGTTAAATGTATTTCCATGGAAATAGTGACATTGATTCTGATTAGGCCTTATATTGCGTGGATTGGTCAACCTCATATATTTGAATAGAGTTCTGAGGTCCATACGACATGTTTATTTATAATTATACACAACCAGCTGGCATGGCAAATGTTGTTGTCAATTATAAATATTATTGAATAGGAACACCCTAATCACTTTACAGTGTAAAATATACTTAACGACCAATGCTCCTACGTCATGTACATTAAAATTTCATAAAAATCCGTCAAAATCTTTTCGGAGAAGGGTGACTACAAACACCATGTCCATAACTTCTTCATCACGATTCACATAAAAACGCCTTAATAACCACACTTTAAGATATAAACTTCTATTGCCAATAAGGAGCATTAATGGTCATTTTACTCTTTCAATACCTAGATTACACATTTTACGATTACACTCTTAATAGTATTACAATAATAATACATCGACGCTATATTTGTGCAATAAAAGACGAATAACTCGGTTTTAATTACAGCACCTCTAACTGAGCCACAAACATTGTAATAAAAATAAGTGCGTATTTGCCCCGAGCCGCGCGTAGGTGGGGACAATTAAGGCCCGCTGCAAAGTGCAGGGGTCTTATTGTCCAGGGCTCGGGACAGGCGGCGGCGAAAGTGTTAATGCGCAATAATGAAGAATAATTTTCACTTCCGAGTTAAGTTGCCTAGTTAGTATTAGGTTAGTTTATAATTAAAATAAATGAATTTGCTTTTTTTGCGTTTACTTCTATTTGTGTAAGGCAGATCGTGATCGTGAAAATTTAGTAATGTGAATGTTCACTGTTTGGTTGTGAATTGTTAAAAAAATATTATGAGAAAATTATTGGGTATTTGTAATAATTCATTCTCATTGTAAATAAAATATTCCGTGTCCCTAGTTGAATGATTGCGTGCCTGGGCCTTTTATATTCCACTATTGTTTTGTAAACAATTATTATACATTGTTATATTATGCAATAAAGATATGAATGCTATATAATTATACTGATAAACTCTACCCGAAAGTAATTTTTATATTATTAGTACAATAACTTAATCAGTAATTTTTCTACTAAGAACAATTTAGTTTATATGTAGCACGTAATAAGAGACAAAACTAAACCAAAAACGTGAAGAAAACGTGTTAAAATATAATATTATAGTAAATTTGGAAGTGTAAGAATGTATTTGATTTGAATTATAGCGAATATAATCTAGTAGAAAAAGTTAACAACATATAAATAATGAGACATAGTTATAGTGGTTTTAATAGTAATGTAAAGAAATGTTATACAAAAATCAACATATACTCGTATATGTAATTATTATGTTCTACCTTGTCTCTCAGAAAAATGAAATAAAATATAATAGTTTATTTGTGTGAATCGTAATTTGTTCGAAAGTGAAATATAATGAGAAAAGAATGAATATACTTTTTTATATAGTAATAATTTTGATAATTTATCTCGATTTCATAATAGGGAGTTAAATAAGACGCGACTACACAAAAGGTTTTAAAGAGAGGCGTGAAAACATTTTTAAGTTCAATGGATTAATTAAAGTGTGCTCAAAATATTAAAGAGAAATAAATATTCTAGAACGAGTGTTTAAAATTATTAATAATGCAGTCAGCCAAAGCTTTTAAGCCAGTTTATCGTCTTGGCAAAGACACCAGCAGAGTTGGCAGCGTTGGCCAGTGTCGCATGATTTAACCACGCTTGATACAAAAATACTTATATTGCTGTAATTATACACTAATAAAGTGAATTGATTTTTTACAACACGAAAACAAAGTGAGCATAAAGGTTATTGGGAGATTATGTCATACTTTGGTTATCTGAAATACTGTGGTTTCTGAAAGATTTATAAAAATGAGTTTGGTATAGAATTCTTCCATCATGCCATTGTTTCACGAGATAAAACGTTCACCCTATTCACCTAGAAGTTCGACAGTCCACAGCAGTGAGTTTTTCCAGGAAGTTTCTGCCTCGCAATGGAAAGAATTGTTTATTTAAATGTCCTGCAACGCATCCGCAACTCCTCAGGCGTTGCTTGTGACTATATTTGGCGGGAAACACTTATGATCAAGTTATCCGTTTTACCTGTTTGATCCTTATAACATAAAAAAACTAGAGGGTGCATTGGCTAAGTGTGATAAAAAATATTTAGCCACAGTACCCAATATTATTATTATTAATAATAGTTACTATTGCTAATAGTATCTAAGATCACAATTATTCTTTTATTTATTGTTAGCTACCATATTACCTAGATTTATTGCAACTAATGTTATAGTAATTACAGAATTAACTTCTAGAGAACTTCTGGTGAAGGTTTAATTTTCCGAGGTTTTAGTTTTATCGTGAATAAAAATGAAAAAACGCAAGAAAATATAATTGCTACTAAGAATTGCACCTTGTGTGGTTTCTAACGTTTTAACCTTTAGCTACAATAAAGTTATCCGACTGATCCGACTCATTAAAATATTTCAGCTGTAATTTTTACTTGGACATTGATTAAGAACAAAACAAACATACAAAATTGTATTTGTGACTTACCATTTTATTTTAAAATATTAAATAAATGTAAACATATGAAAAAATGCAAACAAAGTATTTTATCATTCTCATCATACATATGATAGAATATGTTTGATTTATCATAAATTTTTATACGACAATATTCCAAATTTGTGGAATTTTACTCATATAATAGATATTGTAATTATGCTTTAATAAATCGACATATTTCAGTAAACATCTATAATAATATATTACTGAAGTATACGTATGCCACTGTACGCGTAGGTACGACAATCAATTAAGGCGCGTGTCGGCGCATTTTTATGTAAATGGCACCGCTGGTGGTCTGCCGGTTCCGTAGGAAATCACGAGCCGCCTGTTATCTGTGTGCTTATCCGTGGATCGGCCTGTATGAGCCAACTGTGAAGGTTCTATAACGACACTATAGATTGCTCGATTTCCCAGTTTGTATAAGATTTGAATTTGGAACGCAAATTGTTTCATGAAATTGATTTTAATTAGCCTTAATAGTCTATTATTAAAATTGATAGTAGGAATCGTTAATAAGAAAAAAAAAATGGACGGGGATTTAAAGTATTTAGCAAATAGGTATTTTTATTGCAACAAACAAAATGTGTTTTTCTAAACTATTTAGTAGATGATTTTATAAAAAAAGTATTTCAATAATTGAAGATGAAGACATGTTGCACCGATATGAACTAAAAGCGATAACGGTAGGATTTAATGAAGATGATTAAGACTGAATATTGATTATTGTGGCGTACACTCGAAGAGGCCTATGTCCAGCAGTGGACGAAGAGGGGCCTATGATGATGATGATGATTGATTAATATTATTAACTAATTAATGTAACAATTATAATATTATATTTATTATTTAAATCTCTATACACATGTGTATAGAATACATAAATCAAAATAGTGTTAATTATGTCACATAAATTGTAGAAACGAAGAAACATTGTTTTAAATTCCATAAAATTTAAATGATCGTCTATTGTTGGATTCATGTCTGTCAAGAAAATTATTATAACTTAATTATTAGTATAACTAGCGACCGGCCCCGGCTTCGCACGGGTGCAGTGAAAAAATGGTTATGGTGGGTTATCCCTAAGAGATAGACATATACCATCGCGGACTTTTTTGTGGATTTTTGTAAGTTGTACAATACTGTAGTACATTATTTTGGTCTATCTCGTAGGGTTCAGCCAGCGTTTGCAATATAAGGGCAAAAAAACGTGCTTATTTACGACATCACATTAGAAACCTTTAAATTTATCAGTGTTTCTCTACTATATTATGCATTTATTATACATACAAACCTTCCTTAAGAATCACTCTATCTATTAAAAAAAACCGCGTCAAAATCCGTTGCGTAGTTTTAAAGATCTAAGCATACATACGGACATACAGCGAAAGCGACTTTGTTTTATACTATGTATTGATGATTAGGGAAAATATATTCTGAAAAATCTATTATTATTTATACTATTTATGAAACTCCGTCATCATTCACAGTTAATAACTAAACCCTGTTTTCTGTATATTTCTAGATATACGCAATTTATTTTCTATCAAACGTACAAGGAGCCTGTATTAAAATGCGAAACATAAAATAAACAGAATACCTGTTTATAAATTCTCAGGCACATACCAAACACATTATCTGCTTACGGCAAACACTTGCCACTTAAATTCTCTCGTTTAGGCTAATTAGCGCCTGCTCGATTTCAAGTCCATTTAATGCAATTCTCTCGTCGGCTGGTCTTATCTTTTATTAGGGCTTCTGCACTCGATTGTACGCTTGCGTTTTCAAATGTTTATTATTTTTCACCCCAACTACTAAGTTCTGCCTGGAGTTAAGTCCTCTTCTATGCAAAAAGAGGGCGGCCGCTTCATTAGGAGAGAGGAAGATACAACGATGTCCCTAAATGTGCATTTGCACCTAAAATGGTGTAGTGGCCAGAGTATTTTCGGTCTAATGTGGGCATGAACAGAAGGTTGCCGAAGAATCACTGATTTGGAGTGTGCGGCGCCAGAGAACACAGAACACAGAAAGAAGAAACACAGAACAGAACACAGAAAGAGATTCTGTGATCTGCGCAGACGCCGCCACTAGCTTGAATTTTGTGCGCTGGAATTGCTTGCGATACACCCTACCTCACAAATCAGAGGGGTGAGATGTTCCTCGACGACCCTAAAAACCATTCGTAGTATATGATCAGAAGTGTTGTATTATTCGTGGTTCCAAATCAGGCAGAGGTTAACAACACCGCTTCTGCCGGTTCCGATATATAAACCTTATAATAATGCCATCGATTTTTGATATCCTAAATTTACATTCTTCTGAGGTTAATCGTCTGTTAAAATGTGGCAAACACTTTATTGACTTCAACTATGACTAGGTATTTATTATCGGCTAGATAATAAGTGCAAAACGAAGCATTAATTTACCTCAATCACATGTTAAAATGCGGCAAACACTTAATTGACTTTAACTATGCCTACTTATTATCAGCTAGATAATAAATGCAAAATGCAGCATTAGTTTAGCTCAATCACATGTGAAAGTGCGGCAAACACTTTATTGACTTCAACTGTGCTTACCTACTTATTAATAGTTAGATTACATGTGTTAAACGGGATCGTTACTTTACATTAATACATATTAAAATGTGGCAAACAAGTTGTTGATTTCATATATGTCTTATATTAATCAGATAGATAATATGTGTTAAAATGAATCGATGTTATTTCAATTACACGTTAATATGCGGCGAACACTTTAATGACGTCAATTTATTATGTTATATCACCTACTAAGAGTAATTAACTTATCACTTAGAAGTATTAGAATGGTTTTAAGATTAGTTTAATCATCTGTTAAAAGGCGACACACATTTTTTGAACGTGAGGATATGTCCCTATTAATAGCCGGATGGATATTGGACACCAGCCTTATTATACAATGCTATTAAGAAGTCTGTCAGCTGATCGTGTATAATTTGTGTAGAAATGGACCATAAAAATCTTTAGTAGATCCGGAAACCTTTTTTTTCAAATATCGATTAGGCATGGAAGTTAAAGAGTGGTGACAAGAAAAGTCGAAGCTTCAATAGACAGTCGATAAGGATATTTTTTATATTAAAAATACACTAATAGTTGGAAATTATTGTAGAAGTAGCAGCGTACTTCCAGTTATTACTTCTGATACAGCGATATGTTTACGCTCGAATCTCAGAAAAATGCTTCATGTAAGTACCACTGTGACGTTATAAATATTGATAAAGTTATCATGGTTCTTATTTGTAATAGATCTTTTAAGTTATGAATTTGTCGTTTATACGTACATTTAAATTTATATCTTTTTTAATTTAAGACATAGAATCTATTCATATATGCATTTTATCTTAACGATATCCATATTTTCAATTGCTGTTAAATCTCTTATAATTTGATTAATTATTTTTATTAATAAATCTCGAAAATATATCCTAAATTTTCCGCTAGAGTTTATTGGTTTACATTTCTTGAAACCATTGTTTTCCTTCAAAATTAATAAATACAATAATGATATTAATAAACGCAACATTTTAAAAACAACTGATTCAAATTAAGATAAACTTTCATATAATAATTTTTGCAAAAAACAAGAAGACAGTAAAAATATATTTTTTGAATATCACCTTCGTTGATACGTGCATACTACGTGCATACGTGCATAGCGTTAATTATAATTATGAGCTAAGGTTAAGATAAAGCTTAGTAACTACACTTATTATAGATCT
Source organism: Scirpophaga incertulas (assembly GCA_036419045.1). Taxonomy (NCBI): domain Eukaryota; kingdom Metazoa; phylum Arthropoda; class Insecta; order Lepidoptera; family Crambidae; genus Scirpophaga; species Scirpophaga incertulas. The sequence goes on along the minus strand of CM071628.1, from coordinate 14,923,006 downwards.
CTGTTAATAATAATAATTATTTTTACCCGCCCTATGCTTATTGACCAACACTTCCCCTGGACAAATAATATTATGAAATTAAAGGTTGAAATGAATTAAACTTCTGTTACTAAGAGCATTTGCACATTTTTCTGTTGTAATAGAGAACAAAAATAACAATTGTCCGGAGATTCCTCTCTCTTATGTTCTAACCGCCCGTGCCCGTGCTGGGGTGTTGCCCGTACCTCGCTGCTTTAGGTTTGTTTCGTCCACTTTTTAAATTTTGTAAAACAAAAGTGTTTTTTTTTTTGTGGGGGGGAAATGCGACCTTATGCACCATGACACCGTGTGTGGGGCTCCCCGGTCTTAGAGGATAAATAAGTAAATACTTTAATTAATCCCTATCAATATTATAAACGCGAAAGTTTGAAATTATGGACGAATATTTGTTACTTTTTCACGTAAAAACTATTGAATGGATTTTAATGAAACTTTGCAATAGTATAGCTTATACATCAGAATAATATATAGGCTACAATTTATATAAAAAAAAAAGAGAGTAGTATAAGAAATACTAATCCTGCGCAGACGAAGTCGCGAGCACTAGCTAGTAAATCATAATTTAAACTTAACACATGAATAAATATTAAAACCTATTTCCTTATCCATTATCGACAAAACTGTTCGCGGAGACCAACGAAACTAAACAGTAATTAGTGTGTAATAAACATTATAAGAAGCTGTGTTGATTAACGTAATTAATGTTGAGTTGTCTAATTATTTTGATACAGTTAGTACAAATTCAAAGTAAATTATATGTTAACGTTAAATTATAAACTAGAATATATAAATAATTAAATGTAAACAATATTGTGAAATTATTAAAGTTATATTTAGTAAATTGCGAGTGATCGCGCTTCCGGTTACAAAATGGCGGTGGGAGATGTTTTCGTAACGGATGGCGCGACACTCGGCAGTCAGTCAGTCGTTGGTTGTGAAAGATAGTGAGTGAACAAGTGTCATAAAGTGTTTGTGGGAATAAAATAAAGAAACTTCACAAAGTTCATCGTGTTTTCATTTCTGATCGATTATAAGTGGCTTATTGAATTGCAAAACGATGCGCGTGCGCAGCTCCACCTCCGCAGTCATTGGCCAGTGTGGTTAAGGTCGTGGGAACGCCGCGCGCTGAATGGCTGGCAGCGTCCGCTACAGCAACTTGGCACAGCTTCAAACAGGCGGGGCTTGTTTATGAAAATCTAGCGTGGCTAAGAATTGTCAACGCGACGTGCTGACATTTCGGATTCATCGACGTAGTTTAAAATGTTGGCCTTAATTGCCGGCTGTTTGGTTCGTGGCGCAATAATATCTTCTAGCACAAAGTCAAACGGATTTTATACTGTTACTATATATAATGATTAATGAGATTCCCTTTATCATCACAGATAATATATGATTGTTGTACATTTCACTGTTATTGAGAAAATTAGTGACACCTCTGACTGGATTTATTTGATGTATTTTAATTTTTTTGTTAAATCGTAACACGGTCTGTATGTAAATAATAGATTCGGTGACTGCTTAGAAATAAATATGATTATATTTACTCGGCATATTAATTAGAACTCAGTAACGTATACATGTTGACCTTGAGACACTGGGTACATATGTCGTACGTAATAGCAGCGGTTTTCGTGTGTAACTATTTGAAAGATTGAAGAAAGACTGACGTGTCGCTGAATGTATTTATATTTGTTTAGAGTTTGTTTTTATTATTTTTTATTAAAAGTGGTGATAAACTTTTGCGTGTCTTATTTATAATTTGATATGTTAGTGTTGTTACGTGATGGTGTGACGATAGAGCCGATAGAACCTGTGACGATAGAACCTGGACCCCTCAATAACCGAGGAACCGATTTTACTAACATAAAACTGCTAATTAATTTATTTAATGATTACTAATATAATGTACACTATTAAACACAAAGGAGCGTCTACGAATCGGAGGATACGCGGGGTCCGGTTCGACTTTGGTGGTTTTCTTTTTTTTTCTATTTATCTTTATCAATATTTTATATTTATCAAAATCTTCTACGATGAAGGAAATCATCAGCGAAGCAACTTGCATACACCTGGAATGAAACTTAATGGTGATTGTGAACTCGACCAACCCAAAATATATCAGCGTAAGTAGCTGAGTAAATCCTAATCGCTCTAACAAATTTAAGATAGAATCATAACCTTCTCATGCCTCATGAAATTATAGATACTGTTTGAGTTTCCAACTGAAAGGCAGGGTTGCATCACAACAAACACTTTATATTTTATTAAACACTAGCTGACCCCGCAGACTTCGTACTGCCTCAATTGATAAATGGAAAACCAAAACTTTATTTTTCATAACGGGATTCCCCAAAACAAAAAAGTTTACTTCGAACGAACCAGTTTTGGTGATCAAAATTGTTGTTTTTATTTAATTTCGAGCATTTTCATATTTATTTACCTTTTAAAGAAAGAGTAACGGACCGGAAATACTAAAAAGATACCACAAAATAAGACTTATAAATATATCTTAATAACGAAACTGCACTATGGTAGATTGTATCACAAGGTCACTATTCTGAAATGTGAGGGGTTCTAGTAAAATTCAAAGTAGATCACATGAAGGTAAAATAATTTTACAGCGATTGAACACTACTTTACGTATGACTATAAATGAGAAACACACGATGCACTCCTAAAAATCATTTGTCTAAGCGTCCCCTAAAAACCTTTCGCCATATCCATGTTCTATTTTCAAATGTAATTTGCATTTGAAAATAGAAAATAGAATTTGGCGGGCATAGGTTGCTAGTATATATACAAATTCGCATTTGATCTTTGCCTCGGTTTGATTTTGGTGTCGAAATATTTCATATTTAATCTTAATTTGAATTACTGACTCGAAACTATTTGCAAACCGGTTATGCCCACGTGTGCAATTTTTCGCCACACTACTAATTTTGAAAAATCCATACTAATATTATAAATGCGAAAGTAACTCTGTCTGTCTGTCTGTCTGTTCCGCTTTCATGCCAAAACTACTGAACCGATTTAAATGAAATTTGGTACACAGATAGTCTAGAGCCCGAGAAAGGACACAAGCTACTTTTTTATACAAAAAAGATTGTAAAGGGTTGTAAAAGGTTGAAAGGAGGGATAATAGGTTGTATGAAAATATAGTTAAAACCACTGAACCGATTTAATTGAAATTTGGTACACAGATAGTCTAGAGGCTGAGACAGGACAGACGCTACCTTTTAAAGCAGAAAAGGGCTGTAAAGGGTTGAAAGGAGGGGGTGAAAGGTTGTATGGCAGTATTGTAAAAACCACTGAACCGATTTAAATAAAATTTTATACACAGATAGAATAGAGCCTGAGAAAGGACAGACGCTACCTTTTAAAGCAGAAAACGGTTGTAAAGGGTTGAAAGGAGGGTTGAAAGGTTGTATGGCAGTATTGCGAAAACCACTGAATCGATTTAAATAAAATTTTATACACAGATAGACTAGAGCCTGAGAAAGGACAAAGGCTACCTTTTAAAGCAGAAAAGGGTTGTAAAGGGTTGAAAGGGGGGTTGAAAGGTTGTATGGCAGTATTGCGAAAACCACTGAATCGATTTAAATAAAATTTTATACACAGATAGACTAGAGCCTGAGAAAGGACAAAGGCTACCTTTTAAAGCAGAAAAGGGTTATCAAGGGTTGAAAGGAGGGATGAAAGGTTATATAGAAAGAAGTATTGTTAAAACCACTGAACCGATTTAAATGAAGTTTTGTACATAGTCTAGAGCCTGAGAAATGACAGAGGCTACCTTTTAAAGCAGAAAAGGGTTGTAAAGGGTTGAAAGGAGGGATGAAAGGTTGCATGGTAGTATTGTTAAAACCACTGAACCGATTTAAATGAAGTTTTATGCACAGAAATCTATAGCCTGAGAAGGACAGAAACTACTTTTGAATGCAGAAAAGGGTTGTAAAGGGTTGAAAGGAGGGATGAAAGGTTTGGTGAAAAACTATATGTACCTATCCCCCGATTTTATATCATTCTTTTTTTTACTTGCGTCCTTATATAATGATACAATTTTAAAGACGTATTATTATATAACGTCAAAAATGTAAGTAGGTATTTAAGGCTTATGTGATTGACTTAGGTTTTAATTAGAGTTATTTTGATGTATGTAACAAAACAAAATATGTATCAATACTAATATATATAAATGCGAAAGTATCTGTCTGTCTATCCGTCCTTCACATCACTCCCTATTAAACCAGTATTAAACCAGTTTTTATGAAATTTGGTATGAATATTGTTTGAGATCCGGAAATGACATAAAATATTTTACCGCGGTAAAATAACTTTTTCCCATGCGAAAATCCGATAACAACAGCTAATCAATTTTTGTTTTACGTTTGGTATATACAGGGTAACCACCCCGTATATACCAATCGTAAAACCCGAGGACCCAAGGAAGGAAATAAGATAATTTTACCGACGGAAAACATATCCTTCCTGCGGGAAATTCGAGTATAACGCGGGCGAAGCCGCGGGCGGAAAGCTAGTGTGTTTATAAGCAGAAAAAAATATTTGCCAGAAATCCTTAATAAGAAAACGAATCTTATTTCCTATTAACGTTTTCCGGCTGGCCTATTATTTAATTCCAAAACAAACCCTATCGATCCGTTGGGTAAGTCGTGAAAGAGAAACAAAAAAGATATTATTTATCCTAGGATAGGATTGACTTTCAAAATGTAATAAGAACGAAAAGTAATACGATACGGTTTGAGGTGTCGTTGTAATCATCGTAAATTTGACGTTTATTTTGGAAATGTTCGTCTGTCAAATTCAAATCATCGTTGTCATTTGTGGCTTTCTTATGTCTAAATTAATATCGTTCGTTCGATCGTCCGTTGAAATGTTTTAAACGATAGTAACTAAGAGTAGGATACGACACGACGAAGTCCACGATATATCGAATATCGGGTTTTATATGGAGTTTTAAACGATAGTAACTAAGAGTAGGATACGACACGACGAAGTCCACGATATATCGAATATCGTTTTTAAGAGTACGCCAACTAGATAAGCTCCGCTTTCATCGTCGGCATCGTCTACTTACAGCAAAAAATAAAAAGGTTCTCCGTATTTTTTTTTCATTTATGCAGGAACTAGTGGTGTTCCTTATATCCATAATCCGCGGATATTCGCGAAAAATGTTTTAACTTTTGAAATATACCGTTTAGAATATATACTTCTTTGTCATAGTTACTCAGTTACAATTAAAGTTCATTAAAGTGGACTAATCTCAATTAAAGATTTCTTCCAACCTACCTGTGAAAGTCTACGAAATGTTCCTTGTAGTGAGAAACCTCAAAGCACATTACAGAATTACTATTTTGAGCCCTACATTAAACTTTACTTATTACTTGAAATAATATATTTTCTTGTTAAACATAAATACTATTTATGTACACACATACGTACAATACAATAAATTAATACGTAAAATAATTTTTATTACATAAATTATATTATTTAGGTAGCAATAATATGCTAATTAATTTCAATAAAATTATTTTGTTGTGAATTTCTATACTAATAGTATCTAATCTACTAAGTTTTAACCATATACAATACACAATACTCACGCCGATTTCACATGACTGTCTATAGTCAGATGATCAGGATGATAGTTTTCCACTTGCTACGATCCCAATACTTATAGTCCTAGTTTCCTCGGCTTTCATGAATACTTTTATGCATGCCCATCGGTTACAGGTACTCTTGGCCTGACCTTCATTCAATATATTACCTGTTTGGTCCAGTAAGAAACATAAAATCTATATCCATATCCGCGGATTTTGACGCCGATGATCTGTATCCGCGGATGTACTTTCACCGCGGAAAGTAAAGGAATTTAATAACATCTTATTACTCAGTTATAAGTATATCATTATAAGTATATATGTGTATATGTATGTGTGTGTGTGTATGTCTATGCATGTGTGTGTAATAGTACATAGCTGAAAGTCTGCGATTTTCGCTCTTGTGCAGATATTTTTGCGAGCTGTGGACCTTTTTGTGCTGCTGTGCACAAGTGCATCGATTGTTTAACGTACAGGGGCACGATTCTCATGCAATAGAAAAAAGTTCACATTCGTAAAAAAGTTCGAAGTTCGAATTTTTTTCGAATGTAACACAGTTAGTCTATTCTCAGAAGTTCACAATCGAACTAGTTCGCATGAACGTCATTCGAACAAAACGAGTGATACGGACCAGTAGAAGTGGACATTCGAATACGAATTTAAATCAAAGTTTGATTGGATATACTTTTGTGTTGTATTGATTTGACTTTACATAGGAAATGGACGAATTTATTGTAGATTTTATTAGTTCAAGAGTTAGAGGCAGCGAGTTTATTAAACATTTTCGATTAAATAAGAACCTTACATTAGAACTCATCCAAATGTTTCAGCCAGTGATTCAACAGCGATCACTCATTGACTTATTAAAAACAAAGGTAGGCAAAATAAAAAAAATAAAAAAAAATATTATATATGTATATATATATTCTACATATATATATATATATATATATATATATATATTATATATATATATATATATATATATATATACTAGCTGGCCCAACAGACGTTGTCCTGTCAAATGTCTCAAATGTCAAATGTCTCAAATGTCACGTTGTCTCACGTTGTCTCAAATGTTTTTAAATAAATAATTTAGCTGAAAAACAATATCTATATGACCGTATTGTGAATCTAAACCATTCTCAAGCCCCCTGGAATACACACAAAAAATTTCATCAAAATTGGTCCAGTCGTTTAGGAGGAGTTCAGTCACATACACACGCACACAAGAAATATATATATGTAGAAAATATCGGAAATAAATAATTTTTAATTTCTCGTTTGAAAGTTGTTTACTAAAAAACTTAAGAGTTTTAAAATTCAAGTGTTATATTAATAAAATAATATATTTTTAAAAGTAATATTTACGTATAAAATCTATTAGTAGATGAAGCAGTAACAGCGTTTTTATAAACGCTTAATAATTACGTAATTTATTATTTAATTTATACCCGACGTACTATTTCGAATAGTAATCGTTCTATGGGTGCTCAGAATACGAGATAAATGAAACATTCGAACTTTTCAGTAGAGCGGAGAAATTCGTATACGAATTTTAATATGGAAAAAATTCGATTGCATGAGAATCGTGCCCCAGGTCTGTTTCTCTGTACGTACACTAAATTTGTTTATTTTTTTTCTCTTCTTTTAATTTAATAATAAGTGTTCTATGTGTGTGTTTTAAAGACCAAATAAAATAAATGTCTGTCTATGTACGTTTTAATGACAGGTACATTACTATACAGGCAAAAGTAAACGTTGCAGCATGTAAAAAGACTCATAATGCGATTCTGCTCTTAACGGAATTGTGCTTTATACTTACACTGGTTTTGGTGTAGTGCCAAGCGCCACTCGGCGGCGATGCCAAAGAGCACCTGCGCCTGCAGATATTACGATAGAATTCGCCATTAAAGCTTCGGGATGCGGTATCTGCAGCCTCTGCAGCACAGGGGTTGTCGAGATAGAAAAAAGAATCAGCCTCGAGTGCCAAAAAGAAAAGGAACTAACAAAAGAACAATCGTTGCCAATAGCTATGCACGTGTGATGTCAGAATTATTTAATTTCAATTAAAAGAGATGGAGTTGTTAATGGATTGTTTTACATAATTAAGAGAAACGTTTTTGATATAAAATTTAATTATCCTTTGTACTTCTTATACTTCTGCCTTCTTATACCTTCACTTTTGATTTTCAAAATCTTTTGATTTGTAATAGTTTTGTGTTTTAAATATATGTCGAGATGTAATATTTAATCCCATTGCGAATTGGCATTCTACAATAAACTTGGTAGCAAAAGAAAAGTAATTTTTATACTAACACGTTCATTTTACAGACTGAGAGACTTAAAGAAAGAATTAAAACATAATATGCAGAATTTCTTAATGATTACAACTTTGATGTATTTTGAGTCAAATGTACGATAATATAGTAATTATATATGATTGGTGTAATAGGGTTTCATCTTTTAAGTTAATTGAAAAAATGATTGGGTATTTTAAATATATTCCCAAAGAAGCAATCTGATGACACTCGATAGCAAGTAACTACAGTCATTTATAGTTCACGTAGCTTTTGTGAAAATCGCAGCAGAGCAAAATAAACTTGAGATGCAAAATGTTAGATTACAATTCCCAGTAATTTCAGTGCTATATTTTACCTTTTAAACTGAAAGACTTGGTGCACAGAAAGAAATAACGGAATACTGAAATGTAAGAATTTTTTATTTGTGGCAAATATAGGAAAGACAGAACTATTCAAGAACATTCCTTATCTCTGTGTTTTTTAGTTGTTTATTATATTTTTTAATTTGTTACACAATAAATGGTAATCCCTATTATTATTATAAACGCGGAAGTTTGTAAGGATGGATGTGTGTTTTTATAAGAATTGTTTTAGTTAAACTGGTTTTGTATATTTATGGCACCATTGATTTAGATTAAAGTTATATTGGTATATATATTATATTGTTTCAATGTAATTGGTTATATTTTATGTCAGTGAACATAGAAAATTCGTGAAACAAACTGTTAGTGAATCAGGTAGAAGGTTAAATAATACATAAACAAGTTATAGAGGATCTTCTGCTAAGTATGATCTGGAAACACAAATATAAACATCTCTCTACGTCATCGACAAGCTATCGTGGACAAATGTGCGGTACTAGGATTTAGAAATGATTTCGGGACAAAATAAAATGTATTCATCTAAAGGGCGATTGAGAAAACTATATTAGGAGTGTGATGTTTTCTGCATGATTTGATCAGAAATGATGAAAACCGCAGGGGCTGATATAACCAGAAGAAATGTGACCTTAATGCCTATGTGCGGGGCATATTGTTCGCAAAATTATTGGCCGTTAGGGCGGGAAGATTCTCTCTCTAGTGGTAGGCATATCCCCGGTAATGTAGCGTTTGTAGGTTACAGGTAGGGTCCCCACAAGTTGGGCCGATGTTTTGATGAAGACCTTAGGAAAGTGCTGGACGCTAGTAGCATTCCCCATCACGATCGTACCCAGTGTCATTTGACCACTTGCGAAACTGTAAGCTTTCGTTATAGTGAAGCGGTCAATGTACGACCATTCATATCGCACTTTTTAATGTGTTTATTTGTGTCTCCCTGAGGCAATGATAACATTTCCTTTTAGTATCATTTAACTACTAATTTACTAATTTCAGCGAAATTACTTCATGTAGTTTTTAAAACATTTCGGTACAACGGACCAACACACTATATCTTAGTATATATCACATGTAGAAGTGTTTGCATTAAGCCAATGTCTGTAATCACATCTGAACCTGTTACCGCGTTATGCAGGCACCAGTACGTCCGGATGCAGTCGTGTCGAACGCTGAGTGCTCCTTTGATGTTGCTAGTTCACGCCGTGAGTATGTACCGAAGTGAAGCCGATCACTTCGGTATGTAGCGTACACAGTATTTATAGATTTTTGATAGATTATTGCTTCTTTGTTCTTTGATATTTGTGATATGCAGAATTTTCTCTTTATGCAGAATAAATTGTGTGGTAAGCTTTTATGCTGGATTGTTGTGTCCCATACAAACGCTATTAGATAGAATATCAATTAGATGTAATATCAATTTATATGAGATTTCATATCTGATATTAGAAAACCTTGATAATGAATTAAAGACGATTAAAAATTATTTGAAATTATATTCGTTTTGAAACATTTTTTGTTTGTGCTAATTGTAATTTGAAAGTTCCTGATGGACAAAGCGGATGTGGTGTCAAAATTTTACATGAAACATTAGTTAGTTAATTTTTTTATGTCACGATGGTGACATACGGTTAGTGATTACCGTAGCCTATAGACACTTGCAACATCAGGGGTGTCACTCGCGCGTTGCCAACTCTTTGAAAACCTGCTTTATTTCCCTCATGAAGAACCCCATACTATAGCCCTTTGGGAAAATCTCGATAGGGAGCACATTCTATAATCCGATTGTACGCGGGAAATTCCTCTAGAAACGCACTGTACGAGACTATTTAGGTTTCAGTGTGTGAGCATGAATTCCCTGTCGATAGTGAGCGGTGCGATGATATAAGTTATAATGATAAAGTTCATACTGTTTCACTATACAGAATACGCTCTACACACGATTAAAAGTTTAGATATTTCTTTATTTTATCATAAAATTTATTGAATGCAATGTAATAGGTACGCAAAAGAAATGTAATACTTAAATTTGACCACAAAAAGGTTAGTGTTATCTCCAAAGAAATCTCAACCAACCCACATGCATGAGGAAAATCTTTGCATGGAAATTTAATGTATAATATACAACATGCTCAAAACGTTGTGACATCTAAATGATATGCAGCTAATGTCATTATTTTAACAGTGTACACCGCTCAGCAAATATTAATTTAATCAATAGAATTAGTCGTGATCTCGTGATGACTGTACGTTTCTAGAAATGTACAATAACTTAGCTAAAAATACTTACTACTATTTATGACATCCTTTCCTCCTTTGATCCAGTCTCCAACAGTTTTCAATACCGTAAATGATATACCGTATACAGGTTAAAATAAATTAACGCTTTCGTGATTCAAATTGGTGCTCACATATTATGAACGATCCAGGGTAATGAGCTGAAATAATGCGGGAGATATGGTTATTATTGCGTCCCCGCACCTGTCGACGGGTGGTTTGTAAAGCGGCTGGAAGAGACAAGATATTTTTATATTTCAACAAAATTGACTGTGACCCATAGCATGTGACATACCAACTGTTATATAAAAAACATAAGTGTCAAACACACGTCTTTTATATGCAACAAATAATTATTTTATTATTATCAACACAATCTTTACATTGACTATATTTTTCCCAATATCTGCACGCGGGGCAATAAAATGTGCTAGCGTAGTAAAACATATTGCTCGCCTTCTCACATACGGGAAACGCGTAGTTAAGTATTATGTGTGTATGTCTTCGGTATATATTTACATAAATACTAATGTCGCTTATATCACGCGTCTTTATAAGACACGGTCCTTTAAAAGGCGTGCGCGGGGATATAGTCCAACGCGTAGAGGCTATTTAAGCGAAATTTAAAGAAAGTGTGCATGGAGTATACCAACAGGGCCTAATCTCAATCTGTACCATGAAACATGCAGCTAAAGACACTCAGTTAGATGCATAGAAACTATAGTCATTACTGTTCAAAACCTTTGTGGACTATTGCATTTCGATTTCGGTGCTAATGAGAACCGGGCTATGGAAAAGACTCCGGTCACCTGCCTTCTCAAAGTCTCCAAATTGAAAAATAAAAATACTAATTATTATTACGTTTCATTTTTATGTATGTGAGTTTATTATTAATTATTTATTTTATTGATATAAAAAGCTGGGTATTATTGATAGAAATAACATGACATACACTTATGTTTCTGTGCTGTATATTAACAAACAAGCAGATTACCCACCTGGATGTTAAATGGTTGCTATCCTCATAGTACAACCTGTACTATCGATTACTGCAGCTAATGTTAAGTGAACCAATTAATGTATTGTATATACGTACGTATATACCAGTTAATATCACTGCCTATCTTACCCGTCGCGTCGGAACAAAGCTAACAGGTAAAATCATACGTTTAAATCATACGAAAGCTTTCGTTTTCATTTTTTATATATTTTATATATTGTTTTTAAATTTTATATAAGTGTCTTACACTTGTTGTTTGTTACAGAAAAAATATTTTAGTCTACTATAGTTTAATCGCTCATAGTCTGCTAACCGCACTACATTTTTTATATTATTGACTAGCTGTGCCCGCGACTTCGTCCGCGTGAAATAGTTATTTTGAGCATTATATTTATTTTTGCAAACAACCACCTCAGCTGTTACCCGATCTTGACAACGCAACATATCCAAATTTGGTACCATAAAAACGGTCATTGTGACTAAACCTTAAAAGATAGACATATGCCGTCGCGGACTTTTTTTTAGATCATGTATAGAGGAATAATTCTTTCATACATATTTTTTGTGTATCTTGAACCGTTTTCGCAGCGCACGCAAAGAAAGCCTTCAAAAATGAATAATTTTCCCCGTTTTTTACACATTTACCGCTCTGTCTTTGCTCCTATTGGTCATAGCGTAATGTTATTTAGCCTATAGCCTTCCTCGATAAATGGACTATCCAACAAAAAAAGAATTATTCAAATCGCACCAGTAGTTTCGGAGATTAGCGCGTTCAAACAAACAAACAAACAAACTCTTCAGCTTTATTATATTAGTATAGATAAATAAAGCTATGGCTTACTATATACTACTATGAAACAATAAATTGAACTATCGTTATATCTAAGATGTCCGATCTTACCCCATCTTTGTTGTCTTGTTCTCAAGAATGTGGTGAATCGTAAAATTAATTTATACGCCATAATATCAACATGATTTAAGTAAAATATTTCAATGATACGTAAACGTTTTGAATTTATGTTAAAAGTTACAACAAGTATAGTTAAGTACCTTTAGTCAAAGACATTATAAGATGGATGGTGCATATTAAAGCAACATATTTTACAATCAAATAAAATATGGTTCCTGTATTTTGCAGCCACAATAAAATACTTCTGTGTAAAGCAGATATCAGTTTTACATTTGAATATTTAAATAACATTTCCAGTATACACGTACATTTGTGTTTGTTTGATCGTTCAAACATTGCATCAATATTGGTTTTGGTGGAAACAGCGTACAGAAATATGAGAAGCAGTCCATCAATTTTGTTATAATTACTTAAAATATTATATTACAGTATTGAAATAATGCATTATTTCTTGAAACTAGAGGGTTAGTTTTATTATTAAATCATCAATTGCGATAGGATCGATTTGATAATTCTGTTCGCTTTTTATACTGATACTTATATTTTTATAGCTTTATATTGACATATTTTTTTCCTTCTGACAAATCAACAAAAATAAATACAGGATACAAAAATTCGGTGTTAACAGGGAAATATGTATAATTTTTTTCCCTTATATACAGAGTGTGTTTTGTTTCGGCTTATCACTGTATTAGTATTAATTTTACGACAGGAAGTTTCATGACATGACGTAGTAATAAATTAAATATAAACCTCAATTAATTATGATAATAATAATACTTGACGACCTCCATAGTCGAGTGGATAGTACACCGGTTTCAAGGTGTCGCCATCTCTGAGGTCCCGGGTTCGAATCCCCGTTGTGTGATGAATGCGAGCATTTGTACCTCAGTCATGGTTGTTGATATATATTTCAATAAAAATTATTTATATATGTATAATATATGTATGTCTATCCGTTACCCTAGATCCCATAGCACAAGCCTTACAGAGCTTAGTTTGGACTAGGCTAATTGGTGTAAGTGTAACAAATATTTATTTATTTATTATTTATTTATTTATAAACCACGAATAAAACTTTATGAATCTTTTACATTTACCTAGAATAGATTAAGCTCACTAAACTGTAATTTAAAGGTAAGAATTGTATATAGAAATTGATGTACAAAATCCTGAAACGATAAATTGGTGTTGCTTTAATGATTATTTTTTTATAATTTAAAAGTAAATACTAAACTAATTAATTATTAAAATTAATTTTTATAAACAAAATCTCTGGGCATATTTTAATTATAGGCATATTATAGTCATGTAATATAAAAGTTATTAACATAAGAATGTGAAAGCAATTTCTTAGGCTGCTGAAAAAATAAGACCAATTACATTTTCAGCACGACCCACGCTTCCCATCTTTATAAAGAACGTGGGCCAGACATAGAGAGTAGCATCTCATCATAATGCTGTATCATATTAAAATTGATTGTAAATAATTAACAATCATTTATAATATAACAATTCACAGATATATTTATAATTAACAGACGACTTCCGTAGCTGAACTGTTAGTGCACCGGATTCAAGGTTTTGCCATCTCTGTGGTCCTGGTCCAAGGTTTCAGTCCTGGTGCGGTGAATGCGAGCATTTGTGCTTAGTTATGGTTGTTTATATATATTTCTATATATTATATATTTATCTTAATATAACATGTATGCCTATCCGGTATCCTAGATCCCATAACACAAGCCTTATAGTTATTACTTTGGGCTAGTCTCATTAAAGTGAGTGTAAGACAGACGTTCGTTCGTTCGTTTTTTTCGAGGGGAAATGCTCCTTATGCACCGTGACACCACGCTGGCAAGACGTTTAGAAGAATTTATTTATGTTACTTATCATTCTGTTCAATTTCCAGAAAGAGCTAGTATTGTACTAATAGTTATAAATTGCAATTTAGTCATACATTTTTTTTACATTTAGTTGTTTGTAAATTAAAATTATGGTCAAGTTCTTCTATTGTAATCAATTTAGTTCAAGCAAATTATACATTAATTATAAGCCACATACATTAAACTTAATCCAATAGACTGCCACGTGCCATCTCCGGCTCAAAGGTTTCTACGATATAGATTACATTACGCTGTATTGGTTTCTTCTATTTAGCTTTATTTGTAAATGAAAGTACTCATGTCTTTAAATGTTTTTGTTTTAACCTAACCTCTTTTGAGTTTATGTTGTACTTTTGATGAAATACAAACTGTCCTTCGACTTTGTCCGCGTAGATAGTTATTTTGAGTAGCATTATTAATTATTTAGGCTTATTACATCTAAATAGCTTCAAATTTGGTCTCTTGTTGCAAACTTATAAAACATTTATAAAAATTAAAAATTGTTACACATTCATACAAACTATTATCCCCTATTCCAAATTGTTATTTTACTACTTTGAGGGATTTTTTTTTGTAAAATTTAAATAACACTGTTATTTATATCTAATCAAAAACCAAAGAAGAAGAAAGAAGTTTCATCGTTCTAGCTTCATACACATTTTCATCCCCTGTTTTCGTTATATATTCTTAAAGGTAATATTTTACAAAATTCAATATCATGTTCATCTATATTTGATCACTTTAACCTTAAAATAAGTTTCAGGCTTCTAGCTTTAAAAAGACGATACATTCTCCATTTCAAATCCACGAAACCTATTTGCAATAAAAAATAGTATATGTCTTTCTTCAGGTTGAGACTATCAGTGTTCGAAATTTCATTTAAATCAGTTCAATAGTTTTCGCGTGAAAGCACGACAGACAGACAGATAATATTAGTAAGCATTAGTGTATATAGATAATTGTAGCGTAGCATTGCATCGCGAAGAAAATCGATTAAGAACAAACTTGTAACATCGAACTTATGAAATACACGAGCAAAGCGTGGGCAAACTATCTTTGACGATAAAATGATCGAATGATTTGTTAAGCACTCATTTAAAACTTTTTATCGACATATCGTTAACATCGCATCATTGTTTCGGCAACCGATATTCACGGTCAGTGACCACTATCGATCAATTTAATACGATCTTAATAGTTCAAACACGATTTATCGATTTAATATCGATATTGATTAAATGTTGGATCGGCAAATGAATGTGAGCGAGCTATTTCTATTTGAATACAGTTATTAATGTGTGCCTGCGAATATAGACCTGTGAGGTCTAGGGCGTATTGCAGGGTTACAAAATATACTCGTAGAATGAACTTATCGGTCGCGGGTGGTATCCGGTGTAAGGTCGTCCGAGCACCAGGGGGTTATTAAAACATCTCCAAAAATATTGCACCTGTTATGAGAATTCACTACTATCCCCAGTGAAAAAATAAAAGAAAAGTCTGTCAGTCTGGAATGGCTTAGATTACATATTCAAATTCGGAATGACGAAATTCGGAGCAGACATAGTGATCCGAATTTCGGCTAAAACTATTCTATCATTTCAGGTAAAAATATTATGTTTCACATATTGTTATAATGATAAATATGTTCTTTATTACTTACAAAGTAGGATTTTATATGATTGTAAACGAATTTTTTATGATATTTGATGATTAGGTAAGTATAGTAAGTAAGTGTAGAGTACATAAAAAAATAGAAATCGAATTCAAAAGAGAACATAAATAAAAAGCATGTAATTCGAGCCTATTAATTAATACTAACAAATAAATAAAATGACAGAAATATTGCATTCGCAGCATCGTATGTGATTTAATGTTGATGTATTCCAACGCGACTGTTTTCTTACAAAAAGATGGAGCCTGAATTCGTATAAAACCTCTGCGGTGTCCCCTAATACCACTATTTATATCAGCAAAAACTATAAGTTCCCTTACTTATCTGTTCTCCTGTCCCGCTCTTGTTATAATGAACTAGCACTAGAACAAAAGGGACGGGGGATCAGATCCAAGCCGCTTTCATAGGGCGAGGTATCTTCAATGAATAATTGTTAGATTAACGAGGCTTAGTCATCGGCCTCGATCGCCGCCGACTTAGATAAGCTTAGGGGTGCTAAGCTTTGTAGAGAGGTATCGATAAATTCGTAGTTTAGTAGCGTGGAGGTCACAATTGCAAATGAAAATGTTTGAAGAGTTGTTAGTTTTACGTCCACTTTTTCTGAGCTTTTTGTCAGTTCTAGCCATGAAGGTTCCTATTATATTTAAACATAATATAATATCGTTCTTCTTTTTTTATTTTAAATAATTTTAATGTGGAAATATATAAATGTTATTAACTAGCTATTATTTATAGATACAGAAGACTTCTTTTAAGATTAGTTGAAACTCCAAAAAAAAAATTGTTTTTAATTTTCCTTTTAAAATGCTATATTATTTGTTTAATAAGTTACACTTATTACTTATTCTGAGACTAATAATAGTTATATAATATTTTGTGATATTACAAAGGAAGTGATTTATCTTTAATACAAATACTTATTAATAGAGCTCTTCGGTAATGCATTGTGCGGATCAATACATGTAATGTGGGTTATTCACTCTTCATAAAATCAATATAAAATATGCTATTATATTTGAAAAAATAACAATTTCTTGTATATTTTTTTATTTCTTTCTGATAACAGCAATTGTATGATTCTTAATAACTTAAGTATCCCTTGTGTATGTGCATTAAAAATGGTAGTTGAGATGTCAACTTGTCTTTGAATATTATATTCTTTATCCTTTATGTCAGATGTATGACGCTTTACCAGAAGCTAGAAAGATATTTGATATGAAATATCCGTTACTTCGAGGCTGGTGGTATAGAAATATTAATAAATCGCAATCATCGCCGCACTTCGCCTGTTATATATTATACAGGACGTTACTCTTAAAAGTCTTTTTTCGCGTTTTTTAATAATTATATGTCAACCTCCGTAGTCGAGGGGTTAGCATACTGGTTTCAAGGTGTCTCTGAAGTCTCGGGTTCGAGTCCCGGTGGGGGCAGATGTTTGTGTGATGAATACGAGCATTTGTACCTTAGTCATGGTTGTTAATATAATTGATAGTTAACAAGCCTTACAGAGCTTAGTTCGGGCTAGGCTAATTAGTGTAAGAAATATAAAATAAAATTGATATTTCATTAACAGTTTATGCGTTAGTAAGTTTATGCTCAACTATTGTCTCTAGTTTGTCTCATGCATAATATTTGACGAACAAACTAATGATTTATCGATAGTCGATCGTCTATAACTCAGCACAACACTATGCCAAAGCCGGCACTAATAGGGTCGTGTACAGTGATCTCGCGAACAAAGCGACGCGCGGTTAATATTGATTGCCCCGCTATAGCCAACTGTTCGGGAGCTCGCGGTCGACTGTACGCATTTAGGTTAATTAAATCAAACCGACATAGACAGCTTGTGAGTGCGATAATCCAGTACTAATCAGTTTAGAGTGACTGTATTTTGTGACTATGTGAACAGTTCAAATATGGCATAGTGATAGTTTTTACTAGTATATCTACAATTTTTATTTTGCTTAAAACATAAAAATAATACGACGACTTTCATAGTCACCGGTGGATAGTACACCGGTTTCAAGGTGTCGCCATCTCTGAACTCCCGGGTTCAAAACCGAGGGCAGATGTTTGTGCGATGAATGCGAGAATTTATACCTTAATCATATTTTTAATATATATTTCTATCAAATATATTTATATATGTATGTCTATCCGTTACCCTAGCTTCTATAACACAAGCTTTACAGAGCTTATTTTGTGCTAGGCTGATTGATGTAAGTGTTAGAAATAATTATTTATTTATAATAAAAATTATAAATGGCAGTATTATTTTAAAAGAATTTATGCGTGTAAACGCAGAGAATACTTTACATCGATACTTATGTTCCTTGCAATATTGGGATGACACATTTGAGACGATCAAGGGAACAGGATCAGTGTGCATGGATGATTTTCATCCATGCGATCTCGTCGCACTAGCAGACAACATGGTCAAACAGGTTCTAACGTAAAGCTTATGCACAAAATAATACGTCAAACGTCTATTTCGCTTTCTCAGGTTGATGATTTGTATTTAAAAGAGACTTAAGTTTTATTTTTTAAATTCAATTTGAATAAAATATCTCTAGGTTCTGCTGGTAACTATTTTTTTTTGTGAGAATGCTTGAATACCTTTGAAATATACAACTTTTTTTCAATCCGAGTAATCAATAAGATACTGTTTGCATTCTTTCTTACTTTTATTAGTATTCTTTCAATGTGTATGATTGATGATTGATTGATGAACATTATAATAATTACAGACGTTTATTAGAAACAGTTATTTTATATAAAATGGTTCTATTATAATTCTGAAATAGTTACATATCATGTTATGGTTAGCCGTTTGTCATATCTATATCATTGACACTTATAATATATTAAAGTATATAATTTTATTCGTAAAATGCGACATTGATTAGGTGTTGCTATAAAATCTGACAAGATAATTAGATACCACTGCTCATAAAAATAGCTCTTCATCGATACAGTTTTTTATTATTTTCACTTCACTCAGGTCGGAGCGCAATTAACGCCGCTTTGATATGTAACACATAACCCTATATTGTATCAATTCCAAACATGCTTTGTCTCTCTCCAAAGCAAAGATACACTGTATTGCAGTCTCACTCGCACTCTAGGGATTAATACGCAATCAATAATAATTATCCTTATGTTTGCAAGCAAGTGGATTGCATTGTGTGATGATATGGCCTCTAGGGTTGGCGCTTTGGTGTTTTTGTGATTGGTCATTTATTTTGAGTATTTATTTGTTTATTATTATTTCGTTTGGATTAAACAATATATATGAATATATAAGAAATTATATTCTACTACTACTGAATACTGCTCGCTCTAGAATATTTTGATTATTTACACATGAAACTAGTATGGAGTTAATGACAATAAATAATTTTATGGAAAATTTATGTCAATGTAGTAATAACATTCATACATATAATTTTCTGCATCAGTGTCGTTTGCAAAATTACCCCTATCTCACCTATTACTACCACAAAGAGCCAGTGGCAGCGTTAGTGTTTTCCAGTATATAAAGCAAGGCTAAATTATTTCAAATTTTTGGCCCAAGTTGCAAATATTAGACACATACACACACACACACACACACACACACACACACACACACATATATATATATATATATATATATATATATATATATATATATATATATATATATATATATATATATATATATATATAATATTATGTCACGATATATAAAAAGGTCACATGATAATAAAATAAATTCATTGCATTAATTGTAGTAATTTACTAACAAGCAATTTGCTCATTTCTTTAAAATATGTCTTAAGAAAACCAACAATTTAGGCAAAGCAATATTTTATCATTCCTATTATTCCTATTATTTAGGGCCGTTTTCACCAACTTTGTCTTAGCTTAGGTGACTCCTAAGAGACATGCTGTCTCACTCTTTTCAGTTAATACAAAAAGTGACAGCATGTCACTTAGGTGTCGCCTAAGCTAAGACAAGGTTGGTGAAAACGGCCATTAGACGTTCGCATTTAAATTAATTTCTAACATATTTTATCAGTGACAGCCCTAAGTATATAAATACATAGCTATGTTTGATCTGTATTGTGCAAATCAAACGCTACACGTAGCCGACATTGATTTGCATAGCAATTAACCAAATGTACCTCTTGATATCCATTGATGGTGCGATAAAGCTATCTTATTAATAAACAACATTACAGATAATTGTAATTGAAATAATGAGATAATACTATATTTGGAAAATATACTAGCCGTTTTATAAACTTTTACCTACATATTTTAGTAGTTTCGTCATCTGTGCGATGATGAGTGAAGAATATATGTGTCATTCATTATTCTTAATCCTACATATTGTAAGAGGTCCTACTAGAAATACATTTTTTTTTTCCTCGCGGGAGGAGGCAGTGAATCCTCATAGGGGGCGCGCCACCACAGTGGTCGCTATGACAACCCCCTGGTGCTTGGACGACCTTGCCACCGGATACCACCCGCGCCCGGTCTACGGCGGGTGGTTATGTTGGACTCTGACAGAAGGTCAGCCTACCAACTAAACACTGCCTAATGCCTTTGGCCGGGCAGAAAGCCTGGGGCCCTATCGGCTTCATCGGAGCGCTCGCCCTCTCAGGGGAGGGGGCGAGGCAGCGCAGCCCTTAACGGTGCATACGCTTTAGGGGATAGGCCGGTTCCCAGAGTGGGTCGGTCAAAACTTAATTGTGTACAGAAGGTACTTAGTGACCCGTGCTGTTCGGCGGCGCAGATGCTGCGTCCAGCAGGGTTTGCAATTTGCGCGTGATGCGATCGGGAGGGTCGGTGAGCGCGTTCTTAGGGCGACGGTATGAGGGGGAGGGGGAGGGTGCGTAGTTAGCAGCCTCTCGGATTAACGGGTTGGGGTGTGCGGATGCCGCTTTGAAGAAGCGTTCCGAGAATTGTTTTAGGGTTTGTTGGATAGTGGGGAGGTCCACGTCCCTGTGGAGGTCGTGGCGTCTAACGTAGTATGGAGCGTTGGTGGCTCGAGCTAGGAATTTATTCTGTACTATTTGGAGTTTGTGGAGGATTCTGGGGTTTGCGTGGGCAAAGACGGGCGAGGATTCTGGGGTTTGCGTGGGCAAAGACGTGAATACATACAAAGGCTGCTACTTAAGTATCCGTGATCTGGGATTACAACATTTTTAAACGCAATATATGACTTCCATGGTAAAATTCGTTCTTTTTTTGAAATACTGGCCGCTATTTTTTTTCCTTATGTACGCTATGTATGTTTCTGATGGGTTTAAAATGTCATATCGCTGAAATGATGGAACTCACACGTGAAAAATTAAGATTATTAAGCTATGATTTATTAAGATTTTCGACGTGGTTTAACGCGACAACAGTGCGTAGATCAACTAACTTCAACTTTTGGTGTTGAAGCTCCATCAAACACCACTGTGTATCACTGGTTTAGTGTAGTCAAGTTAAGGAAGGTCGCCCGAAATCAGTCGTTGTGCCACATAACATTGAAGCTGTACGAAAACTAATTATGCAAGACCGTCATGTTACGTATCACGAGATAGAGGCTACTCTGGGCATATGTATGACGGGCTGTGGCCTCCTTCTGTGAAGCAGTGATGCTCCAGAAGGAGGCTGCGAGCGGGGTCGGGAGATGGCCGTTCCGCTCGAAGAAGGCGGCGCCGGGCTCGGTAGCACAGTTGCGGCGCCGTCGCGGGTCGCCGGTGGGCGCGAGAAAGTCGCGACCGCTACGGCGACCCGGGATGGACCACGCCCCTTCCGTGACCGGGGGGCGTCGTCGGTGGAGGAGACCGGGGGAGGTAGTGTAGCCTCCCCCAGGAGGGCTCCCCTGTATAGACGGGGAGCGGAGGCTGGGGGTTCCGGAAGTAGCTTGGTATTCCCGGGAGCTCCCTACATGCCTGAGGAAGGCCATCCCTGAGGTTTTTAGTGGGTAGGCCTCCCCCTTCTGGGGAGGAGAGCCCCACATAACCGCCGGCTCGCCACAGCCGGGGTATGCAACTTAATGCATTTTCCTCAGGGGAACAAAAAAAAAAGGGCATATGTATGACAAGCATTAATAAAATATTACATGAACATTTGTTCGTAAAAAAAATTTGTTCGCGTTGGATACCGCACAACTTAACTCAGCATCAAAAAGAAGCTCGCGTCGAATGGTGCAAGAATATGTTAAAAAAAATTTATGGAGGTGACTCAAAATCTCTTTATAACATCAAATTTAAAGCATCGAAAATGGTGGCCTGCTTTTTTGGTATTAATGGTCATGTGGCTACAATACCACTGGAGAATCGTAAAACGGTTAATTCGGAGTGGTACACGACCATTTGTTTGTCGGAAGTATTTGAAAAAATACGTAAAAACAACAAGCGACGCAGAATCATTCTACACCAAGACAATGCCAGCTGTCAAAAAATAGAATTGATAGGTCATCCATCGTATAGCCCAGACTTGGCACCTAATGATTTTTATTTATTTCCAAATTAAAGAATAAATAATAAAAAGTAAAGAATAAATTGCGTGGTCAACGATTTTCGACCCGTGAAGTTGCCGTCGACGCGTTTAAACAGCACGTTTCAGAGATACCGCAATCAGAGTGGAAAAAATGCTATAAAAATTGGTTTCAACGTATGCAAAAGTGTATCGATCATCGCGGAGAATACTTTGAAAAACAATAAACCCATATTTAGCCATATACGTTTGTTTAATTTTTCTATTCCGGATACATAAGTAGCAGCCCTCGTATTACCTACCACTTTTTTAGATTTCTAACAAGTTCTGTTTATTTAATTGTGTGCAATAAAAGATATATTCCACAGAACGTGATAATATGAAGAATATTTAGTTACTTAATTTAATTGCATAAAACAGAAATACAACATGAACAAATTAGTTTCATACCATAAAATGAATTGATACTTGAACAGGAAACAATATTTTTTAACATTTCGTAATATTATCAGCTATTATTAGTATATTTGGTTTTTTTATGTAATAGAGGACCAAACGTGGATCACTTGATAGAAGTGATTACTGTCACCCATGGATACCCCCCACAGAAACACCAGAAGGAATACATTTTTTCTTTTTTAAGGTTTGGGTTTGTAACACTTTTATAGTATTTTATATATACGAAATAATGTCTATTCCCAGAAGGTTTAGGTACATGTATAATAAAGGGGGCTAGCCTTTTGGTACTGCTTAGGTACTTTGCAGATATGTAATTGCGGTAAATCTTCGTAATCTAGGGCTGGATTCAGCAATATCCATGAATATGAAAAGGTGACATGTTTTTTTTTTATTTTTCTATGATGGCAAAATATTTTGCGGCCTACCTAAAGTTACAGTAGTCTATGAATGCCTGCATCATCAGGGGCATCACAAACGATTTCCCGACGTTTTAAGAACCTATTTACTCTCTTCTATATGCTTCACCGCGCAGATTATAATTTAACATGTTATCTCACATATTAGCAATGTAGCTTTTAAAATTTTTTTCTTTGTACTTACAAAGGTCTTCTCCTATTTCTCTACATTCAAAAGCAGAAAATTCTTTTTATACTTAAAATGTCCTAAAACACAGAAATATATAATAATACTGGAAATATATGCGTGGCAACCCTATATTGGTAGCGGTGTGTATTTACCGAACGATATGTCACATATTGCTTGGATTAATTTGCGAGGCAATTACACTGAAGAATGTATCCACAACGTATGTAGTATAGTTAATCTGGCTGGAATAATGCGAAGGATCTCATTATATGTGATTAACTACTCTACAGAGTTCAGTATTAATTATTTAAAAATACATATGTGTTACATTTAATAGCCTTTGTGGTGATTGAGACACCGGGTGGCATTGTGCGGAATCGTACTATTCCCAAATGTTCTGTAGTAAAATTTCCGCTTTACCCAAGAATATCATTCTATATAACAATATTAATGATATAACTGATTTAATTAAATGTATCAAGGAGAACACAACACGCGAAGCTCACTAACATCTTTCGTCAGTTACATCGCTTCGCTCGCTTGAAAACAATATCGACAACGTAAATTTTTGTATAAAGTCTTTATACAGCGCCTCTAGCGGAACGTAGCAGTACTATTCTTTCATATTAAACTGACATGACTTCTGTAGTTCTCAGCCTCATACCGCCTTCAGTGAATACTTTCAATCCAAATCGGCAAATACTTCGCAGACCACGACATGTCCTTAGCGACCCTCAATCTTTTAACACAAGACCTGCTTGCGGCGGCGTCTGCACGGTTGCATCCCTTGTCTTTCCCTTCTCGTGGCAGCCACGAGTCCCATCAACATAGACCAGAGTCATTTGGGTGTATTGTGCCTCTTTTAGCGCATATGCTCTGTTTATAGGGCAGCGTTGACTGCGTTTCTCCTGAAGTGCGGCCTTCCTTGTCACGACACTATAGGGTGATTAGGACCAATAGCTCAGGCTGAGTTTAGTCGTTAGGTCTTTCAGATCGAGCCGATTCGATTTGTCAGGAGTCCGATACAATCAACGTGGCACTTAGTATGCGGTGGTATCCATTAGGATTTTCAGCCTCTTTTCTCCCGAGGAAAAAAAAAATTGTTCACTATACGTCAAATACGTACGACGTACGTACGCACGAACTGGTAAGATGGAGGTTTCACTGTATTAAGCAATAACCAGTAAAGAGCTATCCATAATAACAAAGTCATTACAAGCATTTCGTTTACTTAACATGCAGCATAAATTGTTTACTATGAGAATTTGGTATGAGTTAGGACTTCTTTGTTTAGTAGGTAAAATGAAAAGTAAGTAGTTTAATGACTACAGTAATAAAAACCTATTGTTTATAAGATGCTTCCAAAAATACTGGATTCGATTTTAATAGCACCTTATTGAATATATTTTGTAATAGCTTTATGATTAGACGTTAACCTCTTTTATGTTAAAGATAAGAATGAGAAAAGGGTAACGAATGTGCAATACGAAATAAACAAATCCGTTGTCACAAAATAGAATAACATATCACGAAATATAGGACGAACTGTGGTAATAAAGAAATTATATAAGAATTTCAGTACATCATTTCTCTCAGCTGACAGCCCTGACACTCGCGTTTGCCGAGTCAAATGTCACATGTAGGCCGGATTAATTTGGAAGGCAATTACATGGAAGCGCTACGCCGCGTGTATTGTGCGCTGATGTATGGAAGGTGGTTAATGAGCTCGGCCCGATTGCGTTAGCTTATTGCTATTGTCAGTAATTGAACTAACAGCGAGTCAGTGATTAAGACACCTTGACGAAGTTCTTTCCTTACTGCAGACAACACAAGTCGTTCACTGTACGTGTAGTTTTACAGATTTTCTCATAGAAATTAAATATTATGTTATGTCCTTTCCCGGTCGCAAGTTTAATATTTTTTATATTAATGAAATCGGTTCATTCTTTTTTTACGTAATAAATTACTGTATATGCTACCCCGGGTTTCAAACTAACTGCCACATTTTTTCTAAATTAAGAAAGTCACTCTTCATTATTTTATTTTACACTCATACAATTCGTCAACAATTAAGGTTCATATTTTTCTGTATATATTTTCATTGTCACCCAAGAAGCTATTAAATTGATTATTAAAATTATTTATTTATCAAGTTGGTTTCTATAAAACACCTCAAAGAAGTGAACCATTGATTCTACCACGCGACACCTTGTATCAGAAAGAACCAGTAAGAAAACCAATAAGAGTTATTTTGTTGTTAGTTTGTTGTTCTGTATTGTTACACGAGTCGTTAATTAGTATCAGTGTAGTTACCACGAGGTTACATACAATTGTAGACCCTATCGATAGTGTAAATGATTGTATGGGAATTTTGTACAAAGATATTTCTGTACTATTTATACATATATTTATGTGTAAATTCATGTATAGTTTAAACAGTATTCAATACGTACACTCTGCAATCTCTGATAATCGTTTTTCCTTGCTTCTCATATACAAACTGCATGAGATTGAAACATTATTGTGTGCAATGTTATTAAAAAATATTTTTTAGACATAACAGTAGCAAGCTCTCTGTAAAACAAAATATTTGTTCTACACACAATCATTGTTACTATACGAAAACGTAGTGATGTGTAGCGACAAAAACTTATCGATGTAAATATTTTGTCGATTATACTACTTATATAAAGACAACAAAATTTTTGAAAATTTTCTTGTTTCAATTACATCTTCGTTTTTAGTAACCTAATCGGAAAAAACAAATATTTAATTCTTTCTGACTGAGCTAATTATGTGGGGTAATGCACTAATTTTTGAATTGCGAGATTCATGACGCCCGAAGTCAACTCTGTCCGTACTGTGTATCCATTTATCTGACGCTCTTACAAAATAAAATATCATGAGGCCTTCTGTATACATCTGCGTATGCATGCATGAATTTCAAAGAAAGGTGTATATGAAGTCGGTCAATTCAATCTGAGTTAGCGTGGTTGACAAGTCCTAATCACCCTAACATAAATAGGATATGCTCGTTCCTTTCGGTGGCGATAAATATGATCTGTGATATATTGTAGAATATACAAGCTATGTGTTAATATGTTCCATTCTTTCTGTGCGTTACTCTATATATTGGTGCTAAAATTAAACTCGTTACAACTAGTTAGTTTTCTTACAATTTTCTATTGCTACAAAGACATCATTCCTTTTTTATGTATTTTAGCTCTTGTGAATTATATTTTATTGTTTTGGGCAAAATCAACTTTGCAATATATAATACGGTTTAAACGTAAGAGATCGCAGATTCTGCGGACATTTTCATTAGTCTCTTTCAAATTAATTGTTTTATTTCTTCTTTTATTATAAAAAGTAAACATAGTGTATGTATATACATACTACACAATGTAAAATTTCGAATTTTCGACTAAACTTCGTCACATACTTGCATTAAACTTTGGTATTTT
This sequence comes from Scirpophaga incertulas, assembly GCA_036419045.1. Taxonomy (NCBI): domain Eukaryota; kingdom Metazoa; phylum Arthropoda; class Insecta; order Lepidoptera; family Crambidae; genus Scirpophaga; species Scirpophaga incertulas. The sequence continues at coordinate 14,895,945 of CM071628.1, read as the reverse complement.
TAAACTTATTCTAGTTGTGGATTATATACACCTGTTGCATATGTTGTATCCTTATTGTTGATATAAAAAACATTAAAGATTCAATATTATTTCTTAGTTTGCACTGCGTATATTCATGTTGGCTCTGGAATAATTGTTCTGTGTTCTTGACCAATAAGAAGTGACCCAATTCAAGTTAGGCTGCAGTGAGTATTACATTCAATAAGTGAAGTTCACGAACTACTGCATTTCCATGTTTTTTTTTTCTATAAATAAAACAGTGGCCATTTGTGTATAAATTTTGTACATTTTGAATTTAACTTTTTCATAGCTTATTTTTATTACCCTCTATTAAATTTCCTGGAAAAGATTACTAGAAAAACTTGAAATCATTTCATGTAATATGGAATTATTTTAATCTGAAACACGAGCAATCTAAAAAAAATCGTCAGTCAGGGTTAAATGGTTATTGAATTTCCCTTATCGATAAGTCTAAACTATAATCCCATTACTAGCAAATCCAAATCCCCCGAGGCCGGAATCGATCAGGCGGTAATTAACTGTTTGTAAACCGATACTCTGTAGTGTTGCGCCTATGATAGCATTTCACGTGAATTTCGCAAATTAGATGCTTGGGTTGCTGACGTTACGTGCTTAATTACTTCACTGAGGTATACGAGACGCTACGAGGCTGTGAGAATTCTACGTAATTGTACAGAAATTCTATATTTAACCACTTCATGATAAATATTCAAATATGCATACATATGTGTAAACTCTGAGACGAAGCTCTACCCAAGGGCTGTGAGTTAAAGGTACAATGAGTTACATCCCATATAAGTATTAGAGATTAAGTTTGACAGGCTAGCTGAAATTGTGATAATAGAAACTCTAATAAAATTGAATGTGTTAGTATTGATTGCTAATTATAACTGAATAATTATAAAAACGAATGAAGTTGTTGAATTCATTAACAGTAGTTTTCGGTATTACACTCGAGTCTAGTTTACTATAGGACCTATTTGCAGGTAATGTAAAAAAATAAGACAGACTAATGTTGAAACGGCCAAATTGTTTTATTTTAGTTATTTTCTTAGTGTTACGTTTTATTTGCTTTTGTACGGATCTGTCGCGAATATTGGAAGATTTTTTGTATTACATACGAGTATGATTTGCGAATGATTCTTGATTACTACATTAGCAAATTGCGTAATAAATATATTACGCAACTTGCTAATGACTACTACATTCCTTCAGTTTTCTTGACTACTAAGTCGAGAAAACTGATGCCTTCACAATATGTTTTTTCAATTTTGACAGATGTCATCCTCATAGTTTATTTGTCAAAATGTCATGGTTTGACAGATAAATTATGATCATGACACTTGTAAAAATGACAGAGATTGTGAAGACTTTAGTATATTACCCAAGTAGCAAAATGTGGCCCTGTAATTATCCTAGGAGCATGTATTTTTTAATCCTATAGAAATCCTATAAACGTTTATACAGCCGCATTTGGGCGCAGTTTATAGGATTATTACGCCCTATAGTTGTTTTGTTATAATCCGGTAAGGTGTAATTCGATTTAATAATTACCTTATTAAGTGCTTTTACAAGATACGTTTGTCCTATAAAGATCCGGCAAATGCATCTATTAAGAGCGATTAATCCTGTTACGATCTGGCGTGTGCCGTTACTACAGTAATTGATCCTACAGTGATCAGCGTGATGCCATTAGTAGATTCATTTAATCGATCATTCGTTCTTTATTCGTGTATTACTTATGCTGTGCTGGTGTGTTACGGAATACTTTTTTATTTTCAAATGGCAAGTAAAGCCACATTATAATAATGTCTAATGTAAGAACTTTTGTCGTTTGACTGTTTTGTTAAGAATGCCCACTCAACTTGCGAAATTAATTTTATTGATAAAGTTTTGGATGATAATAAACATACCTTCATGGGCCTTCAAAATTAAACATTTTCATTATTTGTTAATTCAGTAATAAATAACTAATACCTATCCGACATAGGCTCGAAACACGTGACATAATATTGCATTTATCAGAACCTTTATTTGACTATTTAGTCAAAGTTATGACTGTTACATGACATACCAAGTCCGCCACCATATTAGTTTTAGGGTTCTTTAGAGAACAGAAATACCTACCAATTATCAGAGGTGATAACTTTGGTATTTCGAAAATACTACACAGTATTGGCCAGAATTGTTGTCTCGAACTGTTGTATATCGGTAGACCGTCAATATTTATATTAAGGGAAATAACATTTGGAATTTGATCTACAATTGCTAAAACCTTTTTTAACTGTTCTATTAAACTGTTATGTCAATAATGTCCTGTGCCCACAGTAGTAACGTCTATTGTTTTATTGTTAGTTACAAGGACAGTGCGGGCATCCCTAGGTACAGCATATTTTATCCTTTTGTTAAAAATCATACAAAGTTCATTTAAGGCTGAATGTGTATATTATTCTTAGTAGCCCACTGTTTTATATCCATCTGTAATTCATAATTTTTTTCAAACTCAGTACGATCATCATCATTAAATTCACTATCAATGCTTCCGCTAGTATTTTCTTCATCTTCTTGATCGTTACAACTCTCTGAAAAATTATCCTCACAGTTGTCTAAGTGGATTTCCATTTTACCGTGTACGGAACCATCACAAATTTCACCAGACTCTTTTTTATTCAAGAAAGGTATTGACTCGAACTCCGATACCGACTTCATTTCGAGGTACTTTTTCGAAACTCTTCTTCGATAACTACCACTACGCTTAAATCGTTTCCATTTATTTAAATCCATTTTTAATTGTTTCAGCTTTCTTTAGCAAATCACAAAATGAACACAAGATGGCTGATTACTCCAATAATAGCAAATGTAGGACACATTTAAGTAGAATCTTACTTATAAAAATCAGAGCCTATGCTAGCTTGGTGCTAAAAATCCATTAGGAGTCATAACTAATATAAATTGATCCTATAATATCCTTACCTCTAGCAGCTATATCTATGACATTTATAGGAAGTGCATGTCTCATAGAAGAATGAAAGAAAACGTTAACATGATTAAACAATCTTATTAAATGCGTTTATCGGATCAAAAGTCACACTTTGCTAATTAATTTTATAACTTGCTCTTATAAGACTGCGCGTTCTAGTAAGAATCGTGTAAAATAATCCTGTTAACATTTATAAAACTAAGTGATAGGATCGAAAGTACTTGTAGTGCAAATCATCTTATGAGATGCTTTGGTAGGGTCAGTGGCCTGAGTTAACGCATCTACTAGATTTCTATAAGAGGTTTAGTCTTATAAATCAATTACTATAGGAGAATTTTGCTACTTGGGTTACCATTTATGACTATTAATTGTATGTATCCAATGTATTATAGTTGTAATAAACTATAATACATTGGATACATTTTCAAAATTTATCAATTAAATAGAAAATTAAGTAGAAAAAGATAATTAATACGGAGTTTTTTAGAACAACGTTTCACAAAGCGTGTACATATGCATGTACAAGAATGTGTAAATTTTTGTATTTTCTTACTTAAAACTTTATTTTGATATTAAAAAATGGTTATAAAGGATATATTAAATAAATTTTAATTTAACTTAACTTTTGACATATAATGTCAATAAGTTACAGGCAGTCTCTGCTCAAATCTAAATATATGTTCAAATCAGAATACTTTTATATCAGAAATAGGTACTGTACCATAATATTATGTTGCCGATACTATATAAAATTATGTAACTATCAATATCTTGCTATACATGGCCCCGTAGCATGAACAACGAACCAAGGGATGATAAAGCGTTATATCATGTGATATAGCCGCCATCTTGAAAATTATCCATTGTATTTGGCAGTTAAAAATGACAAATCGCTTAATCATATCGTGTTTTCCTGTGGTCATGCTACGGGGGCAGAAGTAATTATTAAATCATTCTCCTGGGTTATCCAAAATTGATGTGAACATCTTCACATGTCAATAAGAGATATTGTATTAATAATGAACAGTCCTTTGACCAAAGTAAAGTCTCCGGTAAAGTCTGGAACAAAAGAGTGGAAATGTGCACATGCCAATAAGCCGGCCCTGGTCAGTCTCATTTTAGCTGTCGAAAATCATACAACATACTGTACCTGTGAACTTAATGAAATGGAGTTAGTTGTTGTCATCGATATGATATCGATATAATGGTTGATACAAATCAGTAGCACATAACAAATCAAGACCCTGACTGATGCTTATTAAACACACGAAATGAGAATGTCTCTGATTGGACATTGCAGTTTAGTACTAACTTATTTATATTCAAAAGTTGTGGTTTGCAGATTCAAGATTGTGATATTTAAAGGTTCTGTTTCTTCGTTCTAGGTAAAGATATGGTTCCAGAACAGAAGAACGAAGTGGAAGAAGAAAGACAACATCACGAACGCAGAAGTTGCAGAATTCAAGCAACAAAACAAGCCCGGAGAAGAAAAGAGTAATGAACAAAAGGAAGACCCCTTAGCTATAGATATGTCGAAGAAAAGTGGTAGTAAGATTTTAAGTGAGAAACTTAGAAACACTAAGTCGTCTGCCAGCTTACCACCTAAGGCTAAAAATGTAGAGAAGGGTGTGTTAGATACTTGCGATGCTAATGACATAGAAAGTAGGATTTCAATTACAAAGATCACGAATAAGCTATCTACAACAGACCTGTCAGGTGAGTCCGGTAAAATTTCAGTGAAAAGTTTCAGCCCTGACGAAGTGAAAGACTTGAAATTCGACGCGTTGAGCCGAGACGTCGAAATGTAATTAAATTTTGATGAGATAATTATTTCTCTGGGCTGTTTCATTATCTTTGGCGACTAAGTGTCGTATTTTAGCATGGCATAAGAATTTTGTAGTTTGCTAAGCTGGTTTATCATTACATGATATAGTATATCTCGGCATGAAAAGTTTAAATGTATGATACATTTCAATGGAATCGTTTACATTGATATGTAATACATATTAAGCAATAAATATATCTTCACCAACTGCGTGATATTTCAACAAAATATTTTTTTTACTACTTGTCCTGCACAGCCTTCCCCACCATCTGCAGCGTCCTTCACTTTGTCTGCTCTGGTCTGAACTGAGCAGATGTTTATGTGTGGGAGATATCAGGATCGACTGCATGAATATCTCCGTATTACCTATTTCGACTGCAAAATACCAGTGTTCGCATTGCTGTGTTTCGATGTAAGAGGTGTTAGCAGTGAAATTACTGGGTACTGCGACTTTAACTTGGTCACATGATGTCAACTTACACTGTGTCGCATATTTGTTGCGGATCTCATAGGAATCACATATACTACTATAGGCACTTGGGACCACTTACCATCAGGTAGGTGCTTCTATTTATTTGTCAACAATTTGCATAAAAATAATTAAGACCTTTATATGACAATTATATTGCAATTCTAATAAGTTGAAAGACGGTTCAAGTCTGAATGTTTGAATATTCGTTGATAGTTTTCACAGAATTAAACATAACCGAAAGTTCTAACCACACGAGTTCTAGCGCATATTAACTGGATTCGGACAACGGGATCTAGAGCTTTATATAGTTGCCATGCTTTTACATTAATTTACAGTTGATACTAGGTACAGCGCCCCTAGCGGAGATATAATGACCTAAAAGTGATTTTATTTATTATATTGATGTTACTTTGGTTTACTGTATAGTATCTAAAGCTTTAGCCAAAATTCGTGTTTCAATCTACTAGTATATATGTCACAACGTGAAGACCAACTGTGGTATATAATATATATTTTATCACGCAGTGAATAGCCAGCTATAGAATAATGGTCAAGGATCATTATTTGTATACTTTGCTTACACCAATGAGAGTTCATTTTGGCAATATGGCATTCAACTGCCATTGGTAATGTAATGACATCTTAACAGCCCAAAGATAGTACCTAAAATATTTCATTGTATATTATAGATATATTTTGTATCTCAAAATTTGCTACTGTGTAGTCAACTCTATAAAATATTAGGTAGGTATTGCTTTCGACATTTTCAACCGTACTTAAAATATGTGAAACTTATGTAATAAATGCAGTTTTCCTTTTTAATTAGTGTAAAACAATAATATTGATCTCACTTTTGTAACACCCAAGGAAAATTCTATGCCTGTCTTTTATTTGGATACTTCTCTACTACTTCTTACCTATTTCTACCATAGAATAACAGTGATCGCATTCCAGTTTGAAGGGTAAGATGGGCAATAACATTATTGCAATCTGTGACCAGATATACTGCTTTGTTGTAGTTTCAGATTTGTAGCGAATCCGAAGAACCAAATGTAGCTTATCAGGTGGGGAGTCCGCCTGATTGTCAATATAATTAGATACAAACTCTTGTGATGCAATTATTATTTCGAAACGTTAATAAATTGAAACAAATAATTTCTTTCCGCGAGACTGACGCAACTTATTTGTGAAATGAAATGCTAACGACTTTTCGTTTTTGATGGATAAATAAAAATCATAAGTCTTATTTAATTTTGAAATAACAACAACACGTGTAAATCGCTATAAAAGACATGGATAGATTTTTCATATGATATTTCATGACGGCAGCTATTGTTTCGTAATTAAGTTGGGCAGTCAGTACAGCTTTGGTTTGCAATCTAATAATTTTTTAATTGTATTTGTTTATTATTATAGTGTAATTGTTCAACGTTTTTGTATGAAGTCTTGATGACCTAAGAAGTCTGTTTTGATCTGTGAACTATGACGATGGTATTTGTGAAAACAGACAGATTGTGAACATTGCATTATTTAATTTGTACACCTATATTTTGTAAATACTTTTGTAGCATAGTTTTGTTTGTATTTTGTGTGGAGCATATTATGGCTGAAATTTTAAAACAACAATCAATATTAATTATTCTTCGATATTAAGGTACATAAACAACCTAATAAGCAGAATGTTGTAAATTCATTTATTTAACGATACAGTAAAATTTTATACAATCTTAAATAGTACATTTTAAACATAATATAAAGTCATATTGTTAAGTGCTTATTACATATTTTATAGACATGAGTTGTATTGTATGTATTTTTACTTCAGATATATAGCGATATGATATTGCTGAAATTAAAAGTGAAAAGATGAGATTTGATTTGGCTTATTTCTTGTGTTCTTTTTTACATCGTTATTGCATTAATTATGTTCTATGCAATGATGTTTATACAAACAAAAGGTAATTATAATACCAGTACGTTGATATGAATTTGGGCAATCCGTTCAAAAGACGCGTAGTAATTCTGTTTGACTAGCGCAACGCTATTTCCGTACTTTCTGTATGATCTCTTTCATTTACTAATCATTTCGTAAAATATTAAAAGAGAAGTACATATGTACATTCAAAACCAGATTTTAAGCGTGGCGCAGTAAATATAAGCAGTTCTATATTATTTCGAAATATTATACTTATGTTTGAGAATATTAAGAATCGTGTATATTTCTATTACAAATTGAAACGAGGACACAAGAAATGCTAATATTGTGTGAAAAAATTAAAATAACGTTACATCATATAATGGAATTTTAAATGTTTACAATATAAGTTTTGTGTATGCTTATATTATGTTGAATATGATTAGTTTTAATTAAATAGCTTTTGTTCCTATGTTCTAAGTAATGAGTCATAGCAGTATTGCAGTGTTTTATAGCATTTCCGTCGCCATTACGGTAAAATCACCATGTTCATGAAACCTGTATTTGTAACCAGTTATCTACTAGTCAAAATGAATAATCGTTTTTGGTAATTGGTAAAAACATTACTAAGACTGTTGATAAAATGATAACAAACAGAAAACATTTTAATTCGATTTCTGTCAAAATTATAACAAAATGTGTAGTTGTTTATTACAACTCTAGGTTATATTACAAGACTGTTTATAGTTTAAAAAAACTTAAACGTGTTTTATCTCACAAGCGGAACAAAAGTTTTGGTAATTGGTAAAAACATGACTAAGACTGTTGATAAAAAGACAACAGACAGAACATTTTTTCAAACAAACTTTAATTCGATTAGGACACGACTCTACATTGTTTTTTTTTCGTAACTGGCTACGAAACATTATTACCATGGCAACCTAAAGGAGTGTTAGTAAAAAGTGTTTGTTATTTTTAATATTATACGTGCAATATGTGAAACAGTAAAGAGTGGTTTTACTAATGAATTTCGTTTTAATTGAGTTTTGTTTTCTTTTCTAAGTAGATATTGTTTACGTTAAGTCGTTTTAGTTTATACGAAAAAAAGAATATTTACTTGAACGAAATGTAAAAAATAAGCATAGATATGTATCGTACAGTCCATTTTGTTGTTTTTATAATCGATACATAAAAATTAATTATTTTCTTTTATATATTACAATAATCAATTCTGCTTCAAATATTAAGTTGTTTAGCAGATTCGTTAAATATTGTCTACATCTATGTCGCAACAGCAAATATAATGTAAGCGCCTAATATATCATCATGACTAATAAGTATGACAATCTATTTTTACAAAATTGCAACAAAGATTTTTATGGATTATATAACTGTACCTTGATTTAACATAGTCTAGTTCATAGTGAGTTGAAATTATAAAAATAAAATAGTTTTACATTATTTTTGTTTTATTTGATACCTCTACCCGGAATTTAACAAAAAGTTTATTAGTTTATTAACTTTTTTTTTAATGGCACGCGCGTGAGTTACGTTCGGTACTGGAGACCTATTTTTGAATTACGTATGCGACTTCGAAATCACCGATGTGACTAATAATCATCGATTTACAATAATTCTTATTTTTGAATATCACTGATGTGACTACCTTAGTCACAGGTGTGATTTCATTACGAGTGCCCTCACCCACTCGTAATCAAGTCATACTTGTGGAAATGTTAGCTCTGCGATCGACTTTCAAAAATTGGATTTTTAGGAATCCGTGACCTCAAAGTCACCGCTGACTATTTAGTCAGCGATTTCGAAGTCGCACTCGTAATTCAAAAATAGGTCTCCAGGACTGTATTTGGACATTGTAAAATTACTTTAATATTCTAAATAAAAGATATTTTTCTAAAATATTACTAGTCAAAGTTACTCTTTATTACATCAGCTAGCTACCATCAAAATCGGTCCAGCCATTTCAGAGATTAGCCGGAACAAATATACAGACAGACGACACTATAGAATATGATATAACTATCATATACTATTTACTTATTTGTTTTTATTTTAGTTCCAATGATTCAAAAACTTGAAAATATATTTAAATACATGTTCATTTAAGAAATAAAAGAAAGGAATAAACATTTAAAACATCATATAATGGGCCCGGTATAAAATTTGCTATCATAGCTCATGTACGGTATGTACTTGTAAATCATCATCACACCTTATGTATGTCCTCACCGAGGTCATATACACTGGCCCATTGCGCATTACACTTTATCGAAGTCTATAAAATAATCTAGAACTGTTTCTGGTTACTGTGTGGTGTATTTATGAAATAGTAATGGTATGAGTGCGCATGCGCGAGTAGATTGTTTGTTAAACGTATAGACACTGTTTTCCATAAATTAAGTACTTATTAATTACGATAATGACGTGTAGTTTGCGGGCAGTGTATGGATTTGAACTGCTGACGCGTTTACCTATATATTGGGTTCAATATATGGTACAAGACCGTACAGTCCTCAACTACTCGTTTACTGTTTCCTTTTCGTTCCCTTTTTCCTGTGAATATTGTTACCAAAACAGAAGGGGATACGTCATCATATATGTTTAATAGGTTCAAGTCTACTCGTACATCAACTACGCTAGGATTTCAGAAAGAATGAAAAACATTTATTTACAGTGATATTTACTTAGCATGATACCGGGGCATTACAGACCATCCGAGGCTGACCTTCAGTAAAATTTTTTTAAGAAGCACTGCTATTGTACAGTAAAATAACACATTTTAATTATATTAAATACTAGCTTCGTCTACGCAGAATTAGTATTTATGTGATAATTTATAAATCACAATGTTAATTCTTTTCTACACCATGCTAATATAAGCTATTCATACAAACTGCACAGATAAAGTCGAAGCCATCGGTTAGTATCTATGGGGTAGGCAGAGACCACCTCTCTCCACTTGCTACGATCCTGGCACACTTCTCTTGCTTCCTCCACTTTCATGAGCGTCTTCATGCATGCTCGTCGGTTGCGAGTACTCTTGACCCGGCCTTTCTTTAGGACATCTTTGGTTTGATCGAGATATGTCCGCCTAGGTCGACCTGCACCGATTCATCCTATCATTCTTACCTTGTGTATCTCTTTCGTTAATCTTCCTTCATTCATTCTTTTAACATGGCCGAACCATCTAAGCATCCCTTTCTCTATCTTTGTCACTACATCTTCAACTACGCCGCATCGCTCCCTTATCACACTGTTCCTGACTTTGTCCTTCAGATTCACTCCAATTATACTTCTCAAGCTTCTCATCTCCACAGCATTAATCCTACTTTCATGTTTCTTCTGCCACACCTAACATTCACTACCATACATCAATGTGGGGATCAACACGCCTCCATGCACAGCCAGTCGTGCTCTTTGTGATACGTTCTGGCTATTCATGAAGTTATGAAGTGCCCCATTTACTTGATTCCCTTTCAAAACTCTTCTTTCAATATCACTATCACACTTACCATCTCTCGTAAACTGTGAACCCAAATATACAAATTCTACTTGTTCTACTTTTTGTCCCTCAATCATAATATCACAGTTTGTCATACATTCTTCTCTTTAAAAAACCATTACTTTTGTCTTGCTTACATTCACTTTCATTCCTTTGCTTGTTAAAGCACCATGCATTATGTCTACCATCGTTTGCAACTCCTTCTCTGACGATGATAATAAAACTTGATCATCGGCGTATAGGAGGCATTTGATGATCAACTCATTCATTTTTAGTCCATACTCACTATTTTTCAAATCTTTCAAGCAATTGTCTATAAATAAGTTAAACAGCCACGGCGAAGCCACACATCCCTGTCGAACACCCTGACGGATGCTAAACCAGTCTGAGTAAGCTCCGTTTATCCTGACACAAGCACTGGACTCATAAAGTGATTTCAGTGCTCGTATCAGCGTGCCATTTACTCCATAAACAGACAATATGGACCACAATTCATTCCTCACCATTCTGCCATAGGCCTTTTCCAAGTCCACGAAAACGCAATAGACCTTTTGGCTATGTGCCAAACATTTTTCGGTTATGCTACGTAAGGAAAAGACCTGGTCCATGCACCTTATTCCTCTCCTAAGTCCTGCTTGTACATCCCAAATCTTCTCTTCAGTTTCATTCATCACTCTTTTAGTCAGTATCTTTGCATACAGATTGCCGACGACGCTCAGTAAGCTAATGCCACGGTAGTTTTTACAGTCTTGCTGTGACCCTTTTCCTTTATATAACGGAACGATTACAGCTTTGCACCAGTCATCTGGCACTTTTCCGCTCCTCCAACAAAGGTTGAAAAGGCAGTACAGCTGACTAGCTACCACGCCCTGTCCAGCTCTCAGCAGCTCGACTGTAATCCTATCATACCCAGCAGCCTTACCCAACTTCATACTATTCATTGCATCTACAATCTCTTTCATACAGATATTACTTTCATTCTCATTTGTTGTTTGATCCCTTACGGGGTTTAAAATATTCCTTCCACCTCTTTAGAATACATTCTTCACCTGCCTTAATACTTCCATCCTGGTTTCTGATTTTGGCAAGTGAGTTTGTATTATTAGTTCTGGTTGTTCTTATGGACTTCCAGAAGAACTTAATGTTCGTTCAGAAGTCATCAGATAACTTTCTTTCAAATTCACCTCTTTCATTGATTTTCTTTCTTTTCACTACATCCTTTGTTGCGTTCTTACATCTTTTATACTCATCCTTCGCATTGTACATCTTCTATCGTTGCTTTGTCCATTCTTTGATTGGCTTTTGCTGGCACGCTTTTTTCTTTTCAGACACCGCCTTTCGTACTTCTGCACTTATAGTCTTCAACATTCTTCCGTTTCTTCTCTTACTATACATATATTGTAAAAGTTGTTTCTAAAAGAGTTGTTCTAAAAGAAAATGCAACCGCTGCATGCTGCGGTGTACATAACATGTAGCACGAAATGTAATGGGTTCCGAACCATACCTGATGGAACCCAACCTTACTTGCAACCTGCACGGTGTAACCTGCTAAGTAAAGTAAAAGACGAGGTTCTGCTGTTCTCCACTAATCCGTACTAGGCCTGCGTGGTTTAAAACGTCCTTACGTCTCCTGTTATGATCCTTAGGGACAGCCTTTTTTTTTGAGGGGAAATGCTCCTTATGCACCATGACACCGCGCTGGCAAGGCGCGGCCGTGTGTGGGGCTCTCCGGTCTGAGAGGACTGTCCACCCCACCAAAACCCCCCAGTGTTCTCTAGGTCTATGCGGGGCACATGGCGGGGTGCGCTGTCGCGTTTCTACCACCATTCCTTAGAGATAGCCTATGTCCAACAGGACACGTTTCAATAATATTACTAAGCTCAAGTTCCTTGCTATCTCTATCTTCATCTGACCTCTATCTTCGTAGCTTTCTTCATTACTTTTATTACACTTCGTCTAAGTAGAGAGAATCATACATGGGTAGAACAGCTTAAAGCTGGAAAATTGAGATCGGGTTTTTAAGTCCGGCTGTAAAGTTATAAACGTTTTTTCTTAGAATGGTGTCTTGATTGACACGAAAAAATTTTTCTCCGTCTTTGTTTTAGCTTGAGTTAATCACTAGAAATACAATGTCAGTTAACTACTATGCATAAAATAAGTGACCAGATAACTATATGTAATATCTCAGCTACCATAATTTTATTAATTAATAAGAGAATCACAAAAGAACATAAAGTTAGACAACGCCATCTACACATAGAATGGACTATTTTGTCAGCATCAGTTGGGTTGTAAAAAGCTCTCGAGTGCTACGAAAGCTCCGTAGCAAAACAAGAACTTGCTGTGCTTCATTCGTAGCGTATTACACGTAGTATTCGGCGTTCTATCTAGATGTCGTTAGCATACAAAATAATAAACATGGCGGTTACAGATTGACAGCATTTCACTGACATATTTCAACCTGTATTGCCTAATAAAATACACTAAAAAGGTGGACAATGAAGTCATACAATGAAGCATTCTCTAACATTGTTAATCACTATTTTTTTTTGTGAAAAATGTGTTAATTGCCGCGTTATCTTCAAATATATTTAGTTAGATTTAAGTAATCATCAATTACTTTAGAATTGTCTTTGCCTAGAAAGGTAGAATAACTGTTTAATATCAGTTAGAACGTCTGGAATAAAAAAAGTCTTGCATATTGCGAACTGCTTACTGTGTATTAATCATTGAATAGACGCGAGATGCCAATCTTCATGCTGTTCATAAGTTTATTAGTAAATAATATAAATATTTATACATATAATTAGAAAATTAATATCTTCTTATACACATAAAAAGTATCAGTTACACAAACTATTAATAATAAAGATATATCTTTTAGCCGATTAAGAATAAGACTGTTTAGAGGGAGGTGCTGGAGGGTCAAGAGACAAAGACGCCTTTGCGTGAGCCAATCTGCTTCTTTTATTACCTCGAGCAAAGTCGCTAGGATATGCGCAGATACATTATGTCTTTAAGTTTTTTCCCCTCTGGAAAGGAGAGGCTGAAAATCCATTACAAGGAGTATGAAATGTGCCTAGGATACCTTCAAAACCAAGTGCAGTAAGGATTATGTTGGTATCCGAGGGAGACATAATTATGTCCCCCTTATGTCTCTTATGTCAGTTAGCCCTCTTCGTTGACGACACTGCGCTTTACTACAAGGGGTGTGTCAACAGCCACATAGTATCGAAATTGCAACGTACATGTGACGAATTAAGTGCAAAGAACTAAGTACTTTGCAGTACACTGCTAAAAGAACATTATCTACATTACTCTAGACAAACAGTTAAATTTTACATGCAGTTTTTTCCATTTTACATACCATGTCATTAGATTAGTGGAAAATGCCAAGTTTTATATTGCCCGTCTTAATCCTATATTTGGCAGGTATAGCGCCATGACCCTTAAGAACAAGCGAAACATCTATAAGGTTCCCCCGCAAAATTCTAAGTTAATTAGTTCATATTCACCACAGCCTTTTTGTGAAGACATATATATATATCACGGTATCCATCCATTGGCCCTAGCTTTCAACCGTTCTGAATTAGTTTTAATTATCCAAATCTCACAAATGTTTGTACAAATGATTCGCGATACAAGCCAGGATTGGCATTAACGGAGGATTACCTTTGTTATTCGTTATTTTGCGTGAGCGAGACAGCGAATCGTAAAGAGATAATTTGGATTAGTGTGATAAGGATGGATGCTGAGTGACGCGTCAATTTGTCCTGTACAGTTTTCAGAGAAAAACAAACACCTTGGAATGTTTGTGCACAGGGGGTGATATATTAAATTTATAATTTCTATGACTTAGCTAAGCCGCCTCGTTGTTCTAGTTGGACTACTTTAGGTATCCTTGTGGGAATAATAACCAATGGCAAAATTATAATAAAATGCGTAGTTGTTTATTACAACTCTAAGTTATATTACAAGACAAGCGTGATTATGTGTGTGCATATATATTTTGTGTATCTGTTTATAGTTTAAAAATAATTAATCGTGTTTTATCTCACAATCAGAATAAAAGTTTTGGTAATTGGTAAAAACATTCTAAACTTCATTTTGCGGTTTGATGCCGATATAATTTTCGATAGTTATAGATAGTTATAGTTATACTGAGATCATATTAAACTACGTAAGGAGTAATGGTAATTTCTCCATTATCCAATAATCTATACTAATATAATAAAGCTGAAGAGTTTGTTTGTTTGTTTGAACGCGCTAATCTCCGAAACTACTGGTGCGATTTGAATAATTCTTTTTTGTTGGATAGTCCATTTATCGAGGAAGGCTATAGGCTAAATAACATTACGCTATGACCAATAGGAGCAAAGACAGAGCGGTAAATGTGTAAAAAACGGGGAAAATTATTCATTTTTGAAGGCTTTCTTTGCGTGCGCTGCGAAAACGGTTCAAGATACACAAAAAATATGTATGAAAGAATTATTCCTCTATACATGATCTAAAAAAAAGTCCGCGACGGCATATGTCTATCTTTTAAGGTTTAGTCACAATGACCGTTTTTATGGTACCAAATTTGGTCGAAATAATTTGTTTAAGTTGTATCAACATAATAATACTAAAAATTCTGCGGAAACTCGACCATTCCGAAAATCCCGCAAGAACGGGAACTATGTGGGAAAAACCAAAAATCTGCCGGAAGTCACTATACCACGCGGACGAAGTCGCGGGCAAAAGCTAGTGAACTATATCATTTGATTTTGATTAAATATAGAAATTTGATAGAATCATCGTCATAGATACTTTATCATGAAAATATACCCCATTATCTTCATACCCATAAATTCTATGCAGTGTTTTTAAGGACTGAGAAGCAATACCAAAAACCAAACTAAAACAAATTCTTCTAAAAGTGACGTTTTTAGATCTGGATGACGTGACTTCAACTCGATGACAGAGGCAGAAACCAAAAGAATTTTGGTAGAAAATAAAAGAAAAACAGTGGGTTACAGTATACTTTTAACATGTGCATTTCATTGAAATTTTGAAATTAACTCAATAACCTCCAGCAAATTCCACACAATTTATAGAACAATAAGAATCCACCTAGTGTCATGTACATATATTTTATTCTTATTTATTACCAAAATATTTATTGCAGTATTAAATATAGTACAAAGGATCGACAAACATAAAAACATTCTCTAAGACTCAACATAATAGCTTGTAAAAAAACTTTGGACTTAAAACTGACTAACACTTAGGTCAAAATTAAGGTAATATAAAGTTACCACCTAACAATATATACACAAATATTGTCTTTGCGTTTTAGCAATCTGTACAGAACCGCCCCCGTGTAAATCAACACCAATGCGAATGTGCGACTGAAGAGTGATCGCTCGCGATTACGGCCCCGCTCGAGATTAGCCCCAATTTTAAATTGTTGATTACTTTCACCCCCTCCTCCTTCCACTGGCAAGTCAGCCCGCCAACTCTGCGACAGCCAGTTGAATTTTAAACTTCTTGTAGTACAGGTATCAAATAAAGTTGCAGATAAATCTATGTCATTGAATCCAACATTTTCCAATAGTGTTACAAAATTATTGTCGGTTACGCCGACACATTTTCTAGTTACGTTTAGTAGTATTTGTTTCATTGGTTAAAGATTCAAAAAAGTCAGACATTCAGTCAACTTCTGAGATAAAATTGATGCAAACAATCTAGGGTGCGGTCCAAATTTTGCTTGTAAGAGCTATTTGTATGCAAACTGTTGGTACTTCGTTGTATGCAGCTATGCGATTTATATAATTATTTATATTGGATAATTCTATAATAAAAACAAATCATTTTCAGTTTTGGGATATTATGGACCAATCGTTACAATAATATAAAAATAGCACACAAAGCTAATAGCACATTATGGAAAGCACCCTTGTTATTTGAATACGTTAGTTGTGATTGGGAGATAAAAAATAAATTTTCGCAAATTTACTATTAAATAAAATATATTTAAATATAATATTTTTACTAATCAATAATGGCAATAATCAAACACCTGTTCAAAGTTCGAGATTTTTTCTGACTGATATTTTGGAGAAGTTTTTATATATGTCAAAATATATAATTTATGTTCTCAGCTAATTATCTAAAAGTGTTAAATCTTCTAATTTAATTGCACTGTCATATTTTACGCTAACTGTCAAATTCTACAGATATTGCAGTTGTGGTCTCACGTTTCTTATTATTGATACTAAAATAACAAATTAATTTTTTTCTAATATTGTTATTAATATAATGTTTTTTTGCCATCGATACATGTCATGCGACAGATCTGCTCTTGAGTGTAAAATAAATGTTGTCAATGATTTGATACGTGGAAACTTTTATTGATTTTGAACATCTGGATATATCTCTATCTTATATTTATTTATGTAAAATGTTGTAATAAAATAATAATTTGTTATTACATAGCCTTCTAAGTGGAAAAAATATATTAAACATATTTAAACCATAACAAATAGCATCAAAGCACAACCAACGGTTTTTTAGAGATTTTCCCGCAGGAAAAATATATTTTTCCATAGTAAATAGTTCCCTATGTCCTTTTCCGAGTCTTGAACTACCCCTATATCTATCAACTTCCCTACTACTACCAACCATCCCTATCAACTTTCATCAAAATCGGTTCCATAGTTTCTGGACCTACACAAATAGAAACTTTCATCCCTAATTTCACCTCCTTTATGGTGTAATTTCCACAAACTTATTTATTTACATTATTTTATTTACATCTAATCAAAAACCTAAAAAAGTTTCATCCTCTATTTCAACCTTCTTGAGCCCTTTTATCTCATTAAAAAGTAACCGAGGCCTTTCCTCCGGTTATGTACTATTTCTGGATCAAATTTTATTTCAATCGGTTCAGTGGATTTGGCGTGAAAGCGCGACAGATAGACTGACAGACAAAAATACTTTCGCATTTATAATATTAGTAAATTTTTATCTATTTTCTCAAAAGTTAATAAATATAATACCAATTATGTCTCGTTAGCCATAAATAGCCTAGGCACTACACTACACGTGTTTATCCCGTTAACGACGATTAGTTGAGGCCCAGGGGTCGCAAGGGGCGTTAGTTGTAGCCGCTGCGGTAAATCTTCTGCCGAGTGACCCACTCCGCCAAATGGGTAGCTTGGGAAACACTGGTCAAAAATTAACTGGCCAGTTATATTGTGATTAAGTATGTTGTTTATAAATATATGTATATATATATTTCTTACACTTACACCAATAAGCCTATATATATATTAACAACCATGACACAAATCACCACACATCACACAAACATCTGCCCCTAGCGGGATTCGCACCTAGCCCCTCAGAGATGGCGACACCTTGAAACCGGTCTACTAACCACATAATTACGGAGGTTGTCATATAGAAACGGACCTGAATCTATTGAACATATATTGAGGAGAGGAAGAAACTCCAATTTATTTCAACATTTTAAATTAGTAGAAATGACATAGCATACGACATATATTTTATAGAAACGACATATATTTGTGTCGGGTTTTAGAGTCTTTGGGAGATTACCCATTTTTTTTGCGAGGGAAAAATCCGCTTCTTGATCCACTGCCATATTGGGAGATTACCCTAGACAAAGACTGGGAAGTATGCTGTTACCATGCACCTGGAGCTAGATACATAACCGTCACTCGTTTACGGGGTAAATTGTCTATTAGTTTGAGGTTAGGTAGGGCATAATTTAAATATTTGGAAAATGTTTACTAGGTTGTAGTTTGGTTAATATTTGTAGGTACTAAAATTGTTAAAAATATAATTTATTGTTGCTGTTTGTTTTTGCCCTTGTTTTGTATAATTATTAATACATATGGTAACACAAATAATATGCTTAAAATTCTAACCATTCAACTTATTTAATTAGTTGTAAGCGTATTCAATAGCGTTTTGAATAATAAAACTAACAATTAAAATCTCACATTTTACTGGGTGACTGGTTAGAGTGTCTTAAATATTAAACTTATCTTTTGTAATAAATAAATAAACATATGGATACAATTAATAACTATATAACTTGATTTATTAATGAGTACATAAAATATGTCTTTCTTGATCTAAATTTATATTGATCGGAAGAAATACATCAATATACAAAAATATAAATTAATAGAATCACTGAAGGACTACCAATGAGCGTATTATGGACAGTAAAAGCAGTGCGCATTTAAACATCAGGATGAGGGATGTTTAGAAGGATAGGTTGACCTTTAAACTGTTACGAAAACCTAGACTATTCTAGATGACAAAAATAGTAATTCCTTAGATAGAGTAAGCCAGAAATCTCTGGGTGACTACGATAGATACAAAAAGCAAAGAGGAAATTACAGTGATAACACTATCCTTTGGTGTTGCAGGTGTCTATGGGCAGCGGTTATCGCTTACCATCAGGTGATCCGTCTGCTCGTTTGTTGTCCTATCTCATAAAAAAGTCCTTAAAAGCAGAGAAATGGGAAGAACTCACTCTATAGACAAAAGTGGAAGGTGGGTAAGGTAAGGATCTAATAGCAAAGTTATCACATAAGCAGTATAATTGACTAGCGTACAATTGCAACGGTTATATTAAGAGTTCAAAACTGATCCCCTTACGAGCCATTAAGCATGTTCTACATCAGTTTACATTAACTAATAGGTGATGGTTTACAGCGCTATTAGTAGGGCTACTAACAGTAACGCCCTGAAATGTCTGGATATATTATCTGCCATATTTTTTTTTAAGTCGTTAATTTGGAAAAAGTCTGTTTTTACCACATTCATTCGAAAATAAGAATTTGGAACTAAAATATTTTTCAAATGCAATTTTATTTTTCAAAAAAGAGATTGGTAAAAATACTATTAAAACAAATTAACACAACACAATTTTGTACCTATGGGCGCGACTATAGTTAAGTAGTTTCATATTTAATTATTAAATATTTTCGTTGTCCTTAGATATATATTTTTTAATAATTACATGTAAGAGGTTTTAAGCATGCGTCGTGCAGTGAGACAAAATTTTCGGTTGCAATGCGCACTTTTTTGTTTTAACCTTCATATTTGTTTCTATGTAAATAAATTAAATAACAGTTATATTAATTATAAATTTAATGTAATAAATTAAAATCAATTCACAAATTGGAACAAATCTGTCTCCATTTAAACAGCACATACATTAATATGATTAATGATAAAAAATATATATTGTAAAATAGATTTTGCTTAGTAATATGTTAAAACTTAGTTACTTTAATTAGTTTTTACTTTAATAGTTATTAATTTGAACATTTTATTAATTGGGATTTTTGGTTTGTATTTACTTTTGATTATTATATTTTATTCTTTTCTCGTTTACAGTAAAGTTCTGTGTTGCATTAATATTATTTTGTTTTGACAAACATTTTGGCTGTTTATTTTTAATATCCAAGTATGTTCCACAATTTCGACGCAGTATGGAAACCCTACCGCAAGTCGAGGCAGAGACGAGCAGCTGTGCGATTGTGCGTGTTGACAAATAATAGCAGGAAAGTGGCATATTAACGTTTACGCTTGTTGATTTTATGATATGCTCACAAACAGTATGTCATTTGAATCTTTTTTGCGAATGGCTTGCACATCTAAAGCTATTGCTATTCCAATGAGTTTATTGGGATTAATAATATATAAATAACACTACAAGGTTTAACAGTGTCACAACGAACTCAGCTAATTTTTTGAGTTCGTTGTCATCAGCGAATAGTTAATTTAATGAACAATATTTATGTTAAATAGCGACCCGCCACAGCTTCGCACGGGTGCAATAGTGATACTAAATACACTACAGAAATATTGTGAACGTTGTATATAATAAATTATAGTAAAAAAAAATATTTACGACATCACATTAGAAACAGTAAAGTAAACACATAAGTAACAGTATTTCTTCACTATTTATTGATTGTTATTATACATATAAACCTTCCTCTTTAATCACTCTAGCTATTAAAAAACGCATCAAAATCCGTTGCGTAGTTTTAAAGATTTAAGCATACAGAGGGATATAGGGACAGAAAAAGCGACTTTGTTTTATACTATGTAGTGATTACAGCATACGGCTTTGATATGTACAATGAAAATATAATAGACAATTTCTTCCACCAACTCCAAATAGTACCTAAATACCATATAAATGTGTTAATTAATTACACCATACAGAGCCATTAACATAAGAAACTAATATTAAGATAATTAAAATTATTTAATAGTCATAATATATTGATGTATGTGTATTTGTGGGTATATATGGGTGTTTGAATACTCTATACATACATATACATGCAATAATTTATACATATACATATGTGTATCATATTATGCATAGTATTATTAGTAAATAGATAAAAAGCAATTTTATTAAGTTATAAATAGATTACATGGTTGTAATTAATGAATATCATTATTCAGGTTAGAATTTAAGTCAGTGTTTCAGCCTGTAAGGATAATGTAGGAATATGAATCAATAAATATACTTTTCTTTATCTATATAGTGAAAAAATGAAGTCGAGACCCTGGGACCCTGGGGAAAAGTGCCCATAGAGTATTTAAAGAATGCGGCTGAATTCTTTAAAGACTCTATAGGCAGGCTAATCGAATCGACACGTGATCGGAAGGCTGGATCATATCTAGCACAGCAGATCAGCATTGCCATACAAAGCAGTAATGCTGCCAGCCTTCTGGGCATGTTGCTGATTGACGGCGATTTGGGTCTGAATTTTTTTTATTTATAATTTAGTTTTATTTAAAGTTTCTTTTTATTCTTTACTTTAATTTTTTTTAATTTGTTTTATTTTAGGGTAGTCTTAATAGATAGGTAATCTTTAATTGTAATCTATTAAATAATTTTCATATATACTATCATAATTATACTGTAACAACCAGTCTAATAATAACATATTGATAAATTGTACATGAAAAACACAACATGAAAAAAATCTAGGAAAATTTCTCCATTTCTTTTTAGTTTTTAAAAAAATCTACTGTTCTGTTTTACGTATATTCCTTTAATTTGCGAAGTCAAATATTACCAAGTATTTACTATGTATCAAAATCCAAATACGAAATCTTTACATATTCTTGAAATACAGCAATAAATTGAGTTGAGTTTCATTTGTAAGCTTCAATTATTTAATAAAAAAAATGAGGCACTACCGAGTATTTCCAATGCAACGAGATAGAATTCCCCTTTCCCCTGTGGACGTTCAAGAGTATAGATGTTTATTTCGTTGTCATTATTTATTATTTAAATTTTAAAATTAAAATTTAATCTCAATAAGTTTCGCGGCAGTTACTAGGAGCTCATAAATTAGTGAATCGGTATTTCGTTATCGCGACGTGCACTGTTGCTGTGAACTGTGTCGAAACTTGTTTCTGTGTACATACCAATATAGCTGCTACGTCCCCGTACTGCTTGCTACGTGTACGCTACGACTACGACTCACGAGTTTGACTACGACTACAGCCAGCGGGAGGGAGCTACGGATTCACTATAGTATTGTGCAGTGATAAGTGACTATCCCAACGGCGGACGCTTCTGCGAGCCTGGTAACCGATCCTGGTAAAGTTTGACTGTACTTGTTATTATTGCTTATAATATAAATATATATATATATATAATGCCTCTCAAACGGACTCCACCACCAACAATAGATGTTATAGAGTCTGATACCAACCAAAGCTCAGCGCCGGCTAGTGACACGGAATATGACAGTTCTAGTAAATTCACATATAGTACCCGCCCTAGAAAACGACAGCATAATGACGAACAGATTGACTTCATGACTGATATTAAAAGCGCTATTAAAACATTCCAAACCCAATTAGATTCTATGCAAGGAACTGTAAGTAATATACAAAAACAGAATAATGATATTATACAGTCCATGGAGTTTATGTCGAAGCAATATGAAGAAATGAGGGACAAATTTGTTAAACTGGAGTCTGATCGCAAATTTCATTTAGCACAGATACAAACATTAGAGCAAAAAGTTGAAAATCTTGAAAGACAGCACAAGCAATCTAGTGTTGAGTTGAGAAATATACCCGTTCAGAAAAGCGAATCCAAATCGAACTTACTAGACATAGTAAGTAAAATTTCCACTGTGGTTGGTACAAATGTCATCGATTCCCAGATTCGAGATGTTTTTCGTGTGCCAACAAAGAAGTCTGGAAATAAACCGATTATAGTCGAGTTTTCATCGATTTTTGTAAAAGATCAATTCTTAACATCGGTGAGAACTTTTAATAAAACGAATAAAAATAATAAACTTAACACTGAGCATTTACAAATGAGATCCTATCAACCAATATTTGTAGCCGAATGTCTGACTGTAGCAGCAAGAAAACTATTTTTCCTCGCACGTGACTTCAAACGTAAAAACAATTATGCTTATTGCTGGACTGCTCATGGAAGAATCTTTCTGCGAAAAGGTGAAGGTTTTCCGTCTCATCGTATAGACTCTGAAAGTGATCTGAATAGGTTGCAGAATGAGTTGCAAATTACTAACACAATTTCATGACTCGTATCGAAAATAATCTATGTGTGGTTTTTATGTGATGTTAACTGTTATGCCATGGCCAACATTAATTATCTCTTATGGTGTCTTGCTTACACTTTATATCTTTTGTCCTTATACTCATTTTTAATTAATTACAATTCACTCGAACTTGAACATTTGCTGCAAATCATTGTTCTTCGTACACTATTATCTTTATTTGTAAGTTTAACAAACAGTGCTCAAATTGTACAAAGCTATTCTTCGGTTCTTATACTAGTCAAACAAATTGCTCTCGAGTGGCAACTTGTTTTAAAGTGCATATTAGGAACTAGTTATAAAAGAGCTTGTTATTAATAATATTTGCGACGAAATTGACTCTTTTGAGGTTTCTAGATCCATTGTGTGTAGTCCTGAAGACTTGCAAAAACATGAGGAATCGTTTTTAAATTCTTTGAGTATATTTCATACTAATATTCGAAGCATAGCCCGTAACTATGACGAACTAGTTATACTTTTGAATCGTATTCAGTTTCAGTGTGATATTATAGTTTTGTCTGAGTGTTGGCTAAGTAAAACATGTACTATACCACCAATGAACGGTTACAGATCTTACTCCTCTGATTACAATAATCAGAATGATGGTGTAATTGTCTATATTAGGTCAGACATTGCACATTCTATTGAGAGGCCAACGGTCTCGACATCAAACTGTCTACTATTAAAGTGTGGTGATGAGACTGCTGTTTTGGCAATCTATCGGTCCCCTTCTTGTAATAACATCAATAATTTCTGTTGTGATTTGGACCCTTGTTTGGCTTCTTTGAATTCACTTAAGTCTGTGATTGTTATTGGTGATTTGAATATAAATATTGCTCCGGAAAACCGGGACTCAAATAGTAATTATTATTTAGATTTTATGGCCTTCCATGGCTTAATGCCAGCTCACGTTTTACCTACGAGACAAGCAAATTGCCTAGACCATGTTTTCTTGAAGTCTGAAAGAGGCTCGAGAATATTTGTACTTGATTCTTTAATAACAGATCATAATCCTCTCGTGGCTTCCCTGGACTACAAAGTTAAAAAAGAAAAAAGTGATGCCTCATTTGTCAAAATTAATTATCCGCCATTGATCCAAGAACTTCAAGACACGGATTTTAGTGATATTTATAGAGCTACTGACGCCAATGTTGCCGCAGAGATGCTTACGAATATTGTCACAAAACTTACACAAGCATACTCAGTTGTTACTAAAGTACCTTCACGGTATCGTCCTAATAAGCCCTGGGTCACCCCCGGACTGGTTCGTTGTATAAGGCATCGTGACTACCTACATAGGAAGGCCAAACAGGATCTGAGTAACGCAATCATTCAAGTAACTTATAAACGATACCGTAACTTTTGCAATAATTTATTAAAAAGAATAAAAATAATTATGAAAAAGCTGAATTCTTTAAAAATAAAAATAATCTTAAAGGTACATGGACCACAATTAATAAAATCGCAAACCTCAAAAAAGCTATGACTAGGCCTACTGAGCTTCTTTCGCTTACTAGCGATCCTGCTGAGTCAACTAATTTGGTGAATAAATATTTCTCGGAAATTGGTGCCAAGCTCGCTGGTGACATTTTAATGAAATGTAAGCCTGGAGCTCATTACACACCAATAAATGTATCTGATCCCCAATGTGATTCAATGGTCTTGCTTGATACTGATGTTGCGGAAGTTAGTGCAGTGATTAATAGCCTTAAGAACGACTCTGCACCAGGTATTGATGGAATTTCCGCAAAGGTTGTCAAGAGGGCCAAGGATAGCTTAACTCCACCTATAACATTCTTAGCTAATATGTGCTTGAGAGCCGGTGTTTTTCCTAAAATATTGAAGGAAGCTCTTGTTCATCCAATTTATAAGAGTGGTTGCAGAGACAGTATTGAGAATTATAGGCCAATTTCGGTTCTGACAGTTTTCTCGAAAATTTTAGAAAAGCTCTTAAATATACGTCTACTTAAATTTTTAGAATCAAAAAATATAATAGCTCCTAATCAGTTTGGGTTTTAAAGGAAGATCGACTGAAGATGCAACTTTATTACTTACCGAAAAAATAGTGCGACACTTAGATGAAAATTCAAAAGTTATCGGCGTTTTTCTAGACTTATCAAAGGCCTTTGACACTGTTTCTATTCCATTGCTTTTAGATAAATTACAAAATATTGGTATCAGAGGAATTACTCATAACATCTTTAAAAGTTACCTCACTGATCGCACACAACGAGTCAGAATTGGAAATTACACCGGTGCTCGGACTCATCTATCTTTTGGTGTACCGCAGGGTAGCGTATTGGGTCCTACTCTGTTTCTCGTGTATATCAATGACTTGTGCAAAATAACCATACCAAATTGTAGTATCGTTACTTATGCAGATGACACAGCATTGATTATTCATGGAAATAACTGGATCGATGCATACCAGAATTCAGAGTTGGCAATTAGTGAGGTAATGACTTGGCTCAGGAGAAACTTATTAACCTTGAACACAAGTAAAACGCACTATGTGACATTTTTTAAGCGCCCGAGTAGTCAACCTACACTAGAATATCACCTAAGAGCACACTCCTGCCTCGACTTGACTCGCGTGGGAAATTGTGACTGTCCTGTACTAGTTCGCTCTAAGACGGTCAAATACCTGGGTCTGATTGTCGACTGTTGCTTAAATTGGTTTCAACAAATTACTAGTCTGGTTGGGCGAATAAGAAAACTTATACCGACTTTTAAGAAATTGAGAGGTTCTGCTGACCTGGATACATTATTATGTGTTTATTACGCACTAGCTCAAAGCATTTTGCAGTACTGTATTATCGTTTGGGGAGGCGTTGGTTCTTCTTTGCTACTCCCACTTGAGAGAGCTCAGAGGGCTGTTCTAAAAGTCATGCTTGGAAAGCCGCGGCGTTACAGTACGGATGCTTTGTATAATGATTGTGGAGTCTTAAGTGTTCGTAAACTCTTTCTTGTGTCTAGTATTCTACGAAAAATAAACTTATAGATTTTAAGCCTATACCAATCCGCTACAATAGTCGCATTTGTAAAACTGAACTTTGTAAATCTGTATTGGCTAAGCGTCATTTCTATGTTTTGAGTAATCGACTGTATAATTTGAGTAACAAAATTAATAACATTTTTCCTTTGACAATTCATAATTGTAAAATTAAAATACAAAATTGGCTTCGCAATCTAAACTATATTGAAACAGAAGAACTCCTGAAACTGGATGGGTAGTTTGGCGTTTGAGCGCAGTTAAATTATAGCCTATATTTTTTGTTTGTTTGATCTATTTTACTTAATGAATTAACATTGATAATTTTGAATATAGAACATTTGTTACTTTTATATATATATGTTGTGTGTTCTTAGATATAAAATGTTTACATATGTTTAATAGGGGTGGGCGCTGGCGGTTGTAACACAGTTTTCACTATTATACTGCCGACGTTTTTCACTCATAGTGTACTTTGAACTCTGAATGGTACCTATGTATATATTACGTAATAAGTACATTAAGTTTAAATCTAATGAACATGTATATGTCATAATAAAGATTATTATTATTATTATTATTAATTCTAATTGCGTTGCTTTATACTTATTTTTGTCAAGCCTAAGTAAACTTTATTCTTTGTCAATAACCACGCAAGCTTCGACTTACGATTTCATTTAATATTTAATTACATGAATAATAATAATAACCTTCTTTCTTTCTTCTCAGCTATAAATACAATAACATCAGATTTTTCTTACTTACCAAATCTCACAAGGATCCAGAATAAGAATATCTCAACAAAAGATGTCTGAACAAAATCAACGTATTAACTGATCTCCATTTTGGTAAGTACGTTAACAATATGGCGATTTCAACCAGCGAAGGTATCGATAATCCCATTGAAATCGCACGTCCAAATAATCCGATTAAATGTAATAGATCGGCACCACTTTTCACGCTGTTTAGCCATAAAATATTCAATGTAAGTGTATGCAAATTTAAATCTGCAGACGCGACAACCTTAAAGCTTAACACTAAAGTTTAAAGTCGTGTAACTATGTGCAGATTTGTTGGTCTCATAACGCAAAGTATCCAGCGTTGATATTGATACGAATAAACCGATTTTCGAAATTCCCTCGTTTGACGGATTTTGACGTTTGAATGACAGTTAGCCAGTACCAATATGGCGGTGTGATTTCTATTCAGCAAATGTTTGTAATGAGGTTTTATAGTACGAATACGATTTATGACAAAATATTAATGACCTTAGATATTTATTTTACGTCACATTATGTTCTTGAATTTAGGAAACACTTATCCTACTCTTAGATTATTTGTGAAAAATTTGATATAATTGGAAAAAAAATATCTGAAAAGCAAAACAATTAGCATCTATTCTCCTAATCGCGATATTGAGATTTTAAATTAGAATTCACCATAACATATTGCATCACCTCATGAGATGGAACCACAAAAATAGTTTTAATGTCAGAAAAAGCATAAAGAACGACGCGAACGGTAACTGCGATGCATATATGTAAATAAAAATAAATATTGTATTGTATATAAATTGTAAAGCCATACATTAAATTAAATGCAAAAATATTTTGAATCCGTCCGACTCGTACTTAACCGAATTTTGTATTGAATGTTAAGGATTTTATATTTAATATCCATAGTATCCAAATAGAAAGTTAATATTATATAATTAATATAATATTCATAATATCCAAAGAGAAAGTTAATATTATATTAATTATATAATATTAACTTTCTATTTGGATACTTGAAACACAAGCCTATCGAAGTTATTTATATTATGTTTATTTTACGTTTATTTGGTTATAAAAATACGTATTAGTTATTGAAATAAATAATGATTCCCTTCCATTACATAATTTATTGTACATAAATAGAAATATCCATGGAATCATCCACACTTTTCTTACCAAAAATCCAATAATTATGGCCATAAGCACATATAATATTACAGAATCATAAGACAAGCACCTAAAAATAGGACACGACCATCGACGCACGCGCACAGGATTATTAAAAGTCCCAATAACAAAACAAAACGTTACCGCAGAGTATGAAACGGTAATAATATAATATATTAGCGCCCAGTGATCTGCTTATCAACGTAAATTATGTTCAGATTATAGCAATAAAAAGTTATTAAATAAATATATTTGTTTACGTGCTGCGACTCGGGACGGGAGCTGCAGTGTGCAATCGTTAGGAGTGGCGCAGCTTACATGGCGCTGAACTGCTATATTTCCTTACAGTATCATGTTGCTTTTTTATATATTGACGTCTAATTCTTCAAAAATATTATACTTCTAAAGAACGTAACAAAGCATAATACCATTGGTATTAGGGCGACAAGCTTGGTCGAGCTGAACAAGTTTGGTGACAATTTGTGACGTAGACTAATCCACCCTTTCGCCGCCTGTACGACGGCTTGTGCGATCCGTGGCCATGTATGGGGCCCCCGAGTGATCGCGAGACTGCGCGAGGTCCCCCCGCTGCGAGCTCTGCTACGGAGCCTGCAGCGAATAATGGCCATACGGATCGTACGAGGCTACCGCATTATCTCGTACGAGGCGGCGACGGTTCTGGGACCCTCCCCCCCATTCGACATCCTGGCCGACATGTACGTGTCGACCGGAGGAGCGATGGGAGGGATGCCCCGGAACCCGTGCACGAAGTGCCTAGGCGGGAGTGGCACCGACGGATTGAGCCGGCTTGGCCGGATCTGCGCGCGCCAGCGGGCCGTTGGTGCCGTACTCCCGCACCTCAAAGCTTGGCTCCACGAGAAGGAGGAGGTCACCTACCGATTGATTCAGATACTCACCGGACGCGGCTGCTTCGGTGAGTATCTCTGTCGAATAGGACGGAACCACCACTGCGCATCCGACCTTGACTCGGCCCAGCACACGCTGGCGGAGTGCCTCGCGTGGGCCTCCGAGCGCCGAGTCTTGGTCGCAGAAATCAGGCGAGATCTGTTTCCGCCGGCATTGATTGCGGCAATGCCGGCGGATGAGGGAGGTTGGCCTCCTTCTGTGAAGTAGTGACGCTCCAGAAGGAGGCGGTGCCCGGCTCGGTAGCACAGCTGCGGCGCCGCGCGGGTCGTGGGCGTCATCGGTGGAGGAGATCGGGGGGAGGTATTGTAGCCTCCCCCGAGGAAGGCTGCCCTGTATGGGCAGGGGAGCGGAGGCTGGGGGTTACCGGAAGTCGCTTGGCGTTCCCGGGGGATCCCTACATGCCTGTTGAAGGCCTTCCCTGAGGTTTTAAGTGGATAAGCCTCCCCCTTCTGGGGAGGAGAACCCCACATAACCGCCGGCTCGCCACAGCCCAGGTATGCAATTTAATGCATTTTCCTTAGGGGAACAAAAAATAAGACTAATCCACCCTTGACCAGCTTGGATGCCTAAGGACTAATCACGTACATGCTTCAAAGCCACACATACTTTTTCTCTAAGAATTATGCGAAGTTGCCATAAATTTAATAAAATGTATCTCTATCAAATCTATCTTCTACGCTCGCCAGAGCTTAGTTGATGCTCTCACGGGGACGAGACTCTCTCTCAATGAGACCAAAACTTCAAGCTTAACAAACGGTGATAATTACCGTAACCAATAAACCATGGAGGTGGTTTAGTCTTTTCAAGAGCTAAAATTTAGATTGAACTTCCAACCTTCTGCCTGAAACATTTTCGCATAAATAAAGTACCAAACTATTACATACTTTAATTGGAATTAACGTTATTCATAATTAACTTTAATTATACAAGTTGTATTTGTATAGTAAATTAACTTCAAATCTATGTAGTTAGTAATGTAATAAGCCAAACCACATATGCTTCATCAAAATGGTATTTTGTAAAGAAAGTCAAAAGTTTCTGTAGCTAGCACCGTGCCATGTAAACGCAGATTTAAGATTAAAAAGTAAGGAATAGACTCGCTCACTCAGAACTCAGCTCTGGCCAGCAGCTTATTATCACAATAGCCTTATTTATTATCGCCTCACTTAGTTTACATAATTGCTATTTGGTTGGAATAAAGGCGAATGATTACTTCAGTTAACATCTCGGGTATTAAACTTCGGTATCTACCTTATGTATCTTCTACAATTTTAGAATGTAGTTGTTTTGTTTTCGTGAGTAATCACAAAATGTTTTTATATAAAATTTGGTAACACAATACTATTCAAAATCAAAATAATAATTATCCATTCATTACAAAAATAAGAAAATACTAAGAGCTACTTAACCTTGGACATGCATACGTATAAGGAAAAGTACCTATATGACTCTACATTTTGGGAGAACCTTCTCAAATCACCTCGTACTAACTTAAGGGGTAACAGCTTTCCTGATCTATGGGGAGATTTCATATACACCGAATAGGAAGATGTGGTATTCTTTTGTATGTCTAAGTTCACAATTTTAATATTAGTTGACTTACAGTTTTTGACCATATGGACAGTATCCACAACAATATTTTGTTCAAAGATTTCTAATTATTATACAAGCAATTACCGCCATTTTAGTTCCACAACTGAAACGCTCATATGCGATTCTTCTATTAAAACGATGCGGTTGAATGCACGTTGTTGGCCTGATGACCCTAAAGTTGCGAGTTATAAATGATACTTGACAGTAGCGACCTCTTGTTACAATAATGATTTCGAAGATGATGGATTGGAGCTCCCGAAGCATCCCCCTTCTAGGAATTACATTTATTTTCACGATTCAGTCGTTACCCACCTCGTAATTAGCTGGGCAATCTAAGGGTGGTTTTGAAGAAATTGGACTTTCCAGTCCCTGGATCGTGGCAACTAAAAATAAAATGTATATCGAGGTAACTTTGTGGATATGCCCTACTTTCCACCGTGAGAAGCCCATAAATACCTGGTAATTAACCTTCCACGAATACAATAGGCAACAGCATTATTCCATGTAGTAAAAAAACTAACGTTACCTTAAGTTATGGTTAGTTTAGTTTATAAGAAATTACATAAATTTTAGGAAAGGGTTAAGTAACACTTAGCGCTATTATTAAGGCATTTACGTTGTGCAGACCATAAGGGAAAAATGAAGTTTTCTGAGAGAGGTAAAGAACAATGGAGCTTGGTAACCGAAGAGCTACGTGGGCTATGTCCTACGCGTAACAGAACACCGAAGTGAAGGGTCTTTAAAGGTGTACTGATGAGGTTTACAGAGCTTCGTCGTGATCAGTACGTGGGTATAGGTCGGCAAAACGTGATTATAGTGAGGCTTATTAGAATGGATCGTTACCATCAGGCAACCTATATACTTATTTGCTACGTGAGTAACATAGAAGAAAAGAGTTTCATCTCTTCATAAATTGTTCGAGGTAATCTTCGTTCTTTCAAAATTCAAGTTTTCTGTAATTACCAATTGATCTTAACTGTAGATAACTTCCTTAGCGATACTTTGTGAACAAAAAATCAAGAGTTTTGGTGGGTGATCGAATATACCTGCTGGGTTTCTATCAGTCAGGCATCACCATAAAGGTGGACATGTTATCGGGTAAAGTTACTGACACATACACATCGCTAACGACTCGGGTGCATTGTATTCTTGTCGCATTAGGGGGTACGGAGACCCGATAAGGTACTGGATCTGTGACTGGTGTACGGCATAATTCGTAAATAGTGTCTTCACAAATTTGTTCTAGGGGTGCAATATAATGGGTAATATTCTAAGGGTCTAGGGTTAAGAGTTATATTAAATGGCGGTGTGAGTTATGCGTTCGAATGTGACTTTGGGTCTAGTACTTCTTCGAGGACTTGGTAGAAAAGAACATGCAGGGGAAGAAATGTATGGCACATGCATTCCAATTTGCGGTATACAAGCACAGGTCAACATTTGTTTATTTTTGTCAGTAAAAATTCTTAGCAGCATCACGCACTAATCACCCACGGCCGAGTGCCAATTTGTCAGGCTGTATCCTGTTCATAATCGGTGCAGGTAGCAGGTTCGAGGCCGGGCTAAGCCGCTGATAAATGGCCGCCCATTGTCGGCTACCGGTCTTTACTATGCTCATTAGAACGTGGAAATGCCCGAAGTATGGACAGTTCCGTATATTTTTTAATCATGAAAAGTAATTTAATTAGCTTACTACTAATAATGTTCCCAGTTAGTTGCTGCACCCACAACAAATGTTATAACTAATTTAAGAACTTTGTTATATTTTCACAATTAGAATGATAGCAAGTTACTTGGTTGTTGCGGAGCCTATCACCTACAGTCACGTTCGTTTAGACCAAACGCCTAATCGTGAGATATATAATGATTTAACTTTTCTTTTTTACTAAAAGTTTTAATCTCATTGTGACTATGTTAGATATAATTGGCTTTAGCGTACTAATAATTTCAAACTTTGACGATTTAAAATCGACTAAAAACTTGTGCTTTTGTTTGACTCAGAGTCATGAACTTGTAATATAATTAATGATTGGCGACTACGATCGGTTGCCATAAATTAAAAAAAAAGTAAGTGAATTCTGTTTTGTTTTTGTATGTAATGCTTTCTTCCGCGACGAAGGCATTAAGAATATTAAGGGAAGTCTGAAAGAAACTCCTGTTGTTGAAAAATTGAGAGAAGAGGGACTTTCCTGGTATGATCATGTATTAAGAAGAGAGAATCATCATGTTAATAGTAAGGTTAACGGCTGAAGAAAATATGGATGGACTGAGTGAATGATGATATGTAAAAAAAGGAAGTGAGTGTCGAAATAGCCAGCGATAGAGGAGAGTGGAAGAGGAAGACATGTTAAATTGACCCATATAAATTTGGAAACAGGGCAAGAGAAAGAAGCTTTCTTCTGAGAAGCGGTAATTAAACCGTCAGAATATAATTAGGTAAACTGCACGTATAAGAAAAAAGAATACTATAATATTATATTATCCAAATGTAATAGTTTATTATTACGAGAAATAACTACATTGCTTTACAAAGAATAATGTTATCTGTCAGTGTTATATGAGTGTAATCATATTTGTAATAAAGTTCATAAAATCTCTTTAACTATCGAATTCATAAAATCTATTTTACTCGTTTCGAATAGAGTAATGAATTTTATACTTCTACCTCCAGTCCCAGAGTAATACTTTATACCAAAACAGAACTCCTACTAATCACCAAAGTCTTTTCTAAATACGGATAATGTAAAGTTTATATTATGTAAAATACTTTAATTTCAAATATTGAAAACTAAATCTTTGTTTTTTTTTCAGTCGCCCGGCTCACCGAACCCTAAGCGTATGAAAAATAAAAGAGTTTCGATCTTTTGTCCGTCGGTGTATTAAATGTTTTAAGTTACCGTACAGTTTATTGACACGGATAAGCAACACTTTTTAATACTCGTACTCTTGCTACATTAATATGTTATAGTCGGGCAGAGTCTAAAGAAATAACAACTCGTGCATTTATTGTTATAGTCGCACATAGTGTATAGAGAAATGTTTATTATTATTTTTCTTGGTCAATTAAAAACAAAATTTATTTAAAGCTGAAAAAATAATCATATTATTTTTATAATTAAGTTTAATTCACAATCTCACTACTGGTAAACTAGTACATTGCGGATTCATGTTATATACTGTATGGCATGACTTAGTATTGTGATAATTTCAATATCAAAAGGATTCAATGGTGGGAACTTAGACTTAGACTATTAATATACAACCATACAACCAGTTTATACCAAACTAGCTGACACTTCGTTGGGCATAATATTAATAATCCCCGAAGCGAGCACGAAAGCGAACTGAATTAAACCCGACGCCATCGCGCGCCGTCCGCTGATGATGATGATGATGATGATGATGACGATGATGATGATGATGACACTCAACAATAATGTGGCTTTCTATTGGTGAAAGAATTTTTAAAATCGATGATGATGCTGCTGATGATGATGATGATGATGATGATGACACTCCGCAATAATGTGGCTTTCTATTGGTGAAAGAATTTTTAAAATCGGTTCAGTAGATCCCGAGATTACCCCTTACAATTTACAAACACACAAACTTTACTTCTTTATAATATTAGTATAGATTACATTGGTTGCATTAAGGGACTTGATTACGATCACTACATGTTTTATTTTGTAATTTCTGTTGTGTCTCTCAGTGCTGGGCATTTAAAAATATTAATGTTTCTATGTATTATATCTGCGGACAATGTTGTTGATTACATAATAAGTACTTGTTTTATATCAACTCATTTTTGTAATAGAATTATGTAATTGTTTGTTGTTCTAAATAAATAAAATAAAATAAAATTATATTATGCTTTTGCTATGAATTTTTGTTATTTTGTATACAGGCTAACTCTTTCTGGTGTCACTCAAGGATTATTTGATCGTTTATTCATGTGACGTTTTTGAGTATCCATACGAATAGTAGCATAGTAAATAAAATCTAATAAGAAATTTAAAACTGAATTGTACTAATTCGTATTTTAATGATACTTATAACGTGACATAAATTATTTTGTGGCTATACACTTTGTGACTATACAATATGTGTGTATATTACATACATAAGTTTCAGCTTTATATTTGTTTTTGTTGTTGTGATTTTGAATTTTTCTGCGTGGAACGGAATTTAATTAAGAATTTGTTTTCTAATGACAACACTGAATTTGAGTGATACAAAAATCAAAAAAAATGTAAGCAGTAGAAAATTATTTCGCGCTCGATTTGTATTCGTATTCGAATTTCAAATTCACGTCTAATGATTCAAAAATACGTCTCCAGAGCGCTAGGATAAATTCGGTTGCTGTCGCTCGAACGCTACATAGCACACGTAGCGCCATCTGTTTTTCGTCAGCGATAAAACACAAAAATGTCGGACAGCAATGCCTGGGTCAATAGTTTGCACTCGCTTTTATACCCTCCGTAGGTATATTTTTTTCGTAACTTCTACACTTGGTATTTTATACAATCTTTTATAATAATTCTTACAATACTATGGATATTTTTGATTAAGCATTCAAATTGACATTAATACATGAATTTAAATTAAGCACTTTATCGATTATGCTTCATCGTCAAGGATTCTAAGGTACATTAATTTCATCTTAGTATATTTATATGTTTCTGGAGAGGTTACCGTTTTGATAATAAAGTTGTTCCTTATTCATATAGATACTATACATATTATTCTAAGTAATGTAAATATCCAACATTTCAATTCAATAATTCGTTGGGTTTTATCTTCACCCCTATTGTCAATCTATTGATTTAGATTAAAGTTTATTTATAGAATTAACGTTATAAAACTTAACATTATTAACTTCACTTTTATAAGATTGAACTTTTACACACACGCAATCATTTCGACGATGACTGTCATTATTTCCGTGTTGTTATAGGACGGCACACATGAGTGGCAGGGCTGTCAGAGTGACGGCTCAAGTGTCATTAGGGGTTGTTTACGCTACACATCCTGTAAATGCACTAATTATTAGATAAACAGCCAATTTTGTTGAGTGTAGGTGCTAACAGTTTATTAGTAAAAAGTAGTGATTGTTTCATAGTGGCAACAGTTTTATCTTCCTCGGGGCGGATGCTTTTTAAACATAAAAAGAAATGTATGGATCTGAAATGTTAAAGCTAAAAAAAAATTCTGTATTCATTTTTTGTGTTTTTATTTGGTGTTGCTACTCAAATAACTTACGACAAATAAACTTATTTATTTGAACAGTAAAATCTGGTAATTTTGATGAACTGATCAATGTAGCCATAAAATATCGGTAGAAATAAAACATACGTTTCTACCTAGTTTAAACAACTAAAACATTTCTATCAGAATCTGCACCAGGTCCTTGCAGCTATATTTTATTAAGGTTTCTATCTCTCTAATATGTTTCTATATCTCACCATGCAGATGTTGTGGGGTGGTCTCACTACTGTCATCACAATATTGTATTGTCATCAAACTTATGTGTATGATTGAAATCTATACCTACAACTAGGTTAGATATGTGATTTTAATTGAGTTTCCAGAATACGTACTTATGATCTTAATTTTAACGTTAAATTACTGTATTCAGCCGTAAGTAGAATGATTGATTTGATTTGTAGGCATGCAAAATTAATACAATAGATAATATCCTTTCCTATAACATCCTTCGTAATATAGTGGTTAGTACACTGATTTCAAGGCGCACACTCTAAGGTCCGGGTTTGAGTCTCGGTGGGAGCAGATGTTTATGTGATGAATGTGAGTGTTTGTGTCCTTGTCGTGGTTGTTAATATATATTTCTATGAAAAATATTTATATATGTATAGTATATGTATGTCTATCCGTTACCCCATAACACAAGCCTTACAGAGCTTACTTTAGGCTAGGCTAATTGGTGTGAGTGTTGCAAAATACTTTCTTCAAATTAAAATTATTAATAAAGTTATTATTATTATACAATTCTAATTCAATTATACATATATGTCATGACTATAGTCACTCTTATATAACTTAATAAAAAATACATATCACTATTATTATCATCCAATTCCATTAAGGTGAGATGGATCTGTGGAATCACTTGCTTCTTGCGTGAGCAAATAGTAAGTACACCAGAGTCATTTAAATAATATAAAAAAATGAAATGTCAAACTCGATATCTAGTAAGTGATTCCACAGATATATAGGTTATGGCGTAATTAAGTTTATTTGATACAATCTGTAAACTGCAAAACTGTTACAATTTGTATTATACAGTGGATAATTAGTTATCGAATCGCGTGCATTAATAGTGCATAAAACTCGAAGACTGACGATAGAGCTGAAGTAAGAAAGAAGCTTCACTTAAAAAACTTAATGTTTCAAGAATCATTTTAATTTAATTAAAGTACCTACATAGAAACATATAGCTCACTAACGAAATGTTGAAAAAAAATCTTGAGTTCTACGCACGTTGTAAACACTGAGAGCAGAAATAGCCAATACTTTGAAATTTTGTATCACATACCGTGTCAAATTACTTATCTGTGGGGAACAACGACGTATTGTAAGGTACTATCACAATTAGTAACAACATTTTAGAGTTTTCTTGTATATATAAATATACAAGTAAGTATAAGTATTAATTATTGATATTTTAAAAATAGTCATTTTATTCTATATTTCATTTAATACACGAGTAAATAATTAAATTATGATTATATTCGATACAAATGCTTAGAAAGTGATAAAATGTTTGTGAATATACTACAAATTTTAAAAAAATGTAGAAATCTTTCAATTTTATCGTTATTACTCCGGGTGAGCGATTCGTTAAACACATAGTTACTTATCCAAACTCAGTTTTTTTCCTCAAACAAGCCAATATACAGCTGCACTTAATTTGAGGATCAAATTGACTGTGAAATTAATCCTCAAATCCAATAACATTGGACGTCAGGACACCCTATCAATACGCCGACGTAACAAAGGTGTCCGTGATTCCGCTAAAAGTGCAAAAACGGTCTATTTCCTTAGATCGGGCAAAGGAACACAATGACATAATGCCATAATGCGCCGAACCGGAAATATGGCATGCAATGTATGAATGGAACGAGTGTATCGAAAAGTCACTTTTTGCGCCCACCTCGTAAATAGTGACTCCATTCATGCTTACTACTTTAAATGTCGCGTAAAATTATTATGCTGTTTTTTTCTAGCGTATTATAGTGTGTGCATTTATTTAGGATTACTTATTTGCTGCGTGGTAAATAAGTGTTATGTGTCTAACAATAATATCTTATTGTCCAAATGTAACACTACCAACTGAGATACTCGTCGAAGTAAGACTGACGACTCTCGGGAGTCATAAATTTTCATAGACATTCCTTTAACTGAATTTGAGCATTAGATTATTATCAATTCAAATAGTAAGGCTAGTATTATGCGATCTAGGGAGCGGATAGACTTACATATACTATACATATAAGTCTGCTTTGCTTTTTGTTGGATATTTTATTTCAATTAGAAACTCGCGTATCAGTTGAAGTTAAATGCATTGAGTATTGGTCAATCCTAATTAGTAAATTTTCAGTTACTATGTTTCTTCTTTTACCTACTATTGATGTTACATCGGCTGTCATACATTTTAATATTTTCGTAAAATTTTGTAATACATGCATCACATGACTCCTTAATGAAAGCATCAGATGTACATATTATACTGCGCAGGTTCATAGGCCCTGGAAGCAGTTATTCTGCAATATATAAGTTCACGCTATAATGACGAATCTGCTTGACTTACTGTACGAGTATCTTCTTCTATTTCTGCACATACTTCTGTAATATCTGTAACATTTGGGTCTGTAGGAAGTTGTTTTTCCTCACTCTCCACTACACGGCGCGCTCATATCTTGTTGTTCCCTGTTCGGCTCGTAAGGCTGGGTGACTCTATTCAGTCCAGGGGATTCCCTTAGGCGATACATCTTGAAGAAGACCAAATTCGCGCTCGACACTTTTCGGACTTCTAAGAACCTAGGAAACATAGACGATTCAAGGGAATCACCCTTAACCAATACACCCACACCATCGTTAAGCTACAGAAGACGCCAACAATTATTGCTAACATAGATTTTAATTAATACCTCTATACATTGAATTGAATGGGTGTATACTTCCGTGGTCGAACGTCTCTAAGATCGGTTGTATGATGTTCAAAGACCAAAACAACGCGGCAGCGGTCTAGATGCTGCTTAAATTCTATGTGTGTATTATAAGAGTGTTTATACGTGTGTGTGTGTGTATGTGTATGTATGTATATCTAACTTACTAAATCATATTATATAAATTCATAAATAATTGTATACATAATTAGATTAGGAGCTGCGCAACTCTATATGAGTACCTATAAGTTATTTTAAGACAATTGTTGTATTGTAAAGATCACTAAGTAATTAATCATTAAGTAAGTAAAAAGAGCATGGACCAAGAGTCCGTGGAGTTAACAATTAATAATAAAAAAAAAAAAAAAAAAAGATCGGTTGTGCTTCTTTACCATACTTTTCGAAAGACCAGTGTATTAGGCCTTTGCATTACCGCGTATAACAAACAGTTCCTCAGTGGCTCGTACAATTGGTCATATATCGCATAGTTCCATAATCGGAAACTGACGTGATAGACTAATAATATTCGTAAGCAAACCAATTATGTTGAATAATTACTGTGGTTGTTCTGATCAAACCCTTTTTGTGTCTTGGTTGAAACAAATTAGGAAGAAAATACTGAAGGATGCCATTACAAAGACCGTCACCATATCTGAACTCAATACCTAGTGCTAAATTTATTCGGACCCTGGACAATATATTTAGCATTGTGTCTGTCCTACTGTTTGGGGTAAAACTGGGAAAATCATTATACTAGACTTAGAACTATAGATGTTCCTTTGCTGCAACGCAATTTGAAGTTGTTTCTTCTAATTTTAACATAGATTGGATAGCCTTCCAAGCCTTAAAAATAATTAAAATTTATCAATGTCAACAATAAGAACATACCCAAACATACACCACACTCATTCATACAGATTATCTATCTGTTTCAAATAGAATATTATTTTTTGTTACGCTTTTACTGTGTTATCTTTATCTTACAAAAAACATTAAATATTTTGTCAACATACAATTACATAGTTTAATCCTTGGCTTTGAAGATACATTTTTAATAGTTTCGGAAGCAGAGATCCACTATATATACTTAATTTTATCTTACCATAGTAACTTGAATAACACATTTAAATGTTTTTAATGTTACGTTGTGTTTATGAAATAAAAATTGTTAAATTATAATTTAAAAACAATTATTAAAATTATATTTAGCTATTACGTATATTAATGATAACTTTTATTATATTATTATAAATAGGTGTAATCGGAATGATATAATAAGAACATAATTTTTATCTTTACCTACAGAGTTTCAGAGAGATGACCAGTAGCAAACTCAAAATGAATAGTCATACATCACACGTCATCATAATCATCAGCATCATCTATTACCAACACATCCTCACCGTCATTAGGAATATATCCATTTCTATTCTAGTTGACAGACGGTAAAAAAAAATGCATCGCAGACAGCGTGGCACCGCTCACACGCGTGCTTTTACGTCACTCAATGCTACGTTTACTTGTTCGCTAAGAAAAATAGAAGGCTGTTTTTACCTTTCTATTAGTAATTATTATTCAATTTCCAGCCCTGTATCAAAGTGCATAAGGACTGTTAGTCTTAAATCACTGCTAGTATTAATATTGTTTGAATTTATCTGTGTTAAAACAGAAATTACATTGAAAAATATGTCTTAAGAAGTTTAGATAAGGCGTAGTTTTGAATAATAATCAATGTAACGTAGCAATAGGTGTGACCGTATCCATTTAGCTGTCAAAAGCCAAGGAATGTCATTCATGGTAATGGATCTCTTTAGGAAGGAAGTTGCAGGTAAACTCGCAGAAAAAACAACATGAATGGTGCGCGAGCGCAGCTCTATAGGGGATGGTCTTGTGGCTTTTGGAGTTTTATTAGATTTAATTGCGTTTGATGTATAATAGATTTTAGAAAACGTGTTCGAACGGTGATTCTTAAAAAAAACATTAAGTGGAGTAAAAAAGGCACTAAAATATGTGTGCTATTTATAGTGAGTATACAAACTATTTATTGTATATTATTGATTTTTTTTACTGTAAATGATTAAATGTGTAATTTAAAATAATTTTATAAATAGGTCTCAAGATAAGAACACTTATAAAATGAAACCCAATTGTAATAGTTTAACTCTAAATCTATAAATAGACTTGAATTTATATAAGACATTTTAGAGCAATTAGCCAATTACTTATACGAATACTTTTTTTTTGTCAAACATCCTGTAGACAAAGATAAATTTGTACCCGTTTCAAATTCCATCTTTCTCATATTACAACAACACTCTCAAATAACATATCTCGCGACAGGTGTGATAGAGAAAGCATGTATCCACATATCCTTTCTCTATCGCACCTGTCGCGAGATACATATGCGGTCATTCTGTCTATTAATTAATATAAATTAATTAGTAATTAATTTGTACAAATTAGTGTCTTCTTCGTTTTCCTAATTCATTTAGTAATTGAATGAGATGTCGTGTTCTTCTTTTATTAGAGAATAGAAAGAGATAATGGTCACGTACTAACTTTAGTGAAGAATTAAACATTAAATGTTTGCTTCTCTGTTTGTCATTCTTGGTTCATTGCCATAAGAGGTTAGACATTTTTTCGCGTGGTATAAATTCCATGTCCTTCCCCGGGTGAATTCTTCATATAACATTAGAATCGCCTTGAATATTTTCATAGGATTTTCCATAGGGAAGAAATATTTGTGGTGATAATAACTGCTATAGCTTCTTTTCCGGGTACCAGTAATTTTTACCGGGTACCAGTAAATTCCACCCTAACATCAAAACAACGAAAACAACCTCTAAACACCCCAAAATCAGCTCTGATCAGTCATCAGTGAGTGGTAATCGAGCTTTATATATATAGGAGATAATCACAACGTTACGTTGAGAATTTGAAATTTATAAGTATCATTTTATGCCATTTAAGTAAATCCGTTTGTATATTATATTATTCTTCTGCCCTTCTTCTCCCAGACTAAGTAGTGTCTGTACAACAGATTTTTTTAGATTTTCACTCGCCACAGCTTTACTCGCACTTTTCTGTATTCTTCACGCAATTTATTTATACCATCTTAGTTTTTCCTCTTTCATTATTTTCATTCACATTCATACTCAAAACTTACCTAGTAATTTATAATAAGTAAGCATAAATTAATATTTTATGCTTTGTCATGATATGGACAATTGTATACCATTTTCACCTCTTTGTCACCGGCGCTACTTTCAAGCGTCCTCTTATACCTATATTCATTTCTATTTTTGACCATATTTGTCACGCCATTTATATAAAACAGATGAGTACTAAGAAGTGCATAATTTATGTTATTAACTACAGAGTTTGTTTCCCTACCCTACAGAGTTTGATCCCTAAAGATCTTCAACACGTATACATAGAACCGGATATCTTGTAAATGGATTTCAAGCAAAATTTTGAAACAGTGCACAAATTCACAAAATATTTTCCAAAATTTCCTTACAAATTATTGATCTGTAGCTAATGCTTGGGTGTTATAATGTATTTCGTACTTTATAGTAGAAATGAGCAGGTGTAGCAACCATAAGTTTGCATTCGTTTGCAAACATATCGACAGGGCAAATTTTTGTATGAAGTCTTAGTACATGTAATGTAATTATCCTATTCTGTCTTATTGAACCGACATGACTTCTATAGATTATTATACGTCAAATATAGAAAACTATAGAAAACTTATGATAGACCCACTGACATCTGACGTTGCCCCATACACAAAAAGACGTCCGTTAAAAAATTAAATTATCAGTGATACAGGTACAAATTATACATCGAAACATTAAAATAATATATTGTCAAAACCCCCGCCGCATCAATAAAATCATAAGTCATCGGTGCATTTGAGGTAATCTTTCTTGGCTACCGGTTATATAAGCTACACTTTTTTTATAAACACAGATTAAGGGAACGCAGTCTTGTTATTATTGTAAATTCAGAAATAAGCTCTATCTCCATGACAATAGAGTTGCATATGTAAGTTTGTTTTTAACTTCGAAAGATACCAACAAATGGAGTTATTAATGTAAGATTTATTGTTAACCTTGAGTCTGTTAAATCATGCGTCTGATCTTTTGTTATGTCGCCGGATGTTGCCAGTATTATTTTGTTAATTGGACTTTATCAGGGGAATATATTAGGTCTTACATTAGTAGATTTGTAAGAGTGTTGAATATAACATTATATTTACGCCGTAATAGCCTAAATAATAACCCTAATCGACACTGACCTAGTACAGTGAGTATGATCTTGTCAGCCAAACTAGTTAATGTATATATAATTAAGGTTTATTTCTTTGTCAAAAAAAGGATGACTCATTTAGATTTTAAGAAGTACTAATAATATATAACTTGTTTGTTTAATTTGAATTTAATAATAACCGCAATAAAATGCGCGTGTGGTCTTCCTGTTTAGGAGCAGCTAGGAACAGCTTAATCACCTAAATTTACATTACCAACAAATCGATATCGGTGTGTTTCCCATCGATATTACGAACACAGCCCTATTGTGTACGCACATCACTAGGAGTCTTTGGTTGTTGACGACAAAACTGTACGTTTGCTCGGGCGCATAATAAAGTAAAACATCGGAAATAATACGAAAGTTATTAATATCATTTATCAAACAAGTAGTGTGCTTAATTTATCCTTGCTAACATACAGTCTAGGTAAATCCGTTTTGTATTGTCTTATTTTCTTTTGGACAAACAAGATTCCATCGATTCGAAATACTTTGATGTTTTTCGATACTCTATGTTAAGAATTCATCGTTATTGCAACCATTAAATAAAACATTGTATACAAAATAACAGCCTGTCAGTTTTCGAAGCTAAATATTTGAATTAAAAACACTAAGCAATTGTCTAGTAACAAACATTGCATATACAAATAGAATCGACAAATATATAATTTGATAATAATAGGTACATTAAAAAATACTTCTGATACACTTCTTAGTAAAGTTTGAATTTGGATACCTGTCAGATGTGGTTTGAAACTACTTACAACCCCTAAAGTGTAGGTTACTAGATTTCTGTATATTATTTGTTATGACTTTAATGTTGCACAATGCACTTAATGTTTGCACAATCTTTGAAGTCTTTTTTGACAGATATCATTCCTATAGTTTATCTGTCAAATATAAACTGAAACTTTAACTTTAGGTACACTTACTTAAAATTAAATCGGAATACTTATATTCCGATTTTCGTACTTGTCAGTCAAGTCACAAGCAAGCCGAGCCAGTAAACTCAAGGCTTGGAAAGGAAAGATTAGGCCGCGCCAAAGTTATAAATTAAAATTTATCTATGATATGTATAAAAATACTTTATTCAGTAAAAATAATGAAAATGTTATTAACCGTAAAAACTTACTTAAGTAAATTAACTGTATTTTCTTAAATGTTAACTAAATGTATAAATATGAAAAAAAGGTTACAGAATATACGATTCGGGTGGGTTAATAATAAATGATATTATGCTTCGTTTCAATGATATTAACGGGAAAGATTAAAAAATCAGGTAATAATAGATAATTACTCTGCAAATTCTTTCATATTTATATA
Source organism: Scirpophaga incertulas (assembly GCA_036419045.1). Lineage (NCBI taxonomy): Eukaryota > Metazoa > Arthropoda > Insecta > Lepidoptera > Crambidae > Scirpophaga > Scirpophaga incertulas. The sequence continues at coordinate 14,851,305 of CM071628.1, read as the reverse complement.
ATAAAAATATTGCTAGTGGCCGGTGCTAAAGAAACTAAACTATGGTTTAAATGAATACTGCACGGCGAGTAATAGTCGTCTCGACTTTGGCATTCCAGAGTACAGTCGCTGTCAGAAAATAATTATTATTTTGCTGTCTACTTACCGTCAACCATTTCGTATATTCACAATACTCGTATTTATTTATTGATAATTCGTAAGATGGTTTTTTATTCATGTTTACATCATTTAGGTTACATTACTGTTTTGATTTAAGTAAAACAAAAACACAAGACATTTAATAAATAAAATTTTAAAAACAGGCAGAGGGTGACGACCAGTCCTCAAGACTCATCACATTTTTCTAGCGGTATAGAGACAGTCATCACAAGACTGATATTCTGGAGGAGCTTAATCGGCGAGCCAGGACAAACAAAACGGGAAAATATTACTTTAATCACAGATAATATGAATTCGAAATAGAAAATGTATGTTATGTAATAGATAATAGATGTATGGATGATCTATTAACATAACAGTCCACGGCACACAGAACTTCACATTTATGTGTTTGTCGACCGCTCAAGGTACCGGAACAAAATCATCAATGTGAATAATAGTTAGAGTTTTACCTATTGTAAAAGCATACAAGTGACTGTAAAATATGTATTTTCGATTTATTAAATTTATAAAAATAGTTCCAGAAATAACTTTTATTTTTCTTGTCAAAATTTCAAAATGTTAAGAATACAGTATTTTTAACATTTTACTATAGAAGACCTATATCCATAATGTGCGATGTTTCAAAAGTTAGTCCTCTTTGCTTGTACATAATTATATTTTCACAGACATTATGAGGAAATGAAAATTCAACGACAAGCGGCCACCAGAGAGTGGAGCTACTCGAGAAAAAATAGAAAACAAAAAAATCAATTTTTTTTTTCAATTACAAAATAAAAATAAAATTCTTAAGTAGCATGGCTATCCACCAAAACCCTTAAAATACCTGAATACAGATAGTTTTACACAAAAATTTATCAATATATTTTTTGACGTGAAACGTCTGAAATCTCGCAGAAACGTACGGGTACCAGGTTTAAAAAGTGGATCGTAACGAAAAGGTCTATATCATCGTACCTTAATAATTAAAAAACTATTAGTCTTAGAAACAGGAATGTGTGTGAATATTTCACTTATACTCGTATAGTCAGCTCGCTGTTGTGACATTGAGTTGTTTATTAAAATACTTAAAATGCCGTCAATATTGTTTTTTTTCATATATATATATATATATATATATATATATATATAATATATATATATTATATATATATATATATATATATATATATTTTACCTATGTTCTTTTCTGAATGATTTGAGTTTTGTTTTGACATAATTGTCGTTGTAAATGCTTATTTAATGTATTTTGCTATAACAATTAACTGCGTTACCCGCGGATGTTAATATGACAAACTTTATTATTAGCTGTATTATGTATGTTTTTAGTTAAATATTTAAAACAAATGTATTTATTCTGTAAAGTTTACTAGATGAAAAAACAAATATAGTTTTTGTCACCAAAAGAACTGTGATTTTAACATGTAATACGAAAGTATGTAGGAAGATCCTTATTATAGTTAATTGGTAAATATTACTAAAGCTTGACTGTACCCGTAGTTTATGACTAATATGGCTAACAATCTGTCCGTCCGTCCGTCGAGTCTCGTCATTAAATCGAATGAACATAAATAACGTTGATTTTATTCATGTATTTATTTATTTATATGTTACAATTATTTATTGGCCCGTGCACGTAGTTCTTATTTTTATAACGGCCTCTAAACTTGGACTCTTGTACCAGTCCAAATAAAATTATATGTCTAGTGAAATGTTTGAAGCAAATAGTCAGTAGAATATTTGGTGCATATGTTTTATTTGATTATTCTTTATTGCATAATAAAGAGTGCAGGGAGGAGGAATGACCGGAGGGTGTACCAAGGTCATTTCATCAAGGCATCTCCGCAAAGTAGTGTGATTGGTTTACTGTTTTCTGGTGTGAAGGGTAGAATGTAATAGAAAATTATTAAGGACTCATTTTATGGCCAAAAATCTTATGCTAAAAATAAGCAACGTATATTGTGGTTGTCGTGAGGCTTATTTGTCGCGAATCTCACGTGTGACACATCTGCTATAGGCAACTGTCATCACTTACCATCAGATAGATAGCCTCCTTTTTTATCAATAATACCTAAAAATACAACATCATCCGTCATCTAAGTTCTATGTCGAATACTTGAGTGTGTGTTTCATATCGTCTCGTGGTTTAATGGTTTAGTTCACTGGGTTAATCGGGAAGTCCGAGGTTTGATATCCTATGGAGGCATATATTTCTTTCCTCGGTTCTCGAGTGCCTTGTTACCATAGTATTACCTAAGAAAATCACTGTAATAACATTTTTAATTATTATGCATTGTTATGTTCCGATAATTAAAGATGAGATGGTCGTTCATTATGTAATACCACCAAGCCCTTGATTACATAACTTTGTTGTTACAGATCTGATTGAAATTGAAAAGTAAAGCAGGTATATTGCTGCTTTATTAAGATTCAAATTTTTCCTCTAGAGAAGAGAGGCTGAGAATTCTCATGAACACTCTATCAAGTGCCACGGTGATAATGTCGGAGTCCAGACGGATCGAGGCGGCGGAATAAACTGGCTTGGAGGAAATGAAGATTTAATGTGACAATCATCTTCATAAAACAGCAATGTTTGATTGTATGTTTGTTTTTTCTCAATTATTACCATTGTTTTAGTAGATATTTATGTGTATTTTGCAGGAAATAATAAACCTTCTATCTATCTATCTATCAATGTATTTGCTCTATCTGTCAGTCACAACAAAACTCTATAGCAACAGAGTTACATAATCAACGTACAGGTAGTGTTTGTTTCCTTACCGTCTTCCTTCGGTCTTATCGCCACTTACCGTCAGGTTAAATATAAATAAAGGCTATTAATTTTCCTATATAAATCATCAGTTTTGACAGAAAAAACCTGAATAGAAGCTAAAATTTACATTTCGTTGTCTCCTGTTTATTCCTTCTAGACTGAACTGATTTGAATACTTTGTTCAAATCAAGTTCTAGCTGTACGCTTACTCTACGTATCCTACGCTTTAATTTTTTTTAATTATCATGTGCTATTTATGCATAGATCTTTAGACACTCCGAAACATGAGGCTATTTTTGTTTGCTTTTGCAACATTTACCTTCACATTTCTTTCACCAAATATTTTATTTAAAAAAGGCAAAATAAGCTAGAAGCCAGCTTAATTTTCCAGGATAACAGAAAAATATCAGGATAACAGAAACAGCGAAAATATCCCCTTACTAAGAGTATATTGTTAATGAAATAATAATTTCATTAACTACTAGAACTGTTAAATATAATTATAAATATATCGATGTAAATACTAAACAATTGTACCTTCGGAAGTCTTCTATGTTTACGATACGAAGATTTATCACGGTTGGATTTCGCACCAAGGACATTTGGTTTCATGTGGGCTCATTATAACCACTAGGCCAAGAATCTTGAGTCATTAAAAATTTACTGAGGGTTAATAATTTGGACCGTACAAGTAATAAAATTCAACATAATTTCGGACATTGAAATATTGTGTAAATTTTATGACTATTATGTGTTTTTTCATGCTCTGTGATTCACGAGACCTTGAACTGACTTGAAGTTCAAGTTATTTTTTTACTATCTAATAAAATAGACTTTATATTAACTAACTATCGTTCATAACTATTTTTTTGTATACCATGATGGTGGCAAACAGGCCTACGGCCCGCGTGATGGAAAGCGGTTACAATAGCCTATCGACACTTGCAACACCAGGGGTGTAACTCGCGCGTTGCCGATCCTTTGAAAACCTATTTAAAAACCCTATACTATAGTCCTCCGAAAAAACCTCTTTCCACAAACAAAGTGTACGCGGGAGGAATTTTCTGTGGAACTGCACTGTACAAGACTATTTAGGTTTCAGTGTTTTTTTTTATTGCCGTACGTGACAGACGAGCACCTGATGTTAAGCGTTAACCACTCATGGACTTGATAAGAATACTCTCTTTAAGCCTCGTTTGAAGAGGGACATGTCATAGCGCAGAGGAAACACCGCCCAGGAAGATCATTCCACAGCTTATATGTCCGTGGAAGAAATGATCGCTGGAAACGTACCAGACGGTAACGGATCCAGGTAGAAAGGGTGAAGTCTATTGCGGCGTCGAGTGGTACGGTGATAGAATGGTGCGTGTGTGAACACGAACTCGCTGTCGATGGCGAGCGGTGGGATGATAGAAAGTGGCCGCGGGCATCATATTGCACAACTCCTCGAATATAACCCCTATTTAGTTTACGTTTATATAACCTTCATAACTTATATCTTTTCTAATAAATAAGAAAATAAAAAAGAACTTAGTTTGGCATGAGTGTCACAAGAATACTGTTCTAGATCTTGAAGACGAAGAATACACTTAGGAGAGTGTGCGAATTAATTTTAATAACTTGTTCATTCAGTATCCTTCTATCACTAGGGATGCCACATACACGCGCAGACTGTCTTAACACCTCTGTGTATTTGAGCAGATTTCAGCTGAAAGACAATCGCTAGATATGAGATTTCCGGGATTTTCAGATCGATATGTCCTGAGTTGGTAATATGAGCATTCCTGCGATCTTCACGAAACAGTCAGTTTATCTTGTAGGCGTACTGACCGAGTTGGACTAAATCTATAACTTTTTGCGATTTTTCATATTTAAGTACTTACTAGCTTTATATTATTACTTTTAATATTACTAACCATGTTGGTCTAGTTATAGCCGATATTATATTGTGAGTTATTCGTTTATTTGTCGAGCTCATGCTTAATGCAAATTTATTATGTACATATGTATATGGTTTTTTCATGGATGCCAATCTTGAGCAAATTGAAATGGGATCACAAGAGAAGCATCAGCTTTTAAATTAGTTCTTGAGAACGTGGACAATGCACTCCCTCCACCATAGATAAGCTCACCCTTGGCTATTAACCTTGTGATCAATGCAGCGCTACCCTAACACTTACAGTTGTAAATGATACTCGTAGGGACATAATTAATAAGAAACAAAAGGTTGGCAAATTATGCTGCCACCTACATGGGCTAAAAATCCTCGTTGGAGCATCGTTCGCTTATCACCTGTGCCAGGAGTATAAGTCTCCTTTGGAAGTAGCTTCGGATGCTCCTCTGCGGTCTTAAATGACAGTTTGCATAAACAAAGATACATCGAAATCACTGTCAAGTTACTGACATACTAAGGTATTGCTTTGTGGCATAAGTTATTTGAATAGCCTGAATTAAGAATTTTAAAGTTAGTGTTTGCGAAAACTGGGCATGTATATAACATCACAGACATGCCTGCAATACGGATGCGGGTTCAGTCAAATCGTAGTGGATGGAAATATAATCAAAGGCAAATCCTAGCGTACCTAACCTCTACCAAATCAGTGTACAATCAAACGCGTCGTCGGCAGTACTCATTTACATGTTATAAAAAGTAGCATTAAAGCGAGCTCATGATTAATGGTGACTCGTGTCCCGTCGTTAAACGGCGTTATTTATCGCGTTTTAAAATGTTTTAATGCGGTCGTGTGCTTTATCGCACTGGCGTTTTATTGCGCGGCCTAGTGTCAGGTGATGCGTGGTTACTAGCCATTGAAGAAGGGGACAGACATTTGTGCCACACACACTTCATGATGCAATATTATAACAATTATAATTTTAACGGCTATGCGGCGATGGATTAAAATTTAAGAGAAGAATTAAAAGGAGGAGTTCCTTTATTTCCTTGGACATCGTAAAAGTTTACTAAGGAATATACCACAATTGTACCTCTGCTAAGGTCCGGATAATAGCAACAGTCGCGCCTTTAACAGGACAACTTTAACATGTCCAGGTGTGGGGAGTTTACTCTTATACTTAACACTTTTTTCTCACTCACAATTTTTCTTTGTCTTTAGTGAACTTCCCCCATTTAGGCAGAACAAATATTTATAGTACTTCAGTGTTTTCGTTCATCACGCCCCCTGTTTGTGGTACTGTTGGTTTCATTTTTCTTTGTTTTCTAGCCTTCACATTTTGGGCGGTTGTCTACCTCTCTCTTCAAGTCATAGCACATTCCAGGCATTAACTCATCCTGGCACGTATTTTACAATTGCAGAAAGTTTGCTTCCGTCACCACGATACTGCAGTAATGTACCAGATTCACCTTAACGCCTTAGGTAATGAAATTCATTTGTGCATCGTTGTATAACTTATATTCCCACGTAACTTGGAACTTCTTATTTTCTCCCCGACTGTTAGTGTCCAACCAAAATAATCCAAACAACCTTCCAATTTAATGGCCAGTTTGACCCAAGTGAACTTGAGTCCCATAACGTTCGAGAAGAAGGAAGAAAAAAGAAGAGAAGGTCCAACGTATCTCATTTTATCTGCCTTGCAAGATTTGTGCAGATTGAGTCCTCAAATATTTTGATTACTTCGAAGTTCCTCCTTGGTATTACCCGCTTTGAATTGGTCAGTGTTTAAATTATCGATATTTTAACAGCCGATATTATTCCCAACAGACATTGTTTGGGATGTCTAAAGAGTTACATAATCAGAGTACCACTTTTTACCATGTTGGTGGCAAATTGACTAACGGAATGCCTGATGGTAAGCAGTTACTGTAGCCTATGGACTCTTGCAACACTCACAAACGCGTTGCCGACCTTCTTAAAACCTATTTACTCCTTTCTTGAAGAAGGGAGTAAATACTAATACCCTACGCCAGTAGCGTAACTTAATGATAACGATACGAATCTTAATTATATTTTAAACTACCTTCTAAACCCTCGCTCAAAGATCAATGCTCTTCTGAAAGCAGGTAGGTCATCTGTCAGTACAGCGAGACGTTTACGCCTTTATAACGGCTATAAATGGCATTACCATTACTGCAGCTTATGGCGAGTTATTAATTTTAATAAAAATGGCCGTAATATCTCGAGTGGCCGCAGATTGGTGATTATTGGTCGAATTAATGACCTTCGGATTGGACGAAGGTGTTTTATAATTAAGGCGAGTAAAATATTACTGTTGTAAGTGATTTGCAAGGGGTTGAGAATGCTGTGGAATGAAATCGTAACAATTAGCTGGTGTTAAGGCTGATATTTGTTATCATAATTAAAACTGGGCATTGATGTAGAATGTCATATGTGATGATACCGCAATAATAGGAATGACTTTCTTATTCTTCTTTCTTTTCATTACTCAATATAATCCCGTCGCAAATTGACCAATAATTAAACATCCAAAAATAAAATAAATTTAATATAAAATATTTAATTCATTATTTAATTTTGCTTTTTTACAGATACAACACACTGAGACGCGCATGATTTATTTATTTTGATTTTATAATCCTAACATAAAATCTTTAAAATATAGTAATAAAATAAATAAAACTAAGAACATGGAGTAAGTATTAGCACCTACATATTTTATGTAATCAAAATTTAGGTCACGTTTTAAAGAACAAACCGTGAAATCTTCAACTAATTATTTAATTAAGGATTTGGTTTTAAGTTACGGTTGTTAACTTATACCGTATCTCATGATAATGTATTTTTTTTAAACTGACATGTATTTCCCTAACACTTTAATATTTAATTTTCTTTTTCCCGTATCCATTTATCTAACGCCCCTTCAACGAACGTAGGAGGAACTTCGAATGACACATATCAAAACATTTGAGGATTCAAGAGACAGATAAAATGAGACACGTTGTAAAACGAGACCCTTGTAACACAGATAAAATGAGACACGTTGGAGTTGAGGATGAAACCTTATCTTCTCGAACATGATGGGACTTAAGTTGACTTGGGTCAAACTGGACTATAAAGCATCACAACTCTGAACAGGGCGTGGCCATCACCAACTCTGAACATGGTGACGCAACCTGCATAATCTAGCGAAAACTCCCAAAGTTTATGTGTCGCGATCAATAAATTAAGGCCTAATTTCCTTAACTTAGAGTAGGTTTGAGCTCCTATTACGTGGCAGTGGAATGGGGATCCACAGCCACGATAGGCTGTTACATCTCCCCGAACTGCGGCCTCGCCGGATTCGAGGCATTTCTGTACGGGGTAGCTAACTGCGCGAGAGTGGGGCGACACCGGGACGACGTATGAGGGGAGACACTCCTGCCGTCCAGCGTGTTCGTTCCCTGTCGGGGTCCGCCAGTCCGATCAGGGGGGGTGGCGTTGGCGGTGTCGTTAGACATCGTCAACGCCTTCGGCACCCTCCCTGGCAGGCCATTAGGGAGGCGCTCGTATACCACGAGCTGCCTCCCTACCTGCGGGCCGTGGTCGGGACTATCTGCGCGACAGGACGATCAGCGTGATGGGACGGGACGGGATGGAAACGTCGAGGAGGTCGAATGCGGCGTTCCGCAGGGGTCGGTGTTGGGACCCCTGCTATGGAACCTCTCATACGACGCGGTCCTTCGCACCAGCCTTCCTGACGGCGTGAGTGTCGTCTGCTACGCTGACGACACTCTCGTCGTTACGACTGGGGCCGACTTCGGGCCGGTGCTTACGCTTGCCGAGCTTGGGGTGGCATGTGTCGTGCGGGCGATCCGCCGGCTGGGTTAGAAATAGCGCCTCACAAAACCGAGGCGCTATGGTTCCACGGCCTTCCGAGGCGCCGGGAACCACCCAGCTGCCGGATCCGGTGGGGTGACGCGGTGGTCCCGGTGGGGCCGTACATCAAGTACCTGGGCCTCACCCTGGACCGCCGCTGGAGCTTCGAGGAGCATTTCGTGCGGTTGGTCCCCCGAGCCAAAAGGGTGGCGGGCGCATTGCATCGCCTGCTGCCAATCTCGGTGGACCGAGGGATGGAGTTCGCCGCCTGTACGAGGGCGTCGTGCGATCCGTGGCCATGTATGGGGCTCCCGTGTGGTCGCAAGACTGCGCGAGGTCCCCCCGCTGCAGAGCTCTGCTACGGAGCCTGCAGCGGATAATGGCCATACGGATCGTGCGAGGCTACCGTACAATCTCGTACGAGGCGGCGACCGATTCTGGGACGCTCCCCCCCATTCGACATCCTGGCCGACATGTACGCGGCGACATATGCGTCGCGGCGTGTCGGCCGGGAGGCGATGGGGGGAGCGCCCTGGAACCCGCGCACGAAGTGCCTAAGCGGGAGTGGCACCGACGGATTGTGGCGGCCTGGCGTGCGCAGCTCGAATTACGGATCTGCGCGCGCCAGCGGGCCGTCGGTGCCGTACTCCCGCACCTCGAAGCTTGGCTCCAACGGAAGGAGGAGGTCACCTACCGATTGACTCAGATACTCACCGGGCACGGCTGCTTCGGTGAGTATCTGTGTCGAATAGGACGGGAGGGATCGACACATTGTCACCACTGCGCATCCGACCTCGACTCGGCCAGCATACGCTGGCGGAGTGCCCCGCGTGGGCTCCGAGCGCCGAGTCTTGGTCGCAGAGATCGGCGAGATCTGTCTCCGCCAGCATTGATTGCGGCAATGCTGGCGGACGAGGGAGGTTGGAGGGCTGTGGCCTCCTTCTGTGAGGCAGTGATGCTCCAGAAGGAGGCCGCCGAGCGGGGTCGGGAGATGGCCGATCCCGCTCGAAGAAGGCGGCGCCGGGCTCGGTAGCACAGCTGCGGCGCCGCCGCGGGTCGCCGGCGGGCGCGAGTAAGTCGCGACTGCTACGGCGACCCGGGATGGACCACGCCCCTTCCGTGGCCGGGGGGCGTCGTCGGTGGAGGAGACCGGGGGAGGTAGTAAGCCTCCCCGAGGAGGGCTCCCCTGTGTCGACGGGGGAGCGGAGGCTGGGGGTTCCCGGAAGGAGCTTTCTGTTCCGGGGGCTCCCTACATGCCTGAGGAAGGCCATCCCTGAGGTTTTTAGTGGGTAGGCCTCCCCCTTCTGGGGAGGAGAGCCCCACATAACCGGCTCGCCACAGCCGGGGTATGCAATTTAATGCATTTTCCTCAGGAAACAAAAAAAAAAAAAAAAAAAGGACTGGCGGGACTGGACCTCCGCTTTTAAACCGGGGGTCGGTCAGCACCTGCGTGCGGTGGCTGGGGAGTCGATCGTCGACCTGTCATGGGCGACTCCTCTGCGCACCGCATGGTGTCAGGTTGGAGGGTGTGGCGGAGGTGGTTACACTCTCCGACCACCGGCACATCGTGTTCGACGTGTCGGTGGCCCACCGCCGCCCTTCCTGCACACTCCAGGAGGACAGCTGTCCGCGACGTTGGTCCATCAAGCGGCTGGACCGGGATGCGGCCCTAGCCGCTGCCCACGTCGCGGACTGGGCGGAGGAGGCACGGATTTCGCCGGACCTAGATGTGCATGCGCGGGCCGCCTGGCTCCGGGACACGATGACGTCGATCTGCGACATCTCCATGCCCCGTGTCAGGCCGCTCCGGCGGCGCTCTGCATACTGGTGGAATGAGGAGATCGCGCGGCTATGGGTCGTTGTAGTAGCCGCGCGCCGCCAGTACCTCAGAGCCCGTCGAAGACGGCAAGCCTCAGTCGACGAAGTCCTGAGCGCCAGAAGCGCGTATGGAGCCGTGGCCAAGGCGCTCGGCGTCGCCATCGCCGACGCCAAGGCGCGGTCCTGGCGCGAGCTGCTGGGGGGACTGGAGAGGGACCCATGGGGGCGCCCGTACCGGATGGTACTGGGCAAGCTCCGACCGTGGGTCCCTCCGCTGACGGAGACCCTGGACCCTCTCGTCGTGGGAAGAGCGGTGGATACGCTCTTCCCGAGGGTCCGAGACAATCCCTCCGCCGCCCCGTCACGCGGCCCTTGGTCGGACGACCTCCGGGTGACGGAGAGCGAGCTCGCCGTGGCCGTTTCGCGGCTCTCTGCGCGCAACACTGCCCCGGGACCGGATGAGGTCCCGGGAAAGATGCTAGCGCTGGCGCTCAGGGCGTTCGGGACCACGGTGAGGCAGCTGTCTCCGGTGACAGCTGCCTCACCGTGAGACAGCTCTTCACGAGCTGTCTCCGCGGGCTGGTGCTCCTCAAGAAGGAGGGAAGGATCGGCGACGTTCCGTCTTCGTTCCGTTCAATCTGCTTGTTGAACGAGGCGGGGAAACCCTTCGAGAGGGTTATCTCCTATACTTGTCGGACTGCCAATTTGGATTCCGGCGAGGGCAATCAATGTTCGTTCGGGGGGTGGCGATGGCGGTGTCGTTAGATATCGTCAACGCCTTCGGCACCCTCCCCTGGCAGGCAATTAGGGAGGCGCTCGTATACCACGAGCTGCCTCCCTACCTGCGGGCCGTGGTCGGGGACTATCTGCGCGACAGGACAATCGGCGTGATGGGACGGGACGGGATAGAAACGTCGAGAAGGGTAGAATGCGGCATTCCGCAGGGGTCGGTGTTGGGACCCCTGCTATGGAACCTCGCATACGACGCAGTCCTTCGCACCAGCCTTCCTCGCGGCGCGGCGTGACTGCTACGCTGACGACACTCTCGTCGTGACGACGGGGGCCGACTTCGGGCCAGTGCTCAGGCTTGCCGAGCTTGGGGTGGCATGTGTCGTGCGGGCTCCGCCGGCTGGGTTTAGAAATAGCGTCTCACAAAACCGAGGCGTTATGGTTCCACGGCCTTCCGAAGCGCCGGGAACCACCCAGCTGCCGGATCCGGGTAGGTGACGCGTCCGGGACCACCGCGTCACCCACCCGGATCCGGATTCCGTATATCAAGTACCTGGGCCTCAATCTGGACCGCCGCTGGAGCTTCGAGGAGCATTTCGTGCGGTTGGTCCGCCGAGCCAAAAGGGTGGCGGGCGCATTGCATCGCCTGCTGCCTAATCTCGGGGGACCGAGGGATGGAGTTCGCCGCCTGTACGAGGGCGTCGTGCGATCCGTGGCCATGTATGGGGCTCCCGTGTGGTCGCAAGACTGCGCGAGGTCTCCCCGCTGCAGAGCTCTGCTACGGAGCCTGCCGCGGATAATATATACGGATCGTACGAGGCTACCGTACCATCTCGTACGAGGCGACGACGGACTGGGACGCTCCCCCCCATTCGACATCCTGGCCGACATGTACGCGGCGACGTATGCGTCGCGGCGTGTCGACGTGCTCCCGCACCTCGAAGCTTGGCTCCACGGGAAGGAGGAGGTTACCTACCGATTGACTCAGATACTCACCGGGCACGGCTGCTTCGATGAGTATCTGTGTCGAATAGGACGGGAGGGATCGACATATTGCCACTACTGCGCATCCGACCTCGACTCGGCCCACGCTGGCGGATTGCCCCGCGTGTGCCTCCGAGCGCCGAGTCTTGGTCGCAGAGATCGGGTGAGATCTGTCTCCGCCGACATTGCTTGCGGCAATGTTGGCGGACGAGGAAGGTTGGAGGGCTATGGCCTTCTTCTGCGAAGCAGTGATGCTCCAGAAGGAGGCCGCCAAGCGGGGTTGGGAGATGGCCGATCCCGCTCGAAGGAGGCGCTGCCGGACTCGGTAGCGCAGCTGCGGCGCCGCCGCGGGCGTGAGGAAATCGCGCCCGCGGATATGGCGACCCGGGAGGGACCCGGGATGGAGGGTATGCAACTTAATGCATTTTCCTAAGGGGGAACAAAAAATAAAGGTTTGAGCTCCACTACAGGGACATATTTGATCTGTGATGATGATTTGTATTCATTGCACAATATCAAAAAGAAACGATAAAATGTAAACAAAAATATTCATGTCGAAACGTAGATCCATCTCGATTGTGTTCCGTTTGATTTGTGATCCAAGTCAGTTGGAACCTCATCTTCCCAATCAGTCGGTTTTATGAGATGTCTTTATTGCGTTGTCCTAATCCATTTTTACTACTCAGCTTTGTTTTTTGTCCGAATAAATACTTTATTGACTTAAGCTTAACAGTCACTATAAAGTTGGTATCAAAATATTTGATCGTACGCATGGTGAGACGTTGCTTAAATCTCGCTTTATTCGATTCTTTTGTATTGCTAACTAAATCGTATTAATAGGAAAAATAAACAAAAAAGAAATAAATCAAAGAAGAACCTATAAGAAAGAAGAACCCGTAAAAGTTGTAGGGATTGAAAATATGTAATTTGCAATATAATTTTATTTTAATACTAGCTGGTGCTCGCGACTTCATCTGCGCAGGACATTTATCGTCATATTTTGAAAAATTTATAAAAAATCTTCGTCATAAATTATAATCTATTTTGATGTATAAGTAATTTTATTGTAAAGTTTAATATCCATTCAGTAGTTTCTATGTGAATGAGTAACAAACATCCATACTTACAAGCTTTCGCGTTTTAACTTTAGTAGGGATACAGAAATTGACTTGATGTTAAAATCAAATCAAAATCGAAAATGTATTTCTCAAATAAGATTGCGATGCTATTCCACGCCTATAGTTTACAAGTCTACGACCAAGAAAACGCAAGGGCTATTTTCATTCTCCCTGTATTTTTACAGAGTCGTCAATTAGAAGCTGGCTTCAGATAAATAGTTGGAAGACAATTTGCTTTACATGTTGATATAGTTATCAATGACATGAAAATAATAGTTTCATTAGGTTATTTACTATAGTAAATAACATAATGAAAATATAGTCTTTATAGATATAATGTGAATTTGTTTAAATTTGTATATATTTATTTAAATGGCAACATAACTATTGAGTTATTAAAATTAAATTCAAGCATTGTTATCAATTAAATTGACGACCTCCATAGTCGAGTGGATGTACACCGGTTTCAAGGTGTCGCCATCTCTGAGGTCCAGGGTTCGAATCCCAGTGAGGCAGATGTTTGTGTGATGAATGCCAGCATTTGTACCTTAGTCATGGTTGTTGTTGATATTTCAATAAAAATTATTTATATATGTATAATATATGTATGTCTATCCGTTACCCTAGATCCCATAGCACAAGTCTTACAGAGCTAAGTTTGGGCTAGGCTAATTGGTGTAAGTATAACAACTATTTATTTATTTATTTAAATAATTCTTAACAGTACGAGTATAATACTACTATCCGTCTGTTACTCGCTACCTCAAAAGCAATGGGTGTTTGTTTTTAAATCTGATTCACTGTGGATAATAAAAAAGGAGAACTCCCTATGAGTTCGTCATAGTACCTTGTTTTGTTTTTTGACGTGAAACGTCTTTAAAATCGCGCCGAAACATACGGGTACCAGGTTTAAAAAGGACCGTAACAAAAAGGTCTATATCATCGTACCTTAATAATTAAAAAACTATTAGTCTTAGAAACAAAAATGTGGTGTGAATATTTCACTTATATAGTCAGCTCGCTATTGTGACATTGAGTTTTTTATTAAAATACTTAAAACACCGTCAATCTTGTTTTTTTTTCAATCTTTTACTTTAAAAGCAAATCCCAAACATAGACGTTTCACGTTAAAGCCAACGGCCGTGTGCCGCAGCACAGCCCCACCCGATTTTTTTTGTTCCGCTGAGGAAAATGCATTGAATTGCATACTCCGGCTGCGGAGAGCCGGTGGTTATGTGGGGCTCTTCTCCCCAGAAGGGGGAGACCTACCCACTAAAAACCTCAGCAATGGCTGTCCTCAGGCGTTGTAGGGGGTCCTCAGGATCGAGTGTCGCATCTGAGGAAACCCGGCCTTTGCTCCCCTGGGTGCGCTAGGGGAGCCCTTCTCGGGGAGGAGTGATCTAGCCGCCTCCTCCCCTCCAACCTCCTGCGACGTCACCCCCCGGCCATCCGGGGGTGAGGTCCCCCCCGGGTCGACCCGCCAGCGACCCGTGGCGGCGCCTCAGGCCAGGCTATCTGGCCCGAGGCTGCCTTCTTCGAACGGGATCGGCCATCTCCCGATCACGCTCAACGGCCTCCTTCTGGAGCATCATCGCTTCACAGAAGGAGGCCACAGCCCTCCAACCTCCCTCATCCACCAGCATTGCCGCAATCAACGCTGGCGGAGACAGATCTTGCCCGATCTCTTCGACCAAGACTCGGCGTTCGGAATCCCAAGCGGGACACTCCGCCAGCGTGTGCTGGGCCGAGTCGAGGTCGGATGCGCAATGGTGGCATCGTGTCGTATCCTGCCGTCCTATTCGACTCAGATACTCACCGAATCAACCATGTCCAGTGAGTATCTGAGTCAAGCGGTAGGTGACTTCCGCCCTCCCGCAGAGCCAAGCTTCGAAGTGCGGGAGTACCGCACCGATGGCGCGCTGACGCACGCAGCCCCCACGCTCTAGCTGCGCACGCCAGGCCCTCTCGGCCCGTTGGTGCAACTTCCGTCTGTGCATTCCGTGCGCTGGTGGCGGGGGACTACCCCCGTCGTCCCCCCGACCGACATGCCGCGGTGCGTTGTACATCACCGCGTACATGTCGCCCAGGAGTAGGTTATCGAAAAACAACTGGGTACTTTGACTGTATAGTTTGTGTCACAGATTAGCAATGTTCATAGAAAAACACATTCAAATTATGCTTAGCTCGTAGCTTGTGAAAAACTAAACTATCTACCACAGGAAAGAGGTGTGTTATACAAATAAAGAATGAAAACCAATAATTTTTCCGCAACCTCTCCAATCTACATCCATCAAAATATGGATCAAAATTTTGACATGCGCGATTGATGAATTTCTGTGAGGGTTGCAGTATCCATACGAGCACGACAGTGAAGGACCAGATAATAATTAGGTATCGACAAGATCGAGAGTAAATCATGTCCGTTGTCGTAAATCTGTGAACGTGAATCACCTGCGCTGTCAGGACTGTTTGACAGGATTACTCTGGGACCGGTCCACATGTATTTATTGCCTGTCAAAAATATCTATGTTTTTCTATGAATCTGTGCATTGGTTGATCGTTACCCAAAAGAATTAATCTTTGCATTCAACAGAATGGCTACCATTTTTAACATTTACTGAAATAAAATTCTTATCTTATTGGTGGGTTTTTCTTTCAATAATTTAAAGAAGATTACATTAGTGTTGTGCTTCTTGCGACTTGTAGAATTTAATACACATTAATTTTGACAAGGTTCGATTCCCGGTTATGTATGAGAGTGAATAAAAAAGTTTGAATGTAATTATTATTTAATCTAAAATCGACGTCATGGTTCTTAAGCCCCTTACTCTAGACTACTTGTGTCATAAATTTAACTACGTTACAATAATTTTGAAGTACTAACAGACAGAGTTACTATCGCATTTATAATATTACTAGCTTTCCGCCCGCGGCTTCGCCCGCGTTATATTCGAATTTCCCACAGGAAGGATATGTTTTAACAATACTGCCATACAACCTTTCACCCCTCCTTTCAACCTTTTACAACCCTTTCTGCTTTAAAAGGTAAAGCCTCTGTCCTTTCTCAGCCTCTAGACTATCTGTGTACCAAATTTCATTTAAATCGGTTCAGTAGTTTTAACAATATTTCCATACAACCAATAATCCCTCCTTTCAACCTTTTACAACCCTTTACAACCTTTTTTGCATGAAAAAGTAGCCTATGTCCTTTCTCAGGCTCCAGACTATCTGTGTACCAAATTTCATTTAAATCGGTTCAGTAGTTTTGGTGTGAAAGCGGAACAGACAGACAGACAGACAGAGTTACTTTCGCATTTATAATATTAGTATGTATGTATGTATAGTATGGCACAAAACAATGAGCTTTTCCACAAATACTATTTTCACAGTACTTTTGATTAAAATTTCACCGTCTTCAATTTTCACAGATGACACTCCAGTTTAATTTATTTGAGTTCATTAAAATGACGATAACTTTTTTTTTAATGAACCGATTTTGATGAAACAAAGTTTAGATATTATTCTGAGTTAAAACAAAGCAAATAGTGAAAGTTTCAAGCAAATCCGTTCAGTACTTTCGGAGATAAACGTGAACATACAGACAGACAAAAAATTCCAAAAAATTTTTTTTGCTTTCTCATAATCTATTTAAGTGCCCCTCTATCCATTTCAGTCAAAAATACTAAATGTACAGACAAAATATTTTTACTGTCTTATTATATGTATAGATTAAGGTTTTTGATATAGTACAGTATTTTAATTATTTCGGGTAAAACATCGATTTCATTGCTTAAACCGCCGTCAAAGAACTTTGCATACTTTTTTAAGTCCCCAGTAGTAGTTCACACAATTTCGCTTCTGTTTTTAATACCGTTGTTACCTTTTTGTTATCAAGAGCGTTGTCTGTATTTCAATATTGTTTAACCATTTTTTTTATCTAGTGAAATGCATTGACGCACCGTCCAAGCCCCCTGAGTAGGGGACAAGGGTATGTGGGACTCCACGGCAACCGCGACTACCCACTAAAACCCTCGGGAACACCTCACAGGCCACGAATGAGCGGTTACGAGCATGCGCAGAGCGCTGCGCTCGCGTAAGCCGCTCGGCCTATATTGTTTAACCCTACTCTAAGAGGTCATAATAAGTTTTGAAAGTTACCCCAACTACATCCCGTCTACTGTTATCTCAACTACAGTTGCATTAAGCAAAATATTGCCTTTTTTTCTGTCGCGGCCGCCAGCGACCCGCGGCAGCGCCTCAGGCCAGGCTATCTGGCCCGAGGCCACCTCCTTCTGGAGCATCACCGCTTCACAGAAGCCTGTATACCTGATATGATCAGTCCATAAATTGTTTACTTGTTACAAAACACGCAGTGTAATCGCAGAGTGTGTGGCCACGCACTGATGACATATTACCTACTCAAATTTTTATATCACAGCTAATGCCGCGTAGGCATGTTTTTATTGTGTTTTTATTTCATTATTTATTGGCCATATCCTGTTGGAAACTATTTTTGTTATTACGTCATATTTTGCATGCAGGTAGTGTTGAACTTATGAACGAATGAAATTGTAATAATATAATATGGAATCCTCAAATGGTTGATAGAGGTAATATTAGCTTACAAATGTTAAGTATATATGTTGTTGTATATAATATACAAGACATAATGGGAAAACATTAATGACATGTAAGAAGCAAAATATGATATCTCATATCTTGCTTCTTACATGTCATTCGTGTGCGTAGACGGAAGAATAAAGAAACACTTAAGAAGCTATGGATAGATTGCGTTAAAGGTGATATTACTGTTAATGGAGTGGATGATATGGTGGCAGACAAGAGAGATGAATAGAAGAGAAATTACTGCTTTGACCCTAAATATATTGAGAGATAGAAGGCTGTGACAAATTGGAAAATGAAAAGGACTGAGGTATCTCAAAGTCTATACTTTGATACCTGAGTGTGGATGGAAGTAGAGAAAAAAAATTCGTAACTCTATCGACGATTCCTAGCAGATTAATAAATGTCAATGCTGTTAGAGAAACAACCTGCTGGACTCTGTTATCGTTTTTTGTTAAATGTCAAATCAAATTGTTACCGCGATATCACGACGCCTTCGGAGAACCCTAGGTCGACCATAGGAATTACTCACAGAGTTCTTCTCTTCTCTTCAATATTCTCACTGGTACAGTTTAGGTACACTCACATGAGGTTTAGAAATAGCGCCTCACAAAACCGAGGCGCTATGGTTCCACGGCCTTCCGAGGCGCCGGGAACCACCCAGCTGCCGGATCCGGGTGGGTGACGCGGTGGTCCCGGTGGGGCCGTACATCAAGTACATGGGCCTCACCCTGGACCGCCGCTGGAGCTTCGAGGAGCATTTCGTGCGGTTGGTCCCCCGAGCCAAAAGGGTGGCGGGCGCATTGCATCGTCTGCTGCCCAATCTCGGGGGACCGAGGGATGGAGTTCGCCGCCTGTACGAGGGCGTCGTGTGATCCGTGGCCATGTCCCGTGTGGTCGCAAGACTGCGCGAGGTCCCCCCGCTGCAGAGCTCTGCTACGGAGCCTGCAGCGGATAATGGCCATACGAATCGTACGAGGCTACCGTACAATCTCGTACGAGGCGACGGTTCTGGGACGCTCCCCCCATTCGACATCCTGGCCGACATGTACGCGGCGACGTATGCGTCGCGGCGTGTGGGCGATGGGGGGAGCGCCCTGGAATCCGCGCACGAAGTGCCTAAGCGGGAGTGGCACCGACGGATTGTGGCGGCCTAGCGTGCGCAGCTCGAATTACGGATCTGTGCGCGCCAGCGGGCCGTCGGTGCCGTACTCCCGCACCTCGAAGCTTGGCTCCACGGGAAGGAGGAGATCACCTACCGATTGACTCAGATACTCACCGGGCACGGCTGCTTCGGTGAGTATCTGTGTCGAATAGGACGTGAGGGATCGACACATTGTCACCACTGCGCATCCGACCTCGACTCGGCCCAGCACACGCTGGCGGAGTGCCCCGCGTGGCCCTCCGAGCGCCGAGTCTTGGTCGCAGAGATCGGGCGAGATCTGTCTCCGCCGGCATTGATTGCGGCAATGCTGGCGGACGAGGGAGGTTGGAGGGCTGTGGCCTCCTTCTGTGAAGCAGTGATGCTCCAGAAGGAGGCCGCCGAGCGGGGTCGGGAGATGGCTGATCCCGCTCGAAGAAGGCGGCGCCGGGCTCGGTAGCACAGCTGCGGCGCCGCCGAGGGTCGCCGGCGGGCGCGAGGAAGTCGCGACTGCTACGGCGACCCGGGATGGACCACGCCCCTTTCGTGGCCGGGGGGCGTCGTCGGTGGAGGAGACTGGGGGAGGTAGTAGCCTCCCCCGAGGAGGGCTCCCCTCTAGGCAGGGGAGCGGAGGCTGGGGGTTCCCGGAAGTGGCTTGATGTTCCCGGGGGCTCCCTACATGCCTGAGGAAGGCCATCCCTGAGGTTTTTAGTGGGTAGGCCTCCCCCTTCTGGGGAGGAGAGCCCCACATAACCGCCGGCTCGCCACAGCCGGGGTATGCAATTTAAAGCATTTTCCTCAGGGGAACAAAAAAAAAGACTCTGTCATGTCAGACCCCCTACTTCCAAACTACAACTTATATTTTATAAACATATATGATAACATTTTTACTTCTAAGGTATTTTTATAAATCCATACTAATATTATAAATGGGAAAGTGTGTCTGTCTGTTTGTCCGTCTTTCACGGCAAAACCGAGCGACCAATTGAGGTGATTTTTACGTGGAGATAGTTGAAGGGATGAAGAGTAACATAGGCTACTTTTTATCCCGAAAAAATCGACTGATCCCATGGGATACGCAATAAAGGCTTCGCTCAAAAACTACTGCACAGATTTTCATGCGGTTTTCATCAATAGATAGAGTGATTTTTGAGCAAGGTTTTGCGGTATTTTTTATCTCGGAAAAATGGATAGTCCCACGGGAAACGCGATAAAACCTTCGCGCCATAAACCGACTTCTGCGCATATGTAGCCGTGGGCAAAAGCTATGACCCTTAACCTTCTATAAATCCAATCCCGAAATCCACGCGGGCGAAGTCGCGGGCAGAAAGCTAGTAATGTATATTTATTGAAAATGAAAATGAAATGAAATGAAAAATATTTATTTATACATCCAATTCCTTATCATACAGTGGTCAGAGTCTCCTTTTAAGTCTAAACATACTTGTATCAGAAGGCTCCGCTCTTCACATAACATAAGTAACATTTGAAGTGGTCTTAAGTAGTAAATCTATATAAAATAAAAATGTATTTAAATTTACCCTAGAAAATGTTTATACACGCAATGTACACATATACGCCTGTCCGTACATATACATACAGAAACACACACACACATATACTTACACACATACATACATAAATATGCACAATACACATGTACAACATCATACACCCATGTGTGTGTGTCCGGGCGAGCGGGCGTTTGCGTGTGTGCGAGTGTGTGCGTGAGCGCGCGCGCGTGGTGTGTGCGTGGAAATGTGTGTGAGCTCAATAATTATACTCGACGATGGTTGACTGGCAGAAAATACTTCAGGAATCGAGTGCACCTTTGTAGTCGTAATTACAAAGTAAGTGCTTGTTGACATATCAAACATAGTGAATTTGCTTCAAAAGTAATTCAGTTTCCTCATAGGTCATAGTTTTAATCCAATTAATTAATGCAAATTTACAGTCACGAGATGTTTTGTTGTAAATATTAATTTTATTGTTTACTTTATTATATAAACGAGCCGACTGTGCATCGTGTTGCACCTGAGCAAACACAGTTCTAGTTGCAGGCACCTTTACAACTAAATCCTGCCTTCTCCTGTTTACTATATTTGAATCATTCGTGATAAGTTGTGTTTTTTGTTACAGTATGAATTATATAAAGTTGATGAACAGATAGTAAGTTACTAATTTCATAAAGTACTTCAGTGTGAATACGCCGCCTTTTAAAGTACATTACTTTTATCAAGGATCCTTTGAGATCTTTCTACTTCAATGAAACGCGTCTTGAAAGCTACACCCCAAACAGAGATGCAATAGGTTATTATGGATTCAACAACGCAAAGTATATTTCATTTAGCATATTTCTGGAAGCAGTGGTAGGTGGAGTTTTGTATCTTAATGTTTTGAATAGCCAAATAAATTTACGGATTCTGGTAGATATTAATTCAATCTACGGATACCAAGATAATTTGTAGTCAATTATTATACCTAAGTACTTTGTATGCTCTATTTATTAGACAGAACATTCTCGTTAGTACTTAGTGTTTAATCACTTATTTTTCTTTACGTTAAAGATATGAAGTTCTTTGTGTTGTCTTTATTTTAATTTTGTTTGTGAACCTCTATGTTGAATAAATATGATTTTGATTGTGACTGAACTATTCGACTCCGGCGAGTACCAAAACCAGGTCTTCAACATGTCGTGTTGACCTTGATCAATTAGGTCACTGGCTACTTAACCGATATTATTTGCAAATTTTTCCATGTATTATTGTGTTTCACGCTACTTAACAATTTGAATAAAAATAATAACTTTATGAGCTGTAAATTTAGAAGAGTAAAAACAAGAAAGGAAGACCTGGTGGCTGGTTCAGCGGCTCAATGTCGATGCTGGATTTCGCGTCAAACCGTCGTTCGGTTCAAACGTTGCATACGCGAACTGTGAGATGGTTTTGCCCGGGTGAATTAAACGGGTAGCGCAAAATATAAGAATTTAGCGAATCAATAAACTGGAGACGACGTTGTCGCGGTGCCGGAGTCTGTCTGCCGGAGATGTCTTAGTTGACAGTGGGTCGCCGTCGAAGGATACGTCTGGGAGGACATCATCATGTAGCTTGCCAATAGGTGGCGTTAACAATTGTGTATGTATTTTTTACACTTACACTTGATATTGAATCACTTGTCCCATACAAAAAGATATATCTTCACTTAGTAAATTAAATAAATTATATTGCTCTTCCTGAGTCCTAACCTAATTTTATTAAAATTGTATGAGCAGTACCCGCAGATTATCGCGTACATCCAAAATCACAAACTTCTTTACTATATTAATAAAAACTTCTTCAACCATTTAAAAATCTAATTACTAATACACAATGTACAGAGCGATATAATTTTTAAGGGGCATATAACTTAGTTATTAGATGGGACTCTAAGTGCTTGTCCAAGACCTGAAAACCTTTTTTTTTGCGAGGGGAAATACCTGAAAACCTAATACTTATTGAGTTAATTGACTTCATAATGAAGGCAAAATCTTTAAAATGACAACCCTAGCGGAGCTGCTAACACAAAAGAAAAGTTAGTTGTCTTTTTTGTATATAAAATAAATAAAAAAATAAAATAAATATTTGTTACAGTTACACCAATTAGCCTAGCCCAAGGTAAGCTCTGTAAGGCTTGTGCTATGGGATCTAGGGTAACGGATAGACATACATATATTATACATATATAAATATTTTTTATAGAAATATATATCAACAACCATGACTAAGGTACAAATGCTCGCATTCATCACACAAACATATGCCCCCACCGGGACTCGAACCCGGGACCTCAGAGATGGCGACACCTTGAAACCGGTGTACTATCCACTCGACTATGGAGGTCGTCCCACACTAGGATTTTTATTCGGTGTCGTGGGTCACAATCACAAACATCAAAATATTTAGTGGTGAGATCTGAAGAGATTCTGTAGTAAAAATATTAGAATTAATTAATGTACTAATTGACCTTATAAGTTAATAAATTAGTTTTTGAACCATGTGTATCTAAAGCCTGTCATAAATAGAACACAGGGTATTTATCCAATTCGATACATATTTATCTATCTTTTCTCTGTACGTGTAAGTTAAAATAGGACAGTGGTAAAGACATATCGAAATTTTGGGTTTGAAATGCAGGCCCTATACGGTTTTCAACCAACAACGCGAGTGTTCTACGTGGAATAGTTGTGTACTATCAGAAGATTTAGCATTAGTCAAGATTTTTCCTCACAAACTAAATTCATGTATTATATACATACTTTGAGTGTCGCTTTTTGAGTTATAGAGCCAGACCAATTGGTACGTAGTAGGCCTCCTACCTCGGCTCACAGAAAGCTGGCTGGACTCCCTAGCAGGGCAAACCGAGCGGTGGCACTGACAGTGGGACTGAAATTATGAATAATAAAGTTTAAAAAAAAAACTGGATCTAAAAAAATTGTTTTAAATAATCTAACGTTTCCAGCGTTAAATGAAGCGAAATATTATACAAATTAGTATCTATAGCAATTCAGAATAGTAATAATGCAAGTCATAATTAATATTATTATTTGAGGTTAGTATAGAGGTGCGATATTTGGATGTTGAATAACACCTTTTTCTCTATGAAAGATAAAAATAAAAACTTCAAAGAAATAGGACCTCCTTCATCTCATTTCTATTTTGTGCGACAGTGCGACGGTAACACAGTTGTTTTTTGCAAATATTCTAATGCCAATTTCTAGGCGAGTACCAACGAATCTTCTTTGCAATTTTATACACCGTCCATGATTTCCGGTCTCGAAATAAAATTTGGTAACCCCTTGCCACAAGGAATGGAAGTGATCACCCCACGCCCCACCCCAGAGCGTTTTTCCACCTGTCTAGCTCGCTCCATCTCTCTCTAACGTCGTACAAAACGATGTTTTACATTTATAAGGCAGCCGCATTACACAAACGTCTAGTGAACTCTTCAAAGGAATGTCGACTCTATCTTGTGTCTCAAAAGCTTAATATTCAATCGTGTTCGAAGATTTGAAAGGTTGCTACATTGTGAGGGGGGATTCGCGATTTTTGTCCAGAAGCCTTCTCGATTGCCTTCGAAAGCTTTCTGATCAATGCAAGGGTTCTGATACCTATCTCTATAAATATTGGTGTGAAGAAATTGCTCTCTGTGTTCGCTACTGACAGTTTTGAAACGATAGCGTGGAAATATTGGGACGCTTTTCCCTTTATTTGGGCGTCTCTTATCTTTTATTCTTCGTGAGAAACATTCCATGTTCCTTGTAGTAGGAGATTTATAGGACTTTAAAGATTTTAGAATGTAAACAAATTTTATACGTGTTTCATGTGTTTTTGTGAATCATATATTGAATTAGTTCTTATCTAATCAACACTAATTCTTACCAAAATTCGATTTTAGGAAAATTTTGACCCATTATTTATGCGGTTACAACATACATAAATAGTAATCAAGAATTAAAATTAATTGCGATTACGAATAGTGTTGTATTTTTAAGGACTAATTCTTTTATCAAAATGTTTATCTCTTTTAATATGTATTCCTCCATACAACTTTTATCAAGACATAACTACCATGGTATTGCCTACAGCTGTCGCCATTTTAACATTGTTAATATTATTATTATATTAGGACAATTACCCAAGAGTCTCTGACAGTACACAGATGAAGCTAACTTTAAGCGTCGCCATTTTAACATTGTTAATATTATTATTATATTAGGACAATTACCCAAGAGTCTCTGACAGTACACAGATGAAGCTAACTTTAAGCGTTTTATCGTCATTTACCATCAGATGAGCTGGAAATCAAGTACTTCCAGTTGTATGTGAAGAAAAATCAAGAGTTTACGTAGTAAAGAGAATTTTAGGAAAATCAAAGAAACATAACAATATTTTTTACTAACAGTTTATTCCAACCACATTATGTAGACTTGCACGCTCAATTTTATAACATGGTAGTAATAATGGTCATATCGATTGGTGGGCTTATAATATATTCGTCACACAAAGCTTCTCTATGAAAGTTCAAGCAGATTCTGTTAGTCACGAAGCTCGAACTCTATTTTAACAGCCGGTACATTTTATACATTAATTTTATCACTATTAAGATAGCTTGCAATTTTAAAATAAATTTCTTTAATAATAATTTGTGCGTTACACTATTACATACATTTCCAAGTGTAATTATGGGCGTAGCAGAATCTCATGGCGAACATTGCTCACTATATTCATAAGTTACATCAGAATAATTGGACTGAATTATTGTTACACTGATTTTTGCTGATGATTATTATTAGATGAATTTTATATTTTGATTTTTGATTGAGAATGGATATTAGCAACGATATTAACATCCGCTTTTTATTTTTTCATTTTGTGCCATGCGATTCTGGCAGACCTTGATAAACTGTTAAACTAATTGTTATAGTTGCTCAAAATTCCAATACTGCTATTAGGTATGAACTAAAAAAATAATGTTGAAAGTACACATATAAATTACAAAAGTGTTCCAAATTTTTAAATGAACATAAGAAAAGAATGAAAACTATAAAGGAGTAGTACTAAAATATTGTATAACTATGAGTCATATTATTAATAACAATAAATGATCATCAGTCCACTGTTAGTACTTACAATTTTTAAAAAATGTTTATGTAAATAAATAATATACGGCTTATAATATAAATAAACAGATGTTTTTATTAAAATCTGGAACACTTAAGAGAATCGGTAATCTCGCGTGGTCTACACTACTTGTGTCTTATTTATAGTTAAATTCGTTTAAATATTTATATACAATTTTTATCTTATAATGTACAATACATATTGCAATTTTCTGCAGCAACTCCAAAATACTCTCGAGGATATTAATTAAAACGAATACTTTATCCTAGTCAGTTTAAAATATGTACATTTTTATTAATAGCAAATTTATACAAATGAAGTTAAATAAAAGAAAAGTAAAGCGTAAGTTCTAAAATTAAAAAGTCTACTTGATTCTGATTATTAAGTGTCAGGGTAAACCACATCAAGTAGGTACTAAAAACTACTTTTAGGAAATTGGCACCGGGAGTTTAACTTCATAAATGTACAATATTTTAATGTCGCTTAGATTATATTATAGTAGTACCATGTAAAATCTAATTAGAATAAATTACTTATGTATCACATGACTACATACCAAACTATATTTACATATATTAATACGATTTTGACTTATTCACACTTAGAAATGATAGTACGCAAAGTTTATGGGCTGTTGAACATTGTCGTCAATATTCAATTGGTCACTGTTGTTCAACGTATCGTGTTCACTGTCCACTTCACTGGCGGTAGCTATCTCTCGGTCATTCTCATTAGTTTGCTCGTACTTATTCATTCTTTGCCAATTGGAGAGATCACAGGGTGCTTCGTCATTCACCTCCTTACTAAATGTTCTAGGTACGACATATTCAGGATAGACGCTCCCAAAATTCATATACGGATTCTCAACGCGTTCAGCGGCATTCAAATATTTAGAGTCGTTGAAATTCCTAGCATAATTAAACTGAAACTTTTCTGATTCACTTTTGTAATCATTGTAAGCACTACTGCTGTCAGTGTCTTTAATAATGTCTTTTACGTCACATTCACTACGGGTAAAATCACGGTTCACGTCGGCGCGAGCGGTGAGCTCTGTTTGCGGTCCATCGCTCGCGCCGGCTGCGAGGGATCACTGCCGGTGGTGCGGCAGTGGGTGGTGGTTAATGTGCTGGTGGTGTAGGTCGAGTCGGGGCCGCTTGGCATCGTCGTCGTCGCTGCACGGGTCGTTGTCGTGCGGCTCCTGGTCGTCACACTCCTCGCCAAGCTCTTCCTGCTTGCGTTTAGCCGTCGCCATTTCGGCGGCGTGCTTTTTCCGCCATTTTGTTCTTCTGTTTTGAAACCACACCTGTAAAGAAAGGACATCGTTAATAAATAGGAATAATGTATTTTTTAAGTAACAGGTGCTGTCGTTGTTTAATCCGGTAAGAAAGATTCTTATCTCATTCCTAAAACACGTTGCTTTATTATGCTTTTTGAAATTATGTCATTTTTCAAATAACTTATTAACATTAAACTTGTTATGGATTAGTAAAATATAAGATTTCAACCTTTGTCACTCTTTTCTAAGCGCAAAAGAAAAACTTCTTCATGGCAAATGATTTTTTAAATATTAGAAAGTATTGATCAGGTTTTGACTTTACAACCTGTGGTCTGAAAACTAATTGAACGGCATTATCACAGAGCGCTAAATGAAATTGTGATTCTGAATCCTCGACCATTTAGTACAAAAGTAAACAAAGGTGCTTATGCGAAGCAGCACACAGAAAACACGCCACTAAATTCCCTGGCAGTGTTTACGTTCCTGAAAGCCAAATATAAAGAGCCGAACAAACAATTTTCAGCGGCATGTGAACCTAATCTGTTCGGGCGACATCATAATGCCTCATTAAATACCGCCTTGTAAGTCGCAGCACAAACTTGAGGCTGTCTCTTTCCCACGTATAGGATCTTACTCCGAGAGATAAGGACGGGCGTAGTAGCCATGTTCCACGGTAATTAAGGGTCGTTTTGCAAATTACATGGTACTTAACCAGCCATATAACGCTCATTAATCACAAGCCCACTGCAGCTGCCTCTGTCGCTCTTGTGTGGTTGCTTATCGCCTCCTCTCGCTCGCTCGGGTCGACGGGGCATAGACAAGAGTTTAATTAGGTCATAAATACATTTTCATGATTAGAGCGGGCTCGAGTCGGTCGATGCTGAATATTTGGCCGATTACTTAGGGAGCAGATGTCGACGTTATTAGGAAGGTATTCGGACGTTAAAATTAGGTCTTCCTCGTTATTTTAATGGCGGCAAAACTAAGCTGTATAGCCTTGTAAAGGGGAAACGATCCACTCTGCGGACTGAGGCATTGAATAAATGTTTTGCAATGGTTTACGTAACGGTTTTAAGGGTATATCAATACGAATTTGAGGTCAGGCAGGTAATTGGGTTATATGACTTATTAGGATTTTGTTTTCTTAGAATTTTCGACTTGTTTTTGTTAGACGGGCTTAGTTCATAATTTTTCATAGTGAAACTTATTATTAAATGAATTAAAACTTTGTACCGTACTGTAGACATAAATACTGGATATATTATTTATCTTAATTATTACATGTAGCTTTTTTTTTGTAAATATATATTTTGTAATATATAATAATTACACCCTATTTATACTAACACAAAATAATTGTTTGTAAGTGAATTGCCAAAATCAAATCAACTCTTGATTATCAAATTATCACAGACATGTAATAAATTAACATATTCAGTAAATGTAATAAATTCGTCTCATTGTGATGTAGAAAACAAGCAACTTCCAATACATAATTTTCACAGATACGAAATAAATAAACTTACCAATTTAACCTTACTTAATTCATACCGTTCGTAAAGTTAGCTCTAAAGAAAAATATAACTTTAAAATTGAGCATCAAAGGTAAAGTGAAAAGAGATGTGACATCCATAAAACGATGGTTGTCGTACTAATTTAGTCTTATTTTGATTAATTGCCGACTCAAATGAAAACAGTACACAGACTAAATATTTGACTCTGATCTCCAACGGCTAGATTATGTTCGTTAAAGAACCTATAAGGCCTGTTCAATGGGTTGTAGTGCGTTAAGACACCGCGTACACGGTGCGGGCGGTGTTGCGGGCCCGTTAGCTCCGGCCTTAACGAGCCTCTGTGAATTCGGCTTTATTAAATTAACTACCTAAGTGAAGTGAGGTAGCGTTAGCTTATGCGCATGACCTTAACTTAGATTTTTAAAATA
Organism: Scirpophaga incertulas; assembly: GCA_036419045.1. Classification (NCBI taxonomy): domain Eukaryota; kingdom Metazoa; phylum Arthropoda; class Insecta; order Lepidoptera; family Crambidae; genus Scirpophaga; species Scirpophaga incertulas. The sequence continues at coordinate 14,822,312 of CM071628.1, read as the reverse complement.
CCGAAATATCATAATTTATTATATATTCACATATTACTTAATTCGATTCGCCATATAGTTCATGCTTAATAAAATGCGTGATAAAATGGTATGTTACACAAAAAAAGAGTTTCTTATCTCATGAGTGATTTTGATGTTGTTATGTTATTTTATTATTTATTAAAGAGAGTAATCTTATCTCGGTAGGCAGCGGCTTAGCTGTTTCCACCCCTGGGATTGCTAAGTCCATGAGCTGCGGTTGACGCTTAACATCAGGCGTGCTGATTGCTCGTCTGCCACGAAAGGCAACAAAAAAAAAATTGTCATTTTGTTGCACGGTTTTGGTCACGGTTCTTTTGCTTTAGCAGACAAAACAGCAAGATTTTATTATGCTACTTTAATAAGAGCTTTTATGTGTGTATTTATTTTCTTCATTCGGACAGATGTGGAAATCCTTGGAGAGGTTAATTTTGAACAGTAGGCGTCTTTCAGTTGAATGATAACGATAATAAAATAGTATATAATAATCCTGTTTCTGTTAAAAATAACACTTGATTATTTTTTTTACGGGTACAAGATAAAACAACATAGCGTCTATATTTTAACTGATCCTCAGATAGCAGCTGAATATGGATAACTGTAACATTACGTATAAGAAAATCTCTCAAGTAGAATACGAAGGGACCTATTTTAATATGATGATAAAAACAGGCAGGGACATCGGAGGCGATGCTAAGATTTCACAGTCTGAAAGGGGGGAACGTGTTACGATATATTCGCATTTTTTAATATTTCAAATATGCTGAATATATATTTACTTTAAATATATACATACTCCCGCTTCTTTTCGGTGGGGGTAGACAGCGATTTTATTTTTCCACTTGCCGATGCAAATATACTTCCCTTAGCTTCTGCGACTTTCAATAATATTGCACGTTTATTAATACAATAATAAAATTAATTTTATTATAGTAAGAGAACCTTATTTAGAAAATTGTAGTCACTTATGCAATGCCAAGATTCCGCACCGCTAAACGCTTTTCTGTGCACCACACGCTCCTTTAACCAAGGAATTAGTGTTGTAACAGCAGCTGTAACGATATTTTGATGGCTTCTGCCAACTTGGCGTGCTTATTAATTAGACCCATAAGAGAAATAGCAGTGAACAATGTCATAAATACTTCCCGAGCTGGAATCAGGCCCGCTTTATAGTCGCCTCAACACGCTCGACGAGTTATTAATGTTCGTTTGCAAGTGTTTTAACGTTGTAACAAAGTTAATTATTCATCTACATTTGGCCCCGAGTGCGATTATTGTATATTTAAATTCCTTGCCTGTTCTTCTCAATAAGGCTCTCCAAATTTCCGAAAAGGTTTAGAGTAATTATTATTTTTCTTATATTATATAGTTCCTCTCGCGTTCACTCAATTTCCGATTTGGCATGACATCAATTGTTCTTGTGGAGGTCTTTTTAATTATGGCAGTTGTATTTTTAAGTTCCTTGCCAGTTCTTCTCTATAAGGCTCTCCCAATTTCCAAGCAGGTTTAGAGTATATTTTTTGTTATGATGCTCTTCTTGTATTTACTCAATTTCCAATTTGTTTTGACATCAATATGTGCTTATAAAAGACCTATGTCGCATGAATTTTACTTTCATATCGATTTTCTTAGCAGTAGAAGGGGGAAGCGCTTGAACGCGGAGGTTTGAACAACCAACATAAGGATATAGGGTACCTGTATTTTTTAGTCTCATGTAAATACTTGAAACGTAACTAAGATTATTTTTGCACATTTAAATTAATATTACAGCTCTCATATGACGTCATCGAGAAACACAAGTGTACTATAATTTATGGTGATATGCTAACAACAAATAGTCTAGTGGGAATTGGTTGACTTCACATAGGCTTTGACTTTCTTTCCAAATGTACATCGTGTTTCTTCACTTTAGAAGCGTCAAATAATGTACAAACGGCTGCAAGTCAAATTATTTACGTAGTGACTTAGGAACCGCATTATTTCTGCGGTATAGAAACTGTTTTCGTAGTTCTATCTGTAAATCTTAACGTGCTGCAGTCTGTATAATACGACATAATGCAAAACTCATTAGTACATAGCAGAATCGACGCATCTCTCGATTAGAATACCGTCTATATATTATATATATTAGAATATACAACGCCTAGACTATTTAAATAAAGTACGAAAACAAAATATTATGCTTAATAGAACAACCTAATGTGTATACTGCACGAATTTCAGCGTTAAATAGATCATATGAAAATACACAAAGGACAACTTATTCGAAGACAATAAAATGGGGTGATCGCGACAAAACAAAAAGACGTAAGTCGTCCATTATTATAGCGTCATTTACTTTTATAGTTCGCGAGTTGTCGCTACACTGAATGTGTGATGGTTTACGACAACATATATTTAGATTCACGTCTTTATCTTCCCAAAGTTTACAAGAACAGGGATAAACAGGAAAAATATACAATTTTCTATGTTTATTTTCATTACATTCAATCTGTCTTTTACTGTTATTCTACACAAGATACGTAAGACATTTCCAATGGGATAATATTAAAAGGTTTGTCAGTATATCAAATTTTAATATTCACTTTGGAATTAGACAGAAATCAGTAAGACTTTAATGCCTTATTTACAAGTAGACATAGATAGAAAGATAATGAGGTCATTTGCTCATCACATACATTCATAAATATTACATGAAATACATAGGACATATTTTTTGTGGTAATAGACGTGTGTGCAGCAGCAAATAGGGTCTAGCGTCGGTGTATAATTGTCTTATAACAAGAACACCGACTTTTAGCCGTCACTCAAAAAACGGGGGCAAAGCTGACTGCGCTATTCTAACTAAAGCAAGTATTGCTAGTGTGTGTGTGGAATGTTGTAGACAAACATAAATATATGTTGCATAAATATAAATAAATAAAATCAAACTAATGTTACCTTTCAACATAAAATTATGTTTTCAAATAAAAGATCAAATGTATCTATTTGCAATCTATTTTTAGAAAGCAAAGAAGCAAAGGTTCAAATAATGAATTCTAAGCGTAGATACTGAGTATATGCTATTATGAATATTATTTAAATTCTATTATTATTATTTAGTTTTTGGATATATTGAGATTAAAGGGTATTGATGATTTTATTACTGAGACGCAGAATTACTTTGTTTTTAAGCGAAACATACGAAGAAAAGGAAAATAAAGATAATATATTTTTTATTTATTTCAAATATTTTAAGTACTTTGATTTAAAAAATAAGCTTAGAACACGTACACCCACTAAAAAGAAAATGATATTAATGTATCTTCTGAGGGAAAATATTGATTTAACGTCGTAATGTTTGACGTCGTGAACAATGTAATTAACAGTACAATCAAGGACACCTATAAATATATATCAATCCGTAAACTTATAATCAATGATCTAAAATAGTTTATAGACAATCGCAGTGAAAGATCAACAAACACGGCGACGCATGTTTATTGTTATATTTATGAGCCAATAGAACAAGTTGCGACCCTTTCGCGCGACGCTAGTAATATTATGACTGGTATTATTATTTTCCCGACTACTCCAACTTACCCGATTCCCCTCTATTCAATTACTTAAGTGCAAGAAACGTAACCGCGTCAAGTATGTCCATCTCTCTCCAACATATGGCATCAATGCGACTTCTTGCGAGGAGGAGCGGCAATTATGTGTATATCTATTATTTTTCACGGGAAATGTCTGTAATAGCCCGATGGGGATAATACGCTTTCAGTGGCAGCGAATAAAAACGTCTTAGCCCGCCAGCCATCTTGTTATTCGTGTAATTAATTTGAATGAGTTGAATTCGGGGTTAGTCTTTTGTAAATATGTTACGTTGAAAGGAGAAAGTTTTTAATCTTTTATTTTTAACAAACAGAATATTTTGGACTATGTTTTGATACTTGCACTGAATATCTGCATTTTCTGTCTTCTTCGTCTAATTTATTATAAGTGTTAATCAATACAAGATCATGGATTTTATTCCGGTTTGGACAAAAATTTATTGAGTTTTAGGTGCATACGGGCGCTCTATAATTACTGTTTGGTTTCAAACTATGTTCATCCCAAATTACGTATGGATTTTTTTTATTTATTTCAGATACTCTGTATGTGGTGTTTGTTTAATCACATACCCATTCGAGAAATACTCATAGTAATATGCATAGATCATTCAATAAAATTTTAAAATTGAATAAAGTTTGGTTACTTATCAGGATATGAAACTATTTTTATAAGATAAATATCGGTTATCACATAAATGACACTATAGGCTATAACCTGAACTGTAGTCTAAGTAGCTTGTACAATAGAAATTGATTTCTTTCAAATCTTACTTAATAATGTACTATTAATCTCTTGTTTGGATATATTACCGACAAATAAAAATATTTTGAGCTGTCAATAAAACACGATGTAATAAATCACGAATCTCATTTTGTTCGAGAGGAGATTTTATCCCAAACAAACGTGCTTCGATTGCTGATTTTTATTGAAATCCACGTGTCAAAACAAGATTTCTTTGGACAGGGGAGATTGGGGTTGAGAATATGTGAATTGCCAACACTTTATCGTGAAACTACTTTATTTATTTAAGCCACAAATAAATATTTTTATTTTATTTTTTGCGATAGTGTTTGTAGTTCGGTAGGAAGTTCTGCCAAAAAAAGTCGGTTTTACGGGCGAAGATTTTACGTGACAACGTCTTTTTCTCGTAGAATATTTATTGATATGAATATAATTAAATTGCACAATAGGAACAAGGAATTGAATGAAAATAAGAATTGCACAAATTTTAACTATAGAAATATATTTTGTTTACTAAAACATTGTACATGTAAACTTAAACTTAACTAATTCCTATTTGAGTGATTTTGTTGAGGATAGGACGATGATAGGAGAAATATGAAATGAAAGGAAGTGTTTCTGCTGTAATGTGTCTTGCGAAAGTCAAGTCGATAGTTGTTCCTTTTAACGTAGTTGACTTAGAAACGTTTGATACGCAATCAAGATTATACGTATTTTTCATGAAATTAAGAAACGAGTTGTCAGGCTTTACGTTTTTTTTTGCTAAATAAATTTGAAATTAATTAAAATTTGTAATTGTAAATGATGAAGTTGAAAATTAAAACATTTACTTAAATTAGATGTTAAAATTCTTGCTCAACACAGTTTAAATCAAGTTTTCTTATATCTGCCACTTTTTCTTAATATTTGTAATTTTAAAGAATCAATTCGAAAATCAAAACATTTATTCAGATTGAAATTGAAATTCAGATTGAGACTATTTATCAATAGTATGACATAACCTATAAACTCAGTTTCTCAACTTTTGTGTCAATCTAACAATTAATCAATCAATCATAGTTTACGATAATGAAATATCAGTGTACAATTATTTACCTTTATTGTTGTAGTTGTTGTAAATGACGAATCTAAGCACTCCACATTTTCACTACAGACACAGCTGACGATACTTTAACCACACGTGTGAACTTGTATTATGACGCTTTCTTGTTTTTCCAACGCCAAGAACGTTCGAGAAAGACAAAGACAGAGACACAAGCATGCGCCGATTCAATGCGCCTAATTCTCTAGTGCTGCGCGCGCGGCAGACCGATCATAGTTGAGTGGGAGAGAGACGCAAGGCATTCGGCGGGCCTCTCTCTCGTTCGGTGACTCATCGTAACGTTACCGAGCGTTACACTTTTTCATAAGTGACTCCCAGCCGCAACCTAATTTAAGACGTTGTCACGTCAAAAACAATAAACATGTATTAAGGATATATATACACAGAACGATATTGGGTTCCGATAATGAATAGAATTATGGAGTATCAGTAGAGAGAATAACTAGAGGTCCTTCAAGTATCCTATCTTACCCCTTTTCGTACTATATCTTTTCCAAATGTCTGAGTTTAATTGATTTTATAATCTTAGCTTATAAAGACATACCTGATAAATTGATTTTGCTAGGCTTGAATTGTCGAATATTCCGAAAAACTATTATGGGCAATATTCTCATGTTATGACATCACTACATACTTAGTATAAAACAAAAACGCTTTCTCTGTCCCTATATCCCTATGTATGCTTGAATCTTTAAAACTACGCAACGAATTTTGATTTTTTTAATAGATAGAGTGATTGAAGAGGTAGGTTTATATGCATAATAATATCCATTAAATAGTATTTTTGAGGTTTCTAATGTGATGTCGTAAATAATTACATTTCAATCAATATTAAAAGTGTGTTTTTTAGTTTTCTAACAACAATTTATTATATACAACTTTTACAGTTTTTCTGTAGTGTATTTAGTATCAGCATAGCACCCGTGCGAAGCCGGGGCAGATCGCTAGTAGTCAATAAGACAGGAATTTCAAATAGATGTACTATGCATCCTGCAACAATTCAATGTTTGTATGAGTCTTTATTTGGCTAGGAAAACTAGGACGCTAAAACTTGGCTAAAAGCTTTACTATTAATATGTAAATTTCGATAATCACGTTGGTCAAATTTTTTGCGATATAAAATTTATAACTCTTGTCGTAAAATTTTCATAACCGTCTTGAAACAATATTTCTCAAAATTACATTTTTGTTATATTTAGTTTTATCATAAATATTGTTACAACGAAACATCTTTTTTTTTATTACATATAACAGTTAAAATATTAATACAAGAACATTAAACATATATGACGCTTATTCGGATCGGAATACAGTCTTGCTATACAGTGTTAAACGATGCATAGATCCCCACACTCCTTCCCTAAGACCCACTCCTTTCATAGGAGAATTCATCAGTGCCAATCATGTGTATTGCTTTAGTGACTCCAAATTATCATGGCTCTAAGCGCAATTGTTACTCTGAACGCTTAATAAACTACTTTTTTTCACGTCATTCAATATAGCTTCTCCTTTCTTTTTTTACTTTTAGTTTTGGGACAGGTGAAATCACGTACTGGTTGGTTCTCTTCCACCACTACACGGCGACGGCGTCGACTCTCTTTGCTCCGACCCTAACGATCCCGGAACGGCGCCGGGACCGTTAGCAGGCAAGCAACAGTACCTTCACTTGCACATTCCAAAAATACACTCTAGGTAAAGCTGATATAGCCATCTCCAGTTTCAGCATACGTCCCGTCCCAAATAAAATATATTTATTCTGTAATACAGTCCTAAGAGCCGACTAAGGTAATATAATGTAATTATATCTTTGCAAAGTATTTTGATGGTGGTAATAGTTCATAATAAATTGGAGAATTGTGTTTGTTAAATTTATCTCAGAGAGAACATGCGTGAATGTATTTATTTATATATCTAATAATAAAATACGATATAAGGTGGTATACTGAAGGAAGGTCAGATCAAGAGTATCCGTAACTGACGAGCGCGCATGAGAGATGAAAGTCGACGAAGCTAGCTATACAAGCCTTCATAGGAAGGACCTATACCTCTATAGGAAGCAGGTGTGAGTATACATACTATGTACGAGTATGTACAACTAGAATAGCTAGAGTATATTTTATAGTTCCAGCTATGTTATCACGCTTTTAAGTCTACAGACGTATCATCATTCAACAGATGAAATTTATATATCTATAGTTCACCTATCACTATGAGAACTACAATAAAAGTCCGAAACAACATAAAATGAAGTGAGACGGCTGCGGAGATAGGGGCGCGTACACTAGCTGCCCGCCGTTCGCGCGACAAATCGCCGCGACTATTAACCGGGCGACGCGATAACTGGTGACAAACGACCCGTGCTAATGATGCTACGGATTTAAGGCGAAGTGCCAGCCACGTGGTGGTTTTTTCTACGTAAAATCATGGGTAGGTAACACAGATATTATAGTGTTGAAAAAAATATACATTTTCACAAGTAACAAAGGAAGCGTGAGATAATTTTGAGGCGAATGCAAAATATAAATTTAATTCTTATATTTAGACATTTCTAACGGACATAATATACCGGGGGAAAATTCTATACTAGGGTCGTATAACGTCATGGGTACTCATCTTACTTATGTCTGCCGCAAAATAATGGTGTCTCCATACTTATTTACTGGAGAGAGACTCTATACCAGGGTTCGTTTGCTTGGGTACTTCTGTTTTACCTATTTCTATAGCAGTGTTCGTATTGCTCTATTCCGGCATAAAAGTTAAGATAAATAGATATAAGCAATAAAATTATTAGCTAATGTGACTTTACATCTTATGTGTGGTTTTGGTGAGGGTTGCAGATATGCTGCGAATCTCACAGGAACCGCATGTACTAGGTATAGGCGATCGTAACCACTATGATAATTAAGACCATATTTACGTATTCTGGCAAATAAATTAAAACAGGTGGACAGTCCGCTTGTTATTCAATATAAATATTCAGACCCAGAAAACATTGCTGTGCCGGATTGAAAGGTAAGATAGACAGTAAAATTACTGGGTACTGTGACTGCACCTTATGTCACAAGTGGGCTTGCAAATTTGCTGCAATATTTACATATATACTTTAGGCGACTGTAATCACTTACCATTAAGGGGTTACTTTCTTAGTTTGAAAAAAAAAACAAAAAAAAAATTACGTTCACATTCAGCAACTTCATACTGAAAATTTAATTGTAACATTGAAGTGGAATCCCTACTGTGACACCCTCCTGGGTGCTATGAGATCGTGAGGGATTCTTTAAATAAAAACAAGAACTTCTACTTCTAATACATATTTGTGCTAAGTCTGTACTGAAAGCGTTTTATTATTTGTCTAGAACTCGCTACTTCAAACGCAGCGGGTTCTTTCTTTACAATCTGGCACACTCGCCGAGGATAACAAAAGTGGCGAACTTCCAATGAGTTCGTCACCTTACCATAGATAGTTTCAAACGTTTGACGAATCTAATTATTATTAGTTTCTTCCTTACTTAACATAATGAATACGAAAGCAACTCTGTTTTTTTGTGAGTATGCATAAGCTGCTAAACTGATTTAAATGAAGTTGGTACAGAGATAGCCAAGAGGCTCTCAAAAAACATGGGCTACTTTATAATGCGCAAAAAGGTTCCATGGGTTTAAAATAAGGGACAAAAGTTTAAAGGGAAGTCGTTTATTTCATATATAATAAATTGATAAAATGATTCATCAATTAAATATAAAAAATACTACACTCAGAAAAATTCAGAAATATAAAAATCCCATATATCGCCGGTGAAGTCGTTGGCGGAAAGACAATTTTGAATGAAAATGGTCAGTCATAGCAAATATTGTTTACCTATATATGAATAACAATATCTTAAATTCACGAAATTACCAATATGTGTAAATGCATTGACCACATCATTATATTTTATACCTAATTACGACACATAAGCTTAATAATGAAACATCATTATGTGGAGTCTACTTAAGAAAAATGAATCGGGAATTATTCTTCGATCAATATGCGATAAATTCTTATTCATGTTCGAGCCTACAGAACCATGGGAACCATTTATGTTTGGTTGGTAGCACAGCAGATTACCTAAAATACTTTTTCAACCAATTGATTTGCACTGTACGGCGATAGATTATAAAGTTCAAAATCAATTGAATTAAAATTATAATTTTCGGTAAGTAGGCACGTGAAACCAGACGCCAGCTTATCAATACATCATTGAGGCCATCCCGCAACTGATGTTAATAACTAAATAATAATTATTAATCAGATTCACGCTTCAATTAGGTAGCGCCGGTGAGATTACTGCTTTTTGTTTCGTCATGTTACAAGATTTGAATGTGGTGCCAGACAAAGGATGAAGCGATCTCACAAAAATCACTCATTATATATAATGTACTCTCTATAGTTATTAGAATATAAGTAAATTTAATGTTAGTAACATATACGTTTAAATTTTAAGGTTGTGTTGTCTTACACAAAACAAGTCATGCAAATCATGAACTATCGTTATCTAACTAACTAACTATCAAAGTCACAATGAAAAACTTACAACCTATGGAAAATCGCATGCTTTCTATTTATTACAAAATAAACTTTTCTATCATGGTACGTGTAGAATCTTTACATCTAACTTATAATTAAGCTTTTTTAACTATATGAAAAAACGAATTTCGTCGGATTATATAACTAGAAAAGCAATGTTTCTAGTAAAATAATGTGTATTGTTATTAAGTACTTGAAATAGATAAATTTCAAGATGCAACAGTTATATACTCGTAAATCATTTCATTGAAAAATTATAGAAAAAAATTGTATTTAGTTATAATCTAGATATAATTATTTGGCATTTCGTCGCCTTCGGTTGGAAAGTTGTCTTTTTTTTTATTAAATATGAAAATATTTAATAAACAAGTTATCAAACTCAAGCAAAATAATATCCAATTATATTTTAAACATCTAACGTCTAATCTAGTGACTTGCTCCAAACTCAAAAAGCAGTTAACCATAATGTTTAATTACGGCTATTAATAATAAATACTGTACAACTCTGTAATACATCAGATGTTTCTTAGATGTTAGTAAGTATTTGTACGTAACTTTGGATTAGATTCATTTGTTTGTTTATATTCAAATATCAATATAATACGTAAATTGGCTCGATCATTAAGTGAGAAATCATAATATAACTGCAGTGATTGTCTTACCTCGCCAGATTGCTTCAATCGATTTTGTAGAATAAATTTAATTTTTTAATGTACATAGAATAAGTAATGGACCATTTTTCATATTAAATTTTAATAATTATGTTTGACGTACTGCAAGTAATAGAATATATGCCAGTAAGTTTAGTTGAATCTATGATAATAAAAGATGACAAACTCACTTTATAAGTGATATAGGTCCAGTTTATTTCCACAAATATGTTGATCTATATCAGGGTGAGTGCGGGACACTTGGCGTTGTGTTCCACGTTAATTTTAACGTTCAAGATGTTTCCGCTAGGGGCGCACTCTGAACATAGAAACTCTTTAATCGAACTGTTTAACGTTGCAATTGTCCTGTCACATACTACTGTAACCTTATATACTGAGTAAATATAGACGACAATATAAGTTCCATTTTAGTAGTAAGACCTGGGTCTGTACTTTGATACTATTCGTTCGATTCGATTCGTTATCATTCTAAGTTATATGCATATTTACTCAAATTTACCGACTCACTGTAATTAATGCGATATCAACGACGATGTGTCGTAAAATTTAATTTCGTAAAATAAACCTTACAATCTTAGGCTTATGAACTTTCATGTATTTATCATGATCACTTGACTTTATGATTTGACAGTGATAGCGATATCATTACAAGATTATGCGCTGTTCTAAGTATCTTTTATAAAGCCAACAAGTATATTCAGACACTTTTAAAAATAAAGGTGCATTGCTAACTTATAGCTATACAATATTTGTACCATTCAGATAAATCCATGATCAGTGTATATTCAAGTGTTCACACTTGGCAATTAAACATTAAACATTTATCTCTTTCTGGATATAATTCCAAAAATAATAACAGTTTTAGATGTCATTTCATGGCTGGTTGAGAAGTAGCATTTAATTAGACATAGGTTGGTTTACTCCGCAAAACTAAACACTCGATGGATAAATAAATTTCGATGTGATGATAGCGATCAATCTATCGGGCAACAAAAAGTCTAGTGCTTCCTGAGTCTAACTATAAAAAAGTGATTTTTATTATAATAATTAAAGGACCAACGCGTGCAAAAACCACACCCCAGCTTCCTCAATCCAATTCCAGTAGTTACTCTACTTCGAAATATTCATGAATACAAACGTCAAACAAACTATATTTCAAACTACATAGCACAGATTTAAAATTGACAAGACAAAGTGGCCACATACCAGCAACGTTCAATTTCCAAGCAAATAGGTAACCCTACGAAACAGTACCGCGCACTGCCAATTCATTTTTTATCTGTGTTCGTTGGACAGTCGTTTTGAAGAATTTGTGGCTGATAGGCAAATTGGAATGTTTGATCGATGGTGCTCCGCTAATGGGTGCGAAAAAAAACTCGGAAGCATTCCCATTTTGCTGCAGTGTCGCGCGTTCGTTGATTGATTGTTTTTGGTGACTGTACTTAGTATGTGTTTATGAAGTTTCTATATCTTAGTTGGTTAAGAAAGTGACAGGGAAAATTACTGTATTAAATCAGAATTAAATCTTAAGAAATAATTGATGAAGTAAAGATTTCTAAACAAATAAAAACGAAACGGATTAAATAAAATTTGTTATTATACTGTTAAGGATTATTTGAATCATAACAATACTTGGGTTTACTGTTAATAGCTCAATAGTTACGTCTATATAATGTCAAACACTCTTTAAAGATATAATGTGAACTTGTTTAACATTGTAAAGGAAGTTTGGTTCAGACTATTTATCTGAGGCCAACTTCTAATTGACGACTCTGTAAGGATGCATACAAGGAAGAAAAACTGATTTTCTTGCTCGTTCTTGCCAGTACAAAGTCTCCCGCCGTGGACTTGTGAACCAATGGCGTAGCATCTTTGATCCCATTTGAAGAACAAATTTTTGATTTTGATTTATTTTTATTTTAAAGATATGCATGATTAGTATATGTAATAATCTTATACCCGTTATAAATTAAAAAATCAACATTATACAGTAATGTTACAATGTAGTTTAAAGTTAATAACTATAACTATATATTCTTATTATCGTTACAACCGCTATAGTTGCTGCGTCATAATTTCTAAATAAAACTTCATTATAAACACAAAAGGGTTGGTCGGTTCCAATAAAAATATATAAGAGGATGAGTAAAAACTTCATTTAGCAGGCCTCGGTCGAACGTAAATCATTGAAGGATTAGGCAGCGCGCTCTAAAAATTTGGCGTAATTAAAAAAACTCATTTGTGAATTTCGCAAGACGAAGATGTAGCGGCGATAAAGTGAATCATCTCAGGCTGTCGCAAGAAGCAACCCTATCTTTATAGTATCTCGTAAAAAAAATAGGGTAGAGCAAACAAGGCATGGGCGTTTAACACAAGAGACCTTCTAATTGTTTATGCTGGGTACTTTTGTCGTTCATTCTGATTCCGGTTCAACATTTAAAATTTTATCAGGATTTGCTCGATTTGTAGATTGCTTCAATTAATGTTTTCTTTTTTTTTTGCTTATTTCATAAAATGTACAGCATTTGTTGTACATATATAATATATAAATTTGTTCCTAAGTTTTATGGAAAGAATAATTGTTGATAAAAATCGTAAAGCATAGTGGAACAAAATTTTCTTAGTGACGAGCCGATTTTACATTGATAATTAAATTAATAACGCAGATTTTAGAAACTATTTTAGATTTTTATAGATGTATAAATAAACTTACAGGTGAATCATAAATAAAGTTAATAAATATCATTAAAATTACATTAATCTTCATGTATGAATATTAACCCAATCCAATGAAAAAGCATAGATTATAAAATACAGAAATTTGTATTATCTTAATCTTTTTGATTATATTTTTCTTCATATTCTTGGATTGTGGTAGGTTGTTAAAATAACATTTTTGTGATCCGACAATTAGAGTTAAGACAACCAGTTCCTCAGTTGTTGAAAATTTTAGTTGAAGCTCGCAATCACCTTTGCCCTTTTATTATCATCCAATATTAATAAAGATCAAGGTCAAGATATACTCTCTCGTATATTAAAAATATGCTCTTTTTGTATATAGTAACTGTTTTAACATTTTGCTTGTCTATTTTCTATTGATTTAAAGTTACTTTTTATTTCAACATTCAAATAGTATAAGAATGATACGTGACGTTCGTTTCTCTGTTCAGCTTGTTTCAAATCGCTTTGAACTAGCCGACCACTATTGAAGTCTAAAAATGCCTCAATTAATTACACGACAGCAAGCAAAACACAAGCCATTACAGTTTAGGGGGTTGTCAAAAATCACAAAACAAATTGTGTCCGAAGCCGTGAAGCCGCGCGGAATGGCCCAAAAGTTTGCAAATTAAGAAAATGTAATTAGTGTTCCCCCACTTCCCCCCTCGGGACATAATTAAGCCGAATCTTGTTGTAATTTTGACATTTAATTTTTTCCCCGACGCCACCTCGCCGTTATTAATTAATTTAGAAACAGTGCCTTTAAATTTAATTTCTCCCGGAGACATTTTTTTTCGGATGAGTTAATGAAATGGCGGAGATTTCAGGCGCTTTTCTTTTGTCTTTTTTTAATTCCAAGTGCTCGCGTGACAAATGACACCGCGCACCTTCTTATTAATTAAAGAGTTTCACTTTTTTTTCAATCAACATTTCTTTCTGGTGTTATTGAATTTCTTTTTGAATTAAAATGTGTTGATGATTTATATAGATGAAGTTCACTTGCATTTTCAACATTATAATTGGGTTAAGATGCTAACTAAGAAATGTTAAAGACTTAGTTTAATAACTTAGAAAAGGGTTTTATCATTATTTAGTTCCCGGTATATTTTAAAATATAGATTGGTTTTTCTAAAGTCTCGTTAGTCAGGTATTATTACGATATTAATCGAATATTGTGACCCGCATTGACAAATTATACAATTTCAGTTACAAAGTACATTTGTAATAGCATTAAGTGTTATTGAAAACTCTTATTGCTATTTATTGCTAAGTAGTTTTTAATTTAATATTAATACACTGTTTTTTGCTAAATCTAAGAACAACGAATTTAAAATATCTGAAGAAATCAGAATCAATAAAATTGTTAAACATGCAGTCAATGCGCTGTCACAGTAGTAGATGCACTGAGTTTTTAAAAACTAATGGATTTGAAATCATGTCTGAATTAGCATGCGCCATTTTCTGTATAAGAAGAATAAGTGTTAATTTATGTATTCGTGTAAACAGCATGTGTTCAACGTTAGTGCATATAAACAAGTAAGGGTAGTTTTACACATATGCTTATAAACACTCCCTCAATCAATAATGTAGCATTGTTGATTTTCAATACTACAAACGTAACAGCATGAGCGTCTCTTAATAAGCATTTACTGCGTTTGGTTACGAAATATTGTTACAAATGAAATATTCTTAGTAATCACTTTATTATAACCAAATCAGTTCTTATTAGACATAAAAGTTCTCTGCCAAATCTTAACTAGGTGCAAACTTGCTTACCATAACGTTCATCTCGTCATTTATATGTATTCCATTATTAATAATGTAATCCAAACATAACAAATCAAGCAGAATTGAAAAAAATATAAGATAAAAATAGACTACTAGTTTAGTGCCTGTTCTCGAGAAGGCTCTCAAAATTTCAGGTTAGGATGAACGCTATAGTAATAACACCAGTAAGCTGTATTTTCTATTGAACTGTTAAAATATAGTATGATTTGATCTTACAACTAATAACTTTGACAGTTCATTGCGATATACGACTTTGTTATATCATGTTTTGGTGTAGTCATTTTTTCTATCAAAGACGTATGCTATACAGCAGGCTTAATAGATCTTTGTGATCTTATACTTTTAAATTTGTTTTAAGGTAAACAACTGCCTCAATAGGCCTATTCATATATGATAAAGATACTATAATAAAACATAATGATACTGATTAGGACTTCCCTGATTAACGCGGGAAACAATAATTAATAAAGTTCGAATAGCTATAATTATCCAATGGTTACTTTACAGTAATCTTCTGTAATCCAAAAGATTTCACGAGGTACCAGGTACCATAGGTACATCTGTTCCGTCATATAAGTACCTCCTTTCCGTTCTCACCTTTTTCTTCCAAAAAAAAAACCAGGAGTGTTCGTATCATGAAAACCTATGTGAAGGGTAATAGTGAAATTATTGGGTATAGCGACTTAACATTTTCTGTCAAAAATTAATAAGGTTTTGTGCATCTTTCACATTTGCTGCGAATGCCATAGACGTATACAGTGAACGTGGTTTATCACTATCATCTTGTCTCTTATCATCGTTCAATCTTCTTGTTTGTCAATATATAACATTGGAAAAAGATAAAACTTTAAAAATAAAACTTTATCTAAGCACGATAACTTAACATCAGAAATAGCAGAAAATCAGCAAGCTGTAAAACTTAAAGCCATGAGGACGATGGTCTTTAAATCCCCAATAATAGCACATTCACTTTATCTATTGGCCGATCTAAATTTTAAAGTTGGGGATGCAGCCCTTATCTTTCGTGTAAGCCCGTCATCAAGTCGACATTAGCTTACGCTAAGTGTCATGTGGGGTTCCGCCTAGTTTGGTATCATTTAGCGGAGAAAATGTACGGAGTATCATATGTAATTGTCACTTCAAACGTTTATTTATTTGACACACAAAACAGAATACAATCGATTATTGATACATATTTCTCATACAACATAGACCAGACCAGATTATATTTCTAGGTATGTGTGTACAACATAAACGGCACATAACTAGAGCAGTACACAAATTTTCAACTAAGGAAATAAGCCACAGATAAAAATGTAAAATTTAAATTATAAAATGAAATATTATGAATATATACAAGTATTACGTCATAAGTCACAATCATTTTGAATTTTGTAAGACTTTATGACATTTTCATTTTCTGTAATCAAAAAAAGAAATACGTGAAAAATAAATAATTTTGGTTAAGGAACCTTTTTTTTTTTATTTAAAATAGGTTTGCGTTTGTCCACAATCTCACCTGATGGTAAGTGACGATGAGGACTAGGATGGAACACGCTTACCTAGCAAATGCCTATTCACTCGTGACTTGAAGACCGTAAGATTATTTTGTTCCGGGAACACAGACATCGGTAAAGAGTTCCACATCTTAGCTGTTCGTATTAAAAACGAAGACTGGAACCGTTTTGTACGTGTAAGAGGATAGTCCACCACGTAAGGATGGTAGTTAAGCCTACGTCTGGTTGACTGGTGGTGGAAAGGAGCGGGTGGAATTAATTCATGTAATTCCAACGCACACTCTCCGAAATGCAACCTATAGAAAACCGAAAGGCAAGCAACTCTTCGACGGTGTTCTAGACTCTGAAGACGTGAGTTTATAAGTATTTCGTCGTCGATAAGTTTTCTAGCTCGCCTTTCTACTGAGTCCAAGGCAGCCAACTGATAGCGGGCAGAACCGTCCCAAAGATGGCAGCAGTACTCCATGCAGGATCGAACTTGGGCTTGATATAGGTTGAACATCTGTTCTGCAGTGAAGTAGCGCCTAACTTTGGATAAAATGCCAAGCTTTTTAGCTGCAGTTTTCGCCAAGGACTCAATGTATCCCCCGAAGTTTAGGTTGGACGAACTATCCATGCCGAGGAGCTGTAGGTGGTTGGTTATCGGCAAGGTTACATTTCGGAAAGTCGATGTTAGGTGAAAGGCACTCCGTTTAGCGGTGAACAAACACGCTTGGGTTTTAGAGGCATTGAACTCAACCAAATTGGCATCGCCCCAGTCAGACAGCCTGGAGGGTTGAGTCCACGTTGCCTATCAGTCTCTCTGTTAGAGAATTAATCTCTAATGAGCTGGCCCGTGCACTGGACATATACCTTTCTGACACTGTGCTGTCGTCGGCATACCCAAAGGTTCCGGGATTTGTTAACAGGTCGTTTATATGCAGCAAAAAGAGTGTGGCAGAAAGTACAGACCCTTGAGGGACTCCGTCATTGATCTCCAGTAGTTCGGATGAGCAACCGTCGACTACTACTTTAATAGATCTACCTCTCAAGAAGTCTGTTATCCATGTACATAAGCCAGCAGGAATCCCGTACGAGGGAAGCTTGTTTAAAAGTCCTTCATGCCAGACCCTGTCAAAAGCCTTGGAGATATCTAGGGACACGGCAAGAGCTTCGCCGTGTTTCTCTATAGCCTCGCCCCAGAGGTGAGTGGCATATATCAGGAGAACGCCTGTGGATCTTCCTCGACGGAACCCAAACTGGTGATCGGTTAGGAGGTCATTGGCTTCAAGATATGTAAGGAGACGGTAATCAATACACGTTCCATAGTCTTGCAGAGTATGGAGGTGATTGCAATCGGTCTATAGTTGACAGGGTCAGCACAACTTCCCCTTTTTGGTACAGGCTGTACATTGGCAAGCTTCCATGACTTAGGGACCAAACCAGTGCTAAGAGAGAGACGATATATACGTGTAAGAATGGGAGACAGTTCAGGAGCACAATTCCGCAATACAATGGCAGGAATACCATCAGGACCACTCGCTTTACACACGTCCAGATTGCGGAGCATCTTCAGTACCTCGCTTTGACGGATATGACCTTTTCATAAGCAGTAAAATATTTATTCCGATTACAAATTTGGTTCTAAAAATAATACGTACAATGTACGCCTATTAGAAATGTTAAATAGTTGAATGAAAAATAAAAAATATTAAATAATTGTTTCCAATACTAGTCGTACTAGAACCTTTTCCTAAAGTTGAGAAGAAAATGCGGAATCAGACGATAATGTTAACTGATAACAGCATAAATAAGATTTAGCCATTTAAATGATCATACTCACCATCACAGTCGCTAAAATTCCACACTTCTCTGTCCGCCCCCCGCACGAAACGTAATGATGCGACAGATTTTATCAGCGCCCAGCTTAGATGTCATTTAAATTTAAATTAAGGTATTACAACGATGTTTTGACTAAGCTGCGGCCGCGTCTTATCGGGTGGGGTGCATTTTTAACCATTGTAAACAAGCAGTAGGTACATTTCGTACAAGATATGACGAATGATAAAACTAACTACTGTGTTTTTCTGATTAACTACAAACGGATGTTTGCTTTTCTTAATGCGTAATTTTTGAGTGTTTCCTATGATGGTAAATCACAATGGATTACGTCATTGAAACTCAATTACGGTGAGATTTGGCGCCCACCGCGGGTCCAAGAATCACCTAGATATAATGTAAGTTAGATCAAGAATATTTGGAGAATAGTCAGATATATATTGATCGTTTAAAACTATTTATGTTACTATTAAACATTTCCTTTGGATACAATCTATGCAATGTTATATGTCGTCTATTGTCTCTGGCCTTGGCCAATATTATGTATTTCTAAACCCTTGCAAAGAGACCGATTCGTTAAGTGGTATTACCAACATAAAAAAAAAAAAACATTTTGTCACTAAAACAAGCATACCTAGAAGAAATAAAGTTACGAATCGACATTTCCTATTGGTCATGCAATTATTATCTGACCACAGATCGCGATCACAACTGGGATCTATCAATAATGCCGAAAAACACGACGAGCCGTCCCACAGGACCGGGAGATCCCGATAAACCCGCTACCGCCGAACCAAATTGAAAAATCCCCATAAAACCGCCTATCTCGCACCATTTTGTTATTTATCAACCATACCATAGATAAACAATAAGGGCTGTGCTGTAATAGGCACAATAAATTGGCAATACACATTTTAATTGATAGAATATAATGGACTTTATTTTATATGGTTTGACTATTTTGTTTTGAATATATTGTATCAAAGCATCGTGGCTGTTCTATCTGAATGAATAGGCATAGATGTAATCCACACTTGAGTAATTAATATTAATTTCAAATATCGAGGCCAAGTCTATAGTTACTATTTTAACATATAACATTTGTTTCAAAAAGATATACGTACGCACCAGTGAATAATATGTAAGTTTGAAGAAATAAGCAAGGACTATATTAGTATTCAATTTCATTTTAAGTAGACATACTTTTCTACATGAAATGTTTTGTCTGCTGCCAGAATCAGTTACCAGAATTATTATCCTGTTTTTCTCCAACTCGTAGTTTGTGGTATCACTACATGTTTTCTTCTTTTATTTGCGTCTAAAATCTTATTTTCTTTACCTTTCTTCACTCAGTCCATCTTTATTCTGCTATACCTTCCCTATATCCAGCCATATTCGTATATATAACTCTTCTCAATAAGAATGTAGTCTCTTTTCAACATTCATATGATTCATAAGACGTTATTCTATTACTTCTTACACTAGCGACAAACGGCTGACAATCTCCAGTAGACGACAGTCCTAATACCGCGATCGGATACACGCACCGAGTGTTTTATTTTTAATCCGCTAACGCAATAAATCTGCGCGGACAGGAGGCAAAATGGCGGCAGTTTTTTGGCGCGAAAAAGAATCGGCCGCGGAAAGCGGGAATGAGCGCCAGATTAGGACGGGATAAGTCCCGGTTATTAATGGACCGGAGATATACACGACAAAATGGATAACAAATGGATGTGTTCCCCGACTTTTTTATATATTTCATTGTGATTCGAATTTGTTTATGGCGACACTTTTGGCAGGTTTGCGGTTTTTGATGTCCCTTAGAGTGGTGGTTTTATTGGAAGATTACTGGATGGTATGCAGTGAACGACATTAAATAAATTGTACTTAACTACTATTATCTTTTTGGGAATGTCATAAAAGTCTAATAATTAATACTTTTGTGGACTATCTGTACATACGCAATTAATTCATATGTTACTAATTCGGCACATTTATCACAGAAATAAAGCTCACTGACGTCAAATAATGTTCATAATGCATTCTGTAGACTAATCACGAAACTTAAGCGCGAGCATAAACACAGGTAATTCTTGTTAAAATATTAGCTCGCTTACTCAAGCAGTAATCAATTTTTTTCTCCTTTGGCGTACCGCGTTAATAGTTGTTTTAATTTTACCACCCTTCTTCTCTTATAGATTGCAATTCCTAAGTTATCTTTTAAAATACATGACATGGTTCTATTCCAAATTTAAATATAATATTTTGTTATTTTAATTTAATATATTTTAATTATGTTTAATTAAATAATTTTAATTTATTACCAGACTAAATACAGAAAAACATTATAACATAATGTCTAATCTAGGTTGTTCTATTTAAATATACTAGTTTAAATATATTAATAATATCAATATTAAATAATAAAAATGCAATTTAAATGGCAACATAAAAGGCTACATTTAAAGCATTGCGTGGTAAGAAATAGAAAAATGAAATAGTGAGAAATGTGAGTAGTTCAAAAACAAAGCAAACAACTGTTTTTATATAAAAATCATAAAATTTTTAGTATCTTTTCAGAAGTGATTTCTTAAAATGTGTAAGGAATGACATAATACTAATACATATATTAGGTAAACTATTTTTATAATACTTTGGAATATATCCACTGTTTTATTATTTAACTCATAACAAACTGTAATATTTTTCAAATATCTGTAAAAACAACAAAATTACAAAGCTTCTCTACATTTAAGTTGTCAGTTAGACAAAGAGATCCGATTTATTACGTGACGTCATTTCACGATCCTATCTAACCCGATACTTGTTAAATCCACTAATATTCAATTGTCTTTCTACTATACACCAAAACTAATAAATACTTATCCGATACGAAATAAAACATAAAAGGACAATATGACGCAACGCTGATAAACACTGTGTCCCACGTTCCGTCCACTCAGCTCTTATTTTATGGGACACTTCACGTCCCATCGCCCAATTCGCTTACGACGCATATTTTTATATTATTATATTTTATTGACTCCTTATCCCACGAGTTCGTGTCGAAAACAAATCAAAACTTGATAGAGGATTAATTTTTGACACGGTAAATATTTTGGATGTTGGTAAAACATCTAAATAACATGCATATTTCTATTTGAACTTATATATATATATATATATATATATATATATATATATATATATATATATATATATATATAATACATATAACTTATTAAATATATATAGACGTTATAATTCCATAAAAATCTAAACAAATTATGTTTTTTGCACATTTAATTATAATTGTTATGTACAAAAGTTACTTATTAATATTAAAACGTTTTTATAATAAATAACTCTATTTAACTTAATGTGTACAACAAAATTAGTAATTACTAGCGGCCCGTCCCGGCTTCGCACGGGTAGACATTACTCTTCGCAGCGTATGCGATGAAAGACATTTTATGGCTAATTTTTTTACACCATCGGTTGGTTTTAATAAGAATTTCTAAAGGTTTCTATAGTAATCTAGAACTAAATATAGCCTTTGTTACTCTTTGTCTTTACAGCTTTCTAATGAAAAAAGAATTATTAAAATCGGTCCAGTACGTTTGAGTTTATTCGTTACATACAAAAATACAAATCTTTCCTCTTTATAATATTAGTGTAGATTACCAATGAAATAGAAATGTGAATTTTTTGCAGATTCCCTACTTTAACTTATTAATTGATCATTAATTGAAGAAGTGTTCATACACTTCATAATTAAATTAAAATCTAAATAAATCGTTATGAAAAGGTTTAATTACAATTAAAATTGCAAAAGTTATTAATAGTTATTAAAAGTAGCACGCAATTTCATTTAGAACAGATTATGATATCTTGCTCAACCAACCAACAACTTAAAGACTTGGGATTTGACAGATTTTGAATCAAATATTATAGTGTATTTAGTTATTTGACAATGGCCGAATGGTTAATAATAGGGAAATTTTCACCACGGTAAAATATTTTGTTTATGAAAATATTCTGTGGGAAAATCAGATACGAAAAAAGCTGGAGAATTTTGATGCTATTTGGTATGGAGTTGGTTGAAAATGCGGAGAAGAATATAATTTTTACCGTGGGAAAATATGTCTTTACTATTACATACAGGAGGGTCACCACTTAAAAATTGCCTATAGAGTCCGGCCGCTAAATGAATACAATTCTTCCACGGCATGTCAGTTTCATATGAATCGTGTTTTATCTTAAACTTCAAAATTAACCTTGTGCCATATACGTAAGCGCGTATAAAGTTATGTAATACTTAAGCACATTTCCTTTTAAATTTATATTTATTTAAAACTAGCGGACCCGACAGACTTTGTCCTGTCAAAAAAAATTATAAAGTGGCAGTTTTACAAAGTTTTGTTCCTACTTATTTTATAGTCAGGGCAAAAAATTCTCCTGTACAGAACGGTCACCCTGGTGGTAGGGCGTTGTGAATAAATAATAATTAAATAAAACATATATAAGCATTTAAAAGTAAACAATCGCTTTATAGTTAATCGTGTGAATCAATTATTATTGTTTGATTTTCATTGTAGTGCTTTGTGATATTCAACTCTATATAGTGTAAATAAAGCGCAAATTGACTCTTTGATGTTAGGAACACATCAAAGAGTCAATTTGCTTAGACAACAGTGAGTGCTTGCAATATGAACTTAATGCAATAACAATAAAGCTCAATTTGATTGTACGTTTAGTAAGAAAACGTTTGTATGGGAAAAAGAGTTGTTATAGAGTTTATCCGATAATTATTCAATTTTTTCTCGTCCAAAACCATCCTTGAACTTCAACGAACATTTTAAAAAAGAATTGGCCAAATTGGTCTAGGCGTTGTTGAGTTATGCGCTTACCAACACATTTTGCGATTCATTTTTATATATAAGAAGATTGCCTGTAACGAGCTTTGTGAATAAATATTACACACAAATTGACAGCACTTGTCAAAATCCATTCTGTTTCTGTTACCGTTTAAAATATATGCCATAATGATAGAAAAGGTCTGTATATTCTCCATTTGATTTGACAAATCCCTACTAATAGTATAAACGCAAAGTTTGTTAGTATATATAGATTTTTGTAACTCTTTCACGTAAAAACTACTGAATGGATTTTAATTAAATTTGGACAATTATAAAGTATTTGTGGCAAGGAAAAATAATATTAATTACATGTTATTGTCTTGCAATAAGAGTGCTATTTGTCTTATAATAATAAATAATAATAATAATAATAATTAATATATTTAATAAGCGTAGGGAAGTGACGACCCCATCGCCCGCTGGTGGGGCATTTAATGCCCCTTGACTGCCATAAATGCCCCATCAGTGCAGTCAGTCTCCCTCAGGGCAGCTTGTGGCGAGCTGTCGGTGAGTTGCGTCACCAAGGGTACCGATGTGCTTCAGGGGGGCGTATGCCACCCGCCTCTGTCTTGCCTTAACCAGCCGGACAGAGTGGAGTCGCAAGAGCAAATGCTCGAAGGGTGGAAGTGTAATAATGTCATAACGCCGACGGCGTCTCGATCGCTGTCGCAGACACACCTCTCTACACCCTTAGCCGTTCACACCAATGTTGCTCTCTTCGCACCAATATTGGTCTGCTTTTTTGGAGGGCCCATTTAGTGAGCGGCGAGTCACCACCTGCCATATTTAAATCAATTAGGAGGCTTTGAGAAGGCAGGTGACTGGAGTCTCTTCCATAGCCCGGTTTTCATTACCACCTAAATCGAAATGCAATAGGCCACAAACGTTTTGACCACTAATGACAATAGTTTCTGTGCATCTAACTGGGTATAGTCTTTGGCTGCATTTTTCATGGTGCAGATAGAGATTAGACCCAGTTGGTACACTCCACGCACACTTTCATTAAATTTCGCTTAAATGGCCTCTACGCGTTGGATCTGTATCCCCGCGCAAGCCTTATAAAGGACCGTGTCTTATAAAGATACGTGATTTAAGCTACATAAATAATAATTTATTTATTGTGTCAAACATGAGTATACATAAAAATGTGGAAGTCAGGTTTTGATTGTCCACATGTTTGGCCTGGTGAGGCATACAAAATTTAATCAATATCAAAAAAATGACAATAAATAATCATATTTGAAGATTAAACAAACTAATTAAACAAAAACTATACATTGATAAAATAAATGTCGAAGAATTACAATGGCAATTAATTAAATTAGTCAATAAAGAAAATGTCAAGAACCATATTACAATGTCACAATTCAATTCCTATTTTTTGTAAATTAATATTAATAAATGAAATCCTTATGTTTTTTTTAGATATGTATATGCATTTTTCCAATTTCACACTATTATATGTATTTTTTTTTAATTAACAGTTTTTTTTTTATCCATTTTTAATAAAGAACATTACGATTTACATAAAAATGTTGATGTCAGGTTTTTTGATTGTCCTTACATGTTTGGCCTACTGAGGCATACACAATTTAATAAATAACAAAGAATTGCCAATGAATAATCATATTTGAAAATCAAACAAATTAATTAAACAAAATTTATACATAGATAAAATGAAATGTCGAAGAATCACAATGGCAATTAATTAAATTAGTCAATAAAGAAAATGTCGCGAACCACATTAAATGTCACAAAATAAATTCCTATATTTTTGTAAAATAAAATACAATTAATAAATGAAATCCTTGTGTGTTTTTTTAGATATGTGTTTGCATTATTCAATTTACACACTATTATATAATATATATATTTTTTTTTAATTACACACAATTTGTTTTATTCATTTTATGTTATAAAGAACGTTACGAAGTACACCAATTAAAAAAAATAAAACCAATGGAATCACTAGCGTAAGACACATCAAGTGTTTTAATAAACAACATTAATAATTACTTCAATTAGCGAATGTCAAATATTCTTTTACGTCATAAAAGCACTTACTAATTAACCAGGTTCTTAATTTAAATAAAAATGGTTTTGTGGGTAATTTTCTTATTTCGATGGGAATTTTATTATGAATGCATATAGTCATCATATAACAGTTTTTCCCATAAAAACTAGTTTTGTATGAAGGGACTAACAGTTTGTATGGATCTCTTGGACGAAAGCGCTGACTATGGACTGGTTCCTTAAACAACCCAATATTATTACGTACAAATTTTCCAATTTCATAAATATACATAGATGTCAAAGTTAGCAGATTGAGTTGTTTAAACATTTCCCTGCAACTGTCCATAGGTCCAAGACCACCAATGGCTCGAATGCATTTCTTTTGAACAACAAAAACTTTGTTGACATCTGTCGAATTTCCCCATAAGATCAATGCGTATCTCAGTAGCGACGATACGTAGCCGTGGTATGCAAGTAGGGCCGCTTTTTCATCAGCACTAACTCTTAGATGAAAAAGAGCGAATACAAATCTACTTAGTCTATTGCAGATATCAGATACATGACTTTTCCAGTTACAGTGGCAGTCCACGACAATACCCAAGAATTTAGTATCTCTAACCTCCTGTAGATTTTGTCCCTTACATCGTATATTCAGATCAGATTTTTTTGTTTTATAATTTGTAAATTGTATATATTTAGTTTTAGATACGTTGATAGAAAGACCATTTGTCTGTAACCAATTTCGAATTTTATCGATAGAATCATTGATTACAAATTCATAAGACGTTTCTTTATCAATGTAAGGTACGATCAAAGAAATATCGTCTGCAAATAGAATGATCTGGAAGCTAGTGACGTTAGGCATATCGTTAATGTACAAAAGAAACAAAAGAGGTCCAAGTACACTTCCCTGAGGAACTCCATAATTGTAGAGAAACGATGATCTATAATCAATTGATTCGTTATTTTTATTGATTTTGGTCACTTGGACGCATTGTTTTCGATTAGTGAGATAACTTTTTATCCAGTCAAGAGCAACCCCCCTGATGCCATACCTTTCACATTTGGCAAGTAAGATCTTATGATTAACGAGATCAAAGGCTTTGCTCATATCAAAAAATACCACTGTTACCGGAATTTTTCGATCTACGTATTGTGTAATTGCACTAATCAATTTATATCCGGCAAGAGAGGTAGATTTACCGCTTTGAAAGCCATTTTGTTCATCTGCTACTACCTTATATTTTTCTAGAAAAACAGTCAATCTTTCCTTAAAAACCTTCTCAAATATTTTTGAGAGTACCCGGACAAGAGTTATAGGTCTATAATTGTTAACATCTTTATTGCAATCTTTTTTAAAAAGAGGTTTAACTATAGATTGCTTAAGCCGTTCAGGAAAAATACCCTGAGCGAATGACAAATTAATTAAATAGCAAATTACCGGTGCCAGATATTCGGCACATGATTTGAATAAATTAGTTGGTAGATGATCAAAACCTACAGACTTCGTATTATTGAGGGCTTTAGTAATTTTGATTATTTCAGATTTAGTACACGGTTTCAAGAAAATGCTAGAACTGCTGGAATTAAGATTGTCCAAATTGACCAATACAGTATTATTATGTACATTTAAACTTCGGGGTATATTTATAAAATGATCATTAAATGTATCAGCTATATTGAGCGGATCAGTGATCGTTTTACCGATTACGTTTATTGAAGTTAGCTCTAAAGGAACATTATGTGCTCCGTCCGCCATGTTCTTAATAACATTCCAAGCTGCCTTACATTTATTTTGCGCTTTTTCCAACAACTTAGCATTACAATTTTTTGTGACTTTTTTATGCATTTGCGTAATAGTTTACTATACATTTTAAAATTAGACTTAGTTTTTTCGGTGCCAATATTGTAGAATGCCAATCTAAGCTTACGTTTGGTCATGCATGATATCTTTAAACCCGTCGTGATCCATTTTGGCCTTTGATTACCCGAATTGATTTTTATGCGTTTTTCAGGAAAACAGCAAAAAATAAGCTTAGTTCATCGTGGAATTTGTTGAATGCGGAATTCAAATCATCTTATTTGTCTTATAAAAAGTTCACCATTTAGTTATTACTATGGCGACATATAACTTAAGCGACGATATATACAAAGCTAAACATAATTTCAAGAAGCAATATAGATCGTCGTAATGAAACAATACATACGGTGCTTCATCACGGGAATGGAGAAAACATAATCACGCTAAACATATTCATTATTCGATTCGAGTGAAGCGCCAATATATATTCATGAATCGATTCAGCTTGCAATCGAATAGATCGAGACGGACTCGACGTAATACCGATATGATAGCACATCAAATTTCATGTGCCCGATATTTGCTGATACGTACGTACGATTTTTTTCATATCCCGCTTATTGTTCGAACGGTTGGACGTCTATGACTATAGACGTCCAACCGTTAAAGACACGACTGTGTAGCGTGTTATTCTAAGTGGCAGTAATTCTGTTTCTTGACAAAAGGATATTTTAATTGATGTTGGATTAGCACTTTTAAACTACGAATGAGCTATGCTTACTCACACTAATATGATTTATTTCCAAAACATTTAGTGATCCTTGCAAATCTTCAATAATGTTACAAGTTTATACAAAACGTGCGTACTATTTAAGATACCAGAAAAATGGATAAACAGTTTGGAATTTGAAAAAAAAAACATTTCGAGCTAACAAAGGAGCATTAGTTTGTTTCTCCCTTTAATGGTGGCAATAAATCCAAAACTAGAGCTACAGAAAAATGTAGCAACAGTAAGTTAAACCATTGCAAATATCGCCTTGTTACCGATGTTGCGTCGATAATACAACGTAATACATAATACGTATGCAGCTCGCGCGATCCTTTATTATTATTTCCACATATTGACTTTGCGTTGTCTATATCACCCCCTACCCCCACTTCGGGTGTGGGGAGATGTAGTCGCGAAAGACACATGTAGCTACGAATCATGTGGCTACGGAATCGATCGTCTAATGCGTTTAGAATTGGCCAGTCGCGGCAGTTTGTGGAGACTTGAGGTTTTTCTATGTTCATCGGCAAAGGTATTTTATTCACAGCCTGTGTTTTGTAACTTTCGTTCTGGTGCTCAGCTTATTTTATGGTTTATGTTAGTTAATGTTTGTTAGGGATTACAGAATACTTATATCTCTATTTTTTTATTTGGATGTTTCTATTGATTCGATTCTTTGAGGACTTTTCTAACATTTTATAATGTTAAATTTTCCCATATATTATATATTATCTTCATATAACTAATATTTAAAAACGCTATTATCATTTTGGTTGTGTAATGTAAGAATACTACCAAACTACGCTAACAAAAATTGAATAAAAATATTTGTTAAAATTTTTTGTCGTTTAAAACATATATATTAATAATAGTTACTAAAGTAACGAAATTAGTAAGTGAATAGGGCCGTAAGTGGAAACTGTTTCAGCTGGACTCCTCAATTACTGGGGATTTAGCTATCGCACTCAATAAGAGCATAATAGACTCCTAACAATCAAAAATTAATCAAATGAAAATCTAAATAGGGTTTATTCAACGTTTACGTGTACAGGCAGTTATTGACGTCAAAACAAATATTAAGAGAAAATATATCAAGAGAACAAACATCTTGTTACGTCCAAGGAAAAATTACTTTACAAAGTACAGTCCAGAAATTATTAAGCTATTTTTTTCAATGCTATACAGTGTATTATTATTAAAATAAACTTAGGAGAAATTTATTTTTAATTTAAGATGTAGAATTTTTTATTAATAATTTAGATATATTATATACTAGCTATGCTCACGACTTCGTCCGCGTAGAATCGTAATTTTAGGTAGCATTTTCAATTATTTTTCAAATAAGACACATTTCATAAAATTTTTACATATTTATATCATATAAAAAGTAGCCTATGTCCTCCCTCACGGTTTTGATGTAACAGACATATTAACTTTTGTATTTTAGAAGGGAAATATAACCATCTCAATCATCATGTCAATCTACAATACTATTGAAAAATGTCGTAATACGGAACCGCACAATATCATTCTTAATAGCTGTGCCCGCGACTCCGTCCAGGATGATAAAGAGTGTAAACGTAGAGTAGACAAATATAATCAGAAAGCTTCGAACTGCTAAGCTATCGCGAGTTACACGTGTTATTGTGAGTCAACCATAAAAGATAGACATATGTTGTCGTGGGAATTTTTGTATATAATTTTAAGGAGAACATTTCCGTGATACATGATTTCTGTGCAACTTTAACCATTAAGGATGCACACGCGACGGATCTTAAAAAATGGAGTAACTTCTCCCGTTTTCCTAATATGTCTCTTCACTGCTCTGCTCCTATTGATTGTAGCGTGATGAAAAGTATACTTTAACTAGCTCAGGAGTATGAAAAATAATTGTATTAAGTTTTGTTAAAATCCGTCCAGTAGTTTTTGTTTCTATAACGGTTATACACACAGATTGTATTTCGGTATTTATCGGTATCAGTATCGATCCCTAATCACCCCCTGACAGTTATTTTGGAAATATATTTTATGTATAGAATTAAACTCTCTACAGATTTATTATAAGTATAGATTATGCCTTGTTCTTGCCAATACATTATCATCGCTCCAGCCGTGAGCTGCGCACTATTGGACATAATCTCCCCTAACCATGCCCACCAAAATTGCTCATGTCCTATCAAAAACTAAAACCCTTCTTCATTAATGCTTGCAAATCAATTTAATACTTTGATACAAGTAACAAGTTGTGATAGTCGTGTAGAGGTTGTAAACATTACGTAAACTGTTTTCCGCGCCATTTCCCCCTACCTTATGGTTGCATGTCGACGTACAGGTGTGCCGCGTCGACAAAATTATGAATAACGTCTCATCGATTATCTTCGGCATTTATGTTGTTTGTTGTTAACTGCAATATAAAAATAACAATGTTTTGCAACTGTAATTTTTAGTGATAAGTAGCATACAGATTTTTCATTGCGGTTGTCATACTGAAGAGCGACTAGTCTGGTATTGTTTGCGCTATCAAAATTGAATCTTGTCTCTTGAATACTCTAGTGAGTGGATTACTTAGTGAGTCCAGGGTTGTTTCACAGCAGTGTTATTATTTCTGTGTGTTGCTTTAAAGGTATATAGCAATAAAATTACTGGATACAATGAGAAGATGAAGAAGACAAGCCGAGCCAAGATGTGGTCCATGAAACACGAAACGATGTGGATTATTAGCGACCATAATGTCAGTTAGACAGTCTGTCTGCTTGTTAACTTGAGTAATATAAAGACACTACTATTTGAAACGAAATTACAGGCACACTGAATCTGCTGATCATACCTTTTGAAGCAAAAAAAAAAAAGTAGACCCACTATATACCTGAACAAGACAAGCTTTGCGTAACCATAACGATCGTAAACCACACCAATTCGCCATTAATATCTTTGAATAGGCTTAAAAAAGACATTCTAATGATTGATCATTTTGACGAATCTAATCAAATTTAATCAACTCGTGGTTTTTGTTTCCTAATTATTTACTATACCGTCGTCTCGTGGTTTACGACTTTTTGAATTCTTAATTAAATATTTAATTTAAATTTCTTTCTCCTTCACTCCATTATTCTTTTAATTGTTGTGTACATAGTAGTTGCTTATATTGTGCAACTATGTAAGTTAACAAATGCAAAACAAGTACTTTATTTACAATATATATTTCGCCAATAGGAATGTTTTTAGAATCTAGATCGCTGCATTATTTTGATCCTTTAACGCCATTTACCTGTTTAGTTTCTGACTTCTTCGTCAATTGCTAGGCATGAGGTATTTATGAGTCGTTTTATAGCGTCATCCTCTGTTAGCTAGCCGCTATATTAAATAAAGGACTTCGTATATCCATATGACTGCGATTTATACAAAATAGTTCAGATTATGAAGGAATATGATTAAAAATATAAGACACGGGACAAAGGAATTTTTGTTGTACAATGACAGATTGATATGGTAGACAAAAAATTTCCTGCCAACTTTGACACAATAATCCAAAAGAAAGTGCATATAAAAATCATAAAAAAATGTATACGTCGAATTAGATATACGTCAAAGAATGAAGTGTGGTCCATGGCCAACAATGCTAACTCTGTACGAACACGTAAAAGGTGTCAGAGATTCTACTGCATTTTTAGATGAAGAAGAATAATATAGAATTGAATATATCAAGCCATGACCTTTTTAAATTATGAAAGAATAACTACATTGCATTTATAGTATTAACTATAGTTACGATAAGGATTAAGTTTGTCATACATAACTAACTCCGGAATCAATTAAGCGTATGTCCCAATAAGCGGCGCGTCAAACACTGGAATCAGGCGAATCCGATAAATGAGGCCTTTATCTTAATACCATCTACTCTAATACATCACTCGATCGCAGGCACAACACGGGTAATCTGCTCCGACTTGACAAATGAAAGTTAGCCGTCTCATCGAAGAAATTAAATACAGCCACCGATAATTATCGTCGGCGATATCAATCTTGCTGGGCAAAAATTTCACTTACTTACACACGATCAAGGATCACATTTGATTGATGTTGGAAACGTTACTTGCAACGTTTTCAATGTGACATAATGATTTTCGACTGTCAAATGTTCATGGAGGTTCCGTTTTCGAAAGAGTAAAAGTAGATTTTTTTCAAATTTATTTTCAACTCAATCGATACAAAATTAAGGTTTGGATTCGCTTGAACGTAGCATGTAGGTATGGTGGTTATAAGCAGAATGGATAGTCGATAGCATGTCAAAATGGTAATTATGGCGAGCGACAGGGCGGAATGCCTGACGGTAGCGGCCGACGATTACATTAATGTCATTAGCTCCACTAATGACTTTTTAAAGCTTGGCTGCAGCGGTCGTGCGCGGAACAAGCCGCATTCACAGTGTCTCGGATTAAATTTAATTAATACGAATACTTTTTTCTGGGCTATCATAGCGTCTTCATTGTGTCGTCATATCGCCATGTTTTCGGAGTTGATGTTGCAAATTTTTTTTGTACCTAAATAACATCTATGTTTTGAGTTCTTTTTTGTCTTATTATATAAATTTTCATATAAATCAGTCTCATAATAGGCTTGTATCCACTATGAACAAATCTGATGCATTAGGTTGCATAACTATTAAGATGATCATTTAATTATGAAAAAACAAGTTTATAAAATAATAACTTTGATTATTTATATTCTATAAAATAAAATTGCAAAAAATAAGCCATAAGTCACGTGACAGCAAACACCAATTAAAAAGTGTTACGTCACGCCGTGCGAAACGTCAAAGTCAAAATGTCATTCCCAAGTGTCTTGTGAAGTGCGAAAAAGAAGGGCATCATTCCTCTCGCGAGTTCAGCCACTTTTTACGTATCTGCTGATTGTTGGCACGTATATAAAATATTTTTTTGTGTTTTTATACTTGTGCTTGTACACTGGGGCACTATGCAACTGTAATACGATGAATCCATTTTTTATTAAAATAATTCACAATACCGAATATTGCGATACTAAAACAGCTGTGTTTTGCACGGCGTGACGTCATTCAAGACGCCATGACAGTCATGAGCGTTTGATGACTAATGTCAAATATTTAATTAAATGCAAAATTATTCTTATAAATAAGCATTTTTTTTCAAAAATAAATTATTTTTGTATAGAATAGGCATCAAGGTATATTAGTATCTAACTACTGAAATTTAGGCAACAAGCCTATTGTTAAATGTACATCGTGCAATGATCGATTTGGATCGGATAACAGGTCATATGCTAGTCTTTTGAACAAGGTCTAACAAACACAGATATCTCTCCATTTACCAATTGTTTACTTCCAGAACAATCTATTAATTGAAGCCAACGACTAACTTTAGTGTATAATTAGGGATACCAAAAATATTTTAAAATTATATCTAATATTTAAAAGAATTTTGACGTCTCAGTTAAGAAGACATTGTACAACACCTTAGTTATAGGGTTATAAAGAGCATAAAATAAAAATAAAATGTTACGGAAAATAAATTCAAACTTCGAAATTAGATAAACATAAAAAATCAATAAATTGAGAGAAAGGAGACTTTCCTGATATGGTCACATATTAAGAAGAAGGAACGATCTTGTTACTAGGAAACTTATGGACATGAAAGTGGAGGGGCATGTGGAGAGAGGAAGATTGAAGAAACTATGGATAGACTGTGTGAATGTTGATATGTTGAAGAAGGGAGTGAGTATCGAAATAATATTGGCGACAGGGCAAGAGAAAGAAAAACACTTAACGTATTATTTTTGAAAAATGTTTACTCTAAAGTTGAGACTAATGAAACAAATAGAAAACATCATACAAAAAACTACTACACTAACATATTGAAAAGTGAAGTTTATTTATGACAAGTCTGAATCATTGAGACAATCAAAAGAAAAGGAAGAAGCAATTAATACTTTGAATTTACTGATTGTGAATTGTGAATTTGCACAACTATAAAAAATATTTAAAACAATTTTCAAAAGCATGGCATGTCTTTTATTGGAGGAAGATCTTACAAAAACAGCGAAATTTCGGAGTAATAAGAGAACAACCATGTTACTAGGAAAGTTATGGCCATGAAAATAGACGGGTATGTAGAGAGAGGAAGACCGAAGTAAAAATGGATGGACTTTGTGAATGCTGATATATTGAAGAAGAGAGTGAGTGTCAAATAGCGAGTGATATATAGAAGTAGAAGAGGAAGACATGCTGCATCGACCCTAAATAAAATTGGGAACAGAGCAAGAATAGAAGAAGAAGAAGAAGTGAAATAACGGAGTATTGTGACTTATGGAGGTTAGTTAAGAATCTTACCGAAACCACAAGCAACCACTGACTATCAGGTGCAATAAAAAATAAATACACGTCCATTATGAATATGGTCCAATGATTTAACTCGGTCATTTTTTGTTTAATTTAATGTCACGCTCAGTCCGTGTAAAGGCATTAGACGTCAATGCGCCTGCGCATGATTTCTGGAGATCGATCGATTAACTGTGTGATTAAGCTTACACGCTCCACTTGAATGTTCAGAGAAATCACTCTGGATTATTTTGTGATGATCATTATGGGTAGCGTTTTCGAAGGATAGTTCATTTACTGCCTTTCTTTGTCTGCTTGAATACGTATGTATACCAAATTAAATCAAAGTCAAATAATAATTAATAAACATAGGTGCTTACAGACAAAGATACAAGATACGAACATGAAGAACTATTTAACTTAACCGTGTACATGAAAATATAAAAAAAAAATACTCTACTACCTCTATCATCTGTTCCGAAATCGAGGAAGAGATAATAAAGATAATCATCATCACAGATTATCTCCATCACGTGGTTGAACCGCCCTTATTACCTAAGTAAAACAGGCTTCATACGGTTTGGTCAACTTCACATGCCTTTGAATTTCTTTCCAGGCTTATTTATACACAGCAGGTTAGAAACCTAGGTCTCTCGATTGGTCCCTGGAGCACATGGCGGTAGAATCGCGTAAGCGCACCCCGCCATGTGCCTCGCATGGGCCCAGAGAACACCGGGGAATTTTAGTGGGTAGGCCGGTTCTCTCAGACCGGAGAGCCCCACACACGGCCGCGCCTTGCCAGCGCGGCGTCATGGTGAATAAGGAGCATTATTCCTCGGAAAAAAAACTCTCGATTGGAAGGTTACTGTCGAAATCAGAACGGGACCAACGCTCTCACTGTGAGTAGGTCTACAGACCAAATGAATGACGTAGGTTGTTTCTTGATTTTAAATTTAACTGTGAAAGTTACAGATATTCAACCCTACTAAGCCCTACTAGATTAATGAAAGTACTAAAGGCTCAAATCGTACGTGGAACTAAAACAAATTCTTATTTTAGAAAATAAATTTTAGTTTAGTTCGTAACATTTTCGTACAAAAAGTTGGGAAAAAAAGATACCGTTTGACACGAGAGGTGTTCCAATTGGGTAGCTGCCATTCCGACTGGACCTAAAGTGAAAAGTACGTGTATAATTTAAATAAAATAAATTATAGTAGTCAGTATTAGTCAGTTAGTTTAAGCCGAATCCTAGCTAAAGTAGAACCATTTTTTCCCTTGTCAAAATTTCTTTTGTCATCCAAATTTAAAACGGCACTTACATAGTGATCAAATATTACCAGCAGTCAATTGTTGGTTTTGGCAGAATGCCAGAGTTACAACATTTTAAACTGTTACCTGCAATTGTATTTTTTAAAATCGTATTTTAAATTTATCTTTCTTTTGTATTATATAACCAAAAAGAATCTCAGAAGATTTTTTCAGAAGATTTCCATCATATCCCAGTTACGTTGAACGTCAACGGCTATTCATGAGGGCCGGGAGAGATCGTGTCTTATACTAATGTATCAGACACGATCTTTCTCGGCCCTTATTGGTTGTCCTTATATTTTTATAAATTATTTATTAATAGGAACTCAAAAATATTTTTTTAATTCGTTATTCGATATTCATATCTATATATATTTATATAAAGTACAATGGTAAAGCATAACGTTGTAAGGTACGTTACATACACCTGAAAAGCTTAGAGATCTATTATTTATGATTACAGTGCTATAAATTTTTCTTCACTTTGGTTCAGCGTGGTTGGCTACGGCCTGTACGGCTACTCTGATCGTTTAAAATCAGGAATAAAACCGCAGTGAAAACGAAATGGCACTATACACTGAAAGAGTGGTGTCTCTGTTTCAATATTGTTTTAATCCAAATCTGAACAGTTATCGTAAGACACCACTCATACTTTTATGAGGTGCCGCCACTTACTGTTTAATATTAGGTTCTCATCAGACGATATATATTACCTTATTTCATTGTATCGACACATATAAAATTTTGCCACAATTATTGGTAAAAAGCAATTTTTTTTTTCAAATCTTGAAGTGACGTATTAAGTGTTTTTTTTTTTCACAACTCCATTTTGATCAATCAAAACACTTTTATCATTTTAGATTTGATCACATAATGAAATTTGTCCGGTGATAAAATAATCATGGTTTATTATAAATTTTATTTTAGATTGCACATTAATTGCTAATCTACCTTCCTCACGGCTATGACCCAAACATCGTTTTATTAACTGTGGCAACAAATCGAATTGC
Source organism: Scirpophaga incertulas (assembly GCA_036419045.1). NCBI lineage: Eukaryota > Metazoa > Arthropoda > Insecta > Lepidoptera > Crambidae > Scirpophaga > Scirpophaga incertulas. The sequence goes on along the minus strand of CM071628.1, from coordinate 14,785,609 downwards.
CAACGCAATAAAATTAATTTAGGTGGGGTAATTAATTTGTAGAAGTTTGTAAGAGCGGTGTAAAAGGGCGCGATTACGGATCGGCCCGAGGCTGGTTATGGCAACATTCATTATAATATTAATTATTAGCTAACCCGTGTACCCCTTGGGACGAGATCCTGTACTGATGACAAAAGATTTATATTATATAGATCCTCAAATCTTGTATTTCAGATACCTTTTTTTTTGTTCCTCCTGAGGAAAATTAAGTTGCATACCCCGGCTGTGGCGAGCCGGCGGTTATGTGGGGCTTTCCTCCCCAGAAGGGGGAGGCCTACCCACTAAAAACCTCAGGGATGGCCTTCCTCAGGCATGTAGGGAGCCCCCGGGAACACCAAGCTACTTCCGGGAACCCACAGCCTCCGCTCCCCCGCCGATACAGGGGCAGAGGCTACAATACCTCCCCCGATCTCCGCCACCGACGACGCCCCCCGGCCACGGAAGGGGCGTGGTCCCTCCCGGGTCACCGTATCCGCAGACGCGAATTCCTCGCGCCCGCCGGCGACCCGCGGCAGCGCCGCAGCTGTGCTACCGAGCCCGGCGCCGCCTCCTTCGAGCGGGATCGTCCATCTCCCGACCCCGCTCGGCTGCCTCCTTCTGGAGCATCACTGCTTCTCAGAAGGAGGCTACAGCCCTCCAACCTCCCTCGTCCGCCAGCATTGCTGCAATCAATGCCGGCGGAGACAGATCTCGCCCGATCTCTGCGACCAAGACTCGGCGCTCGAAGGCCCACGCGGGGCACTCCGCCAGCGTGTGCTGGGCCGAGTCGAGGTCGGATGCGCAGTGGTGGCAATGTGTCGATCCCTCCCGTCCTATTCGACACAGATACTCACCGAAGCAGCCGTGCCCGGTAAGTATCTGAGTCAATCGGTAGGTGACCTTCTCCTTCCCGTGGAGCCAAGCTTCGAGGTGCGGGAGTAATACACCGACGGCCCGCTGGCGCGCGCAGATCCGTAATTCGAGGTGCGCACGCCAGGCCGCCACAATCCGTCGGTGCCACTCCCGCTTAGGCACTTCGTGCGCGGGTTCCAGGGCGCTCCCCCCATCGACACGCCGCGACGCATACGTCGCCGCGTACATGTCGGCCAGGATGTCGAATGGGGGGGAGCGTCCCAGAACCGTCGCCGCCTCGTACGATATGGTACGGTAGACTCGTACGATCCGTATGGCCATTATCCGCTGCAGGCTCCGTAGCAGAGCTCTGCAGCGGGGGGACCTCGCGCAGTTTTGCGACTACACGGGAGCCCCACACATGGCCACGGATCGCACGATGCCCTCGTACAGGCGGCTGTATTTCAGATACCTAGGGTTTTATATTAAATTTTTAGTACATACACGGTAACATTTCAGCAATTGAAGTATATACTCTAAAATGATTGACAAATGTGAGCTTATCTTTTTTCAAAGATCTCTGCCAGCCAACCGTAGCAAATGTTCAAATGCACAACAAAATAAAAGTGCACTTAGTCGAAAATGATCATTTTATCTGCATTCATAAAAATTTATAAGTAATAAAGAATCATAGTGTACATACATACTCAACATAATTAAATTATATAATTTAATAATTTATATATTTAATATTGTTAAAATTTTAAAGCGAATGTGTTAAGCAAAGATGTATGAAATGCATGTACCAAAGTAAAATAACGACAACTCATTGTAATATAGCAACGTCGAGACATTAGGCACCCGATTACAAACCCAGTGCTGAGATCACAAAGCTACCGCCCAACCAAATTATATCTGCTGTAAAATCGACAAACACACTGACACAAAACAGAGTTTCACGTTTGATTTGTTTCGTCCAGTATTCTATATTTTTGATTACCTATGTATTTTATATAAATCTTGCTTAAAAGGTTTTGTTCTTCAAACCTATAGTATTTTTTAATTTTAACGATGTACTCCACTTGTTCCGAACTCCATGCTCCGAGGTCTTGACAAAAGTTGAAATATACGAAGCTTATTTACCTTTGACTTTATAACGTGTATATAGGGAGAATATCAACCTGATATGTTCGATGTACAACAGGGATGTCGGTAATTGATAAACAGGTACATCTCGAATGAGTCTCGTAACAATACTAATTGTATTCAACTCTCGCGCAAAATAAGAATATAAACCTTTGAATCTCAGCGATCAACAGTAATTGCTACTGCGGACCGTACTTTAAACTGGCACATAAGCTCGAAGACGCGCGCGACATCTGTCGCAGTAATTGAGGGATTAGGCAGATAATTGAAACTGTGCGAGGGAGACACCGCCACATAAATAGTACCGGCATGAGCGAGACGAGCGCACCCACTCAACACCGTCTCTCAGCGGAACGGTTAACAACGTATCTTCTTGTATATTGTATTATCTTACGTTTTATGCCCTATTAATCTTGCCCGACTGTGTGTGAGGCGCGCCACCTGAATCACAGCTTTAATAATACGAGATAGAGTCTAATATTGTTTGCTAGTCATTCGGTGTATATAGGGTGTTTGGTTGTTTTCGGTGCAATAAATAATTGTTTGCGCGCGTAAAACTGGAGTGTTGTCGTTTAGTCGGCTGTCAAGCTCGTCTCGTATTGTTTTATTCGAGACGTTAAAGGTAATCTGGGATAACGAGCCGTTTGCAAATTTAGGACGTTCGCTCATAAACGCGTTTTCACAATTGATGAATCCGGTCTACTTGTTTGCGCGACACTTTAAGTAGGTTTGTAGTTGGATCTTACACCTCTAAGGAGGTTGTAGAAAACCTGCGAACTCCTATATAAAGAGAGTGTAATTCATATTTCATTCTCTTTCAGACTCAGTCCCAGCATATGCCGTTCAGTTATTGAATTTTCTCCCCGAGTGTATATAAAAAATAATTCAATTCCTTATAAAACATATCTCGAATGACTTCCTGTCCTTAAGTTCTTACATAGTCCATAAGTTTGATCCCTTCTATTATTCAATGACCTATTTGAATTTCCTATACGTACCTACTTTCCTAATTGTATTTATCCAAGATTGAATGAAAAATGTTTATGTATTTATATGTGTGCAATATTTTTCATTATGGATTACATAATAACTCTTCCCTTGATATTTATTTATTGCAGCAATATTTATATTTAGGTACTTAAAATTATTGGCACAAATTTTGTATAACCCACTGTATTTTCCGCACACTTTATTTATTATGTATTGTTTTAAAAAACAAAAATATAAACTTGTTTTCAAAACCTGTATGACTTGAGTAAGATTTGTGGTTTTCGGAGGTCATTGAATGTCTCCTTTTCGCGAGACGAGTTTGCCAGGTGGCATATCTTTCGTCAGGACTGTAAAATCTGGCCGTGTGTCCTGAAACCCGGATCTTGAATTTAACTAACTTAACCTAACTTTGAACTCCGCAAGCTTTGAGACCAAGAACTCTGACAGTAGCTGCAAATAAATTGAGTAATTACCAGACAATTGACCGCGGAACTGAGTAAAAATACCCACTTTGCTAATCTTCTTAAGTCTCAGTATATTTTTACCAAGGGGCCATTTCCAGTGTCACGTTGAGACATAACGGTGACGACAGAGGTAACATTTGTTTTTTTAAATCCAAATACCATTGTTTCTATTGTCTTCCTATAGTCACGAAAATACCAAGGAAACGTAATATCATCTACCACATAATACCTTTCAATATATAACCTTCATTTAGCTTATTCGTAGAAGTAATGAATCGACACAATCGTTTATCTATCGAACAGATTATTGAGAGTAATCGAGTCACCCTGAAGCCGGATATGTCAATCGATGACTGACAACAGTTAATTAAAAAGTTAATGAGATTAATTGCTACTTGATTCGATTGTGTATTCATTAGGCAACTGACAGCATTATTTTAATATATTAGAATTGAGATGAGAAGAATTGATATGAATTGAGAAAATATTAAAATGTAGAATAGTAAATACAAAATTAACATTACTTTTTTTTACTTAAAACATTTGCATATTGTTAAAATAAGCTAAGTATTATCTGTAGGAGACTATACTAAAGTCGCTTTACTGAGTAGCTTATAATGTTGTGTTCTGGTTTGGAATTTAAGATATGGCCGTAAAATTACTAAAGACCGCAACATTACATGTTATATGACAAGTTGTGTGAACTTTTGTAATTGTAGGGTTGCAAATTAAATCTCACAGGACTCACTTGAACTATAGGCGACTGTAACCAGTGTAGGTAGTAGTGTCTCAATATAATGGTATAAAAAATATGTTAAAACATCCAAAAAAGAATGAATTTATGCAGTTATTCCTTTTACTTTTGAATAAACAGCAAACACAAAAAAAACTAAACGACAAATAGTACTGATGAGTGATTTAAAAATTTTGAATTGAAAACCAAGTGTTACTAACAGTTTTGTATGTCGGATCTTTTTACAGGTGTTTGTATTTTTATACTTTGTTTTTATAATCCTGTCATGTTTTTTTTTGTCTATGTTCTTGATTTATGTGTGTCAAATAAATTATTACTAAGCAGCAGCCCATTAGAAATGTTCCTTTAATTTTTAGTATTTATTCTCCGTTTTTACCTGAATAGGCACTGTAGGACTAGTAGACTGTAGACCCACGGACGGTAGCGCAATCAGCATACAGTCCGTAACCACATCCAAAATCGTACTCATGATCATAATTAATTTTGAAGTCAGTATTAAAAACTGAATAAAATCCTGTTTTAATTAAACCCCCGAAACAAACAGAAAGAGTAATCGCACCAAAAAACCAACAGTTTAAACAAACAGCAAAATAAAAAATTATATTCCATCTATATTATTCATTCAAAAATAAGCCGCCGATATTGAATCTCGAATCGTGGGCATTTAAAGATGGGAAACTTATTACAGCATTGGCCGTAACAAGATTACAAATCCTACTTGAAATCTTCGCGGGATTCCTTCAGAAAACAATAAACGGCGGATCCCGGGCTGAAATCCCGCAATAATAAGACGCTGTGTGATTGATACAACAATGAAATCCCTCGTCGACACGGACATTTGCATTTTTATGGGCGCCGCCCTACCTCCCCGCCCTAGGAGGCGCAGCGTAGAAATGTTAGAGTCATTTCATTGTGTTCAATTCATTTAAGTTTGATTATTTATATTTATATAGTGTTGTGTATTATATAAACATTGACAATTGGTATATTCAGATTTGATTTTAGAATTGTAATCTGTATTATATATAAAAAAGTGACCGTTACTCACTAACTGATCTACATTTGAAATTAGAAAACTAGTGCAGAGATTTCAGCGCCGCTGTTGCTCTATTGCGAGTGGAAACGGAATTTCCTAACACTCTTGACATTTTACCTTACAGTTCAATATAAGTATTAAAATTTGATAAAAATTTTGTTTCAGTTAGTTGCAAGAGTAACCCTGCAGGTCTGTTACTAAAATACGAACAAACAATTCACCGAGTGTAAACATTTTGTTCGTACACGCAACAACAATCTAAATTTTACTTTGATATAATTCTGACAACTGTCATATTTTTACATTTCAAATGAAATAAACTAAACATACTTTTTAACTAAACGGTTAAAATGTTTCTTGTAATTACAATCAAAACTGAAAATAATCCAGTAACTTATTAACAACTTTTGCATTCCTGTCAATAATATTTCTTCATATTATAAAAAAAATTATGCCCTCCCATAAAAATTCTACGTTTACATTGTAAAATTGAGTCTTAACTGTTTATGATAAAATGGACGTTTAATACACACATTTTATTAAGAGTAATATGCCAACTCCTGCGTGTAGTCCTTACGGAAAATTATACTAACATTGTCTTAGCTCAGTACAATCTTTAATATTATAATATAATGTTTGTCTTAAATTACAGATAGTATTCTAGTTAAGAATGTCGTAAGAAGCTAAGAGAAATGTGTTAAATTGTGTACTTAACTACTAGGTAAACTAAAGTTTATTGTGAACAGCTATACTGTCGCCTTAGTAGACTGTGTAAGCCAAACAGAGTGCCGACGGCTACATAACACGATATATACTGATCGCCCGCCCCCGCGCTTCAAAAGTATCTTACACATGTTCTCTACTGAAGATCTGGAAGAATATTATATTGAATCGTAAACAGGTAGCGTAAATTGCAATGCATTAAGCATTGCTATTTAGAATCTGAAATGTTGTCTCGATTGTAAATCAAATATACCTATGTAGGTATAGCACATAGGTATATTTGATTGATCAATAACTTCTCATTTGAGAAAAGATTTATGAAATTTTTATACAAATTATACAGATTTCAATAATTTTAACAATTTGTAAATTTTGGAACTTGTATGTTGTAGGTACAGTCGGGGAATAAGTTTCGTCACCTTTAATACAATTTTCACTTACTTCTTTCTTCGCTTACAGTGCATAATACAGCCAGCAAACAATAAATGTCCCATTTTCTGACGCATGAAATATATATATTTGTATAATTTTTGTATACAAGTAAATCCTATGATAAAAGAATGTTTTCAGAAAATTTCAGTTATAGAAGTGTACGAGTATATATAATTCGGATGAAAAAAAGAGAAATTTTATTCGAGATTATCTATTTTAATATAAATATGCAAATTGCGAGATTCAAATGTTGTACTATGGATTTTAATTGAGATGCAGTTAATTAAGTATGTCTTAAATTATAAAGTTATATTACCGAAAGAAAGTAAAGTACTGAAATTTCATATGTAAATAATCGGTAAACCAATTTCAAGTGCAGTAAACCAACTTAATACCACAACAATGGGGTGCAAAACGTTGCAAAAACAAACAAAACAACACTAAGCCAGCTATTGTTGCAAAATAAAAACAAAATTAAACGTAACCCGCACTGAATCGGCGTGGTTTCGGAAACCATCTGTCATATACATCATATATAAATCCCATTAGTACAGTCGGGGGTCGCATTGTGATGTTAATATGAACAACAGTTGTTCAACTAATGCGCGGATGATACGAGGCGACCGTAACGCCTACTATAGCTGTGGTTTGATAGACCACATATTTTTCTTATTTTCTAGAGTTGGGGTGTAGGCTGTTCTGAGTAGCCCGTATGAAACCCAAATCTATTGTCCTGATCAATGGACTAGATTTTATTATTCTATCCAATTATATTTTCATTTTATGCGACATTTATAATTATATTATAAAACTATATAATACTGACATATAATACTGATCCCACTTTACACGTTACAAGCTTATATTTTACGTTTCAAAAAATTATTAGTGAATGAAATAGATCATACCAAATAACACGGGACGGAAAGAGATAGCGTTCCATTAGTCAAACATAAAGTTACAACCGCTGTAGCAAACACTACTGCAAACCCTATGTTTGCCTCAGGTATGTTTTTGTCTGCAACAGTAAACACATTTGATGCGATTATGAGACTTAGAATCGCATCGCTTTTAGATAAAGTTAAAAAAAAATTTTAAAATTATATGACGAGCTGGTGTAAACTAAAATGTAACAATGTTTGGTTTAAAACAGCAACCTAATTAATATTGTTTTTTGTCTACTGTATCTCCATTCAACACCACGAATTGTATATCAGGGTTTTTTTAAATATTTTATTTTAATTTATAAATAGAATCTGAAAATAAAGATTATTATTATTACATTTGAGACATGACGTCATCACTCACTCGCTATTGCTAAGTGACTAAATGACACCAATTAGTTGAATTTTAACCGGCACCAGTATCGACGCTTTAGTGCGATATCTACTTCTTGTTTGTATAAATATAAATCAAGATGCACGCCATTTTTAACCAATTAGAGTAGGTGCTAAATAACGTAAACAATTACAGATTTGTAATTTTTTTTGAAATTAAAATTACACTTGTCAAATTTTGATGAATTTTGACTTCTTTTATTTCCATTAGAATCAAATTATGAATTCAAAAATATTTTTGGTAATTGATCCCACAAAAATGCTGTGTTTCAAGAACATTCCAAACAAATTCAAATGCCACTCTGCTAAAAAGGTTACAAGGAGGTCACATTCGTACGTCCCCCCGTTAGCACGTCATTTGCGTGGCAATATCGGTGATCCCGCCATTCCGACGGCTGATCCCCGCGTCCGCGCATCAGCTGCGTGCTGCGATGCGGGGCGATTGATTTTAATGGCCCCAAATTAGCTTGACATCGATCAAGGACAATGTGCTTAGGGAAAACAATGGGAAAAATAAGTTGCTTTGATTCGTTAGATCGATAATTTCTGTTACATTTTCTGTGTTTGACGAAAATAATAGAAAAGATACTGGTGATGTTCAAGTTTGTATTTTATTATCTAGATATGGCTTAGATATCTAAATATAGAATTCTGTAACAAAGATGAAATGATTCTATAGTAATACTGGCTAAAATAATGATGATGACAAAACAAAAATCATATTATTTTACCAAGCTCGAATTCTAATATTTTTATGTGATTTAGAAATTAATTGATTTAAAAATAAAATCGATATGTTATTTTAGATAATTATATACATATATATTCAGTTTTAGTTATCTTCTTACAATATATAGTGGTTGTCGAATAAAGTTTGACGTATGGTTCTATCCCAAATGAACACCGTGCGTTCTTAAATACAATAAATAGATTTTTATGGTTAGCAGGGACTTTGACACAAATAGGTAGATCTCATAATTTTGAACATCTAGTTGTTTAAGGTCTCAAAACTTAGGTACATCGAAATTGTATCGTAATCATTTTCAACTTATTGAAATAGTTTAGCGTTGTAGGGTTATCATCGTCAGCCATCTTTGAATTTAATTCATAATTACGGTATTGCAATTTAACTACCAACTTCAAAATAAATGCGCCCGCCGCCATATTGGATGTTTTGTGTCCTTTGCTTATAATACATAACACCACAAATTTGTGTCTTTTAAGGTTTATCATAAAAGTCTTGAAGTCATGCTACTTTTAATATAAATTTACGATATGCAAACAGCTTGTAAAAAAGTCTATTTTAAGTTCTTTTGATTAACATTGCTCGCAATGAACTAATTTATAAGGCTATAAATAACGCGATCACGGGAGTTGGCGCTACCTACCCCTAAAAATGTGCAGTTAACACGCGCCAATCAATTAGAACTGCAACGCCCACGAGGGGAGCTACCATCTCGACAATTTTATAGTATGTGTATAAACTATGGTATTTATGACAAACAGCTCTATTTTCTGAAATTCTTAATAACTGAGAGAATTATCAACCTTAAGTGGGGGTGAGAAAGACACATTACCTCCTGGGTCCTAGAGTATGTATATCGGGAAACGCAGCATTGGAACACATGATGGATTGATGATTTAGTGAAAATCGCAGGAAAACACGTAGGAGATACTTTGGGAGGCATATGTCTAGCAGTAGAACTCTCTTTAAATTCTGTTCTATGGTCTGTAAAGGTAAAGATCACAATCGATTACCGCTATTACTAGCGACATAAAACCATATTAAGTTCAGCGTGTAAAGTCAGACGTGTTGGTGTATGTGTCTTAAGTGACATATATGTAAATATTATTAAACATAAAACTGAATAATTATAATATATGTAAAATTAATAGATAAATGTTAAAACATTATCAAGCAATGGTGACATTATTGTTTTGTAAGCGGTTGAGGTATTCGCGACGGGTATACTAGTTAGGCGCTGTGGTCATGACAATGGTCTTCGAATCGAGAGTTTCGCGGATCATGAGTCTTCTTCATTTCTCGTATTTCATATGTACATTCTGACTCTCTTACGCTGAAGGAAAACATCGAGAAGCAACCTGTATAGTATAGAGTCAAATCCACGCTGGGTCAATGTGGTTGAACTACAACTCTTCGGTGGAAAGTAATGATGTTACTAGTTAATCCTTCTTAACATTTTTGACAGAATTTGGCGGGCCCACTTTTCTGTAAATTCTGTAAATTCAGATAAAAAGAAGAGCCAAAGTAGTGAAGTCGAGTACTAATGCATCATAAAAGACCTGTAAACATACACCTATGTTATAAGTCCCTTCTCTACAATAGTATGAACTTGGTAACTGCATGTTGAACCCATGGAATTACTAAGTGAGTATCCTTAGTCTTTCCGCTTCTTAATTCCTGATTTCTAGCTTAAATGCGATCCCGTTTCAATTTGAGTGTCCAAAACTAAGTGTCTTAAGCGTAATTGTAAGTCCAATTTCAGATTTTCCTATTAATATTTTTCCATATGTTAGAGATCATCATTTATACCTTTTAAACGACTTCTGAAAGATATTGCTTTTAAAAATAAGTTCGCTCATGTGTATAATAATATATTGTAACCTATCCAACTTGTGTTATGTGTTATCAAACTTGTATTATAATATATAATTTGTGACGCTGCCAATAAATACTAATCTAGTATATAATATTGTTCCTCAGTTCCGCATCATAAACAAAGAAAATATAATATTTATTCAATAACAAATGTTTTTACTACTGCATTGAAATTCATCTAGAAACCTGAACACCAGTCAACCAAGCGAATTTCAAATGCAAACATTCACCGTCTCCATAATTACGCCGAACAACACTAATTGACCCCACGAAACATCGAGCCAATAAAGCTCACGTATTCGACTAATGATCATCGATTAACGTCTACCAGCCACTGTCATCGGAGCAATCGTTTGATTACCAAACAGCTGTAGCAATATTCAACTTTATATACTATAAAACTCAGTTCAATTTCCGAAAACACGGAACTCGAAAGCCGCTTGCGGTATATGGAAATACCGTAGATGTCTGTCGAATAGATTTAGCTTGGAATTTAGGCGGATATATGTCGTCGAGTGTCAATAGATGAATAAACATATCGGTTGGAGCGATTACGTGCACTGACAAATTGCTATCGGACATTTTAAAATATATTTGTGGATTGATGACAGCGCCCGCGTCTGGATTGTGGTGCATCGACCAATATTTGGCCAATAGATTCGCGTTAATTGATTCGATTAGAATAGTCTATGTGAGCAATTTAATATTTCACCGCGCTGCTTTGTCCAAAAATATAGTGGGAAAATTAGGTATTGATAAAGTTATCGTAATAGTAAATAATGTCATATGTAACTAAATATTATGGACTGTTCTGTTTCTCTATTCAATTTATTAAATTATAACAGATCGGAACATTCAATTATTTCTACTTCAAATGCACTATGTAAGACATAATTGTATAATTTATTATGAAACAATAACTTTTATTTAACCAGCGAATCTTTGAAGTCTTGAACATCGCCGTAGTAATGACATGTCATGTTCATGTTCAATGAACATGTTCATTTCGTATATGATATATTTGAGAGAAGTATGTTTGGATCATGGCAAGTGGAAAACTGTATGATCTCTGCCTACCCCCATGGGAAAGAGGCATGAGTATATTATGTATTTATATATATTTCGAATACTGTTTTTTTGTCCAAATGAGCTATTTGAGTTTGTTCGAATATCTTTTTACTGCTGAAGCAGGTATAGCCACGGCTAAAACCAATCCTCTCCTTACGAAAGACCCACCATTGCGCTAGAAGCGTCTTGCTGCTGTAGCAAATGAAATGAAATTCTTTGCTGCCTATGGTTATGATGGAGCAATATCATGTCGCAAAAGCAGAAGAAAATACCGAAATCCTTAAATTTATAACTCTCATTTAAAATTGTTGTCTCAAAGTAATAGCGAGAAACTGAAAACATTGTTCGCCGCTCCGATTCTATGTTTCACGAACGCTATCCCTTTTTGCATGATCTACGAAAAATCTCGTGTAAGTGAAAAATAAATATGTATATACAAGGCAGATTAGTTTTTAAACGTCGCCCAGAATGGATATCATCTATAGTAAAATATCATTGAATATACATGAAAAAAAGCGGAGTGTAAAAAGTCTTATCTTTTGGGTCTATTTAGATGTTTGACTAACTAAATAATGCAAGCGCCTATTGTATATGGAAATGCATAAATTCATTACTTTAAGGATTTCAAATTAATATCTAATTAAGTAAAATATAATTCTTACTGTATTACTCACGACCTGGCACGGAAACATGGAGCACAAAAAAAATATATATATATTTTTTTAATAGGAAATAATATGTAGATTAAAAAAGTAGTCTATGAAAATGCTTATGACTAAATAAATAAGTATAGCCTCCAAATATTTTGTGCTCTGTTAACAATTACAAATTGGAGTATTTGATATATAACTATAATATTAACCTTATACCTACGTACGCGTTACGATATTGTAATATTCTGTTTAAATTAAGAAGTAATTCATGTCAAATCTAGAAATGCCGTGTATTAAGCCCTAATTTAATAACTAATATTACTAATGTGTCATACACATGCTGCGCGACACGTGGCGTCATTATTAAGCTACGCCCTATTACAAGCTTCTTTTGTCTATATGCAATTCGTCGATTCATTCTATATTTAGAATAAGTTAATTATAATTTTATTACTAATGATAAAATAATAATTAACTTATTACTATATAAAATACTAGATTTACATTTTTGTCAGATATAAAGCAATTGTTACTAGATTGACATAAAGATTCCTATGTTCTCTAAATCTAATTTTACACCTGATGATTTATCTATTATATCTCGTACATTCCTAGATACATTACTAGCGAGATCTCATCAGTAATTGATCTTTATTAAAAGTATGATAACCTTCTTAATTAAAAATTTTAGCTTTTAACCACAAAATAATACATAAATATGAGTAATTTGTTAGGTTGTAATAAAATATTTGTTGGTATGTAAATATTGGTTGGTATATAAAAACAGTTTTGTGATGTTTATCTAAAAATGGTTAAATATTTTAAACAATCAATAAATCGTGTTTCGAGATTTAATCATGAAATATTGCATGTAACGAACGCCATTTCTTTTTATCTACGTCTCTTAAAAGTCCTGCATAGATCACCAATTTACATAAATTAAACTATCGCTCTCCAAATCTATTCTATGGTGATAAGTTATCTTCGGAGCGTGTTAACGAAACGATCAATCAACAAAAACGCGTTTATTCACTACGTCACATTGCAATTCACCACGCGATGTTTGCAAATCATATTCAAATCGCCATTTGGAGAACAACGAAAAAAATTAAAAACTCCATTCATAGGAGGTCTGTTTTATCGGAACACATTAAAATTAAATTATAGTGCTATCCATCAAAATAATTTAATATGCTCCAATGTTGCCCTTCGCAACCCTCGAATCAATAGTCATCTACATGAGTTTAAACTGTAGTTTATCTTATCTATGGTGTCATTAGGGTGGCACACGCTCCGTTTGGCGTTTAATGTAGCCATATAAAATTTTTATTAATCTCAGAGAGGATGTGCATGTAATTATTTAGATCACAATAATTTGTACCGTGATTCTAGAATCCGGTATATAGATAAAATTTTGTGACTTTTTAAAAACAACACAAGCTAAAGACTTCTAGAGGTTTCAATAATTGATATAGAAAATAAAAAAATGTATTTTTGTGTTAATATATTTAACTAAAATACAAATCCTTTATTTATTCCATATATTCACAAACAAGCAGACTGCTAACTTGATGGTAAGTGGTCACAATCGCCTTTAGTACATGTGGTTCTTGTGAGATTCGCAGCATATGTTGCCAACGTGTGATATAAGGTAAAAAGTCACAGTAGACTGACTTCCAGACTTTTTTAAAACTTGGCAAAAGTATTTTATTTAATTCTTGTAATACTGTTGATATAAAAAAAAATCGTATGTGTAGTGTAGGTCTAACCTAATACCTAATGACCTAAAACCTAAAACTGATGATGGTGCTAATTATTAAAATAAGCAATGATCAAACGACTATGTAAGATGTATAGAAAATATAAAATAATCTCAGTGGAACCGTTTACAGTGGAAGATGGCAATGCAAACACAGCTATACTGCGGCAGAAATAGGTAATTCGGAGCTATCTAAGCAGACGACCCTGGTAAAGAGTATTCTGGTATCCCAAAGCAAAGCACACCCTTAAACACCTTACACAACGTGCGTGTGAGAACAACGATGTCCCAGCTAATTCGATGCACTTTTACTGCTCCCATAAAAGGAATGATAACGATACACTCAGATTTGCATTTTAAGTACCCGAGAAGGAATTATGATATGCAATAAGCGGGCGGGTTGTTATGATGCCTGTATATCAAGCGCTACAATAGCTGTAAAGTTATAAAGCTCTGGTTTAGTGACGAACGGATACTATGGATGTAGATGTTTTGGGAGTGTTAGACGCTCTAATTGACGGGACTGGGGATATCGACAGATTTATGTGAAAAATTGAAAGTAAGGAGTTAAATTTTTTAGATGATTTATTGTTTTCTCAATATTAATTATATATATTGACTATTAATTAGATTAAATTAGCTAATTAACAGCAAATATTCAAAACACTTTTGGTGACGGTTAAACGTAAGTTTTTATCTATGATATTTTCTTTAGCGTATAGCTTTTTAAACATAGGCGTTGTAGAAATCATTACAGTTGTATTTTATTAACAACAGCAAGTAACATTAGAGAATTATCAGTGATATAACAATTGTATTAACAGTAGATTTAAAGTATATGGGTGTATGAGTGTCGTAAGTTTATTTAACAAAAAAGTTAAATAAACACCTTCAAAAAATCTTCATACAAAATGACTATTTCATAGAAGAAGAAACCTCAACTACAATTGAAAAATATAAAATACTAATATTTAATAAACATTAATATAAACCGATATAAACAACACATGACAATATAGAGGCGATTAATAAATCAAATTGATAATAGAACATTATTCAAATGGGTGCCTAAGTCACGATTCGCAATTGAAAATCGACGCAAGAATTTAATACTTAATTTATTTTAAACAACACAATAGCTATTGTTCTCATTATGAGACGATCTCAAAATAGCAGAGCTTTATTAAATTTTCCGTAAAATAACGCTTATTGAATAAAGAATCGACAGTCAAAGATTAATTTCATTATGCATTCCCGATGCATCGCCGGTGCGAGTCACATGTGTAAACAGTGCGCCCTCCCCTTCGTCATCCATGGGGATTAATTTTATTGAATGCCAAATGAGCTATGACAAGGGAATCAAACACTCCCCTGCTACGATCAACAATAACTTTATTTTCTGTGTGACAACGTTTAATCTCCTTTGAAATACACCGCTAGTTCGTTGGTGCAGTAATTACCCTCTGTACATTGGCTTTTGAGCCCAATTTGCGAATGGGAGTACTCATTTGTTCGGGCAGTTAGTTAGCTATAAAGGATTACAGTGGCGTTCCTAAATAGTGTGATTGTGCGTAATACGGTGAATTTAGGTTAACGTATAGCGATCCACCTGGCTTATTTGTTTACTGGTGATCTGTTAGAAATTAGTATTGTGTTCAAAATATAAACGAATTGCACAATAAATCAATGAGTGTATATTGTGCAACAGTTAACAAATATGAATCAATATCACTACAGAATATAGAAGAAAATTTCTTATTTCACACTTATTGGCTTTTTTTCGTTTTGCCATTAAGGCTTAATATTCAGCAATGACATTAAAAGATCTTTCATAAAACATAACTGCGATCTTCTGTATAGCTGCTATCAGTAAGCTGGGAGACTATCAATACAATAGGATCAAAAGAGTCACCTAAAATTTTAAGATACTTACATGATATTCTATTTTTATGTAATGACTTTCAATAACATTTTATAGACCTCGATATACGCAATCGCGAGAAGTAATAAAACCTTTTAACGCCTGTCTGTCTCATCTAGCGATCTCATCGCATCGTTCGTATTAGCGACTGGCGCAACTGTTCGTCTGATGTTTGATACATTAATCACATTGTGTTCACATGATTTGGTGCGCGAACTTTCACTATAGCCTACACAAAGAGCGAAACGATGCCGTTACGGAGTTTGCACGGTTCATTGAGTTCAATTTGAAGGAATTATTCGTTCTTTTTTTATAATCCAGTTTCTTCTGCGACATCAATTCAATGGACGAAATGATTTCAATACGGCATGACATGCCAATAATATTGCTTAACATTAGGAAATAAAAATATGTAATTTACTACCTTCGTTAAAATAGAATTTATCTTTATACTACTTTTTAAAGTTAAATATAATTTATAACATAACACTTTAACTAGGTTATATATCAGGTAGCTTAAAATATACTTACAGTATAACATAAAAAACCAGCCTTTACTTATCGAAGAATGATTTCATTTTATTCTTTAGAATATACTTAAACTTTAAGTCCAAAGATAAGTCTCAACTAAGACTGTGCTAATACTAAATCTCCTGGTATAAATCTATAACCCCAGATCCACACTATTTCAGAGATATTCCAACTAATACTATAAATGCTAAAGTAACTCTGTCTGTCTGTCTGTTACGCTTTCCCGCTTAAACCTCGCAACCGATTTTGATGAAATTTGCTACAGACAATCTTTAGACCCAGAGACAGAACATAGGCTACTTTTTATTTCGAAAAAAAGGGTTGAAGGGGTTGAAATAGAGGTTGAAAGTTTGTATGGGATTTCTTAATTTTCAAAGATAAAACCATGAAACTTTATATTTAAGCACTTGATTTGAAATCATTAAACATTTGTTCTCGCATTTTTGTAGTTTTGCTAACCAGCTAGGGGGGGAAATAAGGGTTGAAAGTTAGTATACCAGGATTGACAAAAAATAATTTCACGCGGGCGAAGCCGTGGGCGGAAGCTAGTAATTAAATATACTTAAACATTAAATTAAAAATAAGTCTCAGATAAGACTGTGCTAAAACGAAATGTCCCAGCACAAATCCAAAACCCTAGATCCACACTATTTCAGAGATATAATTAAATATACTTAAACTTTAAATTCAAAAATAAGTCTCAGCTAAGACTGTGCTACAATAAAATCTCCCAGCACAAATCCATAACCCGGGATCCACACTATTTTAGAAACATGATTAAATACCCTCCATGCTAATTTGACACTCACTTCGAGTCGTTTGGCGCAGTCAAATTGAACAGTTGCCCCTTAATGGTACGTATCACTTACTGTAATATAATTTGGACCCTTGCTTAACGCCATGATCTACGATCTGGGACAAAGGGGAGGGCGATGATGCTTCCTGACGTGGTCTTTTCACTAAAAGCGTTTTTCAAGTTTCATTAGTAACGCATCATTAAGTCGGGCATAATAATTGCGAAAAATAAACTTGAAAAATCATATTCAGTGTATCATTGTTTTCACTGTTGTGTTAGTATTTGATATAAAGTATTTGTAAAAGTGTGATATAAAAAATGATCGCTTAAGTGACTATATTAATGATTTTATTAGTATAACTTATTAAATACACAAATATGATTTAAATAATATTTACATGATGTAAATGGATGGATATATTTTAAAATTGACATTTATAGTCATATTTTATCGGCGGAAGTTACTACAAAACTCAAATTATGTTATGTCAATGAAGCTAAGAAAGTAGCGAAAAAAAACAGTTTAAATTTGTTAATTGCAACTTTATTTTCCATATATTCATTTGTTTAATCAATTGAAACACAAACTATTACAAACGTCCAACTCCAATTATATAAACAATTGAAGCAACCGACTTGAAAATTGGCAGTGGAATGCAAGAGAAAATTCAATAACCTTTAGCCATGGCGAAATATCTAAACAGCCGTGACCACAGGGGTAGCCGGCCCACCCCGCCCTCACTCAGCGGCCATTACCAGGGGCCGCGTCGCACCCTAATTAGTTTAAAATAAAATTGTGTCTTTTTACGCCTATTCTGCGCGTGCGGTTTAATTGAAAAAAATGCGAGTCCAATTGTGTTTTAATTCAATTTTTGACTTTCATTTACTTTTTGATTTGTACAATTTTCGTGATGAAGCTTTGTGAAATTATTTATGGAATGACAAAAACGAAATAGTATTGTGATTACGAAATTCAATTTTCCACAATATAATTAGGGACCAGTAGTAGAGAGCTTAAGTGCAAACAACAGTATTTAAAAATTGCAACAAGATATTCTAATGAAGATTTACTAAAGAGCATATTAGGTCAAACAAAGGACTAACCTCTAGTGAATTATGAGTATACTAGCTTTCCGCCCGCGGCTTCGCCCGCGTTATATTCGAATTTCCCACAGGAAGGATATGTTTTAACAATACTGCCATACAACCTTTCACCCCCTCCTTTCAACCTTTTACAACCCTTTTCTGCTTTAAAAGGTAGCCTCTGTCCTTTCTCAGCCTCTAGACTATCTGTGTACCAAATTTCATTTAAATCGGTTCAGTAGTTTTAACAATATTTCCATACAACCAATAATCCCTCCTTTCAACCTTTTACAACCCTTTACAACCTTTTTTGCATGAAAAAGTAGCCTATGTCCTTTCTCAGGCTCCAGACTATCTGTGTACCAAATTTCATTTAAATCAGTTCAGTAGTTTTGGTGTGAAAGCGGAACAGACAGACAGACAGACAGAGTTACTTTCGCATTTATAATATTAGTATGTATGTATGTATAGTATGGCACAAAACAATGAGCTTTTCCACAAATACTATTATCACAGTACTTTTGATTAAAATTTCACCGTCTTCAATTTTCACAGATGACACTCCAGTTTTATTTATTTGAGTTCATTAAAATGACGATAACTTTTTTTTTAATGAACCGATTTTGATGAAACAAAGTTTAGATATTATTCTGAGTTAAAACAAAGCAAATAGTGAAATTTTAAAGCAAATCGGTTCAGTACTTTCGGAGATAAACGTGAACATACATACAGACAGACACAAAAAATTCCAAAAAAATTTTTTTGCTTTCTAATAATCTATTTAAGTGCCCCTCTATCCATTTCAGTCAAAAATACTAAATGTACAGACAAAATATTTTTACTGTTTTATTATATGTATAGATTTAAAAGAGATACAGAAAATAAAAACATATAATATATATAACTGATTTTAATTGAAAATATTAATCTTCATAAAGAGACTGATAGTCCGTTTAATCATATGTATATAATACAGAACAGAAAATGTCGGAACTAACACTTCTGCAGTGGATAAAGTTCCCACGAAACGTAACGTGTGAGATGTTAAATCGAATCTGATTGATAGGAGCGACTCACTACCGGCGACGTGGAAGGCTACGCTACAAAACAAAACAAAACTTGACACGTCCACATGTCGCCTAATCCGCAGTAGACCGGTCCGTTTGATTACGCCGCCTGCCTAAGTGATTGACTTTTCAATCTTTCTAATCGGATTACTTACCGAGATCGGTACTACCCTACTAGTCGAGCACAACTCAATCAAACGAACTTTATTAAATATTGTCATTTGTACTTGATCATTATTTATTTTGTTTCTGAACTCTTACGATAAATTCAAAGATTTTGAGAAACTACAATCTACTAAAATTACTTTATTGATATAGAAACTATGAATGCACAAAAATGATGTAAGCACAAACTTAATGGACACTTACCTTAAATTGTTTTAAATGATTTATTTGAGTTAGTTTAATTATGAGATTTATTTTATGTATGCACAGTACACGGGATATGGGGAATGTAGAGAAACTTTTCTTTGTCGGTTTTGTAGAGCTTACGACTTAAATATTTTATTTGTTATTTTTCTTTAAATTACTAAATAATTATTCGAAATCTCCATTTTTATTAAGTTACATTTCAATTAGATGCTGACCTCGACTGAACTCTATGTATCTATAATATGTTCTAAAAATTAAATTGAAACTTCACTTGTGAATGATAAGATATTTTATGTATACTCTTTAAGCAATATGTAAACTATTTGTTTCCCAAATATATATAAATGAATAAAATAAATATATAGATGACCTAATAATTAATATACCTACTTGGAATCATAAAAAAATGCAAGTATATCCACATTATAATTGCAGCTAGAAGTTGGCAGTCATTAGCATTAGTTTAAAAAATCCAACTCTTTCTATGTGTAGTGTTCTATTAAGTACCTGTTCTATTATAAAACTGTAGAAGTTGACATAAATTCAAGAGAAAGTACTGACCTTAACTTGCGATTCGGTCATCCCGAGCGCGTACGCAAGCTTCGCCCTCTCAGGGCCGGCGAGGTACTTGGTCTGTTCGAAGGTTTTCTCCAGGGCGAAAATCTGTTGTCCGCTGAATGTAGGCCGCGTGTGCTTCTTCTTACCATCCTTATCGACACCACCCGCCTGCGCTGCGCATGCGCTGAGAGCTCCGTTGCTCACTGCAACAAAACCACATCAATTTACTGACCAAACAATATATAAAAATAATATTTTGTGTCAGAGCGTATACAGTAAGATTAGTTGATCATGTAGTTCCGTCATTCCCAGAGTGGTCTATATCGACCCCTAAGGGTCTATGTCAACCTGCAAGAGGTCTACGTCAGCGAAACAGAAATTTGGGGGTCCATGAAATGAAAACGGGGTTCCACGATATGGATCTCATTTTACACTAATAGTACCTTTTTAATTACATTATACTGTCTTCTAATAAAAATACATAAAATTGTTTATAAAATATCTATGAAGTTCAAAATTTATTATATATTTTTGTAAGTAGGATGTAGGCATTCAATATCAGGTACCCAAAACCGAAAAATATGGAAAAGGATCTACGACACAAAAAGGTTTGGGAACCTCTGATGTAGATTGTCAGTTTCTTTCGCCTCCTTCTGGTTTAATTCAATAGCATTTTAATAAAACCAGTTTTTGATATAATACGGATAGTCGGATAGTAGATACAGCTACGGATAGCCGAGTAGTTAGTACGACTGTTTCTAGGTGTCGTTGAAGTTTGATTTTCAGTGGGGGAAGACATTTGTGCGGTAAATACGAGTATTTGTGCCTTAGTCATGACTATTGATACTTATATATTTATATAGTATGTGTAATATATGTGTGCGTATATCTATCCGTTACCCGACATTCCATAACACAAGCCTTACAGAGTTTACTCTAAGCTAAGCTAATTAGTGTGAGAGTGAGATATATTTATTTCTTACAACGCTTTTTAATGTCCTAATTTTTGAATAGAATATAAAGTATTTAATAATGTAAATATCAATAATTATATGAAAAAAAGCGTTAATCCTATCTTTTTTTTAAGTCGAAGTCTAATACTGTAATATGGTAATTAGGAATGTTGTTCAAAGAGAACAAGTTTGAGAAATTATGTTAACAAAAAAACAAGTCTTTGAAATTTCGTTTACAAAGAAGATATATTTCAATGCTATAAATATGCATATTTATTTTACTTTTCACAAACAATTATTAATAATTGAATATAGATTAATAATTTAGTATTCTATAGATAGACAATATTTAGTTTAAATGCTGAGATTAATAATTGAAAATATCATGTTACTCGGAAAACTATTTAGAAAAGCAATACACATTTTGCAACTGCAAGTTCATACTTGTTTGAAAACTTTTATGAAACAAAATCTTTGTACGATACTTTTAAAACTTTGAAACTTGAACACTGAAAACGACACCCATTTTTCTTGTGTATTAGAGACTTAGCAAATAACAAGTTCTGTTGCATAACACCGAGATGTCTCGTTCACCCTCATGTCGACGGTTTTATCATTATTTCCATTTCATTTTTTCTCTTTCTCTCCTCCCCTCTCTCCCTAGAGATCTGCCTTCACCTGTGCCGGCGTCGCTTCATCAAAATATTCGCCGAAAATTCAGCAATTGAAAACAATGACCCGTGGTTACGGTTTAATTCGGAATTATATTTTTCAGAGCTTTATTGGGTGTTTATAGAAATTATTTTTGTTTGTACGACGAATTTATGTGTGATAAGTATATCACACATGTGTTATACGAATATTTTTTGATATCGATCGATTGATTATTTATATTCACATATAATATTTGTGAAATTCAAAATATGGAAAACAAAGTTTCCGCCCGAGCCTTGGGCCGCGTTATATCGGATTCTTCCAATTTCGCCCAATTCGCCCAAAAAATTATCATGTTCGTATGTTTTCCCAAAACGCATTATAGCAAATCGCATCAAACTCCAGTCATATATCCTCATAGTCCTATATCCGGGTTTCAAAATATATCTATAACAACTAAAAATCAAAATCGGTGCAGTAGTTGCTGTGCCTATTCAAACAATAACTACCATACCCTATTTTTACGAGATTGAGGGTAAAAATTTGACTGTTGTATTTATTTATATGTAATTAAATCTCAAAAAAATATAAATTCAAGTTTTTACCCCTATTTCAAGTTTTTAGAGCCTATGTCCTTTCTAAGGGTCTAGCCTCTGTGTACCAAATTTCCTTTAAATTAGTGTAGAAGTTTTGACGTGAAAGCGCGACAAACAGACATACAGAGAGATACCTAGGTGTTTATAATATTAAGACCATGACCATGAAATAGCAAACAAAGGAATAGAACCTTTTTTTCTTGTAAATAAACGAAACATAGCTACCTAGCTACTGGGATAAATAACGTCCATTTCGGTAATAGCTATTATTAATATTTATACATAGAAAACTATATGTTTCATCTGGTCAAACTGTAATATATCTTATTGCATTTGCATACTGTAGACCAACCCATTGTATCCCGCAATAAAGATAAACAAGTATGTATAAGAATTTCTTATTTAATCTTGATCTTAATCTTGTTTTTCTGAAACAGACATCAAGATATATTTCTTTAATTCAAGAATATCCATAAAGCATATTCTTTATTCAAATAAGCTCCAGTAAAAAGATATTTATTAAAAGTTTTTAATTAATAAAATAGACTATTGTAGAATATGTATTTAACGTCACCTTGTCCCATTATGTTGCGAACGTTACATTTCTTCTTAAAATCTGCAGTTGTATTATAAATTGTCCACTATATTTCTTTTGGAGTACCGTCGAGTCGGCATGAAGTGGAGTATAATCCATTCCATCTGCAGTTTGCCAAAAACAATTATAGACAAAATTCATTTCTGTGTCGCGGTGGTGCGCAGTCCAACGAGGTGGGATATGATTGATTTAGTTTATTTAATACGAGTTCTAGCTCTGTTTTATTAGGCAGTGTGTTAATAAGTATTTATAATATACTAGCGTTCCGTCCCGGCTCTTCGCAGCGTATGCGATGAAAGACATTTTATGGCTAATTTTTTTACACCTTCGATGGGTTTTAATAAGAATTTCTAAAGATTTATATAGTAATCTAGTACTAAATATAGTCTATGTTACTCAGTGACAATGTAGCTTATTAATAAAAAAAGAATTATTAAAATCAGTCCAGTACTTTTTGAGTTTATTCGTTACATACAAAAATACAAATCTTTCCTCTTTATAATATTATAGTGGAGATACGCTCTCTTGTGTGGATTTGTATTTTTTTTATTAAGTAGGTAAGTAGTTTTTGTCAATTACGTTAGGAATCCATAACCTGTCGATGGTTAGTCGACAAACGTGTGTACGACTCCCGCAATAACGCGGGTTATACCTTCTAAACCACCTCGACGTCCATATTAACCAAAGTCAAGTATTCACCTCGGAACTGCTCAGCCAACTAAGGTTAAGTCTTAGTACCTGTGGGGGTCACCCAGGACAAATAGGTAATCCCCAGGCGGGAGGGCCTATGGATGCGTTCATCAGGAGCCACCTTAGCGCGCAAGAGAGTTAAGGGCCTAATTTATTAGTACAAATGAAACCTTTTAAGTAGCTTTATGTTGTAAATTTTGAATCTATGATTGTATTAGCATGTATACTTATTAGATTTACAAATAAAATAATAAAGTAAGCATATATAAAATGCCCGTTACTGTTTTTTTATTATTTTTATTCACATATT
This sequence comes from Scirpophaga incertulas, assembly GCA_036419045.1. Classification (NCBI taxonomy): domain Eukaryota; kingdom Metazoa; phylum Arthropoda; class Insecta; order Lepidoptera; family Crambidae; genus Scirpophaga; species Scirpophaga incertulas. Next base: position 14,761,631 of record CM071628.1, on the reverse strand, counting down.
TTTGTGTTCTATTCAAAACGTTATTTCACAAATAGAAAACTAATTATCATTTAACAATGTTATACGCACCAGATCCGGAAGTTGAAACTTCCATGATCGATACTCCTCCGCGTCCATTAAAGGACGAAACTGAAACATTTTCTCGTTCACTGACCGCTCCGGACTCGTGAGAACGCCGACTGTTCCGGCAAACTCAACTCTATCATGCAGAACATAAAACACCAGTTTTATCCGGTCAGGGCAAACTTGGCTACAATGTTGCAACACTAGTTACTCCAAATTCGAGCTTTATTCTGTGCGAGTTAAGATTATATTTGGCGAAACTGAATTTGAAGTTATACAAGTTAAATTCATTTGGTGACTGGTTGAATGCTATTACAGCGGTGGAGTTTGTATGTGGTATTATATGTTTACGTGAACTCAGGTTTTGTTGATTCGTATTTTACTAACTCATTTTATATTGATTTGACTATTTTTAATTTGAAAGAGAATTAGAATCAAATCCAAATACTAATACCATTTCAAAATAATATCAATATTAAAAAAAATAGTATACTAAATAATAACTGTAAATTTATTGGTAACAAAAAAATACTGATTATTGACTCGATTGAAGACTGAAATAAATTTATAACAAAATAATTTCACAGTGTGCTGCACGTTTCCGTAATAACATTGTAGTCATTCTCAAAGAGGTTTGCGTAGTCTCGCTACGAGCAGGATATCATATACCGCCGTAGCATAAAAATCGAAGCTATCACAATAATATGACAGATGCTCTACTATATTCAAGGGTCTACAAGTAAATTCACATTCAATTAGAATCGTGCTGAAATCACTGGTGTAATAATGTTAATCGAGTATTTGAATTGTATTTTTGTGACAGCATATTTTGTGCTCTCAAAAGTTCCATACTAAAATACAATACAATGTGACATCACAATATATATATATTTATAAAAAATTATTCGGTCCTTACCCGAGTCTCATACTATCCACATAGATACTAAATTGAATTAAATTGGTTTCATCAATATCGACGAAGAAGCGTAATACACTTTTACGTTTATAATATTATTGTTAATAGTAAGGATAATACCTAATAATATCTAATAATAATAGGTCTCGACCTATTAATTTTCCTTGTTCGTATATCTTACTTTATAAATTGTTCAGTTTAAAACTTATAGAAACTTATATCTAAATAGTTGCATTTCATTTTAATCCTATAGTGCCATTTTTGATTACTCTTGAATCTGAAAATTTGTTTATAAAATAATCTCGAAAAACACTCTTATTTTTTGTGAGTGTTTTGTTTGATTTGATTTTATTGATTGATATTGACTAAAATTATCTTTAAAAATATTTTTTCATTAATATTTCTGTTATTGTTTAAAAGTTGACGTCTGTTTAAAAGGAAAAGGCAGTAAAGTTTTAACTATCAAAAATTGCATTCGGCAATCTTATTACTTATAATTAGTACCATTAAAAAGACTAGCATATCGTTTAGAATGTAATAAAATTTATCAAATATATAACATTGAGAATAAATTGTATATTGCGGGACCCCAGATCTAAACAAAACCCTGATACAGCCTGCACCGAACATGTCTGTGCAGTTTTTGCGTCGCCATATTGAGGCATGTTCCACGGTCATACATAATGCAACTCACTGCTGCCTTTCTTTGTTAATATTGTGCCGACTTTGAAAGGAATAAATTGTGAAACTTCTCTCGGAACTGACTATAGCGAGAATCGATATCGATATTTCTTCTTATTTTATTTAGTAAATCTTTTTTTTTGTCATATGTAGAGGAATAGCTTTTTCAGGTGATGTTAGAGCAAAAACATTTATAAACAAAAATGTAGCTACGTGTTTTGTTTACTTGATTCAGTGTTATTATACTTTATATGTAAATTAAAATTGATTTAACTTACAGAGAAATCAGTAGAATTACTTCTCTATTCTGTTTAGCGCAATGTCATTGAAAAAATTACTTTAACTCCTTGACAACCATGAGACTGTCTCGACACTAACTAAAAATAAAGCTATCAACAATGATATTGACGACAAACCTAGGTAAGACGATAGTAGCTAGGCGTCAGGTGGGTAACGAATTCCTACCATCAACTGTTGCTCAGTTTGAGAAAAGGAATATTTGCTGACTTGCTCTATAGCACGGAAGCAGATAAGAGTATTTTTAATTTTCTATAGTTTTTTTCCATTGAAACAACTAAAATTGGAAAAGTGGATCATACTCAAATATAAATTTCAAGCTAATATTCGCATAAGTATTGCTGTGATCACACTATCTTTGAATATATATGTACATAATATATTAATTTTAAACTAATAATAGTTTAAAGTCAATATGATATGTTACAAACAAGCAGACTACCCACCTTATGGTAAGTGGTCACAGTCGCCTGTAGTACGTGTGAATCTTGTGAGATTCGTAGCATATTTGCAACTCCCACAAAAACCAGAGTGTATGATGCGAATATATGACATAAGTCACAGTACCTAGTGATTTCACTGCCTGTCTTACCCTTCACGCCAATATCAATACAACAATGCGAACACTGCTATTATGCAGAAGAAATAGGTAAGACAAAAGTCAAGAAGACACAAGCAGACTACCCTGGTATTGTATCTAGTGATTATTGGATTACTCGTTTATTGGACAACCGCAATAATATAACAATAGAAATATTTATACACGTGGCTTGTGCAATACGTTTTCTTGTATCTCAAATTATGTCGATCTAAAATTGACTACTTTATCATAGATTATTAAAAATCAGACAAATCGTAAACTTTGTAATATTTGTGTCGATAATATCATAAATGCAATCAGTTAAATAACGTGTTTCACTGTCGCCGGAGCATTATTCAAAATATAAGCCGCCCCTCAGAGTAAAACACCAAATAACAATTATATGAAAAGGCGTGCGATTACAGGACGGAAATCTGTACGCCCATAGAGCCTCTCAGTATGCGGCAGGCGAGCGTGTATGTAGTGACCATGATGCTGCCAATGTGGGAGCAATATATTAATTTAGAATTTTTTGATAGTATATTTTTTACAAATAGACATGCTGATATCTTCTTTTTTGAGACGGCTTTCAGTAATGAGATATTGAAATCACTTTTTCAATTTTACAATAAAATATGAAACTGATAAAGTATTCAGTAGTTTTATCTAACCTAGTATTATTGTTTTCCTAGGAGTATACTATAATACTATTCAGCTAATCTATATAAATTGTATTAAGTTTTTTTAGGAAAGTTTTGTTTGGTATATATTCCGATCTTAATTATACTGTTTTTAAATATTAAAAAATATTTAAGTATCAAAAATTTTGTTGATTACGCTTTAAGGCATAAGTAATTAAAATACTAAGTATATTTAATCTTTTTAGTTTAAGTTATAGTTTTCTTTTGTTTCTTTAATATTTTATATATAAGTATAAGTAATATTGGAATACTGAGTAATCAACTATTGATTAATGAATATAATATATATAGTAAATATGTCAAATTTTGTAGTTTGCTATTCACATTAATACATATAACTTTTACATACAGTATTTTATGTATAGTATTAGATAAATTTTGAAATTTACTATGAATATATAAGCAAACCGACGATGGATCGTCTGGTGGGTCTCATGATTAGAATTGCCTATAGTACCTATAGTTCCTCTGATTTTCGCAACGGTGCTACTCGAACAGATAGATGACACAGGAATAGAGTTTCTTTCTGGTAGTAAAACGGTAATCAAAAAAGACATAGTTATTGATAATGTGTTAGTTGTCCTTGCAATATTCGTGAAACAAGTTAATTACTAGATTCTTTTCTGTGTTATTAAATGTAGACAGGTAAAACCAATAGTAAAATTATATTTACAACGACACTTCCTACCAATTTTATGAGAGGCCGTAGTCAACCAAAACTGTCTGGTGGGGTTTAATTTGCGTATTATTATGAATAGGTTCCTTGCAATCAGAGTCACATATATGTTTGTGATTCCAGTCGTAAGTTTATGGAAACATTAAAAACAGAAATTTTATCTGTAATTTTAAGTATTTATATTTGTTATGATTGTAACATGGGACTTACAATTGACGCGATGCCAACCTAAAAGTTGATATTGTACTACCAAATAAGGTCAGTGCCAGCACCAAGAGACTAATTTGACTAATTATTTTTTTAATGTGGAGACATAAAACATACTGATATTAGTTGGATTAAGTCATACGTCAAAAACTTATCGACACCGATATAAGGGTGTGGTAGTTCTAATTAATTTTTAGTCTGTAAATATTTTTTTATTTTATTAAACAAAAACCTGAAATAAAGTTTCTGAAATCCTCAATGTGTGGTGAGCCTACGTTGCACTACACCGCAACCCCTTCCGGGCGCCCCACGTGTCTCAATTTGTACGGCCCTAACGAGCAGCGAAGGGGGCCAGTCCTACAAGCTACGATCTTCAGCTACATGAGGATTATACTTCGTACAGATTTTTCATGAAGCACTCTTCGTATGTTTTGGAAATTGTTACTCATTCCAATAGATTTGGGTGGATAAAAGACATTTAATTTTGAATAAATATAAGATCCAACGTATGTAGATACTGTAAAAAACTAGAGATTCTTTTATAAGAAAATTATACCTTTTTGCAACAAACTTCCACAAAGTGTTATCGTTTTGCCTTTTATATCAACTGTAGATATAAATAGTCAAAAATATTTTTATAAAAAAGCTTAGGTTTCATTTTAATGACTCAATAGTTATGTTACCAAATAATTTGAGTATAGTAAATAACCCAATGAAACTATAGTTTTTAAAGATATAATGTTAACTTGTTTAAGTTTATAAAGGGAATAGAGCTAAGACTATTTACCTGAGGCCAGCTTCTAATTCTTTAAAAATACAAGTGGAAAAAATACCTTACTGGTTCTTTCTAGTACATGGTCTCCTGCGTAGACTGCTAGGAAGACTTGCAAAGTTAATTGTAAAAATCCTATTTGTGAAATAAATTTATGATTTGTTATTATGTATTAATCAATTTTGGGTTTTAAGCTATTGCTTTAGTTTTACTTTTTTCCTCTAAAGATAATAAGAAATTATATCAAGCAAATAATCTTGATATGTTTAGATCTCTTTACCTATTTGCGTTAATAGTTAACATCAAAATTCAGTACTGTTATCGAAATGTTTCTTACATTTTTGAACACGATTCGAACCCGCGATTTTTTATTTTACAAAATTTCATATAGAGAAAGTTGGAGATTTATTAAAAGAAAATTGTTACTACGGTAAAATAAACTCTTGTGGGAAAACTGCTTAATTGCTGATATTCAACTGATTCTGATGTAATCTGGTATAGGAATAGTTGCGAGAATATATCTTTCCTATGGGAAATTTGATTGATGTGTGCAAAACTGCAGACAAAATCTAGTTTGCTTTAATATGGAATATAAAAAATTACTATTACGAATTGAAACTACGACATTTAAGTTCACACTAACAGTTAGTTTTGCAATAAATCTTATGTAGTTCCAAAGTTGTGCACATGACTACTTAATTTCGCTCGTCACTGTAATTTGTTAGGAGTTGTAATGGCCTCTCAAACGCGTGTCAATTAAGGAATCCCGGAGTTTTCAAGTTTTGCGGTGACAGACGGCAGGCGGCCTTAATTGGCACGCCTCCGAGCTCCCGCAATGCTTGTGTAATATACAACCGTGGAGTGTATGTATAGACATACACATATATATATATATATATATACAGACACGTATATTACACAAGTGAGACCATTACCTAAGCGCAGCACTTATCGTGTTAGACAAGGAATATTTTATTGTAACAATGACTTGACTCTACGCTGCTATATCTATCCACAATGAGCTTCATATATCAACTGTTTTACATAAAATAGTGATAATGAGTTAAAAAATCGATGACAAAGGCGAACTTACCAAAGTATCATAGTAAGAGTGGCTCTTACTACTCTAATTTAATAATAAATATATAGGGTAAAAGTCCGGACGAGATGAGATATGTTGACAAATAAGTAAAATAAAAATGATGTGCCCGAACGGTATAGATGGTTACTCACTTGTTCTCATAGAAGCAACTGCTAGACGCCTTTTTACTGTTGTACAAACGTAAAACACAAATGTAAAACTCAAGGTTTTACATTTGCTTCAATATTGACTAGCAGATATTGCTATTTTGGTTTAATGTTCATAACAAGAGACCAAAACACAAAAGTTTCTGTATGTATATATATAACAATGTTTCTGTATGTATATAAATATTAATTTTGCTAACTAAGTTGTAAACTTTCATTCGGCGACTTCCGTAGTGGAGTTGTTAGTACACCGGTTTCAAGGTGTCGCCATCTCTGAGGCCCGGGTTCGAATCCCGGTGGGGGTAGATGTTTGTGTGATGAATGCGAGCATTTGTACCTTAGTCATTGTTAATATATATTTCTATCAAATATATATATATATATATATATATGTCCTAGATTCCATAACACAAGCCTTTGGGCTAGGCTAATTGTTGTAAGTGTAAGAAGTATTTAATATTTTTGAATCAAAAATCTCTGTCAAAAATAATAACTCACAATGCCTTAGTTTGGTGCTACTTACGATTCTACTATTGAAATAATAACGTTCTAGAACAGTTTCATCGCAATGTGGTTATTATTCAAGATTAGTTATTAGACTATTGTTTAATTTATTATACAGCGAGAAAATGTGAGTAAATAACAAGTAAGAACAGGAAAGTTGCTAATATTTTATTTTATGATTGTGTTTATTGTACTAATTTTATGTATACGTTGCATCACCCGGCATCGAAAGCACTAGTTCAATAAAAAAATCAATATCTATAAGCAATCTATAAGCTAAAAAGAAAATCAAATGCATCCTGCACACATTGCAAGCAGATGTTGTATCTGAGCACAAATAAAGCAATCGTCCAACATCATGAAAGGCCTCAGCATTCATGACACGTCGGCAAAGTGTCGCAATAATCGTGCGTACACGGTATTAGGCGATGCGATACCGTATCGCCGTATGGCGACACGGAAGACACCTGCCGTGCAACGATAACGTATTTTAGGGTGAACGAACACTGCAAAAATATTCGTATATTATTTTGTAAGTAATGTTATAAATCATGGTATCTAAATCGTGGACAGATCATAATGTTCGTTAGAAGGTGGTGGTATGGAAAGGTAGCCGAGTGCTTAGCATGTACCGGAAATGCAACGTTGATGTCTCTCATAACGAATCGATGATTTGGTGAAAATGGAAGAAGCTGTTAATGTAATTTAACTTAATTCTCTCTATTCTCTTTCCTGAATTAGGTTGTAATGACCAGTCTAATTTATATAATTACGATGATATCATTGGAGATCGGTAACAAGCTACAGACCATTTCAAAACTTCCTTATGTCAAAATTTATGCCATGTCATACGATGAAAGATCCGTGATAGTCCTGCAGTACATGTCATTTCTCCAAAATGACAACCTCCATAGTCGAGTGGATAGTACCTACACCGGTTTCAAGGTGTCGCCATCTCTGAGATCCCGGATTCGAATCCCGGTGGGGGCAGATGTTTGTGTGATGAATATGAGCATTTGTACCTTAGTCATGATTGTGAAAATAGATATTTCTATTAAAAATATTTATATATGTATAATATATGTATGTCTATTCGTTACCCCATATCCCATAACACAAGCCTTACAAAGCTTACTTTGGGCTAGGCTAATTGTTGTAAGTTTAACAAATAATAAAAATAATAATAAAATGTCTAAATGTAATGTAATGTATGTAAACAAGGAAAATCACGCTATAAATTGTCAAATTGACTTTGATGCTTTGATAAGTGTGGTAGAAAGCCGTCTACCATTAAAAATACTTGTTTTTTTTTATGAAATTAATGGTCTTTTGACATATTAAAAATAGTTTGACATCTAATTTTACTTTTGCTATACCTAACAAAGGAGACCAAGCACGGAAGTCGCCTGATGATAAGTCATTACTTTTAAACACTTTCATTTCTAGTGGCATTATATTTGACCATATATCAGAATCAAGCATTTTGTATCGGAATTGTTTTTATTATCTGTGCAATAAGCACACTCTGTATAATTTTTAGGTTGACATTTTGTTTTGAGATTAAAGAAAACAAGTTCTTTTTTGACATTGTAAATAAAATGTGAAAACAAGCAGACTCTGAAGTTGCCAACATAGGCTGTGGTTCTTGTGAAAGAACTACTTGTACTACACGCAATTGTAGCCACTTAGCTTCAAGTGGGCATTCTACTTGTTTGTACAAATAGTTGCATAATTTAAATGTTCATTTCTGTATAGTTGAAGACAAATACTCAGGTAAATACAAAACTAATTAAAAACTGTCGCAATGCCTACACAGTCGCAAGTTTGTTCCAGGCCTACCGACAATCACGGGCATGAGTTGTCCCAGCGACATTTGTTCATAACCTTTATTGGAATCCAGAGACGGGCCTGCGCACTGTCTGACATCCCGATAACGATTCCGTGATATACCCCACTTAGGGGCGCTTGTTTACATATATTGTTGCAATTGCAATACATGGATAATGTATTAAGTTACGTGTGTAATATCGATTTAAGCATTATTATTAACACCGACATCGTTACGAGAAGACAATCTTCACGTAACTCATGAAACTTCGAAGTAGCTAACAATGTTTAAATCGTGATTACATTTTTCTTACATTCTTTAATATTTCTCAAAAATAATTAAATTATTTTAATTCCAATTCCACGTGGGTAGCAGTCTTACCTAAGTAGGAGATCTTACCTAAGTTAGGTGTCATTATGTTAATGTTAAGTTATGTGTGTAATATCGATTTAAGCATTATTATTAACACCGACATCGTTACGAGAAGACAATCTTCACGTAACTCATGAAACTTCGAAGTAGCTAACAATGTTTAAATCGTGATTACATTTTTCTTACATTCTTTAATATTTCTCAAAAATAATTAAATTATTTTAATTCCAATTCCACGTGGGTAGCAGTCTTACCTAAGTAGGAGATCTTACCTAAGTTAGGTGTCATTATGTTAATGTTAATAATTGTGTTATTTAGTAGTTCGTCAATTGTTAAGGATTCCCGAAATGAAAATAGACCTTTAGTTTCTTGCTAGTTTTTCTTGTGAAGGCTCTCTCAATTTTTGTTCGCATAAGTTAAAATTTGATTTGATATCTATAAGTATCTGTAAAGTCCTATCTTAAATAAAGATTATTTTGAATAAAAGTCACTAATTTCATTAAAATACGACGAAATTACACTACCAATTACAGTAAATATAATAAAACATATTTCCTTGTATTTATATATGATTGTCGTGAAATCGATGTACTTAGAAAGAGAATAATCGTACACACAGATACTATTCAATTGATGAAACATTTCACCGAGTTACATAGAGTGGCAATTGCTTTAACCACAGATAATATAATACTAATATAATACTATATTCTAGGAGGTAGACTCTGTACCAGGGTCGTCTGCATGGGTACCTCCGTCTTACCTATTTCCGCCGCCAAACAGCAGGGTTCGCTTTGCTGTGTTCCGGCGTGAAGGGTAAGATAGGCAGTGAAATTACTGGGTACTTGTGACTTTACATCTTATGTCACAAGTTGGCAACGTACACTGTGGTTCTTATGAGGTTTGCAGATTTGCTGCGAATCTCGTGGGAACCACATGTACTATAGGCGACTGTTACCACTTACCATCAGGTGGGCAGCCTGCTTGTTTGTCAACGTTAGCAATAAAAAAAAAAAAAAAAAACTAGAAACAACATATTGTGCTAAGCACAACAATAATCGAGTCAGTGCGTATTCCGCCCATCCCATCGACATGTTTGGCCCTTTTGCGAGCCGTTCCATCAGTGAATTGTCCACGTTTTTGTCAAAATATTACTAAATTCGTTTATAGTAATATTTAGACAAAAACAGATTTTCAAAAGAGGCGTTTAGTTCCTCAATGAGTAACTATCGTACTATATTGCAAGCATAGAACTCTCGTTAAAGAAAAATTGAACGTTCAAAAATAATAATCGTTAAATTTGAAGTATTACGGAGTGACAAGAATTGTCAATCGATATATGTGTATTGATCGACAAACCCTAGCCCCCAAACTTACTATACTACTACCTATTTTGTGTTTAGGGTGTCGTAAAGTATAGTTTTTTTTTATATTTTAGTTTAGTTTATTTCATCCACATATCAATATTGACTGCAAACAAATGACATTTTGTAGTAGTCTCTCCTGTCCACTAGAGATGATTGAAGTGAAGTAAATACGCGTAATATAAAAAGTTTGGAAAATGTTTTTATCGAGTAACTTTATTGAAATTGTACCTTTCTTGTAAAAAGTCATGTTCACATGTTAAGGGTAAAAGTAACCTCCAATTACTTAACATACTCATGAATTTTGAAAAACAAACAAATAGCATAATATTGCTTAATTCATAATCATCATTTTTAGGTGTAGACTGATTGATTAAATCACACTGAACCTGATGACCCTGAGCGTGTTGCTGCTAGTATTTTATACTAGATTGACGAACAATAGGAAAATTTGAATTCTGGTCCTTCGTAAGCTTATTTTATTCTCTATATTAAACGGAGTAATTTTTTTTTGTATTTATTAAAATGTTTGCTACTTTCGTGACTTATTTTGGGTGCAGTCCTGGTGAAACAAGAAATTCGCAGATTAACATGGAATGATTTGATTGTCTTGAAGTTTTGATGCAATTTATTTCTTGACACGCTGTTTGTTATTGTTCTTGTAACAATGATATGATATAAACTATCTTGCGTTAGCCCTTTCAGCATATAATACTCAAATTGACAGCATGTTATTAAAAGGGTTTTAAGTGCATTTGTATATTTTATATGTAGTAATTTTTAGTTGTTAAGTAGTTTTAAGCTTAGAATATACTCTATTAATAGTTTATATAATTTGATTTTTTATATTTAATTATGTGTTTAATGTCAATTAATATCATTAAAAGTACTTTTTACAAAAAAAATAATAAAATAAAATAAATATTTCTTTCACTTACACCAATAAGCCTAGCCCAAAGTAAACTCTGTAAGGCTTGCGTTACGGTATTTAGGGTAACGTATACAAATGCTTGCATTCATCACACAATCATCTGCCCCCAGCGGGACTCGAACCGGGGTCCTCAGAGACCTCAGAGACACCTTGAAACCGGCGTACTAACCACTCGACTTCGAAGTTCGTTAATTCCATCAATTATTTTGTAAATGTGTCATATAAGTCAACCTACCTCATTGTACCAATGCTGAAGAAATTGGAAACATCATTTCATAGGATTATTTTTCATTATACAGGAAAAGCCGTCAAGTGCGACCCGAACTAGCACTCCATTATGGATTTTAGTCTATAAGATACTTGCTCTCCCGGCGGCGCTCTGCGTACTGGTGGAACGAGGAGATCGCGCGGCTACGGCTCGTTGTAGTAGCCGCACGCCTACCTCAGAGCCCGTCGAAGACCGCAAGCCTCAGTCGACGAAGTCCTGAGTGCCAGAAGCGGGTCCCGACCTATCGGACTGCCAATTTGGATTCCGGCGGGGACGATCAACGCTGCGTGTCCGTTCCCTGTTGTTCCGGACTCCGAGTCAACAGTCCGATCGGGGGGTGTCGTTAGACATCGTCAACGCCTTCGGCACCCTCCCCTGGCAGGCCATTAGGGAGGCGCTCGTATACCACGAGTTGCCTCCCTACCTCCTTACGTGATGGGACGGGACGGGATGGAAACCTCGAGGAGGGTCGAATGCGGCGTTCCGCAGAGGTCGGTGTTGGGACCCCTGCTATGGAACCTCGCATACGACGCGGTCCTTCGCACCAGCCTTCCTTACGACTCTCGTCGTTACGACTGGGGTCGACTTCGGGCCGGTGCTTACGCTTGCGAGCTTGGGGTGGCATGTGTCGTGTAGGCGATCCGCCGTCTGGGTTTAGAAATAGCGCCTCACAAAACCGAGGCGCTATGGTTCCAACGGCTTCCGAGGCGCTGGGAACCACCCAGCTGCTGGATCCACTCTCTGGAGGAGGATGCCCAATCTCGGGTAATCGAGGGATGGAGTTTGCCGCCTGTATGAGGGCGTCGTGCGATCCGTGGCCATGTATGGGGCTCCCGTGTGGTCGCGAGACTGCGCGAGGTCCCCCCGCTGCAGAGCTCTGCTACGGAGCCTGCAGCGGATAATGGCCATACGGATCGTGCGAGGCTACCGTACAATGTCGTACGAGGCGGCCACGGGTCTAGGACGCTCCACCCCCATTCGACATCCTGGCCGACATGTACGCGGCGACGTATGCGTCGCGGCGTGTCGACCAGGGGAGTGATGGGGGGAGCGCCCTGGAACCGCGCACGAAGTGCCTAAGCGGGAGTGGCACCAACAGATTGTGGCGGCCTGGCGTGCGCAGCTCGAATTACGGATCTGCGCGCGCCAGCGGGCCGTCGGTGCCGTACTCCCGCACCTCGAAGCTTGGCTCCACGGGAAGGAGGAGGTCACCTACCGATTGACTCAGAAGCTCACCAGGCACGGCTACTTCGGTGAGTATCTGTGTCGAATAGGACGTGAGGGATCGACACATTGCCACCACTGCGCATCCGACCTCGACTCGGCCCAGCACACACTGGCGGAGTGCCCCGCGTGGGCCTCCGAGCGCTGAGTCTTGGTCGCAGAGATCGGGCGAGATCTGTCTCCACCGGCAGTGATTGCGGCAATGCTGGCGGACGAGGGAGGTTGTAGGGCTGTGGCCTCCTTCTGTGAAGCAGTGATGCTCCAGAAGGAGGCCGCCGAGCGGGGTCGGGAGATGGCCGATCCCGCTCGAAGAAGGCGGCGCCGGGCTCGGTAGCACAGCTGCGGTGCCGCCGCGGGTCGCCGGCGGGCGCGAGAAAGTCGCGACTGCTACGGCGACCCGGGATGGACCACGCCCCTTTCGTGGCCGGGGAGCATCGTCGGTGGAGGAGACCGGGGGAGGTAGTGTAGCCTCCCCCGAGGAGGGCTCCCCTCTAGGCAGGGGAGCGGAGGCTGGGGGTTCCCGGAAGTAGCTTGATGTTCTCGGGGGCTCCCTACATGCCTGAGGAAGGCCATCCCTGAGGTTTTTAGTGGGTAGGCCTCCCCCTTCTGGGGAGGAGAGCCCCACATAACCGCCGGCTCGCCACAGCCGGGGTATGCAAGTTAATGAATTTTCCTCAGGGGGAACAAAAAAAAAAGGATACTTGCTCTGCGATTTGTTAGAAATTTAGGCTCAAGTGGCTATTTAGATTAATTTGATTTAGAAACTTGAATTTTTTACAGCTTCACGGGACCACAGGCATAAGTGATATTGCCTCTCGTGTCCTGCAGCAAAAGTATATGATAGAAAAACAAACAATAAAGTGAGCCTGTAAAGGTTCGTATTATCATATTGACGTACGGAACCCTAAAAATATAGCAAAAGAATCAAATACAAAACAAAACACTACAGATTGATAAAGAAATTTGTATTCAAGTCAAAAACGATGGCTACGCGGCATGGGGTGTCGGATTGCGTGGCACTACGTTAAACCATTTAATAAAATTACTCAGCCCTACTTGAGGGATCCCGAGGGGTTGGACCAGCGATGTCCAAAGGCTTGGATAGCTTGGCTTGTGTTATTTCAGTTTTTGACAATATTCCAATGTGAGTTACAAATTCCCCAACAAAGTATTACGTTGAAATAGAAATCAGTTTGTATTGTTTTATATTTTCATGATATTTCGTTCGAAACTACAAAAAAACCGTAACTGTAATTGAAGTATTTGTTACTATGAATTTTATTCTAAATTTCAAATGATAATATAAATACGAAAGAATAAAACTAGCAAAATTCTAATGAGTAGTATACTTTATGGTGGCATGTGAACTAGCATCTTCATGTATTGACCTGTATAATTTAAAACAGGTAGTTGAATAATATTATTGATTTGTTGCTTCATTGTACTTGAAATATTTGTTGATTTTTTGTAGAGGCAAGTTACATTAGTACACGGCAAAAAGGTATGGTTAATTTGAATTGAAAATCCAGCGAAATTTTCCAAATATGACACGTTTGGTACTTTTTTAGAGAAAACTTGACACTTTTCTGACATTTCTATATTAGTATTGAAATTGAATTGAAAGTATGATATCGTTATACTAAATTGGTTTATGTGATATTTATAACTAATAAATCTAGAATAATTAAGGCGTTCTCTCAATCTACTCGTATTACCAACTATTCTCTTACAATTAACGACAAAAGTATCCTTCGCTCTCTACATTACTACACAAAAGTAACAATTTCATTACGTTCATTGCACTATCACGGCGATACAACAAACAGGACTGGGGTAAATAAAGCTGAATGTTTATCGCCGAACTGTTATCATGTAGGACTATAATAATAACGGGAACAGCAAAACAACGGCGCACCACATTGACCGAGAGATTTAATAAGCGTCACCTCGTTCCCGAAAACAAAGATGGAGTCGTTAGGCTTCAGGGTTGGCGCTACAGACTTTTGATTGTCATGTCTTACTTAATATTATGAATATAAGTATTGTTTACTAATCATTATTGTTGTATATTAATTATTAAATAAAATTTAAATTGAATATTCAAGCATTAAGTATTTACTTTCCTAATAGATTTTAATGGCTACCAATCTCAAAAGAAACAAAGAGAGAAGAGAGACAATCGAGGCGACTGGTTACCATACCGGTTTCAAGGTGTCGCCATATCTGAGGTTCCGAGTTCGAGTCTTCGAGCATTTGTATCTCAGTCATGGTTGTTAATATATATTTCTATCATAAATATTTGTATATGTATTATATATGCATGTCTATCCGTTACCTAAGATCCCATAACACAAGCCTTACAGAGCTTACTTTAGATTAGGCTAATTGTTCTTGATCTCTGTTCTTTTTGTAGAAACACAAGTTTTTATAGTTTATATGGCCATAAAACCCTAAATCTGTACCATATTTCAGCTCTCTGAGGTTGTGGGAAGTACTAGTTCTATTTTGATGATCATGAGTGAGTGAGTGAGTGTGTGTCATAATTGCGAAACTTTGCTTTCCCTTAACTTCGGAACTAAATGACCTGTAGACTTGAAATTTTGGATTTTAAGTATGTAATTATAGCTTACTGGATGACGAAAGACGAAAATGCGGCGAAATGGTTCCAGTAAAGGATGGTACGGCAGTGTTTGCTTCGCGCTCGACTTGGCGCGGGCACTGCCGTGCCCCCAGATCTTCAGATAGCAGCAATTTATCATAAAAATGTTCACGTTTTGATACACCATGGTAGATATAATCTATAAAACATCTTGTGTAGCTCTATGTATAAATTACTTTTTATAATAACAAATAGTTTTACTAAGAGTTGTTAATGTAAGTTTCTACAATAAATTTGAATTGTAACAAAAAACTTGTCTTAAAATTGTGTAACTTAAAACAATAAATAAATCACTTTTAACACTAGTATCTTTCAAGCGGCAACCCTATATCTATATTCGCTAGGGGTGGCAGCGGGGAGAAATGTGAAAATGTGCGGCGGGCAGAGGCGCGGTGTTGCGTTATTTCTTCATTTAATTTCATCACGCCCGACGAGATTACTGTTACTTCGCCGAGCTATAATTGCTCCGGTCAACTCCTACGAGTAATTGTTTGAATATTTTTGCCGTGATTTTCGTAGAATTAAACGTTTCGGGAGTTTCATTCTGGGATACGGCCCTGTTTAAATTTCAAAGGTTTGCGAAATTTTAATTTTGTTGAGCGCCGTATTTCTGGGCGCTTTAAATATTATAAAGAACCTTAACTTTACTATTATGGACTACTTATCTAATCTAAATATTCAATGAATAAAGCTTCTTTAAGGTATAATAAAATCTTTTTTTAAATTTTAATAACCTAAACATTATTTATGAATTAATGTGGAATTCAAACCTGCATCTTCAACAATGTATATTCTATTTACGCGTTTAACTTGGCTTAGTGGTCTTAGACTTATCATTTCAATAAATGTCTAATGATACAATTTAGTAATCTAAATTAAATTAATAATCCAGGCGAGAATTGTCAAATCGCACTCAATATGATTTTGTAGTATTATCTCGAAAATTATCTATTAACTCCAATTCAAGAAATCCAAGAGTATTTAAAAATTATAACTTTTTGAATAGTAGCTAATACCGGCAAATAATTTACACTACCTAAATTCTGCAGCAAAACTGCGATCCGCACGGACTAAATAGTAAAAATGAATTGCAAAAAGTTCTCTTATTGAACGACCACGTCTGGACTGCATTCGGGGCTGAATTTTAATCGCCACCGACATATGCAAGGGAGGCCCCCAGTGGGAGGGGCTGGGTAATTAAAAAAACGTGTCCCAGTTCATTTGGGCGCCTGACCGCGGCCACGCGGTGTCGCAGTGTATGGGCGGGCAGTAGGTTGGTTTCCATAAAATCTGTCACTATAATGTTAAAAAACTTGATCTATTATATATAACAAAAAAAAATAAAATAAAAAATCTAATATATAAATTTGTCACTAACTTATTATTATTTTTATTTTATTTAGTTAAACTTTATTGCGCAACATTAAAAAAGTGTACACATGACAGAATTAATGCCAATAGCATTCTCTCTCAGTCAACCAATAAAGCGAGAAAAAAGATTATCGAAAAAAACATGCAATTGTGTGACAATGATACAAATATAAATAAAGCAGCAGCAACTACTTTATGCAAATAAACACGAATTAAATAAGTTGGTAAATATAAATACATACATATATATAGACGCAAAATATATATAAATATATACATATTATAACATAATAATAGTATTATCTTAAGTAACAGACTAGAACTTATAGTAACTAATACCATTGTCAGAACAACAGGCGTATATAAGAATATATACATTCTTATTCAGGCTTTGTGAAAGAAATAACGGAGTATTTTTAAACATATGGATGAAACTTTGAGATGTGTAACGAAAAGTCATCACTATTGCTAAAACAAATAATAATACAAGAAAAGCCGATGAAACATGCAATTGGCAAAACGATTCCAACTTAGCTTATATGTCTGTTACAATTAAATATTGTAGCAAAAACGTTGGTTTTACATGGAATTAAGTTTTATCATTACTTATTATAAATGTTAAATTGATATTTTAAATTTAAATAAAAATAAAACGTGTTAAGCCTATGTTTTCAATATTGTGTTTGTGACTGCATCTATGACATATAGTAAAATCCCAGTGTGTCGCCCAGACGTTTTTTAAACAAAATTGGTATCATCGTATAAAGAAATATATTTACTTGCATTACTAAACAAGTTTTGACTTTCAGATATAAATATCAATAAAGGTGTGTTCTTTAATATAATTATAAGATAGCCTCGCTTATCCCCTAAAAGTCCCCTCGAACAACATAATACAAAATTCCGACATTATTATCGTGAATTACACATTATTAGCTATTTCGTTATCTGCAGATAAGCTATCTAATGCGCCACATCGGCTCGAATTGCTGTCTACTTGCCTTTATTAAAAATCTGCGCGCAACCATGACGGAAATTACATATGCTTATTAATAACTTGAATGTGTGCTTAACTTGATAATAATATATTAAACCTGTTTAATTATGGTGTATGTGTGCTGACAGATTGAAATATTGGACTTTTGACACTACTTCACTTGACATTTCTTCTCTAATCTATATTAATTCATCAGAGATTGACTGTTAATATCTTGTGGTTTTTTTAACTGGACCTCTAGAGGTACGGGGTTGAAATCTGCATAGATCGTTTACTGTGTTTGATTGGCATTAAGATTAATTTCACTTGACTCTGATTGATACCACGAAGTTACAGCAATGGTACCATTACATTACCACCTTAAAATCATCGTTTTTACGTCAGTTCTTCATTTGTCGTACAATAAAAATAATGAAATATCTATAGTATTGTATGCTTATAATTAGTTATAATATAGGTAAATTGAAGTCCTCTTCCATCCGTTTGTAATATCGCATACCGTTAAGAGAGGTGTAGCCGAAAACCTTATCAGTTATAATAAAACGACCCAATTCTTACAAACGGTAGAGTTAATACTTTACTAGTTCTGTTTTATATAATTATACAACAAGGTACAATATAGCTTTACTATCTGTACCTTACATGTATTTCAATATTCTGTTTTTCTTATATCTGGTAGATCTTTTGAAGACTCATAATGACATAAAATTAGAGTCAATAGCTTACAAATACACAGAAGTAAACACAATTTTTATTTTCGATAACATCTTCGTGAACACAGGAGTTCCTAATTTGTATTACATTATATTGGTAAAGATACGAGCTACCTGCCTGATGGTAAGTGGCGGAGCCTGTGAGATTCGCAGCAAATCTGCACCCCCACAATAATTATAGTGTAGGTACATTGTGAACTTGTGACATTATATGTAAAGTCATGGTATCCAGAAATATAATCTTTACTTTCACAGCAGAATAGAGCAATGCAAGCACTGCTGCTTCGCTACAGAAATATGTAAAACGAAGGTACTCAAGCAATCAACCCTCATCTCCTTCTAGTAAAACTACACATACAATATGAAATATCTATATATAATTAGTTATTAAATTGTGTTTAATGATTATAAATTAATTATTTATTGGAGACCGACTTCAAAACTAACCCTCTCTTGGCGAATCGTTAGTATTATTATTATTAATAATCAGTGGTTTAGGTAAAATACAGGAAAGATAAATATTGATATAATTATTCATCAGTCTTCAGCACTAATTCCACACTAACTGGGGTTTATACCACTGCCATGATATCTTAAAAGAGAAATAAAACCGCAGTGTAAGCGAGATAGCGTTATACGCTATAAGAACAGTGTCTCTGTTTCAATATTGTGTTAACCCTAAGAGGTCATGCTAAGGTCTTCTACAACCATTTTAATTTAATTACCCGTCATATTTATGGCCATTACTTAGTCTTGCTCTTCCTTTAACTCCATCCACTTATATGCTAAAACTTCTAGTATCAAGCGTTTCGTCCCTCTTTATAACGTGGCCACACCGCGATAACCTGTTCTCAACTTACTACATACACACTTCTTTTAATATATTCATTACTAATTTTGACCATTATTCAATCAGCGTATTATATACGTTTCAAAATATTTTAAGTTTCAAAAAGACTCTTACAAGTTTATCTATTTAAAAATATATATTTTTAGTGTTTAAATTTCTTCTGACACTAAAAAAGTTAATGAAAAGCTTTGTTACTTTCAAAAGCTTACATGAAGTTTACAATTTCGTAAGCACCAACTGTTAGCTATTTTATCTTGAGTGGAAGATTACTGCTGCTGTATAGTTACGCATATTAATGCGTTCATTATTGTGGGGTATTACGACGGTGTTAGTGGGTAATTTCATAATTTGTAGCGATAAAACATATTGATTCTCTGTTAACGCTTACGCATTTGATATTGTTGGCAACTTGCAACATAAAAATTACTCTAATAAATCTTCTCATTACAATATTTACTGTGATATACATTGATTACAAATTTTTTATCATTCAGTCAAGAGTTGCTCCTTACTGGTCGTAGGCCTTGCTCATGAATCCGATTAGTCCTGTGCTGTCGGCATCCAGAAACTTTTGCCATCTTCACTAATCAATAAGTCCTCTTTGTAGAAGGCAACTTAAGGTAGATGATGAAGGTCAGTTTTCTCAACAACTAAGAATCGAGCTTTCTTACTTCTATTTCTCGGAACACAACGATGTGCAGTTATGATATGAAAACCAGAAAATATATAATCATTCAATATTTAGTTGGAATCATATCTTTGGATCACCAATAATAGATATTTAATCATGAAATATTCTTTTTTTCGCTTATAACTTTTTCATTGAATTTAAACAATTATTTAATTATTCCTTTAATTTTAACGCTAGTCCTATTTTTTCACCAGATTTTTATTCTATCTTGAAATTACACATATCCGCACTGTGCGACCCTTATAAACGCACCCTGCGTTATATATACTTATCTTATAATGTTTTACGAAATTATTAGTAAATAATTAGAAAGGATCTTATACAAAGTGCTGAAAGGAAAGATAGAATCGAAGCAAAAACAAAGTCTTCCGTCCATCACAATTGCTACGCAACTAAATAAAAATACCTACACCAATTGGCCTAATTTGAACGATAGGTACAGTTTTCATTTGCAAATGCTATATCTACCTCTTGTTTATATTTAATATAGTCACTCAAATTTATGATATCAGTTAATAGTAAAGGCTAAACACGACAAAGGTTTAAAAAAAATATATTACTAAATAAAAAATTTCAAACAAAAAGGAAAGTTAAAAGGTATAATTATATAATGACATGCGACTTAAATTATGATCTACTTGTCAGTCGTATAATATAAATTTTCAGAATTACTTGAATTGCGCACCAATGAAACATAACAATTAACATTGTTCTTATTTCGTTTCACACAAAAAATAAAAAAGTAAATCATGATCAAAATTGTTAGTTTTTGGTTGTATACGAGTATAGCTGCCATCTTTGTGTGAAAAATTTAGGTCTCCATTTTCTGGTCAAAACAAATATTAGTAATACATTTTTTTGTTACGTTTAGTTTCCACTATTTTCTAGAATAAATAGTCCCGATGAACTCATTTCACTCGGTCACGAATTGGATTGAGCATTGGAGAATAAGAAATTCAATCCCAATGAATAACGCTCTTAGCAAATCAAATATCAAAGTATTTTAATGAGTATAAAGTTAACATTTATATATGTGAGTTAAAATTACATTTCAAATGTTAAGTGAAAATTCGTTTACCTAGAAGTCTAATTAATTCTTAGCCATTTAAAATTTTTAATAAAACGTGAAATAAATGTGTATCTGTAGAACAGAGAACAATAATAATATACATCCAAATGTAACCTTTAATAAACTAAATTTATTAACTATTTTAATTAATAGGGAACGCATTAACGACAATTGAAAATAGATCATAAATATAAAAATGTATGCAAATTGTTCCCAGATCAGATCAGAAATCAAAATCTTCTTTTTTTAAATTGATTTGAAAATGAATTTATTTCTAAGTAATTTCTAGTAATTCTAATCAAATCAAAACAAAAATTTACTCTTCAAATGGGATTTTCACAATCACTTTTGTACGTCAAAGATGCTACGCCATTGGTTCACAAGACTATGGCGGGTGACCTTGTTCTGGTAAGAACCAAGAAGAAAACCAACAAAGAGTATTTTTTTCCTGTATTTTTACTGAATCGTAAATTAGAAGCTGGCCTCAGATAATTCTATAGTTCTAACGCTGATACTTCACAGAAACTGACATTATTATTAATTGTTATAAATTAATCATATAAAATATTTTATTATTATCTAGATACATCAAATTCGCAAGACATGTTATATAATTTTTATAGCCGCTACATGTTTTTAACGGTCGTCTTCCTTAAAGATTGCTTTTCCTTACTAGTTGCACGAAATAAATACACTAAACAAAAATCAATAGGGATCTCACGCATAACAGAATAAGATTCATAAAAAATACCCACGACTGGGATTTCTTATTTCATATTCTTTGTTAGGCATCACTACCACATACTGTATACGATAAATATAAGAAAACTTTAAATTTACATTTTATATTGCAACCACAAAATAATTTTTAAGCTTAAGAACTATAAAAAACACCCAAAAAAAATTTACTTAACACATTTTTGGTTCGCTATCAATAGACACTTAATATACATATTTATATTTAACGATTTATTATTTTTGATATATAAAAAATCTTATTTCAGATATAAAATATCAAAATATTTTTAAAACTCAATATAATATATAGTCGAAATAAAAGAAGGATCTCAAAAATATAGTTTAAATCAATATTCATTCTTGACAGGATGCTGGCTGCATCATGGCTTTTCATGGCATAATATAAAAACATTTTTTCGTAAAATATTGGGTAAAATTTATTTTAATGAATTAGATATCATACGACATACTGTTATAAAAATGCTACAGGTAAATATTTATAACATATCGGCAAATATAAATAACACCTTACATTCTATGTATATTATCTAAGATTAAATCGTAAGGCAACAAAATAGACAACGTAATTAAAAATAAAATATATATTTATTATTTTATTAAGTTCCCACTAAAATAAGATCATTTAATGTAATAGGATCAATTAATATTAACCCATTTTAAAAGAATAGGCGGTGATGTTACGGCGGGCGGCAGCGGCGGCGCCGGGCGCGCTCTTGTAGGTTCCTCTTAAATTTGTTTGAACATTTATTTGTATATTGTTTCTTAATTTAATATTTATAATATGAGTAATAATATTAATATTAATTAGTAAAAATATATATAATGATACCTACTACATAATATATTTTTACAATGGTACAATTTTCCTTACCTACCTATTGATAAAATTATGATATACTTATTAAGGGAAATGTGTAAAGCGTCTTTTTCAATTTGCTCATAATTTCTTTTATGCAGGTATTAATATAGTGTTTTACTGTTTCCGTAACGTAACATGATAGGTAATTTTAATAAAACTATGCAATATGACCAATGAGAATTAATATACGGATTAATTTCAATATGAAACAAATAATAATATGAAATATAATGTTGATCAGAATTAATAATTATTTACCAATATATAAACAATAAGGTGGAAGATAATAAACTCGATAAAATGATATTCATGCAGCCATACTTTAGTTTCAAATGTATGTATTTTTTTATATTTAAGACTTAATTTATCAACGATTTATTTTTACCGATCACTAAAGTTGGAAATTTGTTTCTTCATTTACCCAATTGTTTACCCAATTACCTTTATATTTCTTTGAAACTCATTTGAATGTGACCATTAAGATAATAATTATTTGAATTCATTAACAAACTAATAAATAGAGCGTTTCAATCTTTACGCCAAAATGACAGCTCGTTGATGTCTTTCTAAGCGATTGTTGAAAAAGAAAACAAATGGTAACAAAATCAATATGGCCGTAATTTAGGTAGCAAGTACTACTAATAAATACGAGATATTCTTGTTTTTTATGCTATGAACATAATTAATTATAGAACATTATTATTTTGTGTAATTTACTTGCAACTTTTAACTAAATAAATATTAATTTACTTCTAAATTTTATTAAGGATTAGAACATAGTAACTAAATTTCAATTTTAATTTCTTGTTGCCAAATTCCATTGTTTCCTTATTTTCTGTCATAAGTTATCCATAAATTTTTAATAGTTTTGTAGAGAAACAGAAAATTAAAAGATATTTTTATATTACAAAATAATTAAGAGTCAAAATAAGAAAATGAAATTACTCACTAGACTGCAACCGGTCTCTCCATGCCATGGGGTTTGATACCAATCCCTGGAAACCTGGCCAGTAGAGTGGTTTATGCTGTAGGTAGTGCGCCATGCCGGCGGCTGCAGCAGCCAGTGATAATCTAGGAGCTAACAAACCAGCGCCTACGTTAGCGCCCACCGCCGGCCGCGAAAGTATATGGTCTATGCCATGAGGATTGGGCGCCGGAGGAGGTGCTTCAGCTAACGAGCTCAGAGCAGCCAGCGGCGCGCCAAAACCGTTTTCTAAGCCTCGCGAAAGAGGCGGCGACCCACGGAGTTCGGACATCTTCGTAACACAACACTGGCCGAAGAGAATTTTAAAACATTTTGAATTTCGAACACGAACGCGCACCGGGCGGACGAGCTCTCCCGCGTTCCGACACCAAATGAAAAGCTTCGCTCCTGGGCGCAAACAAAAAAACGGTGAATAGAGAACGCCCAGTCAATCTAAACCTTATATCGCCGTCGCCGCCCATCACTTGAGCCGCAACTGTGGAATGTGTGCGTCTCGCTTGCTCAGTAAACGAATAGAGAGAGAGGAAAGAGTCATGGTGTTAACACGCGAGCGTAGATTTAACGAATCGCTATTTGATAGCGCTTCTTGTCTCTTTATAATTAAGTCGGGTGCAGTTTTTGTGGTCCCCCCGCGGCCGCCTCCCCGCGTCCGCTAAAAACTATTGTGCTTCATTGTGCGAGGCAGTTTATTTTGGAATAATACCAATAATAGCAGGAAGTGTCTCGGCGTCGTTTGTCGCCGTATAATTTATGTGACAAATATTTTATTAATTGACAACGCCGTGTGAATAGCACTCGATGCGGAAGGAAATAAAACACCCATTGAATCTTTGAGGGTCGCAAGATGGTGGGTTTTATGGCATGCTATTGATACTTAATGATGTTAATTACATTATTGTGATAAATTATAACTTTATAAAATTTATGAAAGTATTTATTATTAAAGCTTTTCGGTTTCATTTCTACTGATAAAATAATATAAATTAGTCATGTCTCTTACTTTTTTAGATACTGATATAGATAATATTTAACATAATATGTTTTAATATTATTATTATGCCTTTATAATAACAAACTAATGTCAGAACCTCTAAATGTTTTTTTCGTTTACTTATTTTATAAGTATATATAATTACTACACACAAGATATATTTTCATATATTCACATTTTTATAAAAATTCATCACAAAATATAAAATTGAATTAAAAAGATAGCAATCTCCGTACCGGATTATTCTTGTTTACAACAAAGCTGACTGGACCAGACTGTTGAATAAACTCCATTCATACACACTGACCATCATCAAAACACAAAAAAAAACTCGTATAGAGGTATCCGGTCCCTTGTTGCTAAAAAACTTTCAAAAAAAGTGCCAACCCTATTTATGATACAAAAATATACCGCAGAGCTTAATTCGACACTTCGAACCTGGGGCTCTATTAGGGACCCTTGCTTTGTACGGCAGTTTAAAATTAATTCAACAATAAACAACTTTTAATTCATTGAATTAATTTGGAAACTTAAACGATTTCGCCACAATGGCTTTAACTGTAACGGATGGATAAAAATATTATTTTGTAAGTAATGAGATATTAGTTAGGGTTGTCAAATGCCATCTGTGCGATAATTGCATGGATATTATTATTAGTATAGCACAACAAAAGTACTTACTCCTTTCACATATCATTTCGTTAATGATATAATATCATAGCTTTTTGTAGATAATTGAATGTAAAAATACGTTGAGCGGGATCGATGGTACTCTGGTTTGGATACTGGAATTTTAATCGGGAAGCTCGTCTACGATCGTACCGAGTAATAATAAGTTTTACATCTTTTCAATTTCATATATACACGCTTCAAAATATGATGAAGCAACTTTCATATCCCTGCGAAAAAATGGAAATAATATATGAAATCGAGCCATCTGCACAGGGCCAGCGTGGTTGATTAAGGCTTGATTTTTTTTTTTTTTTTTTTATAGCATAGGGCAGCAAACGAGCAAACGGATCACCTGATGGTAAGCGATAACCGTTGCCCATGGACACCCGCAACACCAGAGGAGTCACAGATGCGGTTGCCGGCCTTTTAAAAGGGAATAGGGGGAATATGGGGAATAGAGGGAATAAGGGGGGTTGGGCCTCCGGTACCCTGCACTCACTCGGCGAAACACAGCGCAAGCGCTATTTCACGCCGGTTTTCTGTGAGGCCGTGGTATCACTCCGGTCGAGCCGGCCCAATTCGTGCCGAAGCATGGCTCTCCCACGGTAAAAATTCCCTTACCTACTCAATATGGTTTTGAAGGTTTAGCTCACAACTGAACAAGTTATTCAAATAACGGAATTTGTCCTTTTTTTTTTTTCCGCTGAGGAAAATGCTTTGTTGTACCTAGTGTATCATTATACACTAGGTACAACAATTGTGAAAAAATGCTAAAAGTAAGAAAAATTACCTTTAGTATACTAAGGTTCGGTTACATTTTTACTGCAACGTCTATTTTACCTCAAGCAATATGTGATTAGTATTGTTTATATTATTTCATATAATATGTACATTTCACAAATTAAATGTTTTAATACAATTTATATTGATAAAATTTTCAACTAGTCATAAAAAAGGCAATGACAAAAAATTGTAGTTATGAAATTAATTTAAAGTTTTAAGTATGTGGTAAAAATTATAGGAACTTTAAAAAAAACTTCTAACAATTAAACTTTAATATAGGTTATATATATAGGCTTATAAATTAAAGAATTTAATAGTCAATCGCACCATCATCAGTCATTTATTATCATTTGCTAATTTCATGCTGTCATAATATCCGAGACACATGGCGGTAAGGTTAGCGGCGTAAGGTTCACTCTGTTCCGGTTACGGAAATTTTATATGCCGATGATGTTTGCCTCATGGCTGATAGCCTGGACAACTTGCAAACTTATCTCGACAACTTAGACCATTCTTGTCGCAAATTCGGACTGGTAATCAGTGCTTCGAAAATGCAAGTTCTGAAACAACCTACAAGGGGGAAAACTGCGAATGAAAATGCTGTTACCTCAACGGAAAACCTCTGGATGAGGTTGGAACCTTCAGGTATTTGGGGTCTCTCGTGAGAAGCGATAATCGTCTCGAATCTGAAATCTCATCAAGAATTGCAAAAGCTGCTGCGGCTTTGGTGGACTGAGCCAACGAGTTTGGAAATCACACGATCTGAAGCTTAGCACGAAACTCGCCGTATACAGAGCAATTGTCCTACCGGTACTGCTCTATGCCTCGGAGACCTGGTGCCTTTACAAGGCTGACATTAGGCGCCTTGATACTTTTCACATGAAATGTCTTCGAGCAATTCTTCGGGTGAAATGGCAGGATCGTGTGCCAAACTCAGAGATTTTACGTCGGGCTAAAATGACAGGTATGGAGAGTCTCTTGATGAGAAATCAACTACGCTGGTGTGGACACCTTGTGCGTATGGAGTCCTTCAGGTTGCCAAAGAAAGTATTCTATTCTGAGCTTGCCTCAGGTAAACGCAAACCTGGAGGACAGTATCTACGCTACAGGGATGTTTTAAAACGTCATCTTACTGCAATTAGCATGTCTAGTGAGTCGTGGGAGGAGCTTGCTACTAAGAGGACTGAATGGCGTACTGCAGTTAAAACGGGTCTAGAAAACTTTGAGTCCACCCGTCTTGAGGAGCTTGACTCAAAACGCCAGCACCGGAAAACTCGTCCCAAGCCCTCCTACGATTATACATACGACTCAAATGGGAATCTATACTGCGCTTCTTGCAATCGGACTTTCAAGTCCAAGTTTGGATTTGCAAGTCACGCTCGCGCTCATGCAAGAAGAGACCAGGGAATATCTTAGTTGACAGTGGGTCGCCGTCGACGGATACGTCTGGGAGGACATCATCATCAATACTAATAATAAATATTATTTTTTATTTTGTCTCCCACAGTTATAAAGAAGATTTTTTTATCTAATATATACATTACAGTTTAAAATTAACATATGAGACTGACTTGTGTCTGTACTAGATGTACCTGTATTACAAATTACCGACCTCCTCCGCCTCCCTCGGACCAAACGGAATGAGGTAAGTTGTGTGTGGTCCTGCTGACACTTTGCACATAGGATGGATCATAACGCATACATTGGGATTGTAAAAATTATACATTTATGTAACAGAATGTGATAAATGCTTTTGTGTATATTCAGTAACGTAGTTTTTACGAATTATACAATTATACGAAATAAAAAAATAACAAGATAGATTTGTGTATTATTAATTAGATGTTAATTACTTGTAAGTAATGATTTCATTTCATAAATTTTCTAAAACTAAATAAAATCTAAATAAGTAAATATTTCTTATACATATACGAGTATCAATCATCCTGGCTCAAAATAAGCATTGTAAGGCTTGTGTTATTGGGTCTAGGGTAACATATAAACTAGAGTATCCTCATCATTTCAGCCAATAGAAGCTCACTGTTGGTCATAGGTTTCCCTTAAAAACTTGGTCTATCCTGCGCTGCTAGTGTTCAGCCTTGATGCGATCTTCACCAAGACGTCTACCCATCTTATGGGAAGTCTACCAAAGCTGACAATTGACATATGCCAGCCACTCAAGCCATTAGTCTAGCTAGCAATATACCCTGCCCACTGCCACTTAAGGCTTGCAATCATTCAGGGTATTTTGGTGACCCTGGTTGTTCTGCGGATTTCATCATTTCTGATACGATCCCGCAGAATGATTCTGAGCATAGCCTTCTTGCCATTGCCGTTTTCGTGACATTGAGTCATGTGATCATCATCATCACCATCATCACTAGTGATGATGTTTAGTTCTAAAACCTGGCCTGGCGTGTTGCTACACGCATGAATATATTAATCATACTTAGATAAATATTTTTATATTAGCAGTCATGAATAAAGCACAAATGTTCGTATTCATCATTCAAACATCTGCCTCAACGGATGATAAACCCGGCACCTTAGAAATGGCGACACCCTGATACCGGCGTAGTAACCATTCGGCTACGGAGGTGAACAAGCAAAAATAATAAAATAAATAAAAATTAAATTCTATATATAAAACTAAATAAAACTAATTATATGTTTAGCGCAGCAGTCGAGTGATCGGCTACTACGCAACGGGTCGCGGATTCAATTCCCGCACACGACAGATATTTTGTATGATCTACAAAAATTTGTTACAGCCTAGGGGGATATGCCCACGACACATGATAAAAATTCTAGTCTGGGGCGATGTTTTAAAAAAAAATATACAGGAACACAAAGTCCTCTCACGGCATGGTTCCGTAGATACTTGCAGATTTCCGTTGATACCTACTTGATAATTACTCTCTGAATGACAATAGTAATACGTTAAGAGAGAAAACTGCTAAATCAGTACGTCAATATCTTCAATCCTCACGAACCAAATGTCTGAACGTATCAAAAATATTCTTTTGATATAAAATCTAGCAAAGATTTGGAAAATTTCATTTTTTCCAAAAAATATTCTATTGATATGATGTCTAGCAAATATGTACATGTAAAATGTCAAAGGATGATAACGCGAGAGTATACTTTGAACAGTTAACAAAAGTATGTCGGAGACAGGGTGCTGCTTGGATCCAGTCTCCATTGACAGCTTTAATTGTTCCCTCCCTTTATTGGGCCCGGCTAAACCGATTTGTCCGCCGGATGTGACATAATACCCTACTACACCCAGCGTAAACGATAAGTGTGGCCTTACTGAAAGCGGGCCGTGAAATTGTATCCAATTTTTTTTTTCATATCGTTAAATTAATTTAAAAATAATATTTTTTTTCATTAATAACAAAGAAAAATTATGAACAATAAAAGTATTTGAATCGGTCGGGATTTGAATTCTCGCCTTTAACAAGCCGTGTTGATGTTTAGTTAATTCGGGCACTATGCACTGAATTGTTCAGCCTTAACATTATAAAGTAAAAGTTTACCATGTAATAGAAATTTAGAATTACATTTTGAAATCTGACTAATGGAATCGAAATATTGAAAATTTGTCTGTTTGTTTTTCATTGATGGTCTCTTAGTTTTCTGATAGCAATTTTGACCTCTATCTTCACATATAGGTACAAGTATAGTAAGTAAACTACGATAAACGTTTATATGTAACTGTCTAGAATTTAAGAGGCTTCATGAAAATCTCTCGTATCAGAGATAATCCATTAATCCATTAATACATTGTCGGTAGACGAAATTGAAATAAAATATTCTTAGAACCAACACACACAGTACAGCTAATATTTACTTAGAACTTAATATAAATTATATGTATATAAATATCATATCGAAATAATTAAAAAAATTAATCCGTTACCACGTCAGTCTATCGATATTATAAGCTTATACTGCAAAACGCCACAACTGGCACCCCGCGCCAGTTTACTTCCCTACAATGGTTGGCGGCCATTCATCCCGACGTCAATTAGGGCTACACCTTTGCTTTGTCCCGGTTTTATCATCGGTTTATTATACGCTTATGATATCCCAAACCATTGTTGTAAATAACCCAATCCAAATTAAACTTTATACCTTTATTATAAGAGCGGGTAAAGGTTGCAGATCCCGGATTTAAGGATGGAGTTTTGATTAATTGCTTAGCACTTAATTGAGGAAAGGATTAAATGTTGCTTCAGATACTTGAGCATTTCGAATGCCGTAGACAAATATCTTAAATGAAAACATTCTGGTTTTAGCTACAAAATCGTGAAATTATAAATGTTTGATAGCTTTTGCTAAGAGAAAATTATTCTTCATGACACTTTAATAAATCGATAAAAATTACAATTTTCATAGCGGAGTGGTTAGTACGCCCCATGGGTTCGAGTCGGGAGGGGGGCTGATATTTTATTTTTGCCTTAGTCATGGTTGATGACCTTTATTTAGTCTGTGTTTGAATAATAATAGTATGTTAATCAGTTACTCAAGATTATATAAACATAAGCCTTACTGTACTTAATTTAGGCGAATTCATGTAAGTGTAACATACAGTTATAATAATCTTTGAATAACATATTATTTACATATATATTTTAATCAGATTATCCAATTTACAACCAAATAGTTAATCGTTATCGAATTGACTTGTTGATTTTGTTAGAGCAGTTTTGGCACATACATATAAATGAATCGACTAATAGTCGATGAATCGATGAATATAATTCCATTCTTCATATCCAAGTAATCAATTACAATAGATTAATCGACGCGCCTTTTTTTAACCTACTATGGTGACAAAACACTTTCTATTATGAGTCTTATTAATGAAAATTTGATAGATGTTCCCAGGAGAACAAAAAATGTATTACTTATATATATATATTTAGATAGAGAATATGTTTATTTTGTTACAACACACGCATTTATACATATCACATGAAGTACACATTACACAGAATACCATATTACAAATAAATTTCCAGTAGAAACGGATGTGTGTGCAGCAGCTACAAGTCTCGGTGTGTGATTGTCTGATGACAAGAATACCTGTTTTCAGCCGTTGCACGGCACAGCTCACTGTGCTATTCAAACTTAACAATTGTGATACACACAATGTATCTGTGGAATTATCCAAACAAACATGTACATAAAAATAAAAAGCAACGATTAAAATATATAAATAATATGTATAAATTAAACTATAAAAAAGATTTTTGAGTTAATTTTTAATGTTATTATATCTAGGATTTATTTAGATTATTGTATTTTATGAGTCAGCTTTCTTGGGTTTAATTAATAATTACAAAGTTATACACTTCTTTTAATGTTAGTTTCTAATGTTTTTTATTACATTTAGAAAAAAAGTAACAAGCAATGCAAGCAATGAAGCAAAACAGACATAACAGTACCAACTACAAAGAACTTAATACAGAAATATAAATTTTACATACAAGCGTATTTAAAATATGTGAAAACAACTAATTGCATATTCCGATAAAGTAACTAATTAAACATAAATAAAACTTACTTATATAGCCCTTATAAATTTGTTTCTAGATATACAGGTAATTATTTAAGAAATCAAAATAATCTTTGTTCATCATAGATCTAAACAGATACATATTGACTTCAAAATAGATAAGCATGAATAAAAAATTAAATCGAATAAGGAAAAAAATTTGACTAAACGTTGGTCGTTGGAGTCTTTTAAACCACTGCACATCTATATTTAATTTACATTTTTTAAATGTTTATCAACAATATTATTATAATACCTACATAAATTAGGATAATCATACATAGTAAAATTATAGTCGTATATACACTTATATATGCATTACACGTAAAAACAATTAGGTACAGTATTATTAATGAATATGTTGTTGCCAAACATGGATTTATGAATAGTGTACAGTGCTCCATATAGTCACTTACTTTATACTAGTCTTAGTTATTCGTTATTCTTGGTGTCTTCTTAATTAGGGTTTTTCGATTTACACTGTGTAAAATTATTAAAAATGTATATGCACAATTAATTTAAGATACAATGAAGATGAAGATTACAAGATTTTAAAAAATGTATAGCAAAGCTGCAAGTTTTATAGATCTCTCTAACGCTTGATATTCATCATATAAAAATATTGTAGCATATTATATATATTGTAGCATATCGTATATATATTGTAGAAAAGCTATATCTAAATTTTCATATATTACTAGTGTATATCATACTAGTTTAATATAATCAGTGAAAACTTGACCTCATAGTATGTTTGCTAATTCATGACTATTTTTAAATGAAATATTTTAGCCATCTTCACTTTTTAATTGACGATAATAAGTGAAATTACTTATCCAAAGCATAGTCTACATAATCAATATTATGGTTTTATTATACTAAATAAATAAAGTGAATATAGAAATAAAGTGTTAATAGGATTATATAACATACTCGTATATGAACAGGACACGTTGTAAATTACTTAAACTTAATGATTTACATAATATAATGATTACCCGAATAGGTAAAATATATTAGATATAATATTAATGAATATTTCGACTATTACGTCAAATATCAGAACAAACTACTGGTTGAATAAACTTGCACCGAACAACTCCAATAAGCATAATGCTACCCAAAAACCATAGCCACGTTTAATTTTGCAACATATAAAGCGTATTGCGGGAGCAACCATATTTGCCGAAGCTCAAAACTTTAAATGGCCATAAAAAAATCAAGCTTCAGATATGAAGAATCGACTACGGTAATCTATGAATTCGAATGAAATGGCATATGACGCAGAGCGAGAGAGGGTATGGATGTGTGGCTTTGATTGGCCGACCAGTGTCATTCGCCCGTCCCTCCCCCCTGCGAGGGCCACGTGTTTTTGTTGGCTTCAGATGAATTTCAGACGCAGAGCTGTACGCTCGTGTCCTATTGTATAAGAAACTTTGGCATACTTACGTTTTTATATCTATACTAATTTTATACAGAATTAATGTTATTCAGTTTGGATGTTAAGGGTAATCTAAGGTATTATTAATGCAATTTTTGTAAAATTTTGTATGTTGATAATTTCCGACTGTGGGATAGTGTATAGTAATTCATTTACAGCGATAAAATATCGTTCCGATTATAAAATACGATTCAGCATGGGCAAAACCGCGGACAGAAACTTCGCAACGTCTATGTAGATGAAATATTTCGATATTTTATTAAAATTTGTTATAAAGTTAATTAAAACAATAAAGGCAGAGATTACGTCTTTCCACTTGCTACGGTCTTTACATATCTCTTTCGCTTCATCTACTTTCATAACATTCCTAATCGTAATCTCTGCCTACCCCCATGGGAAAAAGGCGCGAGTGTATGTATGTATGTAAAACAATAAAGATATTTTAGTAATTTTTATAGCTATTTATGATTATAATAATTATACACGTTGTAAAACATATAAATATCAAAACATCTAGAAAGAAAATTAAACGTTAATAGAGAATGATATTTCATTTCTTCTCTTTTTACTTCGTTACATATAATAACAAAATACAGGGAATTAAAAAACATGTCATAACCCAACAGTTCCTTGAAAATTAATGAAATGTCTACCTGCAAAGATTGTTATGAAGAATCTATGAAAACACACATTTGGTCTCAGTACATGGTTCTGAGGGCGAGTCACCCGGCCGGGTGACTACTGAATGATTGATGGATGATGCGAAGCGATGCAAATATTCTATTTTTAACAAGAATCATTTCCATAGTTTAACTATCAAAACTATGCATTTTGACTGCTTAACTGTAAATCTAAAAATCCTGTGCAACTAATTTGTATAGTCTTATTTGCATTTCTCTTTGTGCAGAACTCCAGAACTCCATGCACACTTTCATTAAATTTTCGCTTAAATGGCCTCTACACACGCCTTATAAAGGCGACTCTTATAACGACATATATTAATTAATAATAATAATGCAAACTAGATTAGTATTTAAGTCGACTTTTGATTTCATTTTAATATTTTTTGAAATAAGAAATATATTTTAACCTCATAAGCATTAAGCCTCATAAACATTGACACCTAAATCAAAGTCCCTTGTACATTCAACTAAATAATTTGATTACGCTTCAATTCAGTGCAGTAACTAAATTAAATGAACAACGAACGCGTCGCAAAGTTTAGGGCAGTTAATTTTTAATCTCGGTAAACGATCGGTAAATCAATTCAATCGCCTTACAGATACTAAGCAAACTAAAATTAAATCATGCGAGCCCCCCGCAAACGGGAGGGTTCCTCATTGAAGGGTCGCCATCCATAGGGCACTTCGTCCCGTTATTAAATTAATTATTTCACCCGATTTCCTTTTAGTTTTGTACACAGACTCATTGTTCTATTAATATTGTGTTTATTCAACAGTGTCACTTAGTTTAAGTAATGTATGCGAAGAGATATTTTGTTCTATTTAGCTAATAATGTCTTGCTAATGTTTTCAATTCAAATCAAAATAACAATAATCTTTATTCAACGCTGAGTAACAAAAACTTAAACTTGTACGTCCAATTTAACTCAATTAATTATTAATTGCGACTAAGCTACTCTTAAAATCTGATTGAAATAGGTACGCGATCCAAGCAGTTTCGACAAACTTATTTATTTACTTCAAATTTAAAGATGTCATTATTGATATAATAAATAAATATTAGTTTCAATTTTTTTTATACTATCTTATGAATTGTAATTATTTTTTATTTCACAGGTTTAATTATATTTTTATATGTAAGGTTCCGTTGAATATAATTTTGTAATTAATACTAATGAAATTACACGCTTCTAGTTTTTACAAGTGCATGCTGTGTTAATGTAGATGAAAATAAATAAATAAATAAATGAAATGTATAGTTTATGTAAAATACCATGTGTAAGCAATCGATAGTTAACATAATAAATAAATAAATGCCAAGTCGCTATTGATAAATACACAGTTGATAGCTATGTATGTTTAACTAGCAGATTGAGATGGATAGAGGCACCAGCATACTAGCGTTTGAGAAGATCCTTGTTATGGGCCTCTATGATTGAAAGGACTATCTCCTAATGGAGATCTATGGACCGCGAGTATTATAGGACACAGTGAACGGGACGTAAAACAGTGGGGTAATATTTTTTTTACCTTCTACCAATGCATGTATAAGGTTAATTAGTTCTTAGTTTTCTCTTATTTTTATAGTCTATGTGACGTAATAAAGGCCAATGTTGAATAAGCTTTATTTTGATTTTGACTTTGAAAACCGGTTTGAAGCTTATAATCACTGTACTGAATCTTTGTTATGAAATGTGGCTAACAAATGCCAAATATGCAGAAAACTCATTTATATGTATCTGACAATGCCTCATTATACTGAACTTAGTTTCAAGAATAGGTGTAATCAAATCATTTATTTCAGACTAGCTTTCCGCCCGCGTTATATTCGAATTTCCCACAGGAAGGATATGTTTTCCGTCGGTAAAATTATCTTATTTCCTTCCTTGGGTCCTCGGGTTTTACGATTGGTATATACGGGGTGGTTACCCCGTATCATCATTATATAAGGACGCAAATAAAAAAAAAGAGTGAAAAAAAAATCGGGGATAGGTACATATAGTTTTACACCAAACCTTTCATCCCTCCTTTCAACCCTTTACAACCCTTTTCTGCTTTAAAAGGTAGCCTCTGTCATTTCTCAGGCTCTAGACTGTGTACAAAACTATAAATCGGTTCAGTGGTTTTAACAATACTTCTTTCTATACAACCTTTCATCCCTCCTTTCAACCCTTGATAACCCTTTTCTGCTTTAAAAGGTAGCCTTTGTCCTTTCTCAGGCTCTAGTCTATCTGTGTATAAAATTTTATTTAAATCAGTTCAGTGGTTTTCAAAATACTGCCATACAACCTTTCAACTCTCCTTTCAACCCTTTCCAACCCTTTTCTGCTTTAAAAGGTAGCGTCTGTCCTTTCTCAGGCTCTAGTCTATCTGTGTATAAAATTTTATTTAAATCAGTTCAGTGGTTGTTACAATACTGCCATACAACCTTTCACCCCTTCCTTTCAACCCTTCACAGCCCTTTATAAGGTAGCCTCTGTCTTGTCTCAGCCTCTTGACTATCTGTGTACCAAATTTCATTTAAATCGGTTCAGTAGTTTTGGCGTGAAAGCGGAACAGACAGACAGACAGAGTTACTTTCGCATTTATAATATTAGTATGGATTATAAATCCATACAATTACCTACATAAACATAGTAAAATCATAATCAGAAAAAAACATAATAAAAATTAATTAAATCCAAATAATGATAACAATATCAATTAAAAAAAAATATTAATATTGCCGTACTCGTTCTCGAGACCCGGGTGCATGAATGTAATATTTTTACAAGTACGACGAAAATACGCAATAGTCTCGTGATTATATCATTGCTTATTAATTCTATTAAATAAATAAATACTATTAATATTGCACTTCAATTTTTAAAATTCTATTATACTATATATATATATATTATACGAGTACTATTATATCTATTAAAATATGCACAGTAAATATCTGGAACTCGTTGCCATCAGCGGTCTTCCCCAACATAGGGTTATTCAAGAAAAGAGCATATTCTTACCTGAAGGGTAGGCAACGCACTGGCGTCGCTGGTGACGTGGGCGGCGGTGAATCACTTACCATCAGGTGACCCGTATTGCTCGTTTGCCTCTTATTTTACATTTAAAAAAAATGAAATTGTAGTGTAACTTATCAGGAATTTAAGGAAGTCAAAAGAAATCTACAATTCAGAGAGCTTAAAGCTTCAAAAGTTAAATATATGTTAGACTACTTAGTTTGTGAATAGTATCCTTGTTAATATTTAGTATATTTAAGATTTATTAAGCATTAATGGATGTAATTTAACAAATCTTAATATCGTGAGCACCGGAACATTTTCACTCAGCTATTGTCGACAACTTGTCCCAAAGAATACAACATTATTGTATTATACACTATTGTACTATAAACTGTAAGGTTGGTACCCATTGATGTTGTTGATGTAGCCTAGTTGCCCTACATTAAACCCTAATATCCATCTTTACATAACAAACAATAAAATATGAAAATAAAATTCACAATGCAGAAATGGAAAATACAAAACGTGGATATCGATAAGTGATTCGAGTTAATTTATTTCACAAAATTCTAAACATTAGGTGAACTTTTTTAATCGAGAACTTGAGGGTTTCATTTGTCCGTTGAATTTATCGTTTTTAATCCGGTCGGTGCAATAAAGGGCATTCAAGGCGCTCGAAATCACTCCGTTTGCTATAAAATTAATGCTTAGGTACCAATTGCACCGTGTTCTGTAGTGATGTTGGTAAGATATCGTATCAGTATATAATATGAGAACATTTATCTATGTTGGACATAGGTTATATGTTGGTAAAGGTAACAAAGACACATTCTGAATTCCTCTCAACACAATCAATAGACATTTAACAATAACACAACGGACCTTTCAACGGATCTTGTTAATTAACGGTAGTACTTCTGGTGTGAAGCGTAAGTTAGGTACGGAAATTACTGGGTACTGTGATTTTACATCTTATGTCAGAATATCTTCTATGTCTATCTATGTCTTTTAATTATGCTGTGGACAACATTAATGTTTTTGTTGTTCACAGCTGTGCATTTTACGATTTTCATCATGGTACGTTCATTGATACGACTGCATTTGAAATCAAATTAAAATGCAAATAAGGTTTATGTTAATATATACTTATTATCATTTTGCTACTTAGCCTCGTTCGGGTTTAATTTGATTTCTTCTTCGCTTCATTGCCAAATCAAATTGACTCCGAACAAGCCTCTGCTAAGCTTTCAAATTACATTTAAAACCAGTGAAAAATGATGCAATGAAATTTTTCCCCAGTTAATTCCATTTTACAATAATCACATTTTTTTTTAAATGACGCCGCAATGTGTATACAATTGACAGTCAGTTATAGTAAACTGTAATTATTTAATTGGCTAAAGAGTTCCATTTTCAAATGTTTATGTAAGTGGCCAATTCCGGAAACATTTTGTGTGACCTATGTATTTATAAACCGATATTGGTTTTGAAATTAGAATGTCAGAAAAGACAAGTCCTTACCATTAGAAATACAATACAAATAAAACTCTAATGAAAACTATTAAAACAGCTTTTGTAACTGAAATTTAGTTATAAATTAAATAGTACGTGCTTTAGCATTTCGTAAAATTTTAACCATCAATTCAGCAAAGAGCAAGTAACGATGGCAATACTAAAAAAGGGTTAGAGGGTAGTGTAATCGACATGACCAAAGTAAATTGTATAAAGAAACCTCAGTTTCATCCCATCCCTATTTCGTTTACCCTCGCCTCTTACGTCCGTTAATTCTACAAGTTTTCCAATAGCCGCCGATACACCTGTGCAAGCATGTTTATTGTTTATACCGCTCTCAACACTCGAAATAACGTAATGAATAGCAATCTTAATACGAGGCAATAAGGCGGTAATTTGATTCGTAAGAACTTTGATTCTCCTTTGTTTATTTATTATTTTGGTTAAGGTTCTTGTGGTGTATAGGTACGCTAGAATTAGAAACATAGGAAATCCAAACAGTTCTTAACATTTAAATGAGATTTCCCAAGAATCCTAATCGTATATTAGGTCCTTTAGTATAGAGTATAGATTACAATAAAGATAATACTCGTAATTATAATATCGCAAGGATATTGTTGGAATATTTTTTGATATATTATAATTATTATCTTTATTTTAATCTAAACTCTATATTTGTGCCAAATCTTTTGAAAATGTATCTCAGCTTCTTGCCAATATATACGATCCTTTTTACATTTTATTTTTCTTTTCAAACTTTTATTTCACACTATTAAATGTCTCATCTTGGCCTGGTTTGATCTCAATAATTAAAAACAATATTTTTCTCATTTCAGTTTTAGGATCTTCTCGCCATGCTATTATTCGTTGGTAGATAGTATCTTCTTCTGCTATTAAAACTTGCCGCTACATTTTGACAATATCAGCTACAAGGACTATTGGATTGACTCTCCAGCCTAATACCAAATTACGTAAATCTGGTTGTAATATAGGTCCTATCATTAATTTATATTGTTTTTACTTGATGCATTGAAAACTACTCTAACTTTTGAAGTGGTTCTTTCATTTCTTATAACCACATAGTGTGTTAAATAAACTGTTTTTTCTTTAAATACATCATCCTTCTTTACAGGTCTCATATGTCCTGAACGTAAGTATTCACATCACTATAACTTTTTTTAGTTCTTTATTATTTGATATTTGATTTGTCTTTTTTCTAATGACACAAACTTTCTGATTGCAATACTACGTGAATTTCCATCTTAACAACTAGACTCGTCTTCACGCAGATGTGATTTGACTATATATCCTTTAGGTGTCCTACAGGTGGTACTTTTAAAAATATCTTCACGGTTGTGCTCCTCATCTGTCCATATATTTTTTACATTATGATCTTCTTCTTTTATCATCACTATAATATATCTAGGAATATTGCGGGCAGCTAAACAGAACACTTTTGGGTCAACACTTGTTGAAGAACTTGTACCTTCTACAACATCTGTACATTGTGACTTTTCAGTATCTAAATGAAGTAAAGAATGATGCCGTTTATTGCAAACTCTGCAACGAACTACAAAATTACGTCTGTTTAAACAATCTTGCTTAGCAAATTTTATGCAAAACACAATTTATGATTTTTTAGCAAAATTCACAACTCATACAGTTGTTTTTTGTGGCAAATAGTGATGTAGTTTTGGCCTGAGATCCGTTATAATATTTTGTAGAAAATAGTTTGTGTCTATAAATTCAAGTGCACGAAAACGATTTTGTATAAAACGCATGAACTGGTCTGGAGTTGGTAACTGATTTGAATCATTGTCTGCAACATGTAACTCCCATTGCTTGCGAGTCTCTGCGTCTAATTTAAAAGTAACAATATGAATAATTATAATATCCCAGGTGC
Organism: Scirpophaga incertulas; assembly: GCA_036419045.1. NCBI lineage: Eukaryota > Metazoa > Arthropoda > Insecta > Lepidoptera > Crambidae > Scirpophaga > Scirpophaga incertulas. The sequence continues at coordinate 14,721,493 of CM071628.1, read as the reverse complement.
TCACGTCTATATCAATATTTTTCAAAGCATTTAAGCACTCGATGGTAGTGTCTAATATATTTTTTAAGCCTGAGGCAGACTCTACTTGCTGCCGTCTTTGAAAGAATAAACGTTTCAGTACACAGTTTGCTAATACTTTTTGTTACTGTAACGTTTTTCTAATAAAGACCAACATTGTACATAATTTGCATCTGTAATCGGAGTATAGCGTATCAATCGTACAGCTTCGTCCGATAAATGAGTTTTTAGATAATGTAGATTTTGGACATTATCTAAAAACTTATTGTTATGTACTAGAAATAAAAATAAATCACGAAAGTTGGTCCATTCCGAATATCTGCCGGTAAAAACAGGGATCGTGATTTTTGGTAACCTCAGTGTTGAGCTAGACTTTTCACCAATACCTTGTGATGAGTCGACCGAATGAGGAAATTGTTTTAGAGCACTTTTCAATAATGATTTGTAATTAATATAGTTGTCTTTTGTAGTTGTGTATAAATCTTTAGAAACACCCAGATTTTTCTAATAATGCTTCATCCGAAATTTCGTAAAGTGTTATGTTATTGGAATTGAATAATAGCCAATCACTTTCTAAAGTTTCTAACCTGGTTCCCAAATAGTCCTGGTAATACGACCTTTTGAACTTTACATTGAACTTTTAAAAGACCATCCATGTCCTTAAATAAAACTTATTAAAATGCTTACTCTGGAACTATAATAAAATAATTATTAAATTAAACTACATGAATCAACTTATTCTTTCTTGATAAATAACATGAAATAGTTGCACAAAAAATCATTGATTTTTTTTTAATGAAATGAACTTATTGTATAAAACAATATATAAACACTATACAACTTCGAGCATTTTATCTGATTTCATTTTATTTTAACATATGTGTTACGTCTTTACCTATTAAATTGCCGTTTCATATAGAAATCAAAAGATAAACAAACATTAAACTGACCAATAACATAAACCTAAAGGTAATAGATATGGTTTTCAGAAAGAAAACCATCTCCTATTCCTTTCCAAATAGATTTAGTGTAGGGTTAACATTAAATACAAAAATGAATAACCTCTATAAGTTTGAAATAAAATGAAACAACAAAAAAGTCAGATATACCAACAAAAAATCCCAAGCTTAGGTAAGGTGAGGGACCTGTCTTTCGCTGAAGAGCGGGCGGAGTTGATTGAAGTGATGGGTAATCATCTTTTTCTGCACATTGTATACTACGCGCTATAAAGCTAAGAGTCATGAAACCGGGTGAACTTCTTCTGCGTTTAAGACATGATAATGACGAGATGGCAAAAAAGGCCAGGGTAGATGGCCACCTGGCCTACACTTGTCGTTGAAGAAAAACGGATCGAAGGAGGTCGATATGCCTGCTTACTTCCTCTCTGACGACAACCACGGGGTTCCGGTCAGAGTAGGCTGCCATTTTATCTAATTAATATATTTAACTGTGGTAATAATATCCCTATTTCCCCCTCCGGGTCTCAAATTATCCCTATATTAACTTTAACCAAACAGTTCAATAGTTTATGAGCCTAGTCCAACAAAACTTTTTATCCCCTATTTCTACTAGTTAAGGGTTCAATTTGAATGTTGTACATATTTATATCTAATGAAAAGCTTAAAAAAATTATTGCTAACTTCAACTTTAAAAATGATTTACTTTCCATTCAAACTTTCGTCCCCTGTTTCAATCCCTTGTAACCCTTTTTCACATTAAAATCTATGTCCTTTCTGAAACTCTAGAAGGTACTCTAGAGTTTCAGAAAGGACATAGATTTAAATCGGTATTCAGTAGTTTTGGCGTGAAAGCGCGACCAACAGATAAACAGACAGAGATACATTCGCATTTATAATATAAGTAAGCACATAAATAATAATATAATATTTAACATAAAAAGAATAATTGTTGTACAATATTTTCGATAAAACGTTTCATTTCTGTTTATTTCTATGGTAGAAACAACGAGGGTTTTAACAAAACCTTAGCAAAACTAAAAACCAGTAACTCACAAAGCCCGTTAACGCAGAACCTCTTACAAGCTCAACTAAACCGCCAATTTGGCGTACTCACCCTACCGCCTCACATTAGCCAGACCGCGACGTAAATCCGACCCAATTAACTGGCACTTAGTTCTTGAGGAGCCGGCAACGGATGGTGCCCAAATAAATTGAATTTGTTTGACGCTACACAACTTAACGATAATTCTGCTGTTTCCATTACTAAGCATTGTTTTTGATTTGTTTGCATAAAGTAAAACCTAGAACAGTGAGGAAAGCTATATATTGACGACAAGGCTGGCGCAGCGGTTGAGTAAACGGCTACTGCGCAGCGGATCCTGGGTTCGATTCTCACACATGAAAAAAAATTTGCATGACCTGCAGAAATGTTTCCTGATTTAGGTGTATGTGCATATGAGATTCCATGTTTGTAATTGCACCCACAAATTCTAGTCTGTGGCACAGCAGTGATTGTCTACATTTTTTTTTATAACGAGCCTTAGTGAATTTTCAATTCTGTTCATAAGTGCGCCACAATTCTCTTTGCCGCGCCACTTTTTGAATTTGGAGCATCTTAGTGTTCAGCAACAAAGAAATCGAACGCGAACTTGTGATACAGACTTGAAGAATAGCTGCCACAAAAATCTAATGTAAGTTTCCTAAAATGTAAAAATAAAAGTAATTATTACTAATATTTTATTGAAATTAATATTTGTTAACATAATAAAAATTATGAAATTAGGGGAACGAAGTAATATTTTTTCACAGAAAGTGCTGTGTGGGTGAATTAAGTGTAAAATCTGGTGATTTAAAGTAATTTGCTCGAGCTAAATATTTTTCGTCTATTAAAGAAGCGTATAGTGCACACAAACTGGTTTTTACTCCTCCCATTTTATAATTGCGTGCAAAATAAGTTTGTAAAATACAAAAAAACTTTAACTGTCAATGCGGATATCTAACCTGAGTCTTTAGCCAAAATTGCACTACTAACATTCGCTTTTTCGTTTCAGTAAAATTCCATAATTTAAAATCATTTTCATACATTGTAAATAGATATTAAAACAATTTAGATAGCGAATCATTCGCCATTGACACTTTGTCTCAAGGTCTTGGACCTCCGCATCAACATACAGTGATTTCAATCGCTACATCGCTAAAGCGGCTAAGATTTTTTCCCAGATTTCTTCCATAAATTATCCTGCCTCAGGATTTATCTACCTTGACAAAATCACACAGAATTTCTTCAAATAAAACATTCAAGTCTCATTTCTGAAGCCCTGCCTGGCTAACTGATTCATCATGGAAAAACTATTGAAACATACAAGGACAATTGAAACATGCAGTTCTACAATAGATTTTTTACAATTGCACCCACTAAATTACTAAATTAGTTTCGGATTTAATTTGAAAAAAAAATACTATAACTTATAGGTAATAGATATTTTAAGTATCACATATTGATCACAATTTTATTACAAATACTTACCAATATTTTATGAATCTTTTGTAGGTAATAAAGTTAATGTGCTGCTACTATCGGAGAATTAAGAGCTCGCTCGTATGGGCCAAAAGGGGGGTGGTAATGGCAAAAGGGGGCAAGATTAGCAAATATTGTAACTGCCGGTGACAACGGAAAATGTGTCCGGAAGTGTTAAAAGCCAATCGCATAGAGCAAACAATAGCCAGAACAATCATTTTGACTTTTTTCTATTTGCTTTATATTAGTTTTATTTATTGTAGTTTTTGATAACATTCCTTTATTACATTTTTTTATTATTAATGTTATTAATTCATACTCACAGGCATAGATCACTTTTTTTTGTTTACTAAACATACTTGTCTAGCCTCATCATATTTAATTAATGCTGTCATACACGCTAGTGAGTTAAGAGTCTAGACCAAATTACTGATTCTTATTGAAAACTTTGTGATATCTTGATTTTTAAATATATTATGATTGTACATTATATGTATAGGAATTCGAACAGTCAGTATTCCCCTTGAAAAATAAGTATATAAATAAATTTCTTTCGTCTATCATCTCTTACTTATTGTAGTAAGTACAAGCCCAAACCTTCTAAACAATTCCTTCTCGATCTTTATCATTACATATATTTTCTTACTGTGCTTTTTTGTTTCATATGAATATTTTCGCTATTCCCATAGGAATACTTGCCGTATCTTATTAATAACCTAGAATGTAAAGTTTTCGAAAAGTTTAAAACATGTTAATAGACAAGGCAAAAGTAAATATATTTAGAAAGTTTCAGCCAATAAAATACAAAATTCTGACGAACATAATTTGAGATATTTTGAGAATTTATATTTTTTTATTGAAATGAAATGCAACATAAAATGTTTCTATAAGTCATGTTAATCTAAATGCACGACTCAAAAAACAGACAATTTCATAGGTAAAACTTATTATTATAATGTTGGTAATATTATTATTATAACCACAAAAATACAAAACACTCGAATACAACACTAGCCTATGAAGTTCACTAGAGATAAGATTTTTATTCCGTTTGATAGCAGACAAGTAAATAACCCATCTGATGGTAAGTGGCAACCATCTCTTGGATCCGTAATGCCAGGAGCACGGATGAGTCGCTGCTTTACGTGTAGAGAAATATTCCGTTTAAGCCTCATTTGAAGTAGGGCATAGCGCTTAAGAAACACCGCAGCTGTAAGCTGACACGTACGATGGAATAAACGTTAAAACTCAACTATACCAGAACAGATCGGTTCTAGGTGATACGGATAAGGTGTGCTGTAGGGACAGGTAGTGTAAAAGTAAAAAAAAATTACGATGGTACCCTCACGACATCTCAAATGCCTCAAAGCACTCTCCTTTAAAGAAACAAAAAGTCTCTCCGCTACTTTACGGTCTCTATTAAAGTCTTGATTTTTGAGTTGAAATGCAGTCGAACTATATAGAGTCTGTTAAAAAAATATAAAACACAAATTTCAACTAAGTGATACTCCTTATCACTGAAATACAGCAATGCTGTTATAACAGCGAATTGTCGTTGATTTTGTGGGATGTATTTATTAAAACTTACAACATAAACATAGTCTACTACACACTTATCTGATGCGTGTTGATGGCGCAAAGCCTTGCTCGTTAAAATAAATTATATGAAAACAGATGAAGATTACTGGTATTTCATCTAAAGCTTCTTATATACAGATAAAAGTCAAGAGTGTACGTATTCTTTATGCAGAGGATTAACAAATAGCGACACTTTACCAATTTTTATTGTATATTAGTGTAACACGGGTGTCTATTATAGCTTAGTCCGCTCTTATGATATCCACGAATGGAATGGAAGTGGTGACTCATGAGACGGTAACAAATAGATTTAACAATTTAATGATTAAATCAAAATAGCAAATATTTTTTTGCAGACACAGAAAAAATCCTTGTATTCTGTAAGAACAATTATAAAGTCATTACGACACATTTAATGAAATAACCGAAAATAATTCCATATTTTAGTTTGTTAGTAACTTCTGAGCCACCCTTACAGACTACCACTATCTTATCTAAGTTTTGCTTAAAAACTAAACTTAAAATTATTGTGTTTCGACAAATATGTGTTGGTCAAATACTCTCGTAAAAAAATAATGCAAAAACAAAATCAAAATGCTCTAGTAGATTCTTACGCGCATAGTAACAGACCGAAAGCGTCGATCTTCGCTAGGCAGCGCTCGGGCAAATTGCGATTTACGGCATGCCCGTGCGTCTTGCCGGCGCCGGCGTCGTAACCGCACACTAATATATAGTTTTTAACAAACTACCTACATTACCTCCTTCAGCTTTTAGTAAACGGGGTAACAGTTATATACGGGGTACATATATATAGCCCCTGTTGGAGTTCCATAAAAAATAAAACGAAACCTATCTTAACTCCTATCTTTGCCAAGATAAAAGGTAACGAATTTAGTAATGGTAATGGTGTATGAAATTGCACTTGAATTTCTTTTCGACAGGAAAACTCGTAGCCTTAATGTCGCGTGATATACAGTGACGATAAGGCGGAAAATGGTACGGAACTTCACCAGGAGTTGTCAAAAGTCTAATAACTAAGAAACTAATGACTCCTTCGATTCTAATTGTAGGAATATAGCAATGTTGTTATGGCGACAAACTTAAGGTAATGGTGGCTAGCTAGGTTGTGTCAGGTACAAAATGTTTCTGAATAGAATTACTTGAGAAGTTCCTCGAAATCCTATTACTCTATTTTGCCCTTCCTCACGCTGTACAGTCCTAGATGAAATTTTCATAGCATCATGACCAAACTAATCAGAAACTGAATAAACATTTATATACAATATTTCTTAACACTCACCCCAATTATTCTAAGCCTAAAGTGAGTATTCTAAGGTTTGTGTTATGGGATCTAGAATAACGGATAGACATACATATATTATATTACCGACCATCGCTAAGGCACCAACGTAGCATTCATCACGCAAATATCTGCCCCCAACAAGACTCGAACCTGGTAGCTCAGAGATTGGAAACCGATATACTAACTACTACCGAGATCGACAAAATGTAAATAAAGTTATTGAAACTTTGATAACGTATCAAAAATATTTTTATAGATGGTGTACGATAAACAAAATTTACTGGCAACTGGAGACCTATTTTTGAATTACGAATGCGACTTCGAAATCACGGATGTGACTAATAATCACCGAATATCACTGATGTGACTACCTTAGTCACAGGTGTGATTTCATTACGAGTGCCCTCACCCACTCGTAATCAAGTCATACTTGTGGAAATGTTATCTGTGTTTTGTTTGATTTTTCATATATATATATATATATATATATATATTATGTATATAATATATATATATGTATATATATATACATATATATAGGTATATATATATATAATATATATATAAGTATATATATATATATATGTATATATATATATATATATATATTATATATATATAATATATATATATAATATATATATATATATAATATATATATATATATGATAACCATAATGATTAAGCCGGCAATAACCGGCAGCCGCTACATTCTGCGTGGAACCGAACTCTTACATTTATGTGTGTACTTTATCTATGTTGGCAGCTCTGCGATCGACTTTCAAAAATTGGATGTTTAGGAATCCGTGACCTCAAAGTCACCGCTGACTATTTAGTCAGCGGTGATTTCGAAATCGCATTCGTAATTCAAAAATAGGTCTCCTGGTCGCCGGGGACATCGAATGTTCTAGTCGCAGAAACAGGTTCGCGGAGCGATAAGCAAACAATAGCAATTCGTAAAGCGAATTGCACATCTTGTGCGATGCGAACAAGTAATATATTATACAGACTCGACCTCCTGATATATAACAATGAAATTTATGTCAATGTAAATGTCTATATAAATATATATATTGTATAAGTATATTAATGAGATATTTTAATATATTAAATAGATATTAGCTACAAAGTTTTTTAGATATAAATAAATATTGTTGTTTTAATTAATATTATAAATAAATATTATAAGTGTGGTATGTGTATAACGTTTTTTTTATAAGTTATATAAGTACGCTAAATGTTTATCGCATTTATTAAACATTTTCGATATAAGTTTTATTGACGCGAGACGCTTTTGATTTTTTATGAAGTATTTATTAGTTCTTAGATTAAAAACGGAATACTCTACAAATGTATAAGACCATGACGTCATCTACTATAGTTAATTAGCAGGTAAGTCAGACCGAGGTTTAATAAAAATTTTCATAGCTCCGATCTAAATATGCTAAATTCTCTGCAAGAACCAGAATTCTTTTGTTTTAGTAAATATAATATCAATTTCCGCCAAATAACTGATAAATGTAAAGGATTTTATTAAAAGTTGTCATTTTTATCAGTGTTGCCATTATAGGATCAAATTGTTTTTAAAATGCATAATATTTTTAGTTTAATTATCTCTGACGCTAGAGAATTCTAAGTTTTGTTATCCAACCGTTGCATTTAAGTGAATTAAATACAAGTAAGTTAATAGATGGACTGTGTGAATGTTGACATATTGAAGTGAGTGGAAGTCATCTGGCCTGGTCATCAGATCCCTGGCAAAAAGTACACATTAGGTGGATTGATGGGGTTCCGGGTTGTGGAAAAACTACATGACTCCTCAATAACTTTCAGCTCAAGGAAGATATCATCCTTACTAGTACAGTAGAGGCAGCAAGAGAACTTTCAAGCAAAGTAATGAGTCGTTTCGGCGCCGTCGCGAAGGGGAAAATAAGAACCATTGCATCGGTTCTGATAAGCGGTGCAAGCAACACCAAACGCCTGCTAGTAGACGAGGCCCTAATGGTCCATTTCGGAGCTATTGTCATGGCAACCAAACTCACCGAGGCAAAGCAACTGGTTTTGATGGGTGACACAAATCAGATCCCCTTCATAGACAGAGATGACTTATTTGAAATGCGATATGAGAGTCCGATCGCAGTATCGCCAGTTACCGAAAAAATCATTTGCACATACCGTTGCCCGATAGACGTAGTGTATGCCCTGAGAGAAGTTTATAAAGGTATCTATACCCACAACAAAGCAGTGAGGTCTCTGACCTGCAGCATGGCATCGGAAGCACGGCATAGAAAGTTCGATTCTCATACATTATTCCTGACCTTCACACAGGAGGATAAGAAGACGTTCCAAACGGAAGGGTATGGAACCGGACATAATTCCAGCCTGCTGACGATACATGAGGCTCAGGGACTCACATACACCAGGGTAATAGTATTGAGAGGGAATGAACCCAGAAATCCGGTCCATGACAGTGTTTCTCATGCAGTTGTCGCAATATGTAGACATACTGAGTCCTTGACGTACTTTTATAGGGAGCAAAGGGAGGACGACGCCATTAGACATTTTATCGCCCTCAGTGATATGGCAACAGATAAAGACCTCGCTGACTATAACACGCAAATGATGTTCAAAGACCAAAACAACGCGGCAGCGGTCTAGATGCTGCTTAAATTCTATGTGTGTGCGAGTGTGATGATATCTGAGTGCTTGTATATGTGTAATGTTTGTATTATAAGAGTGTTTGTACGTGTGGGTGTGTGTGTATGTGTATGTATGTATATCTAACTTACTAAACTATATTATATAAATTCATAAATAATTGTATACATAATTAGGTTAGGAGCTGCGCAACTCTATATGAGTACTTATAAGTTATTTTAAGACAATTGTTGTATTGTAAAGATCACTAAGTAATTAATCATTAAGTAAGTAAAAAGAGCATGGACCAAGAGTCCGTGGAGTTAACAATTAATAATAATAAAAAAAAAAGTGAGTGGAAGAGAAAGACATGTTGCGACGACCCAAAAAAAAAAATTGGGAACAGGGCAAGAGATAGAAGAAGATTAGGCAATACAATGTTATTTTTAGTTGTAGGTAACTCACAAAAAATTACACGTATATAAGTTACACTTTCACTAAAAATAAATAAACACTTTGTAATGTTACTTCCATTTTCTATTGGAATGTGAAATAACTACGAGTATACGTAGAACGGCATTGCGGAAACGGCGGAGTTTCGTCACAACCAATAAGACTAGGATTAATTTAATAATTAATTGTTTACAGACAAGACTGATATAACTTTGAGAATAAAATTTCAAGTTTTATTACAGTTACGAGTATAACAATAGACATAAATTAGATGTTATAACCACATAATTTATACATAATTTTTAAAAAGATTTTTTTTTTCAATATAACATTTAAAGGAATAGACATATTACATATTATACTATAATTAGATGTTATATAAACAATATAAATTATACAAGACTAACATAATCTAAACATGTCCTATATTAATTTTTTTAATATCAAAAGAATGATTTTGGGGAAGAATTTGATTTTTTTTTCTTTCCTATATATAATATGTTTCTATATATAAAACCCACCTGACACATGTGTTGACAGAAGAATCCATTTTGCCCACACATCCCAACTAATATTATAAATGCGAAAGTGTGTTTGTTTGTTTATTTGTTTGTTTGTTTGTTTGTTTGTTACCTCTTCACGCTTAAACTACTGGACCGATTTCAAAAATTCTTTCACCTTTGGAAAGCTACATTCTCCCCGAGTAACATAGGCTACTTTTTATCCGGAAAAATCGACAGATCCCACGGGATGCGCAATAAAGGCTTCGCTCAAAAACTACTGCACAGATTTTTATGCGGTTTTCATCAATAGATAGAGTGATTCTTGAGGAGTTTTGCGGCATTTTTTATCTCGGAAAAACAGATAGTCCCACGGGAAGCGCGATAAAATCTTCGCACCATAAACCGACTTCCGCGTATATGTAGCCGTGGGCAAAAGCTATGACCCTTAACCCTCTATACACCCAATCCCGAAATCCACGCGGGCGAAGCCGCGGGCAGAAAGCTAGTAAGTTATATATGTACTACATAGAAGTAAATACCCGCCTGTCACGCGGGAGACCGGGGTTCGATTCCCCGCCGGGGAGGTCTATTTTTATTGACACTTTTTGAGAGTTTTATACACACTTAGAAAATAATTTTTTTTACTGCTCTGTTTGATGAAAATGTCACTTCATGACTTAATTTCTTCATTTTGCTTTGTTTATAAAATTATAAAGTATATATGATCTTTAAGAAATGATTGTAATTTTAACGAATCAGACTTTATTGTGTTATTGAATAAGAAAAAAGAAACAACTATTATTATGGTCTCGGCGCAGTTATACTAATCGGATAATTGGGGGTCCGAGATCCTGCCATGTATCAATGTGTTTTCAATCTTTAAATATTCGAACTTTATATATATTCGTTTATCGAACTGTATATTCAATTTATTCAAAATTTACTAATTGAAGTTGGACTATAATAAATCAGCAGCTGCATTTCGGTAAACAAAGCAATTAATATTTACTTAAAAACATAATATCAGCTAATGCTTGAACTCGGAAAATTGACAAAATGTTCAAATTTTTCAAATTATACATGCTTACAGAATAAAACCTACTAAAAATAAAGTCAATACGGAGAACAAAAGCGTGCATAAACAGAAAGCTCCGTTCAAAAACATTTGAAATTCTATAAGAGGCGGTGCAAAAAAGAGCACTTTAAAATATTAAAAAAGATCGCATAGTTCTTCATTAGCCCAATTAATCCCTTCGGCACTCTAATCACAATATCCCATAATTCAACCGGAAAAAAACATGTCATCTGCGAAATGGATACCGAGTAAGTCCCAGTTCTTCGATTTCAATTTCGGACAAAATTCGTTCCGATATTTATTGGAGAATCGGATTAATCTTTAATTCGTCCCTGGACTCTTCCGTTTTAAAACGCGCTTATGACTTACTACCACTCCAATATACTCTATCTTATCCCCTTAAAATAAGGTACGGAATCCCGCTACACCAATTTGCAGGGGAACAGTAAAAGTGGGAAATATTTATGAGCTTTCGAAGGAAATTCTTTTTGAATGTTTGCATTTATGAAAATATGCTCGATTGAAAGGGGACGGTTTGGCATTGTACTTTTTTAATATTGTCAATATCAGTTATTGATTTGTCAATATCAGAGTATTTGAGAAACATATGGGAATATAAAGATGCGAGTTATGAAATTATAGCAGATTAAATTAATATAATAGTACTATTTTCTTATGATTACTATGAACCAGTCATCAACAATATCAATCATCATAAATTCTACAGTATGCTGGATACAGATTTATTTATTAAAACTTCTTCCAATTCAACCTTTATGCAACAAATTAACATTCTACTAAAAAAAATTTAAAGTAAATAATTAAAAAGTTTATATAAGTATATAACGATCATTATTTATATAATTGACCATTTTATTTTTATCTTAATTTAGACAACTGTAAATTGTCCACTTTAACTTTCTCAAGTTGCTTTTACACTCTACTAAATTATGTATACAAAGTTTATTACTTTAATATCTTCTCATATTTCAATATACAGTATATTAATTAAGTCATATATGAGTAATATCTTGTATAAAAAAATGAAGTACATAATATATACTTAGTACAACCATAAGTTCTGTTACAAATGAAAATGCAATGTAATCTTAGTAACACAATGTACATATTCTTTCACAAAGGATTGTATATAATTCTATTCTAAATAGCCATTATTGATGTCTGATATTTACACACCGTTTCTATGGGAACTTTAGCCGTAGCTTTTTTTTATATAGGTTTGGGCAGCAAACGAATCACCTGATGGTAAGCGATAACCGCTGCCCATAGGCAACCACAACACCAGAGGAGTCACAGGTGCGTTGCCGGCCATTTAAATGGGAATATTGTTGTAAATAAAAATGTATTTTAAATAAAAGTTTAAAATAAAGTGTAGAAGTAGTAGAAGTAAAAGAAAATTATATATTTTGACAGAAGTAAGAGAATTACAGGTGAATTACTATTTGAAAAATTGTCAATGTTATACAGAGTTTAGATTACAAAATAAAAGGAGTAATAATATGATAACATAGCAAAGAGTATTACAACAAATATGCTCTTTTTATTCTTATTGTGGAGATTTTATTAGAGCCTCAAAGTATTTTGAACAGATCGCGTCTTATAAACTTTTCATATCTTGGCGTTTCCAAGGCGAAGATCTAGGATAGGTAAGGGCGTTTACCGCTCTTCTAAACTAAAACGTTGTTTTCAACTAAAGAATCCATAGATCGTACCTTATGATCAAGTACAGAATCCTGCTAGAAAGTTGACGGTACATTTTTAAAACATAGATTACGATAAGTTTCACAATACGATTTAAAAAGTTGTCGGCCCCAGGTGCATAAACCTGTCAAAATACAATAGATAAATTCAAACATGGCGCTTGTATCTCGCGATAAATGCTATATCATGTCATGTTTCGATAGACATGGTAAAATCTTCAGTACAAGTAGTGAAGTGCTGTGTGCTGAAAAGATAAGTTTTATAATTTATTAATAAAGATTTTTATTTGTATTTTATCTGTCAAATGAGGCAGAAGACGTTTTAATTCATCTACCCTCTTTAACTGTAAGGATCTATATCCTTAGCCTATATCTATATATTATATAGATATAGGCTAAGGATATAGATCCTTACAGTTAATAGTTAGTTACAGTAAATATATCTATATATTATTCTATATATTATATCTATAGCCTTAGCCCTATGGCTTGCCCTTCGTATTGCCAATGGCCACCGAGCCTAAAACCAAGTGTGAATTATCATTTCTCACGATAAGTAATTTTTTTTTTCAATTGTGGTTTCTTGAAACTCTGATTCTAATAATAATCCTTTGTAGTTAACAACACGCGACCAATCAGATCTCAATCTTTGGTAGAAAAAGTATAAGTGTACGTATCGATAACATGATATATTAAAATACTGATATAATATACTAAGCTTTCAAAGTGACTTGAAGAAGACTGACGACCTCATATCCACTTTATGCAAGGTATTGTGAGTTTATTTTCCTTATCACCATACTCCATATTTTCATTATAAAAAATTTAAATTAACAAGAAAATATGTGTGAATTTGTGGAATTCGAATTCGATTTGGCGGAATTTCAATAATTCAATTCCCAATTCAAAATAATGAAATAGTTGAAATAAGAAATAAATATATATTGTATATTCAAACATTGTATTGTAAATTGATTGATTGTTGATTTGTAAATTGATTTAATTTTATGTTATTATATTACTTACGTCATTTACATATTCTGTGACTTTTGTTTGTAATACAAAATTATTAAGATTGTTAATAGTGTGTGTTTTAAGTACTCATGGTTTATAAATATTGATTTGACATCTAAGCTAAAAATTTACATACATACTATTTCATTTTATATTATCTATAAATTAATAATATAATTTTTTAAATTTGGCGTGGTTTTGTGAATACATAATAATAACTGTTTCTAAAGAGTTGTACGCATTTATGGCCAAACATAGTAGATACTATAACCTTGTTTGTTCCACCTATCTACTATGTTTACAAATAAATTATATGATTTGATTTGAAGGGACGCTTTTTGATACAAAATTGATGATCAAACTAGTTACATTGTATGTTTATATGTTTGTATGTATGTATTAAAATATACATCTAATGTATGAATTATAAGAAATGTTCATTAGTACTGACCGTAAATTTAAAACAAAAAGTACTTATAATTCGATAACAAGTTTCCAACAAAACAAAATTAATTTTTCCTTTCAACATGCGAAGATCATAAATTTCCCCCCCTGCCTATTAATACGGGAAAATCGTTCGCGATCCGTACCTACCTACTAATATCAAAGCATTACATTTCTATACACAAAGAAGGCATTTTAATTTTTATTCGTTCTACTATATTGAATTTGAACTTTGAATGGTAGACGTGATAGTTCAGTTTTCCGTGGACTGTGCTCGGAGGCTTGTTTCTTAAAGACATTCGATTCGTGGCATTTCTTTTAATAAGTGTGAATGATTTACGCCGTGCCAGGCGCATGCGGCGTCTCCCCTAATTAGGTGGAGGGGGGAGGCGAAATTCAGACGTACCTTTTGCGACTTCCATCAGTAGTTTGTGTAATTACTAGTTTTCTTTTTCTAAAAGTCTATGATACGTTTTGTCTCTGAAAATTATCATTTATCAGTTTGATTAGGTACCTATATTAAGCAATGATTAGCAGGAGGTAAGGTAATGATTCCTATCTCAGTTTTTTAAAACATCGAAGAATTATTACATCATCAAAGTCAAATTCGAACATTCTTTTTGTGTTTTGATATTTTCGCTATATGTATATACATATGTATAATAAATCATTGGCTGTCGGATTATAATTTTGCCCAAGAAAAATGGAAATATTAACCACTGGACTAGGCCGATCTTTACCAAATCTTCGGTCCATCAACTAACTACTAATCCTTACTAATAATATTATAAATCGGAAAGTGAGTTTGTTTGTTTGTTCCACTTTCACGCTGTAACTA
Source organism: Scirpophaga incertulas (assembly GCA_036419045.1). NCBI lineage: Eukaryota > Metazoa > Arthropoda > Insecta > Lepidoptera > Crambidae > Scirpophaga > Scirpophaga incertulas. Next base: position 14,706,432 of record CM071628.1, on the reverse strand, counting down.
CTGAACCGATTGCTTTGAAATTTTTGCAAACGTAAAGATAAATCCGTCCGGATGAAATAATAGGGCTTTTATCCCGGAAAAAACGTCAGATTCCACGGGATGCGCAATAAAGGCTTCGCTCTAAAACTACTGCATAGATTTTCATGCGGTTTTCATCAATAGATAGAGTGATTCTTGAGCAAGGTTTTGCGGTATTTTTTATCTCGGAAAAACGGATAGTCCCACGGGAAGCGCGATGAAACCTTCGCGCCATAAACCGACTTCCGCGCATATGTAGTCGTGGGCAAAAACTATGACCCTTAACCCTCTATAGACCCAATTCCGAAATCCGCGAGCAGAAATATTATATAAAAATAACCAGAACTGGTTCAAAAAAATTACTCAATACATGGATTGAAGATACCGTAGAAGTTTAATAATTAATCTTATTTACACACAGTACAGATGTTAATACAAAATACATATATATATACTCAGGCCTCTTTCCCATAGGGGTAGGCAGAGATAGTGGGCGTGTGGCGGTAGCATCGCGAAAGCGCACCCCGCCACGTGCATGGGCTGGAAGGACACCGAGGGGTTTTTAATGGGTAGGCCGGTCCTCTAGCGGAGAACCCCACACACGGCCGCGCCTAGCCAGCGTGGTGACAAGGTGCATAAGGAGCATTTTCACCCCGCAAAAAAAAAAGGGGGTATGCAGAGATCAAAGTTTTCCACTTGCTGTAAGCTCTGTTAGCTTGTCTTATAAGGATCTAAGGTAACAGATATTTTATGCACATATGTATATGGTACGTATAAGGTACGCAATCATTACACATACATCAGGATCCACCGGAAATCGAACCGGAGACCTCAGTGATGACGACTTGAAACCGGGGTACTAATCACTCGGCTACGGAGGTCGTCAATTACAGAAATTACGTTTTATTTTTATTTCTTGTAGTACTTTCCATTGTTCTTTATAAGCTGGAGAATAATGTTAGAATGATGAATCTTCTAAAAACATTTGATGGCCACTCGAATCAAAACACGCAGGTGAAACATCAAACAGCCCCATACACTAAACGGTATCGTTCCAAACAAAAACATTGTCCCCAAATCGTTTCTATTTGGCCGCATCTGCGACAAAGCCGATTCACTCGAACAAACTGCACGATACCTTATCCCTTTGCCTTTGGAACAGAAAAGAAAAAGGCAACTGAAGGATTAACATTGTCACGAATAATATGAAATCGTAAGAGTACCGTATACAGTAACATTAAAGCGAATAAGATTTAAATACAACAAATAAAAAGAATTTATCTCTTATAAATTACAGGTTATGAAAGGTTTCGAAGAAAACTCGTAAAGAGTATGAACGAGTACCACGAAATGTGTGTGGGCTTTGAAAAATGATAGCAACGGGGAAAAAATACCTGCAGCTTCCGCACCCCTCATACTTGTACACAAGTGCAGCCCAAAGCTGGAATCACCAGTTCAATGTGGCGGTACGGTAGGCCCACATAAAGATTCAGCTATAGGGTCAAATTTATTCCTCCTGACAGATTGCACGTAACTTAAATGACTTGATATAAGATATACAGGAAGAAGCAGCTATTGTGGTATAAGCTATTTGTGGATGACATTGTACTGTTGGATGAAAGTGCTTCCGACATTAGAAGCATATCAGCAGCAGATATAAAACTGACTATTTTCGACTGACCAACGGCTGATTTTAATAATGTTATACACAAACAAGATTTGCGAACCGATGGCGTAGCTTTTCGAAATTCACAAGTGCTTGTAACAGCCCAGACTGAATAAATGATTATAAAAAAAAAAAGATGTAGATATTGCACTAGCGCGCATATTCAGGCAATTGGTGTAATTTAATTTTTTTATTTAATCTTTTTTTTTTGTTTTGTTTGTTGACTTCAATAAGTGCCTGTAAAGGTCTATGTTGAATAAATATTATTTTGATTTTGATTTGATTTGATTTAGTCTCCTAGTGGCAGCGACAGAATGCAGACGTCGTTCCTCGCTCCGATTCCATATTTGCCTAGTGTAACGCTGTCTCTTTCTAGCCCGTACTTTATGTATTATCTGTTTCTTTCACTAATAATCTCATGAAACTTTTAAATATAAGTATGTTTTTTCAAAACGGAGTCATTTATAAGCGTCGATCTTTTCGATTGTAAAATATAATGAGTTCGACTAGTATTTCACAAATCGCCTTAAGCGGTATATTCCTTTCTCTTCTCTTAAACTTGCTCGGGTCTCTTATCCAACATGACGCTGATATTGGTTAAAAAGTAAGAAATCAGACAGAAGTAAGTTGTATGAAATAGCGACAGACAATCACTTTAATGGTTTGTCAGCCCGTGTACTGTTTTTCAATTACGTTAAAATTAATATCAAATACTCAGGTCCAAACACATTAACAAATAGTAAACAAATTAACTTCTAAATAGACACGGCCTTTTATCCTACGTTTATGTTGCATATTTTTCGTTTCTGTAGCACAAGTGTAAGAAAACAGTAAATTTTAATTGCATTACCTTTAACAATAAAGTATGAAAACCTCATGAAATTTGGCATAAAGCGAGCGAATAATAGCGAACGTAAAGGTAATAATTTGAAAACTGTAAATTTGTAGTTGTATAATAAAGAAATTGTATTTATGAACTTATTTGCGGAACCCACCGGTGCTCGAATCTGACACTTTTTAAATACCAAGCTTTTATTTTACTTAATTTTTTTATGTTTTTTATTGTAGTTGATTTTCTCAAAAAGTACCAAATCAATTTTAATAAAATTTATAACCTGCCACCTCTAAAATATAACCAACCAAAGATTTATCATCAAAGTTGATTCATAATTGGCTGTAATAAAACATGCAGTTGAATTAAGACCCTCTTTCTTTTTTAGTCGGTTAAGAAGCAAAGTTCCTAAGCTTTGCTTGTCCAACCAAATAAATTCTTCAGCTTCAAAATATTAAAATGCTATTTTATTGCAGCTTAGGTTAAGTGGTTGCAATACAGTACAATAGTTTCCTATAAGATTCACAGCAAATCCACACATCCGCAACACAAAGACCTTTAAGATGTAGTCACGAAATCCAGTAACATCTCTGGTTATCTTATCTTTCAAACCAGACCAAATGCGAGCGCAACTGCTTGCCGGCAGAAGTACATAAGTCTGAGTAACGAGTCGATATGACAGAGTAAATTATCACTTTCAACTATAAAAATACAAAGCATAAATATCAAAATAGCAGTTATATACACAATAAATGCTATATCATATCGTTTCGTTGCTCATGTAATGGGGGCTGGTATAATTTCCCTCCGGTAATATGACTGGGCATTATATTGTCTGTTATTATAAATAGTTCTGTAGATTCATATTATTTTTAAATATTGAGACTTTATTTTTGTTTCAGTCACATTATGTACCTCATTTGCGTTTGCGTGTAGTATATGCTACTATAATCACTATACTAATATAATAGTAGTACTATAATCATCAGGTGTCCACCTGATGAGTCTACTTATTTGTTGATTTATAATGAATGAATGAATGAACATTTACTTGGCGGCACATACATTGCAAAGATCAACAAGCACGACAGTATTAAGATAGATGCACAAGTTTTTGACAACGAACTAGAAAAATCACAAATATTATTATAAAATAAAGAAAAACGGTACTTTCCTAAAAATTTTATAACTAATTACTACTATAAAAAAATACAAAAAGATCTACAACTAACTAGTTTAAGATTGGACACCGGTTTCAAGGTCGCCATCCCTGGGGTCCTGGGTTCGAATCCCGGTGGGAGCAAATGTTTGTGTGATGAATACGAGCATTTGAGCTAAGGTTGATATTTCTATAAAAAATATTTGTATATGTAGGTATAATATGTATGTATGTCTATCCGTTACGCTAAATTAAATCCCATAACATAATCCTACAAGAGCTTACTTTGGGCTAGGAAAATTGGTATAAGCGTTATTTGACGACAACCTACTATGAAGTGAAGGTACATCCTCAAATGAAGAATTCAGCACAGTAACATTCCAAAACCTACCTCTTTACGAGTAATTCCTATAGGTAATTGATGCCAATATTATATACAATATAGAGATTATCCAGCATAATGTGGGCGCAGGTGCAGTTTAAGGGAGGTAAATATTTTTACGCGTTACAAGTAACGTTCAGGATCGCTCGTATTATTCAAATGTGAACCAATAAGAACCATTTATGGCCGAACATAAAACTACAATCGAACAGAACGAATAAATATCCGACCTCCGTAACTTATAACCTTGTGGCTGAGCGCAGAATATGTTTGCTGGAAACTCTTTGCGCTAATTATATATAAATTCTTAATTAAAGATAATATTACAAACCTAACTTTTGTATTTAAAATTAAATAGACAAGAATAAGACACTTTGTCGTTTAAAAAATGAGAAACTCCTTAATATACATATTAATCGAAATACTAGTATTATCAACTACCCAAGATTCAAAACAACGAACTATTTCAAATTAATTGTTCTAATAACAACTAATAAAAAATAAAATAAACTGTATTCTTCATTGGATGTTAATAAGTTGAATATCACTTTATAAAAAATATCACTAAAAAGAATATAATAAAATTAAAATAAAATTAAAATTTATGTTTGCCTCAATTTTGCACGGATCCCATTATCAGATCTCAATTGCAAAGGGGTAACCTCTAAGTTCATAACTAGGTTCAGAGCCTTACCAACCAAATAAGGATTTACAAAAATATATGCATAGTTCGTGGAATAATCGCATAACATTAGATGACTTTAGAATCTAATAAAAAATATTCACCTTTTATTAGGTCTGATTAAGAAGACTGTTCTGTCATAAAAAATATATATAAATAAAAAGATGCGATATATAGATATATAAAAGCGTATCCTTTTAATTAAAATCCCATGGTGGGCGCCAATAATTTTTTTAGGTTTTGTAGCTGTGCATAAGAGAGAATTTGTAAATTTTTAAGTTGCGCTATTGAACAAAAAAATAATAAGTAAGCTTAAGGGCTATGGGTATATGATGAGGAGCTTTAAGAGGTGTATTACCAGAAGCTGAATGTAGATTGTGGAAGGTAAGTAAAGGAAGACCTGAGAAAGTAAAATTTAAAATACGTATAGAAGGATACAAGAGAATACTAGAAACGAGTAAATATTATATAGATGAAATAATAAAACATGATATTAGTGATCCTTTATAATTTCACCGACCCGACATAAGAGTGGAGCTAGTCCTACTGATTACCTTCTTGTGAACTTGTTGGAGCTTCTCAAAGTAATCTCTCAGTTGAATATCTGTTAGTAAGCATTTCATTATTACCATTCCATCAGCCACAGTAAAAAATAATAATATAAACATTATTAAGATGAAGTGCTGAACTGAAGATCACGAATTAAGATTATAATGTGTTAGGCCAGTTGATAGGTGCACGACGCCGAATGGCGTAAATAAAACATTCAGAAATAAACTTTTCTAAAACATCACTACTAAAACCGGAAATAGAGTTAAAGCTCACAGCTAAGATTTGGATATTCCAGCATCTCCCTATATCCACTACAAAGTTATAATAATACAAGCCATAACACACGGGTTATGGTTTAGGTCATAACCCGAAACAGCCGGACTGAGGTTAATTCCGCACCTGAACCTTCCTCCCACATCATAATGGAACTTAGCACTATGAATATACAGCTGGAATTCGCTTAATTATTCCCCGTTATTAAGTCACAAGCGGGGATATAATGTTTGCTCTGAGAAAGTAACAGGAACTAGCAAATTGATATATAGATGACTTCCGTTAATCGATAGTCTTTCTTAAAAAGAACTGTAACTTGTAATGTATGTAATGTGTTATGAACTATTACTAGAGCAGTTACGAGTATTTAGTTAAGTATGTTAATTTAGGAGTATTTAAAATTAATAATATTAATATAACATTAACATTTTTATTTACGTAACCTCAAAGAGCAGCTAATCAATTGGTCCTTCGAGCCCGATATAAATTTAAACTGATAGTAAGCATGACTCCAAATTGATAGAGCTATAAATGGCTTCATTGTTAGTCAGAACTTGTCAAAAAGGCGTATCTGGCTGTTCATAGAGGCATGCTAGTCCCTATTCTTATGTATGTGAATGTTGGGTGTGACAAGAGAAGGATGAAAGCAAGATTAATGCAGTGGAGATGAGAGTTTTGAGGCGAACGGTTGGAGTGACTAGTGTTTATTACTATTTCGCAATTTTCCTTCATCGTGAAAATGTATGGTGTTAAAATGTGACAAAAATTGAGAAGGGAATGCTTAGATGTCTTGGACACGTAAAAAGGATGGACGAAGTACGATAATTTTTTTATAAAGTATATATATGAACCAGTTAGTGGAGAAAAACCTAGATAGACATACTTGAACCAAATAGGTGGTATACTGTAAGTCAGCTCAAAAGTACCCATAACTGACGAGCACGACGAACGACGACGAACTGACGAAGTATTAATGAAAATTCAGGAAACTAGGGAAGTATGTTGGATCGTAGCAAGTGGAAAACTGCGATGTCTGCCTACCCCCACGAGAGAGGCGTGAAGTATATGGATGTATAAAACTTTATATACATTTAATGGTACATTAAGAAAACAATAACATAGGTCTATAGATTAAGTAGAAATGACAGGGTTCTGATAAGATAATCTGTGGCTCGATTTCCCATGAGTACAGATATTTTTCTACTTGTCGGTGATAAGATTGCTGAGCCGCGAGCTATCACTGCCATGTCTCCTATATTCTTTACGAAATCAATCATTCAATTGAAAATCAATAGGGGTAGGATTGTTATGTTTTGACAATTAGAGGTGAAACCAGTTTTAATTTTTTACCTTATTGTAATTTATACAAAACTCGCTGCTATTAAAAGTGAAATAAGAACTAATGTAAGTTCAACTCGCTGTATGTACTACCAGATAAGAAGTCGAATTGCCCCTTAAGTAAAAGAACAGCACTTCTATATTTTCAAATGCTTTATATACCAAATCACACTTTCTCGCAATTTACCACTTTCCTTCAACGCCATAAATAAGCGTCGCTTACAACAAAACAACTAACTCCAGAGTGTCCAGAATAGATAAATAATGGGCGTGTGTAGTAAATTAATGACTCACTTAAGTCATATAATGCCGCCGCAGAAGAGCCATCCAAGACTCAAAGTTGTAAAGATGCCGAGACAACAAGCGAATAAGTATTTGTGACAAGTATAACGCGAGCTTCCAACTTTGAAGTTCGTTCACGGGATATTTTGAGGTAAGGTTAGCAAAAACGACAAACCCTTTATTAAATAGAACATAAACTATCTCGGAGAATCGGTTCGTCAGTGATCTCGGCACCGCTTTCTTATGCTACAGGGTTCGATCCCGCTATGTATCAAGGTGATTTCATATGTCTAGTCAGCAAACTTTACATTTGCACTGCGAAGACCGCTACTAATACGAGCGACATTAGAGCTGCCTGACCCGTGGCTGTATGAACATTGAAGGAAAATATCACGAGGAAACCTGAATAACTATACCTTCGTAAACTCAAAGTTGTTTATTGAAGTCGACAAATTTTTGTATTTAGTCATTAATCAATTACGGCCCAATACTGATTGGTTAACTTTAAATACAAATTTCGCGGTATTAACGTAGGTAGAAAAAACTTATACCTCTTAAATTTGAACACAACACTTTGCTACATAGCGACTTCGAATCGGAGATCTCCTGCTTATAAATTTAGTACTTAAAATTTTATTTATTAAATATATAAATTTCAACGATACGGTTATATCCTATAACTGAATATGAATATATATTTTTACAAATGCGTAATTTAAGTAGGTACTTTTGATTTCATAAATGTATAACAAAATTAACAATTTTATAGATACATTTCGAAACCTATAAGATATATTACATTGATGTAATATAACAATCATATTTAATGTTTTTTTTTTTTTACATTTAGTATAACATTTTTTTAATGTGAGACGTACACATATAAACCTTATATAAGTAACCTTATCACTGTTTATTAACATATTCAGTTATACCAATTCTGTTTTTATACACTCATATAGATTAAGCGACTTTACTTATTTGTGGTTTCAGATTACACTGGTTTTTGTGTGGACCGTTAAGATACAATATCAAAGAGTACACGCTCTAAAAACTGTATATATTTGTGTTCTAATGTGTTTTAATGATTTGTTTTATTTCAATAAAAAATACAAAATAAACGCCTACATTTCGTCTTTTTTGCTATTTGTACGTACAGTGCGTGCGATTTAATCGTTTCTATCGTAATATTACATTGATAGTTTAGTGGAACCATTCCCATCTTTCTAGCATTACCGATAAATCTTCTGAGGGCTCCAAAAAGATTACCTCTTACCATGTTGTTCGAAAACTAACTACCTACACAGAAATTTAACACGCGTGAATCTTCATCATAATTAATTATTGAGTGACATTAAGATTTATAGGTGATATCGTTAAATTGTTTCTATTTCATCTTATCGTAATGTTCTCTAACATACAAATCTTTATTTACTTAACGTTCTGGAACTTGCAAATCTTCATTGACTCACTTTCTGCGATATGCAAATTTTTATTGACTTACTTTTTTGATATTTTCTATATAAAAAAGTAAATTAATATATTGTGATCATATCGATTAGATCTTGCAAATACCAAGATACAACCAGTTGGATAGTAATATAAATTTTAAATGCTTAATTAGTTGTACAAACAAATTTACTGACATTTTATATCTTAGAGATATACACAAGTACAATAAAAAAAGGTATTTTAAGCTAAACAAAGAAATACAAAACCTAAATAAATTCATGATTATTGAAAAACGCAAATAAAATATTCGAGTCAATAAAATTTGATATTGTTAATAGTTAGATTGCAAACAGTAAATAACACAGTAAAAGATGAAGAACGACATTTAAATATTTGACTCGCAAGGATAATACTAATATGGTATGTTAAAGATGCGGCTTTGAATCCCGCTCGAGTGAAAATTATGTTTGCGTTTTTTGATAATAAACTTCTAAACTTAAAATTGACAAAACGCATGGATCAATAACGGTACATTTAATTCTGAGTATGCATTACATTATTTTTGATGAAATACAAAAGCTGTTCAATAAACTTTATATAAGTATTTCCTGACATTTTTGTCGCAGTTTTGTCTATACACGTACTGTACTGATCTCATAGAAACCTTTATGCAGTTTTAATCACATTTTGTTTAAATCACAAATTGAATCTGAAGAATTCTAACTTTGCTAGTGCAGTATCAAAGCATTTATATGATTTTAAGGTATTCAGTTTGTTCTGTATTCAGCTTGTTTATTATACAACCAAATAGTTATTTTAGTATGTTACATCTACATTATTACAACTGTAAACATGAGCTTAATAAATTAAATGCGATGGAGATTTAGTTTCAATTGACCCGTACTCATTTTTAATTAGAAGCAATCAGATAATGCAAAATTGGGCTTGGTTGTATAAAGTTTAATATTTTTTCCGTATTGGCTCTGTGGTGTATTGACGTGTATTATATATCTGTGGAAAGCTTTCTTTCTTCTTGCTTCCGCTAGTCAGGCAAGTTAAGTCTATAAGATAAATTGTATGAGAAGTAAAATTAATTGTTTTCAGTGTAGTGTATTATTCACCAATTTTATTTTCTACCACCAAATATAAACACACGTGCGAAGCGCTTCGAACTCGCCACCGACCATTGACACATTGACTCATTGCAGGCAGATATTTCGTTATCTTAATTAATTGCGTAACACGACGTCAAAGACCTCATCCCTCGGTTGGTTTAATCAAAACAAATACAAGCTAAATACGAATTTAACCCTTCGCGGCATATTAAGCCCAAAGAGTCGTGCAGGCGACCGACACGCGACTGCCGCGCGACCGCCACGTGACAGACACGCCACGACAACAAACACATTGTGTTGTAATCATGTTAGCGGCTTACAAGCGTGATCGATGTCCGCAAATTGGTGTATTTATCATGTATATTAGTTGTGCGAAGTTTATTTGATCCTGGGGTCAGTATGCGTTTGATAGTGTCATATCTGATAGGTAAGTAAGGATACAATTGAATAACGATGTCGGTTTTAATGTTTTATTAATTCGGTAAAAACTAGACGTATCACTCAATATCTCACTGATATTGATAATATCTAATTGTGATGTCTATATGTTTAATTTAGAGTTTAATCTTCTTAATTAAATCTTCTTAATTGTACTAAAATATAATTCGAAATCAACGTAATTATCAATTTACTATCATCTGGTTGAGAATTTTGAAACCTTACTTAAATTATTATCTTATAATGATTTCACTTTTTTAGGGTTCTGTACTCTCTACTAAAGAAATGTAACCCTTATAACATGGATCATATCGTTATCCTTCTATCAAGATCCTTGTTCTTCAGAACATTGCACTATTTAGAAAATTTAACTTCAAAGTTAACACGATCAATAAATACGGTTTTCTACGTTCCATTTACGCCACATATGTTTACACTTATAAGGGAATCTAACTTCTCTAATAATCTGTATGGTACTTGCTATATAATATAACACAAGTAAAGGGAAATATTCGAAAACTTTAAAGTTATAGTTTATTTAACTATACCTTTAAAGTTTAGAATTATATAGTTCGCTCGCACATGATCGTATTTTAACAACAAAATGTCTTTTACTTGAATATTTAAGCCTTTTGTATCAACCTAATATTTTTGGACATAATATTTTCTATGACTTGTTGGAAATCTATAGTTTAAACTACGGGACAAATTTAATAATTTAATTTACTTTTTAAAACTTACAAAGATACTAAAACAATATCTTTACAATTTTAAATCCTGTTAATAAGAAACCAATCAATCAGATAATTATATATATAATTTCCTATACTAGTTTTGACATTATTTTCGCATCGTTTATGTCTCCTTTATTCAGTGAAAATAAATTTCTCAAAACACCTAGAATTTGTAACAAGCAGTTTTAACTAAATGTCAGTTTAGATTCGGCTGTTTATCTTGCTTCTCATTTGCCATTATTTCCGCAGCATAAAAATCAAAATTGACATGAAACGGAATAGAGATTCAAATATGGAACAATAGAACCATCCCCTAAGCGTTGGTATTTGAACGATACAATTTCCGAACGGACTGAGAAGTGAAAACTATTCTAGAAGTTTCGCCCTTTCACAATTTGCGAAGATAGCGAGCGCTGACCGCCGCTTATGTGAAGTCCCGTAGTGTGGATACGACAAGTCTTTTGATAAAAAAAATATAGTGGAATATCGGACTTCATTTTGTCTTCAATTTGAATCTAAGGACCAATATCAATACCACCGCTACATCATTTTATATTCTATTCATCTATTAAAATTAATTAATATTACCTATGTATTTTATATCTATGTTTATGTCTAAACACAAAATAGCCATGTTGCGTATATTACTAAATTATATTGACCAGTCTTAATAAAGTTCGTTTAACCTTACCATAAATAATGAATGTATTCTTCTTTTTATAATGTATTTTTAAAGCATCTTTAGTATATATACACGGCACATAGACTAAATAAACCAGCCCATTTTTTAATGGTCCATTGTGTGGTACTTGTCTAAAGGATTTCATACACCGTACCAGAAAACAGATCCACTGTAGGATCACTTCTGTTGACGATTCGCCGACAGTTAATATAAATTGTGCCGAAGGCGTTTAAAAATTAAGATAACTATTATTATATAGGTATTACTTGTAAATTTAAAGGTAATTTATATATTCTTTTGTTTTGTAAACTGTGGGTAATTTAATAATTAAAATTAGGGTGTAATATGTTATTAGTATAACAAGAATAAGGGTTTAATATTAAATTACAAATGTTTGTACAAATGCCCGCGGAATTATCATCGCATACAATAGATATAGTTTTCTCGTTTGCTATATATTCTCATGTAATTATCAGTGTTTAATATACAATTTCGACATTGTTGCGCGTTCTTATTAATTCCACGACACCCTATGGAAGCACCTACATCTTTTACAACTTCGTTGTCCGTCTATTTAAGACCCTTCTTCTCAAAGGACTTAAATCTTATAGGGTACTGTGTCGTATAGCACAAGATAAGAAAACTATCCGAAATACATGTTTATAATTGCACCATAGAAAAATTTACTGCGATTATTTACTAGGAGCCGTCTATGCATGAGGCCAACTCGCACTTGTCCAGATTTCTTTTAGATGTATCGAGCTGGGCACTGCGAAAATTAGAGAATAGCCTAAAAGGAAAGAGTCACGCAGCGTGTCAAGGGCCTTGAAAAAGTAGTCTTCAAGTCCTGTGAGAACTACCTAAGAATATATGTAAAACTTATCAAAAGCATTTCTATATTTAACGCGTCTCCATTATGTAATGAGTGATTCTGATAAAACGTCTTACTATTAGCCTAAATACACTATCTTGTGACATTGAACAATGTCAATTTTGTCAATTTATCTGTAGGCACTAACCGAATGAACCAGTGATTTAGAGAGTATTTTGGGGCAGTGGGTTAATTAGAATTTCTTAATTGGATTTTTATTCAATAATATTATTAACAGTAATATACCTCTTTTTCATTTCAATTAAAAATAAGGGGTAATTACCCTATATTTTAAGTCGACATTAAATGCAGATTGTTTCTTATTGAAGCAACTAACATTTTTTAAACATACAAAAGCTTCAAATATACCGAATTTTAATTATAATGAAACTATATAGCAGGGTCGTCTGCTTGGGAAAGACATCTCACCTATATTCGCATTTCTGTGTTGCAGTCTGAAGGATAAATAGAAAATGAAATTATTAGATATCGTGAACTAGCCGTCTTAAATTACAATTTAACAACAAACAATGTGGATCCAGTAGTCATGTACTGTCATGTCTTAGCTAAGTTTAGCTATGCTGTTGGCTTCATGAAAACGAATACATTGATGTTGCAATAAGAAAATCGTATAAGTAGATATTATATTTTGCAATAAATTAAGCACAGGTGAATTGGATTGACTTGTCCACTTCTGCCTGTCGTCCAATCGTTCGATTGATATTCAATTCTGAATTGCAAGGAGAAAGATCGCCCCGGGACAGCGCACAATTGAATTTGAAAACAGAACATCAGCCCCCTCGCCGCCTCGCCCGCTCTCGATGCTGCCCCCGGCTACTGACACCATAAACGCAAATATTGTAGGATATTTTTAGGAAGAAGTATAACCTTGCTGGACATTCATTAATTATTGTACAACCATGACCTACCTATCATTGATTTACCTCAATTGTGAGAAATCTTAACAAAACCGCAATGTTGCCATAAGTTAGTACAATGCACTTATACATTGTAACCCCCCTCACACTTTGAATATACATGTTGTAATCCAAAATCTAATGTCACTAGTGAAACGCGTCTCATGTTCCATTTAAAATCAATTGAAGTAAATAGTTTTTATGACAATTTGTTTTTATATAACTTTGTTTATATAAGTTCTATTATGATAATAAATACTTAAATAATATGAATATATTAAGGTAGTGTAGTAAGGTAGTGAGTACTGTGATCCTAGATCTAACATTTTCTAAGCCTGGCAGATACACTGAGTAATAATTACAATATACATGTATTTTCTCATTCATTGCAATTCATATATGCACAGAACACAAAATCTTTTGAAACTTCAGTTTGTTTTTGGTTATTTTTTATAAGATATGGCAACAAACGAGCAAACGGATCACCTGACGGTAAGCAATAACCGTTGCCCATGGACACCCGCAACACCAGAGGAGTCACAGATGCGTTGCCGGCCTTTTAAAAGGGAATAAGGGGAATAAGGGGGGTTAGGCCTCCGGTACCCTCACTTACTCGGCGAAACACAGCGCAAGCGCTATTTTACGAAGGTTTTCTGTGAGGCCGCGGTATCACTCCGGTCGAGCCGGCCTAATTCGTGCTGAAGCATGGCTCTCCCACGGTTATTATCTGTCAGTTGTTACAGATCATCAGTCTCTAGCTTGAATTTGAAAATTCTAATTTTTAGATATTAATAATAATCTCTTAACGTTCCAAGGATTCATGCTACGGATTACGGGTCCATCGTGCCTTATACTACGATCTCTGGAACATGATCTGGCGTATGGTGTACCTTGAATAGTGCGTCTGTATTCTATATTTAAGTATTACAGAACTCGGAATGTGTCACCGTTAAGTCATCATATTTTGGTAATTATTAGCTGTGCCGCCTAACTCGACATATTAAACTGTCCCGAATTGAACTACATCATGGTGTCGCTACACAGCTTCTACCCATCGCGGCCATTTTCCCGGCCATAGACAACAGTTTTATTGTTTTTATATTTATTTATCTGACGGTGTTTTTGCGTTGTTCTGCCCTATCGTTTTTGGCGCGTGTCTTTATGACGTAGCAAAGGCCGGACAACGGTCATAGGACAGACAAATAGAGACACGACCATACGACATCTTACTGAAAATTCTATATTTACTATAAACATATTTTTCAATAAAGCATACTATCATTTATCCTTCTCTGAGTCACAAACTATTAACCTACTTTCTCGAAGTATAAAATAGTATAGAAAACTATTTAATTTTTAAATTTACAAGTAATACCTATATAATAATAGTTATTAATAAAAAACTAAAAAAAAATAATTTCTCTAAAAGAAAAAGATTGTACACTTAGATCATCACGAACATACAAGCAGACAAATAATATATGACTTTGCATTTCAATTACGTATTAAGTATCCACCATTGTACAAGATACTAAAGCTATTATCTTAGGTTTATATTGCGACTTCAAATTTTCTTCAATATAAGGACATGTCCTCACTCATCTATCAGAGACAGGTGAAGTACGAAACTATGATTCGTCAGCTCGATTCAAAATATCCACCCTCATTTTGTCGTAAACGAAAACTGTTATTTTAAAGCACTCGCATAAACGAAAGTGAACCTTACTCCTTTTATAAAAGAGTTGTGACAAACATATGAAATAAGTTGGCGTAATGTCACGATCGGACCCATGCAATTTTCTGTATCAGAACAATATCACAATCGTTTGATCATAGAAACATAAATATTACAAAGAATACAAAATTCTCATTATATTATAAACAATAATATTATTTTTTGGCAACAATTAAACCATTCCAAAAAAATGCTTGTATATTTTCCGATAACAGTAAATTAAATGTTAGGAAAATAAAGATAGAATAAAGGTATCGTTAAAAAATCTTTTTTGTACTTAAGTTAGCTTTTTTTTTTCATTTACTGTCTAATCTAACAATCTGCATGTCTATTGTGTAATTCAAATGACAAGTGAAAACGATTATCGTCGTAAGCGATTGTTAATTCATCGCTTAATTTAAAGTTAACGAAATGTCACAATTTCGATACCAACAAACAATGTATTTAAATCACATTATCACGTGTCATTTACGTTACATAATAGGCCTGCTCATAACATTACTGACTTGCTATCAGTATAAGTGGATTTACTTACTGCTAATAATTGAAATGAATCTCGAATAATTTATTCTACATAACACTTTTCAAAGTTGATAAAAAATGTGTTCGTAAAAATATCGTAGTATAAAGAGCACAAATCAAACATAGCTTTAGTTCAAAGTTCCCAAACCATGTGGTAATTACGTCGACCACGATGGACATCGAACGCCTAAGTCAAAGATGGCGGCAACGGCTCGAAAGTTTTTGCCGCTAAAACTTTGCTCATTTCGTTTTTAGTGGCGCCGGCTAGTTCGGAGTTCTTATAAAAACTTCTTCACCTCATCAATCATAGCTTAGTTTGAAATTATTGATTTGTAGTAAAATCAAAACTATTTTAGTTCTATGCCTAAAAGCTTTGATTGCTCATTTATTGTATTGTATTTTCCAAGTTACTACGTACCCCAAAAACTCTTCGGTCTTTCACTTCAAGTGCTAGGTAATATATCTGCTTAGTCCGTATTATAATTATTAATTTATAGATAACTATATATTAAGCTCAGTTTATAAGCATTGTACCTCCTTGGGTATTCTAAAATATATCATGGACGTATGTATAATAATAGGCGTAAAGGGAAATAATATTTAATTAATAAAAAACAAAAATAGAATAATAAATTTCATGGGCACTGTATTTCGTTAGACTGAAAATTAAACCGGTAAAAATATTGAAAAATAATCATAGAAATATAGCTAGCCTTATACACATATAAAAATAGCAACACGATTTAGATTTATCATTACATTCCATATACATGTCGTTTTAATTAAACGGATATAACTTAAAAGTTGGACCACTGATTTTTAAATATGGCTGTGAGTTTTAAGAGACGTTTGCATTAAAAAAGCATACTTGTCAAAGTTTGATATTGACATTACTAATATTTCTGCAATGACAGCCAGTATTCAGAGTTGCCAGAACTATTAATAATTATTTTAGGGAAAATGTTGTACACGTTGGTTAAAAATTATAAATCTGACCCCGTGACTTCGACTGCACAAGATTTGTATTTCAAGTAGCTTATATTACTGTGGCGTAAATCTTTATAAATTGTAGCCTATGTTTTATTTTTATGTATAAACTAAATCTAAGTATCGGTAGCCCTACATTAGCTTACAATGAACAATACGCAGCCATCTATTGAGAGCCATTGTGTGAACAGCTAACAAAAAAATCTGATGAATGAACTGCTTTTAAAATTTTATTTATTAGACAAAGAACACTAAATCGCCATTAATAGGTTAGAATCTGTTAGGCCCCCTGTTACAAAAGGCCCCAAGATGTATATATATATATATATATCACAGACTGTGTGAGATAGCCATTTGCCATTCCAATATTTAGACTCCACAAAACTAGCAACCATTTTTGGGGAAATGTATATTATTTTTGTGTCTATAAATTGCTTTTGTGTAAATTTAAAAAATACGTCAACAAAGATACTTATGAGTAAAGCTTATCATAAAGTAAGTGACTATCTAAATGATCACATTAGATGGAATTGGCCACTATATTCATTGATCTATGTTTGGTAACAACATAATTTATTTATAATACAGTTATGTAATGTGTATATACGCATACATTTGACAATAATTGTACTATGTATTGTATTACTGTCGTAAAGATTTAAAAGACGAAATAAATGTAATGCTCCAGATTTTCTTGCATATTATTTTAAGATCTTTTAATTTTCAAATAGGTGTAGGGTGAATTTTTTTAAATGGTTCGTTTGCACGAGTAGGGTTTTTTTTTAATCTAAAGCTTATATCTGTTTAAGATTATATTATATTCATGTAAGTGGTAAATTATCAAATAATGTATTTGAGTTATGAGTATTTTTTACAATGCATTGAAATGGAATAAATTTATTTTAAGTCTTGAATTATCATTTCACCACTAATTAGTACAAATACAAATTAATTAATGGTAAAATACTAGTTTTAATGTACTATTGAGAATAAATTATTTATGTATTCCTTATTAAAAAAGTGTTTGGGGAATTTACAAAATGTAGCATGTATCCCTCCCTAGCTTGTACTTGGGAATTGATAAGTTTTTTGTAATCTGTGCATTGATACTAACGGTGGGTGAGTGACCGGCTGTGAGCGCGGGACTTAATTTCTAAAATAATATTTTTGTCAAAAAGTGCCACTAGAAATTTTCTAAAATGAAAGGCGACAAGAACGTTGACATCCAAGCTCTTAAGGATATCGCTAACAAACTCAGGATCGACAGTATTGTCGCTACCAATGCCTCCAAATCCGGGTAAGCAATTTAACTTCTTATCCGCGTCGCATTATATTACCGGTATTTTAAAGGTCTAATGAAGGTTAGACATTTCTGTTGTATAAAGAAAACAATTCAAACTAATGTATTAGCAACATTATAAAAGTTAAATTTGTTTTTAATCGGCAATAGATTTTTTAATAAATATTTTATCACGAAGTATATCAACACTAACACCTCGGTGTTAAGCTTTATGTTAGCATTGTTTTAAGTATTACTTGTTTTAATGATGAACATTTTATATATAATTATCAACTATATCAATCTTAATCATTAACTGCCTATAAATTTTTGTCTTAGTGATCAAACCCATATTTTTCATAAACATCTGAACATGAGGTTAGAACATTATTGGGGTCAGCTAACCACGTGATTTCGACACGGACACTTTCGTCGTTCGTTTATGGCTTGAAGCTAACATTAGTTCTACTACTAAAATTTTGTTTCATATATAGTTCGTTCTCACTATGAATAATATGTTATATCCAATACTGATCATAAATATATTTGTCTGTTGTAACTGTTCAATAAGGTAAATTATTTATTGTAATAACTTTTGCAGGATATGAAATTAAAGTTATTGCACATATCTGCAACATCTGTTACATAAATATTTAATATGGAATGATAGTCTAATAATATGTGTGCTCTTGACACCTTGATAATAACAGGAGTTACTGTAATATTACTTGGTAAGGCTCCCGCACTTTCTGTATTGTGTTATCGATAAGGTGTACAAAATGAAAATTACCTTTAATTAACTTCCTCTAGAAATAGGACATCACTGATATTTTTAATTTGATTCATGATACACAACATCAACACACACACACACAAAACAGCTATATGTTGTTGTGTTTTGTAATTTTAGAAACAATATCACTATAAAAACATAACTATGAATTTATGCTTTTTTTGGTTGATAGTTGTTGAAAAATAAAATACATATTTTAACAGAGTATACATTTGATTACTGACAGCTTCATGTTAAATGTGTCTAATTTTCTTACATAGGAAAGAGATATTTTCCTACATCTTTCCCTGGGTCTCAAACTATCTCTGTACCATGAAAATTGATGCAGTAATTTTACGTCAAAACATAACAGACAAACAACAGGTTACATTTGTAATATTAGTTGTATTAGAGGTAATATATAGAATCAGAATAATAACTAGTTCTCATAAACTATACCACATTAAAAATAAAACTGTTAGTTTAAGCTAGTCTTATAAATAAAGGAACTTTCTACAGAACACACATTTTACAATAAATATATTTTTTTCTACTCTTACCTAAAATTATTCCTTTATTGCATATATGATACCTATTCTATGTGAAAACAAAATCTTTTAAAACATTGTTGTTTGTATCTTCTGCCACCTGGAAACAAAATTATCTAGTTATTTAATACAAACAATGTCAGTTTCTTTTTGACCTTTAATTAAAGTTGTTTATATCCATAATTTATCACATTCATTAGTTTGGCAAACATCCGTATCTTATTTATGCAGGTGACACGCATTTATACATTTTTGTCTGCTGCAATATCTCTTAATATAAATCATAATACTTGTCTTAATAATATCTGTGAAATACACAAGTATAGTATTTATTAAATATATAAAATTAGTATATCCAGCTTAATAGTTTTTTTACTCATATGGCAAATGTATGGTAAATTTCACCAACTTGGTGTATTTATGAAAATGCAGTTTTGTATATGTACATATATGTATTGTATAGTTTTAATATGAAATTAACCTTAAATAAATGTTATTTATGTATTTCAACTCTACACTGCAAATTTTGATTACTCTCATCAAATTTTAAATCAATGCATCTGTGACTTCTCTGGTGTTGTGGGTATCTATGGACAGCAGTTATCGCTTACCATCAGGTGATCTGTTTGATCATTTGCTGCCCTATCCTATATATAAAAAAATTAATTATGTCATTAGTTAGTTTAAATTATTGACATGTTTACAAGGTTCAAAAAGTTTGCTTTCCTGGTCATATTTATTATTGTATTATTTGACATCCTGTAATATCCATTGAATCAATAAATAAATTGAAATATATTTAAGTAAATAAGAAAAACTATTATGGAAAAAGTTAAATCTGCAAAATGTACATACCAAACACCATTTTGTAACAGCATCTTAATATCTAATTTCAGCAATGGGCTGATATCACCTTATCAATCCTTGATATCCTTATCAAGGTTAGACATCCTTATCAACACTAATGCCATTAATTGGTAATACATCTTACTCCACTTAATTTACGGACAAAAATAACTTATGCCAATGACACCTTGCTTAGGTGAAAATTATCATAATTTTGATTTTGAGATGCAATGATTAATATTAGACTTGTACACTTTGTTGAACTACACTAGGGTTACTTAAGAATGTTTAGTATATTTTCATGATGTCATAATGATTACTATAAAATTATTATTTAAATGAAAATGTAATGATAAATTGTTAATTACATTAAATATTTATAAGTCAGTACCTATTAGGGCCAGCTTTAGAAGGGCTAGTAGGTAACATGCACGACCTAAGCTTAGTAACGGAATGTATAAGGCACAAGGTCAATGAATATGTGACCATTCCTTATGCTATATCAAAACTCATGTTGTACTCACACTAATCTATTGGTTGTGGGTAGTATACATAGTAACATACATAGCATTCACACTTTACTACAATCTTTTAAGTAATTATTTGTAATGTTTATGAAGGCCTAATTTTTTTTAACATAGATTAAGATTGTGCCCCTTGCTGGGGATGTATATAAGCTATGATGATTACAAATAAAACTTTCTTGGTTAATTTGACTATATTCACCCTATAAGAACCATATTAGTATAGTTTTAATTAATTTTTTGTAGTACATTAGTACTGCTACGTCAATATAGTGCTATTAGTAGTAGTCACAAATCTGTAACCTCTAGAATACCACCGTAGTTCTTTAATTCTACTGCACTCAGTTCTTTAATTTCACTAACTATAATATAAAACTTTTCTATGCAGCAATTGATTTAAATTGCAATCACCGTTAATTATCTTCCTGTGGGTGTCGCATGAGCCGACAAATGAAATTTACGCAATCATATCTTTGTGAAGTGCCTAAATAGTGAAGATCACACACACAATAACACCCTTAATAAAATTTAAATAAAAATAGGCAAAATTTTTACCACGCTATTATTATTATTATTTGACTGGAATATTAAAAAAAAACATATATCCTTTAATTTGGTTTTGCGACTATGTATTTTCGTATATGCAGAAACTAATTTTATAGCACTTTGTCCATTATGATTGAGGTATCTACAAAACATGGGATTTTGAACGCGATGGCATCTTCTGTGTTAAAAAAACGTTGACCACATTATTTATTTTTTTCGATTGGGATAAATAAGAATTTGTTGGCTTCCAAATAGGGACTGGCCGGTTGTTCCCCTTTCAATTTGATCTTTGAAGTTGCAAAAACTGACTCCATATCACATTGATTTTGTTCTCTTTATCACCCTATTCCATTTTATTATCACAAAAATATTTGATAACTGAATGGCGTGAAAACCAGAAAACATGAATATTCATACAAGAATGACAGATGATTCCAAATTCTAATATATAATAATTTACGTGTATTTTTGGAGTAAAACTTAAACCCTCAATCAAAAAAATATTTTTTAAAACCAAATTACAATTACTTTTTCCTAATTGGAGTGAATCTGTTTTAGCCTCAAAACAATATCTAAATAAGAGTTATTAACATCTTGTAAATATCTACTCAAATCATACATCTTCACTTTACAATTTTGTTTAAGACATTTTCACAGCTATAATACAGTTTGTCTGGTTTGTCAATTGTACCATACAACATGCACATGTTTGTACAAAAATAGTACGTGCGTGAATTTGTCTGCGCCTGCGCTCCAGGAGAGATGACGTACACCGGGAAATGATTAATTACAATTTATCTCAGTAAAATAATTACTATTGTTGTATAATGAAAGTTTTCGAAGTTTGATCAGACTAATATTATGTTGTCTTGGGTAACAGAAGATTTTTGTTATAATAACTGATAAAAAGTAGGTAAGTTAACTTTATCACTAAGTAAATATATCGAATTATATTTGAATCGAAGAAGTTATGTAATACAGACAGTCGTTGCCATCCAGTGATATCGAAATAATGGTGACATCGATTACTGTGTTATCTGAGATCACCTCTCAGATCGTACGGTAACTTTTTGCACGATTTACGTCAGTACATATCTTGAACAAAGATTAAATTTAGTTAAAGCTATTTGTAAGTACCATTTGTATTTTCAAGGTTAAAGGTCTATGAGTATTTTTTTTATGGAACTGAATTGATAATCGAACCTTTTTTTGATAATATCATAGATTGTTGGGCTAGGGTACACAATATTCAGTACGAATTACCGCAGCCCTTTCTACGGTATGTCTGCTCAAGCCTCGAACGAAATATTGGATTCTCAGTCGTTTCGCACCACAACCCGATTCGGACGGCGGCGGCGGTGCAAATTGAACTTATCAAAAATTTTATTTACTTCAATAAAATTAATTCATTATACAATTTTTAAGGGTTGTCATTTTATTTACACAGTAGAAAAAAGAACGCCATGAAACGGTCCGAATCTCGATTCACTTAAAATAATTGACTAATTTTATGACAATCTGCTGAAAAAGAGCACTACTCTTATAAACTACAGTTGTACTCGCCAGACAACAAACAACACGCTATCGTTCAATAGTTTCTCTAGTTCAGTTCTACATTGAAACTGTAGTTTGGATTCAAGTCGATATGCTATCGACTTGAATACAAATTACAACCCCGCCAGTAAAATTACTGATAGTAAAGTACGCCAGTTTGACAGCAACTTAAATTTTAAACTTCATGCAAAACTGTTTATTATATATCGCGAAGTTAGACCCTTGATAAAGTCAACATTTACTTACTACTTACATTTCGAAATTCACTTTTATTTTAATTGCTCTTAACCGTAAGGTATATTTTGAGTCATAATATGGCTCATGTTGTGAACATTGTGCAATGTTAGGTCGATGTAAGACTGGCTGATAAATTGGGTCGCTGTTGCCACTTACGAAATAATACCATATGTTGATTCGTTTGTAACTAGCCATTTTCAAATATATCCTATTTAGCTGGCGTTCAGAAAAAGTTAATAAACTCCAAAATATTCATTACAGTCTACAAAAAATTGTTTATTTAACCAGATAACACATTTCTTAATTATTTTACTATACCTATAGTCTAGCTAGACTACTCTACAGTTACAGTCAATTTTATAGATAAATAAAATGTTTCTTACCATCATACCTTATATACGTTCCCACAGAGGGATTGGAGCCTAATCTACTTATGTTAGAGCGATAAATCTTAGTCAGCCACGCGCCCAGTTGGTTGACTGCATACTCGTACACCTTTAAATTCCTACGCAGGTGTATGCAGGTCCCATCACGATGTTACACTTCACCGTAGGAAAATGTACATATAAAATTTTTGAAAAAAAAAAAACGGGAAACACTTGTCAGGTTCGATTTCTGGTTCTCTAAACATCGTAGACTAACGTGAACACAGCAACACCGCGAGTAAGTTTGCTCAACATTTGAACTGTAAAACGAGTATAAACTTGCGAAACTGACATTTGTAGATTTGTTTTTCTCTCTTTGCTCCATTTCGAGATTTGTTTTCAAAATTAAACAATTATAACTAACTTCTAGGTAAAAGAATAATTAAATCATAGTTTTTGCTACATTATAAACTTAAAATTAAATTATGATATATTTGTTTCGTGGTTTATCTTTTGTCGCAAGCCAAATTGACTGTGAAATATAATTTGAAATACTGTCATAAGCTTTTTGACCCAGCTCCGATTAAATAAGGTCATCTTTACATAGTAGACTTATCCACCTATGGAAACTTTTTAGAAGTACCTATGTCATTGTATACATAACCCTTGATCCATAGCCGAATCACATTGTCTGTAATTGTTCTAAACGCTATAATTGTATTTTCCATTGAAACTATGTAGAATAGAGAGATTTTGATTTGATGATATCTCATGTACAATGGCGAGGAATTAACAATGCTTTTGTTTGTCGATAGTCACCCCACATCATGCGCGTCTATGGCGGAGATCATGTCTGTGCTGTTCTTCCACACCATGAAGTACAAGGTGTCCGCACCCAGAGACGCCTCCGCCGACAGATTCATTCTGTCAAAGGTAAGATGACATTTTTAAAGAGAAAGCATAACATAGTCTCTTATCATTCACTGCTTGGCTATTTTTATATGATCAAGTGGTACGGCGCGTATTTGCAAGCAAATTTTATCACCGTCAGTTATACAGCGAATGTCTTGAAGGAAACTATATGGAATTGTTAATGGAAGCCTTTAATAGTTAGAATGAATTGCAGCAACAATTGTAATAAATTTTGTTAATCTTTTCCAAGTAGGTTGCTTGGTAGCGAGGCTGTGGGTTTTTGCAAGGGCATGGATAGTGCCATATTAGACTGACTACTTTGCTGGAGAATTCATACCTACAATAAAAATGAGATGTTTAAAAAACAATCTGACCAGGGTATTAGGTTTCGGTATGGTACAAGAACTCCTTGAGGATTCTGTTTTTAATACAACATAACTCATGATCATAAAATAACCTCAGTAGTGATAATGATAAATTTTATGGCCATCTTTCATACTTTTTTGTACTTTTTTATATTTCTTAGGCTGAGCGGTCTACTTAGCCTCACAACCAACGTATTTTATTCTTTTTATTGTTTCCTTTCGTAATTTATATACAACTTCGCTGTTATTGGCTCTGTTAATTATAGCCTTCTTGACCCTGTCAGAATAACAGCACTTCTTGATAATTGTGCACACCTATGTGTGACTTAGAAGCATTGCACTAAGGATTATTTCCTTTTTTGTCTCTTTTTTAATTATACTGTCGTCTTGTCTGTGTGTCATGGCCAAT
This sequence comes from Scirpophaga incertulas, assembly GCA_036419045.1. Taxonomy (NCBI): domain Eukaryota; kingdom Metazoa; phylum Arthropoda; class Insecta; order Lepidoptera; family Crambidae; genus Scirpophaga; species Scirpophaga incertulas. Next base: position 14,681,438 of record CM071628.1, on the reverse strand, counting down.
AAATACTTCTTTCTCTTTCGTTTGTTTCATCCAATATTATTAGAAACATTTAATTTTCCTATAACGCAACCCATAATATTTGTCACCTATTATAGTTTTGGAGCGGAACAGAACTTTGGAGAAACACTTGTCGTGAGAATGAGAAAATAGTTAATGGGGCTTTGTTTTATTTTCTGGTGGAGTGATTATGCATTCAATACTTAAAACTTTAATACATGTTAAATATGACACTTAACTTTTGGGGCAGTAAAGTGAATTGAATTTGTAATTGTAAATCATCTCCTCTGTAAAAATTATCATAAGTGTCAGTTATATATTTGCAATGTAAAATTTGTTTTGAAATTCTCCACATTTTGCATGTGCATCTTTTAATGTTTTATGCAATTATTAATGAATAGGACAGCTTATTAAAAATGTCCGGAAATGTGATAGCGTTGCCCTAGCTAAACATAATATCGATGCAAGGAACATCTTCATTCTCATGCTATTATTATGCGACTTAATGGCAAATTACAACAATTGCCCTAATTTGCACATTCTTTAATTTCGTCAAAATATTACGATATCTCCTCTTGTTTGCATATATGAATCATTGTTGTATAGTCATATTATTCAATAATATAACATTACCTTGAAATTTGTATTATATTATATATATATATATATCCAGGGTCACGCAGCGCCCATCTTATACGCGGCATGGGCTGAAGCCGGTCTCTTCCCGGTGGAAGAGCTGAAGAACCTTCGCAGGCTGGACTCAGATCTGGAGGGTCACCCCACACCCAGGCTGAGCTTCATCGACGTAGGAACTGGTTCTTTAGGCCAGGGCCTGGCCGTCGCCGCCGGCATGGCTTACGTCGGGAAGTATTTCGATCAAGCACCATACAGGTTAGTATTGAAAACTTGATGAATAGTGGCATCTATTTATTACTGTACATGTAATAAATATTTTTTTTTTTTGCTAGAGTGTATTGCCTGGTTGGAGATGGTGAGGCTGCAGAGGGAAGCGTATGGGAGTCACTTCATTTCGCCAGCCACTACAAGCTAGACAATCTGGTAGTCATCTTTGATGTGAACAGACTTGGACAATCAGAGCCTACCTCACTGCAACATAAGGTATGTGGGAATTCCAGTTGGTGTTGTGATATCTCTTGTTTGGAGGAGCAATGGCATGTGCATTAGGTGGTAGATTAATGGCATTTGCTAAACTATCGTTGGTTGAGGTCAATCTTGTGATAGGTGATCAAACATGTTAAACAATCTGAATTTGTTCTGGTTGAGATGATTAACCGAAGAAAGAGAGAGAATACTCGTGCCTGTGCAGTTGATTATGCATGTATTGCTATCATCTTCTGTGCTGCGTGTGTGAGAGATTTTTTACATTCTTATTTATTTCCAATAACTTATAATAGGTTATGCAACTGTTCCATACAGTTCCTTCTAATTATAGTAGCAATCTTAATTATGTATTATTGCGTAAATGTTATAAGTGCTAAAAATAGGTTCAGAGGCTGATAAAATTAACGAAAACAACAACAATACAAATCTGTAAAAAATATGAATGTTCTTTTTTAAATATTCCATAACCTACAAACTGACAGCTATTTCAACAGATTAAAATTTTTTGATATTTAATTATTTAGTTTTATTATTTATTTGCTACTGATGTCACCACTTCCACAGATTGAAAAGTGATTGTTATGAATTTGACTGTTGTAATGCTGATCTTTATCATACAGACTGTAATTTTATGCTATATTGAACTCGCCAAATGTCACCTTAATCAAAATATCACAGCCACTGTTTGGATAAAGGGTCTTCTTAGTCAAGTTAAAATAAGTTTACTTTAAATGGGGAGCAAATCGGTTTTTTAAAGAATCGGCAATGCGCGAATGACACCCCTGGTTGTCGCAAGTGTCCATAGGCTATGGTAACTGCTTAGCATCAGGCGAGCCCCAGGCCTGTTGGCCACCTTCATGGTATAAAAAAACCATCATACTGGCCAATCGGATTGATTCTACTTTTAATTCATCACTGAGGAAATGCGTTATTAGAATAGCCTGTCAGTTTCTCATGCCTTTTTTTTGTTACGCTGAGGAAAATGCATTGGATTGCATACCCCGGCTGCGGAGAGCCGGCGGTTATGTAGGGCTCTCCTCCCCAGAAGGGGGAGGCCTACCCACTAAAAACCTCAGCGATGGCCGTCCTCAGATGTTGTAGGGGGCCCTCAGGATCGAGTGTCGCATCTGAGGACCCCCGGCCTTTGCTCCCCTGGGTGCGCTAGGAGAGCCCTACTCGGGGAGGAGTGATCTTACCGCCTCCTCCCCTCCAACCTCCTACGACGTCACCCCCCGGCCATCCGGGGGCGAGGTCCCTCCCGGGTCGCCTCCACGGGCGCGAGCTCCGTCGCACCCGCCAGCGACCCGTGGCGGCGCCTCAGGCCAGGCTATCTGGGCCGAGACCGCCTTCTTCTTCAAACCTTCTCCCGATCCTGCTCGGCGGCCTCCTTCTGGAGCATCACCGCTTCACAGAAGGAGGCCACAGCCCTCCAACTATCCGCCAGCATGGCCGCGTCGAGGGCTGGGCCGAGTCGAGTTCGGATGCGCACTGGTGGCATCGTGTCGTGTCCTCCCTCCCTATTCGACTCAGATACTCACCGAAACAACCATGTCCTGTGAGTATCTGAGTCAAGCGGTAGGTGACTTCCGCCCTCCCGCAGAGCCAAGGTTCCAAGTGCGGGCGCACCGACGGCGCGCTGACGCACGTAGCCCCCACGCTCTAGCTGCGCACGCCAGGCCCTCTCGGTCCGACGGTGCAACTCCCGTCTGTGCATTCCGGGCGCTGGTGCCGGGGGACTCCCCCCGTCGTCACCCCGACCGACATGCCGCAGTGCGTTGTACATCACCGCGTAAATGTCGGCCAGGATCTCGAAAGGGGTGGACCGCCCCAGAACCCTCGCAACCTCGCGACCACACGGGGGCCCCAAACAAGGCCGCGGATCGTACGAGGCTCGCGTACAGGCGACGAATACCATCCCTCGGTCCCCCGGGGTTGGGCAGCAGGCGATGTAAGGCGCCCGCGACCCTCTTGATTCGGGGGACCAATCGCACGAAATGCTCCTCGAAGCTCCACCTGTTATCCAAGGTGAGGCCAAGGTACATGATGTAGGGCCCCACCTAGACCTCCGCGTCACCTACCCGTATCCGGCAGCTGGGTGGTTCTCGACGCCTTGGAAGGCCGTGGAACAATAGCGCCTCGGTCTTGTGCGGCTATTTCTAGACCCATACATATATTAAGTAATCTTGCCCCGGTTTTTTCTAACACAATCTAAAGGCGATATCGCACTATCATTGCAATTTCGTAGACAATTTGTGTGATAATAACGTATCTGCCTGGATCTTCTATTGGCTATAAATGATAATTTACCTTACAATATTGTATTTACTTGTATGATACAACACACATATTATATATAGTACGGTCAGCAGAAACGCTGCTAATACGAGCCACATAAATGTTACATCAAAGTCAAAGTACAGTTTGATTATACAGGTTGTGACCAAACATTGTGTGAAGTGTAATTCACATAATTGGGTAGACGACAATTTTTTAAATTCTATACCTATATAATACTCTTTTAAGTGAGAAATATTGTAGAACCAACAGTACACCTGCACCTATTACTTTTGAAGATTCATCGACATGTTTGCGGCGCTGTCGCGGGTCGCTCAAAAATGCTCCATACTAAAAAAACTGCAATCGTGTCGTCGTAACTAAGTAAACTCACCTAATTTGTATGAGCGTATAAACAAATTTTAAAATAACTTTGTTATTTGTACGTTTATACGTATACTTATATATAGAAAGTATACGGTATACGGTATATATATATTTAATGTGAGAATGCTAGAAATGTGTTCGTTTCATTAGAATTACGTAAATAATAATTGCTCATTTTTTAGAAATCTAAAAACAATATAAATTAATAATTAAATTGAAATTTCTATATTTACATACTTTCATTAGATATAAATTGCTCAAATCAGATAATTATAGTATAAAAACGGCCATAATCAGTTGTAGTCTACCCTATTGTATATACCTAGTGTATATAAATGTGAAGTCCACAATTGAAGGTTTTATTAATTATATGCTCTTGTCTTCCAGCTGGAAGTATACGATGCTCGCATGAAATCCTTCGGTCTGCACTCTCTGGTGGTAGATGGTCACGATGTCTCAGAGTTAGTGAAAGCTTTCGGGGAAGCAGCCGCCACCTCTGGCAAACCTACGGCCATCATCGCCAAGACCTTCAAGGGCAAGGGATTCCCGGGCATCGAGGATCTGGAGAACTGGCACGGAAAGGCTCTTGGCGCTGAAGGCGAGAAGATTATCAAGGTGAGTTTTTCTATTGACTTTTATATTGCCCTCCTAATGGTAAGTAGTTATAGTCGCCTGTAAATACATATGATTTCTGTGAAAATACCAGACAACCACAATATATGTTTGTTACCATCATATCCTCGTTTAACAAGCAACACCCCTTAAGTAATAAAATTATAGTTTTCATGTTTACATGTCTTGTTAAATTGATAAGTAAATTTCTTTGTAAAATGAATAAACAATCCATTATCGTTATTTATCTCTCTGTATAATTAGGTAGACGACAATTTTTTAAATTCTATTACAATATAACCTCTGTTACTATTACTATAACCAAAGTACTCCTTTGACTGAGAAATATTGTAGAACCAACAGTATACCTGCGCCTATTACTTTTGAAGATACATCCACTGCTTGCGGCGCTGTCGCAGATTGCTCAAAAACGCTCGATACTAAAAGCACTGCAATCATGACGTCATAATTAAGTAAACTCACCTAATTTGTATGAGCGTATAAACAAATATCAAAATAACATTGTCATTTGTACGTTTATAGGTATACTTTCTATATAAAAAAATGTTACATTTAATGTGAGAATGTTGCTAGAAATATGTTCGTATCATTAGAATTACGTAAATAATAATTTCTCATTTTTTGGAAACCTAAAAGCAATATAAATAAAAAATTAATGTGAAATTTCTATATTGACATACTTTCATGAGATATAAATTACTTAAATCAGATTATTATAGTATAAAAACGACCATAATCTGTTGTAGTCGTCTACCCTATTGTCACTATATAGAGAGCATATAAAGAATGATACCCTAATAATAATTATAATTTAAAACGAATTTTTTACACTCGAGTATAAAATTTATTTATTTGATTTACTTGGTGGTGTTTCATAAGCGACGATATAAAGCCATGATACCCAGTAAATACACTGCCTATCTTACTCAGCAATGCAAATACCGTGGTTTCGCAACAGAAATAGTTAAGATGCGGAAATATAAGGAGATACTCGAGCAGACAACTTGGTGTAGTCCTTCGAGATATAGTGGAAGGTGACTTTTACCTTCTGGTACCGCATGTGTCAAGTATGAAATTATTTGTGTTTTTACATACATACATACACTCACGCCCTTTTCCCACGGGGGTAGGCAGAGATTACGTCCTTCCACTTGCTACGGTTGTGTTTTTGACAGAACATATACCCCACACTCAAATGACACGGCCGATCTTTACATTTTTAATGCATACATGTGTTAATATGTAACTTAAATTGCTCAGTTCTCGTTCATTTCATGTACTCTTTACTACGTTTTCGTTTCATACTATCTGAAAATTGTTTAGGAAATATGTTTTAACATTCTGACTGAAACTAACTTCTATTATTTTGTGATCTTAGCCTTACACTATGCATGATTACCACCAGTATATCTATTATTTGTCACTCATTACAAAGTTTCAAGGAGGTTTTGGTAAAATTATTCGATGAGCATTTAGTTTTAACCGGTTATACTGCTTGTCACTTATTCCAGTGATTTTAGTGACAAGTGAGAAGGTACGGCATCAGATAAAGGTTATTAGCTATTAGCATCAGTATTTCAACGGAAGTGTGTGCTTATGGTCACATTTCACAGTACAGATGCTTACAGCAAAACGTTTGTCGTACTCACGCGACCGCACTCGGACGACGTGGGCAGTAGCATTCACACATTTGAGAACAGAATTATAATTTACTTTTTTTTTTAAATATACTCAACTACAGAGGTCGTCGGAATTAAGATGTTTTGACATTTCCGTTGCATTTCCTGGGCCTCGACGCATTGTGAAAAGGTGTTTGTTTAGGGGAGGGTTAATATCTGGTTATACTAGCTACCAGAACAGGACATAATATGTACCGTATCTAGTATCTTCACTACAATACTGTAACTTTTAAACTGGAATGATAGCATACCTACGTAGCTGTCATGCTTAAGCTATTATTAAACTGGAGATATACAAACAGAATATATACATAGATAGCAAGATACTCTGTGGTATCTTCACATTTACTGCGAATCTCACAGAAACCATATTTACTATAGGCGAATGTATAATACTTACCACTCAATATATAGAACTAAAAAATAATTCGTACTTACAGATACAATTTAAAATTGACATAAGTGTGCTATTGTAATTATTGTAGTAGCATTTATCAATAAGTAAAATACTAAATCATCCATTATTCTTTCCAAACAGCATTTGCAATCTCAGATCAAGAACAACACAGTCAGCCTCAAAGCTTCCCCCCCACTGGCCGAGGCTCCCAAAGTGCACATTGGTGATGTGACCCTCTCTTCTCCGCCTTCCTACACTCCATCGGATCTAGTAGCTACTCGTCTTGCCTATGGAACTGCTCTCAAGAAGCTCGCTGATACCAACATGCGGTGAGAATTGTGAATTTCTAAAGTTTTTTGCACGAATATAAGTTGACTGTTATTTCTTATTTTTGATAGAGGAGGTGACTTTCAAGCCAAGTCAATTTAGTCTAGATGGCAAATTATTTTAAACTCAGTTTCCACTGCTTAAATCAGACGACAAAAGCCAATTATAGAACTTTACTGTGCTATCTTAATATATATATATGAAGTATGGATGCGTGTGTTTAAAATCCACTACGTTATGCATTAATGTAAGTGTGTGTTAATAAAATAAATTCACACTATAGCATAAACCTTAAATTTTATTAAAATTACATTATAATATGATTGAAGATTATAAGCTGTGCGTGATTCATGCTTCGGCTACATTAGCGGGCTATGGCGAATATTCGTGTTAACGCGATGAATGTGGCGGGTTCATCGTGTCGTCGCGTAGTATTCGGGCGAAGACGATGTAGTATCGGGGTGCTGTCGGTATACTGGCGCAAATCAAAGGGATTTGTCACGCCAATATTGGCTTAGATGACTACATCTACGTCAATTCATTGTCGTCCAGACTTTGAAGCGAGACGGACGTGCATTTAATTTTTTACACTATGGAGTGGAGTAACGAAAAAGTGTTAGAATTCATTCAGTTTTATGAAACTGAGAGTCTTCACGAATCTTCGCCCGCCTTATTGTAGACAAGAACATTGCCTATACCCGAACACGATGTTTTTGCGCGACAACACGACACGAATCTTCGCCCGCTAATGTAGCCGAAGCATTAGAGGAAGTTATCATGTTGAACTGTCAAGATATAAATAATAATTATCAAGATGGCGTTTATATTAACTTTTAGACTTTTAAGATTAACTATTTATCACATCTTGTGTTGTTAATCATGTTATGTGGGCTTATCAAGTAGGTTTCCAGTATTATATGTAAGCATTGTCTATTTATTTGAAGTGTGTGCTTATGGGCATATTTCAAAGTACTCATGCGACCGCCATTGGATTTCGTAGGCATTTTATAATTGTCAATTGATCAATTTGTATTTTGTAAATTCGAGTCTTTAATTAATATGTATGGTATAAAATTATATGCATTATTTATTTTTTGTACAGTGTGATCGCATTGGATGGCGATACCAAGAACTCGACATTCAGTGACAAACTTCGCAACGCATACCCAGAAAGGTAAGAAAACCTTAGAAATAAAAAAAAAACCAATTTACTGTCTTACATTACTTAGATATGGCTCCAAGCTCCAATTAAGCTTGAGCTTGGAGCTTGGACTAATGGTGTTGAACAAGAGATCTGATTGCACCGTCTACATTGATATTACAAATGCTAAAATTTCAAATACTATCAAACATATCTAAAGTGTGATCGCTGAGAGAATACATTTACTACATAATGGAATAAAGTACATTTCTGAAATAATATTAGACAATGAATTGATAGATCTTGTTAGACAATAAAACGCTATCTCTCAATAGCTGCAACTTATTATACAAATAATATATTTCTAAAGCACATCTTTTTATTTTTTTTCTTGTTTCATATGTAAAAATTCCCGCTCGCGGCTTCACCCACGTCACATCAGATTTACCAATAGTAAAAACGTATTTCCCAGCGTCCAAAAAATCGGTTCAGTAGTTTCTGAACTTTTTTTTTGGAATTATAGTTTTTATAAAAAAAAACTTATTCCCATCAAAAGTTTTTACCACGTTATAAAGTAAAATTTTTACAAACTTTGAATGTTGTATTTATCTATATCTAATCAAGTTTTAAAAATAACCTAGGTTTATGTCCTTTTTCAGGCTCTACACTCTCTTAAGTTCCAAATTTCATTTAAGTCTGTTCAGTAATTTCGCGCTCAAGCTCTAATGAATTCGGACGGCCTGTGCATCGCATTTTGTAGTAAATTAATGGTTAAAAAATATAACATATTTATTCCTCATAAAGTGACATTTATTCTGGTATAAATTTTATTAATAAATACTATCGTAGATAGAAGATATTCACAGTCAACTTTCGTAGTTTTTTCGTTTAGAATAAGATTTTTTTTCTATATTAAATCAATAATATATAAAATTCCGAGGCCGCTACGAACTATATGACTATACAAGAGATTAAATTATCATTTTTTATTTTTTCATTTATGTAGAACAGTAGTTCAATCCAGGAGCTCAAAAAAGTGCCTTCGCGCATTTTATGAAAATCTTTCTCTAAATTTTGGGTTTGTTAAAAAGTTAAGCAAAATTTACAAAAAGCGAGGCCGCTACGAACTATGTCAATAGCTATTCTACATTATTCATTAAGTCAAAATTGTTAATGTATCTTTGTTTCTGAGATCGAAAATGCCAAAATTGACCATTTTACGCAAAAATCGCGCTCGAGATGTAATAGTCAGGCCGCTCTAAGATTACCGATTTGATATATGTCAGATTGACAGCACTAGTTAGGGACTACGGCAAAATTACCGAGTCATTTAAGTAACTGTTATTTCTACTTAATAACTAAGGATTAATTAAAACAAAAATAAGATTGAAAAGATTTATTCACTTTCAGATTCACTTATAAAGTCGCTATCGCTATCTGTTACTCGAATCACAATTTCATTGTCTATAATAGAATCAACTCTTATGTCTCTTTGGTAATCTTCTAATATTAGTTTTCGGGTCTTTTCGACCACTTTGACCCAATCCTCTTTGGTCACTTTGGAGCATGCCTCTTTAAGTAGGTTCAACATTTCTTCGTGCTGAACGGGTGTTCGTATTATGACGAGCTGCGTAACCTGTAACATAATTTTTATTATTAGTATTAGAAGCACTAAAATTTAATTTAAAAGTCTGGATATTCTTTCTTTATAACTTTTTCATCATTTTTTTAATATTTCTATGTATGAACTGTGTAGTCCTGCTGTTTATTTTTTAGTCTACCAAGTCAGTCATGCAGAGTTTAAATACGAGTATTCATATAATGTTTATATAAAGAAGAAACAAATTACCTTTGACTTGCGCCTATATTAACTCTATAGCGTTGTATTCGCAATGGTAAGGCGGGATTCTCAGGACACGATGTCCGTGTGCCAGAGCTAGTTCATCGATTTCATATAGCTTTTTTGCTTCTTTATTTTCGAACACCAATTTGAGTAAATCCGTTTGGGTCAATCCATCTCAAGTGATCCAATATAAAAATATTTGGTTGCTTGACCATTTTTGATTTTGATGATTTTTTTATATGTTATTACCCATATAATTAGGACCTCAAAACCATTTTTTAAATATTTTTATATAGCTTCGTGTAGAAGTGGCGGCCATTTTTGATAAGCCGCGCACGTCATTTTTGGGCTTTGCAGGCATCAGCGGTAAATTGAATATCTTTGCACAGAGTAAAGCTAGCACAATGCAACTTGCACCATTATTTTTTATGAAATCCACTCTATAAAAAAGGTTCTTACAACATTTTCTCTAAAACAAACACAATTACCTGAAAATTGCCAAATTAATTTTGGACCGAATTCGTAACAAAGTGCCCTTTTTTAGACCTATTTATACAGTGAAGGGATGAAATACCAGAGCTAATGATTTTTATACTATAAGATATAGTTGAACACTTACATCTGTGAGAATATGAAGTCTGAAGAATGTCTCCTTAATTTTTTATAAATTTTTAAAAATCAAAATTTTTAAATTTTTCTTAAGTTTGGAGGCTAATATCTCTGGTGGGGCAAGGTTTAAAAATCCAATTTTTATACACATAATGTACCTATATGGTAGCAACATACAGTAAAGTTTTCAATGTTGGTATTTGATCCTGAACCAAGTTATGAATTTTTTAAATTTAAAGAAAAATTGAACTTATGCGCTAGCTTTTTTTTCCAGTTATTATAAAAAACTACAGATAAACTAGTTTTTACCAGTTTTATATATATATATATGTAGGCCTAATATTTTATTTAGTAATAGTTTGACCTCAATTCAAAAGTAAAGCCACCAGTACATCTAGGTATTAGAAAGTATATTTGAATTTTACTATAAATCAACGAGTAATAAAATTGTTTTTTGATAAATTAATAAAAAAGAAAATATTTTTTACTGTACCACTTGATACATATACAAAATAAAGAGTCTACAATCATTTATAGATTGAAGTTACAGAACTAGCATTAGGAAGACTCAAGCCAGTTTACAAAGGACTGTATGTGATCAAATCTTAAATATCGATCAAATGTATACTTTTTGTAAAGAAAACATAAAAGGAATCACCTACTTCATTGTAAGAAAAGAAGAAGTTCTCTCTCATATTGAGAAACTTAAAGAAAGGTTTGACAATTGTTTGAGGATTAAGGGAACTAGGACATTTCACAAATTTCATGCAATTTGTGAAAATAAAGTCCGTTGTTACAAGACATCAAAAACTGATGTTTATGGACCACACTGCATCAGTAAAATCGTTCCCTTGTCCTTAGAAGTGAATGACACAGTTGCTTGCATCTATGATGGACAATGGTGGTTGGCGCAGATAGAAGATATAAGTATGGAACATAATGATGTTCATGTACATTTTTATCATCCGGCTGGTCCTCGTACATCATTTAAAAAATCTACATATGACAAAGTTTGGATACCAATCTCAAAAGTTCTCAGAAAAATTTCGGTGCTTGAACTGACAACTGCAACAGGAAGATCGCACTCAATCTCCGAGAAACTTTCAGAAGAAATTAGTATGATTTTAAATGGACACTTGGCATAAAAAAAAAACACTTTTAAGTGCACTACTAAACTTAAAACTTGTTTGAATGTATTTAATCAATAAAACTCTACATTACTTGAGTGTGTCTTTGCATAGTCATAATTTAAACTGTAATTGAGTATTTTCGATTATTAACAATTTTCTTTAAATTCAAATATTCATAACTTGGTTCAGGATCAAATACCAACATTGAAAATTTTACTGTATGTTGCTACCATATAGGTACATTATGTGTATAAAAATTGGATTTTTAACCTTGCCCCACCAGAGATATTAGCCTCCAAACTTAAGAAAAATTTAAAAATTTTGATTTTTAAAAATTTATAAAAAATTAAGGAGACATTCTTCAGACTTCATATTCTCACAGATGTAAGTATTCAACTATATCTTATAGTATAAAAATCATTAGGTCTGGTATTTCATCCCTTCACTGTATAAATGGGTCTAAAAAAGGGCACTTTGTTTCGAATTCGGTCCAAAATGAAATGGCAATTTTCAGGTAATTGTGTTTGTTTTAGAGAAAATGTTGTAAGAACCTTTTTTATAGAGTGGATTTCATAAAAAATAATGGTGCAAGTTGCATTGTGCTAGCTTTACTCTGTGCAAAGATATTCAATTTACCGCTGATGCCTGCAAAGCCCAAAAATGACGTGCGCGGCCTATCAAAAATGGCCGCCACTTCTAGACGAAGCTATATAAAAATATTTAAAATTGTTTTGAGGTCCTAGTTATATGGGTAATAACATATAAAAAAATTATCAAAATAAAAAATGGTCAAGCAACTCTCATTGGTACACTTCATATGGATTGACCCGTTTTTAACATTTCGGGATTGGTTTCTATACCATTTTTTTTCAAGCCAACCTGACAGATCTGCTTTCTTATTAGCTTGAGTGGGTGCTTTGTTTATTTGCGCCGAGTGATATGACGCATTATCAATAATTATAATGGATGGCTCTGGTAAACTGGGGAGTAATTGGTTTTGAAACCAAGATTTAAAAGTTTCCGCGTCCATTTCCTCGTGGTAATCCGACGTGTTTTTGGATGCAAACGCTAGCAATCCATTTTCAATAAAGCCAACTCCAGCAGAACCGGCATGGCAAATAATGAGCCTTGATCCCTTGCCAATAGGTACTTTTGATGTAGATGCATGTGTTCCATCAGTCCAAGTACGTGACACAGAGTGGTTAGCGTTTAACCATGTCTCGTCAATAAAAACAACGTTCTCCCAATCAGTTATTTTTAGAGCCTCTCTTAAAAATTCACATCTTTTTAAAATTATGTCATACCTTTCCATTAACATTTTCCTTTTATTGGTTTTGGCGAATTCAAAACCAATACCATGTAGCAATTTAGATAAAGCGGTTTTCGCTCCACTAAACAAGCCAGCCTCTTTTAATGAAATCATAAGCAGACTTCTGGTTGGATATTCATTGCGGGTATAATAATTATAAACGTGATTCCTTATTGCATCAGCATCGAAAGAATCAACACCGGTTACTGGCTTTTGTCTGCGTCTTTTCTTAGGCGCCCTTAGAATGTTTTCTTCACTGCCTGAAGCACCAAACTTTCCTTTGTTGATATTATATATTGTTTTGGCACTGATTCCAAGAGCTTCTGATAGCCGCTCTTGTACTTTAGTTACGGGCAATAAGGGTCCGCCATTTTGTGACTCACGCTCGAAATAGTCCTGTAGCTTTATGACAAGCTCCCGACATTGACTATTCAATGTTTTTCCTCGTTTCGGCATTTTAAACCAACACAAAGAGCAAAATCAGAGTCCAATAACGTGCCAAAGTCAACGTAAAAGCAGGATAATCAATAAACTGGAGAAAGCCGGGTCACAATAATAACAATACACTGAGGGACGTAGTCTATGCGCACGAGTACGAAAGACGACTGAGTTGGACGATTGACATTGTCAGTCGTTCACAGCAGCTGGGTTGCCAATGTCAAAATTAATCCAATTCCCTAAATAAAATATTTGCAACAAATAAATTTCTAAATGTATAATTTTTTTGTATGGCAATAATTTATTTCATCGATATTTAATGTTAATGTCAAGTTTATCGAAGCTTATCGAGTTTCATGCTCGCAAGGCAATGTAGTATAAAAGAAACCTCCAAGTGCTATAAGTAATATTTCTATCATTCTAATTAATTTTTTTCAGTCTAACTATAATCTGATTTTTTATTCCGTGAATACCACATTTACCGTAAAAATATCACAAAAAAACAATATTTAACTATTGATAAAAATAATGCAAACCGCCGCTATTAAATCGCGCCAAAACCTCCTCATTCTAATACATTCCGGAACACAAAAGTACGCAGTGAGTATTACCGAGCACATCACTATGAAAGCGTGACCAACGAAGTAACTTTGTAAAAGCGCTATACAAAGGGGAAATTATAAGTTTTTTTTTATTCTTAAATTATTTAAAGTACTAAAGACATAATAATACAATTACGTAACTTTGATATTTTGACAGAAAATTGTATTGATAAAAGTTGTTCTAAACGATTTTCCAAATGTGTTCCTCATAACAAAGTTATATGTACAACCAAAAAAAGTAAAGTGTCATATCGGTAATCTTAGAGCGGCCCGACTATAAACATATGCTGCTTAATTCCCTCTTTCAGGTACATCGAATGCTTCATTGCTGAACAAAACTTAGTGGGTGTTGCTACCGGTGCTGCCTGTAGAGACCGCGCTGTTGTGTTCGCGTCTACTTTCGCTGCGTTTTTCACCAGAACCTTTGATCAGGTCTGTCTCCGTGTGTAACATTACATCCAATATGCACACATCAAAACAGTATGTGATCGCTTGTTAAAATAGTGATGAATAGGAATTGCAATCCGGAATAACGGATCCGGTAATCCGGCGGATCCGGCATCATTTAATGGTTACCGGATCCGGTACTAATATATCGGATCCGATGAAAGAATCCGGTACTAATATACCGGATCCGATGACCGGATCCGGTGCTAGTAATCATGATGGTATCTGTCATAATCATAAATACCTATAAGACTTGTTTGTTAGCATTCTCAAATACTTTAATAATGATTTTGATCTCATTTCAGTAAATTACTTAAGGTTAATTGTATCTATTAGATATTGTTACGAGCTGGGGTCAGTAAATTAAACGGCGGTCTACCAAAACACTGAACTTTTATTAAAGTACACTAACAGTCACTAATCACTTCACTGAAAGCACTGAAAGTCGCTTCTTAGTTCTCCAATATCACTTAGATGTGTTCGCACTGTATCGCAAAACAATACTCTTCCCGGCGGCCGGACACAGCCTTATATAGTCCCCTAAGATACTTGCCACTCTTGCCAGAACATTCGCGGACACACTCGAATGTGTAGTCCAATACGTCGCGTGTTCGAGACGTTTCGATTTAACTGTCTCGATACTCGAATATTCTCGATACACAATACTCGAATATTCTCGATACACAATACTCGAATATTCCCGTACTATCTTTCTCGAATGTTCTGTGTTTGTCTATCTCTTTCTAATGATGTTTTCTCATTCTAATACTTCTCGAATGTTCTAACTATCTCTGTCTCTTTCTACTATTGCTATCTCTTTCACTCCTATTGAAATTTATGTCCTTTTACTGAAGTAGGCTTAATGGCTCATAAGGGGTCCTGAAAACGCCTGAAAACGGGTTTTCAGGTTATTGCGGCATTGGATAGAGGGTAGCCTGAAACGTACTGAAAACATGTTTCAGGCGCCTGAAAACTACTGTAACTTGGGTGTAATTTAGATTTTTAGTATGTGAAAGAGCTACTTCTGAAACGGCCTGAAACGACGTTTCAGCCTGCTGAAAACGTTTCTAAGTCACAGAAAATCACTTTTGAAGTTTTACTAAGCCACCGGCGTAACACTACCTCCTCCTAAGACATGCTCGTCCCGAGCATCATTATTTCCGTGGTATTTCGCCAGTCGGTCAACGTGAACAATCTTACAGGGACTACGTGCATTCCGCTGTATCCGGTACGTGACGTCGTTGATCCTCTTCAAAACTCGATAGGGTCCTTCCCATTTGGCTTGAAGCTTCGGAGATTTCCCTTTACTGCGGACTGGATTATGTAGCCACACCAACGAACCCTCTTCAAAGCCCTTGTTGTGTTTACATTTCGGTCGTAGCGGGTTTTCATCTTCTCAGACATCTGTTGGCTTGATTGTCTGACTTGCTCGTGTACGTCGTTCAACTTGTTGCGCAAATCATTCGCGTACTCGTTATATTCCGCGGGGCGTCAGGTGGAATTCCAGTAAGTAGATCCGCAGGCAACCGTAGTTCCCTACCAAAGTTTGCAAATGCTGGTGTCACCGAAGTACTTTCATGGACTGCGCTTCGATATGACATCAGGAATGGTTGGATGTGCTTGTCCCAATCCTTTTGCCTGTTTGACACAACCTTTGCAAGATACCTCTCCAATGTTTGGTTAAATCGTTCCACCATTCCATCAGATTGCGGATGGTAAGAAGTGGTCCTCGTTTTATGGGTACCCATAACTCGACACATCTCTTGAAATATTTGAGACTCAAAATTTCTTCCCTGATCACTATGAATTTCCAAGGGTACTCCAAAACGGCAGAAGACTTCATGGACTAATTTATCCGCAACTGTTGAAGCCTCTTGGTTAGGAATAGCGAAGACTTCCGGCCACTTAGTGAAATAATCCATCACAACCATGAAGTACTTGTTTCCGCATTCACTTTCCGGAAATGGTCCCGCAACGTCTATGGCAATCCTTTCCCATGGTGCTCCAACGTTATACAGTTTCAATGCACCTCTGCTAAATGTTACGAGCTGGGGTCAGTAAATTAAACGGCGGTCTACCAAAACACTGAACTTTTATTAAAGTACACTAACAGTCACTAATCACTTCACTGAAAGCACTGAAAGTCGCTTCTTAGTTCTCCAATATCACTTAGATGTGTTCGCACTGTATCGCAAAACAATACTCTTCCCGGCGGCCGGACACAGCCTTATATAGTCCCCTAAGATACTTGCCACTCTTGCCAGAACATTCGCGGACACACTCGAATGTGTAGTCCAATACGTCGCGTGTTCGAGACGTTTCGATTATAACTGTCTCGATACTCGAATATTCTCGATACACAATACTCGAATATTCTCGATACACAATACTCGAATATTCCCGTACTATCTTTCTCGAATGTTCTGTGTTTGTCTATCTCTTCTATGATGTTTTCTCATTCTAATACTTCTCGAATGTTCTAACTATCTCTGTCTCTTTCTACTTTGCTATCTCTTTCACTCCTATTGAAATTTATGTCCTTTTACTGAAGTAGGCTTAATGGCTCATAAGGGGTCCTGAAAACGCCTGAAAACGGGTTTTCAGGTTATTGCGGCATTGGATAGAGGGTAGCCTGAAACGTACTGAAAACATGTTTCAGGCGCCTGAAAACTACTGTAACTTGGGTGTAATTTAGATTTTTTTAGTATGTGAAAGAGCTACTTCTGAAACGGCCTGAAACGACGTTTCAGCCTGCTGAAAACGTTTCTAAGTCACAGAAAATCACTTTTGAAGTTTTACTAAGCCACCGGCGTAACAATATTATAGTTGCTTGATAATTAATATTGTTACTTATAAATTGATCTATCTGTGAAAGTGATATCTAGAAAGACTGAGCTACTCGTTACGTTGTAATATTATTTCTAGTTGCCAACCCTACTAAATTTTAATTGTTTTCTTGTTGTATATTTGTCTACCTACATATAAGTGCAGTGACACTTGATTAACTCACTTATTTTGTACTAAAAAGCGAAAATCATCTTGATTTAATCAATCCGACTGGATCCGGTCGGAACCGGCCGGATTGACAGGAATCCGGTCGTGTCTGGCTGGACTGAAAATGACGCCGGATTGCAATCACTAGTGATGAAATTGTACATGCTTAATTTTTACTTTCGTGTTTTATTATTGCAATCACTACAAGTGCGTTCTATTACTGCACCTGATGCAGTCTAAGCAAAAAAAAAAACAGCTGGAGATCGTCACTTTTTATATTTCATTTATCATTTTTGGCATTCAAGACATGTTACAAGTTGTTCTGCCAGAGGATTTTTGCGTTACTTTTACTTAATTAATATTTTAACTTTAGCTAGTCAATATATATATGATAATTTAGTTTATATATATATATATATATATATATATATAAACAGTGATCTACATAATGTGAATACTAGAAACAAAAATAAACTTGCTGTTCCAACGTTCAGACTCCATAAAACTAGCTGTTCGTTCTTGGGGAAATGTATATCTATGTTTAACAAGCTTCCGCAAAGTGGCATTGATTTGCCTTTATATAAATTTAAAATCCATATCAAAAAGACACTCGTGAGTAAAGGCTATTTATTATAAATATAAAGTAAGTAACTATCTAAACGATCACACTATTTGGGATTAGGGACACTATTCATAGAGCCATGTTTGGTAACAACATTATTTATAATATTGTATAATTTTTATGTGTATGATTGTATCTTAATTTTGTATTATTATATTATATTATTATAATTATTAAAATTGAAAAGAGGAGATAAAAAATAGACCTTCAGAGTTTCTTGCCTGTTCTTCTCGAGAAGGCTCTCCCAATTTCTGAACAGGTGTAGAGTAAATATATATTTTTTTCCTTGTTCGTACATATGCTTTTTGTTGTACGTATGTTTTTTTTTGCCTGTAAAGGTCTATGTTGAATAAAGATTATTTTGATTTCTTTTATAATCTGTTCCATCCACAGATCCGCATGGGTGCTATCAGTCAGTCAAACATCAACCTCGCTGGCTCTCACTGCGGAGTCAGCATTGGTGAAGATGGTCCCTCACAGATGGGATTGGAGGATCTAGCTTTGTTCCGTGCAGTGCCCACCGCTACAGTCTTCTATCCATCGTAAGTCTAAAAGCTATAAGCAGTTATAGACTACATATTAACTGCAGTTAGTAAGACTGTAATATAGCATGGTGCAAACCCAACTACAATCTGAGCTCGATTATCAGAAGCTTGTAGTTATTGGAACTGGATACAGACTGATTGTACTACGGTTGGTATGCAGTTTTATTGCAGTAATAATAACTGCTTGCAAACTACTAATTTACCAACTGTAACTTTAAGTTTGACTGATTACTATAGTCCTTTTAATGGACTGTTTTGAAAGATAATATCCATTACTGTTTTATTGAACCATTTTAATAAAAAATCTTACTTCATAGGCCCATTTTAATAAAACTTCTTACTTCATTTTTTCTAACACTGACAAATATACTAACATGCTGATAAAATTGTTTATCAACAATTATTTGTATGGCTAAATTATTTATTTGTCATTTTAGCTTTAAGTTTTATGAATAAAATGAAATAAAGATATACATTTAAATAAAATAAAACAATATTAATAAATAAAATTGTATTATTAAATGTTTTTTTTTTATTTTCATTATCAATACAAGTTACATACAATTACATTTAAAACATAGTACCACTTAATCCTCTAAGGTTTGTGTGTGACACATAAATTAACGTCCGTCGTTATTAAGGCTCCAAATTGAAATATATAATATTGTTATTTAAAATTTTATAAATAGCATACATTTCTAATTATAACAATAATAAAACGCTGTAATAGTTAATTAAATAAATAAAAATAAGTTCACGGTTGATAGCTCCTGTTGATATATAGTAATTATGAATGTCATTAGATTTGGGTAATTGTTTATATATAAATTGTGCATGCTTATCTCCAAAATTGCTGTGCCTTATCAAGGTCCATAATGGTACTAATAATTTATTTGACAACTTATGAAACTTATGGTATGCAATAAAGATTTTGAATTCGAACGAAGCCATAGCAAATGTATCTACGGTTGAGTGAATGGACTAGGTTTGCAGCATAAGTGTTTTCATTTAAAATAGTGCTGATTTTACATGAAATTATTAGGTTTTCAGTAATTTATTGATTGTTCTGTACAGTGACGCCGTATCGACCGAGCGATCGGTAGAGTTGGCCGCCAACACCAAAGGAATTTGTTACATCCGCACGTCCAGGCCCAACACGCCCATCATCTACGCCAACAATGAAGTCTTCAAGGTAAATTGGTGTAAAAAAGTCATTTTTACTTCTACTGCACTGTAATTTCCATCGAAAAGCACAAGCACCTAACTTAATTAAGAAAATTAAGCATTAGTCAAATAAAACTAGCCCAGTTCGCAGTAGGTTAATCGATTCCTACACATTTGAGTTTCTTCACAGGTGTGTATTAGGGTTTCTCAATTCTCGAGCTTTTTTATTTCTCGGAGCACGACAATTCTCGACCACTGTTTCTCGAAAATTCTCGGGTTGTCGAGATATATGGAAATTTTTAAAAATATGTGTGTTTCAACAATAAAGCTCGAAGCTCGCTTTTTATGCAATATTCAACAACATTTATCAATCAACATCATTTATTATTAGTTTCAATTGACTTTAACTTAAGTAAGTATATAAAATTTTTGTTAAACGAAATAAAATCTAGCGAGATCTTTTGTCATTATTTCTACACACAAATTTAGGACTAAATAGTCTTCATCTTTGGGAAAAACAAATAAAATATCTTCTAAAAACAATGTCATCATGTCACCACAATATAATTTAGTACCTTACATTACATACTAGATAATTTACATTAGTCTCTGTCTGTACTACAAACTTTTCTATTAAAATGTATAATTGAAACGACAGTTTTCGAATTAGGTATAAAAATCAAACAATCAGACTAGCACATATGCTACATACATAGGCTAGACCAAACTAATTTGTCCTAAGCCCGATAGAATAGACCAGTTTAGGCTTAGCCAAACTAGTTGATCCTGATATAAATACGCACACCCTAGGATAAACTGGTATGGTCTAGTCTAAATATTATAGTACGTTTAATAGAAAGTAAAACTAAATAGATAAACTGAATAAAATAATCGGTAATTCGAACATTAATATTTTTTATTAAACTAGAAAGATTTGTCGTTAAAAGTTATGGAAAATTGGTAATACGAACAATCATACTATAACAAATAATACTGTTTTTTTTAATAGAAGCAATAATCATATTATGTCAATTATTAAAATTGTTATTTATTTTTTCATGGTTTGCTTTGGTGGCACTTAGAATTGCAGAATATCATTGCCTTCTTGCCAAGAAGGTAAGGTAAAACAAGATAGTTTAATAAAAATATTATTGTTCCAATTACCGATTATTTTATTCAGTTTATCTAGAACTAGTTTAGCCTAGGCAAAACTGGTTTGTCCTGAAATCGGGTTAAGCCGGTAAGATACATATATATAATTATAAATAAATATAAAAGTAAACACATATTAAAGTAGATAGTAAAAAATGATGAAGTGGCTTCTCATTTCTAATTCAGAACATAATAAAGCTTTGGTGTTCTGATATTATTAGAACTTTGGTACGATCTAGGCAACCTCGAAGCACTGCACCTAACCAAACATACCTCTTAACAGAATCAGGGTGTTAACGATCAAAATATCTATATTTGCAGGTGGGCCAAGCTAAAGTAGTCCGCGAATCTGCAAAGGACAAGGTTCTTCTCATTGGCGCTGGAGTAACTCTTCACGAAGCCGTCACCGCCGCCAACAAACTCAAGGAGGAAGGTAATAGAACAGTTCTCAATCATTTTCACGTACCAGTCGTAAATTAAATACAATAAAATTGTATTGTTGTAGTGCTTACATTTTCATATCAAACTGTTTAACCGATCATGATGAAACTTTGTACGGATATAGTTTTCTTTAAAGTATATGAAAATCACGACAGGATACTCGTTATAAGAAATAAACCATTATGTTTCTCTTGTAACAAACACAAGTTCTCTCTCTTTTGCTGTACTCACATAGTGAGATGGAATGATCTTGACGAACAAGACAAGAATGAGATCATGCTCGGAACTTGCAATTTAATCTGCCACCCATTAACAGTACAAGGTGATTTGAAACTCAATAGCTTTTATATGTAAATACTGCGTTTATTCTACATTTATTCACAAAACAAAATTCCAATGAAACTTATGTTGGAACTGAGATTCTAATTACAATTACAAATGCAAATTAGTAAAACGTGTGGTTTTATTTAGGAGTGAGATTCGTGTCACAATTTGTAAATGGCTGGCTATATTGTACATTGTTTAAATCGGAGGTTCCCAAACTTTTTTGTGTAATGAGACCCTTTGTAATGTATTTTGTAGTGATGTGCCGAGTCGCTGTTTTGGTGGATCGAGTCGATTCGAGTCAGTTTATACGGTATTCGAATCAGGACTCGATTCCCTGATTCGAGCCCAGTTCTCGAATTCTGTGTGTGGTATTCGAATATTTCTAGACTCGAGTCTGATTTCTAGACTCGAGTCTAGAAATTCGAGACTGGAAATTCTAGTCCAGTCCAGAACTAGAGTTCGATTTTAGAACAAAATCAATACAAAAAGTTGCAGGTTCAAACTTGTTTGTAATGTTAGGCCCGCGCCACTTCATTGCTTATGTAAACAGTTTGCGAGTACAAGCGAGTTAACTAAACTCGTGTAAATAGTATCGAGTTAGCGAGTACGAACTGATTCTTCCTGACTCGAGTACCGGAATCGAGTCTGACTCGATTCAAACCGTACTCGGCACATCGCTAGTATTTCGGTTTTGGGTACATTTTGTAAGCATTCAATATCTGGTAAGTAGGGGACTTACCAGATGTTGAATGCTTACATCCTACAACTTACAAAATTTTATAAACATATATAATATAATAATTTCACAGGTACTTTTATAAATAATGTCTTTATATTAGAAGATAGTTTAATGAAAGTAAATAGCTACTGTCAGTGTATGTTGAGATCGTGGACCCCCACTTTCATTTCATAGACCCCCAAATTTTTAATTTCGCTGACGTAGACCCCTTTGGGAATCTCTGGTTTAGATCTTCAGATGAAACACTAACTCGGACATTTACTTTTGGTTTTCTAACTAGGTGTGGAAGCGCGTGTGATGGACCCGTTCACTGTGAAGCCGTTGGACACCGCCGCCGTCGTGAAGCACGCTAAAGCTGTTGGGGGAAGAATTGTTGTGGTCGAAGACCACTACCAAGCCGGTATATCTTACTTTCTACTACTTTTTCAAATCGTACATATGTAGACGTATGCCAGTATATCAAAAAATATCTACATACTACATTCTATGATTATGTTAAGTCGACCAATCTGAACTTTACCAATGTGGTGAACTGAGGCTAATATCCTAACATGGGATAGGCTCGTGACTAGAGTTTCTTTGCGAGAATTCTCGAATCGAGAATTCCCGAGAAATTTTGCCTCACCCGAGATGATAAAAAAGTGGTCGAGAAATCGAGAAATTAAGTAAAAAAAAATTTTTTAAACTTAATACGAAACCCAATATCAGATAATGCTTTAAATGCCCTCATATTTTTGAAAGCTTTTTTCCTAAGTAATAAAAATACCTAGTGGGCTAGCTTTTGGAGCAGTTTCCTCTTTAAATTGTGATTATAATTAGTCTGATTATTAATTATTTATTAGATTCTTAAGTATACTTACGTAATATAAAAGTCTATATATATAACAAAATATTGAAAATTTATATTGAAAAGTTGGACTAAAATAAGTTACCTGTACCTTATTGTTATTCATTGTAATTATGAAGCTAGTCTGATTGTTTGATTTTTATACTTAATTCAAAAACTGTCGTTTTAATTATACATTTTGATAGAAAAGTTTGTAGTACAGACAGAGACTAATGCAAATTATCTAGTATGTAATGTATGGTACTAAATTATATTGTGGTGACATGATGGCATTGTTTTTAGAAGATATTTTATTTGTTTTTCCCAAAGATGAAGACTATTTAGTCCTACAATTGTGTGTAGAAATAATGACAAAAGATCTCGCTAGATTTAATTTCGTTAAACAAATATTTTATATACTTACTTAATTAATTGAAAGTAATAATAAATACTGTTGATTGATAAATGTTGAATATTGCATAAAAAGCGTAGTTTTATTGTTAAAACACACATGTATTTTTAAAAATTTTCATATATCTCGACAACCCGAGAATTCTCGAGGAATAGTGGTCGAGAATTCTCGTGCTCCGAGATATAAAAAAGCTCGAGAATTGAGAAACCCTACTCGTGACCCTCGGTGGAGGCGGATACGTACTGTAAAAACCTCAGGGTATTGTACCCAGCAATTTACTGTCTATGTACCCTTCAAATCGAAACAGTGGTGGTTAGTGGAAGCACTTATGCTCTAAAAACAGTGTATACTGACAGATATAGGTATTGGAGGTACCGGTATAGTCTCTAGTGTGATTTATCTTGGTAAAACATTTGTTGGCATATGATTGATTTCTGACTTGAAGTGTACTATAAAAATTTAATTTTCTCCACAGGAGGTTTAGGCGAGGCTGTACTATCAGCAGTAGCAATGGAACGCGATGTGATTGTTAAGCATATCTACGTTCGCGAAGTCCCACGTTCGGGTCCGCCTGCAGCACTACTCGACAAGTATGGCATCTCCGCTCCTCATATTGTGGCGGCTGCTAAAGCTCTGGTCAAAGCCTAAACCACAAAAATTTTACACTGGTTGCACTAAAAATTACGATCTTACAATTTAAAACGTAACGTCTAGACTTGAGCCGATTTCTCAATTGCCAGTTATCTCAATTTATAATAAATATGGCGGTATGACAATAAAGAAAAAATCAGTTTGATAGAATTACAATTTAAGTAACATTGCTTAGTACTGGGATAAGGGTCGATGTTCAATCGTTAGTTATCTCCTTAACTGCAATTTAAATATCGTATCATAATATATGTCAAATGTAAGCTTAAAAAAATTAGTATAACCTGTTTAAAAAAGTTGAGCTAATCTTTAATCATTATCTACGTTAATTATGTCATAGTTTATTCTGACTTTATTGAATATTGTCAACTTTTTAATAAAGGAATGTTTACATCCCTCTTTATGCAATTGTAAAACATAAAACACGGTGCAACTAGCTTTAAGCTTGTTTGTACAAAGCATAAATATGAATTCTTTCCCAATGAATTCAGAAATTAAATGAACCGTTAACTTTTAAAAAAGGCCTACAAAAGTTTGAAATGTTTAACTCTCTCTAATTCTGTTTTTGTGATATTGATGTCTGATTGAAATAATGTAAAATTTATGTAATTGCCTGTATTACTCTAGATATAGCATTCCATATTTACCACATTCCATCGTATGGTCAATTTATTGTCAATGTACTGACACGTAAAGCTGATACAGTCACATTTCTCTTTCTGTAAAAGTACACGACTGTACCTTGTTTACAGAATAATTCTAGACTTTATATAATAAGTCTGCAACTTTGTAGTGTTATAGATTATTTCTACATTTTATATACAATTTTATATACAATATATGTATATAGTAAGTGCCTTTATATAGCCCAACGCACAATTGTACAACGCGTTATGAACTGTTGTTTTTTGGTAATATTTTTAAAGATTTATATGTAGCTTTTAAGGTTATACCATGAATGTTGGATTTTTTTGGGACCATGATCTTTATTATCGTTGAATCTAAGTTCAAAATGTTTAGAAATAAGCAAACTGTTTCTATGCTATATAGGGCTTCCGTTGTTATGCGTGAATGAAACGTCTTTTTTATAATCTGGTTAATGTTTATTTGGAGCCATTCACATTTTCGCGATGGCGTACCGAAGTGTTTTTTTTTTATTTTCAATAAAGTTTTATTGAGTAAAAAATGACTTTTTAATACATACATAAAACATCTATACACTATATGAATTTATTATTTTACATTCTAATAGATCTGTACAAGTTAATAACATGTAAAGAAGCTTATCATTAATGACTAGAGTAACTCTGGTTTTTATTGTATATGTACAATTTATTTTCCTTAGATTAATTTAATATAGAGGTGTCATTGACTAGTTTTGTTAGTAGTAACTTTATTTACATTGGGGCGTGTTGTTGGAAGTATAACAATTTGTTAACGTTAATATCCTTTTCATACAACAAACAATTTGTTAACTAAAATGGACACCAAAATGCGATTAATAAAGTTGTATTTCGCACTAAACTATTAATATACAATATATTTAAATCTATTGTATTTTAAGAGTTCAACGTGTTATGCGGTTTTATCATATCGTGTTTTAGTGTTCATCCTAGCTAGGATGGATGGTTCATAAAAAACTTATCTGGTATTTATATAATTATCCTGCTTTGACATAATTTGTATTCATCTAGAAAGTCTATAAAATAGTTATATGTAGTTCATTGCCTTCGCTATATTCGTTTTATCCGTTTTACTTTATCAGGGATATATTTATTTAAAAAATATATTAATACAATGTTACTACGATAGTAGTAAATTTCTAGAGAAATGCAAGGGTCAGAGAGAGACAACGGCTTTATGAAATACCACATTGTCGATATGCGTTTATAGCTTCTCTTATTCACAATATGAGACTTCGAAAATTAATTTTATAACCTTACAACTTGTACTATAGAATTGAGAAAAGTGCGAGTTTGTAAATCGACGATGACCCGCCTAGTTTACAATCGCACCTGAACGCTATACATGGACAACATTTTAGTCAAGTTAATATTTACGTGACGAATATGTCAAATATATTGCTTTCAGTCGAACAGAGGTATCCAGAGGTTGAGTGATTGAAATACTATCGTTTTATAAGATAAACTTAAAAATTATGAATAACTCATTTCATAAATTTGAATCTGAGCCGATCGACGATAAATCACAAACATTAGTAAGTTATATTCGTCGATAGGTGGATAGGAAACATTTAAAGACCATCCATTTATATGATCTAAGATCTAAATACTGTAGCACGATCAACGTGGACACCGCAAGAAAAAGTAATTATATTTTAATTTTATCTACACAGATCGATATTTATCATTTCTACGTGATTAAAAGCATCAAAGTGACCGTACATACATACCAATAGTTGTAACATATCACACAATATCAATAGTTATTTAACAAAGGGTTCACAACACGCGGTAAAGCAAAGGCACGCGCAACACTTGGACGGAGTGGCGATTCGACCATACATAAGTCTCACTATAAACATAAATGCATCAGGCAGCCACTTGCATCTGATTAGTAACTGGGTTACGTCACTCTTTGGCTCTTTGGATCGTAAAGGTTGTAGCTTCTTTCATCCCCATTCCCCCGCATTCCCTTCTGCTGGGGGAGGTACCTGAGGTTCTTGCGTAGCTTCCACGTTCGACTTATCTTCCAATTCCCCTGGAAGATAGTCCTTCCAACTCCTAAATAAATATCTAGTGAACTTCCTCAACTGCCTAAACTTGCAGTATGTTGCGCCTTCCGCCGACTGAAGCTGTTGGGTCTGTATCAGAAATCCCTTTTCTTTAAAGGTTTGCTCCAGTTTCTCTCTCTGCAAACTCTTTCTTGACTTCCTCTTCTTCTTATTCGTTTCGTCTTTGCTTAAAGCTATGTTTTGTACTTCTGGTCTAATTGTCGATGCTGATGCTTCAGCGTCGCAGTGTCTGTTGCTCGCATCTCTCTGTAGATAATCGTAGCCTTTGTTTCCCTTGTTGCCAGTGCCACTGTAGTATCTAAAGTTTCCTCCAGAATCTACTGATAGCATCTTTTTCTCTTGAAGCGAAGGCTTCGATCCGCCAGTGAACTTGAATTTACAGATACTGACTTCGGTCGTAGGCGTAGTTGTACTCTTGCTTGGCATCGGTGGTATGAATATGGCTGACCGTTTCCTCTTGACAGGACCTGACACAGGATTTGGTGATACCCTCTTCATTTTAGTCTGGTCTGGGCTCCGTTTTGCTTCCTCAACTTGCTTAATCATCTTAGGATCTAAAAGCTCGGATATTTGTTTTAGTACCAATTTATTTTTATTCTCGTCTGGAGATAAATTGGGTTCTGTTGACACACTTTCGTTTACACTGCTGGGAGTTGATAATATCCGTTCTTGCTCTTCATTTGGTAGCTGGCCAGCTGCCGCTAGTCTTTGGTAATACATCAACTGAGTTTGCAAAGCTAATGGATGCATATATATGCCGGCGTTTGGCCAATAGACGTAGCCTGGGAACTTCCCGTCCCCATCAGGGCTCGAGGTGGACTGGGCTGGCTCAGATAATGCTGGTGATATGTTCCGCGTGTGCCTCGACAGATCTGGGGAACTGCTCGCGGTTGGGAGGTTCGTGTTCCTTTGTATCACAGATATTGCGTTAGCTTGTTCCAATTTTGGACTTTCAGGTTCCGGTTCAGCTTCGACTTTCACGTCGGGCATCGAAGGGTAAATGTTACCGAACTTTTTCTGGATCTGTAGTTTTAAATCGTGCAAATCTCTTATACATAAATTCAGGGGTTCGTCATCGCTGTGCAGCGGGCCCGGTATTGTCAAAGGCGCTTCGGGCATAGGCTCGTCGGGGCTATTAAATCTCTGAGGCGAAAAAGATTCCAGTCTTCGCTTATTTTCCTGCGACAATTTTCTTTCTAATAAACTTGAAATTATTTTGTTTTGGAGGTCTGTTTTTGGTGTGCCAGTCGAACTATTTTCAGGTTTGTACTGAGAGCACATGCTTAAAGGGTTTATGCGATCTTGGGCGGGTGGTGGTTGCCCTGGCACTACTGTGCCGTAATTCTCGTATATTAAATGGCATATATCGGCCTTCTTAGGCTTCCTGCCTCGTCTTGGCTTAGAGTTGTTGAGTGTCATCTCTCCCATGTATGGCAAGTCATCGTATGTAACGATTTTGCTTGGCGCTATCGTGGGGTTCTTCTTTTTCTTGTCATCCTTAGCTGGCTGCTTAGCTGCCATATTTAATACTGGTACGTTAGGAACGGTTAAAGAGCTGGGCTCATTCTGTATTCCAGCTAATCTCTGAGCCCATATCTTGAAGGTCTCATTAGTTATGTTGTTTATATCAAAGTTTTGTTCTGCTTTCGTTTTGTCCGGAGGCTTAACTTTTGGTTGAGTTTGCTTCGCGTTAGCCTTTTGTAAGCTTTGCTCGTAGTGGTCAAGGTACTCTTGTGGTAATGCTTGGTGGTGGAATTTGAGCTTCCATCGGTTTTTTTGCCGACTCCGCGCGTGCTTCTGTTTGGGCGGCTCTGGTCTCTCGGCGATTCGATCTTTGCTGGCTGATAGGAGCTGTTGTCTAAGAAGCTCTTTGTTTTCTGACCTGGAATAAAGATGATACTTAATAATTGATTGTTTTGTTCTATTTACATTTTGATAATGGATTACATAAGTTTATATTAGATTATTCGTGAAATTCTGAATACAATTTGTTGAATGCAGAATTTCAGAAAGACAAGAGGACTACAAATAGAAATGGTACTCTATAACGGGTATAAGGTAATGATACAAACGTCACGAAATAATATTTATTGGTGTGTATATACCCATAACATATTATTTCGCCAGCTTCAAAGTATATTTAGACATCATTGATTAATTTATTTTACTGAAGTCGGACAGCATTCGCATAATAACTAAACAATCTTATAGAATGATTTGAAAATAAACTATTTTTAATTTAAAATATGAATTAAAAGAAATATGAACTAGGGAATCGTGGACCACTGGTATTAAGCAGGGATACATTAATATACATATATAAACTCTATTACATCATTTCAAAAACTACAATTGAATGACCATATAAGGTGATATATGCCGATGTCAAATCTATGCAGTTACGAAACTCCAGCATATTTTAATTCGTAGTGGTATATTCCCCTAATCCTTTTACTTCAGAGACGTGACGTCACAGTACCTGGTGGTGTTGTGCGGGGCGGGAGCGGGCGGCGCGGGGCACACGTCGGCGCATGCCACGCGGCGCATCACTTCTGAAACAAGGAAATAACACATTTATACTTAGATAAACTAGAAACGGGTTTAAATCGAATGAATATTAGAATAAAATCAATAGGACAATGTTGTCCACAAATGACAGGATTTTTTTAATCTCGCATAATGTCTAATGACCATATGTTCCAATTTGGATTGATCGAAAACGTTCGGTACGGTCTGTTCAGTTGTTCGTTTTGTAATGCGGGACGGATATATTATTACATACGTATATATTATTACATCTTATAGAAGTCAGGATTATGCCGGATGTAAATGTGTCTTATAACTTCATTAGATTTGCTCTTACCTCTAACTCTTTTAATGGTAATCCATCAAAATCTTGTTTATTGACGGTAACGAAAAACAAGAGTTAATCCCTTGAAAGTATACCGTGGCTTACACAACCCTCGGCACGCCGCTGGTACCTACCAAACAGTTTCTAGATACAAATGGGATAATGTATTTAAATATTGATAATTAAATATTACACACCCTCAGCTTTGGTCCAATAATAAACATTAAATGGAAGCCACCATTTAAGACGATTTTGAAAAGCCCGAACTCGATAACTGCTCAACACTGCGCGCTTATTATCATCGGCTTACGTATATGGATTTTTAGGTAGGTTGGCCATATGGTTTTTATTACTTTATGGACATTAATAAAAATTAATCTTATAGAAAAACCTATTAAGTACCATTAATAGTTTACGACTAACTAATAACAAACTTGTGAAAAATATTCTTTACTCACGTGTGTATTTTATCTAATAAAAAGTAGCTTATAAATTTCCCTGATCTGCTATGAAACTACAAATTGAATTTAGTTTCCAGTAACATATTATTTTTTACACCTTTTCGAACAGTACCTATTATTCTGTTAAGTATTATTCTGTATGTAAATCAATTTCTAATGCGGTCTGTATTGTATCAAATGTCGAATACTTAGTAAAAAATCTTACTAGAAAATTTGCATCATTTACTAAACTGTATAAAATGTAACATAATGCTTAAATAATTTAGTCAAAACTTGCTCCAACAATGCGATGCCTTCAATTTTTACGTTAGTCCCATATATATTCTACTAAACTGTATATTTCCATTAAACAAGTCATTGAATGTTCTTCACAGGTTTAGTGCAAAGCACTATTAGTACTTAACGAAAGCTCCATCACACCCTTTCTCCCCTTTTTTTTAAATTAATAAACTAATTGTGAGATTTTAAAGTAAACATAAATTGCAGTTTATATAGGGTTAAAGTAAAGTGCTAAAACAAATAAATTCTAAAATTCTTAAATTTTAAAAGTTATAAAGTTTGATGTACGTGTCAAAAGAAAACTACTATTTCATAAAGACCAATTACTAACCAAAATGAATATAACTACATTTGCGCTGAAAACATATTAGTAAAATTGCAATAATGAAATCATCATAATAATCTTCATATGAAACAACCGTCGAGTTGAAATCGGACGAGAAAATATCCACTTATGTCCATGATTCATATCGATCCAAAAATGAGGTTTAGAACCGTTGAAATTCGAGCGCGTGCGCAGGCCCGAAATACCCGCCCGTGTGCGTGCGTGCGTACGCCCGTCAGAAATAAAAGTTACCTATTTCGCAAGAGCACGTCCCGATTTAGGGTAACAATATCAATTTCTTCTTCAAGTGGGCTTGTTTATTTTGGAAGCGGGATAGCTGGTAACTCCATTATGATTTGGCATATTTTTAAGCCTGACTATGGGGCGTTAACTCTGGAACTCGGGTCATTATTAGGTTAGACTTGAGTTGTAATATTGGGCTTACTGTGTCGAACTATTGTGATAGAAAAATTAAATATAATTTAATTTTGATGCTAAGAACAAATTGATAATGCTTTCTCGACATTCTGTAAATTAGAATTATAATAATAGTAACCAATGATAATTGTAGTATATCTTATAATAAATATATATTTTAAAAATAGTATTTTGTAGCTATGTATATATATATATATATAAATATATGTATATATATATATATATATATATATATATACACGCGTGTGTGTATGTATATTTAAATAAATAATATGACTATAGACTCGTTTAACATTTTGCTGAATTATCATGAACTTCATCATAAATATTTCCATACAAAGTTTGTCTGGAAGAGATCGATCGCTCTCAGCGATAAGATTTTCTTTACATTAGTTTTTATTTGTTACAGTTTTTATTATGTTTTGTGCAATATATTGTTTACCTATCTATCATTCAAAATTAATTTGGTATGTACATACAGATAGAAATTTTTCAACTAGCAAAATCGTGATAGCGAGAACAACTTTATGACAGTTATACGATATTCTAGTCAATTTTATTTGACGTCAAAAATATTAAAACAAAATATAATAAAAAGCGTAAGTGTTTAGATACATTTGAAAGTGTTTACGCATTTAAAAAGAAAAAACGTAGACTTACAAACAAGTGCCGATAGACGCGCGGATCGTCTGTTCACTGTTTTGGCTCTGTCTCAAAATTCTTTCCCGTTTTTGATCTCCTCATTGGCTGTTTGTACTAACAGTCGTGAGACACAAATGGAGCATCAGAACTGTCTAATATTGTTTATAGATTTATTGTGGGTTATGAACTTATGAATGACATGATAAATAAATGAATATTTATCCTTTTGAATTATGAATGCTGTTATCCTCTAAGACCATCTTCCGTGACCGATTCATGGCATTGCGACGGTGTATATGAATCATGAATTTATTACAAAATGCTACTTGAATGGACAATAACTATCATTCATTCAATTCAGATCAGAAATGCCCACCGTTTGTTAATAAAAAAATAAAGAGGTACAAATTTAAATGGTCCAAAGGCGGACTTATCTCTCAAGAGAGATTTCTTCCAGCCAACCCTAGATAGTTATTTGATTTTTAAAGAAAGATTTGCGGGGACACACTATTTATATATAATTGTTTTTTTAAATATAAATAATAGAAAAGTCATATTTATACTACATACAATACATACATTTCTGTTGTCCCTATTTCTGTTACTTAGATTCGATACAAAATAACCACCCAGCTGCAACCGTGGCATAAACAAAATATGATAAAGAGTTTATCGTCCTATATAACCGCCACCTTTTTTTTTTGTTCCCCTGAGGAAAATGCATTAAATTGCATACCCCGGCTGTGGCGAGCCGGCGGTTATGTGGGGCTCTCCTCCCCAGAAGAGGGAGGCCTACCCACTAAAAACCTCAGGGATGGCCTTCCTCAGGCATGTAGGGAGCCCCCGGGAACATCAAGAATATAACCGCCACCTTGAAATTTATCCTTTGTATTTTGACAATTCAAAGTGATAAATCGCTCTAACAAATCGCGTTTCGGCGGTCATACTACGGGGGTTGGGTCAGTCAGGTCAGATGCCTCATGGCGCATCTCAAATTATAATTATTATTACCGCAAGCAATTTTAAATTCATTGCTTGATATTAAGTTGAGGTAATGGTAAAATTTGGATATCAACCAGCAATGTATTTTGAATCACTTAATAAGACCTAATCACATAATAAGACCTGCTGTACGCTAAAAAGCACAATTTTCTATATTGGTGTCGCTCTACGTCCTATTCCTTACATGTACGAGTACGCCTGCAAGTTAGTCTTATACGTTAATCTTGGTATCACTTCTATTTCGTAGTTCAACTTTTAATTTTGACATGCTGCTGACTATATTATACATGTATACATATATTATGCATATAGTATAATAATTATATTTAAATTACTAATTGTGTATAATAATAAACTATACACAATATTATTGAAGTGAGATGTAGTACATCGACGATGATATATCGTAAATTCGATTTTAAAAGCATGTCACCAGGATATTTTTTTGCAAAATTCACAATTGCATTTGATTTGATAATTTTGTTTGATTGACATTTATTTCTATTATAATTAACCTATATAATTAACATGCTATCGAACGAGTGATCGAACGAGTGATCAGGGCGAATATTTAGAAATAATAGACAATAGTTACATACGAAGAAAAAATAAGTTTTTTAGGGTTTCGTACTCCGTTATAATTAAACAAACTGGAAGGTCACGGAAGGAAACTTTGCTTACAAGCTGTCGATATCATCTGAATAAAATTTTGTATGAGACTTGCGAAAACAGCGCCCCTAGCGAAAACGCGAGTAAACAAAAATCGGTAACACAAGTACTGATACTCTTGTCAGTTGTCAGTGTGATAAGTGTTGTCGATCGGTTTTGGTCGATAATTTTGACTTGATATTGAACCTTACGTAAGTAGTTGATTCGAACATAATTATGAACTCTTCATTATGAAACTACGTAATATACATTTCAGAAAGCCTAAGTCATTGTCGCGACAATGATTTGGTTTTTCGGGACATTATTAATTGATGACATATATCTCGAAAGATGTTTGAGACAAAAAATTAATAGGTAATCCTACGACTGACTCACTGTAATCTTGCCAAGCAAGCTTTGCCATGTGTATGAGTCATGTAACCGACATTAAGTACTAATTAATCTTAATTAAGATTTGGAATAATTACTTCTCTTCAATATGTGCGTAACCTTTAAAATGGTTTTGCTGTAGTGTGGAATTTCTTAATGCCACCTGGAGGGAAAGTACTTCTACATAATATATGTCTACGCTGTAGCCGCAGCTGGCTATGTTCTGTTTATTTATATTATTTGTTCTCATTTTACTTCATTAATTACGACTTATTGTAATTTTTTTTTTAGTTTTTAATTGTTCAATCATAGACTTGTTTGACAGATCAAATCAAATAAAAAACTACTAAGTACTTAATCTGCACACACTTTTTTCTTTCTAACAGATGAAAGACTTCGGGAATAATTTCTCGTAAAAACGTTTCCTGTACGACACTGGATCAGCATTTAAGGCAGTGATTCCCAATGTGGCTATATTGACCCCTAGGGATCTACGATAACCTGCAAGGAGTCTACGTCAGCGAAAAAAATATTTTGGGGTCTATGAAATGAAACTGGGCGTCTACGATAATGGATCTCAACAAACACTATCTACTATCTAAACATCATACTATCTTCTAATATAAAGCCATATATAAAGCCATATAAATTATAAAATTACAAAAGTACCTATGATTACTTCATATTAAAAAATATTATATATGTTTAGACATTTTTGTAAGTTCTAGAATGTAGGCATTCAATATCAGCTAAGTAGGGGGCTTACCCAAAACCGAAAAACATGGCAAAGAGTCTACGACACAAAAAAAGTTTGGGAACGTCTAATTTAAGTGATATGTTAATTATACTGTATGTTATCATAAATGTGATAATATATTTAATGGCATAATAAGTATAACAGGAAGTAAAGTAATGCTTATCTGGCGATAACCTTTGACTATTGGCCATAACACGTGATACATAGTAAGTTTCAAAAACACCACTTCTATTTTCTGTAACGGCTGTCGTGTTACGCGCTTATCTCAGAAGCTGCTAGTTTTTAAACAGCATTCCATTTTCAAAATGTTGCTAAATATAGCATAGCTTTTATTGTCGCTGTACGCCACTGACATAATCTTTAGTTATACGATCCTCAACCCAAACCTCAAACTTTTTGTCTTTGTTAAATTAATAACTTAAATCGTCGTTGAAATACCAATAACACCTAACTCTGAAAATATAACGCAAATCGAAGTAAATGTACGTGATATGTAATCACGACTATTTCACTGCTGGGCTGATGTGGCACCAATTTATAGAGAAATTGGGGTGGTAGTCATAAAAAAGAATTATTATCATCATCACAGCTCATACATCGACTAACTCGAGCCTACCTTTAGTTAGTGTGAGACAGTATTGTTTGCAGATGATACTTCTTTACTATTCAAAGTTGATAGACAAAAGGAATGTTATGACGATGTAAATAGTGCTCTCTCGAGAGTTCTGTATTGGTTCACAACTAATAATTTGTCTTTAAATTCTAAGAAAACAAAATGTATCAAATTCTCTTTGCCCAATGTAAGGCAGGTTGATACTCGTTTAAATATGAATGGCGATATCATTGACTTGGTAAATAATACTAAATTCTTAGGTATTACGTTAGATTCACGACTACAATGGGATCCACATATTGAAACTTTGGCAATCAAACTTAGTTCAGCGGCGTACGCAGTAAAAAAGATTAGACTTTTAACTAATGTTGAAACGGCAAGAATTGTTTATTTCAGCTACTTTCATAGTGTTATGTCCTATGGACTGCTGCTATGGGGATCTGCGGCTAACATTGAGAGTATTTTCCTATTACAAAAAAGAGCGATTCGTGCTATTTACTGTTTACGAGCTAGAGAATCCCTAAAAGAATTGTTCAAAGAAATTAATATTTTAACTTTAGCTAGTCAATATATATATGATAATTTAGTTTTTGTATATAGAAACTATAATAAATTCAATAAAAACAGTGATCTACATAATGTGAATACTAGAAACAAAAATAAACTTGCCGTTCCAATGTTCAGACTCCATAAAACTAGCTGTTCGTTCTTGGGGAAATGTATATCTATGTTTAACAAACTTCCGCAAAGTGTCATTGATTTGCCTTTATATAAATTTAAAATCCATATCAAAAATACACTCATGAGTAAAGGTTATTATAAAGTAAGTGACTATCTAAATGATCACAGTATTTGGGAATAGGGACACTATTCATAGAGCCATGTTTGGTAACAACATTATTTATAATATTGTATTATTTTTGTATGTAAACATACATACGACTGTAATCGTATTAGGTATGATTGTATCTTATACTATATTGTATTTTTATATTATATTATTATAATTATTAACATTGTAAAGAGGAGATAAAAAATAGACCTTCAGAGTTTCTTGCCTGTTCTTCTCGAGAAGGCTCTCCCAATTTCCGAACAGGTGTCGAGTCAATTTTTTTATTTTTGTCTTTTTTTCCTTATTCGTACGTACGGACAAGGTTTTCGTTTTTTTTTTAAGCTTTGTTTTTTGTTTTGTCTGTTGACGTCAATAAGTGCCTGTAAAGGTCTATGTTGAATAAAGATTATTTTGATTTTTGATTTTGATTTTGATTTTATCTTGTTCGTTCAAT
The DNA here is from genome assembly GCA_036419045.1 of Scirpophaga incertulas. Taxonomy (NCBI): domain Eukaryota; kingdom Metazoa; phylum Arthropoda; class Insecta; order Lepidoptera; family Crambidae; genus Scirpophaga; species Scirpophaga incertulas. The sequence continues at coordinate 14,644,786 of CM071628.1, read as the reverse complement.
GAAGTTTGTCGATTTTACCTTAAACCTTTAAATTACTTCGCAGGTATATGAAGGCTGTCAATGTTTTCCTTTGCCGAAGGAGCGTCGGGTAAATGTACATATGAAATTCAAATAACGAAGGCCATTGCCGTGACCACAGCACATGTCAATTACGGTTAATTAAATAGTAAACACAGCAACGACAAGCATTATCGGTTTCCGAACGGCATTCTCTTACGTCACAGTTTGATTACGCTGGCCTATCGCCAGCATCCACACGTCATTGGTCGGGAAACTCGTATTAATATTATTGTTTATCTTGCAATTGTATTACATTTTTCTTATTGAAAGCAGTTCATTTAAAATAGGTTCTATCTATAGGTCTATTGAACCGTTTGAAACGAAGTTTCGTCCAAAGATAGTCTAGAGCCTGGGAAAAGTTATGGGCTATAAGGAATTTAAATAAGGGAAGAAAGTTTCTATAGAAGTTAAAAAATTTTTAGGGCTGTTAATTAGATATAAATAAATACAACATCCAAAATTTGTAAATATTGTACCCTAAAATGGATAAAAAAGGGGATGAAAGTTTTTGTTTGACTAGACTCAGGAATTACTGAATCCATTTTGATGAATTAATTGACTATTTAAATGTAAATATAGATAGAGTACGTTGCTAAGAATTTATTTCAACATCTCATAAAAAGAGTGATATTTAATACATAACATATTTAATTTATTTAATATATGTCATGAACACGAAAGTATCGATAATATTGTAAATACCGTAACTGTGCAGCACTAGTTAGTCACACATTCTCAGCACTCTCACATTGGATAAATTCGTTTTGGATCTCGTCTCTCGATTCAAAACCAATCTAATGTTTAATGATTGACGACACGCATAGCGTAGTGGTCTAGTAATCGGCTTCTACGCAACGGGTCGCGGGATCAATTCCCGCACGGGACAGACGTTTTGTATGACCTACAAAAAATTGTTCCTGTCCGAGTGTTTGTGCATGTGAGATTTCTATGTTTGTGACTGCACCCAGGACACAGCATAAAATTCCAAGTGTTTTTTTTTAAATGACAGTATAACTCTTCATTACGATATCGATATTAGCGGTTCTATTTACCCAAATCCGCATGTAAAACAAGCAGTTGATTACACCTCCATCGACAGCGTCTCGGACAGTATTCATCGGCCGAGAAACATTCTCATTAACAGGAGGTATTCCAACATTACACACCCAAGATTAGCACCTAAACATCGTATAATAAGTGTGCGAAGATCCGTGTTACCACTACCCAACGAACTCAAAAGTCTGAGCCTCTGAAAAGCGTTGTCCTCGTTCAGCTCGACGCAATTAATGACAGCACAGTCCTGCGAATACCCCTGGGGGTGATGCCAGTGTGCTAGAAATCCACCTTACGTATTGGTTTGAGGACCCAGTAAAGTTCTTGTCTTCTCCAAACTAAGTTTAAGGTGAAGTAGGTACATTAAAGAAATAGTAAATAAGTCTATGAAAAAGAATCACTTTGCTGTCCTTCCTTGAGTTGAATTTGAGTCTCATCCTGTAAAACAGGCCTGGAATAAAAATAATCAAATATCGATTAACCAAGGCGAGGTTGAACATTTTTCAAATTTAGATTGTCGTTAGTTAACGTTAAATATAATTGTTACTTTCTTGTAACATACTACGCAAAGGCCTACTTATATAAAATTGCTTGCTATTACTATTCATACTGCTCGTACTATTTGTACTGTTCTATTTTATTCTACTTTGTACTGGCCTCATATAAACCTCTGTCATAAAAAATAATACATATTAATAAAATGATTCTCACGCGTGCTGTTCATATTTCCTCTCGTTATAGTCTACTGATTCTTGCTAATTGTGATGTCATAACGTGCCGGTTACATATTCGCATAAAAAATATAAGGAAACACTTCGCGATTTTATTTAAAAACCGATGGTGATTCAATACGATGACACTTATACGTTACGACCGCAAGATAGAGTTTAAGACCAATGGGAGCTAATTTAGCAAATTGTAATCCGTCCATACTACATATATGCATTTTAAAATCATTCTATATACCTATGAATAATTTTTAGTCTGTGTATGGATTGCTAAATGTTTGCATGCAGTTAATAGGTACAATATATAGTGGTGTTTAGTATTTATTCTGTTAACTTTAAAAGAAAATCTTTTGCTTTGTTGTGTTTGTGTTTGTTAAGATCCTATGTTATATTTATGAAACTAACATCTAATACTTCAGTCTTCGGGCCTTTGAAGCTAACCTTCAAAAGCAACGTAATCCAAAAATTATTATTTTAAGACCATTTGAGTTTATTTTCAAATATTTCCCAATGGAATTAAAAACCTATATCGTACGGGAAGTACCCATAGATCTGGAATTATAAAATTTGACAACAAAATATTTTGCGATTACAAACTCTGACTAGAATCACTTTTAAAGACACAAATAATATATAAACTATACGTTGGTGGATTTATTTTGACTAAAAAAACAACTAAATAAAACGGAAAATATCTTCTAAAGCCGATAACCGTGATGAAAATTATTTAGAAGTTCGTACGAAACTGTCGGTGCGTGAGACGGAGTCGAACTTACCGGAAAACATACGATAGACAAGCTCTTGGCCTTTATCTCACCTGATGGTATGTGACGATAAGGAAGTGAACCCCACATGAAGTCCTGTATAATTGAACTGTCTGTCTCACTTAGGATTAATCGGAACGCAATATATTTACTTAACCCGGCGAGCGTAAAGTAGGAATGAATTGGCTAGGTGAGTGTAGCACACTGATTGATGAAGTAATCACCTGAGTCATTAAGTAGTTTTAACACAATATTATGTATAATTAATTAATTTAATGTATATAAGTAAGTATATAGTTGTATATAAGTTTTAATAAAAATAAATTTGATACTTATATTATACATCATTTATTGCATAGAAGTTATATCTAAATTAAGACAAAGTTTTTTTTTCTATCAAGCAAAACAGTAAAATAAAATAATACTTTTACTGTTTTATAATACTTACAAAATTAACTTAATAAGACGAAAATGTGTATTACATCTGTTTTAATTTACGGAATAACTGAACGATGGTATTATTACCTTCACCGGCACGACTATAATATAGAATAATATCTAGCTATGAAATTATTGATCAATATTTTAGCCTGGGTGTACCAGACCCAACTCTATACTCTCCAAGTTTATTAGGAAGATGGCATCTAGCCGGCGAACTCAGCTCTTCTACTATCAAATTAAGCAATCATCTGCCCAATGAAGAACCGAGTCTCGGATCTCCTAATCAACACCTTTCAACCATGAACGTGGATAAATATGGCGCGAGGTTTTATTTAACATCACAATATACGATGATTAATATTAATATAAAACAAAAATTTCAGAGCGTCATTATGTTGACTAATGCAATATTTTTGCGCACATCAAAGCATTTTAAACTCTGACAGCGCACTTTATGCAATATCACAGATTGCAGAATGTATTATAAGTTTTTGCGCGCACGTCAAAGCAATCTAAACCCTTACAGCGTTCTATGTGCAGTGTCACAGATTCCGTAATGTATTCTAATTTTTTGGGCATATCAAAGCATTTTAAAATCTAACAGGGCACTTTGTGCAGAGCCGCAGATTCATGAATGTATTTCAAGTTCAAAATGTTTGAACATGTGATTCATTACAGCTACTCGTACCAGTAGCATAACCACCGCAACGCGATATGATAGAGCGATTTATCAGTTTCAACTGTCAAAATACATAAGGATACATTTCAAGTTGGCTTTTATATCGCATGATAAACGCTATATCATATCATTCTTCGTTACTCATTTTACTGGGGCTGGTGCTGGCTTATGAGAGTGGCAGTATTCATCATAAGGCTAAATAAAATAAAAATAAATGTATTTCTTACCACCCACCAATTAGCCTAGCCCAAAGTAAGTTCTGTAAGGCTTGTGTTATGGGATCTAGTGTAACGTAACAAACATGCGTAAATTATAGACATATAAATATTATTGATATAAATATATATAAACAATCATTACTTAGGTACAAATGCTCGCATTCATCACACAAACATTGCCCACCGGGATTCGACCCGGAATCTTAGAGACGGTGACACCTTGAAACTGGTGTACCAACCATTCGATAAAGTTAGTAATTTTCCATACCATAACTTTTTTTTTTTTTTTTTTTTTTTTTTTTTTTTTTTTTTTTTTTGTTTCCCTGAGGAAAATGCATTAAATTGCATACCCCGGCTGTGGCGAGCCGGGGTTATGTGGGGCTCTCCTCCCCAGAAGGGGGAGGCCTACCCACTAAAAACCTCAGGGATGGCCTTCCTCAGGCATGTAGGGAGCCCCTGGGAACAGAAAGCTTCTTCCGGGAACCCCCAGCCTCCGCTCCCCCGTCGACACAGGGGAGCCCTCCTCGGGGGAGGCTTACTACCTCCCCCGGTCTCGTCCACCGACGACGCCCCCCGGCCACGGAAGGGGCGTGGTCCATCCCGGGTCGCCGTAGCAGTCGCGACTTACTCGCGCCCGCCGGCGACCCGCGGCGGCGCCGCAGCTGTGCTACCGAGCCCGGCGCCGCCTTCTTCGAGCGGGATCGGCCATCTCCCGACCCCGCTCGGCGGCCTCCTTCTGGAGCATCACTGCCTCACAGAAGGAGGCCACAGCCCTCCAACCTCCCTCGTCCGCCAGCATTGCCGCAATCAATGCTGGCGGAGACAGATCTCGCCCGATCTCTGCGACCAAGACTCGGCGCTCGGAGGCCCACGCGGGGCACTCCGCCAGCGTATGCTGGCCGAGTCGAGGTCGGATGCGCAGTGGTGACAATGTGTCGATCCCTCCCGTCCTATTCGACACAGATACTCACCGAAGCAGCCGTGCCCGGTGAGTATCTGAGTCAATCGGTAGGTGACCTCCTCCTTCCCGTGGAGCCAAGCTTCGAGGTGCGGGAGTACGGCACCGACGGCCCGCTGGCGCGCGCAGATCCGTAATTCGAGCTGCGCACGCCAGGCCGCCACAATCCGTCGGTGCCACTCCCGCTTAGGCACTTCGTGCGTGGTTCCAGGGCGCTCCCCCCATCGCCCTCCCGGCCGACACGCCGCGACGCATACGTCGCCGCGTACATGTCGGCCAGGACGTCGAATGGGGGGAGCGTCCCAGAACCGTCGCCGCCTCGTACGAGATTGTACGGTAGCCTCGCACGATCCGTATGGCCATTATCCGCTGCAGGCTCCGTAGCAGAGCTCTGCAGCGGGGGGACCTCGCGCAGTCTTGCGACCACACGGGAGCCCCATACATGGCCACGGATCGCACGACGCCCTCGTACAGGCGGCGAACTCCATCCCTCGGTCCACCGAGATTGGGCAGCAGGCGATGCAATGCGCCCGCCACCCTTTTGGCTCGGGGGACCAACCGCACGAAATGCTCCTCGAAGCTCCAGCGGCGGTCCAGGGTGAGGCCCAGGTACTTGATGTACGGCCCCACCGGGACCACCGCGTCACCCACCCGGATCCGGCAGCTGGGTGGTTCCCGGCGCCTCGGAAGGCCGTGGAACCATAGCGCCTCGGTTTTGTGAGGCGCTATTTCTAAACCCAGCCGGCGGATCGCCCGCACGACACATGCCACCCCAAGCTCGGCAAGCGTAAGCACCGGCCCGAAGTCGGCCCCAGTCGTAACGACGAGAGTGTCGTCAGCGTAGCAGACGACACTCACGCCGTCAGGAAGGCTGGTGCGAAGGACCGCGTCGTATGCGAGGTTCCATAGCAGGGGTCCCAACACCGACCCCTGCGGAACGCCGCATTCGACCCTCCTTCCATACCATAACTTATAAAATCTGAATTGTACGTTGAGTTGTTACTCCTACGTTGCCTTGCATATCATTGCAGTTTCTATACCTTCATGCAAAAGTAACTATTTACTCAAGAAGAGGTCGAATCACTTAGAATAAAGTCATGTTTTCCTTGAATGTAGCAATCTGGTTAATATTAAAAGGATTTAACTCGCTTTTAGGTTATATTATTTTATGTATATAATTAGCACCAGCCCAGCGTAGTTGAAGGCACTTTATCACATGATCGTGCTCCTCGGTTGGAACATGTATGAGTTGTAATAATGTGAAGCGAGTGCGAATCTCATTCTGACAAGTATTATAATGTACTTACACTTCCAAATTGTGACATAAGATCAAATAGGTAATACGGTGGTACCAAAGTAGAAAACTGATATAATTTTCCATCCGGTTAATAGGTAACATAATAAGATAAGTAAAGATCTTTACAGAATTGATGAAATGTAGGCGTGAATGTATATTTACGACCCAAAACAATATTAATATTTATAAAGTCAATATGCAAATAAAATTTTCAATTTAAGATGCTAATACATCTTAAAGTGAATCGTAACCTTAAGATGATTTTATTTATGGTGAAGTCTAACTGATTTGAAATGACAGACACGTCAATTAGTTGCTCGCATTGAAGTTACAACTAAACAATCAAATAAAAATCGGGTTTCAGCATGCAGTTCGGAGAGAAATGTTTAAGATGAATAATGAAAAATCACTATCTAAGCAAAGCAAAAAAATTGCACTAGCTTTTTAAGCTTTTTTATTTTATATTTATTTATTTTTGCACACACATACATTAAAGATAAAATAGATTTATAACATTGAGCAAAAGATACTGCATATTTCCCTAAGAAATTTCTTCCTGCAGACCCGGGTGGACAGGTGAACTTAACGGGTTAGACATTGTGTTTACCTATTTTTCTAAACATACTAAATATTACCTAAATATAGATATAAATAAATATATAAGCGTCACATAAATAAGAGAAAAAAATATATATATATACATCCATACACATACTAATTCAAATACATATTTACGTATATACCTACACACTGCTTTTAAGTTTGAGAAAAGGCACACTTATTATCGAAATACTTTTGAGTAATATAGAATAGAAAATACATAATTTAAGTTCATGCATGACGAAAGGACGACGTAGCACAACAGTGACAATAATTCATAATAACTAGCGTTTGTAGTTTGAATATTTAAATAAATATGTTCAAGTTTAATCAATAATTTTATTAAACTATAAAGGTATAAAAGACGTCGCGACGACATGAATCACTACATAGTATGAAACAAAGACACTTTCTCTGTCCCCTATATCCCTATATATGCTGAATCTTTAAAATTATGCAACGGATTTTGATGCGATTTTAAATAGAGTGATTGAAGAGGAAGGTTTATATGTACAATAACATAAGCACCCCACTAGTGTTGTTCAATAATATCAATTTTTCAATAGATTACTACAGTTTTATTTTTAAATCAATCATTTTTAAAAACGTAATTTTTTACTTTTTTAAACAATAATTTATTATAATACAACATTCACAGTTTTGTGGTAGTGTATTTACTATCAGCATCGCACCCGTGCGAATCCGGGGCGAGCCGCTAGTATTTATATAAAATTTACTTTGTGTTTACTGTGTGTCACAAAAGTTTATAAGCTTTATTTTGTGTAGGTACTTTATCATAAAATTACTGTACCTATCAATTCGACCGCTGTTGGCAGTTTATATTGCTTATAGACGGGTAATGCATCCTTGACGGATGCTTATGAAAAATGTTAGATGGTTTATATAATAACTTTTTACCCGCATCTTTTCCCGCGTTACATCTTTTTTTCCCACTTGAGCGATATTTTCGCACGGTAAGAGTTATATCCATCCTAGAATATCAAACTATCCCTATGTTAAATAACATCGGAATCGATTTAACTGTTATATCGGGTTTTCCGGACAGGAAATAAATATTTTAACGTAGTCAGTAGTCGTAGTAGTACAAATTATCCTACATTCTTTCCCGAGTCTCAAACTATCTTCATACCATATTTCATCAAAATTGGTTCAGCTATTTTAACATGAAATCGTAACAAACATACACAAAGTTACTTTCAAATTGTAATACGAAAGAATTTTCTCTGCTTATCGAAAAGATATGTAGATCGACCTCATTTTGTAACACATTACTGTAACTGCCTCAAGACAAAAGTCCCATTCGTGTGTATTGCTAGTGATGACATATAGAACTGAATCCTGGTCACTGATAATGAGCTTTATAAGGCGGCTCAAAGTCACCCAAAGGGCGATGGAGAGGGCTACGCTCTCTGTATGATTGAATTAGAAATAATTAAATACGAAGATGAACCAGGGTCACTGACATAGTCCGAAGAATTGTGAACCTTAAGTGACAGTGACCAGGTCATATTACTCACAGTTACAGTATCATTATTTCAGTCCAGAGAAGTTCACTATTGAACATAGAGGCCTCTCCGAGGAATTTTACACTGATCGGATCTGCTCTGTTAGTATTCAACACCTTCCTGTGATCTTTGTTAATTAAACCAAAGCTGTATGTCCAGGTATATGTCTGTTATTCGATGAGCTTTTCACCCCAAGGACGCTTTGATCGCAGGACTGATTTTTACGATCAATGTACGCCGCTCATTTCGATTTAAAGTTCGTAATCTGTAATATGATAGTACCTACGAACTTTTGACTGAATAATTTAAGTTTAAATTATTTAACAATAATAATATTCTTTTAGACCTTATTAACAACAGAGTCCGTGATACTCGCTTTAGCTTATATGGGAAAATTATTTTTATTGACAGTGTATTGCACATACTCCGAACAACCATAACAAAAGAGATCTTGCATACTATAAACAAAATATCTCCTTATAAATGACAACGTAAAGGGAATACTAATAGTGTCCATATTAGGAAATTGGTGAGCAGATTATAACGCAGCAGGTATGAATCATAAAAGGCGTAGGTGAATTGTAGATGGGCAGATCTGCTTTTATTACGATGGTAGTAAGGCTCAATATTGATAATAATACAGTTAATATGCAGTACAATTTATTATCAAGTTTCACCAAAGTGTGGCCGTAAGCAATGGAGTATTGTTATAAGAATATATAAGTTATACTTAATCGGTTCAATTTTTATTGTGTATGCTACGTGGGTGTTCGTCTCGCTTGCTTCACAGCTTAGATTAGTCAACATAAGCCATCTATGGGTCAAATCAAAATATATACATAAAAAAAACTACACTACACGCGTAGCTATTGGATATAAAAAGGATAAAATTGGCTAACAGTATCATTTTACTATAATGTAACATTTGCATTAAATTATTAATGATAACATTCAACATCATCGTCTTCATAAAATTCACCATAACGCAAAGTGAATTTATGAAAAGAATCTTTATAAACTTTGAAGTTAATTTTTTACAATATATACAATGTTTCAGGGCAGGTGAAATAATTTATATTAATTAATAATTATTATAATTTTAAAAATAATTAATTTAATTAAATAATAATAAATAAATATTTGTTACACTTACACCAATCAACCTAGCCCAAAGTAAGCTAAGGCTTGTGCTATGGGATCTAGGGTAAGGGATAGACATACATATATTATACATATATAATTATTTTTTATAGAAATATATATCAACAACCATGACTAGAGTACAAACGCTCGTATTCATCACACAAACATCTGCCCCCACCGGGATTCGAACCCGGGACCTCAGACATGGCGACACCTTGAAACCGGTGTATTATCCACTCGACTATAGAGGTCGTCAAATTATAATTTTATATATTTTATTATAATTAAATTAATTGTAATTTGATAAATAATTAGTTTAATAGTTATTAGATGCACCTTATGTGCTTGTCTAATACCTAATAACCTAATATTTCGAATTAACTGACTACAAAATGAAAACAAAATCTTTCAATTGACACCCCTAGTCAGCTTTTAACATAAAAGAATGCTAGCTAGCTGTAAACACAATGGCGCTCCATAGATTGCTTCGTAATAAATAAGTATTCCTCGTACATAGGGTTGTCTATACTATGATCAAAAAATATTTTATTTATAAAAAATTGTTTGTATAGGGCAAACACTTTTATAGCATCATTTCTTATGTATACACACCACTCAATTTCATTTCGTGATAGCCATTTGTAACACCCAGTATAATTTTGTTAGTGTTAAAAATAATACAGAATTATTTTTCTAAATTTGGCTGGATTACGATATATATGTACAAGCAAGAAGCAGACGGAGTTAGTATACCGGTCGACTCGGTCTATTTTTTTAATAACAAAATTTATTTAACACAAATCTAAATAAAATCGTTTTAATTTGACCTAAATTAAATATAACATTTTTCAATATATGAAATATACATAAATGTGAATGTATAAATAACATAGTTATTGGTAATTGTGTTTATATAAATTTGGTGACTTACCATATAGTGGCGCCACAATGCAGCGTATTTTAGTATGAAGCATTGATTTATTTTATTTTAGTATGAAGTCGTATGAATTCGTGAAAAAGTCTCAAACGTGTCGCCGTATCTTTAAAGCCTTCTAATAACCGCAGGTAGAATTTTTTAAATATAGCCTAATTTTTTTTTGTCATAAATATAAGACAAAAATAGTTTAATATCCAATAGTTGTGTTTATACAACCATTTACAAGTAACTGTAAAGGCATTATCCGGATATTGTTATCATTTAGGTACATTTCTCTTATGAGAAATGTACCTACATATTACATATTTTCTCTAAGAGTATTTTTAATAAACATTTTAAATTTATGAAAAGACATATTATCTAGGCACACAGAATCTAAACACATCAGAGTACACGTCAAATATGGATAATGTAAAAGACAACAGCAATATAAATCTTATTTACAAATGCTCAATGTTAACAACTCAACAGTTTTTTGGAATGTAATAATTTCAATAGTAAACATTTAACTAGGGAGTTTCTTTATAAGCATTAACATGTTATTTGTCCAGTTTCGTCAATATAACACGTGACAAATTTGTCTCTTATTATGCAGGATCATATGTCCCTAGAAGGTTATTGAAAGTTTCCTTTTTTCTTCTACAGAAAACTGTACAAATTATAGTAAATTGTACTTAGTGAAATCACTAAGCACGTAATTCTAATATTATATATATTATATTGCGCCTTGAGTTAAGACCTATATATATATATATATATATATATATATATATATATATATATATATATATATAATATATATATATATATATTTATTTATATTATTCTATAGTGCAAAACCACGTTCACTAATTCATATGACACAGTCAAAATTACTGACAGATTGTGCTGGGGTAAAGGAGTGAAAAATGGGTTGAAAGTTTGAATAGAATCTATAATTTCTAAAGAGGTGAGAGTACAGACTCTCATTAGACAGAAATTACAGAATGTATATTGTATGAAAGGATTAAAGTCACTAATGCAAGCAAAGCTGCTGGTGAAAGTTAGTGATTAATAAAATAACTCATTCATCCTTTCTCACCAAGGAGTCTCCTCCAGCTAAGTACGCCAGAATGTATCCTGCCCGAATCGTACGAAGTTTAAATGCGACAATCGTAGTCTATTTCCGATGTGCGATATACCCAGTACCAAAAGCTCATCGCTGCTCTATAAATATAAAAAAAGTTTCGGCTGGCTTGGTTGCCGAGCCAAACTGCTCAGGATAGAATGTCGAAATTCGGCGTACAAGGGATAAAGATAGAGTATTACGCGGCCATTGTAGGGCCGTTGAGTGCTTCAGGGACATTAAACGCTATTCTACTATTTCAATAGTGTTGTAATTGTTGATTGTTTACGGCTTTATTTGTATTTATGAATTTTTTATTTCTATCATACCATAACTATTTTTTTTATCTATTTCTTATTATAGCAGAAAAGATATGAGTTTTGTATTACTATTAAAATTTTAATTGATACTTGAACTGTCGACTGAACGTCGATTCAGCAGAAATCTTTGATCACGATATTAAGGTGTAATTTTCATTATAACTGCGAGGTTATTATATAAAAATATTTATATTTTACAAAAGTTATATAAATGAGAAATTAGGCAATTATTTGTTATAATACTTTTTTGCCATAAATTTGTGTTGAAATATATAATAATTTCTCCTCTGAACAGTTGAAGTCTTTGAGTAGTTATTGACAAATTATTCAGTAATTTGTAACAGTCGATTCGCCTTTCGAAAAAGTCTAAATTCAGTGTAACCTTTTCAATTGTCCAATTTGAAACCATGAGAAAATATCCACAAGCTCTAGGCCTTCGAAGGAGAAACTATGTTTGTAACGTTTTACGATATCCGCTTGTATTCAAAAATATACAATAATATACTAATCAGACTAAATGAAAGACTAACATAACAGTTTTAACATAAATTCGCTTCTTCTTCATTCGTCGATTTTCTTCTTCAGAATATCAAGCAATTTGTTCAGTAAATTAGTTAAAAATTATACTATATTATTTAATGCTGAAATACATAACTATAAAGGCCTCCTGCCTAGATATATGATGATAATTCTTATTTTCTCCGATCAGATCAGATCAGTAGCTTAGATAAAAATTAAGAAAGTAACTAACAAAATAAGGAAAGTAGGTTATTCGTAGTCATGAAATAAATAACTTGCACTAGCAATATTGAGCTAGTGGATTTATTAGAACAACACAGAAACTTCATATTTATGTTTGACAGTCTCAATAATAAATATAATGCAAGTTTTAGGTAAATCTAACCTTTTTTTTTGTTCCCCCTGAGGAAAATGCATTAAGTTGCATACCCCGGCTGTGGCGAGCTGGCAGTTATGTCGGGCTCTCCTCCCCAGAAGGGGGAGGCCTACCCACTAAAAACCTCAGGGATGGCCTTCCTCAGGCATGTAGTGAGCCCCCGGGAACACCAAGCCACTTCCGGGAACCCCCAGCCTCCGCTCCCCCGCCGATACAGGGGAGCCCTCCTCGGGGGAGGCTACAATACCTCCCCCGATCTCCACCACCGACGACGCCCCCCGGCCACGGAAGGGGCGTAGGTAAATCTAACCTATCATAAAATCCTTATATTCAAGCGTCGATGGCGTTATGGTCTCGACGCTGATCTAAGAATTGCATGATTCATAGGGCCTGGGATCGATTCTGCCATGTACCAAATTTAGTTTTTGGTTTTCCAATTTCGTATGTACATTGATGATGATGATGATGATAATATAATTGTATGTTATGCACCAACAAAATTATTACGGTAATAAAAAAATATCACTGATTACAATAAGTAAATAGTACATTATAATACAAGTGAGTAATGTTGAAAATAACGTTCGAGGCTGACATTGAGCACGAGCGCAGCGAGTACTTAATATTCAGCCGAGAATGTAATTTTTAACTGCTCACGAGTGTTATATGATGTTTTTCAACACCATCGCGAGTAATTAATACAAACTTTATAGGTCCATAAAAATTTATTTTGAAAAACAATTTGTGAAAGTACAATTATAAAAATTATACGTTGGATTTCCACCTTCACCGCCAGTCATTTCTGAAATATTCGTTATTATTTCATTCGTACAATCAATTTCATCGCTTGATGATATTTTTGATATAAAAATCTTAACAAAAGAAACAATGCAAAATATCTACTTGCAAAATAGTACTGAAAATGGAAAAATGGCGCGTTTACTTTTTCATTGACGGCTTTGTGCGCGAAAGACTAAGGTACCGACGCTTATACAGCCAAAACAGCAAATTATATAATTTTTACAAAATAAATATTTATGTAGGACTTCTATTTCATAGTTGTAATTTTAAATAAGATTTTTATAATTGCATATCTTTAAACAGACTGTTTCTAAACAGCAAACTTATTTAATTTACAAAAATGTTTCAGAATTTTGCATATAAATTCTTTTTGGTTCCTATTTTTTTTCTTATAAATAAAAGCGTGACTTTTCTTTACGAAACTATTAACTTTTGATTACCAAACTGTGCGGTAATCGAATTTGAAATTCGAAAGATATTATAAGTTGGTAATATGATACATTGTGAAACTAAAATTGGTGTAGTTACATACCAATTACGAGCAATGGTGTTGAGAAAACTAATTACATTTTTATTCGTACTGTCATCTCTACATTATCACATGAAGTCTCTTTCCAAATACAAAATAAAATATAATAACACTTGTTACAGTTAATCAATATAACAGTATCTTCAGGTCAGCTGATAACGATAAACCGGCACAACACGATAACTATTCGATATCGAAGCTTAATTAATTGGTCTTCGTACGTAGAATAAAAGTACTTAAATCATTAAAAAAATATTTACCTCCAGTTTCGGGCAGCATTGACATCCAAATCCTCAAAAATGTTCACTGCACATGAACACACAGGTGGCATCACACAACACCGTATCACAATGCACTGGGCGATGCAGAGCGCTATCACGCCCGCGCGCGTGCGCAAGCGCCTGTAATCTAAATAGAGACAACGAGACCGCATCCAAAATCGCCGGTATCACTTTCGGCTTCTAACGGCCTAATTTTAGAGGGCGCTCGAAAATAAAACGAGTTTTTACGTGTTTTTCACGAGTATTAGACCGGAATAGACGGCGTTTCGCAGGCTGGTGTTGTGCCAGAGACGGTGTGCGCGCGAAATCCGAGATTGGTGCCTTATTTGGCAGCCGCTCGCGCGATCACAAACGCATTTGGGTATTTAGTTTCGGGATCGGCGCGTGCGCGGCTATTTCAGCCGCCGCTTCCGCCGCGGGAGCGTTGCAGCAACTCAATGATTGCCATATACGGCTAATGATATTTGAGTTTAAATGCTAAATTAGCCAACTGTTCATTACTTATTAAAGTCCAATTTGACTAAACAAGAGAAATATGACAGTTAATGATAAAAGAATAACGCATTTTTGTGTAAATGTTGTTCCAAATAGTTAAAGTCTATCAGTTAAATTATAGTCTATATATAGTATCGGTAAAATGTTTACTGTTCTCTAATTAGTTCGGAAACAAGTATCAGATAAAAGTCTAAAATATGCCTTGTCTTTAGATTTTGTTTAAAAAATGTCAAAAGCTTTGTTAAGAAAAATCGTTTTCTATTAACAATAATATCCAATATTAATTTAATACTAAGCGATTATAAACAAAAGACAAATTTGTTTTCTTATATTGATAAATAGGCTATCAAAATTATATATATTGTCCTTGACATTTAACTACTTACTAGAACCAATACATCAGCTACAAAAATCCCAAGTTTTGTATGAATTCACGATATCAGGAGTCATAAATTTCAAATACAGAATAGCTATAGAAGAGAACATACGAAATATTTTATTTTTATTCTCTACAAATTCATAATAATGCTTTGCAACCTCAATCATAACGTGACAGAAGTATGAAAAACATCTTGTTATGCAACTAAAATAAAATACGTATTGACTAACAGGTGAACCAAAATAAATGCTCGCCAGCGAACTCTGCATTTCCACAGTTACCCACTATCTTGGAATTCTGTTTACGTTTACTTGTACTTGTAGTAAGACTTCTAGTACGTGAAGTTAATATTTTGATTTGGTGTTCACTTTTTTAGCTATTTGTTTTGTAGCTAAATATATTTCCTGTACCTACTTACTCCAGCTAGAGAAATAATATAAGAAAACTGTTTCTATAATAAAAATAAAATGTAAAGTTTCTTTATTAGCAAGAAAATGACTTTTTTCTCTGCTTATTTGTTTATTACCGCATCACACAAAATCTATTGACTGGATTCGAACAGAATTTTTACAGCTGATATATATTTTTTGAAAAAGGTATCAAAACATCGAAACGAATCTATTAAAATACCATTGATCTCTGATTCTTTACCTTGATCTTAACGTTCTTCTTGATGTTAATGAAGGTGGTTAATCTCCATAACAACACCGTCTTCCATAATAAAGAATGTTTCTTTCAGCAAGACTCAGCGCCGGGTCATTAAGCTCGATTCACCCACGCCTGGCAAACTTACATCCCGGACTTTATCAGAACCGAAGACTGGCCTTCATCTAGTCCCAATCTTAATCGGCCAATTTGTGGTTAAGGAACATTTAAAGAGTATGAGCTTGCTCTAAAGGTTATGTTTCTAAAGCAATAGTAAGATTGGCAGTGTAGAATTTTCCCACAGACAGAGTCTATGGGAAAATTCTGTCTTGCCTATGGTAAAACTGCTTATATCGGTAACTTGCCGTAAAGTTATAAAGGATTGTATTGCAGTCAATGAAGTGACCTTCATATATTTTTAATATTTTGCTATTAATGTATTAAACTTATACACATCAATGTCATATATGCTATTTCCAAAAGAAAAGAAAACATATTTCTTTGTATCTAGCTATATTTTTGACAAATATAGGTATTTTTGCAGGCTTAGCAAAAGTCGAAACTATACGTAATACTATCCGCAATATCTTTGATGTAGACCTTTAATCTAGCAAACTATGAATCTATTGATTGAAACATTTTGACAATGTTTGTTTTATAGATTTTTAATCGTATTTTTTTTAGAAACTCAAAGTTAAAGTGTTGTTTAAAACATCCATGTATTCTAATACTGATCTTAATATGTCGGAAGGGTTCAGATAAAGGATTGATGAGGGTCAGTCTTTAGCTCCTATAAAGTTCTCCTTGCGACCAGATACAGAGTAATGCTGGAAAGTCCACTGTATATAAAAAGGAAAGAGATTCATTTTAAGCCATATTATCTTAGGTCTTATTTTTAGTTCTTATTTATACTTCAGAGGAAACTTAATTTCTCGTATTATATTATTTCCTAATCTTTTATGTCCTAATCAGAAAATTCCTTCTTTCAATTTAAGCTAAAATAGCATTAACTGACTAGGAATAGAACGGTGTTTGGCGAGGCGGTTCTGCCGAAAACGCAATTTATGATTTTATAAGTCAATCATAGGTTATTACGATTTGATATACCTGTACAGTTATTGTCACTACGGTGGTGACGATAGAAGAAATAGCCAGCTATAAAGCCGAAGAGCAGCGTGATTTTTTCTGGCAATAAGGCTTGTTAATTGATTAAAAAGACGCTAATGAGTAAGGGCTATTACATAGTCTATGGTTATTTAAATTATGCTAATGCTCGGTGTTGATTTGAAGATATTACATTCTAAATTGTAAATATTTGTTTTCCAGTATAAATTGTAAACACATATGTACATAGTATGATAACGACATAATTTATTGTAAATGTTGTTATTACTTTTGATAAAACTGATAAGTTTCTTTTTTTTCCTCAGGAGAGGAGGCTGAGAATCCGTCATGGGTACCAACGCAACAGGCAAGCAGGGATGCGTTGATTATGTCGGACTCCTGGTGAATCGAGGCGGCTCGACCCACCAGACCTACCGACTAAACTCAGCCTAAGCCTTTGGTCCTAATGACCCTACTGGCTTATATGGAAGGGGGATGATAAGTTTCTTGCGCCCATTCTTTCTTATCAGCTAAAAAATACGCCCTCAATGGGTGGTAGAAAAAAACAATTTGGACGATTCAAAAGAGTTTTCTATAAAGTCATATTTGAATAAAGTTGATTTTAATTTTGTATGCACAATTTTTTTTTCTATTAGTTCTAGTTTGTTTAACTGTAATCCATAAACCTCATTAATCTTTTAACTCACTATCACTATTATCATTATAATAGCCACCACAAAAAAAAAATAAAAAAATCAAAAAATTAAGGTACAATTATACTTTATAATTAAAACTCGACATTTTATAAATTAAGAAAAAGTAAAGGTTTTATAAAATTATAAGTACTTGCAGCAACAATTACTGTAACGCCTTTGCATAATCCAAGTCACTTTTCAAGTCATAATTTAGCTGATATCTCATAACATTTCTGTCACGCGTAATGGTAAGCCCGTGCCTCCTACTGCCACGAATTGGGTCGCGCGATCGCGCGCTAGGTGTGGGCGAGTTGCGTATGCGCCGCTTATAGTAATTTTAATGCAGATGCAAATAAACCCATTTGCTTATCGGATTAATCTAGGATCTAGTACAGGCTTGACTTATGAAAAGGGCTGACCGTTGAATAATTTCGAGTTGATTATATCAATAAATATTTTCTAGCTTTAAGCTTACTCAAAGCTTTTGTTGGTTAATTGTTGGGAAACGAAACAAAAGTTTCATCACAGTTCATATCCGTCTCCTCCGAGAGGCACGAACTTAATCTATGTTCACAAGATTAAGACTTTGTCAAATACGCTGGCTCAGTTCGGATTGTTTCATTTCAGGTAAGCAGGTTGCCTCACGATCTTTTCCCTCGCTAAGAAACTCAGATTATCGTACAAATAAAATTAAAAAACTATTGATACATTACACGATTAAAACTGGGCATTCCGATAAGAAGACCAGTGCCGAGATCCCACTGCTATCATTGAGTATTTTTTAAACGTCTGTCCTCAGTAGTTTAATAGATTGTATTAAAGAATTAAAATTACATTTAATGAAATGTATGTTTAGTCAATGTTGAGTAAAGCATTATGTCTGTTTATACTAGCTTATTTGTTTTAAATTAAAATAAAAAGTATTAAATTTAAATAAAAAGGACTTAGTTTCTTACTATGATACATTATGCTGTCTTAATGTAAATAAAATAGTAAAGTTTACATTACCTTATAGCAAAAGCCTGTCTTATGAAGAGAATAATATTAGATATAAGTTGAATTTAACATTGAGTACGATGTCTCAGTACAATTATCAAAAAATACATTTAATTGATATTAATAAATTAATATCTAAATTGTATATGACAAAAGATAATTATTTACTTCTTATTATAAGAGACAAATAGCTTTATCGCTATTATATTATTTTACACATATAGCCAAAACTTTGGCTAGTACATCTGCTTCTATTGAGCAGGACAATAAAATTAGATTAAGAACGTCTTTGGAATTTGTTCCAAATATAACTAATAATATCAATTGTTTAAATTAACTAATATGATAAAAGATAAAACATCTTGCTATCCAAAGACAAAAGATAGGTCCAATTGCTTAAATTTTGTTCATCTGAATATACAGGGCTTCTCTGGCGTATTTAATGTTATCAAAAGTGAATCTAGTAAAATATTTAAACAAAAATCCATTAAGTTTTACACGGGTATAAAGAAATTCAGTGACTGGGCTACACCAGGTATTTATAAAAGTAGGAGAAAATTATATGAGCTATATGCACTAAAATCCAATTCTAGGGACCCTGAATTTATTGAGTATGTAAGAAATTACTCTAAAATATTTAAAAAAGTCTGTGTGGCAGCTAAAATCTTTTATTGCCAATAAAATTAATGTTTCAAAAAATAAAGTAAAGGAACGTAATAAACTATGAAACAGGGAAAATAAAACAAAAACGAACATACTTATTCGCTAAAGGTTAAGGATAAGTTAATTCAATCTGATAACGAAGTAGCCTAGAATAGATACTACTTGTAGCCTCGGATCATGTTCAAACGGTGCGGTCGCCCTCCTAGAATCAAATGTAAACAAGATTAAGGAATCTTTTCATTTTAGACATATTGATGCTGAATTTATCCTCAAAACTTTTAAATCACTTAATAATAAAAAAAACAGAGAATCTGTGGGGTATCTCAACTAATATTATTAAACCAATTATCTCTAAAATTGCACCTCACCTAGCCCTAATTTTCAATAAATGCATTGATGAAGGGGTCTTTCCAAATCTTATGAAAAATAGTAAATTAATTCCACTTTTCAAGTCTGGCGATAAGAGTGACCCTACTAATTTTAGACCCATTTCTATATTACCAGCCTTGAGCAAAATTTTTGAAAAGATTATATATAATCAGTTATCATCTTATTTTATCCTTAACAAGTTATTTCATTGCAACCAATATGGTTTTACCAAGGGTAAATCCACTACAGATGCTGGAATTTCACTTTTAAAACACATTTTTGATGCTTGGGAGGGCAGACAAGACGCAATAGGTATCTTCTGTGACCTTTCTAAAGCATTTGATTGCGTAAGTCACGACACATTATTGAGGAAATTAGGGCATTATGGTGTCTCTATCAAATCACTCGGCCTTATTAAATCATACTTGTCGGATCGAATACAAAAAGTTGTTATTAATAAAACTGAATCTGCTGGAACTTCACTAGTTATGGGCGTGCCTCAGGGATCAATATTAGGTCCTTTACTATTTTTAATATATATTAACGACCTTCCTTACTATACAAGCACTTTATGTGAAACAGTGCTATTGCCGATGAACTTCTCTTGTTTTTAAAGTTGACAGAGGCAGCAATTGTTCGGACGAGGTAAATAGTGCTCTATCAAAAGTTCTACAATGGCTTACATTAAATAATCTTTCATTAAATTCGACAAAAACCAAATTTGTTAAGGTTTCTATACCAAATGTAAGGCAGGTTAATACACCCTTAAATATTAATGGTGAAGTGGTATCTCTTGTTGAGAGTACTAAGTTTTTAGGCATACACTTAGATTCCAGATTACAATGGTATACCCATATTGATGCTCTGTCAGGCAGACTTAGCTCAGCTGCGTATGCTGTTAAAAAATAAGGCTTCTAGCTGATGTTGAAATAGCAAGGTTAGTTTACTTTAGTTATTTTCATAGTGTAATGTCTTATGGCATTTTGTTATGGGGATCAGCTGCCACCAGTGAAAGTATTTTTATACTACAGAAAAGAGCAATTTAAGACCAAGGGATTCCCTTAGGGATAACTTTAAAGAAATTAACATTTTAACATTGGCGGGGCAGTACATCTATGAAAATATAATCTATGTACACAAATATTACAAAAATTTCATTAAGAATAGCGATATTCATAAATTAAATACAAGAAATAGAAATAAGCTTGCTGTTCCAAATTTTAGATTACATAAAACACAAAACTCATTCTTGGGGAAATGTATAACTATTTATAACAAGTTACCACACAATATTGTTAATCTACCTCTTAATAAACTAAAAACTCGAGTAAAAAAAACTTTAATGTGCAAAGGATATTATCGAGTCCAGGATTACTTGGATGATCAAAGTGTCTGGAACTAAAAAACCCTCGCTCGTTGAAGTAAACAAATTGTTAATAAATTCTTAGGTAACTTTGTAACATAATCCCAACTAATATTATAAATGCGAAAGTGTGTTTGTTTGTTTGTTTGTTTGTTTGTTTATTTGTTTGTTTGTTTGTTACCTCTTCACGCTTAAACTACTGGACCGATTTCAAAAATTCTTTCACCTTTGGAAAGCTACATTCTCCCCGAGTAACATAGGCTACTTTTTATCCCGGAAAAATCGACAGATCCCACGGGATGCGCAATAAAGGCTTCGCTCAAAAACTACTGCACAGATTTTTATGCGGTTTTCATCAATAGATAGAGTGATTCTTGAGGAGTTTTGCGGCATTTTTTATCTCGGAAAAACGGATAGTCCCACGGGAAGCGCGATAAAATCTTCGCACCATAAACCGACTTCCGCGTATATGTAGCCGTGGGCAAAAGCTATGACCCTTAACCCTCTATACACCCAATCCCGAAATCCACGCGGGCGAAGCCGCGGGCAGAAAGCTAGTAATATATATATTTAACTGTACCTATTATAATAACACTTATGTAATTGTTGCTACATTTGTTTAAAGGCTAATAAGTTTCTTGCACCCACTTTTTTGCTTAAATGACAAAACAGCGGTTGCAGTGTCCTATAGATAATAACCTGAACTTTTAGTATTATATGTTACAGTTTTAGAGGTTGTAAGTAGTCATGCTCTCTTTAAAGTCTCTTTGGCAGTGTCGTGTGAAGCGGGTCGTTGCGTTCCCTAAAATACGGTTGAGCGCAGCGATGGCTGGCACATACGTCATGCTCGTGAGCGGGTGCTGCTAGCGGAGATGAGTCTACTCTTTACTGCTTTTTATATTTATTCTGTATGACACAACAACCAAAAGGTGTATGAGCAATTATTTTGTTACTTGTAACATAATAAATGACTTCTAGTTCTTAAATGATTGTATGCGCGTGTCCTGCGGTTGTTTTTTTTTTAGTTGTGATAATGTACGCGGGTACCTGCTTTTGGTAATTTGTATCCTTTTGTGGCTTAGGGGTAGTCATACTCTCATTAAAATCTCTTCGGCAGTTTCGTGTGAGGCGTTACGTTCCCTAAAACATGGTTGAGCGAAGAGAAGGCTGGTTCATGCGTCATGCTAGTGAACGGGTGCTGCCAGCGGAGATAAGTCTGCTCTTTGCTATACTAGGTACTACTCGTATTTATTATAATTTTAATTTAACTTTAATATATTCTTTTAAAACTGTATGTCATGGCATTCCTAATATAGGCATATTTTCAAATTATATTTTTATTAATTGTATTTCCTATATTATGTAATGGAAAGTGACTTCATGAATTATCAATATTGAAGTCATTTTCCAAATTGACGACTCTGTGTCTATTTAATACAGGAAAAAAAAACAGCCCTTGCTGAGTTTCTTGCCGGTTCTTCTCAGTACAAGGTCTCCCGCCGTAGATTTGCGAACCGATGGCGTAACTTTTCGACTTTCATAAGTGCTTGTAACAGCCTAGACTAAATACTTAAATGATTTTGAAATTGAATTTGAATATCCCAGACAGCAACTTCTTTCGAGAGATCAAACTACCCGATACTGAGACTGATGTCACTGATGTCAGTGAACACGTATCATGTAATATTATAGATATTATAAACTATTTATGTACATATACATACATAGCGTACATATATAGTATATAAAAAAGTATAGATATTATAAGCTATATATGTACATAGCTTATAATATCTATACTTCTATACTAATTACTAATATTGATAATAAAGAAGTAAAGTTTGTGTGTTTGTATATTTGTTAAGTTGTAAGGGGTATTCTCGGGATCTACTGAACCGATTTTAAAAAATCTTTTACTAATAGAAAGCCACATTATTGCTGAGTGTCATAGGTTATATAAAAAACCGAAAAATAAATGGCTTTTACGTGAATCAGAGAAAAAAAGTACGAATGAAAGCGTTTCTTACGAACGCTGCCTTAACTATGAAAGATATATTTTTGAGTTCTAGAGAAAAGATGTGGAGCTTGAAAATGCCTACAAAAAGTCAACGACAGCATATGTCTAACTTTTATATTTAAGATACAAAAAGTAGTTTTTTTAATATTACAGTTAAAAATTAAAACATAACACTCTGTACTGTATTATAAAAGGATTATTAATATTATGCCCAACGAAGTAGACACGGGTCAGCTAGTAGCTTATAAAACCTAATCGTCAGAATGATTTCGTTGTATCATTCCTTATATCTACATATTTATAATAATTCCACAAAAATAAATTATCAAAATTTTGTATTTACAACAAAAATATCGTTTTTATTAATTTCTTTTCAACCCACTAAACCGTTTTAGGATTGGATTTTAATCAGAAAACTAGGACCGTAATAAAATCTAACTACACCACATCTTACTTGCACAATTGCCTTCTAATTTTATCTGTGCTTGTATTGGTACAGTCTTATCGTGGGGGTGTGGGTACGAGGACCGGTCGTGGGCGAGCGCACTGAATCAATCAATACTACTCCAAACTTGATGATACACCATTGTTATAATGGTCTTCTAATGGACATGTAAAAGTGAGTGAGTGTAGAGGTAATTTAATTATGGATCATAAGATCTATATATCTCTGTAGTTTGAATGTGGTCGTGGGAGGATTATTGCAAATATTGGTAGAAAGTAGACCCAACAGAAATAGTAGTGTCACATGGAAGCGATAGAGAAATCTGAGTGTATGTAATTACATATAAGTATTTCTTATTGATATTACATATATATCTTACATACAATATACTCACTATGAAAGTATGTCAATATAGAAATTTCAGTTTAATTATTAATTTATATTGTTTTTAGATTTCTAAAAAATGGGCAATTATTATTTAATTAATTCTAATGAAACGAACACATTTCTAGCATACTCACATTAAATGTAACATTTTTTTATATAGAAAGTATACCTATAAACGTACAAATAACAAAGTTATTTTAAAATTTGTTTATACGCTCATACAAATTAGGCGAGTTTACTGAGTTAAGACGTCACGATTGCAGTGTTTTTAGTATGGAGCGTTTTTGAGCGACCCGCGACAGCGCCGCAAACATGTCGATGTATCTTCAAAAGTAATAGGTGCAGGTGTACTGTTGGTTCTACAATATTTCTCACTTAAAAGAGTACTCTCATTATATATAGAATTCAAAAAATTGTCGTCTACCCAGTTCTTTCCCATACAGATAAGCAAAGATCACAGTTTCCCACTTGTTACAATCCAAATATACTTTCCTTGCTTCCTCGACTTACAGTAATATTTTCATGCATACTCGTCGGTTACGGGTACTCTTGACCTGACCTTCTTTCAATATATCACTTATTTGGTAGAAGTATGTTCGTCTAGGTCGTCCCCTACTAACTGGTCCATTCATATTTGCATTATAATTTTATTTCTATATGTTGTATACATTTTAAGAGTACTTGGGTATATAGTAATTGGTTAAGTAGATTAATAGGAACATTTATCTATTAACCTACACATTATAAAGCTGTTTATAACCTGAAATATAAACATGACAAGATTAAGTCATAACTTAAAATATCTTTAATAAGAATGAAAAGTAAAGATAAAGTTCTCTCTTATTGCATAGGAAGTAAATATAACTTTTGCTTGCAGCAAACATTCCAAAGCTTGTCAGTCAAACACAGCGGTGTAAAGTGAAACTTGCGGGGGTGTCGTTGACATGCACACGCAAGAGGGGAAATTAGCCTTAATCATACGAGCAATACATATGATAATGTATGCGTATTGTAGTTATAATTGTGTAAGCTTATGGTTTAACAATACTAGGTAGAAAATTCATGAGTTATATTGGATACGATTCCAAAAATATTCATGTATACAGGTGACTTTTTAGGATTTTATAATAATAATACTCTAACCGCTAGTGGGGCATTTAATGCCCCTTGACTGCCATAAATGCTCCATCAGTGCAATGAGTCTCCTTCAGGGCAGCTTGTGGTGAGTTGTCTGTGAGTTGCGTCACCGAGGGTACCGATGTGCTTCAGGGGGGCGTATGCGTATGCTCATTACCACCAAAATCAAAATGCAGTAGTCCACAAACGTTTTGACCAGTAATGACAACAGTTTCTGTGCATCGAACTGGGTATAGTCTTTAGCTGCATTTTTCATGGTGCAGACAGAGATTAGACTCAGTTGGCACACTCCATGCACACTTTCATTAAATTTCATTTAACTGGCCTCTGCGCGTTGAATCTATATCCCCATGCACGCCTTATAAAGGACCGAGAGACGCATTTTTGAAACAATAGAAAACCAATTCGCATTCGAAATCGTGAGATTCGTATATGAATTACCGAATCCACTAGTTTTGAACATTTATTTCGTGTGTTGTGCAACAAGCAACCCACTCGTTTTTGATTTCTACTAGTAGAATATCCAACGCTGAAGTGACGCTGACAGTGATCCGTTTCACGTGCGGGTCATCATCCGATTTTTGTTTTTGTTGTTGTGATTTTTAATTTTTCTGTGTGAAACGGAATCTAATTAAGAATTTGTTTTTAATGACAACACTGAATTCGAGTGATTCAAAAATCTATAAAATTGTAAGAAGTAGAAAATAAATTCGCGCTCGTTTTGAATTCGTATTCGAATTCCAAATTCACGTCTTAATGATTCAAAAATACGTCTCCGTGTCTTTTTAAGACGCGTGATATAAGCGATGTAATTATTTTTTTGAATAGAGTACAGAGAGTTATTTTTGAATAAACAGGTTTTTCGCATCTTCGGATATTTATGGAAACTGAACTCATAACGAACCGAAAAAATCTTAAATTAGTTCGGAATGGCTATTCTATTAAAATTGGAACTACATACTATTTTTAGAAATATTCTATTATATAATAGAATCCAAGCAAAATTCACTATAATAACATGCACGCCTCTATGCGTATAATTCGTCCGTATATGGGAACAGTGGAACGTATACAAATCATTATTCTTCAATAACATTATGCCATAATTATTACAGGCGTGGGCGCTACGGAGGCTTGTGTTTTGGCGCGTGGCATGGAAACTCGTCAACGCGTCAAAAATCACAACTAGCTATCTCTAATCGCATATTG
The DNA here is from genome assembly GCA_036419045.1 of Scirpophaga incertulas. NCBI lineage: Eukaryota > Metazoa > Arthropoda > Insecta > Lepidoptera > Crambidae > Scirpophaga > Scirpophaga incertulas. The sequence goes on along the minus strand of CM071628.1, from coordinate 14,618,547 downwards.
TCCCTTTAATGTTATTCGTATTACTATAGTTGGTTACAGTAGTACCTACTATACATTTTTCTTAGGACCTAAACAAGACAAAAAAAAATGTTAAATGCTACGAACATCTTGTCATTATTATTAATCATTAAATATATATATTGTTATGTATATAAAAAGTCTTAAGCAACGAGAAAATGTACAAATTAATAAAATACTATTTGTAAAGTATAATTTTTTACAAATCATTTTTCGCAGAAGACTTTGTTTTTAATGTAAAAAATAGATGTCAATTTTATTAAATTTGGCTCCGTATAATTTTTTGTTTTTATTTAATAAATAAAAGCTTTTGATATGATTTTCAATTTTCTGATGAGTGTGATTTTTCTAACAGTTATTTATAGTTTAATATTTAACTTAAGTATTATCTATTTGGAAAATGATTAGGTACTTTGAATTCAGATATGGTGATCACAATATGTGGTTATAGCTTTTATAGGACATGAATTTTATCTGTAAGCTATCAACATAGAACAATCAAATAACTCAGAAATTTACATTAGTCGAACTACTAAACATGTTGATTAATTGAACATTAGTTTCATTGTTTTGCAAGTAAAGCATTAGTACGTACAGTGTTTATAGAAAAATACCAACTTCTTAAAGCATTTCTATAAAATGGAAGTTTCACAGCCGGAAACTCGTAATTAATCTTAAAAATCAAGTTCGTAAATCAAGTGCCGCGTAACTCGCTATAATATTAAGCTTAATAGGTGGGGATGCTAGCTATGTACGTACAATAATACAATTAAGATCAAAATGAGGACAACCAACAAAACAGGAAGTACGAGGAAGGAAGAAATAAAAGAATAGTAAATAAAAAGTATGAAATGTATATATTTAACATCACAATGCTACTTAATAACTTCTGGGTTTCTAAGTCAGAGTTTTAAAACATCGAATTAATTAGACATAATACTTGATACTAAAGTTGTATTCTTAAACTTGTGTCTGAGTACACAACGAATCTGAGTTACATAATGCGAAGACGTGTCACGTATGAGGAGCAGTTTCAAGTCTTCGCGTGGGCCCAGGTTTTGGACATTGCGTGCGTCTTCGGTTAATGATGTACATCTCATTGTACAATCAGCAACACACCAAAATTTATATTGACACTACGAAAATCACCGCAATCACGAGTCATATAAGAACTGTTTCAAGGTCAATATGTAAAGTGTGACTAGTTGTTGAGTATATAAAAATACTTGGTAGATATTATTTATTATACTCGACACAAGCCTTGTTTTGGTATGTACTTAGAAATAATGTTTGTGTATTCCTAATATGATTGATGGATGGTCGAATATAAAAAAGCTAGTCTTCTGTATTTTTTGTTTTTAGTAGGTGAATGATTCATTTGACTATATTCGTGGGAAACACTGTTTACATGAGACTCATAAAATACCTCGATTATTATGTATTTTGCCATCAGTTCCTTTCCTAAACCGTATTATCATAATTCCCACAGAAAATCTTTATTGTGTTCAATTACTATATCCATGTACAAATATAAAGAGATATTACGAGTATTAATAGTTCCCCAAAATATTACAATGCCTTTCTAAATGATCTGATTTTGTATAGCTGATTCTTCTTTTGATATATGCTTACTAACTTTAAAATACACATTTTTGGTGTGTGATTTGAATTTTTCTAGGTTGGGTTAGGGTTTGTATGGTAAAGCGAGGCCAGCGTAGAAAACAAAGGATAGCCAGGCAGTTGTTGGCAAACACCACCACGCCGAAGCAACCGCCTTCCTAAGAAGTACGTGCGAAGGTAAGAAGAAGTTGAGAGTACCAAAGACAGCTGCAGTGGTTATTACGCTGCAGCCACGAGCGGAGGAGAAGGGCCATACATATGGTCAAATATTAGCGGATGCCAGGGCAAAAATAAACCTCTGGGAACTGGGCACAGAAAGAGTCCGGTTTCGCAGGGCCCTGACCGGGGCGGCCGTTTTACTGAAGGTTTTACTGAAGGTCCTTCAGGCCTGGGATACCTGAGAAGCGACTGCAGGACGGAGGGGGACCGGAGCACGCTGTGCTACCGATGCGGGGAACCGGGACATAATTTCGGGACATTCGTCAAAGCCGAAATGTCCCCATTGCACAGCTGCTGGAAAACCAGCGGATCATCGCCTTGAGGACAAGACATGCTCTTCCCCCAAGACTAATGTGAGCAGGAGACGACAAAAGCAGGCTATAAGACCTGAGACTTCCGAAGAAACGGCGATGGAGGTCACCGATGGCTCTAACGCCCAAGAGACGGCCGCGGGTGGAGAGGAAGCATGCCCTCCCCGCGTTATAAAAATTGTGCAGCCCCGTGACGTAGTACCGGGAAATTGCGGTGACGAGAGCCGTGCATGAACACCTGCGTTACTCCCCACAAGATGCTACGGCGAGTACGCACCGACGGGACCGCGGTTGTGTACTATGGGTTCCCGTAGCCCCATCACTTTTCGATGCAGATGCGCGGTCTGTAGGGTTTTAGTTTGTAGACGCATTTACCATCTGGCGGAGAGTCCGACATAACATCGTGCTGCTCTCGAGCGCGAGGTATGCGTAACTGCATTTCCCTACGTTAAAAAAAAGGGTTTGTATGGTGACGAGTTAAATATCTATGCCCTAAAAAAATCCTATTGCTCCTTCATATTAAAAAAAACAGGAAATATTAGATCTGCTGCCAAAGCAAAACTATGATTAATTATTAATTCCTATATTTTTACAGGCAAACGACCAATGCATTATTGAATACCATTATATTTTCATCAACGTGATTTTCAAGAACATGCAGCTTGACAGAAGCTGGCAAAGCAAACATATCGATAATGTCATCACAATTAAAAATCGTTATTAACGATGCAATAAACCCTAACATGATCATTCGTTCATATGAAGCGAGTACCAAAATCGGGTATCGATAAATATTACACATTTACCGATCGCCGAATCAGGTCCTGCGACCTCGCAGTTATTTCCTTAGTTTGCCGAATAAGCCCATATTTATTGGGCACAATCCTCAAATAGCATTGTCTTGTCTGCTACTTATGGTTTATGGACGAGCGATCGCCGTCTTCGGCGCGGGCGCTCATTAGTTATTTTGGCGCGAAAATAAAAATGCGCTCACTGACCTGCGCAAGCGCTTACTGCGGCATTGAGAATAATGAGCAAAATTAACAAACCAAATGTACTCGTATTATAAATAATGGATAAAGGGGTGAGGAATTTTGACAAGCCACGTCAAGTACTTAATTGGGAATTCCTGCCAAGGTGTAAATTTTTAACGTCTGCCCAATTTTCCATGTAAAGCTACTCGTATGTGCAAGTTGCATGACAGGTGACAGAATGCCTTGTCTGCCTGGTTTGATTTATCTCCATACCGTTATGTTGCACTATACATAGATATTTACGCTATGAGCTGATGTTAACATTGTGGGTTGGTAAAGCGTAGAACTTTGGAGTTGTTAGTCGCTAGCTTAACTCTGGATACTCGTAATATGTATATAGTAAACTATTTAATATAGTAAACTATTTAATATGTAGTTTGACCTCTTTTATGTTAACAGTATTTTAAATTTATTTACCATTAAACACGGAGTTACTTGGGAACCAAAGAGAAAGAGCAGTTTAATCAAATGTTTAATTTAGGTAACAAAAAATTAATCCAACAACTGTTCATATCGGTATATATTTTTATTGTTTCATGCGTTTCGGCGACTAAATAACTAGAGATAAGATAGATGGTATAATGTCGTGATTTCAGGTTAATGTCATTAAAAATATACGAACGAACGTGGAGTAAGTGATACCCGATTAAACAATATTACCTTCAAAGATTATATTAATTTTTAATCTTTTTTTGAAATAATGTCGCTCCACACAAAACATAAACAAAATATAGAATCTAACATACACCGAGACAGGAACAAATTTTTGAAGGTGATACAAAAATTCTATTTTTACAATGGGCATGTAACATTTTTGATTAGAAGAAAAAACCGTTCTTATTTTATTCTTTTATTCGTTTATTAATCTATACAAATAAATAAAATTAAAGTGCCTGTTTATAATATGAAAATAACCGCTTTCTACTACATGCATATGAATGTATATACGGTACACATACCAAAATACATATTTTTAAAATTTTTGTCTGTCTGTCTGTCTGTTTGTTCCGGCTAATCTCTGGAACGGCTGGACCGATTTGGACGGGACTTTCACTGGCAAATAAGGAGTAACTTAGGCAACTAAAAAAAAGAAACTACTTTTTTATTACATTCCACGCGGACGAAGCCGCGGGCACAGCTAGTTGACCAATATAATTAGTAGGATATGTAACATTAAATGTTTTGCTTAGACTTTTTTGATGTGTTTATTTTGATCCGATTCTCGCACGTGACTGATATTTTGTATGATCTAATACAAAATATGTATTCCCTGCGGAAATCAAACCCGCGACTCGTTGCGTAGTAGCTAATCATTCGACCGCTGTACCAAACGTGTTATTTAGTAGTTTTTTTTTTATAATACCGCAACTTTTACTGTGCTTTTTTAATATTTGTGTTTTTTATTCAATTAAAAAAGCACAGCACAATAACAATAATCAAATGTGTATGTATTCGTTTTATTATAAAACCTTTTGTTTAGGACTTATGAGTTTCGGACCGCGGAAAGGAAATTTAAAAAAGTAATAAAAAAAAGATTTTTGACATTACGGTTTCGGTACTTGACTGTCACATTGTATCAATATTAACTAACAATAAGTACCTATTTTTTATATTAAATGTATTTTGTGGTATTATTGTGTATTATTTAATTTTAATGTATACGCACATTAAAATTAAATAATAATATGGGTTATAGTAATGTTAATTTGAACATTGGTTTAGTATTTCGGGCACGTCATACCCTTTTTTTTTAAGGTGGGCTAAAAATTGCATTGAATTGCACACCCGCGAGTCGAGTTATGTGGGACTCTCCTCCCAAGAAGGGGGTAGGCCTACCCACTAAAAAACCCACCGATCCAACAGTATACACGCCTTTGACGCGAGCGCTTATCTCCAAGGAGAGCTGCATCACGCCGAGGCTGAGCGCATCGGTCCCGAAGGAGAGCAACATCGCACCCCGACGTGAGCGCATCATCCCTGAGGAGAGCAGCATCGCGCCTTGGCGAGGCCATGGGAACCTTTTTGGACAATGGCGAGGCCATGGGAAACTAACAACGATAGACTTTGCAACAGCTTACGTTCTGTCAAAAATTTTTAATAAAAACAATTTCATGAACATCGACATCACATTCAATTTCCCAAATACCCCGGGCGTCGAGTAAATTACAAACAGCCAATCATAAAATTATAGAGTGCCAAAGCTATTATCGGCGAATGCGCGCTTAAACATGTTTATATCGATAATTACACGCACGTGGGTGGCACCCACGACCTGCGAGGTGATTCAATATCGGACACCTTCTTAGAAACGGCGGCATCATAAAAACTGCATGACAGTTTTGATAGGTTTAATTGATTTGCCTTAATGAAATTATGAAGTGTTGTCAGTTGTCTCCTAGTGGGCGATCTAGACCGACTTGCGAAAGACTATTACGTAAAATAAGTTCAGTTGTGCAAAGATAGCAACTGGTTTTTAGTATTATTATGAAGTTTTTAAAATAGACGTTTTATTAACTACTGATCGATCGACAACTGTATTCGGATTCAATAGCTTGATAAGAATAACTGAAATATAAATGTTGTTTATTTATATATTTTATTTTCCTTAGCTTACAGCTATTATCCACTATCATACATTACAGTACCAGTGCTAACGTGAGGATATTTTTTAGAACTAGGAGAATGTTAAATGTCACTCAATGGAGTGATATTATATCCTTAAGCCTGGCCACACATGACCAATTTCCTGATCAGAGGGGTGACTTATCAGCAACAACAATCGAATCGATCGATGGATCTGTTGCCCCATACTTTATACGTTCAGCTTTTTCACTTTATGGTCCAAATAATTTAGCCGAAGTTTTTAGTTAAATCAAGATATAGTCCGATTAAGTATCCAATAGATCCGATTAAAATAATTAAGTTCTTTTGATCAAGTCATCTACACATATCAAAAAAGTATAAGCAACACATTTTTATGTCACATATTCTGCAAATTATATTGGTCTGTTATTGTACATTTTTTTACGATGGGTTTATAGGTTTTATGTTATTGTTTTTTTATTATTCTATAATTCCTTTATTATTCTACTTAAAATGTAGAATAATTCACCAAGGTATAAGGTACAAGGTATTCAGATTTGAATTTTCGTGAGTTAGGCGTATACTTTCGGTTCTTGCGATCTGAATGTACGGTTAGTGTGTAAGTTAGGGTTTAGGTAAAAAAAAAATTGTCTATCAAGGAAAATGAATATCTGATCCAAAAATATGGGAACAATCCCGTAATGTGAAGTCGTTACACACGTTTTCATAGTTTACATTGTAGTAAGATTGACTTGTATACAGTTGCCTGTAGCAATCAACTGTTCTGTTTTATGCTTTGAGATTTTGTGTTTAATAAATTATGAAATGTGACAAGGAAAAGCATTTATTGAAGCAAAATTAGCCTGGGTATAGTATACTTGTGTCTTATTTTTCTCAAGTTTCTATTATAACAATGAGGGATTTTCCGAGTGACAGACTAACGAGATTCCCAAGCCAGTTCATAGATGACGTCACGTTTCTACTTAAATTTAAACCAAATTTTATAATTTAAACAGTGTTTACAACTTTCCATAAATAATGTACAATACACTTATTATGAAATAGTAAAACAAAATCTACTTGATTACGGTAGGGATTACAGTGACATTGCTTTTTAAGTAATAAGATTATTATTTGATAAATTAACACAATTTTGACTCATTTTAGGACAAAAGCACCATCTGTTTTCTATTACGACGTTATAAACATTTTTATTTATTTTAATTGGCTGTAAGGAAATCCCTCATTACCATACAGTGCTCATTACCACGTATTCCACACAACATTAGGTATTGGCACCTTGGAACAAACTGGTTTAGTGGGGAGTGTAAGAGCCTAGTTCACTGTTCAGTATAATTAGTAACTTCCACTTCTACAAAATAGGGAAATTTTCTTTATACCTTTACAAATAACTGACTTTCATTTCTGTAGTTGGTCAAGTCAAACTTTAAGGCAGTCCATAATTATCTAAATAATATAAAAATCGAAACGAAATATAAACACACTTTTTGCACATACTTATTGAAGTTCAACACAAGATGATTTTATTATTTGTTCGGAAATTGGGATAGCTTGTCGAGAAGAACAAGCGAGAAAATAGGAAGGAAACATGACAAAAAATTCCACCTGAAGCTCCTGAATATCACTTGGAACTTTATTGTAGAAATATACACAAAAACAAAATATAAATGAATAACAAATTTTTTAAACCTTAGTTTTGGTGAAGTTAACATATGCTTTGCCTAGTGTTAACTGAATGAAAATCACTGTCTTTACAAAATGAATATTTATTATTACGAGCGTACACATGGTTCGTATAAATAAATTGTAACGCAACTGATAGTTAATATGCATTATTTATTTTGCTCTCTAAAAATCTCTTATCTTTTTTTATATTTTTTACCTTAGGTAACCGCTATCTCTCATAATATCGACTTCCACTACTCAATACTTATTAACGCCTTTTGTTTGCACATAGTATTAAACTGATTTACTTAATTAATGACTAAGTGGAACATTTTGTTAATTGATTCAAACTGACATCAGCTGCGATCAATCTTTTTACGTTTTTAAAGCCAGCTTCGTGTCAATGCTTTTTTTATCCCAACATTTTACTGTCTTAAGATAACACTTTCAGAGTCGGTTTTTTTTAATATAATTTTAATTATATTATTAAATTATAGATAGCTAAAAAATTTTGGAAACTAATATGACAGTTGCGACACGATATAATAGCCAACAGATAATATATACCACATTAATCGAATTTTTCAGATTAATTAATTCATAATTATAGACCCTTTATTTACGAGAACCATAAATGTATTCGAAAAACAATTTAAACACCCCCGACACAAAAAACATAAGCTACCTTTAAAAAGAAAAATAAAAGAAAATTAATCCTAAAGTACTATACGTATAAGTATGTATTATTATTTTAAAAAAATCTTCGCGTTGTGGGACCGCTCCAAAACTAAATTACTAACTATTAAACAAAATTAAAAATTACTAATCTAAGTAACAAACATGAATTTAAAAACAGAATTAAGAAACAACTTTAATAAAATTAATTAACTCCGATATATTGCGTTTTAGGTATGTTTTTTGCGGCGGGGGTTTTTAAAATTTTTAATTTAATTTTTTATTTTATATTTTTAAAGGTAAACATACTTATAATATCTCTGGTTAAGTTGTAAATACATATGTAGGTTCTTGTCGATTTCAAACATATAAGTTGTTTAAATGAGTATTTGTATTTATATTGTTAGCTGCGTAAAATAAATAAAATTGAGTACATGTTAGTTAAGAGAATTGTAATAAAATATTTAATTAAAAATTAAAAAGGGCATGGACTACGAGTCCGTGGTGTAGCAAATGTATAATAAAAAAAAACATATAAGTTAATATTACATTTTAAGGTCAATCTACACAAACACACAGACACACACACAGCCAGACAGACTGTCACGCCAAACTTATAAAAGTTGTTGTTTTGTGATGTACAAGTCATAAACTTTCATTTGATACCCCACTTGAGCATATTTGCAGACATTCGGTTTTTTTTGCCCACTTTAACCCCCCATAACTTTTAAACGGCTCAATCATTTTCATCAAACATATCTAAGAACATTCGCCCGTAAAACATCTGTAATACAAAAAAAAACTAAATTGAAATCGGTTCATTCGTTCGGGGGCTATGACGCTACAGACACAGACAGACACGTCAAACTTATAACACCCCTCCTTTTGCGTCGGGGGTTAAAAATAGACATTTATTTTGTAAAACAGTCGTCAGATATGTCTTTCTGTTAGATACGATCGACCTACTTTCGATTCCCGTATCGCGATAAAGCGCTCTCTCTCATGAGATCGATCTTAGATGAACCTTTAGAGTTAGTTTGTTAAATTAATGTCTTGTTAACAGCTTGTTAGGGTTAGCGAGTGTCGCACCATGTGCAACAGGAGATTCGTTAGCTTGATTGACCGTTAAATTTAATTAGTGGTTAACGGACCTCTAATTAAATTTGTCTGACGCAGATAATCATTTTACTGTCAAGATAGAAGCGGCCTACAATTTTATTTTTGCGAACGAAAATTCTTTAGCATATTAGATTGTTTAGAAAGCATTGTACGATGTCGGAGATATTTAAATAATGGCGTGATTAGCTTGAATAGGTTTCGTTTATGTAAATAAATTGTTATGTTATGATCAATTGAAAAATACCCGTCCGCCCGGTTAGTAGATAATATGATATTTATTTATTATGATAATATGATTTGGTAATGGTAAGTTAGATTTAAATACAAAATCGAACCTGGCATTGTCACTTACAAACAAAAAGCAATAAAATTTTCATTTATTCGGTTAATACTCGTAATACTAGGTACTTGACACGTTAGACACTCAGTAGAAATAAGACGCATTTCCGCATAGTTAGTGTGACGAGCGACGACACAATAAATTGGTTATATTGTAAATTGAACGAACATACGCAATTCATTCAGTTAATTGTGCAATTTAGAATCTATAGTAATTTAACAATTTCTTTTGGTTTTAATAGTCGTTACTAGATAAGCGATTAAGTAAAAGTTGGAGAAATTAAGTCTTAGCCAATACATCTTGAGCAGACTTTAGCCAGTAAAGGGCCATTCAAAAAGATTCTGCGCCTCTCCTTTGGGAAAAATCATTCACTATATCATGTGCCTTGGGCAGTTACAGGAGTGTACAAAAGTACGTACTGTCCTATATAATAAACGAAAACAATAATATTCCGTTTGTACAGTATATCAAAAAATTGAGAAAAAGTTACTGATGCAAGACTACTTTCAAATTAATTTAAAATATGTATTGTACTTTGGCTCTTAGATAGAGAAAAGAATAGTTTTTTTCTAAATGTTCTTTGTTATAACAACTTTAGATATTATGAAACTAAAGCGCTTCGATTCACTCTTTTAGCGCAGACAGTGTATGCTAACACAAGATTTCAATTATGAATACATAGGACGAATTGAGAATTCATCATTCATATAAAAATCTAATTCACCACGATGTATAGCTATACTTATCATTTGACCAAATAAATTACCAGCATTTTGGTCACCCTTTCCTTGAATCAGACGAGCTCAATTTTTTTTTTATTAAAATAAGCACTTAGTAATTACTATAGTGAAGTTAAGGCAATCCAAATATATATACGCAACACAAACTAAATCGGAAAATATTTACAATTTTATATAATTATTTCATATCCGCTCCAGATGTACAGAAATATAACTTTTTATGTCAATGTTATGATTGTCAACGTCATGTAATGTCCCTAATCTGTGGTCGTTATGTGAATGACATTTTTCGCCTCGATGAAAGTCGAGTTGCGTTGCAATTAGTGGCAATTTACAAACAAGATGAACCCGAAAATCAGATATTAAATAAGAATTTAACCCTTAAAATTATGGCTTATATTTTTAATTGTAGAACTTGATGGGTCAACATCTACTTTACTGATTTAGAATAGTTTTATTTTATTACTAGATACCTCGATGGTTTATATTCTTGGCATGCGATTTCTGAAGCATAATAAGCTTCTTGCTCTATTTATTCCTTTAAAAACAACTGTAGTAATTTTAAATGCTCCAAAATAATAAGATGACCGCCTGGATAATGTTCCAATCGGCTTATATGCTGTTCTTGTAATCGAATTTATTCATTTAATATAATAATTTAATTATTATGCTAGATTTAAGCTAGATAAAACTGCATGAGTGGTTATAATGTGTTGTGGCTTGGAGCAGCTCAGAGGGATTCTGGGTGGCCTATATCGGTATCCTTGCGGCTCCCCTGAAAATTATCGTCACAGCTTTCTGTGAGTAAGCTCGTACTACAGAAACGTGACAAACTCAAATATATCTATATATATATATTTAGTTCATTGAATTGGTAGCAACTTATTAAATAGACCTATTAGCAAATTTTTGATTCCCTTATTCACAAAAACTATTATTAAATTATATTTCAACAGACTTACGTTTTACGGCAATTTTTAGAATGTTACGGTCATCCACAAAATATTAATATAACACTTTATATTTCCACATCACTATATCACACTACACTAACTTTACCCAAAATAAAACAAATTCACCGAAATACCACACTAAAAAGTTTTCATTGTATCACTCGTCAAAGTTTTGCCGCGATAATTTTAATCTGCTGCCGGCAGGCAAAGGCACGCACGCTGTACTGCCAGGCCGGGAGGCTGGCTTTTGGGTCACCGCCCACTGCTGCAATGAGATCACAACGATACTACAAGTTTGTACAGCCTTCCTAGCATACTCTGAGTATAAACAGTATGTAGAAGGAACTCTTTGTTTTTAGTAATAATAAAATTAATAGAAGCTACATTTATTATATTTTTAAAATCTTCAAATAAACCAAATTTACTGCGACCAATTATAAAATGAAGAAAATATCTATAATTTCATACAATAGTTACTTCGACAGAAAGGTATTTATTTATACTATAATAGATATTTTATTATTGACCTCTTACATACAACTTACATGTTATGTAACAAGTTTGCTACTAGTCTTTGCGCGTGGTTCACTTAGGTGAACCAGTGGTAAGTTTCTCTATCCAGGGTAATTTTAATGTGATCTGAGTGTATTTATTTATTTTTTATTTATTTATTTCAGTAATCCAACAGCGTTACAATAAATATATGTCACAAATATTTTTATACATAGTAAGGCCAAAAACGGATTAGAAATTTAGATAACAATAATGACTTAAAGAGAACTACATTTCATACTACAATACTATATAAGTAAGTATTAGAGATAAATTGTTTTTATGATGTTACAGTATCTTCCTGTCTTCCATTCCGTGTATTTTTGCATGTTGAAAATGTAATTATGACAAAGTGACTTAAATTCAATTTTTTCTTATATTAAGGGTTTGTTGGTACTGAATTTGCAATTATTAATAGTAAGTTAATAAAAGAAATAACATTAATTAAAATAATATATGGTGCTATCCTTCTGCATAAAACATATCAGAATTATAAAGTAAAAAGAACGTTACTCTTGGTGCCGTGTCAAGCTCTACATATTCTACAAAACAAACAATTGTAAAAGTTTCATACTTATTATTTGAGCTATTGATTAGATGTAAATAAATACCATATTAATATGGTACAAGACAGCTGTAAGTCAACCTCCTAGAATCCCATGGTACTGCTATAAGAAATTCAATAGAAGCGAACTAATTCTTAGCTTTAGGATTCGCTCGTACCACATTCCCTTGAATAAATTTGCGCATCTTATGAAAAAGATAGACAGCTAACTGCGACGAGTGCGGGCGCGAGGAAGATCTTTTACACTTACTTCTCGAATGTGGTAGGAATGAGTCCTTGAGAGAGGAACTTATGAGAGATACGGGTACATCTAGGCAAAACCTGTTTTTCTATATGCATAACTGCATTAGTTCCAACTTTTCCACAGAACACAGTTACAGATTCTTAAGTTTTGTCTATCACTCGCTAAAACTAAGACCGGGTAGAATTGATTCTTAGCCGCCTGTTTGTCCGGATAGGTATCTACTTACCTGCCCGGATAAATAAGTGGCTTGCATATATGCTATATTATTTAGAATAATTTTTGATATCCCATATAGTTTCAGGTACTTTAGAATTTTTTTTAAATTGTAATTAATTAACATAATATTGTGTTTATTTTTATATCTTTTGTTAAATTGTATGTAGATTGTTACCTAATGTCTGGCCGGCTTAACCTTAAGGTGTATGGCCATTAAATAAAGAATAAAAAAAAATCCATATTAAACGTTTGTACAAATTTTGCTCTAAAGGGGGTAAAAAATTAGGTTATATTTTTTGTTTTAATCGACTCACAATTTATGAACCGATATTATTGAAAATTAATATAGGGATAGTTTGAGACCTGGAGAAGGACAAAAACACTTTTTTTTCACGAGAAAAGATATTTTTCTGTGTGAAAATCTGATAAAAAGGGTTTTGATGTAATTTGGTATGAGGATGGTAGACATATGGAAGAACAGAACATATTTTTTTACCGCCCGTAATTATAAAATCTTTCCTTTAAAATCAAAAATCCTTTTCCTTTAAAAAAAAATCTTTCCTTTTGGATAATCCGATGTAAAGTTTGCAAATATAAATCTAATTATTATTTTGTAAAAATGGGTAACATTAATTTTATAACCCTAAAAGTTATACATACCTACTTATTTGACCTGTGATTTCCCACACATAAAAACATAAAAAGGCGAGTCGTTGGCGGTGACTTCACCGGGTAATGACATCGGCGATGACAAATCAGTACAACACTTCACGGGAGGCGATCAGCATTGTTCATGGATAGCGGACACGATATGAACAATGCTCGATGCTTTGCAGTCTCAGGTTTATTCGACAATGGTATAATTTGAATGAAAGACTGCCAGAAAAAATTTTGCGACTAAAATCCAAACCAATAATCTGTATTCTATATTAACCTTTACAGGCACTTATTGACGTCAAGCAAATATAATATTTAAGGACACAAACAACAGTTATATAACCTTGTACACGGATACTTACAAGAAAAAAAAAGTACTCTACACCAGTTCGGAAATTGGGAGCTTTTCAGAGAAGAACAGAGAAAAATCCTTCAAGGTTAATTTTTTTATCTTCTATTTTCAAAACTGTTTAATAACACAAATACATATATTTACATATCCACACAATAAACAAATCGGATATACATATGTCCGGTAAAAGCAATGATTTATTTAAATACATATTAATTATTAAATTATATGTAAAAATTGAATCCAAGCTTTAACAATTTTAACTAGTTATTACTCGCAGATAATTATTCCATCTGCAAGAAAGGTTTAATCGTCAGTCAAATAAAACTTTGTCAAAGTGACATATTTAACACTTATATTTTTGAGCATATAAATATTTTAATTATTATATATTATTGCGTTTTATTGGTACGTCATAAATAATTCAATAAACACATAAAGAAATCATCATAAAACGGTCTTATTATTTTGTCGATTTGTTTTTTTTTTTTTTATAGGATAGGGCAGCAAACGAGCAAACGGATCACCTGGTGGTAAGCAATAACCGTTGCCCATGGACACCCGCAACACCAGTGGAGTCACAGATGCATTGCCGGCCTTTTAAAAGGGAATAAGAGGAATAAGGGAAATAAACGGGAATAAGGGGGGTTGGGCCTCCGGTACCCTCACTCACTCGGCGAAACACAGCGCAAGCGCTATTTTACGCCGGTTTTCTGTGAGGCCGTGGTATCACTCCGGTCGAGCCGGCCCAATTCGTGCCGAAGCATGGCTCTCCCACGGTAAAAAAGGAGGATAATTGAATTGTAAGGATAATAAAGAAACCGATCAAGTGTGAGTCCGACTCATGCACGTAGGGTTCTCAAATAAGTTTAAGATAGCAGTAAAAAAATGTGATATAACTACAAATTCCACTTTATTACACCTAGGCTATATGACATTACTTTATGACCTTTACTTGTGGTTCGTGATAAATTTCATGATTCCATGTAGCTTCATGACAAATTTCATGATTCCAGGGGAATAAATCATCATCAATAAATCATTATCAAAATCAAAAGAGAATTATTTTTCATGTGAAGTACATTCATGACTCTAGGTCAACGATAAATGTATAGTACTATGATTCCTTTGGTAGTGTTGGCGTAGACTTAGAAGTTAATTTTTTTTAGCGCTGCAAACGATTCAAGACCTGAATATTTCATTTGAATTTCAGTTCGATACCTCCATTCTTATTGCTAAGAAAAAAGGTCCGGACAGACAGATAATGGACAGCGACTGCATCGCCCCACTCCTAAGGGGCGGTCGCTCTCTCGCCTTTGCCTATATGGTCCTTAGAATTTAGCAGTTTTAGTCGGTAGGTCACGTGGTCCGATCGCTCTGGCCGCGTGGAGTCCCACATAACCTCAGTGACACTGACAGATAGCGACGTGATCCTATCACGATTCCGTTTTTTTGGTAGAGAATCACCAAACTCCTGTGACTGTGACTCCTGCACTTCGAAGCTTGGCTCTGCGGGAGCGCGGAAGTCACCTACCGCTTGACTCAGATGAGTGAGTATCTGAGTCGAATAGGGAGGGAGGACACGACACGATGCCACCATTGCGCATCCGACCTCGACTCGGCCCAGCACACGCTGGCGGAGTGCCCTGCTTGGGACTCCGAACATAGTCTTGGTCGAAGAGATCGGGCAAGATCTGTCTCCGCCAGCTTTGATTGCGGCAATGCTGGCGAATGATGGAGGTTGGAGGGCTGTAGCCTCCTTCTGTGAAGCGGTGATGCTCCAGAAGGAGGCCGCCGAGCGGGATCGGGAGATAGCCGATCCTGCTCGAAGAAGGCGGCCTCGGGCCAGATGCCTGGCCCAGCGGCCTGGCCTGAGGCGCCGCCACGGGTCGCTGGCGGGCACGACACAGCTCGCGCCCGTGGGGGCGATCTGGGAGATCGTCACGATCGATGATCACCCCCGGGTGGCCGGGGGGTGACGTCGTAGGAGGTTGGAGGGGAGGAGGCGGCAAGATCACGCCTCCCCGGTAGGGCTCCCCTAGGGCACCCAGGGTTGATCATCGATCGTGACGATCTCCCAGATCGCCCCCTACACCCTACAACACCTGAGGACGGCCATCGCTGAGGTTTTTAGTGGGTAGGCCTCCCCCTTCTGGGGAGGAGAGCCCCACATAACCACAAGAAAAAGGTGGTGAGGTAAAAAAAAGGGCAGCGTGCTACAGGGGCAGGACTAATTATTGCCTTCATCTTAAGATGTGAACTTCTTTTAACTTCTTTTTTTATCTACTTATGTTGAAAATGAAATAATAATACAAATATTGACATATCATTTTGTGATTCATATATTTTAATGAAATATAAATCGATATACAAAGGACATTATGTTGGTAATATTACACGTATCAGAGTGAAAAGGGGTCGCTAGAAGATCAGCAAGTTCTACTTTTTTCCAAATCATCATATATTTGGCATTCAATAGCAACTATTTGCAAGATATTTTTTAATAAACTAATCTAGGAGTACGAAATACTTTGATAATTATTTTCTAAAAAAGATTGTTTTATAATAATAAATAAACCGAAAAAAAACCTCAAGAAAAGATCTATAGTGTAACATACTTCAAAATGTACCTACATTCTCTCATCAGTATTTCTTTCAATTATTATGAGCGACATAGGCTACAAAGTTTGTTGAATATAAAACAATGTAAATAATTTTTATAAAAAGCAAAGACGATGTAAAACATACACTTATTACTTTTATAAACAGTAAATATCTAAATAATTTAGATTATCATAAGTACCTATTGACGAAATACAAGCGTTAAGTTTAGATAGTTAAGTCATCTTCATCACTGTCTCCGGCGAGGATGTCAGACGGCATGTACTCGAAAAGCACAGTTTTCTTATCGTACCCGCATCGGAAGACGTTCCATGCCACCTCTTCTGGTGTTTCTCCTGGCTGGTCAGCACACGTTTCAAGAATCTGTGAATATACATATTTTATGAAAACAGTAGAAAGACTTTAACGCCAGCTTTGACCCTGCAGAGAGGCATTACCACAGATTGCCGGGAGGTTAATTATCTCTTTTGCTATAAAATATAAATCCAAACTGACAAATAGTACTATAGTTACATCGTTGCGTCAATGGGATTCAATACAACAATTGTCTTTATAAATTAGCAATATGTCCTCATCATCTGTTTGTTTCAATCAGAATTTAATAGCAACAGATACCATAATTCAGGTGCTGGTAATATGCCCCAATAACTAGGCGAACAGTTGGGAAACATCAGTCAATATTAAACTATTAAATCCTCTTTATATTTCTGTTACTCCAATATTTGTACATAAAGCTTAAAAAAATAAAATAAGTATATACTTATAGTGATAATGCAGGATCTTGGGTACGTTACCTATTTCTATTTCAAAATAGTAGTATTCGCATTGCTGTGACTTGATATGCAAGGTAAGATACACAGTGAAATTATTGGATACTGTAACCTTAGATCTAATGTCACATGCAGGCAACGTTCACGGTGATTTTCGTGGGACTAGCAGTTTTACTGCGAATCTCACAGGAAAAGCGTCGAAACTAGGAGACTGCAACCACATCAGAATGTAGTACACGTTCGCATTGAAGGCAGACTTTTATTCACCGCCACCTTCTATTCAACCATACCTTTAGCTTGTTATAAGGGGACGTGCAGCCAGTGAATGAGCCAGTGAACCTTAACATCGTTGTTACTCGCCATCTTTCGCAAAAGCCGTCCTTAAACGACATTTTTTTTAAAGTTAACCTTGAGAATTGAGTACTGGACTAGGTTGACAACTAACATCACCGCTCTTAGCTTGTCTGCCAGTATTAGTAGCCAGAATACTAGGATCATCGCACTAACCTTTTTTTTTTTTTGTTCCCCTGAGGACCTACTTCAGTAATAGAGAAACATCGCTCTAGTCTACTAGACTATGAAGTCTATATAAGCCCCGCTTACCTTAACAGAGTTGCTATTAGCAATGTCGTTCAGCGAGGCGGCTTTCGGCACCTTATCGGCAACCTTACAGCGAAGTTACTTTATTACCTTGTCGGTCAGCATCAGTATCGATTAACAGGTACTCAGCAAACGATGACTATCGACTTCAACAATAAATAACCATATTAACCTTAGCAGCATTACTGTTTGCCATTTTTCCTAGCACAGCCGCCTTTCGTAGCTTGCCATCCTTGCTGACCACTTTGCAGCGGAGCAGGACACAGTACACATGTGCTTTGAGGGTCGGCTCCTCCACCAGCTTGCCGGCCAGCATCGCCTCCACCAGTGCGGGGTCTACCTTCGACTGCTGCAGGCAGGCGGCGGAGTGCGCCCGGAACATCGCCTTCTCCTCTTTGCCCATTGACTGCGAATTTTGTGTTTCGGTTGAAAAATCAGGCATCTTTTCAACCAGTGTTATTTTACACTTTTTGTATTGAAGGTATAGTTAGTAACTTTGGGAAATTAGAAGTGATGACTTTAAAATAAATATAAGTATGTAAATTTTTACAAAGATCTGGTTAAACTAATTATTGATTACTTTGAAGCTGTGTAGTTATTCACCGTTTGGTTACTAAAACAACAAAACTGTACAACCATTTGTGATGTCTTTAGCTCTGAGAAACATTAACTTTTCCTAGGCTCATTATTGCCTTTTCCAGTACCACCAGTGTACACATTTGTTGCGGAACATTTCACTAGATGATATATTTATTTGAACCATGTACCGTATTAGATTAATTATATCATCTTCATCATCATTATGAAGGCACAAATGAAGTATAAAGAGTGCGGGATTTTAGATTTGGTGATTTTAGGTGGAACTACTGGATTAAAGAGCTAAGAAATTATGGATGAATCCACGTAAGGGATATGATAATGATATGTATTAAATGTTTAATATTAAAAAAAACAACTTACAGTACAGCTCTTGCATCCTGTATTTGCCTGCAAAATTTTAAAGGGGTTATATAAAAAGAAAATAAATACTAAACACAAATACATTGAATAAAACAGTAAGTAGTAAGCGGCATATATCATTAAAAAAATGTAACTAATTATATTTCTGTACCCATATTAATTCAATTATTAAAAAACCATTTAAAGTTAATTTAGTGAGATAGAAAACTTCAAGCTGAGGTCGCGATCGAAAAATATTTGTATTAAAATATACCTACATCTTACAAAATAACACACACAATAGCGAGATCGACCTTTTAATAGACTTAACATCGTCTTAAAAGTTGAATAATATGCATGTTATTCTATTGATATATTTGATATACGATTTATATATATATATATATATATTATATATATATATATATATATATATTATATATATATATATATATATGTGTGTTAATATATTTATTAACATCTGCTACATGTGACTTGTAATCCTATTTATTGCAAATAAATGATTTGTATTTGATTTATTGGTTTTTATGTAAATTTTATTAGTAGAAGTTCCGCCGATCTTTCATTTTAAGTTAAAAAATATATAATTAACTTAAGCCATAAACGTCTTATTTTGATTTCAAACCAAATCCTTGAAAATGTAATTAATCAAAAATATTTAATTAGATAATATATATAATAATGTATAATATATATATGTAATGTTTTTAAAATATATCCCACCAAATCACCGGTATAATAATACACCGGTCATAATTAAAATGCAGTCACTTAAAATAAAGATAAATGAAAAATGATGACCAGTTTGAAACTGCAAAAAACTCTAAAAATCTCTTTTTTTCTCTTCAAATATTAACATATTCAATTCAATGTTCTACAATATTACATTATGATATTTCTTTTTATAACTTGAGGTAATAGATATAAATATACAAATATATCAGTGAGAGTCATTATAGCAGATATTCAAATTACTATAATGTCAAGTAGGTACCTATATACTTTTATAAAATTATATTAACGCCATCACAGAGGAACTCTAGCCCCTCCATAGCTAACTAATAATCATAATGCTGTATAATAACCAATACTCATAATAATATTCAGCGTAATTACTTATAGCATTGTTCGCATGAAATTATGAGGATTACCTCATCATATTTTCCATCAACGTAAGAGCATTGGCTAAATTGTGTCAAGTTTCATCAAACCCCGGACCCCTCGATTAGAAGAATTGTTCTAGTCTAGACCACAGCGATCAAGAAAGTACATTTAGCACTAGGGTCCTTATGACGCAGTGGGCGTGTGGCGGTAGCATCGCGAAAGCGCACCCCAGCACGCGCCCTGATATGGGCTGGAAGGACACCGGGGGGTTTTTAGTGGGTAGGCCGGTCCTCTACCGGAGAGCCCCCACACACGGCCGCGCCTAGCCAGCGCGGCGATAAGGTGCGGCGATAAGGAGCATTTTCCCCCCGCAAAAAAAAAAACAAAAATGAAAAGGGTCCTTATGACGCCTGGTGCAGCCTGAGTTTAGTAGGTTGGTCATTTCGGTCTCCGCGTCGATCGCTTTGGAGTCCGACAAAATCATCGTGGCACTTAGTTGCAGACGCAAAATAAACTGATTTGATGAATTTAAGGGTCATTTTAGTAAGTAGCTTTGAGAAATGTCAATCTGAATGTATCAATTGGATCGTTGTCTGTCGCCTATTAGTAATAAATAAATTTAAATAATAGTAGGGATAATTGAACAAATATTTATCACATAATATGCATTACAGAAACTGAACTCTAAATTAATAACGTGCGCAATCTCTCACAAGTTGTGCTCCAGTCAATAGACAAAGGAATCCAAACACCGAAGTCCACATCACGGTTCCTTGGTGCAGGCGCAGCGGCATGTAAAGCAGCACAGTAGCCAGCGGCAGCCGCAGCAGCGCGTACAGGAACACTCGCGCGCGCAGCGATGCGCGAACCGATTTATGCGTGCGCGCATAGCCTTTGAGGTGAGATGTCGTACTATCGGTTTGAGGTACTATGAATTTTTGTCTGACTAGGTGTTCTGGAATTTGAAATTTTTCTTGGTTTTATTTTAGAAATTAAATCTCCATGCATCTTAAGTTTAGGGTTTATTTTTTCTGTATCACATATTTGGCAACTCTACTCTTACGATACCAATGGCATCAATCAAGTGTTGCTGCAATTATACCCTACGCAACTATCATAATATCCTTTATGTGTCTGTCGATATATAGATAGGATATCAATATATAGGAGGTGATAAATGATGTTGATGTGTGTGGAGGTGATAAATGATTTGGAACTGTATAATCTAATCTTATAAATTTTTTAATTAGTGTAATACCTACTAATTATGCAGTGTATGTATTACATGTACAATAATAAAAATCTTTGTTGAAAATATTAAGTATTTGATAATAAATATTTATTTTTATTTATCAGAAGGGCTACTTGTTATACTAAGTAAGAAAAATATAAATGGACAGCTCCTGGAAAACAATCCGAAATGTAATTTTCCTTCGACTTACGTCTCTGCTTGAATTAAAACCCGAGATAAGCATGGTAGGGGACAAATAGAACTACACTTCTGTTTGTTTATAAATGAAGGCGGTATTATGTCTCAAAACAGTACGCCACAATTCGCCAAATATTCAAGCATTGTCTGAGGCCAAGAAGTTATTATTTGTGTTCCGGAATCAAATCACCTCTGCTAAACATTCAACATGCTAACTCACATAACTTGCCTTCAAGTGCAAAATATCATCATCATTAAAGGGCTACCAATGCCGAGAGACGTAGCATTGGTAGCTCTTTCACACAATAGGCCGACAATTTGGTGAAGATCTCAGGAAGAGGGCGTTAGCGTTGCAGGACTGATTGAAGAGAAGAATTGTTCGGGGCCTATGTCGAATAATGAATAATACAACTACTTACATTTTTTTTCAGACTTGCACGATTGTACTAATGACTTGTTTCTGGAAATTGAGAAATAGGTCTTATTTAAATAATAATTTTGACACCAAACTACTAACTGCGAAACATTTCACGAGAAGAACTTCATTTTACTCCGGTTTGCTTCTTTTAAACTCTAAGTAAATAAACTACGTTCCCATAAGCTGCATACTATTTTAACAGCATTTGATGTACATTAAAATAATTGAAATTAAAATGAGGTAAAAGAAAATTTATTTTCTTTTTTGCCATAATCATAGTTTCGCAAACTAACCAACTTAAAGAATAGTGCAATCAGTAGGTATAAGGCTGTCGCAACACTTGCCTTGACAAAGAACATCTTACGCATATTAAAGATACGGCAGCGCGTTTGTAGCTTACTATAAATACTACAACAGTACTGCGCTATCTATGCTATTGTATATAAAAATATCGGAAGTAAAACCTGCTCCTCATACGAAATGACTGAATTAAATATACTTCCCTATATAATTATCGAATTCATTTATTATTTTATCATACAATTCAGCTTCTGTGACCTCATAACTAACTCAGTACAGTTCATAGATAATAAGAATTACTAGCCAGTGTATTTTCGAAAAATTGTTAAATAGACATATTTTTGATTATATAACGTCAACATTATTACAAGCGTGAACTCGGTAAAATAAAAAATCACGCAGTGCATATTAGCCTCCACATATGAAAAACATAACGGATTTAAAAATGTATTGTGGGATTTTATCAAAAAATTCGCCACTGTATTACAGTCAGTATTTATTTATTTCCGACCGATACGATGCTCGGCAGAAGATTAGGATTAACATTCAAAATTAAAATAATATTTCAACATAGCCCTTTAAAAGCACGTATTGACGTCATCAAAGAAATATAAAATTAAAAGGACAAAGAACTTAAGTGTTCCATAATACGCGTATACGTACAAGAAAAAAAAATGTTAACGACTATACAACTCATTAACTCTGTTGAATTCAGTCACCCCATACACACAAAGAAAGTAACTTAACTATCTATTTTGTGTGTGTTAGTAAAGCCAGGTTAAACAGATTGGACAGAGTTCATTTAATATAGCATTGGACATAACTTATATGGCCTCGCGTATAGCTCTATATAAAGATTCTCTGCCTTTTTCTCGTGGTTTAAAAAAAGGATTAAGTAGAAATGAAGACTGGCTCATAAACTTGATAGCTCACTCTACACAGCAGTCGAACTGATGCAAGCAGATGGTGGAATGGGGTCTCCTTGAGCGCGTCGTACACAACCGCTGCACCACGCACGGTGACAGCCCCGCCGCCACCAGAGAAGTCAGCAACAATTGTGTTATCATTCTGAATGCAACGTTTTACATTTTACTACATCTTTATTCTTTCAACGGGATTGTGTAGCAGGTGTGACCTGTGCACTTCCATCTTACCTATTTGTGTCGCAAAGTATAGCTGTAATTGCTGTTCCGATTTAAAGAATTATATGGTATTGAAATTACGAGCTGCTTCTATCTAAGCCCTTAAGGCCAAGGCTCAGGCTGAGTTTAGTCGGAAGGTCATCCCGGTGGAACCGCCTCGATGGATTTCGAGTCCGACATCATCATGGCACTTGGTGACGGAGAATTAGAATACCACTGTACACTCAGGCTCTCCTTACCAGAGGAGAAAAATATATTTGTATAAAAGGGATTTTAAGAGTTGTTTGTAAATCTAATTTTATTGACATTTTTCTGTTGCAAAGAATCGGTAATGTCAACGCTGTATTCAATATTTGAGATTGATATTGATTTCATTGTGAGAGACAATATTTGAGTATTGAGTCCAAAAAAGTATCTAAATGTGCGTTCAAACGCACTCAAATCGTACGTGCAAAAAACAAACTACCTATACGACAAAAACCGCACAAACTATTTAATGAACTTCCAAGTATTTTTGGAGAAAGATCTTGTAGATTGCACCGTTCGACTGTAAAGATCGAAGAAGCTGTTTAATCAAAATTTTTAATAGAAAACAAATGTTTTCAGACATGTTTCTAAATGAAATAGTGCAGTCACGCACAAAGGTAACTTACTCAAGGCGAGCATGTACTACATATGATCAATCTTTCTTCTCGTAACCGTTTAGGTGAATTATTTTAAAAAGCTAAAACATGTTTAATAATATACATGCAATTTATGGCAGTCAAAACGTAATCTGTAAATATTGTGAGGAAATCATTCTTTAAGATTGATTTATCAACCAAATGTCATTAAGTTACAGAGAATGGATAAAAAGTAGAAAAAAATCATAGATTTCAGATATAATGAAGAAGTTAGTGCACTGAACATTATTACTCCTAGCGGAGAGTTAGTGAGTTTGGTTTTCAATCCACAGATACCTACTCTGAACCTGAAGAAATAAAACAAAATTGGCGTAAGTCACTTTTATTTTCAAGGAATCTTGAGTACACCAATCCAGCCAGCGCCAAAATGGAACAAATTACTTTTAGTTCCGCAGACACTTATATGGACTAAACTGAGGCAACAGCGCCAAATTGTCACCAATTTATCACATCTGTTCGAAAATAGTTACTTGGTTCCTCGTAAAATGGGATCAAAATTCTTTAAGGTCTAAAAGTGATTTACAATGTTCTTAGTATAGGTGTGTTACGAAAATTAGGGAATAAGACAGTCAGTTCGTCAGTTGTTGAGTTCAAGTGAAGCTCGCCTTTGTCTTTATCACTGCTTACCATCAGGTAAGATTAGACCGAGCGGTTTATAACTGCATTTTAGTTGATTTAGATTGTAATAATATTGAATCCTATTAAATATGAAATAAACTTGCAAAAATTTATTTCAGTAATTTTATCCAGTTATATATGTATATCGGTGGAATACTTTTAGTCACTGTCATGGAATCGGTATATTCTAAGTGTTATATCGAAATATTTGTATTTCTTTCAAATAAATCTCACGTTTATACTTCTATAGATAAACTACTCAAATTATTTTAAGACTGTTTTCCGTAGGGATAGGCAGATATCAGTTTTCCACTTGCTACTTCCAATTCATTTCCACTTCAAATCTAAAGTCACACATGAATATATTGAATAGTCTCGGCGAGGGTACACATCCTGTCTTACATCTTTTCCAATATCATAACAGTATATATTTATCCTAACATTTATTCTAACGCAGGCTCTAAGAATCATCCTGGACCCTCTCGTCCGTCCGTCGCCCGGCTCTTGGTCGCACGACCTCCGGGTGACGGAGAGCGAGCTCGCCGGGGCCGTTTCGCGGCTCTCTGCGCGCAACACTGCCCCGGGACCGGATGGGGTCCCGGGAAAGGTGCTAGCGCTGGCGCTCAAGGCGTTCGGGAGCACGGTGAGGCAGCTCTTCACGAGCTGTCTCCGCGAGGGCGTGTTCCCCGTCGACTGGAAGTCGGCCAGGCTGGTGCTCCTCAGGAAGGAGGGAAGGACCGGCGACGTCCCGTCTTCGTTCCGTCCGATCTGCTTGCTGAACGAGGCGGGGAAACTCTTCTAGAGAGTTACCTCCGCTTGTATCAGCGAGCACCTGTCGCGCGCGGGTCGGCGGCGATCAACGCTGGACGCTGTCCAGTGTGTTCGTTCCCTGTCGCAGTCGGATCTGCGGACTCCGACCGAACTTCGGGCCGGTGCTCAGGCTTGCCGAGCTTGGGGTGGCATGTGTCGTGCGGGCGATCCGCCGGCTGGGATAAGAAATAGCGCCTCACAAAACCGAGGCGCTGTGGTTCCACGGCCTTCCGAGGCGCCGGGAACCACCCAGCGGCCGGATCCGGGTGGGTGACGCGGTGGTCCCGGTGGGGCCGTACATCAAGTACTTGGGCCTCACTCTGGACCGCCGCTGGAACTTCGAGGAGCATTTCGTGCGGTTGGTCCCCTGAGCCAAAAGGGTGGCGGGCGCATTGCATCGCCTGCCCAATCTCGGGGGACCGAGGGATGGAGTTCGCCGCCTGTACGAGGGCGTCGTGCGATCCGTGGCCATGTATGGGACTCCCGTGTGGTCGCGAAACTGCGCGAGGTCCCCTGCTGCAGAGCTCTGCTACGGAGCCTGCAGCGGATAATGGCCATACGGATCGTACTAGACTACCGGCTGCCATTCGACATCCTGGCCGACATGTATGCGGCGACGTATGCGTCGCGGCGTGTCGACCGGGGGAGCGATTGGGGGGGAGCGCCCTGGAACCCGCACACGAAGTGCCTAAACGGGAGTGGCGCCGCCGGATTGTGGCGGCCTGGCGTGCGCAGGTCGAATTACGGATCTGCGCGCGCCAGCGGGCCGTCGGTGCCGTACTCCCGCACCTCGAAGCTTGACTCCACGGAAGGAGGAGGTCACCTACCGATTGACTCAGATACTCACCGGGCACGGCTGCTTCAGTGAGTGTCTGTGTCGAATAGGACGGGAGGGATCGACACGTTGCCACCACTGCGCATCCGACCTCGACTCGGCTCAGCACAGGCTGGCGGACTGCCCCAGGTGAGCCCCCGAGCGCCGAGTCTTGGTCGCAGAGATAGGGCGAGATCTGTCTCCGCCGGTATTGATTGGTTGGAGAGAGGTTGGAGGGCTGTGGCCTCCTTCTGTGAAGCAGTGATGCTCCAGAAGTACGCGGCGAAGGAGGCGGCGCCGGGCTCGGCAGCACAGCTGCGGCGCCGCCGAGGGTCGCCGGCGGGAGGTATTGTAGCCTCCCCCGAAGAGGGCTCCTATATCGGCGGGGGAGCGGAGGCTGGGGGTTCCCGGAAGTAGCTTGGTGTTCCCGGGGGCTCCCTACACACAGTGTACTCCCTACATACAGTGGGTAGGCTTCCCCCTTCTGACGAGGAGAGCCCCACATAACCGCCAGCTCGCCATAGCCGCATATGCAATTTAATGCATTTTCCTCAGGGGGAACAAAAAAAAAAGGCTCTAGAATCATTGTATATTGATTTCAGTACCTGCGTCAGGCTGCTGCACACTACACACATGAATGTTTTGCACAGTTCAGCCCTCTTCACTTTATCCAAATTCACGAATCTTTTTGGTTCATTGAAATAACTCGATAATTTAATAAAATAGGAGACAGGACTATTAAAATAATAATAATAAAAAACAACCTTTGCCAAACATAACTTGAATATATTTCTCATTTTAAATCTTAACATCATTAATACACAACAGACTCTTGATAACAAACACATTCTCATTATTATTATAAATTATACTGTTTTTATCCATCACACAATGTCGACATTTATTTTATATTACATATCTATTTTCCTTTAGGAAATTCCGGAATAAAATATTTAAACTGGGCAATATCTTAACATTTTAACAAGTTGAACAACAATGCTTTCTTACTTGATACTGATAGCCTTTTTTTTTGAGGGTGGGAAATGCGACCTTATGCACCATGACACCGCGCTGGGCAAGGCGCGGCCGTGTGGGGCTCTCCGGTCAAGAAGACCGGCCTACCCACTAAAACCCCCCCGAGTTCTCTGGGCCCATACGGGGCACATGGCGGGGTGCGCTCTCGCGATTCGACCGCCATGTGTCCCGGAAAAAATTGATAATCTACTACTCAGAAAATGTCCTAATAAATTATATCAATCAATTGTTAATACAGATAGACATTCATACAATACAATACACACAGATTACAGCACTCAAATACATAAATGTTATAAGTAATTTCCCAAATGTTTGTCTTATCAGTAGATATTACCGTACTGATTACATTAGTGTTCCCCACTGAGTCTTATACACGTCATACATATAACTGTCAGCTTTCTAGAACTAACGGCTGGTAATTCGAAGCTCTGTTGGCTAGAGCCTCGCCAACAGAGCTTGAGACGTGCTACGAGAATTAATTGTACTATACACTAAATAAGCTCCACGTACACTTGCGTCTGCCAACCTTACACAATGTCGCTTAATTGAAGGGAAATCACTTATCCAAAGACAGTCCGATGCAACCGCGTCAAAATGGCGCCGAACGCTTTTATATTGGCCATACACATTGTCCCAACCAGTTAGGCCAAAATGTACTTGGCGGTATGTTGATTGTTAGCGTTAGGCCAACCGAATAGTGCCGATATTCGAGATATAGATTTAGATATTTTGGGCAGCAACCTCTTTATTGGTCCAACGTTTGACCTAATGTGCACAGCCGTCTTAAGTTTCACCTACCCTCATCTAACAACCTGACACAATAGCGCCAAAATGATATGGATTAATTATAGTTCCAAAGACACTTGTGTGCCAACGTAATGTGCCAACCTAATGCAACAACAATGGCGCCGATTACTTTTAATTCGATGGACAATGGTGTGCCATCTTATTTCAACATTGTTACACTTGTAGGTTAATAGATTAATCCAAATAACGAATATGGATCAAGTGATGGGACGCATCTAATGAATTGAAATCTATGGTACAGAATATGAGGGTACATAAATATCTGAACCAAAAAATAAATCAACATAGCAGTCTGTGTTTGAGATTACCTGTGGAAGAGAGACGCCTTAGACCTTACAGTATACATTACAACAATATAGCTTGATGTGGCGCTTATTATACCTACACCCAATGCTGTTATATATAAACAAGATATCACACGAGAATTGAATCTTATCCGACCCGTCCGTTCCCATCACTCGCGCAAACGAATCCCTTCCGCCGGCCACCAACCGCGTCGTCCCTCACGCCACACACCCACGTCTCTCGCTCTCTCACCGTGCTCGTCGTGCGAACACGATGACCGGCGCTACACATACGTCAAATACTCGTATATACCGTCACGTACCGGGTAGATTCTCACCCTCCACTACACGGCGATCTTGAGCGTTCGCGCCATTAGACGGCGCGCTCAAGTTGCGTCGATACCCTTTGTTTCGACCCTAACGACTCCGGAACGGTTGCCGTTGTCGTTAGTCGGCTAGGCATAGAACCTTCTGTTCGTGCGCCTTCCACAAACACACTCATTGTAAAGCTGAACATAGCCATCTGAGGCTTCAGCATAGGTCCGTCCAAAAAAAAAACGAGAGTTAAAACTGGGTCGTTCAAATTCGGGCAATTAGTGTAATTTCACTAATTCGCATAGCAATAGCGAGTGAGTGAAGAAGTCGTTTCTCGCTCCGATGCTGTTTAGCCGTGACGAGTGGTTCCAAGGTAGTGTTTAAAATTTAAATTGATCTGCCATGTCGATTTGTCGCGGACTGTATACGTAATAGATTAACCTATGAAATCGCTGTTTATTTCTATGATACATATAAGTTATAACTTTTACAAATCATGAATTATAAAAAATATACATTTATGCATACAATTTTCTACGTCACAACATAAATTTCAAATCTCTGAAAGCATAGAGATATTATTAACACATCACATACGAACACTCTCTGGTCAGCACACTTCGCCTTAAAGTTCAGTAAAATACCTACGTCCTGGGCTACAAATAGATTGTCGTTGATATATTTATTTATAATTTTGTCATTTGTGCTCGGTCGAAGATATTGTCCTGTGGATTACATGTAATTGCCATAATTTCTTCCTTTACACACTTTGCATCCTAAGTAATAGTTACTTGCTATATGAGGGATGTAAGTGAACTATAACTAAACAATATCCAATTTGATGCCAGTGTGACCAGAGCTCGCAAAGTGCGCTAATGGATCGATTAACTCAGGTGAAGTTGTGCATAATCTTCAAATGACCATGAGATTTAAATAAAACCTTTGTATTATACAAACTTTTTTTTCCTATTTATTAAAATTGTACTGTATAATAGATTGATATGACTTCGGTACTTTACGTAATGTATCTATTGAATACGATAACAAACTCATAGTAGAGCCAATGCATTTCCTGCATAGGACCAAAGCCGTCAAAGAGGCCTAACTTCCCTTCTTAATTTAGCTAAACCACAGATAAGGAACCGATAAGGTAATGGCAAAATAATAGGAGAAAACTTGGTAAATTTTGTTGTTAACACATCGACTTGGACAGTTTTCGTAGTCTTACTGATTTGTCTAGTTATTCGAGCCGAATTACTTATAATCAGAGGTCGGAATTTGGTAGTTATTCATGTACTTACACTGATTTCATACAGCGAAAGAATAAAATGGATATGCCTCAAATTCCGAGATTAATTTCAAAAAGCAGAAAAAAATCCAAATAAAAAGTTATTTAATTTTACACAATTTAAACTACTGCACGCACAACGTTGCCAAACATACATCAATGACATCAGAGATCCGAAGTTGCAAAATTCGATTACGCGCGATGTTGCCACATTTGTAAATCACACAAGATAGCTTGTGAGAACAAAAGAATACAATAGCGGAAATGCGGAGCACTCCCCGCTTAACTGAATGGACTACATTTTGTATTTATTAAAAAGGAGAAATATGCGTATGAGAATTTGCTTAAGACTATCAATAATAGGGTAGACGACTACAACTGATTACGGCCGTTTTTATACTACAATTATCTGATTTGAGCAATTTATATCTAATGAAAGTATGTCAATATAGAAATTTCAGTTCAATTATTAATTAATATTGTTTTTAGATTTCTAAAAAATGAGCAATTATCATTTACGTAATTCTAATGAAACAAACACATTTCTAGCATTCTCACATTAAATGTAACATTTTTTAAATATAAAGTATACCTATAAACGTACGAATAACAATTTTTATTTTAAAATTTGTTTATGCGCTCATACAAATTTGGCGAGTTTACATAGTTATGACGCCACGATTGCAGTGTTTTTAGTATGGAGCGTTTTTGAGCGACCCGCGACAGCGCCGTAAACATGTCGATGTATCTTCAAAAGTAATAGGTGCAGGTGTACTGTTGGTTCAACAATATTTCTGACTTAAAAGAGTACTCTTATTATATATAGAATTTAAAAAAATCTCGTCTACCCAATTTGTATTGTGAATTAATTATCTGTTTTATTTGTCTATCCCTGAGGTTTTTATTATTATTTATTTGTAATATTGTTGGCCACACGGGATTGTCAATTAGAAATCCCGGGAAGGTCTATATTCATATCAACATTTCGATGCAAGTATATAAATAGCTACCTAATTCCGACCTATGCTTATAATACTTATATATCCTTTTCTTCTTCCTACTCTGAATTAATTGCCTGTTTGTCTCTGTATCATTTTGTATTTCTGCTGCCCAAATTCATTGCAATAAGTCCGCAAAATATTTAGTATTAAGTTTAGAGACGTAGTATATAGTAGTGTTTATTTAGTTTAATATTATGTTACTGTATAACTTTTATTTTAATTTTTATTAGGCTGTACACTTACTGTATAACTTTAATGTATCGTAAAATTGATTTACAGTATGGTGTTCTTCAACGAAGTACGTTTTTAAAGGGGTCGACAACGTTACGTTGTCTCTGGCGATTCAAGCGTCCACAGGCTACGGGGTTTAGCATAAAGATTTTTTTTTGCCTCGAGTGTGATATAAAAAAATGTGGAAACAAAAGCAAGACACCTGTTGACATTGTCTGATTTATAAATTAATCACTCATCATTCAGCGTAATTAAATAATTTATTAAGGCGTATTTTACGCTCCTCATCTTCGCTGCTCAACTTTTGGTTCAATGTGAACAATCTCAGATATTTAGATGGATTGGGGTTTTATATTATTCTTTTATAATTTTCCTGGTCTAAACATTTTTGTCTATTGTGTGCGTACTTCATTTTTAGCTAGCTAAGTGGCAATATTTGACAGGGCTTGATAGGAAAAACCTATTTTATATGAGTGGTGATAATAATATAATCGTCAAATTCAGGCATTCTCTCATTCTACGATGACTAACGTACCGTAACGTATCTTAAGCCAGGTGATAGAAAATTACTTGTTAATTATTTACCGCTCATCATATCGACACGTGTCAACTGTCAATAGACTAATGATAATAATTACATTCAATATGTCTAATTACAATAACTACTGCATAAAAACATTAAAGAAACACTTCAATTGAACACATCAATGGTATTTTTAACATTGAAGTAATACACAAAACAACCGTGATTGCTATAAAAGCAAAAAATTTAACCATTGTTAATCTTAATACATAATTACAGTCCTTAGGAATGTGTCAAATGTTACATAAACAATATGATATGGTTCTTTTATTCCAGCTAATAATTCATGTCACTTATATACATAGCCACATAAAGGTTTTTCCTACAAAATTGACGATAAACATGTAAAATTGTCATATTTTCTACATCCTCAAATGCTTGTTTGTCTAATTATAAACATACACTGGAGTGCTTACAACGACAACAATCCACACAAATTGATATAAACCACTAGCAATATTAAAACCTACATTTTATATAGTGGCACACGTTTTGACAGACTAATTGATTATTCACAAATTTCACAGTAACGCTAATTCGATATTTTAACACCAAAAAGGTTGAAAATTTTACTAGAGTTTTAACACATTAGACTAGTTATTTTAAATACTTATGATCGATACGATACTTTCACAAAAATATCGACGATACCGATACACGTAGTGAAATTATTTCATGATACAACTAAAACACTAGGGGTCGTGTTAATAAAATTAATTTGAGCCTGACTTAGTTAAGCTACGTTTATATTTTTCTTTCTAATTTATAATATTTTTTAAAAAGTGGAACGAAACAACAACATATAACTAGAGTTAAAATGTTCCGGAGAAAACCGGATTCTATATTTAATTTAGCATGAAAAAATCTAGTTACGTGAATGTCTTGTAAACGCATAGCTGGATAATACACGAGACCAAAGTAGGCAAGATTACGCAAGCACGTACATAATGTGCAACATAGTCTAATGACGAATAAAGAAAAACCGAATAAATTGAGCGTTCGTACCGCGTGTACAGCGAAAAACATTCGACTAGAAATGCTATTTTATTACATTTTAAAGCGAGAAATTTAAAAATATAATATGCCCATATATCGGCATATTTTAAGTATCGCCGATATGCGTGTATTAGTATCGGTATCGGATATATCCAGCATATTCATTGTTGGAAATATATTTATATTATAAATAGCAAATTTTGATTTAGGGACCACTTATAAAGCAGAGATATTCAAATCCATCCTTATCCTAAATTCGTTGATTCTTCCATACAAAAATATACCAATTTCCTAATATGTCACATTCTGTGGTCGTAGCCAGAACTATCAATATATTCCTAGTACACGCCAGCGCAGTTCGGTGTGAAGCGATCATTTCTGTAACAACTGTAAGAACATTTTATTTATAAACGCATACTACTAAAATTTGTATTACACAGTGTAGTAATCCGCGTACTGAAAAAAATGTTTGAGGACCAGGTCTAAATATGATTACTCGTCGATTATTTTTACAAAAAATATTTATTAAAATTCACATTAATAAAGAATAATAAAATCTTAAACATTCACTTCAACCAAAAATCACAAACCCAAAAGATTTTCAGCAAATTAAATAATATATAGGTACTGGTTTTATATGTTTGTATTCAATATTTATGACAATAAAGTTACTTATAATATTAGCAAAAACCTGAGTTTAGTAAATAATACAATATTTATCGTAGTGCATATGTATATTGTGGTCTGACATTTGTCTTATCTTGTAACTTAAAAATGCGTATACGAGCCAACCTCCACAGTCGAGTCGAGTCGTTGACATTTAAGTTTGCCTTTTCAATTTGTCTACGTTCTAGTGTAGGTTGACTACTCGGGCGCTTAAAAAGTGTCAGATAGTGCGTTTTACTTGTGTTCAAGGTCAATAAGTTTCTGCTGAGCCAAGTCATTACCTCACTAATAGCCAACTCTGAATTTTGGTATGCATCGATTCAGTTATTTCCATGAATAATCAATGCTGTGTCATCTGCGTAAGTATCGATACTACAATTTGGTATGGTCATTTTGAACAAGTCATTGATGTACACGTGAAATAGAGTAGGACCCAATACGCTACCCTGAGGTACACCAAAAGATAGATGAGTCTGAGCACCGGTGTAATTTCCAATTCTGACTCGTTGTGTGCGATCAGATAGGTAACTTTTAAAGAAGTTATGGGTAATTCCTCTGATAGCAATATTTTGAAATTTATCTAAAAGCAGTGGAACAGAGACAGTGTCAAAGGCCTTTGATAAGTCTAGAAAAACTATTTTTACACATTATTATTTCGGTAAGTAATAAAGTTGCATCTTTAGTCGATCTTCCTTTACTAAACCCAAACTGATTAGGAGCTATTATATTTTTTGATTCTAAAAATTTAAGTAGACGTAAATTTAAGAGCTTTTCTAAAATTTTCGAGAAAACAGTCAAAACCGAAATTGGCCTATAATTCTCAACACTGTCTCTGCAACCACTCTTATAAATTGGATGAACAAGAGCTTCCTTCAATATTTTAGGAAAAACACCGGCACTCAAGCACACATTAGCTAAGAATGTTATAGGTGGAGTTAACAGTGGTCATGTAACTTACCTAAGCGTGCACAGCGCGTCTCCGCCGCAGCCTCTGCCGACAGTACACCCGCAGCAATAACGCCAGAAATACCGTAACAACTCCCACCCCCCCGCTCGCTGTCACCACGTGCCCGTACACCAAGCAGGAGAGGAGGATCGACAATGCCTTGGAACCAAAAAAATATATCTTTAAGTGAAACCGGCCTCATTTTCAGTCCGGCCGGATACGACCGAATTCCCATCAATAAGGCCAGCCGGCCGGATTGATGGGAATCCGGAATCCGGTTTGATTAAATCAAGGTGTTTTTCGCTTTTTAGTACAAAATAAATGAGTTAATCAAGTGTCACTGCACTTATATGTAGGTAGTTTATAAAAAAATAAATTACAAATATATAAAATCGACTTTATTTCCAAACCAATGTTAAGACAAATAGACAACAAGAAAACAATTAAAATTTAGTGGTGTAGGTAACCAACTAGTAATAATTTTACGACGTAACCAGTAGCTCAGGCTTCCTAGATTTCATTTTCACAGATAGATCAATTTAAAAGTAACAATATTAATTATCAAGTAACTATAATATCTGATAGATACAATTAACCTTACGTAATTAACTGAAATGAGATCAAAATCATTGTTAAAGTATTTGAGAATGCTAACAAACAAGTCTTATAGGTATTTATGATTATGACAGATACCATCATGATTACTAACTGCTAGCACCGGATCCGGTCTTCGGATCCGGTATATTGGTACCGGATTCGGTAACCATTAAATAATGCCGGATCCGCCGGATTACCGGATCCGTTTTTCCGGATTGTAATCCCTAATTATAATACACATCACAGAAAATATTACAACGTACACCTAATTATGGGGTTTCTTAATTCTTGTTTTGATGTATATTTTAATATAATTGCTGTAGAATTAATTTTTATGTAAGTTAGATTAGGGTTTGTATGGTGATTAGTTACCACCTTTTCTCTAGTATCATGATTATACACTCAGTAGTATAGAGCATGAGCATACACTCAGTTTCATCAAATTGAAAAATGTTTTAATTAAAAACAATAATAAATACACAATTTATACACGAAAATCAAGATTTAAGCCATATTATCAAATGCACTGGTAACTAGACACTTCAATGCTATTTACCTCACCATTGTGTCCTGCACTTTGATTCAACAACAACGGCGTCATACTCAACGCATCAGCTAAAACATAAAACATTCTCTAAAAAAGACAACCCCTGTAATCCGGTCAACTATATATCGCCATAACGAACCTGTTCCTGAAGATAACAGAGTCAATTATCATTAGTCATTTCTTTCAATATATTGAGGTTTACCAGCTGCTTGGTGAGAAACGGATGGAGGCATACCTGTGGTACGGAATTATAAATATTCGCTGCATACCTGTACATACCTGTCTGAGTGTCATAATGATAGTGAAAACTACCGCGCCAAAGCTGGAGATGGTCCTGTATATCAGCAACTGACCGAAGGCCGAGCTTGCTGATAGAAGTAGACAATCGAACGCGAACGTTGGGTCCTACAATCAACAACGTCGTTGAAGGCTTAAAAAAAAAAACAATTTACCTACTAATTTTATCTACTAAATATATGGTTTTTAGTTAATGTCGATGTAATTAACAGTAGTTAAAATGGTGCGAATTTGTTTCGAGAATTTTCATAAAATAGCAAAACTTGTATACAGTTTGTAAAAACCGTTTCTAATAGGAGATACATTGTATATTTCTAATGGTGCGTTTAGACTACGACACAAATTGCGACACAAATGTCCGACATTAGTGTCTGTACTGTTTACACTTATGCGGATTTTTTGTGTCTGAGTAGTGTTTGTTTGTAAGTGTATGGAAATTGTGTCCGGGCTGTTCGCACACAAACTACTGATAATCGGTCAGCATGGATAGACGTCGTACAGCCGCTCTTGCTACTATAGTGATAAATAATCGCAAAATACAAAAACGCAGAAGTATTTGGGTACATAAATGGATTAAAAAAAGGCAAGAATTAGGAGCCTACCATAGATTGCTGAATGAGTTACGCGCTGCAAAACATCAAGCTTATGAAAACTTCTGTCGTATAAACGAAGATTTTGAATATTTATTGGAATAAAATTATTAGAAAAAAATCTGTCGATAAAACATTCCAGAGCTCTGGCAGCCCTTCTACGAACATTATCAGACTATTTGTGGTCTCTTTGTTTCATGTAAAAGTCATTTTATATACTCAAAAAAGGTGGAGTGTATAGAAAATTTTTTAACTTGTTTGAATAGTTTCGGCGACACTAGACACTAGGCAGACACTCCGACACAAGGTGTTCACACAGCGGCTGGCGCGACACTTATTATGGTGTCGCAATAAATTTTGCAACCAGAGACACTCGTGTTCACACAGAGACACTTCGATGTTATACACTGAGTGTACGGTGTACGTGTCGTAGTCTAAACGCACCATAAGATATACGAAACTGCATTTATACATTAAAAAAACTAAAACAACTTTTTTTTCCCGATCTTGCAGCATCATCGACAATACATTTAACAATGGAACAAATGTAAAAATTAAACGTTTAAAGTCATCTCTGAGACAAATTTACAAATTCAAAGGGCAAGTTGCGGTCCAATAAAAAGCCGTCTGTATGATGAGCACTGATTTTAGACCGCACCGTTGACACTATTTTGCATCAGTCAATTTGTCTAAAAGATAAAAAACAAACTAGTTAACAAACTCTTTGATATATTGTAGACAGTGATTATCAAGCTTGTTGAGCCAAAAAATCTTCCATGTCAAATGTCAATATCTTGTTCGGCTGAATGAGATGGCGAAACCAATAATAAAAGTAAGAATTCTGTCTACATTACCCCATATACGTCCTCGCGCAAATACACAAACCTGCCCTAACTTGGGGCGATTAGGCCTTAACCAAGTGCAGGTGAACGATTTCACATACGGTTTTGGGTTTCTTCGCTAGTGTAAGCCTAAGGTAGTCTTACAATGTTTTTCTTTAATATAAGAGCGTTGAATAAATGTTTATAAGTTAATTCGAATAACAAAAAACAAGGAGAGCAGAAGCGATCCTAGACCCTGTTTAGAAGTCCAGTACTCAACCAATTTTCAAGATGTAAGTTGGTAAATACAGAGTTATTACTAGTAACTAGAGACTACTTTGGCTTAAAAAAGATTAAAAATGCATTTGTATTTTAAATGTGGTCAAATAAATACTCGGCAGATAAACTAGTCAAGACGTCAAAAGTGTTTATTTGTTGCCGTTTTCCTTATATAAATACATTTTATGTACTTTTTAAGAACAAATAAAATTCCAAAAGAAAAAAAATATATACCTAAACAAAACTAAAATAAGAGTAACTTGCACAACCTTAAATATTACACATTAAAAAAAATCCTATGCATTCTGACATAAAAATACTCCACTCACCTGCAACAGCGCGAGCGAGTGCGCAGACGCAGGTTGATGAGCTAAAGCAGCGGCGGTTAACGCGCACGAGAACAAGTTGACTGCGCAGAGCATTTGCAGCGGCGAACATCCGTGCGTCGCGAACAGTGCGCCTTGCCATGACGATGTGAAGCTGTCACACGCCATGTATAACGCAAGGAGCGCCGCTCCAGACGCCGTGGTTACCCGCGATACTAATAAAATTAATGAGGTCTGTATCCACACACGTTCAAGCAAGGTAAAGCTGAGATTTAGCTTTAACTTTAATTTCAGGAAAGATCGGCCAAAGTTCTGTTTCTGGCAATCAAACTACAAGATAAATATGGACAAGTGCAATGTCAAGGATGCGTTCCAAAATTCGCTTTTATGGTTCATATGCCTTATTTCCATACAAAACGTTGATCCATGATTGTTCGTGTCCGTATTTGTAAAAGTGTAATTCAATGACATTATCGGTTAGGTTTGCTTAATCAAGCAAAAAATAAGTAGAGTAGTCTTCAGACTTGTCATTTATGGTTTCGAGTGGCGCAAACGAGCAAATTTTGGACCGCATATTTGACATTAGCATTTTTCAATTTCATCTTACAGATAAAAACAGACTTATGCCCGGTTTCTGAGTGCATTTCGTCAATGGTTTGTTTGTTCAATAACGCTATCAGTTCGATAACTCCCAACAAATCGTTTCTGAACACCGTAGAATTAGTTAAACTCCGTTTAAACTTAGATTAACCTAACTGACCATTTAGTGCCGTTTATCGGTCCCATAACATTATTTGACGTTTATGTCTCTGTGGTTTATGTGTCAAATAAGAATCTTAAGGTTATGACGTGGTAATTTTATGTGAAATAAAATAGTGTTAGCTACAATTTAAATTATTACATTTAAGAAGACAATGAGTTCTACAATATTAAATACAAGTAGTTCTTCAGAGTCGGATATAGAAGTACTGGAGTTCATTTCTGGAATATCTATACCCAGAAACTTACGAGAAAGAAGAAATCCATTTGAAATGTTTTCAGATGAAGAGTTTACTGCAAGATATCGCTTTAACAAGAACACGGTGATTTATATAAGTGATCTCATAAGTCCCACGTTAAGAATACAAAATCCGTGCGAAATCATGCCATTTTTTTTTTCATCTATAATCTTTTTAAATAAATAAATAAATATTTGTTACAGTTACACCAATTAGCCTAGCCCAAACTAAGCTCTATAAGGCTTGTGCAATGGGATCTAGGGTAACGGATAGACATACATATATTATATAAATATTTTTTTTTTATTGAAGTATATATCAACAACCATGACTAAGGTACAAATGCTCGCATTCATCACACAAACATCTGCCCCCACCGGGATTCGAACCCGGGACCTCAGAGATGGCGACACCTTGAAACCGGTGTATTATCCACTCGACTATGGAGGTCGTCAAAGATTTTATCGATTTATGGGAATTATTCATACAGGCAATACTATCAAAATGTTGAAAATTATTTCATAAGTTAGTGTTTTAATACTTACTAACGATAAAAAAAATGTTATCATTATTAAATTATTATCGCGGATGAAGAAATATTACAAAATAAATGTTTAAATTGTAATTATGCATGAATTAATATATCAAACTCAATTTTTATTTCGTATTTTGTGAACAGACCCATCTAGTGACATAATTTAGAACTACTTAACTGTTTCATAGCTGTTGAAAGCACAGTCCCGCATTCAGAAACTCTCTGACAGTTATGAGATGTTTATTTTTTCGATAACTTTGTTGAATCATTAATTATTGAGAGTTTAGCTAAAGTATTCAGAAACCGGCATTAGTCAAACAAATGGTGAAGATTTACGTAGTAAAAATAATAAAATCGAGTAAAACATTTACCAGCATTGTCCTCGTTGCTGCCAAACATGAATAGCATCATCCCAACCGATATCATAACCGCCGTC
Source organism: Scirpophaga incertulas (assembly GCA_036419045.1). Taxonomy (NCBI): domain Eukaryota; kingdom Metazoa; phylum Arthropoda; class Insecta; order Lepidoptera; family Crambidae; genus Scirpophaga; species Scirpophaga incertulas. The sequence goes on along the minus strand of CM071628.1, from coordinate 14,578,812 downwards.
ACATATTCGTAGACTTCATATTTGTTCCGCGATATTAGCTTGCCCATGAGCATCACTGGTATCACTTTACAAGATTTTGATAAAACCTATAACATTTTTTGTTATTTTCGAATCAGATTTCCTTATTTCTTTTGCACACAATAAATAATGTAGATCCACCACAATTACAAAACCTAATGCGATTTTCCATCAGCAATAAAAAAAAAGTAAAAAAAGATTCATCATGTAACGATATTGTTTTGTCAAAATTGAACAGATTTTTTATGAAGTAATATGTAATCATTTCATTTAAGTATTTAAAAACATTTTGTGGAATAGTAGATTTTCATAGACCATAACAATGTAAATAAGCTGAAATTTAAATTATCGTCAAATATTAAAAGTGTACATAGTCTATGGAATCTTATAGACACTGTTATAATCTATGTAATATGGCTTGATATACAGTACTAGTAATACATCCACCATCTCTTAATAAGGTTCAAATATTTGTAGATCTGTAAATCAACAAACCCCTCTCTTATATCATGCATAGTCTATTGCTACCGCCCCAACAAGCTAAACTAACGATTTGGTGAAAATTGTGGGAAACTGGAGGATGCAAGAATCCAGGGACCATATACGATGGTTGTGACCCTTTAGCTTGAAATGCAACAAACGAATAGACACATCCTAGCATGATAATCCACTAAAATACTCTATTATAAAAAAAAATTTGATTCTTCATGGAAAAGTAAAGAACCAAAATATTAGAAGCAATAATTTTGTCGGTGACATCCCTATTATAAACTATGACGATGCGACCTGTCAAAACGGGCTGCTAAGATTGTGAAGACTTTAACAGTAATGAAGTATTTATTATCTGTAACACTGTTTTTTCTCACTGATTTTAAGTACTATTTAAGACATTTTTTATTCATATTGATTAAAATCACTTTTACAATTGTATCTCGCATTGGTTATGTTTACGTCGAATTGTTACTTTGACATTGACAATTTTAATAGATGACATGGACAGTTCCATAGAGTGGACCGCTAATCATGATCCTAACACCATTATCTATGGCGCAAATTAAGCACCAAGTCTAGCCAAGCGTCGTCTACAAAGATAGTATTTTAATCAGTAATCCCACACACTCCCCCTAAAAATATATTAAAATATTATATATGTCACAATTAGTAGTTTAAAAGAATAGTCTTATGTCAATGAAAAGTTAAATCGCAATTGATCATCATAAGTGTAGTCGTTTAACCTTATTTTTATTATTCCTCAGGCAAATGTTTGTCTGTGGCAATTGAGTCTGTAAACTAGACCTAGCTGTGAGGACTAATAAAGAAATATTAATCCTTCTACAGATTAACATAGTCAGGCTAGATTGCTCGGGCGAGCATAGATTGTGTCCTTTGCCTAACTAAAAAATTAAAAACTTAATAAAAAAAAAAAGATACACACTAGTCTGTGGCAGTGATTAGCGATATTTGGTTTTGGATCAATAGCTGCGATCAATAAGTAACAACTTTTAAGCTATTCACTGTTCTAATTTAAATAATTGAAAATACTGTATTCGGCTGTTGAGACCGAGCTCTACTACAAAAGAGAAGGAGTCTATATATAGACTGACGAAATAGATCTGCTTTCACCGAATAAAAATTTGAACAAAAAAGACAATCATCCCGAAGAAAGGTACCTAATTTTCATAATTCTTTCTTTATTATATATTTAGAGTTTTTAACTGAGATTCATATATACCTAAAATATCGTTCTAGAACATTTCCTGAATATCCGTTGAGTGTGGGTAGAGAAAATAACTGTGGTAAATTGATATAACAATTTGGTCTCTTTTACAATAAAATATTGATTAATCATCATAGTATGCCTGGTGGGAAACCAATATTTATGCAATTAATCCATTAACTACCTCTCATAACGTTACATACATGGGGATTTAAATAAAACAAATTAATATTTTAACCAGATCAAATCTTGTAATATTCTAGAATCAATTGTATCTTCATGTTTGTTTTCATTTTCTACATCACACTCTTCGCTTTTGAAAGTTAATAAATAGTAAAGTAAATGCCAAGAGAGTTGTTATTTGAAATGATTCATGTCATCTTCAGGGAACTATATTTGGGCTGAACATTAACCCTCGTCACCCAGGGACTTTCAAGTGACCCAGCTGCCTTAAATAGACCGCTGATCTACCTTAAATCCTAATTGAAGACGGCGACTTGGTAAGCCAAGGACAGAGAGTAAACTAACCCAAACACGGCCATCTAACCACGGTTACCAGTTGCCTGGACCAGTTCCTGAAGGACTCCTGAAGGACTACCGGAATACTGATTTCTTTTTATCCTCGGAATACCGTCTTTTAATCTTTTACATTATAAATTTCAACTTAAAACCAATATCGATCAAACGGACCTATAAACCTGCCTGTACCTATATTAATTTAAGTTCTTTTATATTTTTAAGTCATTCTATGTATATGAATTGATAGAATTGACAGTAATATTGTTGCCTAGTAAACGTTAGTGAATTGAATTTTGTTTAAACTCCATGTGAAATAAAGATTTTGCACTCATACTTCTAGTGATTTATTGGTATAAAATATTGTTGCATAGTAAACATTTGTGAATTGAATTTTGTTTAAATTCCATGTGAAATGAAGATTTTGTACTTATATTTCTAGTGATTTATTTGTATAAAATATTGTTGCATAGTAAACCTTAGTGAATTAAATTTTGTTTAAACTCCATGTGAAATGAAGATTTTGTACTTATATTTCTAGTGATTTATTTGTATAAAATATTGTTGCATATTAAACATTAGTGAATTGAATTTTGTTTAAATTCCATGTGAAATGAAGATTTTGTACTTCTATTTCTAGTGATTTATTTGTATAAAGTATTGTTGCAAAGTAAACATTAGTGAATTGAATTCTGTTTGAATTCCCTGTGGAATAAAGATCTTGTACTCTAACTTTTAGTAATTTATTTGTAAAAATCCTACTATTACATAAAAATAAATAAAAATACATTACAATCTGAGGTATCAGATATAATTGACTTAAGTGAATTTAAGTCAATTGCATGTCTAATATTAATGTATATAATATTAATGTTTTGAAACAATCAAAACATTAATAAGTTGATAAAATCATATATCTCAACAATTTCTGGTTTTAAATAAACCAAGGAATTCCAATATTATTTACTTTCAAGAATTAAACAATCGACACACTATACAATAAAGAGAAATACAAATATAATTGTTCATTACTACTACCAGATTATAATGATCAACACAAACCTCACCTGCGTCGGAAAACTGACATATTTCAATGCCTCGTACTGACACCAAGCACTTATTATGTTCGTCACGGAGCAGTACGAGAACTTGTATAACGGCGCTGAGACGACCGCTTGCTTCGTGTACAGCAATCGAGTCAGCGCTATCACAAATGCTAGCAATCGGTTGATGAAGACTAAGAACTGCGAATCGTTGAACTTTATCAATGTCCCATCCGGCATTGAGTAGTTCTGAAAACAATGTTCATTATAAGCCGCTTAGGCTAGGCTAGGCTTACTTTTGGTAGCTATTTTTTTTTTCAAATAAGCCGTTAACTAAAATTATAGAAATTATCGCCTCATTGACCACCTATAATACCGTTATAAGCATCTTCCTTTATAAGTTATATTATTTAATAAAAATGAAAAACAACAGCAGTGGTTTTATGGTATCTGTATTGGCCTACTAATCGATTTCACATGTACCAAAGTGTTTAACTCGATATTATATATACATTTACCCGTCGCTCTAACAGTGAAAGAAAACAATGCAAGTCTCCTGTAAGAAGAAACTCAATTGTAAACAGAAAATATATAAAGTCGACCAATCCGAAATGGGCGTTCGTGGTTGACTAAGGTCGTCCTAATTTAGTCCTAAATTAGTTAGGGCAGCTTCTCGAGGAGACCACAGAAATGTAAATAATCATCACTAGAAGGCGAAAGCATGCGTGACCTTGTCGCCGGTCTGGTGACACTCACACCACCAGCGTTTTCTTTGTTCTTCAGTTGTTATGGACGACTGAAGAACAAACAAAACACTGCCAGCGTTGTCATCCACGACGTGTAATTTTAGTAATAAAAGAGAGACAATTCATCAGGAAATAATATTCTTTTAAAATGATAAAGTACTTGTTAAAAGTCACAAAATTAAACTTTTACCGTTTGCCGTTTTTATATGAAATTAAAATATATGTTGCATTTTATAGTTGTGAATACTTAGGAGTACAAAGGCGTTGCACAAAAGAAATGTACTACGTCTACTACGTATAGCATAATTATTGCCTGCGTATATATACGAGCTAACTGACGACATGCATTTTGATTATATTGTGATTTAGATTTCTGTGGTGTGCACGCAAAAAGCTGTGACGGCGAGTTATAAAACAGTGTTGGCGACGCTATGATCCCAGCATAGCGGCGGGATATAACCTGAGAATCTTGATTAAATCATGCCTAGTAAAAATGTGTATCGTTATTTGTATATAATATATTGTAACTAACATGTCAAGCCGCCACTATTATGAGCGACATAAAATGTCCGAAACTCAATATGTAAAATTTGACGCATTGCTCTCTGTACAGTAATACGAGCTTCTGCAGTGATGGATAACACTGTGAGTCACATTGTATAATCTTGCGAAGAAACTTAAAGGTATATATGTCACGTCAACCAGTCCGCACAAGATCATTGTGGTTGATTAAGAAATACATACATTCATACATATATGTCACGCCTTGTTCCCAATGGGGTAGGCAGAGACCACCTCTCTCCACTTGTTACCATTCTGGCACACACACACACACACACATTCTCTTGCTTCCTCCACTTTCATGAGCGTCTTCATGCATGCTCGTCGGTTAGAAATAAAATTGGGAATATGAGCTGTGACAATGAATTAAGTTATTACCTGGGTCATTATCTTTTCTTGCAATAGGCCCCATACTAGATAGGCACCCATCAGTCCAGTGAAGCAGAATATAAGCTCATAGCCTTCTTTCGCCGAAGTTTCATCTACCAGCTTTGTCGGTTTGACAGTTTCAGGTAACCGGTCCGGTTCGCCAAAACACGCGTAAAGAGTTCGATACAAAACGCTTTTACTGCCTAAAATTCAAGACAATAATTATAAGGGTTAAGATGCGCAATGGCCCAATTTTACTAGACTAACAAACTTATGACTAAGCTGTACACATATTTATCATAATTACTTGTAGTAAGTCTTTATCAGTACAATTAATTTTAATCATAAACAATAATTTTGAATACAGTCCAGATTTATAATCAGTGCCATTATACTGTACTATCACAGGAAAATCTATTATAGTCAGCCACATGATAAAGGCAGTGTAGTTAATCTATTTATTTTGAAAATATCAGAAATGAAACCAAGATGATGAAAACAAAAAAATATGCATGTGCCAAAAACCAACTTGATATTTTTTACAAGCATGTCATTTAACTTATCCATTTGTTGCCGATATTCATAATTCTGAGGATTAGATTTTTAAAGCAATCACAATTGTTTCAAGTTTCGAACTACATCCATTACACCACATTTTTTTTAAATACTTAGTTATTTTGATATTTCAATATCCAAAATAATCAAATATTGGAGCACATACTGTATATAATCAAATAAATGTTAGTGTAACACTAACTAGTATCACATTATATATAGTATTCTATATCACATTATATATACTATTCTATATCACATTATGTATATAATAAATGGGTAACCCTTAATGCTATATATAATAGCATTAAGGGTAATATAAGTAAGGAAGTACTTTACCACTTTTGTTATCTACTGTTTAAGAGTACCAAATTTAAGAAAAACCCCAATGTTTGGCTAGTAGTGGTTTGGTGGACTGGGGCAGCTTTTTATACCAATATAGTGGCAAACTTAGGATTACCGCCTAACGGCTTGATGCGGCATTCACCGAAGACCTTTGAACACCTGCAACACCAGTTGCATCATAAACTCATTGTCGATTCTTTAAAAACCTATTTATTCCCTTCTTTAAGAACCCCATACTGTATTCCATCCTAACTCAATGTGTCACCATAATTACAATATTAACAGCATTGTGATCCGATGGTTAGAAACAAACCAGCCATTTACTCATTTGTTGCGTAGTCCAGGTGAAGCTCGCTTCCAACTTTGGCCTTATCATAACTTACCACTAGATGAGAGAAAGGTCAAGAATGATATAAAATTACTTACTTGCATTATCGAAATAATTTGATTTCTCTACATATTTATACAATATAAAACCGGGCAATAAAACTGTGAGGTAGCCGCCTATGTTCAAAAGAAGACGGAAGAACCTGAAAATAAGATAAGAACATTATTAGTAATATTGATATATCAGCGAGAATGTCTCATTGTACTTCATTTTCCAACAAAGTATTTATGTAGCATCAAACCTAGACCAATCTCCATCTATACAACATTAGTGAAAGTCTGTCATTTTTAGCAATGCTATTAGATTCTGGTGTTTCAGTATAAACAATTTGAGATCATACATATACGGCAATTGATTAATGACTTCACCCTATTCACGACATTGGTAATTTAGACCAGCATCTTTCAGTAAGGTGCTGAAAGGTAAATCCTTTGCCAGGCAGAAAGGGCTCAAATGGTCACCCTATAAAACACCTCTCTCTATTTTAATTAAATCTTTATCACAAATGTGCAATCCATCAGACCCTATAGATGTTCAGTTCTGAACCAAACAGATGGTACAACAAGCATATAGAGTCAATGATAACAGGCCCTATGAGCTCTATGGATTCGTGTTCCTATTTCACCACATTTATATAATCACCCTCAACAAGCAACAAGACTGCAGGCTTTGGGCAGCTGCCTTTGAATCGCACGGTGATTTGTTTCTTCCCACTTCCGGTACACCTTGATAAGATCAAGTAAAATTGCCTTTCCCATAGAGATCAGATTCTCTATGGGAAAGGCAATTTTACAGGTAACTGTCTATCACATACTGTGTAGTGACAGATATAATTTATTTTTATCTTAGGTAGTCAATGCGTTTAGTAAAATTCAGACTTTATATTGGATACTCATTTAGGCCTGTGATATAAAAAACATTACACAGGGCCAGCTGTTAACCCTATTGACATCAATAAGCTTGCCGATAACTCCCGACAATTTTTTTTCTATAAATATTTGCCATATACATGCCGTGGTGCTCAATCATCAACAGGAAGTCTTATACCAGAAACATGAATGGGGAAGGGACACCACAATAGGGAATAAAATGCTTAATAACTAAATAGTTGTTGGTTTATAAGCTAGCAAAGCATTTCGTGTTCCCAGCAATGCTTAATTTAGTCTATGTCTGCAAATGTGATATTTGCGGCCTAGAGAGTATATATCAATATTTATAAATCACATTGAGCTTTAAACTTAATATTGAATGTATATATGTTTGCATTCCTAGACTTATTAAATAGAAATTTGCATTTACTAGACAATTAATTTATTAATTTCCCTTAAATAATGACAGTATCAATTCAGGAAATGAATACATATTATAATAGTTAGGGGCCCATGTATGTATATCCTATATATTACACATTTATTATAGTATTATACTATTTTAGTAGTAAACTGTATATTATCTTATACATTAATAACTACCACCAGTATTAATATACAAATGGCAATAATGAAGCCCATGAAAAGCAACTGTCCCTAAAATAATGTCATCTAAATTGTGCTTTATTGTTAATATTCATTAATTTGTTATACATGTTTGATAATTAAGGTATAAGTATAAAAAAGCAACATTACCATGAGTATTCTATTTCCATGAGACGCCCAGACTGCTCATATGCATTTAGCAACCCTAGATAGATATATGAAAACAGCCATGTTACTAAAATGCATGATATTAGCACCAACCTGCAAGAGTAAAGAATATTAATACCTCAACTAATTTAGTGTTTTATTTCTAAGAAAGGACATTAGAAAGTTTTGATTTGGAAATAACGGAATGATTGTTCAAGTAATGTGGTGGGGTACGAGAATACAAAGGAGTTTAGTTCATTATTTATGAATATAAATAGAATTTTATATGTTATTATAATATAAAAAGTATTCCAAAAACAATTAAGTACCCAATTATTAACTTTGAACGCATTTTGGCCTATTGCTGTAATTTTTTTTCTAATACACAGTGTATTAGATATAAAATTCTTTTTAACTTTCTGTCTAGTTCGTCATTTTATTGTTAATTTAGTTAAATCAATGACTAAAGTATAAAAACCTAACAATCAACGTCAAAATCCCAATATCTTGGAATTTCAGGAATTTTGATTAATTGACATTGACTGAAATGTCATATCTGCCTTTGACAGTAACAGTGTATTTTTTCTTATAGAAGCAAACGGTAATATTTTCTTTCGGTGTTCATCTATGTGCTGTTTTCTAATATAATTTTATTTCCACATTCTACATGTTTCTAGTTTTATTTTGTTAATAGTGAACATAAATACCCAAACTAACCAAAAAAGTTAAAGGACAAAAAATAGTTTGATAAAAACAATATTTTATTTAAAAGCTTTTTGCATACCAAACTACAGGTACTTTTATTCACTCAATATTTTCAAATTAGAAGTGGACATAAATTGTGACTCAATTATTGTTACAATTCTTTAAAACAAATTATATATGACATATTTAAAAGATCTATGACATAATAATAAACGAACCGTCGGTGCTTCTGTCAGGCACGACAACCAGAGATAAATGATAATTTGTTGATAATTAAAATTGACAATTGGATTTAGTTGGAATTTAAGGCTACCTACTTAACAATTTTTATTTTATTTTTTATCTTCTTCTTACATATTATGATTTTATTGAAAAATAAGTAGGTAATAATCTAATGAATTGTTATTGCTATGCAAGAGAATCATGTGGTTTGAAACAGTTATGTTTGTATTGGAGTTTTGCGCTGCACTGTGTGCCGTTGCCGTTTGTGGTCCTTGCTTATTGTCTTGCGCTAGGCGCTTGCTTCTTGGCGATGAGCTTCTGCGAAGAGGTCACATATTACACGAAGCTGAAGTATTTGGATGCGACGAACCAGCCTGCCCTTATTACAAGAAAAACATAAAGTATCTGATGGTGCCAGCTACCAGACGACGTTTTTATAACTCCCTGTCACAAGAATCTCCATAAATGCTTTTTTATAAAGTGCTTACCTATTTTCTATACGTTTGTTTAGATTTAATAAAAATGGTAATGAAAAATTTTGAGTAATTGATTGTTTATGAGTATCTTTAAGATAAAAGAAAGTGTCATTCAATGAGGAGTTACGTAGTCCATGTTGAGTATCAAAGGTATGTTATTGGTTCGCAAATATACCACCATGTATGAACGTTGCACTCGAAAATACCAGCAAGGGGTATTTTTGCTCCTCTGCATTATTTTACATAGTTGTTAATTGGACTATTTTTCCAGTGGATGGAATTATATTGAAATGCCTTGTAGCACCCACACTGACTCGTAAATCAAAATATTTATTGAAGATACGAGAACGCCTCAGCACCGTATATCAAGACTGATATTGTATATATATAATTTTGAATATCGATGATATTATGTAATACCTTACAAATAATAAAGAGCAATAAAGTTAGACATAACCATGTTCGCTCAGCACCTCATTAAATTAATTTAATTAATAAATTTAATTAATTGGTAAAATTTTGCGATTCTTATATAATATCGTGTACACATCTACTTACATATAAGCAATACTGTCAAAAACTAATAGATTCACTCAACGGTTGATTAGTTGAAGATCGGGCCAGATTGTAATCTTAGGGGCTGTTTGATATAAAAACAGCTATATTTACATTTTAAAGTTTTATTTGAAGCAAGTAATATACGTGAATATCTAATACTTCTAACTTTAAAGGTGATAGTGTTGCTATTAATTTAAGGGTTAAGAAATGTCAATTTTATATGTTCTTCATTCTGTTGGCTGGACATCAATATTTCCATTATCGAAGATAACCTCCCACGGTTATCAGACTCTTTACCCAAATACAAGAAATACTGGGGTATTTCTTGTATTTGGGTAAAGAGTGATTTGCTAATCATAGGCAAATTACGAACTCGCTGTATTTCCAAGAAGTCGTCACCTTGTTTTTTTTTTCCCTGAGGAAAATGCATTAAGTTGCATACCCCGGCTGTGGCGAGCCAGCGGTTATGTGGAGCTCTCCTCCGCAGAAGGGGGCGGCCTACCCACTAAAGAAGGCTCAGAGATGGCCTTCCTCAGGCATGTAGGGAGCCCCCGGGAACGCCAAGCTACTTCCGGGAAGGAGCCCTCCTCGGGGGAGGCTACAATACTTCCCCCGATCTCCACCACCGACGACGCCCCCCGGCCACGGAAGGGGCGTGGTGCCTCCCGGGTCGCCGCATCTGCGGGTGCGTTTTAATCGCGCCCGCCGGCGACCCGCGGCGGCGTCACAGCTGTGCTACCGAGCCCGGCGCCGCCTCCTTCGAGCGGGATCGGCCATCTCCTGACCTCGGCGGCCTCCTTCTGGAGCATCACTGCTTCACAGAAGGAGGCCACAGCCCTCCCCTCCCTCGTCCGCCAGCATTGCGGCGGAGAAAGATCTCGCCCGATCTCTGCGACCAAGACTCGGCGCTCGGAGGCCCACGCGGGGCACTTCGCCAGCGTGTGCTGGGCCGAGTCGAGGTCGGATGCGCAGTGGTGGCAATGTGTCGATCCCTCCCGTCCTATTCGACACAGATACTTACCGAAGCAGCCGTGCCCGGTGAGTATCTTAGTCAATCGGTAGGTGACCTCCTTCTTCCCGTGGAGCCAAGCTTCGAGGAGTACGGGAGTACGGCACCGACGGCCCGCTGGCGCGCGCAAGAAGTCGTCACCCTGTCTTGCATGGAAATTGTATCGGCGCATTTTTGCCTGTGAATAAATGAATGAATAAATACTATAATTCACAAATAATAGTTATGCTATCAATACAATAACAATTATAAAATGCAGTGTTACATCACCACATCAGCGCCCCTAGACAAATCATATATCTTCGATTTGTTATCAAAATCGTTTCGATATCTAACGGTACTATGTTGAAATAATTTCATGTTATTGTTGCAAATTATGCCAAATTATAATTTTAATATATTATACAAAAACATGACTCTCACTGTCAAAAGTTTTCATGTAATGCTAAGAGGTACTCAACACGCCTTAACCTTACTTCACAACCTCTACACCTTAGTCAAAACATGTGGCTTGGCCAGTTTCCTTTATCGACGGTAAGGTGAAAAATTTATGTTTCTATTCATTAATTTACTGTTATATAATTCTTATAGTAACGACAACAGATCCCTAGAAAATTTTGTTTTTTTTTTTTGTATAAAGCGAACCCAACTTAAATAAGGTTTAATAAAATGACGAAGTGCCCTTGTGCTTCGATTGGTTAACATTAATGATGGAACTTGTACGAAGATTAGTCATCTAATATCTTATTTTGTCTTTGTGGAAGTTTTATTAAATACTAGCTTTCTGCCCGCGTGGATTTCGTGATTGGGTCTATAGAGGGTTAAGGGTCATAGCTTTTGCCCACTACTACATATGCGCGGAAGTCGCTTTATGGCGCGAAGGTTTTATCGCGCTTCCCGTGGGACTATCCGCTTTTCCGAGATAAAAAATACCGCAAAATCTTGCTCAAGAATCACTCTATCTATTGATGAAAACCGCATGAAAATCTGTGCAGTAGTTTTTGACCGTTTATTAAGCCTTTATTGCGCATCCTGTGGGATCTGTCGATTTTTCCGGGATAAAAAGCCTATGGAGTAACATAGAAGGTTTTTAGTGGGTAGGCCTCCCCCTTCTGAGGAGGAGAGCTCCACATAACCGCCGGCTCGCCACAGCCGGGGTATGCAATTTAATGCATTTTCCTCAGGGAAACAAAAAAAAGGTACAATTAGCGTATAGAAATCTAAGTTTATAAATTACTATAATAATATATAATTGAAGTTGGATATATCCATCCAAATTGAAAGAAACACTCAGATATAATGATATTTTCCTTTATCGATATTTTGAAGGCCAATGGCATGTTTGATAAAGGCGTGGACGATGGTCAGCAGACAAGACAATTAGTACAAATTTGTTTTTGTTTGTCCAAGATCGATATAACAAAGAAAATAGACATTTAGTAAATGTTGTAGCGGCAATTAGAAGACATAGATGTATTTTGCGGTCATTAATAAATGAAAATATTATTTATAGTATCTACTCGTATTTTTAATATATTTTTAATAATACATAAGCACGCTATTATATACAACATAGTTTAAATTTGAACCTTTGTATTTCACTGTCTTCATAGGCATCATTTTATAATTTAACAAATCATTTTGGTTTAGATTATTATACGTTCGTCCTTGCCAATGAACATCTAATCTACATTTTGTTTGCATTTAACTTAAATATTAACAATTTGTAGACCGTAGATATTTCACAAACTTGTCAATGAATGAATAATTATATAAATATTATTTTCATAATTTATTGCAAACATAGTTAAATAAAGATAAGTTAATCAGATGCTCAGTAGATATTTATTGGTGCTCGTATTTTATCTCTTATCTACAGTCCGTATACGTCATTTAAAATTAAAAATAAATAATTTATTCTTCATAAGCGTGCTTAATGTGTATGCGTACGAGTATTTAATATGAAAACGAATGCAGGAACAATTTTATATTATGTTGGGTTTCGACGCCGTGTCTAATACACGTGTTGACACCGACCTAGGATTCCGAGATCTTTATGAACTCGAGTGTTCCTACTACGTACTAGTACGGGAGGTAGCGTTATTTTGAACAAGTCATTTTATACCGGCTAAAAATCATAACAATAATAATTTACCCCTAACACATAATAGCTGTGAACGTCAGCTGCGTCGATAGCGGTGGAGCTAAAGGAGACAGCATGAGAAAGTCATTGGAAAAAAATTTGCTCCGATGAATTTTATACCGAGCAAAAATGTGTGATATTATTGTTTTAATCACATTATTTCAAAAAATAGTTGTCAGCTGTATTGACGCGGGGGGGTTATGCGTCAGTCACGTGCATGAACCTCATTGAAAATCTGAGAAACAAATTAATTTTATACCTTATGAAATTTATACATCTCAATTTTTATACTTTTAAAATAATAAAGAAAATTGTCAGCCCGTATTTTTAACGGGGGTAATACCGCCAGTCAGCCTGATAAACATTTTGCGTGTTCAATACATTTAAGCGTTGCATAGGCTTTATGGATGAATGCATTTAAGCGTTGCATAGGCATAGAATCATGCCCCTCGGTGGGAATATATATGTACGCCTAAATATATTCTAAGTGAAGCGTAGACTAATATATAATGTGTCCTGATGTTCTATGTACCTATGACAGGGAGTTAAATAATAAATAAATTCCATTATCTTTTACACAGGCAAAAAATAGACACCATAGTGAATAATTACATTTATTTATAAATATGGAGATGTAGTAATAGATCTTTAACTATAAAATTGCATTTTTTTTTTGTAACCTGCAAGAGCAATTTGGTTACAGTTAAATCTCAGAAATAGGTTTTTTATACTAAAAAATATCTCAAAAGTACTTGCTGATTTCTCATCAGAATCACGTACATTACTGACTATAATTTTGTAATAACAATTGTTTTTTCCTTCAAAACTGTAACACAGTTTACTTAGTTTATAGTTTGTTGACGTGTGTATAAAAATTTCATGTGTGTTTTCTTTGTATTAATAAATATAAAAAAACGTTAGTACGAAAAAACAATACTCCTTAAAATTGCAAAGCCAGCATTGTTCCTGAAAATTTCCTGTAAAACTACAATCTATTTGCGCATCTCCAACGTACAGATTATTTATTATGTTTATGGATGGACATCTGACGTATATCTATTAAGTTGGTATATCTATTTTGGGTCTTATTTATATGTGTCAAGGACACCCTCGAAAACATCAGACTCTGATAGCCAGATTCAATAACCAATTTCAACTTGTTAATTGATCAAGGAATAACCGGAGATCAAATGGGTTGTGACGCCGCTGGAATCCAATTAAGTTGTGGGCTCGTTGATAAAAATATCTTCGCAATGAGTCGCCCACCATTTTAACTATATACTCAATAGAGTTACTTTAAGTCTATTAAGAATAGCCTTACAATAATAACAATGGGTAATTAATCGTAGCTTGAACGCTACTGGTGATTTTATGTTGCTCAACTTGGTTATTCGTAATTTTGAATATGTCCGTGTTTTGTTTCATAAGAATCCAGAGACTGTTGGGTTTAGAGACCATCTCTGGTCAATGCAGTCCCAAAATACTCCCGTCTTTTATCACTTTTTTTCATTGCATAGCGATTGATAACCTGATGAACCTGAAAAATATTTTTCGTGATTTTATAATAATATTGCTCAAAAATCAGCCTATAAAGTCTAAAGGAAAATCGTGCAATCTTTTTTATGATTTATGTAAATAAAATATGTTGATCTAAGTTAAGGATTAAGTGCAAAGGGTTTACAATTTACACGGCGCACATTGACAAGTGACGGAATTAGCTGACAAAGTCCACCGCTACCCCCATCAACCCGAGCTAGACCAGCTTGGTGAGAGAGGACTTAGAGAAATCAATTAGTAAGTCGTTTAAAATATAACTTTACCTAATAAAATGATATTTATTAAGTACGCTGACGAATTGGCAGTGCCAAACGTTATTGAAATCAGATATCTTTAATTGGATTATTACTACTATATTTATATTTTTATGATATCACACACTGCCTATACGATGGTAAGTAGTTACAGTCATCTACAGTACAAATTACTGTGAGATTCGCAGCATATCTGCAGTCCCCTCAAAAACCAGAATGTTTGTTGCAAACTACATGTTTACATACGATGTAAAGTCACAGCATCCAATAATTTCACTGCCTACGAGTATCTTATATAAAAACTCAAATCTACTATGCCCAAGCTACCGATGTGTTAGGTTGCAGATAGGAACCTCCGGAAAATACGTGCGAGAATCACTACTTTCGGTATACGGCCCTTGTTTCATTTGCTAGCGAAACCATCGATCATTGCATATGCCAGTTACCTCGTGTACCAAGTCGAAGTACTTATTGGATTTGTCTTTCTAAGCTTTCACGAAATTCTTGGCATAAGAAATGGTGATGCCAGTCTTTCAAACAGGAGCAAACAATTATTACAGTTATTATTGTTTATTTAATTTTCCTTTTGATTCTCATCCGATGGCCCTGTTGAACTAAAATGTTAAGCGTATCCCTCATCACTAGAGATCGGATAATCGGATGCATATTTACCTAAAGTTAGTTTAAGACAAAATATGGAAACGGCTTTTTATTGTTTTGTTAAATAAAAATCCCGGGATTGCAGAATTTTTTATTCAATTATTTAATTGATTATTGTTTTAGTCAAACTAGCTCACTACTTTCGTATAACACTCTTCATGTAATAAATCGTACATTCATAAATCGCACGGGGAACTGAAACTAAATTTCATGTAAATACGTATGCATAGTTGTATAAATGAACCCGGAGTCTCGGTCTTTTGAAAATAAATACCACGTGCTAATTTAGTAATTTTCAAACAATATCACTACGTTAAATTTGCAGTCCCGTATTTTCCCGGGATTTTTATTTAACAGCGGCTTTTTAAATGTAGTTTAAAAAGCCGCTTCCATAATTTGTGAGCCAAAAATTAAGGTAAATATGCATCCGATTATCCGATCTCTACTCATCACACTAAACTCAAGTATTCATATTTATTCTGCACATAACGAGGCGCCATCGCCGTCACAATGCATATTCATCATCAGCACATCACAGGGCATGCCATTGTCAAACGCCAAGTATCCAATATAAATGCAACTCGCGCGCCACGCTTCGCAATTGTCACTAACCTACGATGGTTTGCAATGATCTGGAACATTCCTATGCTTATTAATCGCCCTGCCAAATGAAATAACTACCAACGTACTTGTTCAGAATGCTCTATGTGCTACTTATAGTCTTGAAGTTGGGAGTTTTCTAACGATAGCGCCAATACGCACAGAAAGATTAGTTTTTTATAAGATAATATATAACTACTTCTGTAGCTTAGTATTTTGTACGCCAATTTTAACGTGTCGCCAACTCTAAAGATCCAGGTTCCAGTATCAGTAGGAGCAGAATATCTGTTACTCTAGATCCCATAACACAAACCTTACAGTACTTACTTTGGGCTAGGCTTACTAGCTAAGTTATAAGCAATAAGAATAAGCATATAAAAGATATAAGCAATTTCGTTCCCATAAAACACGTCAATATTTATTTTTTAATCCTAATAAATTAATTTGAATTAAACGAAATTATTATCCTTTCTGACATTAAATTTAGTATATTTAAATACAGAAAGTATATATATAAATGTACAAATAACAAAATGATTTGCAATTTTGTTCATATGGTCGTACAAATTAGGTGACATTATCAAAATATGAAGTCTAATTGATGTTTTATAGTATGTTTCTTCAAAAGTAATAGCTGCGGGCTCTCTGGATACCTCCACAATATTTCTCAGCTCTCAGCAGCAATACTCTTAATATATGTATATAGAATGAAAAATTGACATCTATTAATTACTGTGACATTAAAATATATTTATAATATTTTTTTTATATTGATATCAAGTAGCCTAACCACTTGTTAGTAAATGGCTACACTAGCTTATGGTACATGTGTTTTTTGTAAAATTACCAGTAATTTCTTTGCCCTATTTCCTCATTCATTCCGAAACACAGCAAAGCGACTACTGCTGTTTTACTGCAGATATACTCGTAGGTAAGACAAAGGTAGCCAAGCAGACCATCCCGGTATAGTCTTCTGATAAATATATGACATTTCTTTTAATATATAGAGATATAATAGGTTTGATACTTTTATAGATATAGATATGCAATGTGTATGTACCACTATATTATTCGATCTAATCACAATGAAAATAAACGCGGTTT
This sequence comes from Scirpophaga incertulas, assembly GCA_036419045.1. Taxonomy (NCBI): domain Eukaryota; kingdom Metazoa; phylum Arthropoda; class Insecta; order Lepidoptera; family Crambidae; genus Scirpophaga; species Scirpophaga incertulas. The sequence continues at coordinate 14,561,644 of CM071628.1, read as the reverse complement.
CAGTGTTTCGACCAATGCCAATCAACAAAAGCCGCTATAAAAAAAATGGATAGCCAATATTAGAATAACATCGTCATGTCAAAATCGATAGCTAAGTTAAATGAAACAGCGACCACGAATTGTATACAAGCATTAGAATATTCCTACTAGATCTATCATCTTTCCTAATTAGCTTTTATACGTTGAAAAGCAATATTAATCTCTAATGCAGTCTCGGACGGTTTTGGTAGTGTCAACGAAACAAGATATATACCGATAAAGAGTTTATCGGTTACTATATCCGCAATATTCGCCGATATATTGCATTTCGGCGGTCTGGATATGGGGATATAAACATTTTTGGAGTTAGTTCATACCTGACTTCTGTAACATTTCCAAATATACGGGAGAAGCTTAGTATTTTCACAATCCATCTTATCACAGACATGATTATTAATAGAAGTACTGTGCAATCTCTACTAGTAGAATCGTCCAAAGCTAGACGATTCTAGTTTTGCAAGACTCCCTGTTGTAAGCTATACCATGAGTTTACTATCATTGTCGATAAGTATATAACGTATAGTCAACTACAGAAGACATACCAACATAATTTTAAAAATCTGTACAATTTTAGTTCATTATGTTCCCGTTAGTGGCGCTTCCAAATTTTCATACAAAATTTACGCTGTCATTATCGTTTACAAGCGAATGTAAACTCATTAAGGCTATACTCTTGGACTCTGGTAAGAGTATAGCCTTAGTGAAAGCTAATAGTAAACTAATCAGTAAAGCTTATTGTAAATAAGCTTTACTAATGAGTAAAGCTTATTTATCCTATCTAAAGTATTCGTACACCGACTGTAAGTTAGACTACAGGTCCTTGAAGCCGCCTTCGGTCCCTATGAAATGGAAGCTGTTTTCGTAATTCATATATATAACGTTCTGCTCACTATCTTTACATATATGCTTATATTTAAGCAAAGATCTGAAATAGCCTAATGATTTTCCGAATACCCTTAATGTGAGCGTGGATGAATTTTCCTTATACGCTGAATAAAAGCCCTCATTACCAATAAAGTCTTTAAAAATAACATATTTAATTATTTAAATAAACGAAATGTCACTATATGTCTTTAATATTTATTTAGGATATCATTTGAATGTGTTTGAAAGTAGATATAACTACTTAGTACTTTATTAAAACGCCAAACATGTCTAAAATATATAGCACTAGCGACCCGCCCCGGCTTCGCACGGGTGCAGTGAAAAAATGGTTATGGTTATTATCCCTAAGAGATAGACATATACCATCGCGGACTTTTTTGTGGATTTTTGTAAGTTGTACAATACTGTAGTACATTATTTTGGTCTATCTCGTAGGGTTCAGCCAGCGTTTGCAATATAAGCGCAAAAAAACGTGCTTATTTACGACATCACATTAGAAACCTTTAAATTTATCAGTGTTTCTCTACTATATTATGCATTTATTATACATACAAACCTTCCTTAAGAATCACTCTATCTATTAAAAAAAACCGCGTCAAAATCCGTTGCGTAGTTTTAAAGATCTAAGCATACATACGGACATACAGCGAAAGCGACTTTGTTTTATACTATGTATTGATTGATATACAAAAATAGTACGTCGCAACACATAATAGCGTATACTGCTGTATTAAATTTAAATTTACCTCCAAATTAGGATTGCCTCCTCATTAAGGTCATGTTCTGGAAAAGATAAAGGGTTGCGGATCGTCTTAGTACGACGCTATACTTATACGAGTACATATATATACTCTGATGCTTTACTATAATTGTTTCTTAGTAACAGCCCAATCAATTACTAGGGAATTTTCTAAATTGTGGGAATATAAACAATACCCCATATATAAACCAAATCTTTATCTTACCAAAATTTTCGGCCTATTTCGAAGAACATAGCGACGAAGTAGCTAACAAAAACAACCTACCTATAAATTTACAAAGACAAATGGAATTATTTTCAATAAAATTATCATAAAGAAAGACGTATTGCTAAAACTTCTGTGGTTGATTATTTTTTTATAATTAAAATTGTATTTTTTTTTTAACTTTCCATTCAATTCAACATTTTGGTGCTAGCAAGCTTTTTTATCGCTTCTTATTGAATATATAGTGTGTAAAAGTAAAACTAAAAATGATCGGTATATCAATTTCAAAACTTTTGAGATGACTTGCTGTAGGTAATATAGAACAAATTTATTACCTAACTAGCTTTCTGCCCGCGGCTTCGCCCGCGTGGATTTCGGGATTGGGTGTATAGAGGGTTAAGGGTCATAGCTTTTGCCCACGGCTACATATACGCGGAAGTCGGTTTATGGTGCGAAGATTTTATCGCGCTTCCCGTGGGACTATCCGTTTTTCCGAGATAAAAAATGCCGCAAAACTCCTCAAGAATCACTCTATCTATTGATGAAAACCGCATAAAAATCTGTGCAGTAGTTTTTGAGCGAAGCCTTTATTGCGCATCCCGTGGGATCTGTCGATTTTTCCGGGATAAAAAGTAGCCTATGTTACTCGGGGAGAATGTAGCTTTCCAAAGGTGAAAGAATTTTTGAAATCGGTCCAGTAGTTTAAGCGTGAAGAGGTAACAAACAAACAAACAAACAAACAAATAAACAAACAAACAAACAAACACACTTTCGCATTTATAATATTAGTTGGGATATAATAGCGTGACGTCAGTCAGACTCGTTATATAACAAACTCATATAATTTTAAGAATTATTACCATCTCACCAACTCGCAAAACACCAACGTATCGGAAGACGGCCCAAAATCCCCCATGATGTTTTTCGAACAGGAAAGACTGCGCAAACGGCGAAGAAAGTTATCACAGAACCGGTCTCAGGGTGGCAATCATCAACTTTCAAATGACCTTGAACCTGGCAAGTTGTAACATGCGTACACTGCAGTAGAGTTGAGTCGTTCGTGAATGAATGCTTCAATTGAACTAGTCCACTTCGCAATTATATCTCCTTCACTCATTCATTCTGGTCCCAACTAGCTCAGTACTTCATTTAGTTCCCAAAACACTTCTTTCACTGAAGGAGAGTAAAGCGAACGGATAGATTACAAACGTAGCCTGCGAGAGCGAGACAGTTGATTGGCTTGGCATCCTTTGGGTCAATTCCACTAACAAAATGAACCGAACCATGCCGCTTATCCAATCCGAACGCTAGAATATCACATCATCTAACAATCTATGCGATTCTATTGGTTAAAAGTAACGGTTCGGCTGTGATTTGTTTGTGGAATACAGGAACTAGAATCACAGGCTGGTCGGAGTCTGCCCGCACACAATTTCATGTCTTATAGCGCAAACATTATGTTTAGTTTTACTTGAATAATTAGTTGAAGCAATAATTTGCTTATGAATAATTTCATATTCTTTGCTTAAGTTCTAGTCTGCATGTGCATAATATATACGAGTGTGGCATATACTAATCTAGATTCGTATGTATTATCTGAAAAATAGTGTAAACATTTCAATAGTTTTTAGTAACTTTTAATTACTCCTGCATTATGTATCATACATGTGTTTAGTTATGTAGTCAAATTGACATAACGTCTCATACCTACTTAAAAGAACTACGATACAGATGGACTAATGAAGTGACGTGAATGAACTAAGCGATAAGGTGACTCAAATGAGTGATTTACTTGTGAACTAAATGAGTGATATACTTCATCTAGTCCAGTTGAAGTATATCATTCCTTACACTTCAGTGAAGTATTTTGCGCACCTCTACACTGCAGACTGAGGAGAACCTATTATGATTTAGAGAAGGAATTAGACAGGACTTTCTGAAGAATTATGGGAGTATCTGAAATTTGAAGAGAAAGTGAAGATATGATGGTCCTGAAATTCAGCAACCTGCTCTATTTCCGGAAGGCCTGTCCCAATGTGGTATCGGATTCATAGTATTCATTGAAAATCATTCCGGTTTACGCGCCAACCTCACTCGAATAGTTATGGACAGAGCTATGCTTCAAGTTTCTTTTTGTAAACAAATCAGAAATAATGAAATCCGCAGAAGAACTAGAATTACCAACATACCCCGAAGAATTATGAACCTTGGGTAACAGTGGGATCACGCAGGACGAACGACCGTTTGGATGAAATGTGAAATGAAATGAATGAAATGAAACGATAGGCATCACATAAGAAGGACCATTAAAGGACATTGTTCCGGCTCCATACATGTTCTGCCTAAGAACCGTTCGAATCGAAAGTGACTTACATAAACTCTTAAATTCGACAGAGATCACCTATTTCAGATGCAATACAGTAACCCAGCTGCCGTAACGACAGTCACAGAAACCATTCTCTGCACACACCGTTGCCCGATGGATGTAGTGTATGCGTTAAAGGAGATATACGAAGGCATACACACGTCTAGGAAGGAATTGAGGTCCCTGACGAGCACCATGGCATCAGAAGCAGAGTCTAAAAGAACTACTCAGAGACTCTATTCTTGACCTTCACCCAGGAGGAAAAGGAGGAATACGAAATGAAAGGGTATGGTACCGGAGAAAATTCCAATTGCTAACGATACATGAGGCTCAGGGGCTGACGCACCGTAGAGTAATTGTGCTGAGGGGCAGAAAGAACCGAAAAAACCCGGTCCACGATAGTGTCCCTCATGCTGTAGTGGCTATATCTAGACACACGGAGTCCTTCATCTATTATTGCGGGGACCGAAAGGAGGACGACGCCATCAAACGACTCATAACCCCGTCATGCTTAGCAACTGATGAAGAGATCAGAAACTACAATTGGCAAATGTCGTTCAAGGACCAAAATAATGCAGCGATCTAGGTGCCAATTATTTTCGTACCTCTAATTCTAGTTTTATTTAAGTTAATATAAAGTTAATGTTTGTATTTTGTTTTTATTTTTTTAATCATTATTAAGTATGCATGTGTATGTATGTTAATATATAGGTATAGCGTAAGTTTAAATGAGTATATTGTATTTATATTGTTAGCTGCGTAAAAAAAAAAAAAAAAAAAAAATAAAATTGAGTACATGTTAATTAAGAGAATTGTAAAAAATATTTAATTAAGAATTATAAAGGGCATGGACTACGAGTCTGTGGAGTAGCAAATGTATATTAAAAAAAAAAAAACTTAAAATTATATGGAATCTTATGAAATAAGTTTCACGAACGGACACTTCAGGAAACTAAAATAATTACGAAAAAAGTTAATATTTTGAGGTTATAAATAAGAAATAACCAACCTTGCGTGTAATATCAGAGTAGTAATATCAAAGTAATATTAACAATACTATGTACAGCTGTATATGTCCTCTTCTAGAACTAGGAAAGGACTACTCTACTAGATACTAGGGAAAGAGATAGTACCTAGTCAAGTTTAAGATAATTCTTTGACAATTATCATTTTACAAAATCCAGTCCTTTACACACATCCGAGTCTACCAAGTACCTACGCAATGCAATCGGAGTCCGTAATCAAGCAAAAGTTGTTAGAATAAAACCATGAAACGCATAGAAAATCACAAAAGAAACGATAGTCGCAAAGCAATCAAAATTAAATAGACCAGATAAGGTATGAAGTACACCAGTGTTTCCACTTACGAAAACTATAATACTAGAATGCCAAGCTAGAAATTCGCGATTCGCCTAAAAATATTAATACTAGTTTTTTTCTAGCTAGTCGAATTAGTATTTAAATTAATAATAGTGTTATCAACTAATTTTAATAACCGACTTCAAAAAGAGGAGGTTTTCAATTCGATCCGTATTTACCGAAATCGCGGAAACTTCCGAAACTGGCAGCACTGACTGACGGAAAAACATTTTATACGGCATCAATAATTGTGACCCAACTTTTTATTTGGAATTTATTTATTTGAAGTGTCCGTGAATACTAAAATATGTTTCAAATAATATAAAAATAAATAATAATTATAGTATAATTTATATTCACATCGGTTCTTAGGCCAAAATTGAACAATGTCCTTACTGCACACAGCAGGAAGACGTTGGATGCTATCAGCGCAGGATCGATCAGTATAGAAATTATTTTGGAAGTCAATGTCCAGCTTTAAGAGTATCTGCTCTTCCTCTCCTGAAAGGTTGATAATAATGCTGTTATGTAGTAAAAATGATTCATATTTTTCCTCTCCATAATCCAGCTAGGATTGTAATTAATGGATTTAACGTTAGTATATTTTTTCAATTACATATGCTAGGAAAACTTTAGCCTTGTAAAGTTATTTAGTATATACGAGTAGTAGCGAGCTTCATCTGAACGCTTCTACAACCAAAACACTATCCACTACCGGCCTCTATACTTAATCGTGCTCAAACTCTCCCGATCAGCACACTATGGTTATATAACCACTAGACCACAGTGGATAACAGTTTTAGATATACATATTTACATTTTTTCTACTTCTTTCGACGGCTATTTTAAGTTATTTTTTTTTGTATTTTAATCAATCAAACTGTATAGTTACTATGAGTTTATGTATGTATATATATTATGGTATGTAGTCGATATCCATACGTAAAAATTGAACGGTAATTTTGTATAGCGCCCCTAACGGCGAATCATTGAACTAAAAGATTTCTAATTTTAGTTACTACTTATAGGATCACATTTACTTGTCGAAATTGAAATCGTCAAATACTTGTCGATAACGATAGTATACTCATGGTAAAGCCACTGTATACTATAGAGTAAAACAATAAATGAATAATCGCCATAATTATATTTTAAAACATATTAAAACAGAAATATATTGAAATGAAACAATATAACAAGACTTAACTTACAAATCACTACCATCATTTCAATTGAAATATAGCAATTGTTGAACACAGACCAAGTATTTCGACATCGATTGGTTCTGCGGGTCAAGTCTCTAGCGTCTTCTTCCGAACTTTCTATATAACGTGTATATTTGATGATAAACTATTCTGATTATTATGAAAGACATTTTCTTCCGATATGCAGGATACATTCCTTGTTGTTCATGCGCAATAAACAAGAAGTGGAAAAGAAACAAAAAATAATCAGGCCGCGTTCCCTTTTTTCTTACTTCGAATATTAAGTATATGACCTCTTTTCTCCAACACCTATTCAATTTGTTGCGTCCCCTTGAGCAGCGTTATATGAGCATTGAGTCAGATATTAACGCAGATGCTAATAGAACGAGTTGTATCAGTATCCCCGCGGGCTATGTTCCTTTTCGCTAATTCCCGTTGCGTAGGAAAAACCAGTTTCATTTTTACGTTTTCGAAAATGATGCCAGAGGAAAAACTAATAATGTAAACGTTAGTTACATTGCCTTCAAATGCTTGTGAAACTGAGCAATTTTTGATGAAAAATTTATGTAATTCTTTTGTGATTTCACCGTATTCTCTATTTAATTATTTACTATATATAAATGGAAGAACTTACCGAATTTAACACACGTATAACTGATGTTAAAACAGTTTAATTGTGAATCGACATTATTTCTTATATTGATCGCATTTATCCTCTTATTACGATCTCTAAACATACTTCTCTTACTTCTACCTCTTTCATTCATGCTTTACTATACACTGGTCGGTTATCTTTTTGTTCCAGGTAAGTTTGTTAGGCTGTCCCTTACCAATTTGGGCAATCGCATTTTCTTTACAATTTTTTTCTCTACTGTACATCGCAGGAATAGACCTGATCCATATACCTCATCACTATATTTAAAATTAGCTTGTACACATTTTATTATCATCAGTTGCATTCATCACGTGTTTAGTCACAAAACAATGCTGCGTAGGCAAATATTGACCAAACCTATGTAAACGAATTTATACCAACGCTCCGGTACTGGACTTCTCGTAGCCAGATTAAATAAATGGTACTACTATTCAGCCTTCAGCGTATATTCTTTTTCCCTCAATTTTTTTTATCATTTAGAAAGCGGCATTATTCATCTCAAACGTTTCTGAAAGAAGCGCGAAGCGAGAGCATCTACGAAAAAATGTAATGCTACGAAATGTTGCTACGTAACGATGTAGATTGTAGTGGTATAGTGAATTTAGCTTCTACTCAGTCTGGCCATAAATAGGTACTGTTACAATTAAAAATATCCAAAATATTACATTTTTATTTGGAATCTGTCGTTCTTGTGCCATTAAACATACATTAATATGTTTTCTAATTTTTAAGGCATTTTCAGTTGTGAAATATTTTTGTAATATTAATATGGAGTGGGGTAATAAAGAGACCGTAATCGTGGTGATTGCATTCCACTACTCAATATAGTATTTGGGTCTATACTCAATTGAATATAGACCCAAATACTATGTGAATCTCTCCATCCCCTTGGTATTAGTGGAATATTTATAGGGGAATATATCATCTATTAATAGGCACAATCAAACTTCCTCTGTTTGTAATGGAAAATATCTAACCTTCTTACTTTTCGAAATCTTACTATGAATCGTCAAACAACTTCCATAAAATGTTTTTTACTGATACATTATTTCAATATCAAAAATATCTTAGCTACATAAAATCCATTTAAGTACGAAAAGTAAAATAATGTAAATGTGTACCAAGAAACATTCGCTTTAAAAAGACTCACATTTATAGTTAGTACGAAAAATAGAATAAGATCTATGTTTGTAGATATTATTCCCTCTGGAGAGAAGAGGCTGAGAATACGGTATAAAGAGCACGAAACGTATACAGGATATCCCCGCAGGCTTTGAACCACGTAGATTATGTTGAAGTCCATACTAGCCGGGGCAGCCCGACCGATATGACTTACCAACTAAAGGCAACCTAAAAGCCTTGGCCCTAGTGACCTTGTATTTTGGAATGAGAGCGATCGCTCCTCGGGAGAAGGCGCAGGTTTGCTGATCCAATCAAGCGCAAGCAACCAATGCATATAGTACAGTGTCAAGCTCAACATTTACACAATGAAAATCGACGTTATTACGAGCAATGTTAGAGCTATCTCATAGTCAACATGAACGTTGACGCGATTATATATTGATGTCATATGAGATACTACTACAGCAACCAACATTGTATACTCTGTTAAGTGGCAACTGGCTAACTTATGACATAAAATATCAACTGACATATGTATAATCTACAATAAAATAGAAAAAGTGACAACAGTGAAAGACACCAATATCTATCGTCATATATACATAGCGAATTCTGACTTCTAAGTAGCAATTTAATAGCAAAAATGCGGGCCATATACAAGTTTACGTGAGAAAATATTCAGTAATAAAAAAACATATTGTCACAAACGAAAGGCAAGTTGCCTTAGCAAGCACTTATTAAAAAATGTAAGCATACATACGCTTTCCCATGGAAGTAGATAAAGATTACAGTTTATTACTTGTTACAATACAAACATACTTTCCTAGCTTCCTCGACTTTCATTAATACTTTCATGCACGCTCATTGGTTATGAGTGCTCCTGATTTGACACCCTGTAAATGTTTTACTCATTTGATCTAAGTACCTATGTTTATCTAGGCCATCTCCTACTAACTGACTAATATTTGCCTTATAAATTTCAGTCATCAGACGTTTTTTGGCCAAACCATCTGTCTATTTCAAAGTGTCGCCGTGATGAATTCGAGCATTTTAACAAATAAATTTCAAATTTATTTGATGGAAATATATATTTATATATCTATCAAATAAAGTTATATTATGTTTATCGTTACCCTAGTTCCCATAACACAAGCCTTCAGAGCTTACTTTGGGCTAGGCTAATTGATGTAAGTGTAAGAAATATTGATTATTATTATTGTCGCTTATATCACGCGTCTTTATAACACACGGTCCTTTATCAGGCGTGCGCGGGGATACAGATCCAACGCGTAGAGGTAATTTAAGCGAAATTTAATGAAAGTGTGCGTGGAGTGTACCAATTGGGGCGATTCTCTAGCTGCACTATGAAAAATGCAGCTAAAGGCTATACCCAGTTAGATGCACAGAAACTATTGTCATTACTGGTCAAAACATTTGTGGATTATTACATTTCGATTTTGGTGGTAATGAGAATCGGATTTTGGAAGAGACTCCGGTCATCTGCCTTCTCAAAGCTATCTAACTGATTTCGTTATGGTAGGTGGTGACTCGCCGCACACTAAATGGCCCCCCAAAAAGCAGACCAATATTGGTGCGAAGGGTGAACAACATTGGTGTGACCGGCAAAGAGTGTAGAGAGGTGTGTCTGCGACAGCGATCGAGACGCCGTAATTATTATTATTATACTCGTAATTATTTATATTTATCTAAGCATTCCCTTTTTGATTTTATTTTAGTAAATATCCAAAAAAGAAACTCAATATTTAAGATATTAGGCAATTAATTATTTAATTATCGTATAAGTCATTTAGTAGCATATCAAGTTAAGCGATTGAACTACGAAAACAGCTTTTATTGCGCAAGGAATAAAGACGGTGCAAGCTAGTGCCGAAACCACATCGCCACTGACATGTTTTAATTTTTAAATTTCTGAACATTTTACATAATCTATAGGAATACACGAGAGATTTGTTTAAAGTTTACATATTGTTTCGATTCGATCGTTTGGTTACGATTTACGAGTCGCTAATATCTTTTGCATTTGTTTATTTATTTTTGCATCGTATTGAATAATATTAATAGTACTAGCATATATTATAAAATGTTTATATAGACGTTAGTAATACAAATGCATCATCGCGCGTATGCTTGCGGTTTGGTATAAAAACATTGTTGTCCATTCATTCACTTCTGATATTATTTGTGGACATAATTCTTAAGAATGAACGAGAATAGTTTTCCATATCGCTCGTAAAAATCACGGCTCTATAATAATAAGTTTATCTTGGGTTTTATCGTGTGTAATTGTCGTATTACGTATAATATATGTCGGAATAAGTGTCTGAATAATTGTCAAAATGAAAAACGTATCGTGAATAAATATCTTCTAGAATAAATTAACAAAAAAATAATAATTGGTTTTTATCTTTAGCACATTTGTTATTATTACATATTTTTTTAATTAAGGTCAGAAGAATAGAAACCATTTAAATATTTGATTTTAATCCTACATTGCAATTTATTGATCACTCTGCAATTATACAAAATGACATTTTCTCAAACATGCTTAGAAATTTGAGCATTATTTTGACAACCTTCTTCAAGATAAATCGAAATTGCTGTACTGGCCAAATACATGCGAGCAGCGGCCGCCAAAAAATGTATGAAAATCCACATTTGTCGTGTTTTAACGGCCAAATAAATATACATGTAAATTCATATCTATCGTGTATTTTAAAAATGGAACGATTTGTTGCTCCAAAAAATGACAAACCAAGGAGGCAACTTATCAGAGTTTTATTTAAATATCGAACTGGATTGCAAAAAAAAGCCTGTTTTATAATTAAAAAAAAAACAAACGAATCCTTTGGCGCGTGAAAAATTTTGTTCATTGTTGGTCATTGAGTTTGAAAAGTCCACTTTACATTTCAATAATTGTACATTCAATAATTGTATTTTCAAATAAAAGTTCTGCTTGGTACTACTAAATTTTAATTTCCGCGCATTATTTAAGAAAAGTACTCGTACTATACAAGCCTTGGCCACAACTAGGCATTGATGGACTTACATATGTGTGCCTCGGCTTCGCCTCGGCCCACATGTACACGTTCGTCCATCAATGCCTCCATTACTGGCCGCTACAATAATGTACTATTTTGGTGTTAGTATAGAAAAAAAACATCCCTACAACGAGCTCTTATTAGAGGACATCTTAACCGTTAGAGTGCTAAGCAGCGATTTTGCGCTGCGGCGATTTGTATCGAAAAGAGCGACGCACTTTTTTTTTTTTGTATAACCCAAAAAGATTTATTAACACGTTCGGCCCAGCGTCTCACTACTTGGTTGCACGCAGTACGACACAATGATTATCCATACATTTTAAATAAACGTCTATAAACGTTCTAGAAAACTTTCCTGAAAATATGTATGAAATGCGGAACAGACGTTATATCACGTCGACTTCTATAAACGATGATCTGGGTCATAATCTTGATCACTCCCGTACTCTCCATCAGCATCACTAAAAGGGTCTGGTGTTGACTCCCGAGAAGAAGCATCTTGAAAAATGCTCATAGCTTTATTTCTACTAGGCCGCTTTTTATCCATCTAAAACAATATTGATTTCATAAATATATTTACATGGCTAGAAAGCTGTTACTAAGCGGTAAGTACTTTTTAGTTATGAAAGCTAAAAACCTGCCCTAGTTCAAAAAGAAGCGGAAAGTGAAAACCTTATCAAAATCTGTTGGGTATTTCAGAAAATATCGATGCAAAACACCAACAAGCGACTTAAATTTATATTATGTATTGAAACTAAAGTAATTCATTGCAAAAAAATTATATTTCGTTCACAAAACAATCAATAATATAAAAATAGGTATCAACTAAAAACTTACGATTACGTGGCGAAGAAGAAAAACACTGTCGGCGCACGCGCTCCACTCGCGGCGGCACTCTTGCGACTGAGACCGGCACCGCGGTGTAAAGTCGACGTTTATTGACGTTGTGTGTTCGTGTGAGTGTAAATGCTCATGTGTGAGTGACCCCAACCAAAATCGTTAAAAGTATATTAGTTGTGGCGCTAAAAAATCGAAAATAAAAAGTGATGCGGCACAAGAGTGTAGATTTAAGTTTTTTTTATCGATTGACGGCGTTATAGCACGGTGTGCGAATGAAAATATGCTTTTAGTCGACGTAATTAAACGTTGTGTCATTGTGGAAAATCAAAAAGTGACGTTATATAACGTTGCTAGGCCGAACGTGTTAAAATTGATTAATATTTGTCTAAATGAGAGTGTTTTATTTGACACCATAATTTTTTCCTTTACAGTAATCAAAATATGCGTAGCATTTTCCAATAGATTTTTTTCAAAAATTGCTTGCACTCAAACGGTTAAACTAATATAATAAAGAGGAAAGATTTTTATTTTTGTATGTAACGAATAAACTCAAAAAGTACTGGACTGATTTTAATAATTCTTTTTTCATTACAAAACTACATTATCACTGAATAACATGGGCTATATACTTATAGATAGAAATATATAAACAATGCAAATCAACCGCGGGACACAGCTAGTTATTTCGTAAAGTGGTCGAGTGTAACAAATTATGAATTATATCAAACAAAAATACTTAGTCTCTCACTACCCGTCGATGTTTGAACTGAATAACAGAGAAGCTGCTGTGGTTTATGGCAACTCTTTTTCAAATATCCAAGAAACGTAATATTTAGTGCCAATAAGCTAATCAATAACGAGTGATTCTTCGAACCCTAAATTTTCGATGTCTTGAGGTTTATTTTTGTAAGTAACTGACAAATCAGTCTGCAATTAATTTTATAACATATTTCAGACTATTGTCTATCTTGCACAAGTTATTTTTTTTAAATAATATTTATATAAATATTTCAAAAAAAATATTTAAAAGTAGTTCTTCTGACTAATATGGTGTGTCCGTAACCCAGTTTCTTGAACATTACTAACAATAACATTATTTCATATTGATAAATTGATGTAAATTATAATTATTACGAAAGAATATTAGTTGTTTCTTTACACCAAAAAAAATGGTACTAATATTTACGATTGTTTATTTCTAAATAAAAAAATAGTGAGTGTCCGGCACAAAAGTCTGATTCATATTCACGCGCTTCACTCGAACGTACCCAGCTAATTAAGAAACATGAGGCGACCTTTCCCGCGCTGGGGGTAGCCAGTGGCTCGGTTGACGTGGTCACGACGAGAAGTGTGGCTGGTTCGTGTGGTCGCGGAGATATAAAGGTAAATATCTGATTCATATAGCCTTGGTACACCTGTGTTTCTGATTAGTATGTTCGTTTTTATAATTAAAGTAAATGGTTTTCAAACTTGAATCTGCGGGAAATATAATGCCATTGGGGAACAGAAACCTATGTATAAATAACAATCTTTAATTGCACACGTGTGATGATTTATCGATGTTTATGGGTAAAATTCTGATTGATATGTGTCTGATTCATATGGTAAAAATACCATATTAATCAGAATGTCACACATGTTGTTAATGAAACGTTACATTGGCGGCACGTTACGTCTGTAACAAGTCATTTCGTATGAACCTAATGTTATTTACGTGTCTAAAAACAGTAGCTGTAAATTTCGCAACAGTCCTAATAACGTCAAAGGGTTTCATATCTATCGACGACAAAATTTTCGAAAATTAGACTATACCTGAAATTAAAACTAATATATTGGTATTAAACTCCGTTCGTCTAGGTAATAAAATAAAGGTAAACAATAAAAACAAACTTCGTTTAAATGAGAGTTTAAAAAATAAAATTAATTAACTAAATAACATAAATAAAATAATAACGAGTGGTTAATGAAACTACCTACTTACTCAACTATTAGTACTCAATTATAGTTTTAGCGGTAGTTTATAGGCTCAAACTACTGCTTAGACGAAAAGGGTAATATACTGTAACAATATATTAACTTTTAAGACCGTTATAACGTAACGTGATAAGTCGTGGGTTCGATTCCCGCTCAAGAATTTTTCTTACAATTTTTACCCACCTTTTAATAGGTATACATTATTCATAATTGGGTTGAAACGTCAGGTCAATAATAAGGTATCTGTACTTGAAATTCCTTAAAATATTGAAATTTCAGTCATGTGTCAAACAGTGTATTATTTGTATACATACCTACTGTAGTGGCAAATACAAATACAATACTGTACCTGCATGTCTTATTTAAAGGCATTTTTAAGTATGATTATTAATAAATTTGTAATCTTCGTTTTTATATTACAGTACACAAAAATGCCACCAGTAATATCTAAGGAAGAAAAAGAGAGAAGAAGAAAATTGCAGAACGTATTAAAAGTAAATTAATATTGTGATGATTGATATTGTCAAGTGCCATATTACGCTGTGATGACTAGATTTAGGTATTATGATAAGCATCATGTGCATTTACTGTGATTTTAATAATAATTTGACTGATTTTTCTAACTAGAATTTCATTTCTATCCCTAATTCTGATTCATATGTCACAGATTCTGATTCATATGGCCCCAAAATTTTTAAAGTTAATTATCTCGGAAACCATTTTATCAAAAAGTGTGCCTTTTTCACACATTGTATCTTAGGTTACCATCTTTCGTAAAAATATGTTTTATAAGCTTAAATGTGAAAAAAAAATTAGGCCATATGAATCAGACAAAGAACGCAATTTCGGAGAAACACTCTAACGACAAAATTCGTCACCTCAAAATCGTAAAGAGGTGAGTCCGTCTACATTGGATTGGGGTAAATTGGTCATATGCCGGATTTTCCCTAAATCAGACATTGCAAACCTTTTTTGCATAGATGAATCAGTTCATTATTCGGTTAGATTTTATAAAACCATTAAAAACCACAACTAATGTTCAAAATGGCGCGAATTATAAGATCATGATGTTGTACCTGCCACATCAATCGTAAAAAAAAACTATCTATCCATTGATAAGCAATTTTTAAACACTTTTATTTTATCGTGTGAAGATGATAGAATTTACCTTTTTGAAATAATTTACGTGTAGGATAAAAATTAACGTCGCTAAAGTTTGTGAAATGACTCACTCAGTATACATCAACTTACGAGTATCTTAGCCAAAATTTGAAATTGACCTGGCTTGTAGCACGTACTTTTTCTAAACCTACTCAACTTGGCGTATAAATAAATTTGAATTTGTATTATTTTGTACTCTTATTTTGCAAAGCAAAACTCGGCAAAAATTAAATAGAGGTTCAATCTGTAGTGGATCAAAGTTGCTATAGATTACAAAATGATCTAAAATAATAACTTTTATTAAACACCTAATATTAAAAAAAAAAAATGTGGTGATAGGTAATGAAAAAGGCTTGTTAGAAGTTTTTGTATTGTCACTTATCCTAATGATTACAAATTTTTATTTTTTTTGTAAGTAGCGCTTATAAAGAATTAAGTACAAAGAATGTATCTCAAATACATGTTGATTTTAAAAACAAAAAGACTGATTGAGAGACTTGAAAAAGAAATTCTAGAAGAGTAAGCGTAATTGGTAAGAAAGATTTTAATAATTTGTTCCTTAATACCTACTTTAATAGTTAAATATTTATTTTGTACGGTGACTATCTAATATATATAAATCTCATGTCACAATGTTTGTGCTCAATGAACTCCTAAACTACTTAACCGATTATAATAAAATTCGCACACCATGTGCAGTTCGATCCAACTTGAGAGATAGGATAGTTTAAATCATCATCATCATCATCATCATCATCAATTTTAAAAATTCTTTCACCAATAGAAAGCCACATTATTGCGGAGTGTCATCATCATCATCATCATCATCATCATCAGCGGACGGCGCGCGATGGCTTCGGGTTTAATTCAGTTCGCTTTCGTGCTCGCTTCGGGGATTATTAATATTATGCCCAACGAAGTGGGCGCGGTCAGCTAGTTCCTCATAAATAATAATGTTAATAATTTTTGTAGTGAGTACTATCGTTGATTTCAGTTTTTTCAGGTTTGTTAATTTTGTATTTCTTTGATTTTATTAGTAGATACTAACATTAATAAGCTGATTCAGATTTAGCCAGTTGATGAAAACTAATGTATACGCAATAAATGATTTGAAATTAAATGTAGTTTCTTTTTACAGTTTCTACATCGTATAAACTAGGTTTACTTTCCCTGACTTTGTCAGTATGCCGGAATAGCCCCCAAAAAATATTATTACGCATAAAATGAGATCTATACCCTATTTTTAGGAGTGCAAGACATATAATTCACCGCCGTTCGCCAGTTAAGGTTTTACATAGGTCTAGAATCAAAATCATTTTGTTGTTGGCTTAATTATTGCTACATGACGGACTTGCCCCGTGTGGCGGGAAAATCCGTCTAGTGAGAATGTTTTTAAAATATATCCTTTATCTTAAAAAGTTCATAGAAATTAGAAAAAAATATTACTTTTACAAGAAGTTAACACTATTTTTTGATAGCCACTTAAAATTTTGTAGATATTTGAAGGTTTGCTAATTACGTTTAAATTGGCTGTAACCTGTTTTTGTACTTATTTTGGCCAACATTTGGTAAGCTATAGAGTTGATGAGAGAACTAAAACTTAATTTCCTGGAACAACAACTCTCAAATCTTTCACCTCAACTACCCGATTAATATGAACTCATTTAGCTTATAATTAAAAATTAATATCAAGGTAGATTTCGTCATAATAACTAAACAGGAATGAAAGGCCTTCCTGAAGTTTAAGGACTTTTTATGCTGATTGGTTTTACTGAATACTTTTTCATATCATCTGCATACATTAAAATATTAGCTTAGAACTGAGACGATAGCTTTCCACTGGGTGCTTATGCCTAAAATTGTAAATAGCCATTAAATATGATTAGTAACAAAATGTACATATAACATTTTAAAAACATTGCTACATGACAGAATCGACACGGGGTCTGCTGATTAGAAGATCCGTGCCTAATGCTATTTTTAAGTTCATAAGAAATACTCTGAAATACGACTAGTAAAAGTTGCAAATACGAGTACACATTAGGTTCATTATAAAATCAGCAGAACACGTCGTCCCGGCCGGAAAGGGTGCAAATTGTACCTTTTGAAGTCCGAAACTGAAGATTGCTTATATTATGGCCGGATTTAAGTGGAACTCAGGAACAATCAATAAACCTGCTCCTCTGTTTCCTGTATTTTAATTAAATAGATCCGAATTACCTAAGTTTCGGGTGTCTGTCTTCATTAGTGTTCGTATACTACTCTTGTACCGATTTAACTGACTTAATTTACACACCTTGCGGCCTATGTACAATTTAATTTATTATCCTATTTAGGGTTTTAGAATCTTTAGTTTAAATGGAACTTTCCACCTTAATCCGACATTAGTAGGCAAATAAAATATCACTCGATCCGACTCGCACTTGGCCGATTTTTTCTCTCTGCATCACAAGTTTGACTATGAAAAAAATGCCCCACGCATTAAGTTCGCCTTTGTACAATGTCGTACATAAAAAAAAGAATTTACTACATTTTTAGATGGTAGATTTGAAAGGCTTACAGTAAGTACAATATTAGTATAGTAACCCATTAAACACAGACGTAGATCTTAAACAAACAGACTATCTAATATAAAAATCCATACAAGTATTTATGCGAAAAACAAATAGCAATATAAAACTTAACTCTACCATGACTGAGCACGTGTATGGTAGTCATTACCATAACCGTAAAGGAAACGAGCAGTGGACAAGTTGCTCCAAAAACGGCACAGCTATTGTTTTTATGTAAACTTAAGCCTGGCGCGTTGTACCTTACCGTTCCATAAAACAATAATATTCATATGTACAGGTTCAACAATGCTTGTAAATTATACAGAATAGTATTTAACAAACCAATACACACACTCCAAACCTGTCAACAGCATCACATTTCATTTACATCCTCACCGGGGCAGGACCTAGAGACCTATTTTTGAATCACGAATGCGACTTCGAAATCACCGATATGACTAATAATCACGGATTTACAATAATTCTTATTTTTGAATATCACTTGTGTGACTACCTTAGTCACGGATGTGATTTCATTACGAGTGCCCTCGCCCACTCGTAATCAAGTCATACTTGTGGAAATGTTATCTGTGTTTTGTTTGATTTTTCGGTCTATATATATATATATATATATACCATAATGGTTAAGCCGGCAATAACCAGCAGCGGTACATTCTGCGTGGAACCGAACTCTTACATTTATGTGTGTACTTTATCTATGTTGGCAGCTCTGCGATCGACTTTCAAAAATTGGATTTTTAGGAATCCGTGACCTCAAAGTCACCGCTGACTATTTAGTCAGCGATGATTTCGAAGTCGCATTCGTAATTCAAAAATAGGTCTCCAGGTATTAAACATAATTAGGGCAGGGTTTATCATCTAGACTTCAATCAACAACGCTGACTTAGTGCAGTTTGAAACTCTAATCTAACTCATAATAATATTTGCCCATTTTTGTTTTACACTCCATTTTACTTAAAGAATCGCTTTAAGTTTCTCCATGATACCCATTTCCTAGTTTTGAAGTTGTCGGAGAAGTTGATCAGAATGAAAAATTTATTCTTCAAATAGGATTTTTATAATCATTTCTGCACGTAAAAGTTGCTACGTAATGTTTCACCAGTCTACTCGTATGGCGGGAGAACTAGTACTGGTAAGTATCTGCAAGAAAACTAGCTAAGCTTATTTTTACATTAATTTTGACAGTTATGAATTACAATCTGACCTCAGATAAATAGTCTGAACTTCCTTTACAAGTTGAAACATGTTCACATTATATCTTTAAAATTATAGTTTCATTATATTAATTACTATAGTCAAATAAATGGCAACCCAACTATTGAGTTATTAAAATTAAATCCAAGCATTGTCATCATTTAAGCTATCGTTAACGGTATAATAACCTTTTTTATTATTAGACATATCACCTCACGTCATCAAATTTTATAATAAGTCTTACCCGGTCATTTCGAAGTCTTCTACAAAGATTTTTCCATGCCCAGACCTAAGTTAAGTTGATTATGACAAACAAACATTCCAATAAATTGGGTACCGAAGACACAAGTCAACTGTGACATCATTATCAATTATCAGTCAGAGGGCGTTCGGTACCAGGGCGGCATGGGCTTACAGCAGTTCTGCGGAATACGCTCGCGGTGCGCCTGTGTCGCAATTCGTAACGCGCTAGCCGTGGAGGCCATAGTCGTGCGTTCGTAGCTTCGACAGAGTTGGATTAAAAGTTAATTAAAAAGTTTGTTGTTGAAAAGTTTTTATTGAACCTACGCTTTGGATTTGTGGGTGAGTAATTCAAATTTTTAAAGTAAATGCACACTTTTTCAAATATGACACATTTACAATTTTACACGCATAAATTCTATGTAAAACTGTTTGGATATATTTTTGTTTATTTATTAATCCAATCTTTAACTATATCTGAATACAAAGTTTTATAAAAAAAAGATTAATTTTTTGCGAAAAAAAAGAATAATTGACCTCTTCTCATTATTTTTCGCATTTCACGTTTAAATACCTACCCAGACTTAAAAGTTATATTTTTAAATTTAGTTCATAGCATATTAGATTATGATGTTCAAAATATGTGGAAAAATTACATTATAATTTAATTAATATTTATAATGATATTTGATAAAGGACGAAATTTAAGACGAATAGAACGCAAATTAAATTTATTTATTTAGTGCTAAAAAAAATACAACTAGCTTTCTTGCTTTATTTTCTCCAGCTAATAAATCTCTTATAACAGTGTAACTTCATATAAAATTTCTTGCGACAACTTGCGAAAACGTCAAGTACTCATAAAACTTCTTCTAGAACTCGTAAACTGGACATGATAAAACGTGGGAATAAAAGGCGCCGGAGCTTACGCCAAATAATTTTCTCATAACAAAAATGAGAACTTATTTGCAGTATTTTTTTGTTAAGTGCAGTACATAGTAAGTACATTGTCTGTCTATTTTAGAAAAACACTTTTGCTTAACATAATGAACGACGAAATGCAGCTAAATTTTTAATAGTGTTGGCTACCGCATTGGTAACAGCGTTAACACAACTTATGGTGACTTAACCAAATCGGCCAGCAAGAAACGCGGATCGGGAAATTTTCCTGTAATATTCAATTTATTTATTTATTATAGTTTCATAATTACCTATATTTTATATATTATATCCTCTGACTTTTTCTTTCTTTTCTGACGTTTGACTGCAGGGAATTAATTAAAACAAACACCAAACTATGATCAAATTACATGCGTTTTTGAATATAATAATTTTGAATACAACATATTATAAATGTTATTTTCAATTTACCTTATAACCATATCTATTTGTATATGACCAATGTTTGTGCATAAAATCAAGTGCATAATATCATCACTACCTATTCTGCTTATTTATGTTTCCGTTTATTTGCTAACACATAAAAACATCTACATAGAAATATTATTATTATTAGATTTGTTTCCGTTTCTTTGTTAACACGTAAATACATTATTATTATTTATGTGATGTATTCACAAATATGCCGCATATAGTACACGTGGTTCCTGTGAGAGAGAAATATAGATTTTAAAATAAATTTTACGGTGACGGCTTCGTCGGTGCGATAATGTGGTATCGGCACTGATTTTGAAATTAGGAGATTCGGGGGACTAGGGTTCAATTCTGCCATTTGCTAATGTGTTTTTCGTATTTCATTGTACATTTATCTAATGGTAATATAATAGAAGATAGCCTGCATACACTTGCGAAGAAATTGAAAGGTGTATGTAGTCAACGTGCTTAACTTAGTCGCCTTAATATTGTTTAGGTAGGCTTGTGCTCCTCGGTGGGGACTAATATGAGTTGTGATGATAAACCGCTTTATTTTGGAATCAAATTTTCTGCTAGAAAACAAAAGCAAAAATAAAATAAAAAGTAAATTCTTTCTGAAAATTTATTTGGTGTGATTGGCTGGCGGTTATTCAATATCTATTAATTACATTAAAAACGTTCTGTTTTAAAAAGAAAAGAAGTTGTAATCATTTTATTTCTTTATTTATTTAATCTTTATTGCACAATATACTCGTACATATAAATAAAGTACAAATGGCGGACCAGTAACTGATTATGTGTAAAGTTTTTTTTTCTTTGATGTGTTCTTCTATTCCTATATATTTATAGAATTGATATTCAGCAGTGCTCTTTTTTCTCATTTTTTCTTCTTTTGGGTATTAACGTTAACATGATTAAATTTATTTATTTGATATATTATTTCTGTTACACTCTTAGGTTCAAGTTTTTGCCAGGGTAACTGACTTCAAGTCTGTGAATAAAATCACGAAACATTTTATTTTATCTTGTGTTTAATGGATCCCCACTTGTCTCTATTCTCATATGATTGTTAATAAATACGTAAGAATCCACTGTAATAATAAAATATTATTATTACAATATAATACACATTAAATAAAATTTAGTAACTCAATAATCGTTTGAAAATTATGAGATTAAATCTCTACTGTATAATCTAACCAGAAGCCTTTTGATTTGAAGAGTATAATGTATATAGCCATCGATTTAACGCGGAGACACATCAAATACCTATATAAAAACGTATTGAAGTGAATGCCAAATTTGAAACCAGCGCAATAACAAATTCATTGACAATGGTCACTGGACTTTGACCTCATAAAAATGTCGTCTGTGACAGTGACAAATCAACATCTATCAGTGATATACGTAATGTACACAAAACCGCAAATTGTCTATTTCGTGCCCTATTTTATCTAATTATTTCTTTATCTAAGCTTCAGTGCTAAAAACAAAGGAGACACCGCGTCTCTCTCGTATCACATTCGTACGGAGTAATTAACTTAAGTTCTGTAATTAGTACTTTTTCAGAATCAAAAAAGTATATAGTGATTTTAGTTAAGTAGCTAACTTACTTATCTCAATTCACAAACAAGTTACTGGTTTTATCAACTTCTGTTCATATATAGCAATGGTTCAAACTTTGCTTTGCTATCTTTCATGACAGCCGCGTATTTCGTAGAACATTGGTTGTTTTATATTATTTGTGCGATAGATAATTTTTAATTAAAAGTACTCAGTAAATGAATGTACTTGATTGGGTATCGTTGAATTATTATTCATTGCACTGTATGGACAAAGAAGCAGAGTGCCAATTTACTTAACTATACTATAAGCATGTCATTTCAGATTTCATTTTCGCTTCAGCTGTAATCACCTGTTGTTATTTTGAAATTCTAGATATGAAATCTAGTTATGAAATCAATAGGGCTGTAACTGTCATAGAATGGTTTTAGTGTAGATTTAATTTGTTTATTAAATATGAAGACGACCTCCGTAGTCAAGTGGTTGGTATACCGGTTTCAAGGTGTCGCCGTCTCTTAGTCTCGGGTTCGAATCCCGATGGGGGCAGATGTTTGCGTGATGAATGCGAGCATTTAAACCTTAGTCATGGTTGTTATAATATATTTCTACCAAATTTATTTATAGATGTATATGTATATCTCTCCGTTATCCTAGATCCCATAACACAAGCCTTACATAACTTACTTTGGGTTAGGTTAATTGGCGTAAGTGTAAGAAATATTTATTTATTAATTTGACATCTCACCGCGGATTCAGATGTAAAAAAAAAGTATTTGTCGCTAAAGAATAATACTACTGATTATAAGTTACAGTTGCCTATAGTAGAAGTCCCAGTGACAATTACCGCAAAACTGCCAACCTCACAAGAATTTACATTATCAGTTTATGATATTAATTTGCATTACAAAAATGTTAAGTCACTTTGTGACATAACATGTGCAGTCACGGTACCAGCTACCTGATTATGAGTACTATTACTTTTACTAGTTACTATCTCTTACTTCTCTCTTACTATCTCTTACCTCAATCTTTATACCAGTACACAGCTATGCGAGCCCTGCTGGTTTGCGGCAGAAATAGAAAACAGGGAGGTACTTAGACTACCTTGGTAGAATCCCTCGTATTGTAATATAATAATCAATGTATTATAGATTCCAAAGAATTTTGAGAATCTAATTGTAAATACGAAAAGTTTTTCGAGTAAACCTTAAGTAGTTACTAAGT
Source organism: Scirpophaga incertulas (assembly GCA_036419045.1). Lineage (NCBI taxonomy): Eukaryota > Metazoa > Arthropoda > Insecta > Lepidoptera > Crambidae > Scirpophaga > Scirpophaga incertulas. Next base: position 14,537,847 of record CM071628.1, on the reverse strand, counting down.
TTTAAGATTCTACTTTACTTTAGCATTCCTAATTGATAATGTTATTTATTCAGTATTGATTAAAGCAATACTCTATGCTGTGTATATTTTAAGGTTATTTTTTATTAAAAAGCAACATTCAGCTAGATAGTAATATTCTACAACTGTATTAGCAACAAAAACAAATTTAAAGGTATATAAATAAGTTCGTACATACTTATAATTTTATACAATATATAGGTACTATTGTCATCGTAGTCGTAACAGCCGACAAAGTTTAGAATATAAAATTCGTATCTGTCGTATTAAGCAGCCTTGCAATCATGATTTAAATGATAACTAATCGAGCAAATAATACTAACAACTATTATTTGACTTCTATAAATCGAGCATTATAAATTTAACTAGTAGGCATATAATTACAATGTTTATCTTCTAATAAAATTTATTTTTGAGTGATGTTATATACAGATATATGAGGTATATCACTAACTTGTAGAAACTGTGCCGTTCAATTTCATGTAGACCTGCCGCCAATTCATCAAACCTGTGTCTATCCAATTTCATACATCTCCGTTAATGTCATCGTCATATTGGCCAATTGATACCTGAAGTCGAAGCAGTGTTACCATGACGTCGGAGAGTTGAAGAGTCGAAGCTACCATGAGGTTACATTCTATTGCAAACGATATCGACAGCGTAAATTTTTGTATGAAAACTTTGCACAGTGCCCCTAGCAGTACACATCTGTACTATTATTTCATATTAAACTGAAATGATTCGTGTATTCTACTATAGGTCAAATACCTGACGAAAACGAAAGCAAACTCATGGTAGAGCTACAACTACATCGCTTAAGACAATTTTCAAAAAATTAGAAGAGCTGTCAAAGTTACAAAACAATTACTTACTTTAAGATACGCTAGCGCCATTTTCCCAGCCTTCTTTGTACCTTAGAAGCACTTTCGTCCACTAATACATTGTCGTCCATAAATAGCATATACCAAACATGAAACATCCAAAGTCAGAAACAGATATGAACTCAAAACCGATCATTGGTGTAAACGATCTGCCAATCGAACTGTTCGGTTTCAGCTTCATAACGAATCAAGTTTATAATAATACTTCTTTTTTACTTGGATTGAACTTGATAAGTAACTATATTAGAGGGAGGTTATCAAATTTGCAAAATAAAAAAGTCACGTCCTCATAATACTTTTAATCCACCACTTTCTTGAAAATGGCCAGCATAATAAATGTACTTGCAATCTCCTTGACCCACGTTACATGCTACTTGACGCTCCCTTATTTAAAGGCACGGCAACGAAAGGTCTTGGAATCGTTTGTTAGGAATGTTGTTAACTTTCCGTAGATTAAACTTGTTTTGTCTTTTTATATGGAAATAGATAAAATCAATAAATCAAACAAAACTTAGCAGCAATAGAAAATCAAAACCCCTAAATTAAAATAAGTCCAATTTAAACAGAATATTGCCGCCTCATTCATAAGGCTAAGTGTTCTTGTCAGTTCAATATTTCCTACGTAGAAGGATATTTGAAACGTTTGACATCAAACCATATTCCAATTAATTGTATGCGAAGTGCATACAATTAATTGGAATTCACTTCTTTATAACATTAGAAGCAATTGCGAGTATGATTTAGTTGTATTTACAGTTGCATAGGAAACGATGAACAGCTTCTAATAATATATTAATTTGTTAATTGAAATAGGTCAGGTTGTCAGTAATGTTTTAATGTAAATAAAATTACTGAAGTGCATTTACTTTTTAATTTGTGAGACTGTGTAGAACATATCTATATGAAAATATTAAAATGTTAAAATTGTTTTTTACACGTAAATTGCTACGATTGAGTTAACGTTTTTCGTCATAACCACATATTTACTTCTTGTCTTATATTATTATTAATATTGAAATTTAATAGCAAGTTTTGACTTATACTTTTCAAAATCCTTTAAATTTCAATTACGGTTTTTGAGGTAAGCCCAACCATAGGTATTGAATTTATAACACACATAATGACAAGTAAGTTATTTCCTGCAATTTATTAATGTTTTTTTTTAATTCAATATCATTTTAATAAATAAATTATGATACTCTTAAAATGATTAGTAATATAAATAGAATATTTGAGGTGCACATTTAAATAAATAAAATAAACGTACAAATTCGTTTGTTCACCAAATAAACAACTCCAATTTTACTTCAATTATCATCATAAAATAGATTTCTTGTATCATATGATCTGTAATTTACTTCGAAATAGATTAAAAAAGTAGCTTGAGTGTTCTTGTGACTATGTCTTGACGGTAAATGATTTAAGAGGGTTGAGAACCTTAAATTATTTATATCTTAAACTGTGGTCTTAATCTTGTCATTCAATAATACTTACTTTCCGCTTATATTTTATATATGACATATTTATTTCAAATAAATGACTGAGGTTTATCAACTGATGTTTTAATTTATAGATTAATGCTAATCTATATATATAAAAGAAAGTCGTGTTAGTTACACCACTTATAACTCAAGAACGGCAGAACAGATTTGGCTGAAAATTGGTAGGGAGGTAGCTTAGAGCCAGGAGACGGACATAGGATACTTTTTATCCCGTTCGACAGCGTTCCTGTGTGACTTGACATGAAACGTCAGTCACTATAAAACGTGGTATTACAAAAAAGAATCAGACTTGGAATAACAAAACGCAAATGACAGCTATGTAATTGACGTAAAATGACAGCTATGTAATGACGTATGGATGACAATTTGATATTTGTAAGAAATCAATATTAAAACTATTTCTATTAAATAAATAATTAACAAGTGGATTGAAGTGAAGTGAAGTTTAATTAATAATGCCGCGACCAAGACGATCGAATCTTTCCCGACAAAGCCGTTTTCAACAGAAAAGCGGAAAAATCTTTTTTTACATACAGCGATACAACATGACATTTGAGACATTTGACAGGACAACGTCTGTCGGGTCAGCTAGTATGTTATATTTTATATTATCTGTGTGGATCTGAATATTGGGCAATAAAGGAGACAGTTATAAAAAGAGTTCATGTGGCAGAGACGACAATGACAAAATGGATGTGTGGCGTGATTGACTAACCTGAATGGACAAGATAAGACCCTATTATATAATGCCGGCTGTACGCATTGATACCAATAATAATTGGTAATTACAGCAATTGGCAACTGTATCTATAAAATTTTCAGAAATTAGTTTTTTTGCTGTGTTATATGAACATTGAGCCAGCTGAGATTTAATCCAACATTACCAAAAAACATGTTTCGTACAATTTTTCTACTTAAATTACAGCCGATATTGAAATAATTTAGTTTATGTTAATTTCAATGTTAAAATAACTTTTGATAAAAAAATGTTTGCTCTGTAAAGCATGCCATGAAACTTCAGGGCTATTTCCATGGTATTCCGACTACGTGGCTAATCCAAAACCTCTCCGCCACAACGAAGAACTCATTCCAAAATAGGGTCGTATTGCAAATTATATAGATTCTCGAAATATCAACTATCTATGTCATTAAAACGCACATATTTCATATAAAGTAAATATTGAAAATTATCGATATATCTACCGTCTATGTAATAAGGTGCACTTATTTCACAAAAGGTACATATTAGAAATTATCGATATATCTACTATCTATGTAATATCCAATGACTTTGGTTCTAGTAGCATTAGTTAGTCAGGAATCAATCTTCATTTATAAGTTAAGACTATATTATCCACGAAGTACTCGTATTTTTCATTGCCAAGCCAAACAAATCTAATAATAGAATAAAATGTGTTGGTTGGTTTCCCATTTTCTTTATTTTATCGCATGTATATGAACACTAAGATTACCTAATGACCTGCTACTAGATAAGTTGTAATACAGATGAATTTTTAATGAAAACAAATTGGTTTACCTCTTCGCTTTCAAAAGCTTTTATTAAAATCAAACACAGTGAAATTCACTTCATAAGTTTTCTACAAACACTCCCTTTGTATGTTGTGGTAACAACGGGTACAATCTTTGTCGTTCACTTCTTAGATTGTTAAAAGTATTGGGTTAGAAAAAAATATATTCCTCCTTACAACTTGCATGATTTCAATTTGAAATCAAACAAACTTAAACTTGTTTTATTGCGATACGATTTATAATTATCTTCTCTAATATTATAATAATAAAATAAATAAAAAATACAATCAGGTGGAGTCTGCTTGTTTGTCAATATATCAAATAAATAAAAGAAAATCCTGAGAACCACTTAAATCGATCCAATCGTTCCGGACTTATTAAACAGCTTAAACTCATTTCATTCCGTTTTGAGTAAAACATTTCTCATAATAATAATCGAATATTATTAATACGATGAACTAAGCTGAGAATGATGTTATAAATAATAGATTAATGCTTCAAAGGATTTATCATTTTTTTTTAATATAGTTTCGATTTTTTCAGGTTCTAATCGATACCTAGTTTGATTTAGAAATTTATAATCAATATTTATTAGCGCCAACAGGTGTTGCCTAATGCCTAGTTATCTCAAGTTGTCAACTGTCAACCATGCTACAACGCACAAAATTTAAGTTTAGTTTTCTTTTTTTAGTTTTACAATATGCTACTACTTTTACATTTCAGAAAGTGCTAATTACTTTTCAGAAAGTGATTAATTTGGGCTAGGTTAATTGGTGTGAATGTAACAATTTTATTAAATATTGCTAATAAAATAACCCTATTTATAATCTTGCTAACTATCCTTTTCCCAGGGTCTCCAGAATCCATGAAAATTTAGTAGTCATCATTAGGGATACAGGGATACATCACTAGGGATTACCTACAACAGACATCCAAATACAAACTTCCTATTAATTCCTTAAAATGCTGGATCGGGAATCCAACCAATAACGAAGCAAATGGCGATTAAATTAAAGAGGAGACTTCAAATAGAAATATATAAAAGCTTCCAAAAGCTTTTAACCGAATGTGTGATCAAGGCAAGAATTCAAAAGCTATTTAACTGAATAAGAACTCTTAGAAAATCTGAAGTTACCTATATTTTGAGGGTCAAGTTTATTCTCAGTACATAGTTGAGTTCGTCCGTGAGGAAAACGGGAGCAATAAATCTTTCTGGAAATAACGAAGTCTTCGGACTTGGATCGTTAATTCACTGGATACGTATGTTCTGCCGGTAGAAAATGTGGACGTATGTTTAATTGCTTTGTTCAAAATTAGATATTCAACTTGACTGCCTTGTTCAAGTGGCTCACAAATACTGCGGCTTCTAAAACGAGGTGCTCTGAATCCGGAAAAGTTGCTGGTAGTCTGCAACTAATGTCAGGCTAGTGAAAACAGTCACTTGATCTAGATCAGTGGTTCTTAACCTTTTAGTCATTAGGGACCATTACCAAATGTTTATCTTGCCGAGGACCACCCAGTTAGTTTACCTAAATTAAGGGTTGTTTGATAAAGAAAACAAGCAAAATTTTATAATTAGCACTTATTTATTTGTTATTGGGAAAAATATTTTTTTTTAATTAATGTGCTTTTTGTGACTGCATACTCTTTACTAACTTCTGAATTCTTGGTTCAGTGCTACTCAAAGCTAAACGTATGTCAGCAGTGGCATCCAACCGATTTCGATGCTTCTTCTTTTCGTAGGCACCGCGTTTCGCCTTCGGACTCGTAGCTACGCGCGGCTCGCGTTGTTTCGAGTCTACTGATGGGTTTCGCGGACCACTTGCAATATCTCCACGGACCAGTGGTCCGCGGACCACCGGTTAAGAACCATTGATCTAGATAAATATAGACAAAATGTGGGCGTTTATTGACATCTTTTTCTGTATTACAATTAGGAAGTATCGCTTCGGCTAGTCTTGTAATCGAGACATTTTGTTTCAAATGAGGAGGATGATTTCACGAACACGTTAAGATAGATACTGTGAACAACTCCTTGCGAGATTGTCGCTATTCTTCGCTCCATAGCGGTTGTAAAAAGTTTGAAATATCCCTATTAATATTATAAACGCAAAAGCTTGTATGGATGGATATTTGTTACTATGTCACGTATAAACTACTGAAAGGATTTTGATGAAACATATATATTATATATATATATATATATATATATATATATATATATATATATTATATATATATATATATATATATATAAGCTGCTAAATAATAAATAATAAGCTACAATTTATAAAGTTATACGTTACGCTTTGCTACTTATAATACTAAGCCTGCACAGACGAAGTCACGGGCACCAGCTAGTAACACATCATAATGATGCAGAGTTTGCTGAAAAAAAATCAAAAATCTTGACGACCTCCATAGTCGAGTGGATAGTACACCGGTTTCAAGGTGTCGCCATCTCTGAGGTCCCGGGTTCGAATCCCAGTGGGGGCAGATGTTTGTGTAATTTTATATATGTATAATATATATATGTCGTTCCGTTACCCTAGATCCCATAGCACAAGCCTTACACAGCTTACCTTGGGCTAGGCTAATTGGTGTAAGTGTAACAAATATTTATTATTATTAAAAATGAATGACCAGACACATAAAAATCGCTATAGAAGTAGAGGTATGGGGATTGAAGTAGGTTGTTGGTAGGATAGACACGTTCTAGTCTACCTAGGCGATAAGGACTTAATTAATCACGTCGACCTGGTGAGAATTGGAAGACTTCATATACACTTTCTTCACCGTTGGAGCGTCTCATAAAGGTAGATATGAAATTTTATTTGTTCTTGATAAAACCAATCCCGGGAATCGGCACCAAGTATTTTATTGTTTTATCAATTCCGGAACGCCGCTACGGAAATGGCACTGCCTTTTCCACCTCTTACAATAGATTCCTTGGGAGTATAAATTGTTGTTTGCTTTTGTTAGTTTTAGCTCTTCTGAATTTGCTGAAAGCTTTGCTGGTTGCCATTTTAAATAACTGTGGCCGCCATCTTAGAAATGTTAATTACATTGCTGATTGTTTTTTCGCTTTACTTTTTTGCAACAATTTCAAGACTCTTTTATACAGTATAGAAATTAATTATTGTAACTGTGCAATCAAATTAATTAACTTGCTCAGGCACCAGAATTCAATTTGTATTGTTCTTATTATACTATAACTTCTCGATTTCATTTTTTCCAAGAAAAATCCCATTTTGCTTAAAGCAAAAGTTCAATGTTCGAAAAATTGTGACCGCTTCTTACAAGTTGAATATACATATATTTGTACAAATTAATTAATTGATTTGCTTACAAATCGATTCACAATATTTAAAATTTATCAATTTGTTTGGATTGTTATACACAATAGGCTCCGGCAAAGTTTTCTAACTGCTGTTAACTACTGTCATAGCAGCTCCTGGATACTTTCCTACTGAGGAACACGAGCCAATCATAACTTAGACGGATCACATCGAAGTTAACAACGCTGACACAGTGCTGATTTATAGAGCGTCAGATAAATACGTGTACTATATGTATATGTTTTTCGAAAACCGAAAACAAATTGATCTGCGGCAGGATAGACCCCGAAGCTCCCTATTGGGAGACCACTACGAAATTACAGCGTGATTGGTTAACAAAGAACATATATATTTATGTACTAAATTTTCATTATGGATAGATTTATCGTGAAAATAGTAATTGCTTATTTTGTTACTACCATTATTCGTATAATCCTTAAAACCTTATATACGTATTAAAATCGTTTTTCTTTACACCTTTTATGCCTGAAAATAAATGATATAAACATAACTGAGATCTATTCTACAGTCTAAACAGTGGATTCTAGTATTCTAAGCGTAGCAATTATTTCAATGTTATTAATTCCTAGGCAAAATGAAATATATCCTTATTAATTCTAAAGGGATAATTTATAAGTATTATACATAATAAATAATACCTTTGCCAATCTTATACCAATTAGCCTTTTTTTTTGTTCCCCCTGAGGAAAATGCATTAAGTTGCATACCCCAGCTGTGGCGAGCCAGCGGTTATGTGGTGCTCTCCTCCCCAGAAGGGGGAGGCCTTTTTTTTTTGTTCCCCTGAGGAAAATGCATTAAATTGCATACCCCGGCTGTGGCGAGCCGGCGGTTATGTGGGGCTCCTCCCCAGAAGGGGGAGGCCCACCCACTAAAATCCCTCAGGGATGGCCTTCCTCAGGCATTTAAGGAGCCCCCGGGAACACCAAGCTACTTCCGGGAATCCCCAGCCTCCGCTCCCCCGCCGATACAGGGGAGCCCTCCTCGGGGGGCCAATACAATACATCCCCCGATCTCTACCACCTCCTCCCCGGTCGCCGTCCTCCCGGGTCGCCGTATCCGCGGGCGCGATTTCATGGCGCCCGCAGGCGACCCGCGGCAGCGCCGCAGCTATGCTGCCAAGCCCTGCGCCGCCTCCTTCGAGCAGGATCGGCCATCTCCCGACCCCGCTCGGCGGCCTCCTTCTGGAGCATCACTGCTTCACAGAAGGAAGCTACAGCCCTCCAACCTCCCTCGTCGGCCAGCATTGCTGCAATCAATGCCGGCGGAGACAGATCTCGCCCGATCTCTGCGACTAAGACTCGGCGCTCGGAGGCCCACGTGGGGTACTCCGCCAGCGTGTGCTGGGCCGAGTCGAGCTCGGATGCGCAGTGCTGGCAATGTGTCGATCCCTCCCGTCCTATTCGACACAGATACTCACCGAAGCAGCCGTGCCCGGTGAGTATCTGAGTCAATCGGTAGGTGACCTCCTCCTTCCCGTGGAGCCAAGCTTCAAGGTGCGGGAGTACGGCACCGACGGCCCGCTAGCGCGCACAGATCCGTAATTCGAGCTGCGCACGCCAGGCCGCCACAATCCGTCGGTGCCACTCCCGCTTAGGCACTTCGTACGCGGGTTCCAGGGAGCTCCCCCCATCGCTCCCCCGGTCGACACCCCTAAACGCATACGTCACCGCGTACATGTCGGCCAGGATGTCGAATGGGGGGAGCGTCCCAGAACCGTCGCCGCTTCGTACGAGATTGTACGGTAGCCTCGTACGATTCGTACGGCCATTATCCGCTGCAGGCTCCGTAGCAGAGCTCGGCAGCGGGGGGACCTCGCGCAGTCTTGCGACCACACGAGAGCCCCATACATGGCCACGGATCGCACGACGCCCTCGTACAGGCGGCAGCAGGCGATGCAATGCGCCCGCCACCCTTTTGGCTCGGGGGACCAACCGCACGAAATGCCGCTCCTCGAAGCTCCAGCGGCAGTCCAGGGTGGGGCCCAGGTACTTGATGTATGGCCCCACCGGGACCACCGCGTCACCCACCCGGATCCGGCAGCTGGGTGGTTCCCGGTGCCTCGGAAGGCCGTAGAACCATAGCGCCTCGGTTTTGTGAGGCGCTATTTCTAAACCCAGCCGGCGGATCACCCGCACGGCACATGCCACCACAAGCTCGGCAAGCCTGAGCACCGGCCCGAAGTAGGCCCCAGTCGTCACGAGGAAGGCTGGTGCGAAGGACCGCGTCGTATGCGAGGTTCCATAGCAGGAGTCCCAACACCGACCCCTGCGGAACGCCACATTCGACCCTTCTCGACGTTTCCATCCCGTCCCGTATATACCAATTTGGGCTAGGCGCCAAAGTAAGCTCAAATGTTATGGGATTTAAGGTAACGAGCATACATGAATGTAATAGTAATACATAGACAAATATTTTTATAGAAACACATATTCAACACATAAATACTCACCGGGACTCGAACCCGGGACCTCAAAGATAGCGACTGGATTAGTGAAGTTGCGGATTAAAGAGGGTCTACTGTATATACCTACACCTTCTTCCATTAGGCCCTTGACTGAAATTCAGGTAAAGGTCACTAATACAATAATAATTTTAAAGCTCACACAACGAGATCAAAGAATTTAGTTAAACTGAACTTGAGAACTATGAATTGATTACACATTTAAGACGTAATAATTTCCCCAGATTTCCTGCAAAACGCAGATGTATAAATGAATACGTGATAGACGGATAATATAAATAACCAATTAGGCGATAAATCAATTACTTCTTACTCGAATGTTTCGCCTAGTCTCGGTCAATGGATCTAGTAAAAAACTGTTCGAATGTCCATAAAATTTAAGCGGACAAGGTAACGCAACCTTGGTGATAAATTCACACAAAAAATTGATCATCTTCGTAAACGACTTTATTTGTATTATGATTGCCGCGTAACACGATGGTCAAAGTCCATAAAGCATCAAGGCTTATGCGATGTTCAGAGTCCGCTTCGATGGTGTTCTGCCTGGCTAGCACGAACACCATAACACAATATCGTCGCTTAACTTACAACACCGCCTAACCCAAAATGGTGAATTATTCAGCATACAAAAAAAAAGCTTTGATTTTGTAATGTTCAAGAAATGTTTATTTTTGGTCACAAACTCTACTAACATCATAAACGCGAAATTCGTATGGATGGATGTTTATTACTCTTTGATGTAAAAACTACTGAATAGTTTTTATAAAACTTTACAATAATATACCTTATACAACTCAATAATACATACACAATTATAGCTACATTTATAACAATACATGTCAAGCAAATATAAGCTACTCGAAATACTAATACTAAGCAGTTGAAATCAGGGGCAGCAGCTATTACTAAAAATTGTTCACATTAAAGGTATTTGTAGCAAAATATATACATATTCCTAGTATGTTACAAAATTAAACATTTATTTGTTGTTAAAAAATCAGTCTAAGGCAGTAAATCAGTTGAGACCATAAGGTCCCAACTGATTTACTTATCACTATTGATTTCATCACTAATGACCTTAAGAGTCTATGTTTTAATATTATCCCCGATTCTGGGTTACAACTGTATAGAAAGATTGTTTTGCCACATGGCCACATTGGCCACAAATTTGTTTTTGAATCACTTGTCTGAAATCACATACATTGCATACGACTAAAGACATTGCCATCTTTTCCATTATATGACATTAATTTGGTCTGCTAGAGAAACAAGAAATATTGCCCGTACTCCGCTCTACATAGAAAAGTAAAAATTAATTATTGTAGTAAAGTTGATATTAAAAAATATAGGTTTACTTTGTCAAATGAAAATCTATAGAAAAGGTACGTTCGTACTGGCCTGGTAATTCGAAGACCAAACTTCAAGATTGCAATACTGAATTTCTTAGGTTTCTATTGAAAAATCTAAGAAATTCATATTACAGTCTTGTCGGTAAGAATGTACATTGTTATTTAACAAAGAAAGTATGATTATCGTGAGTATGGAATCAAGCCATACACACAAAATATATTTTTAAATGTAGTACAAATAAATAAATATTTCTTACGCTCACACCAATCAACCTAGTCTAAATAGGGGTAACATATACATATTATATATACATATTATCTAATCTAATATATATAAATCTCATGTCACAATGTTTGTGCTCAATGAACTCCTAAACTACTTAACCGATTATAATAAAATTCGCACACCATGTGCAGTTCGATCCAACTTGAGAGATAGGATAGTTTAAATCTCATCATCATCATCATCATCATCATCAATTTTAAAAATTCTTTCACCAATAGAAAGCCACATTATTGCGGAGTGTCATCATCATCATCATCATCATCATCATCAGCGGACGGCGCGCGATGGCTTCGGGCTTAATTCAGTTCGCTTTCGTGCTCGCTTCGGGGATTATTAATATTATGCCCAACGAAGTGGGCGCGGGTCAGCTAGTATATATATATATATATATATATATATATATATATATATATATATATACATATATATATATTATACATCTATAAATATTTTTGATGGAAATATACGAGTATATAACAATCATGGCTAAGGCACAAATCGTTTTCACCACAAACATCTGCCTCCACCGGACTCGAAAGCGGGAACTCGGAGATGACTCTTTGAAACCAGTATACTAACCTCCCGGCTACGTAGTTCATCAGTACGCTCGCGTCAAAAAAAGTCAAGGTCATGCTTGTTTTTTAGTTTTTCTGCGAAATATAATTTGTCAATATCGCAGCGCACACAGCATTGTTTGCATTGTTATTTTTACTTTATAAAGCAATCGTCAACCAATCTATTTTCTTTATAATACAGAAGTTTTTTTAATAATACATATTTAATACGATAATAAATATAACAACAATTTTTTTTTTTACTGTTAGTATTATACAGCGGCTCGTGACTGTGTTTTTATAATCATTAATATTAATTAACACGTAGATAGCGTTGTGGGCTACAATATTGCCAACTTTTGTGTAATGTTTTGTGTTTATTTGTATTTTCTAGCTGTTTGCTGTTCCTTAATAAAAAAAAAATAAACAATCTATGCGGTTACTGCTTTGAAATATAGATTTTTCATAAATCTGCCAGCTACAAATACAAAATATGTATAATCGGATAGTGTATGGTATCCATAATGAATATATAGGCAATGATTTCATATAAATAGGTACGAAAAATTACATCATGAAATCAAGCAGTATTTTTTTAAATCGTGTTCTAAAAAGTATTTTGAACACAGATATGATACTATATTAGATTCAGATAGCTTAGGTATGTTGTGATTGAGGTAGGCTGTGAAGTTTTTAATTTTAAATATGTAAATTCTACAAATGTACCAAATTTCTACGACTCCATCAATGTGACCAGTGCTTAATACTACTTATCAGATTTTAAAAGAGAAATGAATAAAAAACGTGTAAAAGTACTGTGTTTTAACACTTAATGTTTAGATTACAAAGAAAATGTGATAAACTTTTGTATTATTGTTCATAAATTGTATAGATTTATCTAGTGGAAAAAATCCCTCATTTGACGACCCTTGTTTTAGAATATAGATGGTATTACATTAAAGATAAGTAAAACCTTTCCTTTAGCAAGGAAATTCCATCTACCATGTACCACTTAGGACTAAGAAGTGCTAGGTAAAATGTAACTATAGGTAAAAGTCGGGAAACAGGATTGCCAACTCATTCGAGCAAAACATTTGGCTTAATTACAACTCTGATTAATCTATTATGTTTCAAATAATCTACGCGTGGAAATTGTGAATCTGAAATTTCATCTAATTGCGAAGTTACAAGCAGATTTGCACGAAGGAACCGGTTTAATAAATTAAATGATGAATATATATTATCTTATTTAACATTCTTTGCATCTAAGAGACTGCCCGGCTGAGGATTGTCTGACAAATCTCCTAAAAATATTTTATGCATACTTTAAGCTTGGAAATATCATCATTTTCGCTAATAGCAGACAGACAAACAGAGCAGACAAGATACAGAAAAATTCAGACAGACTCAAAAGTACAGATAGAGAAAAAACGATGACCTTTTTGAATAATTTTCTAAAGAACAGCGTATAAATAACTATGCTTATGTCTAAATCCTGTGAAGTATATTTTGTAAACAAATCAGTCTTAGGTGTTTTTCTTTCAACTAAAACACAATTATAATCTTATTCATTAAATAATATAACCATTTACACAATCTAAGAAAACCTCATTAGCAAATATAAAAGATGATTGAATAAAATAATACACAACTTATTAACAAAAATTTATATACAATTTGCTCAGATTATTTATGGTAATTGGGTCTCCTTATTGGTGTTTTAATTGTTAATTTGATTATTTACGATATCACATAAAACTGTATTGGAGTATAACGGCTTGAGAATAACAAATTGAGTATAATTACCCATTATCCCTGCCAATCAACGAGCTTGGATATGACTCAACGTGCTAGGGGTTGGTCCAAAACCAAACAATATTATTTTGTCCTTGTATTTCATAAGGCACAAAGTACACTTTGACCGTTCATAACGAAATGAGTTTCACGTGAAACAGCAACGTAACAATATTTTTGTAACTATTGTTATCGTTTATTTTGTTGGATTCTGAAACCTAGATATTGTTCCTAATATTTATACAATTTATATGTTTTAACAGATTTCAAAATGAATATACTATTATTACAATTTTTCTCTCGGAGAAGGTGCTAGGGTGTATCAAATACTATTGATACGAGTATGTCAGGATAAAATAAAAACATGTCTTAATAAATTAGAATCTACTTAGTTATAATTTTCTTAAATCGTATCTTATAGCGCCATGTACGATTAAAACGATAAAAAATATTTCGTGTGAATAGGTTAAGAAAACTGATCGTACAACATTATTATCTCATAATACCAAAAGAACGAAACATACACCACATTCTTTCATGAAAACAGTAAAAATTAATAAGGTCCATATTGGGCGGCTTTGTTGAATCCAATACGATAACATTTGCCGGTTTGCCATTCACTTGTAAAAACGTCTTGAAATCAATATCGACATCTAAGGAACTATCCATGCGACAGAACACAATAGCATCAATATTTCGTTCCTTGGCAATCAGCTAGATAAAAATAGGACTTTTCTGTATTCTACGAGCGATGGCTTTAATGACAGCGAGATAAAAACTAAATTCCTTCGTCGCCGCACGTCGATGGAATGAATAAGCATTCTGTTCTATCGGCGTACTGTGGCTTATCTGTGTCTATTATTGTGTTGAATTTTTTTTTCTAGTTTAAATGGATATGGAGACATAAGAAATAGCACCAATGATTCAAGGAACAGTTTTACGTGGGTTTCGACAAATCGTAGATCTGTCTAGTGGAGTTTAGCAAGTTGCATCTCTTACCCAGCTATAACTCTCACTAAAAAACACTTACATGCTGAGCCAAAATAAATTATATAATTTAATAAATTGGAAAAATGTATATACAGATGCAAGTCCAACTGTAAATTGTTCCAATTTTTAAATACACAAATATAACCAAGAATAAGGCACAAATGCTCGAATTCGTATACAAATATCTGCCCCTACTGGTACTCGAATCTAAGACTGTGATGGCGACAACACTGACACAGACTGCAAAATGTGAAAGTATCTATGGACAGTGTACGATTTCCGTAAAATAATATAATATATCCAAATTTAAACAGATTCCGAAACAATCACAATTAATATTGTAAAGTGATATGCACAGAAATAATAGAAAGACGATAGTGAATATACCTTAATGTGACAAACTATTGACAGACGTATCCCTATTATATAGGTGTATGCGACACCTGTCGTTCCCCAAATCATTGGACACATGAAACTTAAAGATTGCTGAGCGACAATCTCCATTATTTTTCCGTTCGGCGGCTATGTAAAAAGTATTGTATTGGAGTTTAATGGTGTCGTCTGAACCTTCTAGGAGTAACATCAAGAAAAATATATAGTTCCATTCGGGTGCCTGCGCGCGATATTGAATAAAAAGTCGTATAACTCATAGTATCATATTGGCAAGAGTTAAAAGAAGTAAGTTAAATAAACCAGAACTTATAGCTATATACCAGCAAAAAAAAATCTACGAGTGTAGAGAAGAGAGAGAAGTGTGTAGAGAAGTGTGACTGACTGCTCTACTTAATATGATAAATATAAATGGTAGATTTATTAGTAATTTATTAACTTTCATCAAAATATTCATGCTCAGGTTAAGGTTCAGTACCAGTTTATGAGCCAAGCCTTTTTAAACAAAAACTTGCATACCCTATTTAATTTTTACAAACTTTGAATTTAGTATTTATTTATACATGTATCATTCATCAAATCAATCAATCAAAAGCCTAAAGTATAAGTTTTAAACTTATATACTTAAAAATTACGTACTTTCTATACAAACTTTCATCCTCCATTTCAACCCCCAACAGCGCTATTCGCATTAATAATTAGTCTATGTCCTTTTTCATACTCAATTTCGCATTTATAATGTTACAAAGTTTTATATTCTCTCTATTTATAAGTGCTAAAAATATGAATACAACTCAAATCTTTAGTCACCTGTAACCATGAATGTTACGAACAAATAATTAACATTATAATACGCAAGATAAACCCGGAATCCGTTTTATGTCAATGTGGTTAACTAAAGTCTATTAATTTAAGATACTCGAACCCCTCTTTTACAAGTACCGATATAAATAAGCTGCTGAGAATGTATATGTACAATATCTACACGTTTTCCTTTCTACAGCTCTATTCCTAAATTTAAATATGGATAATTTGTTGTCCTAGTTTCAAATACAGATTAACGCCAACTCTCGACACCCTTGTCTCTTAATACGTTTCCACAATATCTCTTTTGGCAAGTATTTCCTCAAACACACACTAGGCATCGATTGTCTAATTATGTGTATTTATAAAATTTATATACATATAATAAATCCGTGCATGTTCGCTCATTATCTAATAACATGTTTCGGATATCATTTACTCATTGTTGGTTGGTAAATATTAGTCGTCTCATTTATTAGGGCGCCTGACATAGGACACACTGTGTACATACCTAGCTGCTATCTGAGTACGGGAATGTATATACGATTATCATATAACTAGCGACCCGCCCCGGCTTCCCACGGGTGCAATGATAATATTAAATATACTGCAGAAAAACTTTAAACGTTGTATATAATAAATTACAGTTAAAAAAAACTAAAAATACACGCTTTTAAAATTGATTGATGAAAAAATTAAAAATAAAACTATGGTAAGCAATTGAAAAATTGTTTTTTTTTTGTTGAAGATATTCTAAATAAATGAATAAATATTTGTTACACTTACACCAATTAGCCTAGCCCAAAGTAAGCTCTGCAAGGCTTGTATTATGGGATCTAGGGTAACGCATAGACATACATATATTATACATATACAAGGAAAATTGATAGAAATATATTGTTACAACAATCAATCACTCTATCTATTAAAAAAACCGCATCGAAATTTAAATTAAAAAGTTTTAAGCATACATTGGGATATAGGGACAGAGAAAGCGACTTTGTTTTATACTATGTAGTGATGAAGGAGTGAGAAAATAGTCTTCACACTTTTAATTCAGTGTAATTACACACTACAAATGAAAAATGACGATGAGAATTTCTAGATTTTTAATGTGTTATAGTTAAAAGGCAATATTAAAAACATAAGAAATCTTTTATAAAAATAATAATTGTTATAATTATCAAAGTTGTATTTTTTGGGGTCTACACCGCAATTGTTAATTAAAAGTTAAACAATTCTAGAAAATAAAAATGAATATAGATAAAAACATATACTAGAACTAAAGTTATTTTTGTAGAAATTAAAAAAATTGTGGAAATTTTCAAATTCATATATTATATCTATGTTCCAAGACATTGTTTAGAGTTATAGTTAGAATTTAGTTTTTATGTTAAACTTAATTTATCTTAAAAGTTATGTTGACATATTTTCTTATTATACTAACTTGACATAACTTAGTTCCTTGCATTTATATTTTTTTTTATTACTTGAAATCAAAGCAAATTAATTTTATCTGTTTTCAATCTATATTCATTCCAAATATTTCATTCCATCTCATACACGTGTCATAACAGTTTTAGCGCCGGTTTGATAAAAAAAAAACTAATTGTATTTATAGCAATCAATACTGTTAATTCATCACATAATTGATCATGCTGTTGTAGAGTCAATAACTTTATAGCTAAAATTCTCAAAATTTGCTTACATACTTTCGAAGATGTTAAATATATTATTTGTAAAAAACAACAATTTTTCGTTTGTTTCAATTCCTGATGTCTATTTAAACGTATCCTTATCGGGCACTATCGGGCACTGCTCTTAATGGTTTGGTCTCTAGAAGTGACTGTCTTTTCTAATTTAATGCTCATTCAAAATTATCAATACTTTACTCATAATTAGAAGTAGTAAAGTGTATGTGTAGACGTAGATGTTATCTATAAATCTGTTTGTCCAATAAGGCACAGTCAATACTTTGAATTTAGATTTGATTCAACTTTACTCCAATATTAAATTTATCAAATTGGATGATAGTGTAGAATAACTATATAAAAGTATTGTAAGTATCAAATTTGGACATCCTTTAAGATAATGAAATTCGTGCGCCTGCTCGAATATCAGCCAAACATAAATAATGGGTATTTGAAATAAAATTCTAAATCATATGAAATTTCGAAATCATATCAAGTTTTTAGACAATGAGAGTGATATCTGATGGGGCCATTTGGTAATAAAACTAATTTCGTTATACACATTTATTTTTATACCACGATGGTGGCGAACAGGCATATGGCCCGCCTGATGGTAAGAGGTTATCGTAGCCTATGGACACTTGTACTCCATACTGCACTCCAGGAAAATCTCGGCAGGGAGCTCATTCCACAAGCGAATTGAAAGCGGTAGGAAATTCCTCTGGAATCGCACTGTACGGAACCATTAAGTTCTAGTGTATGAGCATGAATTCACTGTCCCTGATGATAGAAAGTGGCCACGGGCATCATATCAAACAATTCCTCGGAACATAACCCATTATAATTATTGCCAAGCGATATTTTATCAATAAGCACTAGTATTTAATAGAAGTCAGTGAATCGGTCACGACTACCGAATTAAATTTGGAGGGTGAGGCTTAAATATTTTTATAATAAAAAGTTTCACATGAGGATTTTATCCTGTGTCGTAGGTATGTTACAAGCATAAAATCTCACTTGCACATATATTTCTGTATGTCATATAAAATATTAAACCATTGCGCCAACTGTGGCGTCAATTTTTCTGTTCAATGACTGTTTGTTCAATATAGGGTGGTATAGTTTCCAAGTCCGCATGACCAGATACCGCCGACTTAACCAATTTTGCCCGCATCGTTCTGACAATATCAAGTATATTGGCTTATATGGTAATTTTCAATCTTGATTAAAACTTTCTGTCAATCTAAACATAATTTTTATTTCTGCAATTTTTTAAGGTATAAAGCAATTATGATTTATGATTTGATTTTGTTTTTCCTCATGAGAGGAGGCTGAGAATCCATCATGGATACCAACGCAACAGGCAAGCAGGGATGCGTTGATTATGTCGGACTCCTGGTGAATCGAGGCGGCTCGACCCAAAAGACCTACCGACTAAACTCAGCCAAAGCCTTTGGTCCTAATGACCCTACTGGCTTGTATTGACGGGGTTATGATTTGACGCCGTCATGACGTTTAAATATAAGTGTCGTAACAACGGACTTAAGATAGTACATTACTGCAGCGGCCAGCAATAGAGGCATTGATAGACGAAAGTCCATCAATGCCTTGCAAGTAAGATATTCACCGATACCTTGCAAGTAAAAATTACCGTGGGCGTAAAGATGATCCCCAGACTTGGAGGCACTTGCACTCAACTATCTTACTCACACAACTGTCATGCAGTTCATAGAAGACATGCGGTAAGATAGTTACCATTGATCCCTCCCCCTATCTTTTTTACGTTCTAGCCATCTGCGTCAGTTAGGAGGGGCATGGAGATCATATGTCACTCCCTCCATATCTGTTCCAGTGAAATTATTTCCGAATATGGGTCTGTGACTATCAGGTCTATAATTGCTGGTAGCGAGATTTATTAAACGAAATAAGTTTGATACACATCGAATTATTGTTGTATTGTATGTACACATGATAGGTAGTAAGGGCCGTCATGCTTGTCTAGTCTAGTTAAGGTGGGCTCTCATCTGAGTTGGGACGGATCTGTGTACGCCATCTTAAAATGTTTCATTCTACTTACGCAGGTAACCATAAGGCATTACAAAATCAAAACAATTTTACAATAAATCGGGTCATTCAGCACTACAGGGAAAAGCTGCTTGTCAATAACATAGAATTTCAAATTGACTTGTGACACGTATTCTTGATCTAAATCCGTTAAGCTCCGTTCAGTTAAGGTTGGTTTACATGAATACAGTCAATGGATCCATTGGTGGATTAAAAATATATGGACACAGATATTCTGTTCTTGCAAGACACTAAATACTAAGAATTACTTATAATATAATTATCATATATGTGCAGTTGATGAATTAAGTTTAAGGTCGCCACTTCCTTTTCTCCCTTTGATGTAGGAAAAGTCAACTAAGGGAATTTATGACAATTATATTTATGCGAAGCGCACGGCTTGTGGTAATAAGCCCGCCCGTTTTTACATGTAAACTCAATATTAATATAGTATCAATGAATTGTTGATCTAATACTATCAAACTCTATGTAAACCTCTATTTTCTATATGGATCGAATAGCCTAATATCTGTTGGTCATGTCGATTCAAAATCAAGTCGAAAGATCGAAATTCCGATCACTATGTAGAGTACCGCTCGAAATCCACCGAGATTATTCCCTTGCAAGGCTTAATGACCTCGCTTCTTCCTTCCACTAACTAAGTTGTAAAAGCTATCTGCGTCAAACAGCGTAGGTCCAAATTTTTTACATATTTTTTTTTATATAATAGAGAGGATAAACGAGCAAAATGTTCACCTAATTGTAAGCGATTACCGCCACCCATGAACTGCACGCATAATATATAACTCAGCAAGCAATCGAGATCACGTCGCTATCGTATGAAATGACATTTGCGCGTCAACGACGGTCTACTTGCTTATTTATTTTATATGTTCACAGTTACAATTCGGAAATATCGCAGGCATTTATTCATCACACAGTTTCTGTCTTTATACTTTATACTTTGTTGTCGTTGTGGACTGCCAACTCGATATTAAAAATATTACTCCCTATTCTATTACAATGAGTTATTCATTTAAATGATCAGCCACCAGCTCAGTCCAGTAAAAAAATCTTGTCAAGTTTTTGAGATTTCCCTTAATATAATGTAAACGGGGCATAAGATTACACACATTTTCATGTGCGTCGTGAAAACTCGATTTAATGAACGTGAGTTTGACGGCATATAAAATACGATAGCATCACGCATTGGTAAGCTTTGACAACGGATTTTCATTTAACTTATAAATAATATCGATTTCGACAGCGGAAATGGTTTCATTTTCGTTCATCATTCATTCAAAGATTTCTTGAAATTTTCTAAAAACAATTGTGATACCCTCAATTTCATGATTTTAATTTGTGTTCTGACTGTTGACATATGACGAAAACAATTTAATATGGTTAAAAACTCTCCATCCATACGAAACGTCAATTTCATAGATACCGGTTTTATATGTATGTAGTACATAATTTATTTTTGCAAACCATAATTTGCAAATTAATATTTCTGTTTTGGGAGCAAATTATGTAGCAAGTTAATTAAAAATAGTGAAATTGTTATCACCTACGTGTCAAACTACGAAAATTTAATAAAACTATTTATGATAGACGATAAGCGAGCTTTAATAACATAGAACCCAGATACGTGGTCATAATACGTGGTGCGTATATTTACAAAGCACTTTTGAACGCAGAGCTAAATTAAGTACCGCTTATTCAATATATTGGCCAACATAGTAGATTAATAGAATATTATTTGTTACTGTAGGTAACTTATTTGTATTATTCTAAAGTTTATCAAATTATATATAAGTTTGAAACAAAATTCAATAAAAGAAAAGTTTTTCAAAAAAAGTTTATAGTTACGTTTTTTGAATAACTTACTTCAAAGGATTACGTAGATGGATGTTACAATGAAATTTTCCTTACACACCAGTAAGGTCATTCTTCAAAAAAATTATAAGATATTGGTCATAAAAAAGTTAAAATTTATCAATAACTTAGCTATTATGCGCCTGCACCTACTTACGGCAGGTTACAACTAGTCTGCTACATATGATAAATTCAAACGTCCCCTTTTTTCGAAGTGAATACTGTGGCTTATCGACATACTATAGGACTCTATCGACAGAAAACAAGGCAGGTTATCCATAAACGATATGATCCAGGGAAAAAATATTTCCCCAGTCCACCTAAGGACAGCCCGGTTTTGAGTATCATATCTGTCACCACCACCTTGGACTAACCCCTTTGTCCTTGATTACACGTATCATGGGCTAGCTTATTATGTTGGCCACTTCTAATGCAGTCATGGAAGGCTGCATAGTCATGCGACAATGCAACAGTAATTTTGTTGATACATTGTTATTAATAGTGAATAGTCAACTTTGGCTTAACAAAGTACATGGTAACGAATAATATAGTTGAAATATTCGATTCCGATGGCTAGTGCTCGGTAGCAGAACGGTTAGTTGCATCATTACGTTAGTTTAATGTTTTTAAACATGCGTATGAAATGGCAAAATGTGAACTTTATTAGTTATAAATAAAGACGGAACACTTTAGAATGAAAGCCTTTTCATTCTAAAGATATTCTGAACATTTCCACTTCATATTTTGAAATATTTTTCACTAGATTATTTAAATTAATTATTTAATATTTAAGTAACAACAGCATATTGCTAATATTTGCATTGCAATATTTACGAGAAAAATCCTTAAAATTTTCAATTTCCTTATAGTTTTATTGATTATTTAATATTAATTAATAACGTACTAAGACAATGTTATTGTTGTTGTATAAATGTTAATAGAAGTAAATTTTATTTTAGTTATCTTCTATCGATAGATTACGCTTAGACCACACCACTGTAATAACATCACGTAATTCCGCCCATAAAGTATGAATTGATGCAAGTGAAAATAAACTGTAAAAAAACCTGAGTTTGATGGGCGTGATTGCAACGATAGTCTTTTTTTAATATATATCTTGTTATGTTATATCTTCTTATTTATATAGATACTAACTTAATCGTTTATTATAAGTCCCCATAATTCTGAAAGAATATTTTGTTTGTAACAGTTATTTCTATCCCCAGTATATCACAGGTGAAATAATTGCAATCCCTAAAAATAATAAATGTAAGGAAATAATGGGCATCGTATCAAATGTCTCACATTTGATGCTCTGTTCCCGTTTGTTCCGCTCCCGGACCCCGAATCCCAGCGGCAAAGGTATAATTGAATCAGGAAATATCAAAATCCCATCTGACTAGCTTAGTTAAAAAGAATACTAAAAATAATAAAAAATTATTGTCAACTTTCGTACTTCTCTTCACTCACTGAATGTTAATGTTTTCGATAACTAGATTTGTTTTCATATAATAATAATATAATATATATGTCTGTTGCTGTTGTTGTTGATGATGTGGAAATGTTGATAGAAAATGGCATATAGTGCAGTACATTGGCACACTATGAAGATAATTGTCAAATATATTTGCACTGTTAGTTTCATTCAAAATGTGAAAGTCATAGAAATACGTAGAGAATCATTGTCTTTTATGGGAAAATGCATAAGCCTTTTACAACAAAGTTGCACAAAGTTTCACAGATTTAAATCATTTGTCAAGAATACTCTTATGAAAAAAGGTTATTATATTGTTAAGGATTAAAGTTGAACTCTATAGTGACATTGCCAAATATTTTGACTACAGCAAATAACATAATGTAACTGTAGTTTTTATAGATATAATATGAACTTGTTTAAATTTGTAAAGGAAATTGGAAGTTCAGACTGTTTATCTGAGGTCAGATTCTAATTGAAATCTCTGTAAAAAAAAACAGGGAGAAAATAAAATTGACCTTACTAGTTTTCTTGCTGGTTCTTTTCAGTACAAGGTCTCTCGCTATAGATTTGTGAACCAATGGCGGAGTAGCATCTTAGACGTGTCAAATTGATTGTAAAAATCCTATTTTAAGAATAAATTTGTAATTTTGTTTTTAAGTTTATTGCACGGGTCAGCTAGTATCAGAATAATTTTACATATCGATACTTAACTGTTAATACCGCATAACTCAAAATGCTGAATTATTCAGACAAAATACTTTATAATTTTGTAGGTTAGAATTACATGCTAGGATTCTGTTTTTTTTCCAAAATAGTACGCCTAATTTATTTGTCTATAAAAAGTATATTACTAAACTGTTATTTTTTGGTTCCTGGTCACTACTTCGAGTTACACGGTATTAGAATTTAACCTATGATTTGCAGAATAAAAGTATTAAATGAATAATTACATAAATTATTAAGAAAACTTTTGAAAGCATTCACGGATGTAAATTGGCTGTCAAATTTAAAATAGTTCCTAATAGATCTAAGCTAATCATTATGGGGATAAAAGCATAACGCATAATAAAACGAATGTTTTTAAAAGTAATAACCTACGTAGCTTATGAGGTGTCAAGACATCACTTGGTTAATTGATAGAGAAGTTTCCGTAGCACGCACAACAATATAATGAATAAATTACGTAATATAAAACACAAAGAGATATTGTAAGCGAACATGTTTTGAATACAAATTGTGAGCTCGGGAATATTTTGCGCCGTCGATTTAATTTCCATTTACCACTCAATTCAAGGTTAATTTACTAGTAACGATATTCATTACGCACGTACTAGTTGTACATGCGCAATTTTCTTCAGACCTGGAAATTACCGACAGCATTACTACTTTTGACATTAAATATACCTAAATGTCAGTGAAGTTTTAAGCAAAATGGTAATAGACAAACACTTCATATTAATAAAAGAATACAAAACTATATTTTTTAATCGGGCAGGATTTAGACCTGAGTCTTTAATAGGGCTGCCAACTCTCGGCCGGGAGAATTGTATGTTTCAGTTTTTTATTGGTATCTGAAAGGAAAGAAAACCACAAAATCGTAAATGTTTATGTACGTATGTGTTTGCATCTCACGCAAAAGTCCAACCTTGTCGTACAACTTGTCCAATCTAAGTTAATATTTAAGACGAACAGGTTTAGGTCAGCAGCGGAGCGGTGGGCGGTGTTGCTGTTTTGATGCATAAAATTTTTAGAAAAACCGGAGAAATCATTGCTCTCCAGGAAGTCGGGAGGTTAACCATTATTACCGGAGTCTCCCGGGCAATCCGGGAGGGTTGAGAACCCTAGTCTTTAATGATAACATAACATACACAGAGTAAGCAAAGATTCAACTGCTTTGTTTACTGTTTACTTTGTTAAGTAAACGCGAAAGTTTGTATGGATGGATGTTTGTTACTCTTTCACGTAAAAACTACTGAATGGATTTTAGTGAAATTTTAAAATAATATAGCTTACACATCAGGATAACACATAGGCTACAACTTATAAAGATATACGCCACGTTAATATAAGCTACTTGAAATATTAATCCTGTGCAGAGGAAATCGCGACCAGCAGCTAGTAATCCATAATCCAACTTACTAAACTTTCATACATTTTTTTGGGGATACATGTCGATGACAGAAAAGTATGATATAAAATAAATATCTAACTCAAGTTCTGCGAGAATCTGCTTCATCGTCTGAAATTATTATTTATAAATAATCTAATAAAAAGTACATTTTTGCTACGCTCATCAGCACCGACCACAAGGATAATAATATTTTTGACATATACACCAATTAGCCTAGCCCCAAGAAGCTATAAGGCTTGTGTTATGGGATCTAGGATAGCGGGTAAACATATATATACAGGGTTACAGGAAAAGTCGTGCTAGATCCGTTAAAGGCGTGGAGTACCCGTCATTTGTGACTTATTTCACTATGAAACACTCTACCCTAAACTTAACCCATTTCGAGATATTCGAATTTTAAAAGTTCATTTTTCTCTAAGGGATATTACAAAAAAATAGTATGGCAGTTGTTCGGCAGATGTGTTCATTTCATGCTAACCTATTGTTTTATTTTACTTTTTAGGGCTAAGTATTAATTTTCTTCGCCACTGTCGCCTAATAAGCTAAGTTTTTTAAATGCATTTAATTAAAACCCTAGATTGTTATACCTCGTTGGATAGCTGATGAAACGTAGATATTTTTAAACACATCTGCCGAACAACTGCCATATTATTTTTTTGTAATATCCCTTAGAGAAAAATGAACTTTCTAATATTTGTTTTCATTTCTTAACTTTAATTTGTCTACTACCGCCTGTTCAATTAACTTATACACTATTTTAATAATTGACGTCCTATAGCATCTTATTACACGTCTAAACATGCAATAATAATAATAATAATAAGACCCACAAAATAAACAAAATTTAATTTAGAAGCTTAATAATCGGGAATTTTCAAAATTAAATTAAATGTCGAATATCCGAAATCGGTTAAGTTTAGGGTAGGGTGTTTCATAGTGAAATAAGTCACAAATGATGGGTCCTCCACGCCCTTAACGGATCTAGCACGACTTTTCCTGTAACCCTGTATATATTATACATGTATAAATATTTTTGACAGAAATATATATACTTTTAGGAATCGGAAGAGAAATTCCTTAAAAAAAATAATTTGGCAACAGAATAATTTTACAGAGGAACAAAATCAGCCTAACGCCTACTTTACGAATAACGCAACGTTACGCAACGCAACACGTAATAACGTTACGACAAGTCTACCCGCTCCGAATGCCCGATGATAAGTAAGTCGCTAGTTTTTTTTTTTTTTTTTTTTTTTTCCTCAGGAGAGGAGGCTGAGAATCCATCATGGATACCAACGCAACAGGCAAGCAGGGATGCGTTGATTATGTCGGACTCCTGGTACTGTCGAGACGGCTCGACTACACAGACCTACCGACTAAACTCAGCCTAGCCTTTGGTCCTATTGACCCTACTGGCTTTATTGACGAGAGGGCCGCACCTCAGGAGAGGCACGGTTAGCGCTACCCCATGGTGAGGGTATATGCGCTAGAAGAAGGCACGAATCTCCAAAGTGGGACCGGCCAGTATGGGTAAGAACCTATTCAGGCTAAGCAGAAGGCTGCCGTTTAGGGGTTGACAAGGGGGAGCGACGGCTCAGACGCCGCCGCTTGCAGGTCTAGAAGTTCCTGCGTGAGTTGGTTGGGGGGGTCGCTAAGGACATGTCGCGGTCTACGAATCCTCTGCCGGTATTGACTAGTGTTGCCTTGAGACTGGCTCACAGTTGGTGGTATTGACGGGTAATAAGTCGCTAGCCAACCGCAGCGGCTTTTATAGGCAACGGCCGGCAACCTTACGCAACGTGTGGGGGTATCCGCTTATAATACAACCATGACTAAGGTACAAGTGCCCACATTCATCATACAAACATCTGTCCCCACCGGTACTTGAACCCTCACAGATAGCGCGACCTTGAAATTGACTTCCTAAACACTCCAGACCACGCGAAGATAGTAAAACAATGACATGGTACTCTAAAAATACTGAGTAGAATAACTTAAATAACTTATGTAAACTTGTTACAGGTGCAACATGTGACGAACTCACCTCACCGATCCGATTCGAACGAAACAAAACTCCAAGATGGACGACGCACCGACTTACGCGCCGATGGCCGAAGTAATAAGGAACGTGACGAACGCAACCCTCGTCCACAAACACGACCCCCGCATGTTCTTAACCGCCATAAAGGTGGTGTATGCGGTTGGCATCATCGGCAACGCGACGGCAATTATCGCGCTGCGCTGGGGGGAGCGCCGCGTCAGAAATCGGAAGCACTTGCTACTTCTCACTTCTCTGGCTGCGAACGACTTGGTTGCACTGGTAAGATCGCAATTTATACATTTGTATTTATAAGCAATAAATTATAAGCAACGACGTTTGTGCCAATAGCCGACGTTATCAGAAATTCGGGATGTAGTCAGGATCAGTCAGTACAAGCATTGTTGACACTCGGAAAGACCAGGAGACCTATTTTTGAATTACGAATGCGATTTCGAAATCACCGCTGACTAAATAGTCAGCGGTGACTTTGAGGTCACGGATTCCTAAGCATCCAATTTTTGAAAGTCGATCGCAGAGCTGCCAACATAGATAAAGTACACACATAAATGTAAGAGTTCGGTTCCACACAGAATGTAGACATGCCGGTTATTGCCGGCTTAACCATTATGGTTATTATATATATATATACATATATATAATATAAAAATATATTAATATTATATATATATATATTATATATAAACTTAAAAATCAAACAAAACACAGATAACATTTCCACAAGTATGACTTGATTACGAGTGGGTGAGGGCACTCGTAATGAAATCACATCTGTAACTAAGGTAGTCACATCAGTGATATTCAAAAATAAGAATTATTGAAAATCGGTGATTATTAGTCACATCGGTGATTTCGAAGTCTTATTCGTAATTCAAAAATAGGTCTCCTGTTCCGTTGAAACTAGTCGGACGATCCTACGGTGAAGGAACCCATCGCGGTGCAACCTGCATACACCTTTTCTGGTTTGAGTAAAATGTGAAAATACGGAAACCGCACCGTACCCTATCTGTAGGCTAGGCGGCAGGCGTGTATGTAGCTCTCCTAGAAATAGAGCTAGACTTACCCATTAAAACCATTTCGGACGCAGGGTCACATTGCGATGTCATTGGCATTGATTCATAAGAGTAGAAAGGAGGGATTTTTCGATTGACAGTTTAACGAGATTTCTAAGCTTGTTCATAAATGGCGTTAATTTTTGACTAAAATTAATAAAACATTCACATACATTTCCATAGGTTATGTACAATACACACACTTTTGCATTATTTAAAAATTCAACTTTTTTACACTATGGTCTACAAGCTGGAGCATGGATCGCTGCGATCTATGTATTTATATTTTTTTATATCGTTTATTGGCATGTTATAGCAACGACATAATAATTATAATTACTTCGTACTCGCTTCTTCTACATAGTAATAAAATAATAGCCTATCTTTTTTCAAATTACATAGTCTTCAAAACAGAAAACTACTACTAGATCAGGTGTTCTTATATAAATTACATAATGGTTGTCTGGAAATAGATTGCAATATCAGTATAATACCTTATTTCAGAGTAGCGACTTTGACATTGACAAAAAAACACGTAGCTGAATCTTTTGCGCACCTTTGATCCGCCTGTTTAAGTAGTTTTCTATAAATTTATATAATTTTTCGTTTTGTGTTCCGTTTCGTTTTTCTTTTATTTTTAATTACATTTGCTCGTAGTTAATGCATGCCGTGGCAACCTTTAATTAATATAACACTTATCATAGTTGAGTATTATAGTGTCTATGAACATTGTCTTATTGTATGTCTTGTTGGTTGTCCTAAATAAATAAAATAAAATAACAATAAAAATTCTATCGAGACAAATATAGTTATGGCCTCACGCAGCTCTTTTTTACTATTATTTTTTATTTTTACTTTTCCCACTCATTCATTTTATCTGCACATTTTGTAAAACTCACTCAAAAAAGAAAGCTAATTTACTAGAATTAATTTACCTATTTGTGAAATTCTCTCGATTATAAACATATTGTAACATGGGTAAACATGATCTTAATAATTCATTAGCTGGTGTGATTTGAAAAAGCTTTTATGAAGTCTCAATTTCAATTTTACATGAAAGAAAATAAAAGCCACAAGCTCATAAATATAGTGGCTGATCAATGTAGCTTTATACATAGCAATTTTTTGGGTTCACGTCTAAAATTACCCTGCCTCGAATATGATTGAATTGAGAAGGGCTATGAAGCAGTGATCATTTTCATTTTTCGTACGCTATTCCAGACAAAATTATGCCTGACACGAACTGTGAGATTTGCGTGGTAAAAAATTGACATATCAAATAGCTGTTTGTCGAACCAAATAAATAGGCCACACCGTAAACCGCCGCTTTCTAATTTGATAATTTGAAGTTAGAACGACTCAAATTTGAATATGAATTTGACATTCAGATACAAAACTCATATTTGACACATAACACATAATCTGGGTTGAATAATGACACAGATAACAAAATGACGACTTGTCTTCAATTGATTTGGAACTTTGGCTCTCACTCCTACTCAATAACATTTAAGAGATATAATAAGTAAAATAGACCTTAGGTCTTAAAAATACCTAATCCTCTACCAGTTAATTGACTTTAAAATGAAAGCAACATCTGTAAAATGTAACCCTAAACGACAAAAAAGCTAACCAGCCTTTTTTTAAATAGCAATGGCGCTCAAAATATTGTAAGCTAGTATTCCTTTTCCCCGTGTAAAAAAAAGGAAAGAAGTGCCTTGATTATTAGATAAGTATTTTTCTACAAAACCTTTTGATCAATACATGCAATATTGATGTTACATTCGGTATATGAAGAAGTCAATTGCCGAGATTTATCAATTTTATAGATAACACGACGAGCTATTGAAAGCATGACTGGATGTGAACTGAATAAAACTTATCGGCTCTCCTTTTTCGATCTCCAATAGGTTTCTTCATAGGATGTTTCTAATAACTTTTTAGGTCTAATCTTTGATTGACACGGGTTACGCTGCTGTGTTACGTATGATTACATTTTAGTCTACGATACCTACCGTAAAATTCTATTGGAACAAGGATAGATATTTAATTCATGACACCTATTCGTGAATAAACCTCGTGTTTACAAATTTACTTTCGTAAAAGCACATGAATTATTTACTTGGATGTTACCTAAAATTGTGATTCTAACAATTTTTTAAATATGTCTTTTTTTAATCTATATAGTTGCATAAGATGTAATGTCATGTTACCCTGAGATGGCACTTATCTTACTCTTCAAATCGGAACATAACAAAGATCTCAAGCAGACTCGCATTCCACCCGCGTTAATTCGAATACAAAAGGAAAATTATATTTTCCTGAGGTAAAAATGATCGTATGTTCTTCTACAGCTCTCCAAACATCCTCACACCAAATTTCATCAACCGGACCAGCACTTTTTATCCCGCAGGAAAAATATATTTTCCTCGTAGTAAAACTTTCCCTATCTAAGAGTATCTCTATATTAACTTTCATTAAAATTCATTTAGCAGTTTGTGAGCTTATTCAAACAAAAACTTTCATTCCCTATTTTTACCCCTTTTAGCATAACTTTTTCTCACAACTTTCAACTCTATAGCTTTAAAAATTATATACTTTCCATACAAACTTTCTACCCCTTACAGTCCTTTTTTCATATTGAAATATAGCTTATATACTTTCTCAGGCTTTGTGTTTCAAATTTTATTTAAATCTCTTTAATAGTTTTGACGTGAAAACGCGACAGACAGACAGTGTACTTACGCCTTTATAATATTAGTACAGATAGGTAAATTTATATTTTTTTGATATTGTATTTTGTTTTAATGTTAATAGTTGTCATTCCTGAAAGAGATTCAAACA
Organism: Scirpophaga incertulas; assembly: GCA_036419045.1. Classification (NCBI taxonomy): domain Eukaryota; kingdom Metazoa; phylum Arthropoda; class Insecta; order Lepidoptera; family Crambidae; genus Scirpophaga; species Scirpophaga incertulas. Next base: position 14,506,736 of record CM071628.1, on the reverse strand, counting down.
AAATAATATGACTGAATAAAACTTACATTGTATTATTATGTCATGTAATCAGTATCTTTATATTATTGTGTCATAAAATCCAGTGACTTAACTAAAACATAAGCCTTGAAATGAAATTTCAAAATAAATTCTAAATAACCTGACATCGTGACAACATTCAGATTATCACATAATCTTAAGCTACGTCAATGAATCAGCGTCCATTGAAAACTGATTTCAATGAAACAGGTTTAATCCAACTTACATTACGAGATTACCTTCCATTACATTATTTACCATGCATATATATAACTACGTTTAAAAAGCAGATGCTCCGTTCAACAATTTTTGAGTTAGTCTTAATAAATAAAAACAGTGTGCATAGAGTGGTTCAATTTTCATTTTTCGAATTATATATGTACATTTTTTGACGCTCTTATGGTGAAGAAATACATCGTAAGGCAACCAGTATAAATCTACGAAAGAATAGTCTGATATGATAAGGTACGGGAGAGCGACTCACGACTCATTGACTTCTCATTCTCGAGATTGACGACTCATCATCATTGACTAAGTCTAAACCGCCCTAATATAACTAAGTACATATATAAGCTGCTGCTGCACCGTTGCGACATACTCGTATATGAGCTTTGGTAAATATTTCTTATTCTAAGTCACTCTGTTTCAGAGTTATCATAGCATCGTCTCGTATATTCATCTTCCGAATAAACACTGAACCTTAAAGTTATAAGATTTATTGTATTAATGATACGTTGCCTCTATGTAACATTAATTATTAAGCAAACGACGCACAGGAAATGTACATCTTATTGTAGTAGCAATTAAGATTACCGAAAAACGAGGAGAAAATCTTGTAGTTGCCATAAATTACTCGTATTTAACTTATTAGTATATATTACATTGCAAGATCGAACCTGGACACATAGCACCACTAACGCTATTATTTCTTGTATAAATCCATTCATTTCCAAATATTCTATTGCGTCTTGTTGATTGCACAACTTTGTAAATGAATCTCCTGTCAAATAAAATTCAAATACTATTTAGAAATTAAAATGAGCTATTTCTTTAAACAAAAACTACTTGTGTCAAGGTAATTCGTATATTTCCATTATGTATGGATTTTTTCAAATTTATTTTGGGCAACCACGTGAACGAAGGTAACATTATACACATTCAACTTTTATTGTTATTAAATTATCATATCTTACTTATATAATTTATTTAAAAAACTAGCTAAGTAGGGCGTCGTGTCTTGGATATAGCCGGCGGCATCATACAATTTTGTGCAGTTCAAACCGAACAATCCTTTTATTTTATTTAACTCCATATTCTAATTTAATCATTAATATAAAACTTATTGAAAGTTATTAAATATAGAAGAAGTATATAATGTTAAGATCCTACAATATTTACTCACATATATACATATATTCACACATACAATATACACATATGTGTGCGTGTGTGTTTTTGCGGTTGGTGTATGTGGGTAATGTATGTAACATTAGGATATTTAGGATTATAATACTTTATTTTAATTTTATATCATACCTTGTTACAAGAAAAAGTTAAGTGTTTTTATTTTTACTACTAAACTGATTCTTCCTCAGACTCGTAGTCCGTGCTGTTGTTTACTGTTCTCATTTAGATCTTAAATACTTTCTCGTAGTACTACGTAATAAGCTTCTTCATTACTCCTCACCTATTAAACTTAATACTATAGCGAGTTTTGGTAAAATGGCAATTTCCAGCTGTGAAATTGCCATTTTGTATTGATGTTTTAAAAAGTTTTTTTTTTTATAATTAACCGACACTATGTGATATCTTGACAAACAAGCAGTCTGTCCATCTGATGGTATGTCAGTATAGTCGCCTATATTACATGTGGCTACTGTGACAGTCGCAGCATATATGGAAACCTCACGAAAACTACAGTGTACGTTGCCAACATGTGACATAAGATGTTAACAGTCTATCACTGTCTATCTCAGTGATTCCCAAAGTGCCCTGAAGTAAAAAACATATATTATATATGTTTAAAATTTTGTAGGATGTAGGCATTCAATATCCAAATATAATGGTGTATCTTACAATGCCCTGCGTATTCAATATAATAACGCTTTCTACACTGCTAGGATTGCCCCGCTTTTGTAGTGCATCAGGAATGTTTGCGGAAGCGAGGATCGACTGCTTTTATACCACCATGCGGAAGAGATGCACTTCCATGGTGCGTAGAGTTAGGGGCAGCACTAACAGTATCCTGAAAATGATTGCCAGTCGGCTGGACTGCCAGTACGTGAATCATTGCTGCACCACATCTGCCGGTGTGGTGCGGAAATGATTCACAACAAATTTATTTTCGTTATGTACGAGTAAAATAATTAATTAATACAATAATTCTATTCAATAATTACTAACGTAGGATAAGTTAAAATTGTTACTAGCACAATGAGTCAATGTTACTTAACAAATAAAAGTTATTTTTATAATATCAGGTAAGTAGGGGGTCTACCCAAACCCGAAAAACATTGCAAAGGGTCTACGATCAAAAACGTTTGGAAACCTCTGGTCTATCTTTATGTTCACGCCGGAATATAGCAAATGTGAAAACTAATATAATACGGAAATATCTAAAGAGACGATCCTGGTATAGTCTCCCTACGATGAATTAATTCTACAAAAACGCTAAGGATGATCGTTTGATCATTTTTATTTCAATCCTTTTACCTCTTGATCTGTCGCCATATTGGCCACTTCAATGAGGCGTCAATTTGTTTTTTACTGGAAAGTTGAGTCTCAACTCACCGTAACCAGTGACCGGAACAATGACCGGACTGACTTACCGCCTGAACTCAACCTAAGCCTTGGACCCCTACGGATTGGACGGAGGAAAGTAACCGCACCCTCAGGAGAAGTCATTGTCAGCACTGCCTTTTAAAAACGATATATTTATGCGCTAGAATAAGGCGCGGTACACCAAAGTGGCACCAACCTGAATTGATGGGGATGCCCACGTACTATTATATGTAGTTATATAGTCTCCTAAGGCGCGAAACGTACCCAGGATACCCTCGCAACGACAAGTGTCACGAGGGTTATGTTGGACTCTACGCGACCGGAGCGGTCCGATCGCGTGACCTACCAACTAAACTCAGCCTGAGCCGTGGCCATAAAGATCATACGGCTTGAATGGATGTGGTAGGAGCTTAGTGTCCTGTAGTTAGGTATTCTGTCGCAGAATGAATATCGTTAGTTCCTTAATATTCTGAACAAGATTCTCTAAAATGAACTTTAATTATACTGAGCATAAGAAACTTATACGCTCTGTCTAAATTTCCTTTCAGAGACAAGAATAGGCATTAATCTCACACAAAATGAAAACTAAAATTATTCAGGTAATAAAAGCACAACTACAATTAGCCACCAGGTGGGACTCTCCCATGATGAGGCGCTGGGTTCGTCTGCACACCAGTATCGGCGTGTAGATGAGCACAGTTAAGTTATTATTATTATTTTTTTTTTAATTTTGTTATCAATTTACTACTAACATAGGTTAAAAGAATTGTTACTAACAAGATATGGAATTTGTCTGAAATAAATGTTTATTATTATTATTATTATTATTCATATATTTAATTAATAATCTTAAATTTAAGTTTTTTTACAATATAGATATATAAATAAATATAAATACTATAAAAAACTTAAACCTAGTATGCCGCCGGTAGCGAGGCAAGGCCCAAACAAACCGGTGGTTAGGGCTGCAGACAGAGAAATCTCCGGACAATACGTGCCGTGTCGAGAATCACTGCTTTTTGTATCCGACCCTTGATCCATCCGTCAAGCGAGAGCCTCTTAAGATGTTGATCGAGACTCTTTGCTATCAAGCCATTCGCAGACACAACTATCGGAACAATGATTGTCGAATCAACATCCCACATGGCGGTTACCTCGTATGCCAAGTCAAGGTACTTACTGGCTTTGTCCTTCTCGGCTTTTACGAGGTTCTCGTCATGAGGGATGGTAATATCGACGAGCATTGCACGGCGCTGGGAGCGGTCGACCACCACGATATCAGGTTTATTGCACGCAATAGTCCTATCCGTGATGATAGAGCGATCCCAATAGAGCAACACACGGCCATTTTCAAGAACTGGCGCTGGTGCGTACTTATAGTACGGTGTCTCATGCTCAACAAGGCCGTATTGAAGGGCAAGTTGTTGATGGATGATCCTGGCTACTAGGTTGTGTCTATGCAAATACTCACCGTTTGCAAGATGAGAACAACCAGAGATAATATGCCTAAGTGACTCTCCGGGACGGCGGCATGCTCGACATATGTCGACGGTACCGTCCTTTAGGATATATTTTCTATAGTTGCTCGTCATCATTACTTCGTCCGCAATTGCACAGACAAAACCCTCAGTTTCCCCAAAGAGGTCACCGAAGCGCAGCCAGTTCACCGACGCGGGAAGATCTACATCAGGGCCCATTAAGGCCCGATAAAACCTTCCGTGCAACTCTTTGTCCCTCCATACTTCCCTGCGATTTTCGACGCTAAGCACCGATGGTTTACGCCAGTTCTCAACTGCCATAGAGAGAGGGGTAAATCCCTTGTCAACTGCCACAACGTCACAATGCATCCCACATTCGTTGTTTAGGAAATAGTTCCTGAGGCTGCACACTTCACGGTTATGGAGATTTTTGGCATTTAGAAAGCCTCTACCACCACACTTCCGTGGAATGTACAGTCTCATAACAGACGAACGTGGGTGTAACATGCGATTTTTTGTGAGTAGTTGACGGACTCTCCTATCCAAGGTGTCCAGCTCAGTCTGAGTCCATCTCAGTATGCCAAAGGAGTATATCAATAAAGGCATCACCCAACCATTGAAGGCACGCACCTTATTGCCACCAGACAAAAGACTATGAAGTACCCTTGTTAAGCGGCAAAAGAAACGTGTCTTCACCGATTCCTTGACATCCTTCACTGATATACCCAAAGACTCTGACATACCGAGATACTTGTACGTTTCGGCCTCAGACAAAGATCTGAGTGTCATTGTCTCTGAAAGTTGTAGATTTGTTGAATTTACAACTTTTCCCTGCCGTACATGCAAGACCGCACATTTGTCTACACCGAACTCCATCCCTATAGAGTTACTGAAAATCTGCGTAATTTTCAATAACTCCACAACGTCTTGGTATTTCGGTGCAAACAACTTGAGATCATCCATGTACAGCAGATGACTAATGACCTCGCCCTGTCTACGTAGCCGATAGCCTAGACCTGAATCCTTCAGCAGAGTGCTGAGAGGATTCAGTGCTAAGCAAAACCACAAGGGACTCAAACTGTCACCCTGAAAAATGCCTCTCTCTATTTTGATCAAGTCTTGCGAATCAGAGGAACCGTCATCACTACATGGTTGACGAAGGACTGTGCTCCACTGTCGCATGCAGTTGCTTAGAAAGGATTTCAGAGTTGTATTGATTTTATATACAATTCTAAAATCTCTCCAGCCATGAATGCGGCACTGAATCATAGGCCTTCTTATAATCAATCCACGCAGCTGATAGAGATCCCCTGTTCCGCCGAACTTGTTGGCTAATGGCCATGTCTATAAGGAGGAGCTCTTTTGTACCACGGGACCCAGCCTTACATCCATTCTGAGTTGGGGCCAAAATATTATTTGATTCAATATGTGCATAGATTTTCTTGGTCAGAATGGAAGTAAGGAGCTTGTAGATCGTGGATTATTATTATTATTCATATATTTAATTAATAATCTTAAATTTAAGTTTTTTACAATATAGATATATAAAATAAATATAAATACTATAAAAAACTTAAACCTAGTATGCCGCCGGTAGCGAGGCAAGGCCCAAACAAACCGGTGGTTAGGGCTGCAGACAGAGAAATCTCCGGACAATACGTGCCGTGTCGTTATTATTATTATTATTATTCATATATTTAATTAATAATCTTAAATTTAAGTTTTTTACAATATAGATATATAAAATAAATATAAATACTATAAAAAACTTAAATCTAGTATGCCGCCGGTAGCGAGGCAAGCCCCAAACAAACCGGTGGTTAGGGCTGCAGACAGAGAAATCTCCGGACAATACGTGCCGTGTCGAGAATCACTGCTTTTTGTACCCGACCCTTGATCCATCCGTCAAGCGAGAGCCTCTTAAGGTGTTGATCTCTTTGCTATCAAGCCATTCGCAGACACAACTATCGGAACAATGATTGTCAATCAACATCAATATGCCAAGTCAAGGTACTTACTGGCTTTGTCCTTCTCGGCTTTTACGAGGTTCTCGTCATGAGGGATGGTAATATCGACGAGCATTGCACGGCGTTGGGAGCGGTCGACCACCACGATATCAGGTTTATTGCACGCAATAGTCCTATCCGTGATGATAGAGCGATCCCAATAGAGCAACACACGGCCATTTTCAAGAACTGGCGTTGGTGCGTACTTATAGTACGGTGTCTCGTGCTCAACAAGGCCGTATTGAAGGGCAAGTTGTTGATGGATGATCCTGGCTACTAGGTTGTGTCTATGCAAATACTCACCGTTTGCAAGATGAGAACACCAGAGATAATATGCCTAAGTGACTCTCCGGGACGGCGGCATGCTCGACATATGTCGACGGTACCGTCCTTTAGGATATATTTTCTGTAGTTGTTCGTCATCATTACTTCGTCCGCAATTGCACAGACAAAACCCTCAGTTTCCCCAAAGAGGTCACCGAAGCGCAGCCAGTTCACCGACGCGGGAAGATCTACATCAGGGCCCATTAAGGCCCGATAAACCTTCCGTGCAACTCTTTGTCCCTCCATACTTCCCTGCGATTTTCGACGCTAAGCACCGATGGTTTACGCCAGTTCTCAACTGCCATAGAGAGAGGGGTAAATCCCTTGTCAACTGCCACAACGTCACAATGCATCCCACATTCGTTGTTTAGGAAATAGTTCCTGAGGCTGCACACTTCACGGTTATGGAGGTTTTTGGCATTTAGAAAGCCTCTACCACCACACTTCCGTGGAATGTACAGTCTCATAACAGACGAACGTGGGTGTAACATGCGATTTTTTGTGAGTAGTTGACGGACTCTCCTATCCAAGGTGTCCAGCTCAGTCTGAGTCCATCTCAGTATGCCAAAGGAGTATATCAATAAAGGCATCACCCAACCATTGAAGGCACGCACCTTATTGCCACCAGACAAAAGACTATGAAGTACCTTTGTTAAGCGGCAAAAGAAACGTGTCTTCACCGATTCCTTGACATCCTTCACTGATATACCCAAAGACTCTGACATACCGAGTTTATTATTATTATTATATATGATTGAACGATTTATCACTTTGAACTGTCAAAATACAAAGAACTTATTATATATCTTGTTGCGTTGCTAATGATAAGTGGATACTGTCGTCTTTAGATCACTTGCTTTCTATGAACTTTGCAGTAAATTTGCAATCGGTAAAAGAACCGCAATGTTCGTTGCTAAGTTATGACAGACGATGTAAAGCTACGGTATACTAGTAATGCAATGCAAATACTATAAAGTTTGGGCAGAAGTAGGTACGATGTATTTAGGTACCCAAGCGGACAATTCAGTATAAAGTTTATCTTCATCCAAACCATTGCAAAGACTACACATATTAACCTTGAGACATATACTGTCTGTCTGCTGTCAGTGTCTTCTGTCAACTGTCCCCTGTCAGCTGTCTGCTGTCTATTGCTGTCGGTCGGCTGTATTTGTGTTACAAATTTATACCTTGACGTGTATTGTATTTTTATGAATTACTAGCGGACCCAACAGACTTCGTCCTGTCAAAAAGATTTGTACAGTGGCAGTTTATTGTTCCTAATTATTTTATAGATAATTTCGCATAGCCAACCAAATCGCAAAAAAAGTCTAAATGACCTATTACATTTTGTGGTTATTCAATTTTGGAACGTGACATTAAATCCTCCAACGATGTATTCTGTGCTCCAACGCACGCACGCACACTGTTTTGATAGATATGATTGAATTTCAACTATATGTAGCGTTAATAAAGCGCAAATTGTCTCTTTGATGTTAGGAACACACCTTCATTGCTTAGACAACAGTGAGTGCTTGCAAATGAACTTTATACAATAACAATAAAGCTCAATTCGACTGTACGTTTTAGTTAGAAAACGTTTGCATGGGAAAATAAAAGGGCTGTTTTTAGGGTTTTTCCGATAATTATTCGAATTTTCCTCATTGTAAAAACCCTCCTTGAACTTCAACGAACATTAACAAAAAAGAATTGGCCAAATTGGTCGTTGTTGAGTTATGAGCTTACCAACACATTTTGCGATTCATTTCTATATATAAAATTATTGTATACCATATTTTGCACCAACTATACGTACCAGCCCCTCTAGAGCGATTTTACTATGAACTGTCAAAATACAATAGATAAATTTCAGGATGGTGGTTATATTTTGATATATATTATTAATATCTCTAACTGCGCTGTACATGACCACCGAAAGAATTGTGTATCTTATATTGATAAGATACACAATTGTTTCGGTGGTCATGTACAGCGCAGGGGCTAACTAACCATATCTGTCAAATTTCTTGAACCCAGTTTCAACTTAATTTCGAAATCATAAAGTTCAATAGGGATTTAAAGGTTTCTACCCTTAACGAAATCCATGCCAACCTCACCTGCTTGCGGTACCAACCAATAAACGAAGCTGTTAGCTAAATGTCCTAGCATCTGTATATAAAATACACAATCAAATTGATTAAAAGTTATAAATCTTTTCTGATACTCATTAAAATTCAGTATTCAGTAATTTATTATAATACTTAAATATAGATCTCTGCTGATTTTTAATTGGAACTTTTAATTGTTAAACTTAGCAACTGCTTAACTGCTCAACTTAAGCAAGATTAACTGAATTATAATAATTTATTATAAAGTTGCAAAATTAAATTTAAGTAACAAGATATACCTATTGTAAATACACAGTTTACATTCTACCTACTATATGTATATAACGTATAAGATATTAATAATATATAATAATTGTAATCGCCATATCACTGTCTTAAATGGCATTTATGTGTGTAAGTTTATATAAATGTTTTAATTAAACTTTGATTGAGCAAAAGTATGAAGATAATCCTATAATACGCCCAAATTTTTCTTCTCTGTATACATACTAGGAATGTAACCAACTAAAATATCTAAACAGTATATAATGAGATGTACAATGGAAGCCTTGTCAAATAGTACATTAATACTACAAAACCGCACCTATGTTGAGCAATGAAGAACGGTCCACAGTCAAACTGTACTGTTCCGTCGTCTGTACTAATATCTCATGTGAAAGCAATGACTTGTGCTTTCGCATGAGATAGATTTTTACACGCCCGATAAATCGATGAAATTTAAGGAGAAAAATCCTATAAAAACCAGAATATTCTATTTTTAGGAGTCAATACCGGTTTCGAAACATCATCGTCAGACAATCCCTGTCTGACGATGATGTTCCGAAACCGGTCACAATAATTATAAAATATTATATAGTAGTGGAACTAGTGAAAAGTAGTGTTTTATTAAGATCATAAAATGGAGTTCCATCAAGAAGTTACAGCACAAAGCATAAACTAACTAAATATTAATTAAGATATATAATAAAATTTCAATAACGCACACATTATGTTGCTTTTATATTTAGCTTATTTTAAATATTATTTTAATGTCCATTAAAATTGTTCATATAAAATTACTCTATAACAAAATAGTTGCTATATACACAAGCATCGTAACAAAAATTATTTTCATAAACCATGTGAAGTAGTTTTAAACTGTTTATTCAACATTACCATTTTCTAAGTCATTAGTTCATTACTGTTAAATAGTATTTTTGCCTGTATGCCATCTATATATTTAACTTATGTTCTATGCTCTGTAGTTTACCTGGATGATTAGCTGAGAAGTTATGACATGCTGCATGTAGTTCTTAAAATAAAACTTAACTATTAAAGTGAATTGTTATTAAATACCACACAAAACAACCTAAAAACATCAATTAAAATTATAATTTCATTCTCGTATTTACACTTTAAAAAGTTCATATTTATACTTTTTTAACATTTTTATATAAAAAGCAAGGTCAACAAATTGATAAGCTTGCTATATTTCTAACCAGTAAAGCTTTAACGATATGAAGTTATGAACAATCAATAATAAACCCTATTTATTTATTTTCAATAAATGATTTTATTTGAAATTGTCTATAGGCACGGTTAGTATCTACTCGGTGACCGAATTGGTAAAAATATGTCGAAAACGTGGGTTCAAGTCCTACTCAATTCGAAAATGTTTCTTGCGTAATTTAAACATAATTTTCTGCATTTTTTAATTAATTAACGTAAAATCGCTCACATACATATTGATTACAGCACAATGCAGACGGACATTAATATTTGTTTTAGATTGTTTACATGTTTTACCAAAAATCATGTTAATGTTTCATCTTGAGCTACATCAGAATGTAGCAGACTATATATGTACATTAATTTTCGAGTGAACGCCTTATACGAGTATGTAGCGTCCTTTGTAAGGAGAAAGGAGACACTTTGATAAGAAGCGGCACAAACCATAACGGCACGATACAAAAGGCGATCGTTTCTTTACAAATATCTTTAGTATTTGCGTTAGGCTTTGTCCGGTGATTCCGACAGTATCACCCCTCAAATCAACTTTTAAGCTCCAAATAATGAGAAAGGTATCAATCCTTACTGCTTTTGGACATGTGTTACCTTTAGATAAAAAGCGACTGACTTGTCACATTTCAGTCAGCACAGGACCAAAATACCGCGCTAATAGATAATCTACGGTGTTCGTTCCTTTTTGGTTGAAACATATAAGTGCCTGTCGAGTGATCGAATCTATCATACGATAGTTTATAATTCAAACATCGCCGACCAAAAACTTCCTCCTAAACAAAAATAAATAAACAATTTTGTTTCAAAATTTTGCTTACAGACATGTTTAGCTACAACGATGTTATAAATAACAGTTTTACTATTTAATTGATCAAATAAATAAGTATAAAAAACAACACAAGAAAAAAAACCGAATTAAATCCTCGTCTTCAACAAACTAGCCTTGATTCACGGATATGAAATACTTACTACTGTCAATTTTGATGGAAATCTTTGTGTTGCTACAAGATTATCATATCCTAGTTTAGAACATCAACAAGCAAGTGCTGGAAACATTTACTCCAAAGTCTGGAGTGCTTTATCTATGTTCTTATGAGGGATTTTAAGTAGTTAAAATTAAATTGGTTGTTTAGCTTGTACTACGCCATAATTCTTTCTTATAATGTAATCAATATCTTTCATATTACGTTCTTTTATACAAAATATATTCGCTTATATAAGGTTAGGCAGAGATGTAATCATAAACGCCTCCATTATAAAATAATTTGAAATATTCATTTAAATAAATCTAAATAAATCCTGAGTTTTCATTTCTTTTATTGTTTAAGCCTTTTCTTTTATTCCCCTCGTTGAAATTTGTACAGTTTTTTTGTAAATTTGTCAACTTTTATATTTATTTGCCACTCAAAGTAGAATATGTTGTGCAGGTAGGCATGATGTGTGCCATGGTGGTGGCCGAACACGTGCCTGGGGCTAAGAACACCCAGCTGTACTGCGCGGCGCGGGTAGTGCTGCGCGTGTTCGGCATCGGCAGTGTCTGCATCGCGGTCACCATGGCATTGGAGCGGTACCTCGCGCTGACCAGGCCATTCCTCTACCAGAAGGTACGCTACAAACACAGCTAGACAGGTGTTGAGCATCAAAGGTCGGCGTGGTTGTCATCTTAGCGCAAGAGTAGTACCTCATACTCACCATGCCATTTGTTACGAAAAAGTGCACTGTAACTGTAAATACGCAACTATACTGCAGGTATTCGTTAATTCAAAATATCTATTCCATAGAAATAATTACGTTAACAACGCTAAAACCAAATACACAATTCAATGGTAATGGGGATATAGTGTCTAAATTTTATTATACGTTGATATTCTTTTATAAAATACATACTATAATGACATAATACAGAAAAGATGTCCTTATAATAGTATAAAGACAGTACCTAGTCTTTATCTGTATAAAACAAAGACTACAAATCGCATTTATCACTTTTCCAATATTTTCTTCCTGCATTTGCATTTACATTCGTTGTGTAGTACTTACGCAGTCTTTGTACAGTTCTTACGCAATACGTATACAGTCCTTAATCACATATTTTATACGGATTGCGTAAGAAGTGAATCTTAACGGAATTCGTACACAATTTATCCTTATGCAGTATTACTGGCTACTGCTGCCGTAACGCAGTTGTTATTAGTGCGGAGGGTAGTACATTTCTGCTGTTTTTAAATGGAATGAAAATGGACAAAATTTGTAATGCACCTCCTACTCATATGTATTATTATTTTTATGTAACTGCTTACTAGCAAACCTATTATTATTTGCAAAATAAATCAATTTACTATGTTATCGCCACACTTTATATCTTTTTATCAACTTTCTAAGGTCGATGAAAACAGAAACTTATATGGCTTAAATACCTACGCCGTTTCTACAAATTATTTGTGTGTAGTAAGCATGTACTCCAAAAACAGTTAGTTTGCAGTTAAATTGTAGTAGTTAACTTGCTTCAGTCAATCTACAACTGTGAATCCATGTACGGTTATAACTTATTATGCTTTACTCATTTCAGCAAGTAAATGAAGCTTAGTAAAACGTATATTTTAAGCACATGAATTTAACTTCCAAGTAATCTAACGTAGTCTCAAACTCAAAGCTAATATAAAGTTTATCCATAACGTAGCATAATTTGTTAATATGAAGCGAGGGCTATTTTTAAAGTACATTACAAAATCTTAGTTGTACAATTAATTTCAAGTTAAGTTCATTCACCGGAGGGTGACTTCATGCCAGGATAGTACGTAGGTACTTCCGTGCTACCTATATCTGCTTCAAAATAGCAAATTATTGTTGGAATCGCAGATTTGCTGCTTATCTCACCAAAACCACTTGAATTGTAGGCGACTGTAACTTCTTACCATTAGGTGGATGTTCTACTTGTTTGTCGATGAGTGACTGACCTAAAATTCGGTTATGATTTTTTTACATTCATTATATTGAAGTTTAAGTTACTATGATTTTGAACAATATTATTTATGGTGTTTAATACGCCATAAATAGTGTACTTGTCTTTACTATAACAAGTAATCAAATTAATAATAATCTTTTTTCAACATAGGCCATTACATGCACTTATTGACGTCAAACACATACTCGTACAATAAAGAGTTTAAAAGTTACATAACTTCATATAAGTGCAAAGAAAAAAAGTTACCCTACACCTATTCTCTTACGCAAAAGGATGCTCTTCAAACTCCTAGTATTTCTTAAATTTATGCTTTGTAATCCCCTTAAGCTATGCACAGCACGACTCGTGGTAATTCTTATACCTCCGTCGGCATTATCGTTTGAGTAGGATTTCATTTTTACCTATCAAGTCTATGGTAAGTGTAGATGCAAAATGCAGTCAGTTAATATTAAAACTGATTTAAAATATGACAAAGAATGGGAATAGCATTATCTATACCATCACAACCAGTGGCACCTGAAGTTATGGAAAATATACTTTTTCACTTCTCCCTCATTGGTATCCAGAAACGTGAATTCAACAACTTCGTCTCACAGATGCTACAATAACACTATTCTAAATAATTCAATATTTAATGTAGATTTAATGCAAGTAAATGAGAATCAAACGACATTGAATGGGCAAACAATATTATCATTAAACGGTAGAGACATCGCACGTTCCACAGCAATATTTAAATGAGCACATTGAATATAGGGCAAAAGCAATTTATCATTCACAAGGGCCACTTTGGTGATGTGACTTCAATCATATCAACCACGCAATCGGATTATCTTACCCTATTTTTAGCAGTAATAGATTAATAATATGAGTATTCATGATGGCTTAAATACTTACATACATTCACTCGAATCGTATCATTCTTTCCGAAGGGATAAGAGACTAGAGTTAGGAATAACGGGTTGGTTCCGTTAGGTTGTAACAAACATCCACACTTAGGAATCTTTTATTAAATCCAGTGAGAGCAGGTTTATTGCCACTGTCCGGTATCTTCGCTGACCGTTTCTTCCTTCCGTCCTTCTATACTGAATGACAAATATATTTAGTGAATTGCAATATTGGAGTGTTATCCAGGAATCCATTTTACAATGCCTACATAGAACACACTTCAAACTTGGTCTAGTTATTAATTTTAATTATTTTTAATATTAATAAATGAATGAATTGGATTTTTAAATATATGTTACAATATATAACAATATAAATTACACAGATAATTTACGTAGATATACTGTGTAAAATTTTTCTTTCCTATGACCAAATTCGTTAACTACCAGATCGATTTCAAAAATTCTTTCACCATAAAAAGACTTCATTATCCCAAATTAACATAGGATATAATGTAATTTTTACAGCGGAAAAATATCTATCGCCTATGAGAAAATTCGATAAAACGGGTATGTAACGAATAAACTACTTCACCGATTTAAAACATTGTTTCACCATTAGAAGGCTTAAACATACAGTATAATATAATTAATACCCCGGAAAATATATGTTTCCCACCCTTGTGAAGCCGATGCGAGCCGCTAGTATTAAATAAAATACTTGTTAAAGCTAGTACTAAATGATGTCAAAGTAAAATTGAAGCTTTGGCTACTTCTGCTTCACTCGGCAGTCGGGTTATAAAGAGATATGATAATATCACAAATGAGTTAAATATTTGTTCGTCCAATAAAGAATAAAATAAAATGCAATAGAATGCTTAAAAATTGAAATACTATACTTTTTACAAGCCAGGAGAGGGTTTTGGTATCCATCCGTTTTATTTCATCTTCCATGAATAATATAAAAGCATTGTTAGGCCTTTGGACGCAAAAATCTTTGAAATGCTAATTTTGTAAGTCGGTTTTAGCACCTACCTATATACAAATCGTATAGACTGTCTGTTTTCTTTGTTTAAGTTATAGAAAAGTTATTTAGGCATTGAAAGGCGGTGTACATTTTTTATACCATCTACGTTGGCATCTATTCCACAAAGTTCAAATAAAAAATAACTAATTATTATTTGATATTATTTAAATTTTAAATACCATTGCTCGTAATTGGTATGTAACTACACCAATTTTAGTTTCACAATGTATCATATTACCATCATATAATATCTTTCGAATTTCAAATTCGATTACCGCACAGTTTGGTAATCAAAAGTTAATAGTTTCGTAAAGAAAAGTCACGCTTTTATTTATAAGAAAAAAAAATAGTAACCAAAGAGAATTTAAATGCAAAATGCTGAAAGATTTTTGTAAATTAAATAAGTTTGGTGTTTAGAAACAGTCTGTTTAAAGATATGCAATTATAAAAATCTTATTTAAAATTACAACTATGAAATAGAAGTCCTACATAAATATTTATTTTGTAAAAATTATATAATTTATTGTTTTGGCTGTATAAGCGTCGGTACCTAGTCTTTCGCGCACAAAGCCGTCGACGAAAAAGTAAACGCGCCATTTTTCAATTTACAGTACTATTTTGCAAGTAGATATTTTGCATCGTTTCTTTTGTTAAGATTTTTATATCAAAAATGTCATCAAGCGATGAAATTAATTGTACGAATGAAATAATAACGAATGTTTCAGGAATGATTGGCGGTGAAGGTGGAAATCCAACGTATAATTTTTATAATTGTACTTTCACAAATTGTTTCACAAAATAATTTTTTATTGACCTATACAGATGTATTAATTAGTCGCAATGGTGTTGAAAAACGTCGTATAACACTCGTGAGCAGTCAAAAATTACATTCTCGGCTGAATATTAAGCACTCGCTGCGCTCATGCTCAATGTCAGCCTCGAATGTAATTTTCAACATTACTCACTTATATAATAATGTACAACGAGAATTATATATGTATGTATTGTGAAAGTTGAAGGTATGATTTTTACAAGTAAGATATTTTAACAAATAAAAATGAATTGAACTAAAATTTTACACAAGCATATAATTACAGTTCTTTGTTAACAAGTCATAATAAATGAGAGAAATCAATGTCCTTTGATTATTACTACACTAACTCAAACATTTCCATGAATTTTCAATTAGAGCCAAGAAATAAGTTTTCACAAAGAGTATCACGGGTCGCGAGGCGAAACCCTCTTCATGATTTATGCTTGAAACTTACTTTCCACCTTACTTTTGTACCAATAGTTATAAAATCAGCTGTGAGATTACGAAACTCTTGATAAAGAAAATCTTCAACATACTCGACAAAAAAACGTTAAATTTGGCAGATTCAGCCGGAGTAACAAGCTTTTGTCGATGGACAGGTCTATTCTCGCACAATAGAGTAGCACTACTTGTTAATCTGGTTTTATAACGACGAAATTTTATAACAAAAAGGACAAAAGTTTTCAACCTTTTACCAATCTTCAGGTTGGGACTTCTTATTCACAGCTTCGAAGGTAGTAAATACCTGTGGACCAGTCACGCTAGAGATTGGAGAAATTCCTAAGTAGATCTCTTTACGTCCACCCATTCCATTAGACTAGAAAGGAAGGAGATTTTAATTAAATTTCCCTTTATAATTAACTTCCAGTATATAGTGTAACTGCCCGGATGGCCGGAGGCTATTTCCGCAACTATGATTCGCTACCGAATCAACACATTTTATTCCTTTTTCAACAATAGAAGCTTTTCCTTATTCACAACTTGGTTGAATACGAACTTCCCTAGAAAAATATTTCTCAATGGCAACCAAATGCTAAAAATCGAAAATTATATATATTAAATTTGCATCAAAAAAGAGAAATCCAAATGTCAATATACGTATTTTAGTTACAAAGAAAATTTGAAAATTAATCACAAAGCAAAATAAATAAAACAACGTAAGAAATACATTGACAATCAATTATATATAATAACAAATTATTGTTGTTATGGAGCAGAAAAAATTGAAATTAACAACAATATAGAAGGATAGCATACATAAATAAATTATATACAACATGGTTGGTGCAACGGTTGGGTGCTCGGCTTCTGCGCAACGGGTTGCGGGTTTCATTCCTACACGAGAGTAATATTTTGTATGATATGCAAAAATTTGATCCGTTTTCCTTACTAAAGAGATTGCCTTACTAAAATTAGTAATAAATTCGATATTTACACAAACTTTTTATACGACAATCAGTAACACACAATACGTGTAAACCACACACGTCACTGCTTGGTTAAATCACCTTCTGTAATGTCAAAGGTCGCGTCCCATCGCAAAACTTCCCTAAGGATCTGGAATCTGAACATAAAACGTAATATTTGAACTTCTAACCTTGAGCCGTGACCCAGTGTTCGAATGGCACAGTAAATAGGTCATGTTTAGATATACGTCTAAATTCCAAATATTCTTTTATTAAGTGTAGCGTTGTCTATAAACATGGGTCGACAAAGAATTGTTTAATCTTAAAGGCGAAATCTTAAGAGCGACCCCAATTACTTCCATTTTAAAAGGGTCCTTTCCTTTTTGTTTTGTAAATCATTTCAAGGAAATCCAATTGTATGGGATTATGAAATATATGGGTAAATGAAATAAAGTCACAGAGAGTGTACTACACGATCTTTTTGTATCATTTTAAGAACAATAAACATTAGGACATGATTTCAAAAAGGACTGCGTTCAAATGCCGCAGACTTTAGTGTAGAGGTTCACAATATTCGGTGTTGCATGGAAATTCGACCTGAATTTCGTCTTGTCCATGTTCATTTTAAAATCCACTTGTTGGGAAACTCTAATGAGGTGTTCGAGAATTGTGTTCAAATCTTCTATTTTCTCAAAAATATTACGCTCATCAGGAAAATGAAGATGTGTCATCTTCACGCCATTGATGTCAATGCACAGTCTCCAAACCCAAAAGCTTAAATACACCCTTTAGGGCAGCTGTGAACAGATTGGCGATATCACATCCCTCTGTCTTATCCTCACTAGATCCGTCTTGGTCTCGAGTTCTGGTCCTGAAAGCGGACTGATATTATGGTGTTTTTAGAGAGTGACTGCAATACTTTGATAGTCTGTATATTTCGATGTTTTATTATATTAAGTATAATTGTTTTAAACAAGTATAAAGAGGAAATAAAACAATAGAGCTCAGTTTCTTACCTGTACTTCTAGAGACGTTTCTCACAATATCACAATAATATAAGGAAAGGTCGGAGCAACTGAAATTTTCTTTTGGGTTTTTTGTAAATTCAGTTAGGGAAGATCGAGCCCTGAATTGAACCAGTTGCCGTCAGTCGCCAATCTTTGAAAGGTTCGATGATTATAGATTCAGTCCACTGTGGGATTTATCACACAATAAAATCGATAAAGAAAATTTGTTTAAAATTACTACACTGCAAGGTTGTAATGTTGTTTAGCATTGTCTACACATTCAGTTCCAAAAAAAATACGTGTAATTATATCTCCACTTAGATTGCCAAGTCACAACTTTTACTATACCCGAATACCTATAAAAAATATAAATATTTCGTGTTTGTCGAAACTATTCTGTTACTAACCGAAGTTAACGAGTAAGGGGAAAATTGTAATGTCGCGTGCTATGATGCACTTTGTAGCGAGGGTACGAGGATTTTAAATTAACAATCAATATTATCTTCAAGAAAATATGAACAAAGTTGCTGACGTGAAGTAATAGGGGGAACGGGAAAACAATTTTAAAGTGAGACCAGTCAAGTGATAAATGTGGCCGGATCATCCGATATTCCGCGACGTTTGAGATTCAATTAAATTTAAATTTCCACTTTATTTCAATGTATTGTGATGTTTATTGTGTTCTTACATTCTCTCAATTTCACATTGAAGGTAAGAAGAAGAATTGAAGGTAAGTCTTTTTTTCTACAAAGTAAAGAGAATAATAATGATTTATACAAGCTACTGTACAGTTTATGTAATGGGTTCTAGGGTAACGGATATATATTATACATATATAAATTTTTGACATAAATTCTCGCATTCATCACACAAAGCTGGAGTATTACTTCTGGTGTACTAACCACTCGACTACGTCGTCAATAAACAACACACTGAGATAATTGTCTCAATATCTATAACTGCAACGAAATTGTAAAGCTGTAAGGCGTCGCGTCGATTACACTGAGAGATCCGATATTTATGCTGTGACGACACTGCGCGGCCACCATAGAATATGCACACAAGAATATGTAAACAGAAAGACCAAAAAAACCGAGCGGGCTATTTTTAATAATATATGTATTTATTATAATATTACTACTTTGCCCTATAATAAATTTAAAAGACTTGTAAAAATACCCAGAGGGCGACCAAAGACTAGATGGACAGATGTTGTGAGGAAAGACCTGCAATCCTGCAATGTCTCCGAGGAAGACACGTCCAATAGAGCGAAGTGGAGGAGAAAAACCAGAAAGGCAGACCCCACCATCAGATGGGAATAATAAATGCCACGGAGAGAGAGACTTGTAAAAATACTTAATGAAAAAGAGTATTGGTAATGATTTCCTAAATTATGAAGATGCTTGGATTTAATGCTTGCATCTTACAATTTCTGAACAAGAGTAAAGTACTTTTTTTTTTGTTTTCCTTATACGTATTCGTGTGCAAGGTTATGTAATTTTTAAGTTTGTTATCTCGCAAATTACTACCACAATTATGATAAAAATTCCTTAAAATTGAGTACTGGATTTCT
Organism: Scirpophaga incertulas; assembly: GCA_036419045.1. Classification (NCBI taxonomy): domain Eukaryota; kingdom Metazoa; phylum Arthropoda; class Insecta; order Lepidoptera; family Crambidae; genus Scirpophaga; species Scirpophaga incertulas. The sequence continues at coordinate 14,486,824 of CM071628.1, read as the reverse complement.
TTTAACATTTTATAACGTTCTTTTTAAATGCCTGCGACACAAATCACGACTTATTTTTCTTTATTCAAATTTTTTGGGTGTTTTTAAAACTTTTTCAGATTTATCATAGCAACACTTCAAATTACTCGGCAAGATTAATACAGTTGAGTAAACTTGTTGAATCTATTTCTATAGACCAGACATCTAACATTAGATTACACATCTTTCGCTGACGATTTATCGTCTATAACCGATATTTGGAATACCAGTAAGATGACGTTAAAAGCTGTTAAAAGCTTTCAAAGTAAATATTCTACATTTCTTTTAGTATCTCTACAAACATTGTACCAATGTATACTCAACTGAAATATTTTTAGTATCCCTTTCATTCGAATAAAGTGTGTTTGTGTGTCAATCTGTCACAGTCAATTTATCATGCAGAAATTCTCGAAGAAAGCTCTATATCTGAGGTATTACACTATACCCGGTGTCAAATTTAGGCCCGTATATTAGTTTAGTATTTAGGCTCAGTGCAGTTGAGAAGGGATGACGAGGTCTTTATAACTGTGATCAAGTAGCGATTTGTTTTTAAGTTTAATTTTAGAATACGAGCTTTGGAATAACATACTTAGATCGCTCAGTATAACCAATTCTGTGAGTAAAAGTCGTATCAAAATTTACTCCTAGGATCGTTATAAATTTTAGTAACAGGAAACGACACAGTTAAAAAATACTTGTTCTCGTTTAATTAAACTACAATAATGTTTTAATATGACCTCCGTAGCCGAATGGTTAGTACACCGGTTACAAGATATTGCCATCTCCGAAGTCCCGAGTTTGAGGCCCGGTGGCGGCAGATATTTGTGAAATGAAAGCGAACATTTGTGGCGTACATAGGGTTGTTAATATATATTAAAGTGGTTACTTTGATCTCGTCAGTAATTGATGCGAGTGTAAGATATTTATTTTTTCTTCTAATGCATTCAACTTGTTGTACTTAAGTAAGTAATCACAGAAACTTTGAACCTGTCACATTTTTATAGCGCATCTAAGCCAGATCATGAGATACATTAATTTTCGTTCATCGCAGAATCAACTCGTTTCAAAGTTGATCTTTCATAAAATCCCTTAGGCCTAACGATATTTCCCTTCACGAACTTCTCTTTAATGACTCAAACAGAGTCGATGATCTCTTTACCGTTGCAATAATCATTACGGTGCGGTGGCGTGCAGGAATTTTATCTCAAATCACTTGACATTCTCTAAGAATCCTTCTGTAATATTAGTAATAAGTCAATATCTTATCTGCCTTGTACTGGACTCTAATTGATAAATAGCTTTATTTGCTCACAAACTGTAATGTTTGTTTATACTTATAAGGACACAGAGATCTAATCTTTATGCTTAATAGTATAATCGCCATATGTTACAATGAGTGTAATGTTCTAAATACCTTAAGGAATTAAAGTGCTCTATAGTGCTATAAGTATGTAATGACGGTAAAAAGTGTGAATTTGTATGTTCACGATGACTTCGCATACTACTGATCTATTTTTATCACAGGATACTTAACTGACTTTGACTGACGTTAATATATTTATTTAAGCATGTACATAGATAAATTTATTTTACATATACGAGTATATTATATAAACTTCTTAAAAACAAGACTTAAAACTAAACTTAACTATGTACACTTAACATACCTAATAAATTACCTGTATATAGTAATAAAATAAATATATAAATTTGCTTTATATTTATGAACCTAGTCATTGCTCGAACGCACCTATTGTTTAGAAACTAGCTTGCTTGCGTACGGCGCGGTGATAGCAGTTTGTTGACAAAAATACGTACAACTTTGTACGCGATGGCAGATGCATATTAGTATTTATTTTCATCAACCAGTTATTAACTATTTCGGTTATGCCTGATTTTAAAAAGTTTATATGTATGTAATTGTATATGCGAAATGTCATCTCGATAAAAGCAACTTCTGATAATTTCATGTTTAATTTACTTTAAAATATTTACCCACACACGGTAGAACCGTCTATTGAATTTGTAACTATCTCGTACAATATTTATATATTTCTTTAACAAATTGTGCACATATAAATATACTTTTACAGATACACTTATTACTTTTCTTACTTAAACTTATCACAAAATGGAAAACATAATGTCTGCTAAATAATCTTGTAAAGTTAAAGGCAAAGGAAATTTGGAAGTTCGTCCTATTTAAAGAGTCCAATAACAAGCTGCCTGAATTACTTCAGCTGAAAAGATGGCCAAGATCCCTGTGTATATACACAGTAAAAAGGTTCCTGATAGGGCATTGCATATTCAACATTTGTTCGTTTAAAAAGTTTCAATTTCGCAGGTTATGTCAGGAGTCAGTGAAACAGCAATACTCTTTGCAAAAAAAATTTATAAAATATAGGCAACCATATTGTATATGGTGCACCTCTACTTTCTAATCAACAGATCTACATACTAAACAGTAAAAGGTTGTCGTAATAGAGTACCTGCTAGTCATTTCTATCATTTCTAAAAACATAATATTTATTCTGTAAAACGTTCGAAATATCACAGGACCGTCGGTAGCATTATGGTCTCGGCACTGATCTACGAATGATTTGAGGGATTTAACAATTCTGTGATATAACAATGTGTTTTTCGAATTTCGTATGACATTTATCTGATGCTCCTACGGTGCAGGAAAACATCGTGATGTATCCTGTATAGACCTGCAAACCAATTCAAAAATGTGTATAGTATCCGCACTGGGCCAGAGTGGTTGACTTTAGGCCTAGTCGCTCTAACATATGTAGTTAAAGTAGGCTAATGCCCCTTGGTGGGGACGTATATGAGCTGTGATGATGATCTAGTTATAATCAAGAAATTCGTGCGATATAATTTGTCTATATGTTATGTGAAGTGAAATTAAAGGAAGTCATTAACTACAATATGCCAAGTTATACATACTAACACTACATAATATAGTTTTGTTGCATAAATAACACTGGGAATATAAACAAACGCCTCTTAGTCAAAATATCAGCAATTATAAGTAGTTACATGATTCCAGTAAAAAACTTTCATTTTGATATTAACATTTAAAAATACATCGGCTTACAGATTTACATCAATAAAAGAAAGAATAGGTGAAAAGGAACTAAACCTTAAAAATATTCCTTTTTTACTTAATGTTTATTGGATCCTTTCTGATTAATTACATCCAATTAATCTTAATTTTTTGAGGGCTCGGGGTTTTTATTTCTTTAATATACTTTGGGAATTGTACAAAATGTTATTGTTTATAATGTTACATAGAGTGTCTATTATAGTTTCCGCTCTATAATTTTATTATATTTATTTCAAGTATAATTATTTGAAAGTTATGAAATCAAACAACTATTTAATTTTTATTCATGCATATAAAAATGTTTCTTTAATACTTGTATTCGAAATTCACATCAAGAGTTAGGGAGTTTATTATATCATCTTATTATATAAATACATGTATGTCATAAATATTTTTTTATAAAAAAAATGTAGCTAAATAGACGTAAAAACTAGCTAAGTTCTCAAAAAAGGCAATTTTCCACTTTCTTTTGGATGCTTAACCCCATTTTTTCGATTCACGTACGACTCATGAGATGCTTACATAATAAATGTTAATCTGCCATTAGCAAAGTTTTGGCATCACGCAGCAGTGCGCAAGTAACTTTTTGTGTATCGTTTTATTTGTTGTTGTTATGTGTAACATTGGGTACTCCAATATATTTCTTTCTTTCTAATAAGTTCGATCACAGTACCGATTCAGTGGGTACTGAAAAATAGCTTGTATGACTATTAATAGATAATACAAATTTACTCGTACATGTCTACACTCCACAAACGACGATATTCGCGTTATAAAAATAAATGAAGCCAATTTTGAATTGATATCTAACATCGCGTGCTAAAAGGGAAGACATTAAACTTAATAGTGTCTTGTCTATATTAGGACCTTCGTATCTTTATACTTTTGAGGTCATTGCTAATTAGCAATAGACCATTGTCTACGGAGAGCTTATTCCAACATCTGCGCACGCCAATATTGCGTATTGTTCCAGAGTTGGTGGTAATATGACGTCAACAGATGTCTGCAAATGTTTGCACGGCTCTGAACTTGTTGCTGAAGCAATAAAACTTGTTTTAACGGGGATTTGACGATTCATGTTTCATTCGATATTGCGTAATATTGCCATTGGCGTTTACCATTATATAGTACGAGAAAGTTTCTGTTGTAATCACTTAACGAAAGTTAAATATGTCTTAAATATAGCTGATTGAGTTATAATTTTCAATCGCGTCTTTATATTAACTTACTTATGTAACTACGAGTATGTACCTATGTAACATATGAATATAAGCCAAGGGTTTACGTTCGTTAGCAATAGGTACCGTGCACAGAACAATGGTAACTTTTTGAAATTTTCAAGCAAAATTAATCAAGACTTAGAGATATTTAAAAGTAATTTAACTGTCTCTAAAAAGCTAATGAAACGTTTATTTTATTGTTTAAGTCCTAGATAAAACACATATTCAAATTTCAATATTACAGATAAAATGCACGTTTTGGACCAATATTATAGCGTTCAAGTATCTGTCAACTCTTAACAATGACATTGACAGCCAGAGTATAAACTATTAACACTACACACTTCTACAAGATCATTCTTTTTGTTATCTATTCTTTCTGTGCTCAGAATGATTATATCACTATCATAATAACACTGACAAACTAATTCGAAACTATTTGTGAGCGCGATAACAGCGACAAAGTCTTAATATTTTGACATTCTATATCAAATAAGAGATGCGTTCGGCTTACAAACTATTAAAATGGCGAAAAAGAAATGACAATAATGCGTTCAAAAAACAATTGCTAATTTTTTTATTAAAGGTTTTAAAAATATCCGGAATACATATACTGGTTATGTTTCTTATAACGATTATCATTATCTATAAATTAATCTCTCTATTTTTCTCATCATCTCATCATCAACAAAAATAACCATTATTCTTCAGGTATGCAAATTGTACGCGTCTAGCAGTAACGTAATTGTATTAATTTTTCGTTTTAAACTCATAGTAGAGCACAGATGATATGTTGCTTTCTTTTATCTGATGATGCGTAATAGACAATGAATAGAGTCTACTTTGGCTGAACAACGTAAAAAAATAATGCAAAACAACAATTATATTATTATGATTGGGTTGGATGGTAGGATTATTCAAGGCCTGTGTTCAAACCCCGTCCAAAATTGAAAGAAAATGTCTATCTGTTACTGGCCAGTTCGCTTTCAACTCTCAGACGTCATAGCCGTAGTGTCATGTGGATTTCTTTTTTTCTTATATATTGGCAAACTAGTACACACCTGATGGTAAGTAGTTACAGTCACCTATAGTATATGTGATACCTGGGTGGTTCACAACAAATCACAGTGTACGTTGCAAATATGTGACATCAGATGTCCTTTCATACAGGAACACAGTAATGCAAACACAGCTATTTTGTGACAGAAATAGGTAAAACGGAGGTACCCAAGCAAACAACCCTGGTATAGGCTTAATCAACTTCTGAACTTTCCTATTTATAATATTAAGTATGAATGTCACAGTATAGATGCGATAGTTAATATATCTGTGATATATGTATATTATATCGCACATATGAATAATCTATGTCTCGCACTGATATTCAAAATCGCAATTATCCTGCGCCCTGTAGGAGATATCATTACCTCATTTACAAAAACATTATAGAGTAACCAGGTATTGACTTAAATATACTTAAATGATATAATGTGAAGAATATTTTATATAATATAGATTATATATCCAATAGTGAAAATTTCATTCAGTTCTTAAAATGAATAATGCGAGATAATCTTCGTAATGCCCGAAAACAGGAACCTAATTTCTTTCACAGGCGTGTGATAAATTGTGTACCGAAATACTTATATCGAAAAAGTTTCGCTTAAAACGCGTGCGAAACATAAAACTGACAAATAGAAAAAGTTTAACCAAAAACATTTCGCTGTCAGCCATAATCATTTAACATAGAACATTGTAAACTTAAGCCAGTTATGTTTTCTCATCTTTGTCCTGTTATGGTATATATTACTCGTATCTAAACCATTTCAGTTGACGTATAATATGATATAGTGTCTAGTACAAGAACACTCATTAACAATCTCAATTTTTTTTTGTAAATTGACAAAGGATCCAAAACTCAAACCTATCTTTCTCACTTTTGTCATGCTTACAATATTATAAAGTACTAAAGGTCAATGTGTAAAGTCTGACACGTTGTTGTATGTACATTAATAACGACGTAACGTTCATAAGATTTTTTCTTTTTTTATGTTATCAAACAAGCAAATGGATAGTAAGCGATTACCGACGCCCATAGCCGTTTAAAAAGAATACGCACTTTTTTAAACTTTAAATAATGCATCGGTATATATCATTTCTACTAATAACACGTCTTTTTTCATCTTACATGTTCAGCATGAATCTTTTATCCGTACTTTAAATACTTCTAGCAAATATATTTACACTACGCTAACACCGCCAGCAAAGCCAAAATACAATTTCAACTTAATCCATTTTTGACGGTAACCTTTTAGGGAATCTTGCAAACAAAACATCAATGGTCGTTTCCTTGTAAACTTTTTCTTGCTTACAAATAACATTAAACCCCCTTGTGATTTGTCTGATCATCGAAAAAAATATACATGTATATAAATATGATCCTTCTCGTTATTTTGATAGGGAAACTTACTCATATATGTTTGTTTGCTTTTGCAACAAAGAGCTGAAGTTTAATTTTAATAGCTTATAATCTATATCACTTACATTTGATTATTAATAAATAATTCAAATCTAATCAAAATAACATTTATAAAACATAGAAATTTACAGGTACTAATTGATAACAAACAGCCACCAAAAACGTAACGATCATTGCCGCATTTGACTGCTGTTCCATTTTTCCGTAATGTTGTTTAATACTCACATGACACAATCCAGCTATTGACATACGTTTTACAATGCTAATACTGCTGTCCGCGCTGATATCTTGAAATATGGAAGTGGGCTTCAAGCATCGAACTTTGAACGGCTCGTAAATAAATAGTCTATAACGTTTATGTTAATCTTTATTAAGATTGTTTATTCAATGTAAAATCCATTGACTCCAAGCTTCAAAATCATTAAAATCTGTGGTTGGAAGTGCAATGCAACGAGAACTCCACGCGTAGGTACTTATGAACCTACCTATTTAAATAAGATAAAAATGATTAATAATAAATAATACTCAAATATAACTATATTGCAACTATTTGTCTGGTTTGTACAATTATTTTTTATGCTGACATGTTTGAGTATTTTTGCTATGTAATTTGTATTTTATTGTTTAGTAAGTTTTATTTCTGTACTCTTCTTACTGGTCCCCATTTTTAAAAACAAAGGAGACGTTCAAAACTGCAGCAGTTACCAAGGAATAAAACTGATGTCACATACGATGAAAGTCTGGGAAAGAATAATAGAGAGAAGAATGAGAGAAGAGTGTGAGATAACACAAAACTAGACAGATGCCATTTTCGCTTTACGCCAATTGTGCGAAAAGTACAGGCGCGTGCACAAAAATCTGCACATGGTTTTTGTCGACCTCGAAAAGGCGTACGATCGGGTTCCCCGTGAGGTTTTGTGGTGGGCGTTAAAGATGAAAGGTGTGCCTGGGACATACAGAGATGTACAGAGCATCCTGTACATGTGTACGATCTGCCGCGGGAACGACGGACAGTATCGGTATAGCTGTAGGGCTGCACCAAGGGTCGGCATTGAGTCCCTACCTCTTCCTTCTGATTATGGACGCTTTGACATCGGACCTGCAGGAGGAGGCACCCTAGTGCATGCTCTTTGTCGACGACATCGTGCTTGTCGGGGAAGAGGGCATCGAGGTACAAAGCAGACTGACGGAGTGGCAACAGAGGCTGGAAAGTGTTGGCCTGAAGATCAGCACATCAAAAACTGAATATCTGTACTGTGATTTCGGCGGTCTTTCCAGTCCTGTACCCATGTCGTTAGATGGCGCTATACTTCCTACCTGCTCAGATTTCAAGTACCTCGGTTCCCTCATTCAGGACGACGGCGAAATAGACAGAGCTGTGCAGCATAGGATTAACAGCTACAACGTGCGATCCTCGAATGCCAATAAGGCTGAAGGGGAAAATTTACAAATCGATCATCCGACCTGTCGTCATGTATGGAAGTGAATGCTGGGCCGTCACGAAGAAGAATGAAAATAGATTGCATACAAATGAAATGAGAATGTTACGATGGATGTGTGGTGTGACAAGGATGGATAAGATAAGGAATGAGTATATAAGAGGATGCCTGAAAGTAGCGCCAGTGGTAGAAAAAGTGAGAGGAAGTAGATTAGCATGGTTTGGACATGTGATGCGGAGGGATGAAAGTCATGTCACAAAACGAATGTTGAATATGAAAGTGGAGGGATACACGGGCAGAGGAAGGCCGAATAAAAGATGGATCGATTGTGTGAAGAATGATATAAGAATGAAAGGAGTAAGGAAATGGAAATGACGGCTGATAGAGAGGAATGAAAGAAAAAGATCTACTGCGCCGACCCCAGATAATGGGAAATGGGCAAGAGTATGATGAGTAAGTTTTATTTCTATATAAAAATGTTTATCTTCCCTTTTCAATTTTTATTTACAATAACACAACACATTATGTAATATAATCAAACGTTTAGATTTATTACTCTACTGTTAGCTAACGTACAAAGAAACACACTTAACGCTTGCGTGCAGCTTGTAAGACAAAGAAATCTAAAACTTGAGAAAGGAGAAGTAAAGAACTTACAACTAACTGCTGTTGAAGAAACTCCGCCTCTTAGAGCAAATTAAGTAACTATTAAGAATCCAAAACATTACAAAATTGAAGTTAGAAATTGGACAAATTCACGTAAGCATCATTTTGCTTGATTCAATTCTTATACATTTTGAATATTATAAAAAGTGACTAAATGACATTTCATTTGTCAGTGTCATTACACTAATTAGTTGAATTTAAGCAGCACAGTTTCGATGATCTAATACGATATCAACCTTTTGTTTGTATATAACATCCTTAGTTCTGACAAATTAATTTCAGGTGATTAAAAAAATAAAATATAAAAAATAGAACTGAAGCTTTGAAAGAATAAACAGTAAACATGGAAATAAGATTTTCCTTACCTAACCTGTTTTTTAAGCTTGTCACTTTTCAGTTTGCCCGACGTAAAAATGGCTCGCTCACTTGAACAATTTTCAGTAAATTATTCAGATCACATATTTTTCTACAGTCCATGGGTCAGCACACGCAAGTGTCATATGGAATTAATACTGATTTATATTATTTTATATGGCAAAATTTGTTCTCATTAACAAGCAGTTATTCCAATAAACATAAAAATTCTGTACTATAAATTTAAATAATCACAGTATGTTTCTAAATTACTGAAAATGTGTCGTAACATAAAAGGCACGTTGTGTATTTAAATGAGATTCATCATGAGAGCTTTATAATTACTTGACCAGCTAACTATATTTAACCATCGTCAATCCCGTTCCCGTGGGAAAAATGGGATGCAAATTTGCTTTTATGTTAATCTGGATTTATTTATTCTGGAATTTGTAACATGAAAGCAGTTTAAATTACTAGATTGATAGTGAATAAGGTTGCCATCCGTCCAAGTTTTGGCGGATGTCGTAGTTTAGAGAATTCGGGAAGCATTCGGGCGTTGGGGTTGGGAGTCGGGGGTTATCTATAAGCATAGACGTGTGCCGAAGAAAGACTCATAGATAACGCAAATTAAGTAAATAAAATAATTTTATTGTTAATTAACATTTTAAATATAAAGTTTTTTTACAGTATTTGTTAATAACCTTAGGTTCTTTAATACTAAAAAATAACTTTTATAATAATAATATTTTGAACAATTTTTTGGAGCTATATAAAAACATTTAAAATTTTAGTTTGGGTTCATCCGAGACTTTTGTACTTCCTGTCCTACTTGGCAAATATAAAAGACATTAATCTTATTAGTGAATTAATATACAACTTAACGAATTAAACAATTATTAACCTAAAATTTATGAAATTACTATTTCGTTTTTTTAATTAATTAATAACTAGTGAAATACTATTTATCCGAAATAGTATGAATAATATTTAAGAAACCTGGTCAAGCAGGATTAACGAACAGACTCGCACACCGCCAGTTTGATACAAAGTTGAATATAAAATACTATATTATCTGTGGTAAAATATAGTTTTGGTGATGGTGCAACAAATTAAAGGTTTTCGAATTTTAACCATAACTTGTGCTATACCTTCATTCTTTCCAAATTTAAGGTTTAAACTTTAACCCTATAGGTTTTGTTTCCCTTTTGAACTTTGTGTAAGAAAATAAGACTCAAATGGAAGTGCTCATCGAATGACTTTATATTTATTGGTTTCAGAAATATTAAAACATGGAAACATCTATATAATTAAAAAATCTAACAATTTATAAATTTTTTGCAATATCCGATTAAAATTTAAATAACTGAAACTAAATCTCCTTTATTTGTAATAAAATCTATTAATAACAGGATATATAAATTCAGGTCTTTAAATTTTTACAAATTCAGCAAGTCAGACCATCCTTGTTGACCTTGAGATCGCCTCAATTCTCTACGCAATAAAAGTTGTTTTCATATTTTCACTGTTTAACATGAAGTGCTGCCGACGGTATATGAATTCTAAATACAGCGTCTACATTACTCATTGTAGCCACAATTATGTCTGTCGCAACTAAGCACGACAACCGAATTAGGGTACCGTTATTTTGCCAACTCCAGCACGTATTTGGACAGTGGAGGAAGCAGTGCTAGCGCGAAGGAAGTCTACAATTATATTGTAATGCCCAAACAATCTGCGATTTGCATACGTACGTGAGATTATTTGCGCACGAGTTTCGAAGGTGCGTCAGTTTTGTTTACAACACCAATCCGCCTCAAATAGTGAATTGTAAACAAATATTCGTATACATTAAGTTAATAAACTTATACCGGAAATTATAAAATATCTTGGCTTATTAAGTCGTAATTCTTTTAAAGTTTATAGAACTATAAAGAAAAAATTCATTACGCGTTAAGTTGAACTGTTTGACAATTGAACTATTCTTAAATTGTAACTTAATATTTAGGATCTCTATAGAACAAAGGCATATGCACTTGACTAACAGTTTCGATAGTCAAGCAACTTTGGCAGTGGTTTGTCTTATGACCCAAAATAGGAAACATGCCGAGTTTAAGAAAACTACCCAGCGGAGTTGAGTCTTTCGATTCATGCAGCGATTACATTGCCCGGCCGACCAGGCCCGATTTAGGGTAGGGAGCTCAAAACGGCAAGTCTAATCGCACTAAGGCAGTAAGGGTCCTGACTAAGGGCGATCGTGGCTTCCCGACCGCTCTATGTCCTGACTAAGGACCCTGCTCACGGCCCGGCAGAACGGGCAGTATAATCGCAGCTTCACCTCTATCTGAACGTTGCAGCTACCTAGATGGACTATTCTCTATATAGAGCCTGGTAAACATACTCTTCAATAACTTCCAGTGTACCATCACAACCTTCAACCTTCAATGAGTACTTCTTAGGATCTTCTACTCACTTTAGCTTGTAATGGCGTCCAATGTACAAATGTCATGCTTATTTCTTAGCCAATTTGTACTTTCTAGAAGAAACCGTAAAGAATGAGAGAGAGATTTTCGGTTACCACATTTTTAAATCTTGCTGTCAGATCGAAATCTAGTATTCTGATTAAGCAAAACTTCAGTCGTTCATAACGACCATATAATGTTGACCTTATCGCGACATTAAATCGTTTTATTAGAATTTAATAGTCTGGCAAATACACAGATTTAGATTTACTGGAAGATGGGAACGTCAATTTAGTACCTCGTGTAATTTTAAATGATTTTCATCACTTATATAACTAAGCTTTAACCATTTATTATCACAACTTATATACATCCCATCGAGGCACGTGAGCCTACCCTTTTAACCTCACCCCCGGATGGCCGGGGGTGACGTTGTCTTACAACGGTAGGAGGGGGGAGGCGGCAAGAGCACTTTCTCCCGAGAACGGCTCCCCTAGCGCACCCAGGGAGCAAAGGCCGGGGGTCCTCAGATGCGACACTCGATCCTGAGAGTCCCCTACAACGCCTGAGGACGGTCATCGCTGACGTTTTTAGTGTGTAGGCCTCCCCCTTCTGGGAGGGAGAGCCCAACATAACCGCAGGCTCTCCGCAGCCGGGGTATGCAGCTACAACGCAACTGAAGCTCCTTCACTTTTCCAGTATATAATAATTATTATGTTTATGCTTGAACAATGTTTATATATTTATACATTGTATTTAATTATTTATATATTGTTATTCATGTTCAAATTAATGTAGTTGTCGCCTTAATTAACATTAACATTTACATAACATAAATATTCTATTGGTACGAGTATAAACGTGATGAAGTAATTACAACAGATTTTTTTTCGACGTCCATAGTATTATAAAAACCAACTTGGAGAAAACATTTTTGAGCAAGATTTTAATCACACTTAATTTTTATGAGATGTAAGAGTTCTATCACTGTTTGCCAGTCTTACTACAATACTACATACAAAGTTGGTACAGATATAAAAACATATGCAAAATCAAATATTAAACTCAACTAGAAAAAAAAAACAAATTTATTTATAATAGCTATGCTCCTAACAAATCCCTCGGCATAAGTTAGACATTGCTGGTAGTAATTATTAAGTTTGAAACTTAGTTGGTTGTTCCCAGAAATTGGTTTATTTTATAGTTTTTAAGTGGATCAGATCCGAGAAACTAACAAATCTTTGCTGTTCTAAGAAATACACTCAACTCGACTCAACAGCTCCTCGGACTACTGTGAAAATATCTCATTTGATATTAAACTCAGTATTCGTATATGCCAATATTATGGTATTTAGAAAAAAAAACAATTTTGTCAATTTTGTATATCTTGTATTTCACTGTACAATATTTTTCATTATTAATGTGCTATAGACTATAGGAGCCGGTAACACTGAAAGTCCCGTCATAGCGAATCAAAAAATATTTATTTAAATAAATAGTACATAAGTATAGGAATAAATTAAGATCGGTATGCGTGGATTCCTACTGCCGAAACAATGTTAAAAAAAATATTTAAAAAATTAAATATACATTTAAAATAAGAATTTAAAGTTTCCGGCTATATGTTCCTTTTTATCTGTGGCGTAATGACTGCTATTGCCAGTTTGTGTACTGTACATACGAGTATGGGAGTTTGTTTGTTTATTCAAACAAATTCGCTTTTAACGTTTTTGGTCTCGATAATTTACTATTAATTTTTCAATTTAATGTCCCAACTTCGAAAGTCTAAATACTAACTTCTACAAGCTGTATAGAAGTTAGTGTTGTGAGAAAAAACCTAAGTAGATATGACAAAAATCGATTTTTTTAAATCACACAAGTTTTCTTGCACTTTCTGTTACAATTCTCTCAGTACACAATACTGTCTCAGTAGAGCAATAATGAATAATAATAAATCTTTTTGTGTACCAAACGCCATCGTAAAAAAGAGCATTAGTGACGCATGGTCAATCCTCAGATGCGACACTCGATCCTGAGGGCCCCCTACAACGCCTGAGGATGGCCATCACTGAGGTTTTTAGTGGGTAGGCCTCCCCCTTCTGGGGAGGAGAGCCCCACATAACCGCCGGCTCTCAGCCGGGGTATGCAATTCAATGCATTTTCCTCAGCGGAACAAAAAAAAAGGGTCTACTACTAGTTATCAAAGTTCTTTGTTTGCAGCAAGTAACGTACTTCGTGATCCGCATGGCGCTCCTGGCGTCATGGTTCTGGGCGATGGTGCTGACGTGCGCGCCCATCTTCGGCCTCGGCCTGTACTACGACCAGGAGAAAGCTCTGTGCACGAGGTACCGGAATGCTGTCACCCCGGTAGACTTCGCGTACGCGGTCTTTTATGTTATATTCGGTGAGCAACTTATATTGCAGATGCACTCTTTTTTTATAATTTGAAATGAGGGTGCTGGGAGTGCCAAATAACTAGGGCGGTTTTTATTAAAACAGATAAGGTAATTACCATATCACTAATTTCATATGATTTACAATAAATAAATAAATAATAATAAATAAATATTTGTTACACTTACACCAATTAGCCTAGCCCAAGGTAAGCTCTGTAAGGCTTGTGCTATGGGATCTAGGGTAACGGATAGACATACATATATTATACATATATAAATAATTTTTATAGAAATAAAATATAATAAATAGTTACAACATGTAATCTTTACATATACCATAAGCGTTATTACATAAATATCAATTGACATATAGTTAGGTTTCAAATGTGAGCAAATACGAGTATGTAAATAGCGAGCGTGCTCCATCAGTTGCAGAGAGCAATAAAATTAATCATTGGATCAAATTATTGTTACGTCAATTAAATTATACATCAAATAGAATTATGTGAAATGGAATTGAGTATATTATTTTTAATTTACAAGTATATTATTTTTAATTTACAAGTATATTATTCTATCGTTATATCAAATGATAATATTCCAAAATCATTATCATAACATTACGCTTTGTTTTATTTAGAAAAGTTTAATTGACCTTTTTAAGTTATTTTAAGTGTCAATTAAGAAGAGTAGGTGTATGAAATAATATAAGCAAAGTTATAATATCATATATTCATAATTTTAATTTATTTTATATAATTATAATTTTAATTTTAAATTAATAATCTAAAATTTAGGTTTTTTTACAATATAGATATATAAAATAAACATAAATACAATAAAAATCTTTTATATAACTTAACTTTTAAGTTCTATATCATATTATTATTAATTCGGGTAAATTTATGTTATTAATTGCCAGTTAATACTATGCCGTATAGTCAGTGTGGTGCTAAATGATACAAGTCTTTTAGACACTAGGTTGTTATTAGCTAAGTGAAGATTGGTAAAATTAGCCATAGGCAGGTTTGACTATAGCTATTTTTAGTACATTAAATTAGTTATCGTATATACACTACTTTTTTTAGTAATATCTCAGCCAAAACTTAAAAAAAGAACAGTTTATTGGCGCCTGTGACTACTGCCCGCGACGTTCGCTGCTCCCGCGTCTATTTTTCCGACGCTATGGCTGAAAATTTTAAAAAGAATTGAAAGTGTATGGTAGTTACCATTGTAAGTTGCGTATCGTAATAGTGTCCGTGTAATTTCCCCTTGACAATATATCAACATTTAGCCGTGCTTGAACTCTCTAGTAGAATTCTATATGAACAACAGTAGTTCGGATAGAAAATACCTAAAAATAACAGGCAAAATCAACGTTTCGTAGTCCCCTATTTATTCCTTCAAAACTTAATCGATTTAACAGCTTTCTTCAAAAAAATCAAATAAAGAAAGTGTGTACGACACTCACACACCTCCTTGTTGGTTTGGTTTCTTGAAGATCCCGAACGACAAGGGGTTGATAGTGGGAAGAATTGAAACACTTGGTAGAAGGGTTGAGAACAGGAGCCTTCTATTTTTCTTTCGTCAGTCGACCGCTTCGTTCCAGTGTTTTATAAATATATAAAAAAAAATACCGTACAGAAAGCTCTTGCATTGACTGGCATCATTTTTATATGATGATCTAGGGCTGAATCAAAAATCTGGCTATATTTATAGCCTAAATGGTTTTCTTGTTTCACTAAATAATATATAAAAAGGAAAACTTATTTTCTAGGGTGAAAGCTCTTAATTCATATGTGTACCCACAGGCACGTTGCTTTGCCTGATCCTCGTCTACTGCAACTTCGCCGTTATACAAGCCCTGTACTCCATTACGGCACCACGGGCCGGCGAGCAGCCGGTGGTGCGGCGCGTCTCCCGCAGCAGCTGCCGGCAACGCAGCATGAACGGGAGCAAACCCAGCTTACACCACAACGCGGCCACTGCGGAGGAAGTGGCTTTTAGCAGACTTATGGCAACACTGTCGGTGCTATTTATGCTGTGCTGGTTGCCGCAGATGGTAAGTAACATAAATTAATTTATCATCATATCTATTCGTAAAATGATGTCTTGTACCTGAATAAAAAGGATAAAATTGACCAATAAGGTGTTCTTGAATAATTATTACAAGTGCGAAAAGAAGTTTTGAATTTAGAATTCCAAATTATTTATCAAAAATGTCAACCAAAGAGATTTTTATACTCACCTATTAATTAATTACCAAATAACACCTATTTTATAAAGACAGAGAGATTTTTATAAAACAAGAATTCCTTATAATTTCGCATCTATTTGGAACGTTTTTATAATTAAACACACTCATCCTTCAATTGTTAAATATTAGCGCTATTTCAAACAACACTTAAAGATATATATTTTTTAGAAAAAATAAACTTGGCTGTAAAATCTCCCGGTCGCATTGCCCACTTATCTTTAGCCCTTATTTTACAATCCTACTTAAAGCTCTGACTTCAAAATAGCGTCCTCGCCACAAAATGTAATTTTTCTCCCTCTACTATCATTCATTGAAAGGAATATCAAACATAACTACACATAATAAATTACAAATACTAACAACAGATATCTAATTACAGATTCTCACAAATAATTAAATCAATAAATATATGAAGTATATTTATACTTTGAGTAATTGAATAATTACATACCGACAGCAATATAGCAAAGGTCAATTAAATAACTTTTATCTCAACTGGCAGGAAACAAGTGGGGTGGCTTCGAAAACACCATTATTACACGTGACATAAGAGTGGTCCAAAGATCAAACAGTCAAACTAGAATTCAAACTTAAAGTTCCATTCAACAATTAGGTACTTTTTTCGATTTAATAATAAATTAACATAGAATAAACCTATGATTTGTTTTTTAATGCACTATATTGACACTTACGTGATTCCTGAGATCTATGTCAAATCTGGCAGTGTAGTAGTGACCCAAGCAGACTGAGTTAAATAATCTTTATCTTCTTTATATTAATGAAGACAGCAAAAGTTTGGTAGTGGTGGTAGGTATTCAATCTTCTAATTTGAAATTCATTTTCTATAGGAAATAACACATAATTACGTAAGCATTTAGAACATTTGTTTCATACTAGGCGGCCTAAACAGCGCCTTTTAAAACCATCATTATCCCTCATTAAATAACAATTGACATTAATTACAATCACTGATTACAATGACAATACGTCGAGTGCAGCTAAACCTGATAATGAGCATCCATATTTGAAAGTTTATAGACCTTCCTTTCATCGAGTTGGACGCTCACGACCGATAGGTGCCAAAAATAATATGCGCCAAAAATAAGTCTGAGCACGTACTTAGTTAAAAGCGCTGATTAAGTTAAAACTATGACCGAAAAATAAATTGTCAACACTCTTAATTTAAAAACGGACACAAACGTGATGAACGGAAACATTCTGTTTAAATTTAAAAACATAATGAAAATAAAAATTGAATGATGCATCAAACTTTTCAGTAATAATATTTTGAGTAGTGTTTTTCCTAAAATTTCCTATGCTTAGTAATAAAGTTACTTAAATGATTAAACAGAAATACTATTGATAATGTTCCATTATAGCTACACAAAGATTTTCTCCGAAGGCGAAAGCCTGCATTGAAGGAAACCCTCCATAAATGCAGGTTATATCTTCATTCAAGTTAATTGTATTATACCTTTATAGTCTATAAATGAGGCTTGTTAATAATGCTATGCCTTCAGCAAGTAAAATATTTTCACTCACCACTCTTTCAAACCTGTTTATTTCTAGTATGTCCTTCATATTTGCATACATGATAGGTATACTTATGTGTATCCGTGGTCATCTTGAAACATGTGCATTTTTTATAAGTATGGGAGCGCCTACATTGAACTATAATTGTGGTTGATTCATAAAGCGACAGAAATTATTTAGACTGCTTAGAGATCCCCAAGGACAGCTTCGAGCCAAAGTTTGAAAAATACAGTTCATAACAAATAGACAAAACTATAAACGACACCCTACCAAGGTTTCCTACCAAATAAAACAAACTAATTAAACGCTTGTTACACTCATGTAAAATATAAGCACATGAACTGGCATACACGTATGCGGTAATATTTGATAATGCAAGCGTGCGTATAATTCTAATTTTCTCTTTCTCTTGCCCTGTTCCCAATTTTATTTGGGGTCGGCACAACATGTCTTTCTTTTCCACTCTCCTCTATCACTCGCCATTTCGATACTCACTACCTTCTTTGACATATCATCCATCCAGTCCATCCACAGTTTCTTAGGTCTTCCTCTCCCCACACAAAGAAACGAAAGAAATAAAAAATGCTACATTTGAGGGGAAATCAATTTCCCTAGTTTTTTTTGTACCACGGTTGTTGCAAACTGGCCTACGGCCTGATGGTAAGCGCTTACCGTAACCTATAGACACTTGCAACACCAGGTGTGTCACTCGCGCATTGCCGAGTTGTTATAACTATAAACTTATTTGAAGAAACCCATACTGTAGCCCTCCAGGATAACATAGTTAAGTTATACGGGTAACGAGATTGGAAAACTTTAAGCCACTACTAGTACAAGCGCTAGCCACTACATAGGCGAAGCACTTATAAGAAGAATATTGATTTACGCGTTTTTTAAATTTTTAATCCTGTTAAAATGCAGGTCTGATAGACTATGATTTTACTTTATTTAATCCAATCAGGGAAAGTAAATTTAACATATTTATTATTTCATTTATTACACAAAACGTTTAAAAATATACGCAAGAATTTAGTGACAAGAAAGTATAGAGTGAGGAATGAATATACCAGGGAACGTCTGATAGTAGTAATTGAAAAATTGAGAAAATGGAATTTCCTGGTATGGTCACGTATTAAGAAGAAGGAATGATCAGGTTACTATTAAAGTTATGTACATGTCTGTTTTGGATAATTTTGAACCCTTCGCTACATTCAGAAATCTTAATTTCCATACTGCCCACCTAATTTACACCTGAAATCCATTATTATTCTTCCGAAGTAATATTCCATCTGTACTTATAACACTGCTTCTATTTAGGATTAAAGTCCGGTACTTCCAAATTCATATCACACAGAAGTTCGACCAGGCCATATACGTCGACGGACATTGATATTCAATTCAACAAATGTATGCAAAATATGTGAAGATGTTAATGTGAGATTCTTGTGTCCCGACCTTGGGATGCCGTGGTTAAAAAAGGTAGCAGTTTATTGGCATCATAATTTTGCATTCACGTGTTGGCGATGCGTCATGAATGAAAAGCAATGATTCCACTAACTCATGGATCGTGTGACTTTAAAACTTTGTATTGGTTGACACGAAATCATGTTTTTTAGGATTTCTATCTATGAGACTATTTAATATGTAGTAGTTACATGTCACAAAATATAGGCATATATCTGTCATTTAATAATTAATGATATTAATTATAAACAAATTAACGTTTAAAAACTACCCTACGTTCCTCGTTAGCGGCGGTTTGGGTCAGAGTATTTTTTTTATACTTTAGTTGTATTAAGTTTTATCTTAACTTTTAATATTAATTTATTTTAGGGTAGTTTTTAAACATTAATTTACTTATAATTTCTATGTTATAAGTCCTAGTCGGATCTTATGATATATATATGGTAAAAACGAGCATGTATTATAAATGCTCCGATAAAGGTTGTTCGTAGAATAAAACGGAATACCGGTTACTGTGCTCTATATGCTGCGACTTATCAATAATTGGAGGGATTTCGCGGGTAGGGCTTGTTGGCAGCTTTGTTGTACGATAAAGGGATTGACGCGATTATGGAGAAAATAACTCAAGCGCGTTCTCCATAAAATGCAGGTTGTTGCCGACTCGCTTCGAAACCTTTTGATAAGCTGTGTACAAAAAACAGTCATGTTACTTACGTCATTTATAACTTAAGAACACCTGAACCGGTGATTGGATTCGTCTCCGTCAAGAAACAGAATAACTACTATTCAAATATTATAAAAAAAATGCGAAATAAATACCAAAAAAAAACTACATAATCTTTTTATAATTCCACCATTTTGCGTAGTTTCACTGTTAGATGAAACTATGTTGGCAACCCCCGTCACGAGCAACGAAACAAGATACATATTATAAACCATTTATCGTGCTATATAATCGCCATCTTGAAATATACGTATGAATAAAGTATTACTGTATTAATTTATATAATATTACAAAAAATATTTTTTTCCCAAATTTGCAAGTGTTTTTAGGAATCTAAATATTTATTGTTATCTGATCCATTAAAATCAAATTTCATGGTTATATACATTCACCCATTTTACCCCACATATCCCTTTAGATTAGCCTGTATGCTACGCCTACTAGTTTTACAAATTCAACATTAAAAAATAAACCACGAATCGTATTTCCATAAAGCACCCTTCGCCGTTTGAAGAACGTCCATTCTATAACAACTAAAGCAACATATTAAAAGCACACATTGTGTTTTCAACAATGGAAATATTTCTACGTAACATCCGCCCATATATAAAAAGCTTTCACTCCCGCAAGCTTCCACTTAGTTACACATAATCAGTAACAAAAATCCCTTGGATAAACGTAGGACGCAGCTGTAGCAATGTTTGGCACCAATATTTAGAATACCACTCATCTATATATTTTCTTTATTTAATTATTATTCTGTATTAAAGTGTATGAATATTTTACCAGTTTTAAGTAAGATGCTTGAATTTTAAATCTCTATGTGTTGCTATGTTTGTGTGTGATGAAGATCAGTGTAAATAAAGATTTTATTTATTTATCTGTTAAGACTGGGATCCTTGTTCTTTTGACTTGTATCTTATTATTGTGATGCATATCGGAACATTTTGTACAGATATAAGTAAATTTATTGTACTTTTAATATGGGCAGTACTGCAATAAAAAATAAATTATGGTTGGCAGCAAAAATCCTCTGTTCGTTATTTGATCAAAATTGTTCCACAAATTGAATAAGAATTGATTAATTTTCATATTCTAAGCGATGTTATAAACGAAACTACACTCTACAGGTTTAAAGTATTAAATAGTAAGTAAATAAGTATTAAAATTTTGAATTTGCTTTGAGCGTGTGAAAATAAGTTAAAAGCCTAATGAGGTGGCTATGTTTTATTATATATACTATATCTATACACAAAACATGATAAATGACATATTTATTAAAATAGCGTATTAGAGTAAACACCCCTTAACTCTTTTTTTTCTAAATAAATACCTGCCAGCAGTTCTACGACAAGAATATGTAGTTTATTACAGAGGTAAAAATTGGAAATTAACAGGCAGAGCATTCAAATTCAGAAATTAACGCGTTTATAACATTACGCTAAATAGTGATTCTTGACACGCCGCTTAAACGAACTAAGTGACGCAATCTCATATATTATGTAGAAGAGCATTTTATAAAAATCAATATTACAATTTATTCAACACAGGCTTTTACAGACATTTATTGACGTAGGAACAAATTTAATTACATACCTCCCCCAAAGATCTCCACACCGGTACATCCTGTGCCTTTCTGTTACCTTTTTCCATATCATTTGTCTATCTTGTAATAAGTACATATTACAATTTTATTATAAATTGTATTTGTAACGTACATTTAGGATACTTACAAATAAATATTGATAAAAATTGTATTGAAATATAATTAATAATTAAATATGGGAATATTCCCAAAAAAAAAATATTATTTAAAACTATGGCAGAATATTTTCAAATATAATGAAAAAATACGTTTTTTTATACACTCAAATCTCTTTTAGTCTTTATCGATGCCTCAATCTTTATGTACCTTTTAGTTATACATATCCGCGTATAACGTATGCCCTTGTTTTTAAATTAGAACGTTATTATGCGTTTCACATCAGAAAAAAGCAAAATAATATAGACCCTAACGTACAATATGCGTAGAAGAACATGTATGTACATAATCTATGGAATGAAAATCGCGGCAAAAACAACAAATTATATTTATTTATTATATATAACAAATATATGTATAATGTGTTTAATGTTAAATAATACAATTCTTTATCGTTACATAACACTCATCAGCAATTCCGAGGTTGATGGATTATGTTCATCAATCATAAAATAATTTCAATTATACTTTTGCGCCTTTTTATTTCCGCTGGCATACAAAAAAAAACCAACCATGATTAAAATTTCATATAGGTAGCATTATATATAACATTAGAGACATTGTTTCTTCGGGTTTTTAGTTTATTAAAAGTATAGTACATGTGATTCCTGTAAGATTCCCAGCAAATGTACAATCCCCCAGCGTATACGTTGTCAAATATGATTTGAAGTCATAAGTACCTAATAATTTCACTGCCTACTTAGCCTTGGTGCGGAACCATACATCAATTAACCTGCTTTAACCTTAGCAAAGTAAGCTCTGAAGGTTTGTGTTATGGGATCTAGAATAACGGATATACATACATATAATATTTATATTTGATAGATATATTAAAAACCATGACTAAGGTAAAAATACAACTACGGAGGTCGTCAAATATTATATCGGTACATTAGAAATCCCTTCCAGTCCCTCTGATTTAATTAGAACATTAGTATTAATTATTACTATGAACAAGATTCACAATGTTGTAAATTACATGACAGCCAATCAAAATAAATATAATAGTTAATTATTCAATTTTAATTATTATAAAATCATTCTTGTGTATGTTATAGAAGTGGCAAGATACGACTGTATATTTTTGTGTTTTTTGTTACAAAAGCTATATTGTTAGCTATTTTACTATCAAGTTTTAATTTTTAAATTAAATTACAAAAGGTTTAATGTTGTACGTACAAAAAGAGGATTTCATAAGTAAAAACTTCGTATAAACATTATTACAATGCGTGAATAATACCAATCAAGCTAAGCCTTTAATATATAAATACAAACATCGGTGACTGTTTTAAATTTAAAAAAATACAACAGAAATAAATTTTACAATTTTAATTAAATTTCCCAAATGTCCGCAAATTTATTTAGATGTGTGTAGAACCTAATTTCGTCGTATTGTTTCGTTACCATCATCCATGTTAATCTTAATCACATTTAAAAGTATAACGTTTTTAAACTGTAATTTGTCCAAAATTTTGAATAATTGACAGTGTTAAACATTTACTGGCTACGCGTAATTGAATTGAAGATAATAATATAATTATAAACAATGCTTAAGAAGCTTAACTAAGATAACGAACAATCACTTCACAATCCATTAGAGGCTTATAAACAACTTCGTTTGCATTACAGAATGAGAAAAGTTCATCTATTTTATTTAAGAACGTGGTGGTTTAAATTTTCATAACAAGCTAAACAATTGCTATCGAATTTACGATTCATTTCGTAACTAAATCGCTATCAAAACTAATGTGTAGGAAACCAAATGACGACGTCGTAATACGAAATACTAATTTTACTAGTTTTTCTGTATCATCGAATTAAAAATTATCCTTTATTATAAAGGTTATTCTGGTTCTTGAACCTAGCATTGGCTTAAGAAGGGGAAACCGATAGATTTTTAAAATTAAGGAACAGCATACATGTATAAAATACAAATAAATAGAAATCATAACACAAAAGTTGGCAATATTGTAGCCCACAACGCTATCCACGTAATACTCAATTGACAATAACACAAAAACACAGGCGCGAGTCGCTGTATAATATTAACAGTATAAAAATGACTTTAAGTAGTCTAACAAAGTGGCACAAAACAAGACTATATACTATTTAAACTAAGATACTAATTTTTATACTAAAATAACACATAAAATTAATAAAGAGATTAACAAACTTGCATCTCTTCGAAGATAAACTTTTTAAAATTATCCATATATGTCACCTCAAAATAAATCTATATCTTAAAAAGATTCGTTATAATTGTGCATTGATTGTTGTGATTTAGAAGTCATTCTGACACCGAGTAGTATCGTCTATTGGCTACTACTGAAGAAGAAGAGAAATATAATTCTAGACTGAATCGCAATTAAAGATAATTTAAGATCACATTATTCCTTATGTTAACGTCTTTTGAGATGTGTGTAAAAGCTCCATAAAATTTAGTTTATTCCAAAAATAATTAAGCTTTAGTATGGAAATTGAAATATTATTAGAAAGCTTCATATAAATCGGCATTTACTATTTATTCCTATAGAGAACGAATTATTTATTCCTATCGAATTATACACGATTTTACTGAATCCACACGCCAATCTGCTCCCGTACCATAACCACCGACTCGTTTCTTATGTCGTTGCTCATACTACGGGGGCAGGGCTGGGTTTACGCAACTCTTGTTTACGACTCTTGTTTGAAACCACATGTATTTGAACGTGCTGTAGTCTTTAGTACGTAATCCGCACTTAACGAACGTCTCATTTGTATTCATCTCGATATATCTTCGATGCGAATATTATCTAGTTATCGAATTATTTCATGCCTGAGTCAGAATATCGGAATACAGGTTTCGAGCTACATAAGTTGTGTCAAAGTTAACATGTAACAAGTTAAGCTTTGATGTATGTATATAATAGAAAACGTATAGACAATAAGGTACCAATACTTATTAACTATATATAAACTTATTTCTAAATATAGTTATATAGTAACTGTCACTCATGGACAGGCAAGGCTCAGTCATTTTCCAGGTAGGTGGAAAGAAAATCCAGTTTGCACAAACGTAAATCAGATCGATTCCAGGTAATATAGAAATGATGCAATGAAGAAAACAATGTAATGACAAAGGCATCATTGCAAACAGTTCCGTTATCTATAAATAACGAAGAGAAAAGCCAAAGTACCTTCGCCACTGCAAGGAGTCTCTTGGGACCGTATATTAGGACCCTGATATTAGGATCACTAACATTACCGTATACACGCGTTTACAGATCAAGAGGGACGAATTGGTATAAGGGAACTCTATGCCTGAAGTACGAGCAGTACTCTATATGCAGACAAATTGAAACCTTATTAAACATCAGACGTGAGCAAAAAGTGAAGTACCAACGCCCAATTTGTATTCACCGAATACGCTTTGCTCGCCAAATCCCATCGGATATATGTTTTTTTTTTTTTTCACTGGGTTGAAAATGTTCTTTGTTATCCAAAGACTCGCCCATTAAAAGACTCGCCCAAGAGACTCCTTGACTCCCGATATAAGTTGTAACGAAATTCGCAGAACTTTCTGATAGTCGATTATTGCATATCATCCGTGCTATGGTATATTCACCAAATATTCACCAGCGAAAAGTCACAATGGCCATGATGGAAGAAATATTGTCGTTCGCTCTCTCCATAATCTTAGAAAACAAGAAGATATCGTCAAATTGCGATATCGCATTTGGCCTATAATTTGAAGAACTATGTCGGTCACCCTTTTCGGAAATTGGATGAAATCTACGATGATGAAACCCTGACCTTCTGATAATAAAAAATAAAAAATTGCGATAGTATAGAAGTTAACTGAAAGGCTCAGATCTTTAACACTACTTTATATCAGAACTAATTAACTCGCTTCACCGCAAATTAATGCAGATTTGAGACAGTAAACTTTCCCGCTAAAGAATGGTAGGTGGTGTGACATTAGTATCGTCTGTAATCGAGTTAGTAGCAAAGAGTTGGACCAAGAGTTGCTTTTTCTCTTGCTCTATATACCAAGATGCTTTTGTGACACACAACGAGCACAATGTAGATTGCCAACATGTGACATACAAAGTAAAGTCACATTATGGAGTAATTTTATTGCCTATATTACATTTTACACCAGAAAACAGCAATGCGAAAACTGCTATTTTGCTGCAGAAATAGATACTACAGGACTAAGATAGAACTGGCTGGCGTTATGCAGCTTTAAACTAATCTTTTGTTCTTCTTTAACTTCGGAAATAACATTTCTATGGAATAACTAAGATAAATAACGACTTATGGAAAAAAATGTAATATATTTCATAGAAAACAAATGAAAATACTTAACTTTACAAACATAATTTGCTATACACAAACGCTGCCAATTCGAAAAATCCCATACATTTTTTACTCAACTGAACAAACAGTGGTCCGAATTTCGAGTGAATGACCGAAACAAATATTTTTAGAGATTCAAGTGTATGTTGACACATGAAATATACATATTTCCTTGGATATTATACCCTTACCACTCTCTGTACTCGCATAAAATGTATACTCTACACAAATTATTTGCTCGTTGAATCCACATTTCTATTTTCATCAGCACCGAAGGGATACCGCGATGCTCTGAGCTACTTACTCTCAGTTCCATATAAGAACCGATTTTATTTGTATTCGCTATAGCTTGGTCGTTAGTCAGCAATTTCGTGTGAATTGAATATTATATTTTGTCGATAAATATCGATATCTTATTATCGATATACGACAGATAATCTTAAATATTTTAAAACTGCAAAAGTTCATAGTGACGGCTGAATGTGAATCTTTTTAAGAAAAATATTATACTTATTTCTTTATTTGCTTATTTGGGACACAAACAATTATAATGATAAATAAAACTAAACACACTTGCAAAACATAAACCAATAAAATTATAATGGGCAATATTCCAATGTAAAATAAAAAGTAAATAAATCTCAACTTATTAATTACACATGATGTTAAAATAAAATAATATGTGAACGTAGACTTGGTATATACTTTTATTCCATTAATTAGATTACATTACATTTCTTATTTTAGTTCACCATAAAACGTGCTGTCAATAGATACAATCTTCCACACCGATAGCCAAAGACAATCTACGCAGGTTCTTATATTATTATACGAGATTCCAACTCCCCCGCTCAATGTTAAATTCACAAATTTAATATTATACCTTTAAAATAAAACTTTTGTCATAATTACCAATACGGAAAAAACCTTCAATAAAAAATATCTTATTATCCTACATATAAAATGTATTATCTAAATGTTTGCAATTACATTATAACTAGCATATCATTTCTTTCTACAAAAAAATTAATGTTTAACTGCACATTGTAGCTTGGTCAATACATCAGCGATATTTTTATTTAGGTTAATATATGAAACTCTAATATATTTTTATAAACGTATTCCTTTATATAATAATATTTGATGTCTATGTGTTTCGTCCGTTTACTGTTCACATTACATTCAATTATTTTTATTGCACTTTGATTGTCTACAAATAAATGAGTGTAAGCACTGTCGATATCGAAAAATACTAGTATACCTTTCAAGTAGACCAATTCCTGAGCTGCCATAGCTGCTGCTACATATTCTTTTTCAGCCGATGAAAGCGCCACCGTTGTTTGTTTCTTACTGAACCATGATACTAAATTATCATTGTGAAACACAGTACATCCACTTACGCGTATCCTGTCCTCTTTAGAGGTAGTAAATTTTGAGTTTTAAAAAAGTAATAAATTGAAGAATTGAAATCAGTAATAAAAATTATCTTATGATTGGACTTTGATTTTATTAAAAAAAAACTTTAAATATTATCAGTTTTTCGGAAATAACCTTTTATTTTTCGTAGTTATTGATGTTTTTTGTCCAAAACTACTACCCAATTATCTCCACCAGATTTAAGGATCACATTAGTCTTTTGTTTTGGCTTGCTACCTTATAAGGTACAGTACTAAAGTTATAAGAATTTCTTTGCATGGGGTACCCAATTGCGACTTGAAAAACCTTCTTCTTCTGCGCCTGTTTAGTACATTTTAAGCCAAATATTTATATCGAATTGTTTCATTGAGTATTATGTCTCATATAAAAGTAGAGACTAAGAGTAAGTCGATCATATAATTACCTTAAAAAATAAAATTTCAATTGAAAATAGCAATCTCGCTATTTTCGAAATACGATTTTACTCCCTTTTATTCCAATTCTATTGTTTTCCTTTTTAAGTGGTCGTGTTTTAATATCTAAACCAGTAATTCCCAAAATGGGTCTCAAGGGGTCTATGACAATCTGCAAGTTGTTTCGCTAACGTAGACCACGTTAGCGAAACAAAAATTTGGGGGTCCATGAATTGAAAACGGGAGTCCACGATAATGGATCTCAATATACACTGCTAATACCTATTTACTTACATTATACTATCTTCTAACATAAAAAACATAATTATTTATTAATGTACCATCAAATGTACATTAATTAATAATCATGTACCATGAAGTGTACCAAAATTTTATTATTAATGTTTATAAAATTTTGTAAGTTGTAGAATGTAGATTCAATATCAGGTACGTAGGAGGTCTACCCAAAACCGAAAAACATGGCAAAGGGTCAACGACACAAAAACATTTGGGAACCTCTGATCTAAACTATCTATTTTTAAGATAATGAAAATACACCGTAAACTTGATTTATCGACTTCATATACTACCGAAAAGTTGCGAATATCCCGAGGGCATTAAGAAGCTGTGAAGCAAAATTTGTGCGATAAAGTAATAGGTAGGTACTTCTTGTAATGCTTGTAAACTGAATACAGACTTGGCACCAAGTGTCACAAATGAAATATATTCTAAACAACTTTCCCAATCGATAAAGATTTTTTTTTTTTTGGTTTTACATTCATCTACTTTTTACACTTTCTTTTTTTAATTCTTTTATTCCATATTTATGAGTTATTTATTTTTGAATGTGTCATTTTCCTATAGGAATGTGTGACATAAATTGGTCTAGCCGCGGACGTAACTTACATATTTTATGTTTAGAGTGATTGAGAGGAAAATAAGCCATTAATTATTACACAACAGTAACGTAACTGGAGAGGTTAAGAACCATTAGATATCTGGTTCTCTCCGAGTACCAGGGTCGTTTGCTTGAATTGCTGCTGGTACTGTTTTCTGGTTCGAAGATTTAGTAATACAATGAAACTTTGACTACCGTTATAAGTTGGCATACTACACTGTAGTTCTTGTGGTTATTGAGATTTCTCGTAAATCGCAACAGGTGGGCAGTCTACTCGTTTATTAAGTTAGCTATAAAAAATTATTAAACAACATCTAACTAGGCCACAACTTACGAAATAATATTTAATGGGTAAATTAGTTAGATAGTATACAGATAAAAGGTCCTCGCCAAAGACCTGAAAATTCCTATATAACTAACTTCCAAATGAAAGCAAAAACTTTCAACTGATAACCCTAGTTAGCTGTTAAAACAAAAGAAATGGTCGTTATCGGTAGACTCAATGGCTCTCAATAGATTTCTTGTAGGATCTCACGTACAGTGATGTAGGGCTGTCGATACGTACCATCAAAAATAATTTATTTAGTTTATAAGGGAATAAAAAGTAGCTTGATTTGCGTTAATATTTTATTTTCATTTCTAATCGATACACATATTGTCTTTCTCAGATAACGATTACAATCTTATAATAATAACAAAGCTACAATCTCTTCCATCTGAGTAAAGTCAAATTAATTTAATGCTTCTAACTCTCAGATCACTGAGCTGAAGCGACGTAATCCTAGTAATTCGTATTTAAAAACTTGGGACGGTCATTAGCTTGTCGCTACTTTATTTAATCACATTAAATTTAAAGCGCAAACACTGTTCTCTTAATGGGACAGTGAAGTTAGTTGGGCTATTTTATGGGATTTGGGAACATTTAACTTTTATTTGTCTCTATCGTTGACTCTACCCGCCCAAACATTCTACCCGCGTGGAATTATTTTTTGATTATGTTGTATATACAGCTTGTAGCCTTCCTTTATATATGGGTTATCTATTAGATTGAAAACACAAAATTAACTCGGTGCCTATAGCTAAAGTAACACTAATAACATTTCGTTTCGTAATACGTACAAACGTACTTTTGGAAAATTTCCATAGAGTTCAAATTAAATAAAACCAAAAATTTGATTAATAATATTATAAATACTAAGCTAAATATGTATATATATATATATATCTATATATATATATATATATTACTGAACTAAACTATATATAAACTAAACTGTGTCCTAAATGCTGGTAGCATTACCACGATGTATAGCAATACAACATGACTAAACAAATTACCAAAATATTGAGAAGTTTTTTGATCACGTTTACATACAATGTATTATTAAAAGTAAAAAAGAAAATAAAAAACAGCCCTATCAACTGTCAACTCGTGGTACTCGAAGTGGTCGACTGTTTTATCAAAGAATTAATTGTCAAGACTAGCACTACAACACACACTATATGCGAATGTTATACAAAAAGAATAATCTAAGTTCTATGGACAATAATCTAAGTTCTAAAGAAACAAAAAATCTTTATGTCTAAGCAAGCCCATGAAGGTTCATTAAGATTTGATGGATATTAATCAACAAATAAGCGACCATTCTATTAGCCCCACTTCCACTCCGCAGTAGCCTTTAAGACTAATGATTGATTGTGCGCCATTAAAATACTCGCAATAGAGTGAAATGGCATTGAGTGATCTAATAAATTGTTCGCCAGTATATCTATAAAGTATATCTATAAATATTATAGAAAAGTATATCTGTAAATATTATATAAAGTGAATATTCATTAACATTCTATTATATGATTCACTATGAATTACTGTTCTCTGTCTCTGTCTGTTAAATATTTTATTACATGTATAACTAGTATAGATATTTAACCTGAAAATGACGTAAACGTAATAAAATAGTAACATAAAAGAAAGTTATATATATATATATATATATATATTATATATATATATATATATTATATATAATATATATATATATATATATATTATATATATATATATATATATATATATATATATTATATATATATATATTATATATATTTAATTTCTTGCTTTTTCTAGCTACAAATCATATTTTTATGGAAAGAACAGTCTCATCCTTAAATTCCTATTAAGGCTCCTATTACTAAAGAAGTGTCCATGTTTATTCTAGTATATTTTATTTGTCTTTTTGTATAATACTCTAATTCTGTATTTTTGTTATCAATCAATCAATACATAGTATAAAACAAAGTCGCTTTCGCTGTATGTCCGTATGTATGCTTGATCTTTAAAACTACGCAACGGATTTTGACGCGGTTTTTTTTAATAGATAGAGTGATTCTTAAGGAAGGTTTGTATGTATAATAAATGCATAATATAGTAGAGAAACACTGATAATTTAAAGGTTTCTAATGTGATGTCGTAAATAAGCACGTTTTTTGCGCTTATATTGCAAACGCTGGCTGAACCCTACGAGATAGACCAAAATAATGTACTACAGTATTGTACAACTTACAAAAATCCACAAAAAGTCCGCGATGGTATATGTCTATCTATTAGGGATAACCCACCATAACCATTTTTTCACTGCACCCGTGCGAAGCCGGGGCAGGTCACTAGTAATCTATAAATGATTTTTTCTGTTTTATTTGTAAAATAAATTTTAATATATTTTGGTTTGCTAATAATTGGTTTGCAGTAAAAATAATTGCTGTATTTACAATTTACAGCAATTTCGTTAAAAAATTATAATTACCTGAATCTGAATCGAGTGATACGAGTACATTTTCTAGATATAATAAAATTCGGCTCATCATTACAGCCAACCGACGCCTACGGCTGAACCTAGGCCTCCCCCAAAGAACACTTAATATTTTTTATTCATTGCAGCCGCCATAAATATGGCCTACAGCTAAACAAATTTAATAATTAAAAGTACCCGGGATTGACGGTTTAATTGACCTATCTTATTTCATAATTTTATTTGATTCTACAGAACTTTTTTCAATATAAGTAATTTGTAATGGCCATGATAACCATTCCGCACAATCTTATTAAAACTTAGCTTATTAAAGAGAACAAAGTTTTTGGGGCTTTCAGAATGGTTTCGTGGATCTGGAATATCCGCTGTAATTCACTTGTTTACTTACTTTCAGTAGTCGTTAATTAATAAAACTAATACGCTTGTCCTGTATTTATTTTAAAGTTCATCGAATCGAAAACTTTATAAATATTTGTTAACAATTAAGGAATGTCAAGTTAAGGAGTCTGGAAAATCTACTACACTACAGCTAAAGTAATATAATATCTATTAAATAAAAGCTACAAAAAGTAATAATAATAGTTTAAATATATTACCTTATTCTTCTAATTGACGAAGAATATGTAAAAATGATTGTTTATTTAAGCCTTATCTTTAAAGTTACTTAAGCCATCCTTCTTATCGCGGCTTCTGCCACGACACTAGTTTACAAGATATATAGGGAAGATATAACTTTTTCGCTTTATGAGTAGCCTGTCTCGGTTAATGCACCTACTCATGGTAGCACAAATGCATTACCGTGAATTTACACTCGTTGGCAATCGATATCGACAGCATACAATTTAATAAGCTAAAATTGTACTAATTTTAGTTTTTTAAATTGGCATGACTTATGTAGTTCATTACTGCAAATACTTATCGAAATCGATATTAAACTTATATTAAATCCTGAAAAACATATTAAAATTTATTTTAAAAAATACTATCTGTATTTACTTATGTATACTGTAATTATATAAGTAATTAAACAGATTTACGTGATTATTTCTGTATGTGTGTGCTAGTTAAAATCCCCACCTTTATTATTTAATTTGATTACTGATTTAAAGATTTGAATGTTAAATAAATATGCTATATCTACAAATACATCTACAACTTCCTTAGTCATATGGTTCCATCAGTAAGGAAAGGTACTAATACGCGCACAAATACTTTACCGCTTGTCATTTTTTTAACATCTACCTCTTTTAACATTTTCTCCGAACTACCCTCAGGTTGAATACCAGAGTATACCCATGGCATCTATCGTCTTAAATCTAGTATAAATAAATAAACTGCTGTGTCGTCAGTGAATAGGAATAATACAATTATTCCTATTCCCGAATAGAAAACGGCTTTATTAACATCTTAATTGACAAGCTCATTGAAAGGGGTTTATAAATGAACAGTGTATTTTGGTCTTTGCTGGCGACCTGGCAATAATAACAAGAAATTCCAAGCAGTTTCTATCGTACTAGAACACATTCATTAATTTACTTGGTATTAGATACTTGATCTAATTGAATGAAAACAAAATATAGCCAACTGTTTATATTGTATTATCTGTCTATATATCTAGTTGGAGGAAATGCACGTCATTAGATCCTGGATTGTTATAGACGGCAAATTATTTTTACTGTTTTCACAGTTATTAATTATAATGAATTATGGATAATGCGAATTATGGATGCTTATCACCACTCATCTAACCTTCAAGTAGATCATATGTAATATCGAACAGCCAATGATGACTATGCTGGACAAGTCGAGGTGGTCCTATTCCTAAATTTTCAATACCAAGTTGTTGATAGTCTCTGTGGTGCCACATATAAGCGTAGGTGAAAATAGGTTAATGAATACGACGTCAGTAAGTGTGATATGTATGTGTATTCATCATCATCATTTATCCTTTCTCCTGCACATAGATGTGATCGACGTAACATGCCTTCCTCTCTCATGCCTATTTCATCCCAACATTAAATTCCTATGCTGAGATTTTTTGCATACTTATATACACGTTAAATTAATCATACACACAGGTTTAAAGTGTTCCTCTACACTTATTTCCATTCACTATCTTATTCATAATTCTTCTGAAAAGATGGCTCTCCTCCCTCCTCAATTAGCAAAAAGTTATTCTTAGTTTAGACTTACGAGAAAAGATCTAGAATATCCTTGGCCGCGTTATTAAATCTCGACGAAATTGAGAAAAAAACGTTTTAACTGAGGTCAAAGATCTGTATTTTACTTACCCCGTTAAATATTTTTATGGCACTTTGGCACTTTACGAGTAAACACCCATAAATAGCCCTTTTATCGAAAAAAGCGTGGGTAGCTTTCCAGACGACGTTTCCGGAGCATGCAATAAGTCATCTAATTGATCCGTCATACACTTTATTGCCGATATTGGTTGCATGCGGCGCGGCCCATTTTTCACCAGCGATATCGTGAAATGTTTGTTCTGTTAAGAAAGAAAGTGTCCTTGTCAAGCGTGTTTGGTGAAATAAAATGACTGACAAATTTTGATGTAGGCTCCTGGGTAGGACATAATTAAAAGTATGTATATCATTGTTCTTATGTTTTTATTTTTTTATAAGTAGGTAATATAAAATAAATATATCTTACACTTCACCAATTAGCCCAAAGTAACAAAGTAAAAAGTCTGTAAAGCTTGTGTTATAAGAACTAGAGCAGTGATTCCCAAAGTGGACTATATCGACCCCTAGGGGTCTATAACAAACTGCAAGGGGTCTACGTGAACGAAAAAAAAAATTGGGGCTCCATTAAATGAAATAGGGGTCTACGATAATAGATTTCAACATACACTGATAGCACCTATTTACTTACATTATACTATCTTCTAATAGAAAAAAACATATACATTATTTATAAAAGTACTTTTTTTTTGTTCCGCTGAGGGAAATGCATTAAATTGCATACCCCGGCTGCGGAGAGCCGGCGGTTATGTGGGGCTCTCCTCCCCAGAAGGGGGAGGCCTACCCACTAAATACCTCAGCGATGGCCTTCCTCAGGCATATAGGGAGCTCCCGGGAACGATAACGACCTATGAAGAAAAAAGGTTTATTATGTAATATTAAGATTTATATTAGATATATATGTTTATAAAACTTTGTAAGTTGTAGAATATATAGGCATTAAAATATATGTAGGTGGTCTACCCAAGAACGAAAAACATAGCAAAGTTTGGGAACCTCTGATCTAGAGTAATAGATTGACATACATATATACTTACACAAATAACTTTGGTAGAAATATATTATAATCAATAAGATGCAAATGCTCGCATTCATTAGACTATATAGATAAGTCCATCATTGTTCCCGTATATTATGTCTAATTATGCAATAATTGAGAAACATGAGATACTAAGTTTCTTTGTAATATTAATATTGTTATAATTATATTTGTTACTGGAATATTTGAAATACTTTATCTCATTTAGTCTACATCATACTTATATAATAAATTACGTGCATAATAATTGTAATGTAATATCTAAACGTAAATAATATAATTAGTTGTATAAAAAGCCATTTGATGTAAAGTATGAAGACGGCAGTTGACCGACTCGCATCCGTTTCTATACACAATTGATTGGAGAAAATTAGAAGCATTTTCTCGTGAAATTATATTGCTTCGCGGCTGTATTCCAGCGTTTTGTTGCAAAAGTTCAAACAAGCGGCACGTTCAATGTATCCTTGTGGAAAAATACCAGCTGATACAGAACATACATATAACTACTAACAGCTTAACATATAAGTAGCTAGTAACATATAAGGAAATATTACATTACAATCTGTGGATACCAAGTAACTTCGATTTTGATTCAATAAATAAATGTATTTTCGCTTTAGGCAAATGTAGATAATATGAATTACCAGAATAAATGAGATTTTGACAGACGATATTCAAGTGTTTTCTGTCCGAAGCTTGATAAAAGTTATTGAGAACTGTACTTTCTTGAAAAGATAATTCGATATTGATTAATTTTTTTATTTAATAATCAGTACAATACTGGTTGCAGCCAATTTAAACAAAAATAATTTACACCGAACCCGAAAATTAATTAAAAGTACATTCTAATATATCTACTACTATTCTTGTGCAGTAAAAACACGACCGTCAAGTTGATATGTTGGAAATGGGATAACAAAAGCAACTACAAAATAAAGAAATAATACATAGATAAAAATAAAATTAACATAAAAAAAAATATTTTCAGTACAATCAAGTAATGTTACCTTAAATAATTAAACAATAAAATCTTAAAGCTATGAAATGCCATATTTGTACAACTCCCAACATAACATTCCTAATGCGATGATAGAATAACAATTCAATGATAAGAGCAAGGTTTAAAAGTGTATTATTGATTCAGGTTGGCTGTAAAGTTTCCTTACTTAAGCCTACAATCTCTATCTCTAGCTACTGCCATTTTTCCCAAACGTTTCAGACTAATAATTACAAGTTTATTTTTTTTTAAACGAAAGCTTTAATTATCGTAATCTGTGATTTATCGCACGGTCAAGAGGTAAAATTGACATCTATGCTCTGTACTGTAACTCTGTGTGTCTATATGCGTTTGATGAAATTACTTCACAAAAATTTTATCAACGCGATTATCTTACACCGGTCACACACATCTTACACTATAAAGAAATGGTGACTAGTAAAAAACCACATACCCTCATCTCAATGCCACTACTAAATATACATAGTTAATAACTACCAACATAATAATATTTAAATGTTTATTGAAAAAGTACCTTTTTATGAGTTTTCTGTTTTTATGTTTTAAAGACACCTAAACCTGACAAACTAAGCAAGCAGTTTTGCAGATATATAAAACTAAAGTTATTGTGAAATTATAATAAATAAATTAAAAAAAAAACATTTCACAAATTACTGCGTCTGTACCTTTATAATTTCGAGAGCACGACGTTGTTATTATTGATTACACAGTACATTGCTTTTTGTAACAGTACTCCCTGATATCCACAAACACATGAGGCAATGGATAGTTGAACTTCGTTGAAAATCGGACTGTATACATTTTATGAAATTTATAAAAATATGGCATTATTTAAAAAAAAAAGACAAATAGTACAATTGCAAGTTGTGACAAAACATTAATTCCTTACATCATTAATATTTACCCGGTCAATTTCTAAATCGCAGCGCTTCAGTAGATTATATTAAGTTTGGAGAGAAAAT
The DNA here is from genome assembly GCA_036419045.1 of Scirpophaga incertulas. NCBI lineage: Eukaryota > Metazoa > Arthropoda > Insecta > Lepidoptera > Crambidae > Scirpophaga > Scirpophaga incertulas. The sequence continues at coordinate 14,449,792 of CM071628.1, read as the reverse complement.
ACTTCAATAATAATTAAGTATTTTATATGAAAACTCAAAACATTTTTAAAGTTCTTCTTTTTCATAGTATAGTTAGTTAATTAAATATGTATGTGATATGATGTTCGATGATTTTAACCAACTTGTAGGTGATAACAGAAATGTTTCACTTCTACCAAAAAAAGAAGCGACCTGGAGACCTATTTTTGAATTACGAATGTGACTTCGAAATCACCGCTGACTAAATAGTCAGCGGTGACTTTGAGGTCACGGATTCCTAAATATCCAATTTTTGAAAGTCGATCGCAGAGCTGATGGCATAGATAAAGTACACACATAAATATAAGAGTTCTAATATATTTAATATTTTTTTTTCTAATATATGTAATATAATAATACTATTTATTTTTTATAAGTATTTTAGGTGTATTTTAAATTAATAAAAATTAAAAAACATGATCATAAAATGTACCAATTATATTAACAGAAAGAAATTACAATATCTCTGTTAATATCTCTCTTTTTATGGCCTTATACTAATAAAAATAATAAAAAAAAATAACTAAAATCACATTATTGAATCAATCTTCGATTACACAAACATGATATTGTTACATTAAATAATAACTTGTGAGCTTAATTCTATGAGAGTTATGAGATCAATGAATTTTTAAAGAGATCAAAAATTTACAAACGCTGCCGTCTCACGAGCAAAGTATTAATAATTTGTAAAAAAACATAAAAAATTATCGCTTTAAAATTGGAATGTTACCGTTAAGAAAAAGTATTTCATTTAATTTTATAGAAGTTAACCGGTTACGTCGTTCAGTGAGTACACATCCAGCTTTTGAAAACAAACGTTCAGATGGTACAGACGTGGCAGGTATTGACAAATACTTTTTTGCCAATATCAACAGGCCAGGAAACATTTTTTCATGATCCTGCTAAAATGTTAATGGATCATGGTTTCGGTTTAATATTTTTGTTTCCACATATTGTCTCACCATTACCAAAGCCGTTGTACTTGGTGTTTCATAATTTCTTTGTTGTAATGCTTTTTCATCGAACAATGACCACAATGATGATGACTGCCTATTGTAATTGTTTTGAGGTGCAGTTTCTACTGCTACTGTTCTGGACTGTGTTTACTGTAGAATTATCTCTCATAAGCTTTGTTAGCTCATCTATTACCCATTGTTGAGCATTGTTGGCATTGTCATCATGACCAAAACCAGTTTTTTTAAACCGAGGATGTAGAAAAGCTGCTTTTGCTACTACTTTGGTAGTCTCTAGCGCTCCAAGTCTACGAGTAATGGCTTCTGATAATGTGCACTGCAGATGTAATCCTATGTCTGTCATTGGTAGACACTGTCGAAGCGACAAGACATTGTAACATTGTAACATACTTTTCACCGAAAAGCTCCTCTGTAAGATCCAAAAACGGCTTTAGAATAGGAAGACAATCTTTTACAATAGCCCACTCGTTTCCAGATAAGTTAACTGGAGCTCGGTCAAGATCTGTCAGAGCCAAAGTCAATGGTTCTTTGACGTCAAGTAAACGATGGAACATGACATAAGTGGAGTTCCAACTAATCGCCACATCCTGTTTCAAAATAAGCTTTGAGAGATTCAGCAGAACTTGCTTTTCCTTCAATTTATAGGCAGCCGTCGAACTTTCTACCTAAGCGCTCTGCCTCTTCTTCATCAAACTGGATGGGATGCAATCTTTTAAGGTGTTCCTTTATATTTGACGTATTATTTTGTCAGCAGACAAATCAAAGAATGTTTATACAATGGACTTTTTTAATGTAGGCCTAGGCATTGTAAAAGTTAGTGCCACCACCGGAATCGCAAATTAATTAATTACAACCAGCAAACCCACCACACAAGCCACAAGCAATAATTATGCAACAACCGAAAAAAAAAACACAAAAAGTCAGTTACTACTTTTTCTCTTATGTTTAGGCTCTTGGTAAACTTTCGCGCCAAATAGAAATGTGTTCACTCTGCGTTAGAACACCTTAAAAGACCTATCTTTCATATAGTATTAACTTTTATAAGTAATAGTTTTCACAGAAATAACTTATCAGACAACTTAAATGATGGACAGAAAATTAACAGTCGCGGTCTCTCAAATAATATGAACAATGATCGTATGAACGAACAGTCGAACACTGAAATCATGAATAACTGAATGATTTAATCGTTTCGTCCACTCGTATTCATGTGACGTTAGTTACTAATATTAGTAGTCGTCATTCGAATACAGACATTAGTATACTACTTACCTATTTATCATTCGAAAAGTTGAATTAGTAGTTATGAATTGAAATTGATATTCAAAAATAAGAATGATTGAAAATCGGTGATTATTAGTCACATCGGTGATTTCGAAGTCGCATACGTAATTCAAAAATAGGTCTCCAGTTGTTTTGACAAACTCCGAACTAACCTGACTCTTTTTGACACCTGACACTTTTTGACACCTGACACTTTTTGACACCTGACACTTAACCTGACATTCTTACGATTTCTAAAGAAATCAAAATAGATAGAAATCTACAAGGCTATATGTCGGATGCATTACCACCTCCTAACCAAACTCTCTTAAGTTTTGCTGAGTAGTAGAAATGTGAGTGGCCAAACGCTTTCTATTTATCCTTTCTGACCGCTTTCTGTCAACTTCTTAATTCCTTTTTTAATCTCATAATCTCATTAGTTGTAGGCAGTAGAGATTCGAATCGGCGGTTTTGAATTGCGGTGAAAACTCGGAATTAACAATGCTTTTCCAATTCTATCATACACAAAGCATTGGTTTGACATGAGTTACCCGGAAGTTAGTAAACCCAGAGTTTTTTTTTTTTTTGATAGGTCAGCAAACGAGCAAACGGATCACCTGGTGGTAAGCAATAACCGTTGCCCATGGACACCCGCAACACCAGTGGAGTCACAGATGCGTTGCCGGCCTTTTAAAAGGGAATAAGAGGAATAAGGGGAATAAACGGGAATAATAAGGGGGGTTGGGCCTCCGGTACCCTCACTCACTCGGCGAAACACAGCGCAAGCGCTATTTTACGCCGGTTTTCTGTGAGGCCGTGGTATCACTCCGGTCGAGCCGACCCAATTCGTGCCGAAGCATGGCTCTCCCACGGTAAAAAAGTTTACGACAATAATACAAAATCACAAACATCGTACTTGATTCTTCTAATAAATTTGTTCTTTTTTTAAATATCACTACAAAGGGCCAGATACAAATAGTACAGAACATATTATTTAACGAATTATTATATACATTTATAGAAATAATGAAATACAAATTATAGACATATTTTCCAGAAAAATATTGTTCGCTCCCTTCTAATCGTTGAGTTATAAATCTTGTTGGCACTTAATCACACGCGTTGAGCATTAAGACTGACGATTTTATGGAAAGACGTGAAATTTACGCTGGGACTCGCAGTAGGTACCTAATTAAAATATCTGACAAGATCTACAATAGATAGCTGAAATTATAATAAGTGGTGCTGAGAATTGTCAAGATCATAAATCAAAATACCCAATTTAGCTTATAGCTTGAAGTGTAACAAAATGTTACATTCTTAAATCTTTTGAATTAAAAAATTGATTTATCTGCAGCTCTACTCACATAATTACAACTAAATACCTATAACTCGCTAACCGAGTTTATATAGTTATAAGATACTCGCTATAGAGTTTTGTTATAATTTTTACGCTCCATTTAAAGGTTTATAACCTTTAAATGGAGCTAATGATAAGTTTCGATTTAGGTTTGAATAAGGTTCGAATAAGTTGGCAACTGCCTTTAATAAAAACTTTAAGTTTTAACTTCTTAGTTTTAACGTTTATTGTTAAGTAGGAAGTTACAGTTTCCTAATAATATCAAACACGACATCAGTAGCCAAACATTACATTACATTATCAACTGTTACCGCTGCCTATATACGAATAGTCGTCAATAGTAATAAATATATAAATTTAATATTTGTAACATAATAGAGACACAATCTTAGTGGTAAGTACTTAACCACGTCTCCCCTGATATAAACCTAAGCGAAGTATAACACGAAACGTAATTATTTAACATGAGCCATATTGACTCTCGATTCGAAAAGACCTAATATATCTACTATAAGTTTACATTTGTTTCTAGTCGATATCTGCTACGGTAATATTTATATGAGATCTTTGCACAGTGCCCCTAACGGAAACGTCATGCGCACCTGAGAGCACCTGAGACAGAGTTTATACCAGGGACGTCTGCTTGGGTACATCTGTCTTAACTATTTTTGCCGCATAATATCACTGTTAGTATTACTGTGTTCCGAAGATACGCAGTGAAATTACTGAGTACTGTGACTTGACATCTTGTGTCACATGTTAGCAACGTACACTATGTTTTTTCTGGGGCTTGCAGAGATGCTATAAATCTCATATTAAACACGAGTACCATAGGCGATCGTAACCACTTAACACCAAGTGGGCAGTCTGTTTAATTGACAACTAAATTACAACAATACAATACAACAATGTTTCAGTTAATAGATTAACTAATTCTGTAGGTATTGTCTGTATATACATACGTCAAATACCTATCTTCCAAAATTATCTGATATTATCTATCTATCTATTATATGATAAACATTAATCAATTTAATAATAACAAACCACTTCCTCTTTCAGGTAACATCAGCCCTATACCTAGCACTCGGGCCACCCGCCTGGCCCAAGCTGACCACCCTGGCCAACCTATCTGATATGCTGATGCTCCTCAACTACGTGCTAAACCCGATCCTTTATGTTCTCATGAGGCAGCGGCAGACGATCTACCACACGATCTCGCACTGCTTCAAAGGGGTGAGTGTGCCAGCCTCTAGGCAAGTAAGCCATGTGGTGCTGCAAAACAGTCATAGCGGAAGCTGACAGTGCTTCGTCTAAAAATTTCATTCCGATCCTAGTATTAGCGACCTAGACTTATCTTAGTAGCTTCGACAAATTGTTATTTTTATATAAAGTTTGTATCTATAGACGTTTCAATACATACTACATGCACAATCCTCTTTAAACTAGCAGTAAATATAGTATATTTCAAAATGACAGATTGGAGATAGCGATTTTGCAAAAAATTATCGCCACTCGCCAAATTAAGATGTAAACCTTCTGTAGTAAGCCTATTTAAGTCTGTAGTAAGGCTATGTCGTGGATACCAGGATTAGAATGTTGCTGTGACGATGACATCACGAAGGCTGATCAAACTGTCATACTGGCATAGCTACTTCTTTGTGCTTATTTGAACCCACCCGCTAGTAACTAAAAGACTGTTCTAACCTTGGGCTGTAGACCAAGTATCAATCGCGTTACGTTATCCAAATCGTATCAAATGGCATTGTGGGAATTCGTAATCCAGATTTAATTCACAAACAAACGCGCAAGATACTTTGTCAATGTCCCTACACTGCGGCTCGACCGCCTAACAATCGTTATAGTCGTGAATATCGCTATACCATACTTCCAAAATAACATTTATGACAAAGAAGTAAAATGCTTTTTAAAATATGTCAAGACGTGAATGTAGTTCCAAATTCCTTATCATTTGGTAAGATATAAGTTTGGCAGTCGAGCCTCTGTGTTGAAATACTTAGTATTGGTAAAGTTAGAAATACTTAATTTTGTAATTTATATAAATGACACAAATCTATCGACGTATACAATTTCTAACAAAAAAACCCTTTTAGATTATTCACATTAATCCCAATTAATTACGTTTTGTGATTTTTAAAGTTCCTAATTTGGTGATAATGATTGTTTGTTTCTGTTTCGTTTGCCCATATTTTACTAACAATATTACATTTTTTTTGTTTTGTAATATTTGTTCCATTGTATTATTGTTGGCAGTATGGCATAGTACCTTCGCCTGTCCCTATGGACGAAATTGACAACAACAACATTGTATTATTGTTACATTTTCTAATTAAAATTTCTTTTTTTTCTGATAAAAACTATTATATTTCTGTCATAAATATTGAAACTGTATCATATTAATAAAACAATTCTTCAGATATTTTAGTATATACATATAAATATATGTTTAGTCTGTATAAATGGATTTTTTATATTTCCAAATATAAGCTACGGCAGCTTTACCAATACTTTTTAATGTTAAATGAAAACAGTATATTTTGATATGCATTTAATCATATTTATACCCTTTTCTAAATTTGAATATACATACTATAAGTGTATATATAAATATATTAATTAAATCTAATATAATAACGTGAATTTTGATATTATATAATACTGATTATGTAAATGTAAGTACTAAGTACTACTTTGATCTCATTGTAAATAAAGCTTGTATTGTATTTTTCTTCAAAATTTCATACATCACCTTTTTCTATTTCTCTAGCTTTTCTCTTACCAACTAATTTTAAGCTAATTTAACCTAATAATCTTCTATTTATCTGCTAAATTTTATTGTAGAACTAATAAACCTCTATTTATTTTGAATTTTCTTATTTAATTCTCTAAAATACCTAACCCTGGCTTATCCTATCCTATTCTTTTGATTTCATTCTTTGACTGCATATATAGCTTTTATTAGCTCGATTGTAGATTGTGATCAATGTATCTTGTAAGATTGTGATATCAATGTATCTCAAGGGGATTTGATCAAGGTATCTCGCGAGATTGTGATCAATGTATCTTGTAAGATTGTGATATCAATGTATCTCACGGGGATGTGATCAAGGTATCTCGCGAGATTGTGATCAATGTATCTCGCGCGATTGGGATTAATGTATCTCGCGAGAATTTAAACATTGTATCAAGGAGATTACAAAAAGTATCAAGTGAGTTTGAAAACTATCGCAACATTGTAAACTGTATCTAAAGAATATGAAATGTCTGCACAATAATTCTTATCATTACATACTTCCATTGTCATTAGTTTTTATCAAATCATATTGCCTAATTTTCCTATTAAAAATAAAGATTGTACATTGTTTTGAGAATAATACCTTATAAAATCCGTGCATATCACAGGTCAATAGAAAGTTATTTATAACATTACTAAAGTGCCTTTAATTATTCTTTAAGCACTATTAAACTAAGTATTGCCGTAAATACCATTTTATTCACAGTAAAGTACGATACAAATTACAAAGTACCAGTGTACATTCATAAACGACAAATACCTATGACACACAAAAATGGCAACGACAAAGATTACGTTTAACTAATCGCAACACTTGATAACTATTGTATCTATACCTGTCTATCTATATTAATAAACAATTTCTAGGTACCTGTTATTAGTACCAGGTACCTAGAAATTGTAGTTTTATATAGAATTTCTTAAGAATTATCCGATCTCACATAATCATATAATAATTGAAAACCAAACTTTTCACAGCTTCATAGGAATGTATAACTTTCCTATGAAAAATCTCGATATAATGCGGAAAGCTAGTAGATTATATTATCGGCGTACTTTAAATAAAAAATCGCAAAAATTTATGAATTAAATTGTAAGCAATGTAGTGTTAAGTGTCAAAAGTTCACAATCTGGCGAGATAAAAAGTTTGTCTCATTTTTGTAACCTAAGGATCCTTTCATCATCTTACGATAACATTATACTTAAGAGAAGAGTTTAACCTACCTGGTCTATAAGCAACAAGTTTATAAACAACATTAACCTGTTAAAAAATTAAAAACCGTACTGCGTAATAATAAGATAATTTTTTTACAATCCTGTACAAATAAATGCTATTGTGGAACATACCGATTTTAACAATCCACTCAAACAAGAAACAAAACGTTATTAGACGGACAAGAAAGCAAATTGATAGATATTTGGTAAATGTATATTTTAATATATTTTATGTATATGTTAATGTATATTTTATTCTCTTAAAAAACAAATTTACGATTTATTACGGTCATGGCAGTCTGAAGAAATTCGTGAAAGCTATATCATTAGTTCACTTTTAAGTACAAGATATCTCTTTGTATAGACTCGAGCCTTGAGATTTCAATCAAAGTATTAATCACGCTGACGAGAATGCTTGTTATACTAGTTAGTAGGATAACGTAGAAATTTTCAACTGCGCAAGCAGAGATACGTTATGAATTTTTTAATGAAATTACCAGTTAACCACAGTTGGTTTATACAGCTTTGGAGAAGGTTGGTTATTTTTTTGTACATTTGCTACTCCATGGACTTGTAGTCCATGCCCTTTATAATTCTTAATTAAATATTTTATTACAATTAAGGTTGGTTATTTGAGAAGAACGAGGTAAGAACTTTGATGAGCTTAAAACCTTTCTAAACAGACCTCACGGTTTTTGTCAGTGAAGCATCACAATAGAGTCATCAGCCAGCAGATATTTTGAGGAGAATCCAAAATGAAGGGTAAGCATAAGAATGCGAAATGAATTAAGAGAACGGGGCGGGAACAGGGACATAAAGCCCGAGCTCTAGTAAATATACATCAATTAACAAGAACAAAGATATAACAATATTGCTGTTGGATATTTTCACTGCAATCAGTTCATTACAAGTCCAAAATGAAGATGGTTGCCATAACAATGAACATGAAGAGCAACAATTCTTCTGTTCCTTACCCTTACCCTTTTAACCCCTTCTTTACCCTTTTAAGAACCTCTAAAAATAATCAAGTAAATATCCTTCTGCAAAAACAACTTCCAAGTATACACTAAAAAGACCGAAATAAGAACATCGTCTTCTTAATTTAATAATGAAGACAAGAAGTGAAATTATATAATCTAACAATACTATCGAAATCTATTTAATCGTTTGTCAATAGCGTAAAAATTCACAAAAGATACAAGATAGGCCAGGAAGAATGTTACTTATAGCTGCTTAGAATTCCATGGATACATCGTGCGAGTACCGTGTCCATAGTATTGTGTGACCCTAGTGTAGATTTATGGCCTCTACTCGTATAGTTAAGTGTTATAAGAAAAAAAGTACGGAAGTTCTGAGCAAGCAAAGATCTTTTAACTGACTTACCAGTCGCCTTTATCTCGTGGTTTTTAAAAAAGTATATTTCATCCTTAAACAATCAGCTCGGCTAACAATATACGCTAGAGAAGCCATAAAAAACCTGAAAATAGAACTTCATAATTTAGTACTTTGTAGTATGTCTCATACGAGTCCATCAGAAGAAAGCAGTCTGGGGCTGGTCCAGGACACAAGTACGGTTGCAACCTCAGTATTAAGTCGTTTGTTTATCGTTATAGTTTTTATGCTTTCCTGCCACTAATCGCAAGGATATGAAATTTACAATTGTGATTAATTTAAGTAATTTATTTAGGTGGTAAAACACAACTGTTTATTTTCTACAACTTTTGCGGCCGCTACTTGCATGTATTTAGTCAGTACAGCCATTTAGATTTATCTTGAAGAAAAAATACATCAAAATAATACTCTAATTTCCAATTTACGTCCTTAATTTCCTATCTTGTTTAAGTCAAATATTAATCGCACATCAAATATATTAAAATATTCAGAGAAACAAGAATCTTGCTGTGCTAAATCAGATAACTTATCTAGTTAGTAGTCTATTAACTGTAGACTTAGGCCCAGCAGACACAAGGAGAGACGTGGCGGCAATACTAAGGATAATACCATTAGTCGTAAGATTATCATGTCAAAACATAAAGATATATCCCATAGTCTGAAAAATAATTGCATTTGCTTATATATATGTCTGGGTGTAACTACCTTCGTGAATTGTTGTTGTTGAAGTCATTTTCATTAGTTGAATTCATTAGTGAAATGTCGGCTATATGACATTTGTATATAATGGTAGTACATTGGAATCCGTTTATACATTAACGAACGACAAAGGGCCTCGCAAACACTTGCCGCTCGCAGCCTCGCAATGAGTAAGGCTGCCGCCGATGTTCATTACGTCAAACATCTAACGAAGGCTATAACAACCATCAATATAAGAATCAAAATATATCTTAGGAGTACTTACTCCTGGTAAGTACTCACAACATATTTAAAAAAAATAAAACTCTTATGTTAAGTCATAGAGTATGAATTTGGACTATGAAATCATAGTAAAATAACTGTAACGAGTGAGACCATAAATCAATAGGATATCGTCTTACACTGTCCGCATAACGAAACAAAATGTATCAATTGTCGAAAAACACTTTAGAAGTGTCGACAACGGTAGACTTACTATGATCGCTTAAAACAGCAATAAAACCGCAGTGTAAGGGAGATGGTGCTATGTGCTGTAATAGCAATGTCTGTTTCAATATTGTTTAAACCCTAATCTAAACGATCATGACAAGGCCTCTGATATAGTTTAACGTGTTTCATTATTAGATTAACTTTTAGGACGTTATTTACTAACATTATTTAATTGATTTTTTTAATTTCAATAAGTACTACAGTTTCTATTTCATAAAGAAATTTTTAGAGGAATTTCATATAACATTGACTAACATCTTTTAAGAAACAAATTTTTAAATTATTGGTCGCTCTACTAAGAGTTGTACTCCTTCCTCTGTTTGATAATTCTTGCCATGTCAGGACATACAATACTGCTTATATTTGATAAACTTAACTTTCTAACGGAACTGTCCCAATAACACCGCCACACAGTTAATAAGAAATAGTTAGCACAGTTCTGAAAAAGCATGTACATAAAAAATTGTCGTAGTGATATTTGGGAAGAAGGTATAAACAATTAAGCCTTCCAGTTACTTGTCTGTTCTCCTCAAGAAGTCTCTTAATTTTCGGACAGTTAGTAGAGCGGTGCAATGTCAATGGATATAATATTTACTGTTATATTGTCATCACATTTCTTCATACTTAGTGTGACCTCATTTAGGTGATACAGCCACGGTGGCAGCTTATAATAAAATTATTGATCAACGTTTCTCTGTCAAAACTATTAACACAGCATCAACTAACTCACCAAACGCTTGCTAAGCATTGTCATTGTTGTCAACAGAGTCACAAAACGTCGACAGAATCGATGACGTTGAAGAACTCGTGTTGCCCCCAGGAGACGCTCGTTGTCAGCGACAGCTCCGGGGCTGAGCTGAAGCCGCTGCGGGGCCCTCCACCCCCCTACCAGAATGCTACGCTCATCAAGATCGACGACTGACGAAGGGTTAAGATGGCTAACCCCAAGCATATACATATTGTTATAAAGCAGCCAAGAGATTGTGGGAAGGCCGGGCAAATACCAAAGAACTGTTGTAAAAATGATATTGTCTGATGTTAGACTACTTAAGAAGATGTTCTATTTGGACCATTAGTAAGATTAAGTAAGACGTACAAAAAGTCAAAGTGTTTAAGTAATAGTTTTCTTAATAGCCAATTATTTCATGATTAGAGAATAAATATGGCGGTGTGAAATATGTTTTCTAGCAAAAACTGTCAGACAGTAGTACTTTCTTAACCTATAACCGCTCTCCAGGGTTAAGGTCAACACATTGTTCCATGGTAAATTTCAACTCTCCGTACACGCATTAAATTGCAGATTTAAGAAAATTTATAAATTAAAGGGTTTATGGGTAAACGTTGATAAATGTAGTAAGATTCCAATGAAACTGACAGTCGGGCGCCAAGACCAATTGTATTTGAACATTGACAAGTTGTCATTTAACCTTTGTCTAACCATCTAAAGTTCTCACTCCAAGTAAAATTTATCAAGAATATTAAACAGACATTATAAGTAAAATATTTGAGTATTTCTTAAGGAATGCAGTTTATATGTTTGGGATTATATTTCTGGGATCATGCAATATTTTTTGTTAGATTTATTTGTTTTATGAAACTTACAAATACATCAATAGATATTAATATAACTATTAAGTCAATTGTTAAAATCTTCAATCGACAAATCGTAATAAAGAAACTTGCACAGCTTACATCATAAAAATTATAAGCATTAAATCAGGAGCAAGATACGAATACAGCAATGTCATAGAGTTCTATAAGATACCTAATATTATCAAAAATTAATAAAAAAAGATATTAACAGTCTTAAAAGAATTAAAGTTACCAGTGGGTTCCAGAAGAAAGACTATAGAAATCTGCGTTTTACCCTTGAAATCATTTGCCGAAAATTATTATATTAATCGGTAAAAATAAAACATATAAACAAGCATGAATGAAACACTTCAGGGAACATTTCGTACCAATATGACCTTAACCAGCGTGATTTACATGCTGTCTCTCTTAATCCTTCAAGTAAAAAGAGTATGAATACAATAAGCACCTAAATAATTGTAAAATTAAATACTTATAGAAAACTAAACTATTTCCTGTATCTTTTGTGATAAATAATATTTTAAAATGCTATAACTCAGTAAATACTTCTACTAAATAAATAAATATTCCTTACACTCACACCAATTAGTCTAGCCCGAAGTAAGCACTGTAGGGCTTGTATTATAGGATCTAGGCTAGACATACATTTATTAATCATAAACAGATAGGTATTATTTAAGGAAAGATATATATTGACAGTCATGACTATGAAACAAATGCTAACAGTGATCAACACAGAAACATCTTCACCCACTGCGAATCGAATGCGGGATCTCAACGACAGCGACACCTTGAAACCGGCATACAGCACTCGACCAGGGAGTTCGTCGCTATGAAACGATGTACATTTTTTAATAAAATTTTCTTTTTTATAACGGATAAATTATAAACTGAAATTAAAGTAAGTATTTTTATATAAAATATTAAATACAGTTTTGGATATATTTGACTTATATCCAAAACAATTTGCATATATAACTAATATTTTTGATATTTATTAACAATTGTAAATTTCTTTTTATTGCACAAAGCAAATACAATCATCTAACCTAATATGCATAATATAGCGATACCTACACTCTTATTTTCCAGTGAAATTGCAATTAAGCTTAAATTTAAACCAGTAAAAATATTTACATTCTAAAAGACAGACATAAACGCATTCTAAAAGACAGTTACCTATTTCAAATAAATTATACAAAACTATAAATAACTGTAAATAATAAATACGGAATGCCACGAGATTTTATACACAAATAATAATAATTAACAGGTACTATTTTAAATGTTTGTTATAAAACTCATAGAAAAGTCACGAAACCTTATACACAAGTAATAATAATAACATATAGGTAATAGGTACTATCTTAATTTTTTTCCGTTGTGATCCGATTGTGTTCCGATTTCGGTGTTCCGATGTAAAGTGTAAGATAGGCAATAAAATTAATGGATACTTTGATTTTAAATCTTATTTCACATGTTGGCAATGTACACTGTCGCTTAGAGATTTCTTACAGGAACCACATTTACTATAGATGACTTTTACCACTTACCATCAGAGGGTGTTAGCCTGCTTGTTTTGCGACATATCTAAAAAAAAGATCTACAGATGACTCGACTGTTTACTACGCATAGATATTCTATCAAAAGATTGTGTAAATCGAAAACGATGATCCAACCTATAGCATTAAATATTTTTTTCTTTGTAACCTTGTAACAGATGATTATAGATTTCTTTAAAATTAATTAAATATTCGACATTGAACTGAAGTCATTTGATTGACAATTGTTTATAGCTGACCCTGTATTGCGAACACACAAATTCGATATAGCATTGTCGTTGTCTCGGCACGTCCTGCTCTAACTTATATACACACACTGAAGTGGGAGCGAGAGTTGCGGCGAAACGACAACATATCATGTTTAATAATACAAGCTCTGTAGTATGGCTTAATGAAAATAGAGCAACACAAAATAAAATCTTTCAGCAAATTTATAAACAATCAAGTTACAATACTATCATGTACAAAACGTTTAAATATTACAAAACTAATTATATATTTACATTAGTATATAAGATTATAATTTTAAGTATCTATTATATGTAATAAATAGTTATGACTACCAGTGCTATGACTATGTGATTTTAAGAATAATTTTTACTTTATAAACATACGTGTATGCATATCGATTTACCATTTAAAGGCAAGCAAAATGATCATCAAAGTCAACCATTTGAGCAAAGTCAAAGATTTTTTTTGAAGTCGCTTGAATGCCATTTTAAGAAATTGTAATTTTACTTTGTGTTCTTTTTTACACATATTAAAAAAAGTTGATAGATTGTTCAGTCTGATGTCAGACCACAGGAGTGAATTATTATATTAGATAATAATCTATTTAAAGACTGGGAAATCTTTGAATCTCACTTTCGGGAGTACGGCTGATACTCAAAAACTAATCAACTGAACTAATTATAAAATATTTTATAACCTGATTTTTTATAACCTGATTATGTATAACAAACTACAAATATGCCGATAGCAGACAAGTATATTTTATGAAAACTATACCAAATTAATTAAACTGAAGTTACCAAGCAAATAAGCACCATAAATTAGAATAATCTCAAAATTACATGTATAAGAAGTACCTTTGTATATAGAGAATTTGAATATTGTTATGTATATGCAATCAATAAATTTGTAATTTTTTTATTTGTACATAACATACTATCGCCTTAATAGATGTCCATAATAATTAATTGTAAGTAGGTACTGATAACGATTTACCGAATAAATGGTTTATTATTAAAACATATTAATAAAATTATAATATTTCTTTTAATCACAAATCTTTTACCAACAGTTTCATACGCTTTAGTCCTGTAATGTCTGTATGGTTTCATCGACAACATAATTTGCAAGACGCCCAAAGCTGATCATAGTCCTCCCTAAAGGGTCTCCACAACGATCGGTTCTTGCACCCCTCGTATCTTCGTCGTATACCTTATAGAGATCAACCAACGCTACGACAACCAACGCAAATGGAGACCAAGCTAACCGCTCGAAGATCTTTCCGCCAAAATGATCACCTATCCTTAACCAAATATAACACTATACTAAATTGTCAATGTACACTTTTTTTGAACCTTGTTAAATGCCTATGACTCTACCGACCAAATCCTGCTGTTTCTAATCAATTCCGTCCTATTTCCATTCTTCCATACCAGCCCCAATTACTCCTGCTTACTGTATTTATCTAGTTTACTTTTTTAACATATCTGTGTTTTACTTTTCTCCCTCCTGATTCTGCCCGATGATTATGCTCGGCCCAGAACAGTTCCTTAAAGTGATGCCTGACCCCTAAAAATACACTGGGTACATTTGCCGAATCGAGGCAAAACTGTATAAATCCATCTACACACAGCAGCGTATTTAAAAATAAATAAAGGTATACACTACGCCGAAAATAATATATACCTAGATATTAGTAATAGTTACCTATGACTTCTTCTTTTTCCATACTAACATTTCCACATTGATTCTAATTAACAACGTGTAAGAGACTAGAAATATTACAATATTTGACAGTTATAAACTATTCTAAACTAACTTCTGATTCTGTGTAAGTCGATCGAAAATCGATCACGTCACATGTCACGCTCAGTCTCATTTTAAAGCTTGGGCAAAAATGTTACAGTGTACTTACCATGAGTTTACATTCGTTTGCAAACGATATCGGCAGCGTAAATTTTTGTATCAAAACATTGTACAGCGCCTCTATCGGAACGTAATTGTACCATTTTTCATATTAAACTGACCTTACTTCTGTAGTTTACTATACGTCAAATACCTATCGACAATGATAGTAAGCCCCGTAGCATGAACAACGAAACAAGAAACAAATTATGACAAAGCATTTATCGTAAGATATAATTGCCATTTTGAAATTTATTCTTGATATTTTGAGAGTTTATCGTGATAAATCACTATCAGAATTCTTAACAAATATAGCCTCTCTAAATTAATCCAGAATCTTATTTCAGAGTCACGTGTCCTTGAAAACAGTCCAACGCAACCCTTCATGCAAACTTTTTAAAAATTTAGCACACTTAACAATTTCAGTGAAACTACCAATTGTTATGGCATGATGTGTATTCACAATATAACAGCGAACAAAATTAGATCGACTGAATAGGAGCTATTTTTACGATTGGTTCATTACTAATATACATGACCAATTAATCTATCAAAAATTGTAGGGTCAAAATGTAATATTAGATAAAATAATATGTATAGCTCTTATGTTTTATATTTCAAAAGTTAGAAGTATTAAGGAAAATAACAACAATATTCATAGACTCATTCATTCATCTATTTTCATTCATAATACCCTGTTTGTATTTATTAAGCTGACTAAGGCTAATTTTGCATCTATAAGTGCGAATAAAAAATTGGGATCCGCCTATGTATCTACATAAAAATCTTCCAACAAACTTCATATAAATACATAGCAATGCTAGCAAAATTGAAAGATTTTCTTGGAACACTGTACTCCGTCGTCATAAGTACATGTTCAGAGGCACGTTCCGAGGATGAGAGTAATGAAACCAAGAGTTGTTTTCTTATTCGCTCTGTAGACCAGCAGACCCATTATATAACTGCAATGACCAGTTAAAACTATTATCACCGTAAATGATTAAAAATACATTACTGATTGATATATCATTTTTGCCATTTTCACAACTTAAAATATCTATATAATAGTGATAATCGTTTGCATTTGAGTTACATACCTAATAGACATATAAGACTGGTCTGTTGCTATCTTTTATGTAGTTTAATACTTGCCGAGCAAGGACAGGCAAAGATATACATAGATCTTATTCGTCTTCTTCTTTTGGGTTTGATGGCGGTGCCCATAGGATTTCGCCAACCTCGAGTTTATTTGCTTAGAATACATAGATCTTATTAAGTCTGATTTAGTATGACGTGCTGTTGATTAATAGCGTATTTTCGACATTAACGTTGACATATTTAACATTGAATTTTACATAAAATTTGACAGAGTGATATTCACTCTACACTCGAGTCGCTTGTTTGGCTGCATCGCTCCGAACTTCTGAACATCGACTATAAAACATGAGAACTGTATGTCTAATGTTACTGTCGGAGCGCACTACAATCGGGCATAGGTTTCAAACTCTCCTATAAAAAATGAAAGGAAATTTCATAGAATCTCTTTTTTTTTTGTTCAGTTCTTCCTTGTGAAGGAAAGGCAAGAATCTATCTCTACCTAATTTTTATACTCTATAAAATTACGTTAGCGCTGTTCTCGTGATATGAATTCATCGAGCAAATAAGTTACATGTTGCAATACAGTAGTAGTCATGTAGACATCGTCATATTGTACAAAAATTAAATACATTTATTAATAACAAGATGTATGTATTCATAATTATAAAGTGTCTAATACTAAGATAACCAAAATTAACATGCTACAATATTAAATTTCATGAATATGTGATACAAGCAAAATGTTATTAAATTTGTTTCTATTTTGTACATAGCAGGTATGCTGTTCTTTTCTCGTCATTAAATGAAACAAAAAGACTACAATCTTAAAATAATCAAAAACTCAATTTAGTATAAAAATCCAATTTTCTACCACATGAAGAGTGAAAGAAAGCACAATATCAAAAGAAACCTTAATGCCAGCCACCATCTAAGGATACTGAAGACGGAAACAAATAATAAAATCGAAAATGCTAAGAACTAACTTTTTGAACCAGAATCCTTAACAATGAGTTAAACCTTAACAATAAGTTAAAATAGATAAGAATAAAAGAAAAAATAATCGAAAGGTTAATTCGATTAATCAAACTGCAGATAATACTTTTAACTCGATCTCATCTTGATCAATTTTTCTTACTTTCCCATCACTACAACTTAGTTACGTTACGTCAAAATTATTGCTGTAAAAAGCGACGTGAGCTTTTGATTTCCCAAGCTTTGGCCTGAAAATAAGATTTAATTCGTTAAATATTGTGACTAGAAAAAATGTTATAGTGTGTTGGTTTCAATAGCGGACTAGTTGTGTTATTTAACTCCTCAAAAAGCCTTCTACACAATTAAATAGACTACCGGCAAGATGTCGAAGTGGTGAGTCATAGTTTTTATGATTATTGTTTACAATTGTAATGTTATAAACAATTGAATGTTTGTATGCTGAAATTTCTTTCAGGCAATCTGAGAGAAGTATTCATGAAATGTTGAAAGATACCCCACCTATCAGAGAATCCAGTGACTCAATAACATCGGGAACTGAAGCCAAATTCCCAACATCGCGATCTATGCCTTTTCCGCCTGCTTATGGTAAATAATGTTATTCTCATTATGTTTTTTTTTTAGTTTTGTAATGAAAAAATGTTTTCGTGCAATATTCATGCAACGGGTTAATAATATTTCATGAATATTGAACTGTATTGTATGAATACAATATTACTGTTCAGCCAAATGTGGTTAGAAAACATAATTTTGTAATGTGTTTCTATTAATTTGAATTATTGTAGTTATTTACAATTAATGTTTGTTTTAAACTGTTATTAATAAAAATGTATTTTTACAATACATATACAATTTCTCAATTTAGACAATGTATATACAATAAACATTACAGATAGGTGAGTAATTCAACATTATTTATACACATTAAGAGTGAAATATAGGCTGAGGTCATAGTGAATACTGTGTTGTAACTGCCAGCTCTCCCTCTCTTGTTTCTAAACTGATGTATATATTATTCTTTTACATTCGAGAATGCTTAATTTAAAACAATAAATATATTATTTCCTAATAAGCTTTACATTTAGTATAGTA
Organism: Scirpophaga incertulas; assembly: GCA_036419045.1. Classification (NCBI taxonomy): domain Eukaryota; kingdom Metazoa; phylum Arthropoda; class Insecta; order Lepidoptera; family Crambidae; genus Scirpophaga; species Scirpophaga incertulas. Next base: position 14,431,093 of record CM071628.1, on the reverse strand, counting down.
TCGTACCAAAAAAAGAACAATTATGAAATTATGTGATACATATATATATATGTATCACATATGTACAATGCAGCTTAACTTAAACTGATTTGCTGTGTTCAGTTTTACAAAAGGTAGGTTGATATAAATTTAAAAGTTAAAAAGGTTATGTAAATTAGTACACTCTAGGAAGAATGCTCAAACACTTAAAACAACAATTATTATACAAAGCATCCATACTATATCACCTCTGCTTTCCAAGCATAACTTTCTCAGGGCAACAACATGAGAATCAAGATCCTGAAAATAGTAATATAGTACTATAACAATTAGATGAAAGCGCTTTCTTACAGCACCACCAGATGTATCTCAGAATGGTGCTGCTGGGACAAGCACACTTCTCCGCGCTGGTTCCACTAAGCTTGAGTCTATCCGAAACTGGGGAGTCTCCACTTACAAGTGCACTAAACAAATTTTGTATGAAAAACTTGGCAAGAGCTCTAGGACAGTGGATACTGGTAATGTATTGATTACAACCTTCAAGTTCAAGTTGTCATTAACCTTATCTACATTGTTGGTTCATTTTAAGAATATGATGACATCTGTGGGTATTGAAACATCTGACATTGTAATTTTTAGCCTATATGAAATATATTACCGAAGTTATGTAAATAAACAGTGTCTTGATGTTACTACATTTTCTTTATAGAGCTGGAAGCCCAAATTGAAATGCTAAGAGAAACCCAACGAAAATACAATGGCATACTGAGATTAAGCTCGGCACTGACTGCACAACTCACAGCTGCTGGTCACACACAGAGAGCACTGGGGGAAGCTTTCGCAGAACTGGCACAAAAGTCACCAGAACTACAGAATCAGTGAGTTTAGTCATAGTATATACTATGTAACTGTAGTAAAATGCAATTGTTGCAGTTATTCCCACAACTAGGTCGCCTTATTGTTGCCTACAAAGTTTATTAGGTCTACCTAATACCAAAAGGGTCTTTTTTATTAGGGAGAAGAGCTACTGTAACTTATACACATAATTTGAACAGCAGAAATATACATTGTGGTTCAAATGTTGATTACAGATATGCTGAGAATCTACTACTTATTAAACAAAAGCCTAAAAAGTATTGTAAACATTATATCCGCTATAAAAGGTTTTATTAATGCTTGTAATGGACTCTTATCACAGCTCATATCCGTTTCCACTAATGAGCTGGTGCTTATCCTATATTCTAACGAGTAGGCCTTATTCAATCACACTGTCCCAGTTTAATGTGAATACTATTTGCTAAATAGTTACTGTTACATTTCCAGGTTCTTATACAATGCAGACACTCAACGGTCTCTAACGCGGAATGGCGAGACTCTATTGGCAGCTCTTCATTTCTTCAACAACTCTTTAAACACACTGACCAACAAGACCATCGAAGACACATTGTTGACCATACGGCAGTATGAAGCAGCTAGGTAAGCTTTGCATAAGTTAGTTCACTGGGATAAGAACTCGTCTAAGAAGGCCAACTTATGGTCCAGGAGCAGGTAACACTGAAAGTTCCAAGTCATAGCGGAATCAAAAAATATTTATTTAAACAAATAGTACATAAGTATAGATCCCAACTAATATTATAAATGCGAAAGTGTGTTTGTTTGTTTGTTTGTTTATTTGTTTGTTTGTTTGTTTGTTTGTTACCTCTTCACGCTTAAACTACTAGACCGATTTCAAAAATTCTTTCACCTTTGGAAAGCTACATTCTCCCCGAGTAACATAGGCTACTTTTTATTCCGGAAAAATCGACAGATCCCACGGGATGCGCAATAAAGGCTTCGCTCAAAAACTACTGCACAGATTTTTATGCGGTTTTCATCAATAGATAGAGTGATTCTTGAGGAGTTTTGCGGCATTTTTTATCTCGGAAAAACGGATAGTCCCACGGGAAGCGCGATAAAATCTTCGCACCATAAACCGACTTCCGCGTATATGTAGCCGTGGGCAAAAGCTATGACCCTTAACCCTCTATACACCAATCCCGAAATCCACGCGGGCGAAGCCGCGGGCAGAAAGCTAGTATTAAATAAATATTATGAATGTTAAATATATATCAATATTATATTAAATATTATTTTATATATATTATTATATTAGTTTATAATTATCATCATAATTAAATATGAAACCGTAAAAAAATATCTGTCAAATTTCTCCAAAATCATCATCCATATGATAATGTTATATATTTATTGAAATTATGATATTTCCATTGTTGGAATATACACAGTGTAAAGAGACCTTAAGAAAGCCACATACAGTTTATATGACCAAAAATGAGTAACTACTTTTAATTTTATGTACTAAAAATAATCCTTACTAATATTATAAATGTGAATGGAACCTGTATGTCTGTCGCGCTTTTACACCAAACACCGATTTAAATATAATTTGGTACACAGATAGATTAGACCTTGAGAAAGCAAATGCGAAAAAAAGTCTGTAAGGTATTGAAATTAGGGATGAAAGTTTGTATAGAAAGTATGTAATTTTTAAAGCTACAAACTTAATTTTTAGGCTTTTGATTAGATAAAAAGTTATCTCTATATCAACTTTCAATCAAAAGACACTATTCAGCAACATACAATCAATTTTTTCTGTTAGTATAAATAACACAATGGCTGGAAATTTTATACCAATGTGTTATTTTTAATGACATACTGATATACATTGAAGGGTGGAGTATGACGCGTATCGAAGTGAGCTTGAAGCCAGTGGCGGGAACCCGCCGGAACTTTTGCTGGCTAACATAGAGAGGCACAGACGCCATTACGAGAGACTGCGCGACGATTCCGCAGTAAAACTGAAACTTTTGCACGAGAATAGGGTAAGGAAATATTGTTTGAATTATACTCACATACACTGCCCGGAACGTCACCTTAATCTTAACCAACTTATTTTATAACAATAACATATATAGATTTATTTGCTTTGCACAAATAAAGTGTGTTTTATAAAATGAAATAATCCTAAACATCCCAATTAAAGCTTGCAGTACAACAGTAAAGTATAAAAACTTATACTTACATTAGAAGATCAATTTTTAAAACAAGTTCAATATTGTTAATCACAACTTGCATATTGAATTTGGTAAGTTTAGATTTATATTGACGTAAAAAATAATGGTCAGAACTAACGTAGTGGACCTATCACGCCAATATCCGTAGTCTTTCCGCACTCGGGAACAAAACTAACTTAAATAGATCTAGCTCAATTAATGTGCGCTTTAGTATATTCTAACAGGCTTCTAGAGATTTATATGTATAATTTCCAATGCCTCTAATATTTACCGACTTCATAGTATAAAAATGATACTTTCAAAGAATTACTTAAAAAATAAATAGACTTATGGCCGTTTTCACCAACCTTGTCTTAGCTTAGGTGACTCCTAAGAGACATGCTATCTCACTCTTTTCAGTTAAGATAAAAAGTGACAGCATGTCACTTAGGAGTCACCTAAGCTAAGACAAGGTTGGTGAAAACGGCCATTAATATCATATTAATCTAATTGCAAAATGTTATTAGATAATCGATATTTTCAAAAAGGTACTTAAAATTATTTTCTACAATAGGGTAGACGACTACAACTGATTATGGCTGTTTTTTATACTATAATTATCTGATTTGAGCAATTTATATCTAATGAAAGTATGTCAATATAGAAATTTCAGTTTAATTATTAATTTATATTGTTTTTAGATTTCAAAAAAATAGCAATTACTATTTAAGTTATTCTAATGAAACGAACACATTTCTAGCATCCTCACATTAAATGTAACATTTTTTGATATAGAAAGTATACCTATAAACGTACAAATAACAAAGTTATTTTAAAATTTGTTTATACGCTCATACAAATTAGGCGAGTCAACTTAGTTATGACGTCACGATTGTAGTGTTTTTAGTATGGAGCGTTTTTGAGCGACCCGCGACAGCGCCGCAGACATGTCGATGTATCTTCAAAAGTAATAGGTGCAGGTGTACTGTTGGTTCTACAATATTTCTCACTTAAGAGTACTCATATTATACCTATATAGAATTTAAATAACTGCCGTCTACCCAATAATTACCAGTAAATGGGCCGGAAAGCAAATTCACTGGACTCAGTTGCTGCTATTGTTTAACATATGGTTTGCAGGTGAAAGTGATGAACAAACAGCTGCTGCTGTTCCATAACGCTGTGTCTGCGTACTTCAGCGGCAACAACGTAGCGTTGGAGGCGGCGGTGCGCCACTTCAACATCCACACACACAGCGCGCCCGCCGCGCCCGCTCCACCGGCCAGGCCTACTTAAGTACCACTTCCAATCATTTATTTCGCCTACCTATGTGATTTGGCCATAGCTTGTCATTTTCTCTACTTCTCTTCTGTTTGGTAACATGCGTGTCACTTTCCGAAAACGCCACTTTTGCAAACCATTATTACCAAATTGCCACTTTTCAACGCGATTCTAAATGACCTATTATTATGCATTAAAGAAGTCTATAAGGCAGTGATTCTCAACCACTGTGCCGCGGCACTTTTGTGTGCCGCCATATTTTACAAATATATAATAATGTTAATATTATTAAATTATATCATTTAAAGAAAAAAATATTTTTAAGACAACATTAGGGGAGAGAATTATTCATTATTTCCCAAAATTAGATATTAAGAAATTTCATTGGGTTCATAATCCATTTCTCATAACGGATATTTCTGTATTTGACTTAACTTTGAATGAAGAGGAAGAACTCATTTTGTTTTCCAATAATCGAGATTTATATTTTAAAACATTCAGAAGAATCAATTAATTCATTTTGGATTAACATCAGATGCGATTATCCAATGATAGACAAAAAAGCTTTAAACATATTATCACAATTTTCCACATCTTATTTGTGTGAATTCGGATTTTTAGCATTAGCGAACATTAAAACTAAAAAAAGATCAAAATTGTTAAATGTAGAAAACAATATGAGAGTAGCATTATCATTTTTACGACAAAATATAAATGAAATTATCAAAGTACATCAAGCTCAAATTTCGCATTAAAAATATTTTTATTATTAACTGGTAATTAATCCCTTAATAAACGTTTAGTTATTATTAGTTATTATAGTATATATAAGTTTATTTCGTATATTTAAATTTTTGTCATAAACTATTTATGCAGTATGTTGTAGTAAGTAAATAATTTTTATATTTTTCTTTGTGTGCCGCCAAATTTTGAAAACGTTAAACCGTCGTGCCGCAACAAAAAAAATGTTGAGAATCACTACTATAAGGTGACAAGTGTTAAAAAAACCAATGCAAAAAAAATGACAGAACAACAAGTTAGAAATGAGGTGACATAGGAAAATATAAAGTGTGAGGGGCAAATAAGTCAGAAATTGGCGAGATCGACGTGACCACTAAAATTGACAATTAGTCTTACTGCAAATAGCACTAAAAAACTAAAATGCAAATTGACCCATATATAAACCTGACAAACAAACTGACACATCCATATTTTTTATGTACCATATATACTGAAGTAATGTGAATGATATTCTGATAAAGTGACTATTTACAAAAATACCCGATGGTTTTTGGAATATAATTTATGAAATTGCAACTCTATCAGTTCTTTTTTTAAATAACAAGCTGAGAGAATGATGAACTATGTGAAAGCAGAACACAAAACTGTGAATCAGTGAGATCATAATTCCAGCCACAATACACCCACGATTATTTATGGGCCCTTATTAATCAGGTGGCATATAATATCACAGAAAAATACGATGCTATTTATTGCGGTTCAATGAATAATAATAATAATAATAAATCTCTTTATTGCAGATTTTCATCCATTAGTGTTAGTAACAATTTTGCTTATTCTATGTTAGAATAGACTTGCTACTCTTATTTCATCTAAACACATACGCTAGACATTAAAGATATAAAATAAAGTATATACATTCTATCGTAACGTAATGTTATTTCACTTTACTAATTAAATAAAATATTTTCCTACGGCAAAAAATTTACAACATTCATATCTGTAATTAATTAGAAATTATTTATTCACATTATCTATTTCAATCAAACTCTATTTGTATATTTTATGTACAATACTTCGAGAGTCGATTTTAATGGCTAGATTTTTTGACCACTCATTGTTTTGGATTATTATATTTCTTAAATTACGTAAAACTTGGTTATAATGATTTCTACCAAAAGTTAAATGTACCTTTTGGTATTCACATTAGCCAAATAGAGTAAAAACTTTTCTGGCGATTATAAATTTGAAATTCAACTGAACACAATACTTTATAACAAAGTAAGGGTGGCCACTCTGATTTTCTGTTTTAATTTGTAGATTTATATTATGATGCGTAGTCACATCACAGTTTTGTGTTTGGACCCTACATATTAAAATTCCGTAAATAAACACTTTTTGTAAGATCCTGCGCATAGGACACTTAGAAATGTTATATTTATAAAAATGTCATAATACGTTATTATAGTGTTATATTTAATTGTTCTCATTGCCCTATGGTGTACTATCATTTGCTAAACATTTATCCTGTAAAGAAGTAAAGATCCTGTATTTTCCTTTGAAAAAATATATCTTTAATGTACCTAAATCTTGCACTTACAGGACTTTAACTTTATTTACAGGAAAAGGACAATTGCCTAACAGTATTATTTATAGTTTGTGTATTAATATGATCTCTTAATTTAACCCACATGAAGAATTACTATAAGTTTATTATATTTAAAAGTCATGTTACTACCAAAGATTTATCTCTATACCTATTTAACTAACACAATTTATAACTATAATAATATACCTGCTGCTTTTTAACCTTTAATAAATTATTTCTTACGGACTATGTAAGTAGGTTAATGTTGAAGCCAGATAGATATACACGAGAATTTAGCGGTCAATAAAACTATCCATTGTAAAAAAGATAAAAAATTGAGTTTTTTAAATGGTAGATTTGTGAATGAAAATTTGTGACGTAAATATGTAAAAGCACACTTATTAATTCAAAAATTAAACAAGTCTTGGTTTAAAATTGGTCCATGTCAAAAATGTTGTAGTCTTCTAATTTACCTTAATAATCTCTTTTGTTACTATTTTAGTAATATAGCAGATGCAAAATGTTTGTTTTAACATTTAAATATCATCATGGGACTTGACCTAATTGCAATATTTGCTAATGTTCATTATGAATGAATGCAATTAGGTCAAATTAGGTTAGGATTCAAAATGACTTTATTAGTCATGTCATAGTTCAAATTACCTGATTTGCAGCTGTAGTTTGGGAGACGAATAATATTTAGGATTTTATGTTGTATCGTTGGTGTAGTTAGTTTCACGTGTACATAGACCCATATCAAAACTTTCTGCAACTCATAAAATATTTGTGGAATTGAACCCGTGACCTGTTGCCGAGTAGCCGATCCATGACCAATGCGCTAACCATATTTGTCAACGACATTGACAAATTAACACGATCAATGGTCACTCATAAACCTGTATTCAAATGTTATAAAATCTGATTTCAAATTGGTGCTACGATTTCGTCTTATAAATGACCATGGTTTTTCTTATTTTTTTATAATTATTTTGGATTGACCGAATGTAAATTATTAAGTCACGCAGGATTCCTCCTCCAATTAAACCTGATGTTTTATAATTATTTAGAATAAACGAATGTGGGTAGATTTAGCTTCTAATTTTAAGATATAATAAATGCGTAAATAACTGTTACCTATACATTATTTTTTTGACGTGGAACAATTTTTTTACTAGAAATCGTCGATAGACTGTTACACATGAGGTTCTTGCAGTATGCATTATTGACGAAATCATGTGAAAGCTAAGAACATTGTTTTTCATTTTTGGAACCGCTAATTACATCATTGCCAAACATTTATTTTATACTTTATATGTGAATTTAATGTTCAGTATAGTCTATTCACCATGAGTTGATAAATATTTGATGGATTTGATAATTTATAATAATAAAACATATACAAATAATTCATTTCTTACCCGCGGATGCAGGAGACATACCGTATAAGTGCAAAAGGTGAAATTTACAAAACGTCTTAGTTGCAAAATGGTATTAATAGGACCTTTATCATAAGGAAATATATTTTATACTATTGAACCAAAGTAGACGGTGACGTAGTCGCAGGCGGCCGCTAATTATACTAACATAAAAATCTCTCTGTATAAATAGAGAATTTTATTAACAGTTTTTTATTAATAAAAATGTTAGATGTAATTCGGAACCCTTTAATCAATATGTATATTATGGTTTATTCTTGTATAATAATATTAATAAAAGGATAACTAAACAATCTAAATAACGTGTATACGGAAGTGATAAGAAAATAATCTAGCATAAATAAATTAAATAAAAATAAAACATGAGAACATTTTGTCACCTTAGCATTTGTACCTTGCCACTTGTAATGGTACAAGTCACACATAAAGTCGAATTTTCACTTAATGAGTGGTCCATAAGTATTTTCTATGCCCTGATTTTATCAACTTTCGGTGAACAGATTCTTTAATTGATAATTTCTATGCTTTGTTTATTATATGATAAAGGAAATTAGGTATTGAAAAACAAGTAAAGAAATATTATTGTTCGATGTTGGCATATCCTATATCAAGCGAATATTTACTTAAAAAGTATCATTAGTACTTAAATAGCTGTTAGTTACTCATTACATCCTATAATCTATATTATATTACATCCTTTATTTTTTATAGATCTGTATATTGTGATAGTGAAAATGTTTTTTTATTTGTGTGTTGGTAACTCCAGCCCCCTGACGAGAGCAACGAAACAACATGTGATAAAGCGTTTATCCTACGATAAAACCGCCATTTTTTATTGTATCCTTTATTATTATATATTTCTATCCTTATTGTATATTTTGACAGTAAAAGTGATAAATCGCTCTATCTAATCGCGTTTCGGTAATGTATCATATATGTATTGATCTTACATCTTATAATTACCTATTTTCATTACCTTACCTATTTGCAGTTTGTATTGTATTCGATATCAGAGATATTTAGGATTGTCCCTAAATGTTGTGATGTGGGTTGATTTTAAAAGCAAATACATACTACAAAACTAAATCAGATACAGAATTGGGGCTCGAGGCTATACACTGGTATTGTGATAATTAAGTGAAGTATTTGATTTCTTTTAAGTTTGTAATTATACTAAATATTGTTTTTAAATTAAGTTTCAGAGTATACTTCTATAATAGTATTTTTTTTATAAAATTACTATTATTTAACATTTCTTAACTTGAAATGTGATCAGTACTTGAAAAAAAATTGGCTTGGCTCGAATAGGAATTAAACCTGCTTCATAATCTATAAGTTAACAATTGAAATTTCAATTGTATTGGTCAACTTAACAAAGAGCCAGGAGGTTTTGTTCCTGTCCGATTCAGAGTTGTCCTTGTATTGATAATAATATTTCCTAATGGATATTTTTAAAATAATTTTATAGTTTCCATTTCCATCTTGTCAGTGTGACTTCCAGATCGCTGACAGATACAACTTTAATATGCAATACATATACACAGCTTGCTAAAAGTATTTAATAACTTTTTGTGAATTTAGGCTATAGGCTTCTAATGTAAAAAAAATACTAGAATGATTGACAATATTGTGTAGAGTAAAGAGCAGTGTATCGATTTTGATTAAGTAAATAATAATAAATCAGGAAGTCAAAAGGATGGCGGAATGCCGAGATAGATGGAGGGTGCTCCACCGACAAGAGCCCAGCTCTTAAATTGAAAAAAAAATAAAATAAAATAAAATTACAACATGATATTTGTCAATGATCGATCATAGTATCAATGCAAATGCAAATTTTCGAATGTTTGTGTGAGAATTTCAAATATGTTCACACATAACGTACGAAATTTATATTTTTCTGTACAAAACAAGTTCGGGGTTTTCTCAAATACTTATAAGTTATGTACATTAAATACTAAAAATTAACACTTACAAAAAAATGTTGCCCACTTAAACGTCAGAACTATTGTATATTTTGTAAAAAAAAAAATCTAACAAATCTGTGTCCACAACGCCGCGATGTTGCATCATTACAAGAAAATAAATCCTGCAGTCATTCCTTGGGAGCCTTCCATGGCAAAGTGGAGGAAACGGTCCTCATATTAACAACCTAAGAGAGAACAAAGTAACAGCTGTGCTAGTTATAAACAATTTAAATAAGAGAGTTCAAAGTCCACAGCTGCATGTTTCTGTTTCTACAATTAAGGGGCCATCCATAAATTACGTCACATGGTAAGGGGGAGGGAGGGGGTTGACGAAATGTGACATTGTGTGACAAAGGGGTGGGAGGGATCTTAAATTCGTGACGTCACATTTCAAAATCTATCATAAGCTAACTCAAAATCATTTATTCAGTCTGGGCTGTTACAAGCACTTGTGAATGTCGAAAAGCTACGCCATCGGTTCGCAAATCTACGGCGGGAGACCTTGTACTGAGAAGAACCGGCAAGAAACTCAGCAAGGGCTGTTTTTTTTCCCTGTATTAAATATATACAGAGTCGTCAATTTGGAAAATGACTTCAATATTGATAATTCATGAAGTCACTTTCCATTACATAATATAATTAATAAAAATTTATTTTGAAAACATGCCTATATTAGGAATGCCGTGTCATACAGTTTTAAAATAATATATTAAAGTTAAATTAAAATTATAATAAATACGAGTAGTACCCAGTATAGCAAAGAGCAGACTCATCTCCGCTGGCAGCACCCGTTCACGAGCATGACGCATGAACCAGCCATCGCTTCGCTCAACCATGTTTTAGGGAACGTAACGACCCGCCTCACACGACACTGCCGAAGAGATTTTAATGAGAGTATGACTACCCTTAAGCCACAAAAGGATACAAATTACCAAAAACAGGTACCCGTGTAAATTAGCACAACTAAAAAAAAAAATCAACCGCAGGACACGCGCATACAATCATTTAAAACTAGCAATAATGTATTATGATACAAGTAACAAAAGGTTATTATAATAGGTACAGTTAAATATACATATTATTATGTTACACAGTTACCTAAGAATTTATTAACAATTTGTTTATTTCAACGAGCGAGGGTTTTTAGTCCCAGACACTTCGATCATCCAAGTAATCCTGGACTCGATAATATCCTTTGCTCATCAAAGTTTTTTTTACTCGAGTTTTAAGCTTATTAAAAGGTAGATTAACAATATTGTGTGGTAACTTGTTATAAAAAGTTATACATTTCCCCAAGAATGAGTTTTTTGTTTTATGTAATCTAAAATTTGGAACAGCAAGCTTATTTTTATTTCTTGTATTTAATTTATGAACATCGCTATTCTTAATGAAATTATTGTAATATTTGTGTACATAGATTATATTTTCATAGATGTACTGCCCCGCCAATGTTAAAATGTTAATTTCTTTAAACTTATCCCTAAGGGAATCCCTTGGTCTTAAATTATATATAGCTCTAATTGCTCTTTTCTGTAGTATAAAAATACTTTCAATGGTGGCAGCTGATCCCCACAACAAAATGCCATAAGACATTACACTATGAAAATAACTAAAGTAAACTAACCTTGCTGTTTCAACATCAGCTAGAAGCCTTATTTTTTTAACAGCATACGCAGCTGAGCTAAGTCTGCTTGACAGAGCATCAATATGGGTATACCATTGTAATCTGGAATCTAAGTGTATGCCTAAAAACTTAGTACTCTCAACAAGAGATACCACTTCCCCATTAATATTTAAGGGTGTATTAACCTGCCTTACATTTGGTATAGAAAACTTAACAAATTTGGTTTTTCTCGAATTTAATGAAAGATTATTTAATGTAAACCATTGTAGAACTTTTGATAGAGCACTATTTACCTCGTCCGAACAATTGCTGCCTCTGTCAACTTTAAAAACAAGAGAAGTATCATCGGCAAATAGCACTGTTTCACATAAAGTGCTTGTATAGTAAGGAAGGTCGTTAATATATATTAAAAATAGTAAAGGACCTATTATTGATCCCTGAGGCACGCCCATAACTAGTGAAGTTCCAGCAGATTCAGTTTTATTAATAACAACTTTTTAACAAGTATGACTTAATAAGGCCGAGTGATTTGATAGAGACACCATAATGCCCTAATTTCCTCATTAATGTGTCGTGACTTACGCAATCAAATGCTTTAGAAAGGTCACAGAAAATACCTATTGCGTCTTGTCTGCCCTCCCAAGCATCAAAAATGTGTTTTAAAAGTGAAATTCCAGCGTCTGTAGTGGATTTATATAACTGTGTATAACTGTTAAAACGCAAACTTTAAATTATTACTATTAGTATGAAAAGTGCTGTAAATATTAACTTTTATTGTAAAGTCTTTATACTCTCATAAATAAATAAAGGAATAATATCTTCTTCTATCTATTAATAGGGGTACTCCCGAAACGTACTATTTTTCTAATTGATTATAGTACGTGATTTTGAAAAATATAATAAGAAAATCATGAAATGACCATATACTTATTTAATATAAGTAATCGTTTTTTGTTTTGTTAATTGATTTGATGTTAATTTTATTAAAATGAAAATAAAACTGATTTCGAAACCGCTTTTATCATTCAATAAAAAAAAAATCTATAATTTCAAAATTTGTGACGTCACACTAGGGGGGGGGGGATTTCACAAATGTGACTAGCTGTGACAAGGACGGGGGGAGGAGCAAAAAATCACGAAATTCGTGTGACGTAATTTATGGATGACCCCTAACAATCTATTTCAATGATATAATTAGTTGTTCTATGCTTTTTAATGTTTTTAAATGTATTTAAACAATAATCGTTTTCGATAGGTATATGACAAATCATACAGTGCCGTGAGTTCCTTGTGTGTGCCGAGATAGACACCAGTTAGAACCCCCGCCTTCTGTTTTTAGTGGGTAGCTTCTCGGATAATGTGTCACATTACCGCAAGGACTCCACAACCCTAAGTTATTTTACTAATAAAAAAAAAAGTTAATTTATGAATAATGAAGTCATGTCAAATCTATTAACTAAAATTGATTTAAATTACATTACCCCTAGGAGCACTGTACAAATTTGAAATACATTGATTTATGCAGTCAATATCGCCTACAAACGAATGTAAACTCATAGCAGCCACATAGATACAAAATCACAAAACATTTTATGTGACATTTGGGAGCTCTTACAAAAGTTTCTGTAACAAGAACAACCAGTGTTTGATTGGGCCTTTGTATGTTCTCTAATATATTCTACATAATTGCAAAGAGAAAATCAAGCTCAGTGAAATCAATTTTCTAATCAGAATCGTTATATTGTGATGTGAGATGTTCTCAATAGCTAGTCAAAAAAGTTTTATGTACCTACAATTAAAAATAACTTATTTAGCTAATATAACAATAATCTATTGTATACAAATGACACATTGCTATGTCAAAAGTGTGATTATCATATTTTTAAGAAGTGTAATATAGATCACTTATTACTTTTTCTTTGTTTTCTTTACCTATGGCTGATAAGATACTCCAAGCTCTAAAAGAAATTTTTAAGTAATTAACACTAGATTTGCAATTCTTTGGCATGTTCTTTTTATAACTTCATATTGACAAACTGGTGGTAATTTTTCATGATTATATTCATCAACCTAGTGGTGATGGATGGCACTTGCGGTTTCTGGTAGATTCATAATAATCTGCTGCCACAAGAATAGTGTATGGTAAGAAATTCCAACATATTAATTCAACCCAATCTATCTTACCTTTCAAACTGAAACACTACTGTTTTATAGCAAAAATAGGCAAGACTAAAACTGCTTACCTATTTCTGCTGTACGACAATAGTCAACCCTAGTATAGTCTGCATATGACAAAGAACAATGAGTGACAGTATTTAATTAGAAGTGTCACACATAAGCTGCACTGCCAACAGTACAGGTTATCAACCCTGCCAAGAGTTAATTGAATTCGTGACAAACATATTCTGCTAATGTACTTCTGTTTCAAAGTATTACCATTTTTGAAAAGTAATATTCTTTGAATTTCAGCCAAGAGACAGCCACTACGTAATATAATCCTCCCAAAACAATATCCACACCACTCAATCCTGCCCTGCTGTACTATGTAAATTAATGATTTTTCTTCCATATCTAAAATAAGAAATTAAATTCATCTGCATTTCTGTTCAAGTTTATTAAATGAAATGGTAGATAGTAATAATTTGTGCTAAAGTAAAAGGTTATCTTTAAATCAATAACAAATACAAATAAACTGTAAAAAATATATTATACTTTTTATAATAAAATCACAGTACATCATTAATTACAAGCTTTGCAGCAAGCATTAATACACAAGCTTTGTTGTAAACTATCCTTGTTAATCATCATGCTAATGTACCTCACTCAATCTTTCATTTAGGTATGAATGCAATTGCTTAGCAAATACAATTACCCTCAAGACAACCAATTCACATGTTAATCGTGAAGATTCTTTATGCTTTCACAGCTTCTTTTTCCCCATCTTGTACATGTTTTTCTTCAGCTTCAGCTTTGAATTTGTCCTGATAAAATAATAAGACAATAAAGAAGGATTTATAACTTTACAAAAGCCTGATAATAACATTTATTATTGATATACTTACCAAATCATATATAACTTTAACTACCAATGAGCAACTGGGGCATGTTGCTACTTCTTCTCCAGCCATTAATTCCTCCTGTAATTATACATCTACAAGTAATATTTAATAAGGAACACAAACATTTTCATTATATAGAAAATCTAAAAAACATACATATCAAGTGGCTCTTATTAACGTGCAACCAAACATCGTGATTAGAAAACCTAACAGTTTTCTACTTGTATACAAAGAGCTTGAAACTAACCTTACTAATTTGAAAACGATCTCCACATGGACATGGATAGTAATACATATCCTCATCTTCTTCATATTCAAAGTCTTCAATTTCTACTTCGTCATGAAATATAGTCATTATAGAGTTATTAAATTAATGTCAGATTTTAAACCTAAATATTTGTAATTACCAGGTTAGGTAGGTAACAAATTGTTAATGATTGTCTATTATTATCATTCTTCGTCGAAATCACAAACAAGAAAGCACAGATGAGTACACTACTAGTAGGTAGTAGATACTCTAAGAGTTAAGCTGGAGCAAGGAACTTATAGGTCTATAAGTTCCTTGCTTGAGCTGGAGTTAAGAGATACCTGGTTCATATACTAATGTACTCTGTGCCTGGTACTACTAGTTTCAGTATAAAATAAAGTACTCTGTGACTAGCTACTAGTCGTAGTCGCCAAAAAATATTGTCACGTCAGCGTCAGTGTCATTGTCGACTTGCTTTTTTTTTTTACTGAGGCGCGTTCAGGTTCTTCGAATGGTTTGCAATCTTCTTTTTTTGGACTACAGAATATTAAGATCATAATACAACAACGCATACTGATTGTTTTAATTACCTCGATAATACAGAGAATCGGATATGTTTACTTTGACTCGTCATATGTTTTGAAAGATGGGTGGAGCCGTAATATCCTATTGTAGCCTACTTTCCTGAAGACAAATAGTCGATTGAAATATTAAAACAAATAACCCTGATAAAAGCTGTATTTTTGGTTTGAAATAAGAATCAACTCTGAAGAGGTATGAATGTCGTGATGTTCGAAACACTGAGACATATTGTTATCACAGCATAGCGAAAATCATTTTGAAGTTCACAACACACAAGTTTGGTTTTTGAAATAAGAAGTAGCTTTGAAAAGAGCTATTTTATTCGTTTCACTGAAGAGACTTTGTTTGTTCAAAGCACCGAAGCACCTTATTATCACTGTGTTCTTACAATTATTTCGAACCTCACAACACACAAATAATAATAAAACACTTTTTTTAATTGGTGTAATATAAATTCTGTTTGGTTCTTAATAATTAGTATATATTATATACTTAATAATAATTATATACAATATATGTGTCATACTCCATCATTATATTTTATGATTATTTTTCTGTAGAAAAAGAAAAAAAAAATGTGAAAGTGAAAAACACATCAATGTCAATGCCTCAAATATATATTTATTATTTAAATACGACTTGTGGACATAATTGCTTTATGACCAATCGATAGTGAAAGTAATATGCATGGAGCATCACTGGAGCATCACTGCATCACAGAAGGAGGCCACAGCCCTACAACCTCCCTCGTCCGCCAGCATTGCCGCAATCAATGCCGGCGGAGACAGATCTCGCCCGATCTCTGCGACCAAGACTCAGCGCTCGGAGGCCCACGCGGGGCACTCCGCCAGCGTGTGCTGGGCCGAGTCGAGGTCGGATGCGCAGTGGTGGCAATGTGTCGATCCCTCCCGTCCTATTCGACACAGGTACTCACCGAAGCAGCCGTGCCTGGTGAGTATTTGAGTCAATCGGTAGGTGACCTCCTCCTTCCCGTCGAGCCAAGCTTCGAGGTGTGGGAGTACGGCACCGACGGCCCATATCTAACTATTCCTGCAGTGTTATTCCACGCTACAGTTTTTATAGCGATTGTTAGATGAATAGTGGTATAATGAATAAAATAAAAGTAGAGTAAGATTATTCGTACAAGACAGGAGTAAAATTGTCTACACACCTTTGGAGGTTACGTCCACTAGTGGCTGTTATTCTAGAGCTCTAGTACTCGTGCTTAGTGATCCAATCACGTGCAATGAATGGTTTCCAATTACATTTATCTTTGTGAACAATACTATTGTAATAATATAACTTTGGTAAGGAGGATCAACTTGACCTTTTGTACTTGTTATTTGAGCTAGCTCGCTGATCTGAATGTATAAATCTTCTCCTTAAAAAATTTTGTATTTTTGTGTCTATGGCCATTCTATATCTGCCGAAAAAAAAACAATAATTAACTATAGTAACACTTAAATAAAACGTCACGTCACGTCATTTCATTATTTGTACGTCATCTTGTGTCATTCGTTAGTACCTTATTTCTTTAGTCTGTGCTGTGTAATCCGAAATAAAATTAATATTTCGTGGAGAAGGATGATCACGGTGGCCTCTTTGTGTACGTTTTAATCGCAATTTTTTAATAAGTTGTGAAGTCAGTGAAATTGTGCTAGTGTCCTTTATTCGCATTTATTACATCGATTGACGAACAAACATGTTCAGCTTTCTCAAAAAGGAAGGTGAAAAACCCGAAAGTATTGAAAATGTTGTGGAGGGTCTTAAAAGAATTTATAAAACGAAACTGTTGCCGTTGGAATTGCATTATCAATTCCACGACTTTCACTCACCACAGCTAGAAGATCCAGATTTTAATGCTAAACCTATGATTTTATTAGTCGGACAATATTCGACTGGTAAAACTACATTTATCAAATACCTACTCGAACGAGATTTTCCGGGCATTCGTATCGGTCCGGAGCCGACTACAGATAGATTCATAGCGGTAATGTATGATGAAAAAGAGGGCGTAATACCCGGTAATGCGCTTGTAGTTGATCCTAAAAAGCAATTTAGGCCTTTAAGTAAATTCGGCAACGCATTTTTAAATAGATTCCAATGTTCGACGGTTAATTCCGCGGTTCTTCGCGGTATTTCTATTGTCGACACCCCTGGCATTCTTTCAGGAGAAAAACAACGTGTAGATAGAGGATATGACTTTACTGGTGTACTAGAATGGTTTGCAGAACGAGTTGATCGTATTATCCTTTTATTTGACGCCCATAAACTGGATATATCAGATGAATTTCGGCGCAGTATCGAAGCTTTGAGAGGACATGATGATAAGATTCGTATTGTTTTAAATAAGGCTGACATGATTGACCACCAGCAACTTATGCGAGTTTACGGTGCTCTTATGTGGTCTCTTGGTAAGGTGTTACAAACTCCAGAGGTAGCTCGAGTATATATTGGATCATTCTGGGACCAACCTCTTCGGTATGATGTTAATCGAAGGCTGTTTGAAGATGAAGAGCAAGATCTTTTCAGGGACATGCAATCATTACCAAGAAATGCAGCTTTGCGTAAATTAAACGACCTTATTAAAAGGGCAAGATTAGCCAAAGTGCATGCATATATTGTAAGTGAGTTAAGAAAAGAAATGCCTTCAATGTTTGGCAAAGATGGTAAGAAGAAAGAATTAATAAAGAATCTTGGGCAAGTTTATGACCGAATTCAAAGAGAACAGCAGATATCACCTGGTGACTTCCCAGATATCAAGAAAATGCAAGAAACATTAGCAAATCACGATTTCTCCAAATTTCACCCCTTAAAACCAAAATTATTGGAAGTAGTGGACCAAATGCTGGCTACAGACATTGCACGCCTCATGGATATGATCCCTCAGGAAGATGTGAATGTTGTCACAGAACCACTCATCAAAGGTAAGTTTATTAATAATTTAATATTTCTCTACTCTAAATAATAGTAGTGTTGCATTGAGTGCTTTATTTTTAATAATTTTTGTTATAATATGTTAATTAATTGACCTTATTGCCAAACACAATTTATTGTAACTAGTCATCCACTTAGTAGTACATAGTAGTACAATAGTACATAATAAACTTAGAAACTTAATGCAGTCTTAAGGCAACTTAACCTAACTTCACTATATTCATCCTAATTTAATTGTAAGTAATGTAAGTAAATTTATATGTGTGTCTTGTTATATTGCTGTTAAATATTTAGCATATTCTCAACAATACATAAAACCATTCTTATTTACTATTTCAGTACTTTAACTGCACTTTTGTCTTATTTATATTGACCTGAATATAAGGTCTTATCATATGGCCTATGATCATTACTGCAATATGCAACATGGCAACTCTATTACTAATTATAAATAATCTTGTGTTTACATAAACTGAAATCCTTGAACTCAAAATATCTGGTGCAACGAGTAACTTGTCATAAATAAACAAAGTCTTTATACACTTTACAGTCAAGCTTAACCCTAGTAATAGACCACATCATAATCAAATATTCTTATTAAACATAGGCCTTGGTCTTCATTAATAACAAATACAGGTTGACTATCACCATTTCAAAGTGGGACAGCATTCATAAGAAAGATTTTTTTTCTTATCTTTGTTGAGGGTTTGATTGCCATTTCATAATGATATGACTGCATATTCATGTCAGCATCATAAATTAAAGCTTCAATGCTCTTGTGAAGCCTGACCCGCAATTTGACAACAACTACATAGCAGACCCTGCAGGCAAGAATTCAAAAGATTTCATTTTTTATCCCTTGTTTATAATTAAATATAAAAATAATTTATTTGCAGTTAATAATTCACTAGTTATCTTTTTACGTGTGCAAAAAATTATTTCAAAAACATTATATTGAAGCTGATTATTGTCATAAAAAGTTCTTGCAATAAACTGATGACAGAAATACATTCTTGCGGGATTATAACAAATTCCTAGACCAAATATAGAAAATTAAATCATTGGAGTATAGTTGCCAAATAAATTTTAGTCATGCATTTTAGAAAAATAGGTAAATTAATTTTTCAAATCACAATAATTTATAAATATCTTTTCATTTCTGCCTCATACATGAAGACCAAAACAAAATATGACTATACTGATATATTATTCTAACTGTCAATACAGGTTTTCGTTTTTTTTTATCCCCACAGCTAATATCCATCTCTGCCGAGGAGCAAAAGCCTACCTTGGGAGAGTTACAAGACAATTAGGCCTTAGTAATTGAAAACTCTTAGGCAATTCATTTACTGTGTTGTTGCCAAAGAGTCATGATCTTTTATCAATTGCATATGTATCAATATGATTTTCGTATTATATTTCATTGTAATAATTAATTTCCTTTGTCAATTTATCTACACCTACAAAATTTAAATGAATATTGTATTGTTTAATCTTGACATTTTCTTCCTTACTGCTTTTGCCAACGACAAAACGAGGGCCATCATGTTCCAGGCATCCAGGCAGGATCCCACCGGGGCTCCGCGTCCGAGTGGAGGGGGTCTATATACCGGTCGAGGCACACCTTAATTACCTTGGCCTGGTTTTAGACTTTCGATGGAGTTTCGAGGAGCACTTTAGGCTCCTCGCTCCACGACTGATGCCGCAGCAGCCGCACTCGGACGGATCCTCCTTAATGTGGGAGGACCAGTATCGGCGTGCCGTCGGCTGTGAGTGGGTTGGGCGCCGGCAGGGCAGTCTCTCATTCCGCATGGTGCTGGTACTGACCGGGCATGGTTGTTTCGGTCACTACCTGCACCGGGCCGCACGTCGGGAGGCAACGCCGCGGTGTCACCACTGCGGCGCTCCCGACTACACATCCGGGCACACGCTGGCTGTGTGCTCGGCGATAAGGTCGCTGCGCTGGAAAGCAACGACCTCTCGCTGCCAAGCGTGGTCGTGGCTATGCTCCGCGGCGAGGCGGAATGGGAGGCTGTCGCCTTCTTTTGCGAGATCGTCATCTTGCAGAAGGAGGCAGCGGAGGGGGAATGGGAGGAGGACGTGGAGGCCACTCCTCTCCGCCGCAGATGGATAGGTAATAGGAGAAGGCGGGCATACGCAAGAGCGGTGCTCTCCTAATGACCCTACCGCGAGGCTGCGTGCGCGTCTGGCTACCGCGCACACCGTGGTGATGTCTCTCCATCTGGGGGGTTGTCCAAGGGTTCTCGGACAGTCCCTCCCTTGGCGTTGGCTCGACTAGACCTAGGTCGAGCCGGCACTCCGGTTCGGGCACTCCAACAACATGTGTTGGCACAAGCTGGTTAACACACAAAGGTGAGAATTTTACACCTGAATGATAAAACTTGTTCATTGTATTATGGTCAGACCTAAGTGAGGAAACAGAAGCTAATACCTTTTTACCAAGGAGTTCATGTAACTATTCCATATCAAACTCTATCTAGATTCTTTTAAAAATGATATTCCCATTTTTTTAAACATCTTTTCTTTATAATAGGAATAAGTTCAAGTTCACTAGGCAAGGGTTAGAGTATATCTGAACACCGTCTCTGGCCTCCCTTACAAGACCATCTGCAGCTTATTTACCGAGTAACCCCAAGTAGGAAGGGAGCTATCCATACTAATATTATAAATGGGAAAGTGTGTCTGTCTGTTTATCCGTCTTTCAGAGCAAAACGGAGCAACGAATTGACCTGATTTTTTACGTGGAGATAATTGAAGGGATGAAGAGTAACATAGGCTTTATATCTAACATTTTATCCCGGAAAAATTGACAGATCCCATGGGATGCGTAATAAAGGCTTCGCTCAAAAACTACTGCACGGATTTTCATGCGGTTTTCATCAATAGATAGAGTGATTCTTGAGCAAGGTTTTGCGGTATTTTTTATCTCGGAAAAACGGATAGTCCCACGGGAAGCGCGATAATACCTTCGCGCCATAAACCGACTTCCGCGCATATGTATCCGTGGGCAAAAGCCCATATGACCCTTAACCCTCAATAGACCCAATCCCGAAATCCACGCGGACGAAGCCGCGGGCAGAAAGCTAGTTTAATTATAATCCACTTATATACAAGTGCACAGCTTCACAAGGATGGACATACCACCCAGTCCTGACACGAGAGAAATGCTGAAAAGCATTCTTTAAGTCTGAAAGAATGACAATAGGTAAATTATTTGCAAACACTAATGCTTTTTCATATTAAAGTCACACGACGACTATAAAGCACAATGTACAAAAATGTACAACCGCCTGTGCTTCCAAGCCAAAATGTTAATGTAGTGATCAAAATGTCTTTGTGACGGGTTGATTTAATGGGTCTATATGTTGCTTCTTATATACTTTACGTTTCCTACTTTACTACAGAATTCTAAACAGAGCACTGTTTACGATCCATAACAATGACAAAATTTCTAGAACTAGTCAGTAGCAGCAGAACAGCTATCCAATTCCTTAACAATTACAAAACTCATACATGTTGAGAATTTTAAGTTTTCTGTAAAGTTGTTTAAAAGACCGCGTAGTGTGATCTCTCATGAGTCTAATTAATTTCTAATGTCAATTTTATAGCTTGCATTGGATGTAGGTGAGAGAGTAAAGGTTTTGCGCAATGTTGGTTAATCATTAATCGTACGTTTGCCTTGCGTGACCGCGTTTACTTGCTTGGAATACTGATAATGCAGTATAAAATTTCGTTCTGAGCGATACATTAAAGTGAAAAAATTATGCAGATACTTAATGTTCTTCTTGAAGGTCATATTCCACCACTTTTTTTAAGAGGGGTAATGCACCTTATGCACCGTGACACCGCGCTGGCTAGGCGCGGCCGTGTGTGGCGCTCTCCGGTCTGACAGGACCAGCCTACCCACTTAAACCCCCCCTGAGTTCTTTAGGCCCATGCCCTTCGAAAGCGCACCCCGCCGCGCGCCCCGATATGGGCTGGAAAGACACTGAGGGGTTTTTAGTGGGTAGGCCGGTCCTCTATCGGAGAGCCCCACCCTTTTTTTTTTTTTTTTTTTTTTTTTTTTTTTGTTATCGCTGAGGAAAATGCATTGAATTGCATACCCTGCACCCCGGGAAAAGCGCAGAATTATGTGGGGCTCTCCTCCCCAGAAGGGGGTAGGCCTACCCACTAAAAACCTCAGCGACTGACGCCTGCCGCGAGCACTCGATCGACGGCGCATCCGACATCGCCGCCAGACGCGCCGAGGAGAACTGCCCGCGGCGTGACAGGGCCATGGGAACCCGTAAGGACACTACCACGACCCCATCGGCGTCGGCTCACCAGAGGTGAGCCACTCGCTCGCCTCCCCGGTGGGCCGGGGAGGCCGTCGATCCCCCGGGGCATCCGGGGGATCGCCGACTGACAGCAACCGGTGCAATGCAGGGTGGGCCTTCCCGGTGGCCGGCCCCGCTGGTCGCCGTCAGGAGGGAGGACGTCCCCTACGCCCACAGCAATATGCCAGGGCGCCAGGGTCGTTCCCCGTGGTGGCAGAGGGGGCTGTTAGGATTACATTTCCATCGCAGCCCCCCCGCGCTGTTGCGCCGCCGGTGTGGGGGCCGACCTCTTTTGGAGGGCGGCCGCTCTGCCCTTCGTCCGGGCGGGGTTGCACCTACGCCCGCCCATGACGTGGTTGCACGGCCGTTTACCGGCCGCGCAAACCGCACAATGGGGCTCCGACTCACATTCGGAGCGCTTGTGGCCCTCCTGGCCACACCGACGGCATAGGCTGCTCCGGTCGATCTCGGAGGGGCACCTCTGGCCTACGTGGCCCGTGCCAAAGCACCGGAAGCACCGCAGTGGGCGGGCCTCCAGTACACTGACCAGTGCCGAACTCCAGCCTACGAGGAGCCTCCCCTCCGAGATCGCCCGGGCCGCAGCGACTGGACACCGCACGAAAACGGTGCCCAGACCACCTGGACCAGAATGAATTTTTCCTATTGAAATCTGGCCCGCGCCACAGCCACCCCTTGCTGCTATGACGCTGGCCAGTTCGGACTCCGTCACAGTATCGTCCAGCCCCGAGATGCGCACCTCCACGCACTTCGTGGGCCGGACGACCCTCGCGTCTTCGCCTACCACCTCCTCCAATTTGGAAGCCAGCCTGTCGGCCTTCTCCGCCGCCTCGGCGCCAGGGATCTCCAGTAACCTGGCGCCGGTAAGGGTCTGGCGAAGGGCCAGCTTCTCTATACCTAGGTCCGCAAGATTTATAAACTTGCGGGCCTTCACCAACACTTCGGAGTAGGTCACCCCTTTCTCGACGGCCGCGGGGCGCAGTGATATAATCACCGCGGCCGTTTTGGGGGGGACCAGTTTTGGCGGCGCTGCGGCCGGCTTCGCCTTTGGGGCTGGGCCGGCTGGGGCGCGCTTAGCCGGAGCGCACGGAGCCTTAACCGCTGCGGCGAAGCTTCGCGGCGCGGCGGGCTCGGCGGGCTGCGGTTCGGCGGGAGGGGCTTTCTGGGCCCCTCTGCGCTTATTGCGGCGCGTCTTCTTTCGTCCGCCTTCCACCTGCGTCCATTCGGCCTCGACCGGGAGATTTCTAGGCGCCGGAGTCGGCGCCGGGGCCTCCCGGGAGGCGGAGGGTGCTGCTGGTGGGGCGGGCTTCCCCTTCTTCGGCCGGCCACCTGTGACCTTGGCGGGAATCGCCGAGGTGGCCGGACGGTCCAATGAGGCGCTCGGAGGCGCCGTCTTGTCCGCTGCGAGTGGCGGACGGATCTGCGGAGCAGGCAACAGCCTGCCCTCAATTCCTGCGAGGCGGGCGTTTACAAGCCCGCCCATCTGTATCATCGCCTCCCGGAGCCACTCCTCCTTCGCTCCGGGGGGAGGGAACGCCGTTGTTCTCGTCGCCGGGGACGGCGCAGCAGGTGGCGCTGCCGTCTTGAGGGCCCTCAGCTCGGACGTCAGTTCGATGACGTCCTTGCGGAGCTGCTCCAGCTCCCGCCTGAGGGCCTCATTCTCCTTCTTCAGTGGGCGCGCGTCGTCGGGGATGTGCTTCTGGGCGACCTCCCTGAAGCAGTCCCCGATGGACGCCGCCGCATTTTTCAGCGCCTTTATGTAGGGGCCGCTGAGGTGGGAGGACTTTCTTGCCACGTCAAGTATGACTTGGCAATCAGCCCTCACCACTTCTTCGAGCTCCAGCGCTGGCCTCTCCGTTGGTTGCATCGTACTGGCTCCGGCGGAGACCCTGGCCTCATAGAAGCGAGACCGGGTCTCATACGCCCTCTTTTCTGCCTCGGCCACCTCCCTGTCGAGGCGGGCCTGCTCCTCCTTCTGCTCGGCCGCTGCCAGCTCACGTTTAGCCTGCGCCAGACCGACGTACTCTCCAGTCGTCGGTGGGCGGCCACGTCCGCGGCTGCGACCAAGCTGCGAGTCCCGCGAGCTGTTCTTGGCGGTGGACTCGCTGCTGCACTCCTTCGAGAGTGGAGATCCTCTCTTTTTCCTCCTCCGAATTTTTCTACTCCTCTTCGTGGACGCGCCGTCAGATTCAGACGCATCCCCAGCACAAACGGACTCGGCAAACGACATCATCGACCTTACCGAGTCCGATGAGCTGGATTCCTCCATTCTTCTCTTGCTCGCAGAGGCATCTATCGCCTCCGCTGGGCTTGATGTACGCGGCATTACCGCTTCTTCCACTACACTAGAGCCGACTCCAGGCCTCGACTTCACTATCAATGAGGAGGACCTGGATCGGTTCCTGAACTCCCTGGAAGAGCTCGAGCTCCTCTCGCTGAGCCTTCCGCTCCTACGTACACTCTTAATTTTTGAAAAATTTGGTTCCATATTGATCCCACGAGTATGGGGGAAGTGGAAGTCCGCCCGGGCAGTGCCCCCTGTACCCGGGTAAGCCTATATACTGTGAGGGTCGGCCGGTACTCACAGGTTTTTAGCAACTTCGCTGTTGGGTTTTAGTGGGTTTTCCTTCCCGCGGGCCAGCCAATTAAGGCAAGCCCCCCGGCCAGCAAACTGCGCGACGTACCCCCCGGAGCCACCGGTGGGTGGTTGAGGCACAGATGCTGGTAACGGTATCACCGAGGCGGGTGGCGAGTCCGCCCCTACGCCGTGGATGTCCGACATTTCTGCCGAACAACCACCGACGTCGGCCCACAATGGCCCCCTCCAAGGTAATTTTTTATAGAGGTTTTCTTCCTCGCAGCCCTCGCCCCGAAGGACGACAGCCCTCACAGCCCTGCACTACGTACAGGGCCACGAGCTTCCATGGGGCAAACGGACCCTCCTCGAGATGAGGAGGGATAGCTGCCCCACCAGGGTAATTTTTTAGAGAGGTTTTCTTCCTCGCAGCCTCCGCCCCGAAGGGCGATGACCCTCACAGCCCTGCAACTACGTGCAGGGCTACGAGCTTCCCACCCCAGCCAGTTTCTGTCCGCGCCGGCCGAAGCCGATACCCCCCATATTTTTTTTTTTTTTTTTTTTTTTTTTTTTTTTTTTTTTTTTTTTTTTTTTTTTTTTTGCGGGGGGCATATGCTTATGTTACACGGCCGTGGGTGGGAGAGCCCCACCCACGGCCGTGTAACATAAGCATATGCCCCCCGCAAAAAAAAGGCCCATGCCGGGCCAATGGCGGGGTGCGCTTTCGCGATTCTACTGCCAATCCACCATATAATCCGATATCTACTATTTTTACTACTTTCATATTTCTAAATTTGTGTGGAATTTTTAAATAATATACTGACAAAATATGAATATTATTACAGTTTCAAAGTCGGCGGCAAATTGTTAATGGTACCAATTCTATTGACGCTAATGAACAAAATTTTAGTTTGATGTTGTCAAACGACAAATTCCTATTCGGAAAACCACGAAATATCTAAAATTAATTTGACACGGCTTAAATTGGTTTATTTACTCAACTTACGGATTTTCCTAGTCAACTTTTACTTTGATAATTTTAGTTACTTTGATATTTGTTGTCAACACATAGCACATAGCTTACACAATAAATTTAGTTTTTACTGAGAATTGTCGTCACGGTAATATAAATAAAAATAAAATAAAGGAAAATACTGGGAATCAACAATTTTATTTAGTGTTGCCAACATCGAATTAAGTTTCGTCAAACGTTATCTCCTAAGTTTAGAGGTAACATTTAGAGGTGGTAGAGGTGACAGAATAACTTTTATGAACCACCAAACTATTAGTATTGGGAAGATGTTAATTTAGTTTGAAGTTCAACAGTATTGGCACCAATTTGTCAAATGGTTGATGCAATAACCTAATTAAAATTACCTTACCTTATCGCAGCACATTGATCCATATATCTTGAGAGGGAGGGTCATGAGTAGAACTTGCTTGAATAATTTTGTTATGGATTTGTTGTAGTCAGAGGCAATACTTGCTGTATTAACAAGTTGCCTAAATAAGTATTTCGGACGAATAATCTTAGAAAGCTTTATCAGAATAGATAAAGCTTTCTTGATCTGCTTGAGCGATGTGATCTGATGTCGCCGAGGAGTTAATCTACTATGTATCGTCGTGAGAGTACTCGTTTATTTATTTATTTAGAAGTATTACTACATATATATTATATAATCATAGTATTGTAAGCACCTGCGGGACTCAAGATACAGGCTTTGGTCTAGTTTGAGTTCCGCTGGTACTTGATTTAAAGGCCCATTCTTCTGCAATATCGACATAGTTGAAATATGTTGGGCCATGTAACTCGGAGTTATTAATAAAACATTATTATTACTATTTCAGGGGTCAATCCCTGTTATTTCCTCGTGACTATGTGACTGTTCAAATTATTTATTGTTTATTCAAATGATTTGACTTAATTTACTAATAGTTAATTATTTGGCTTGATTTACTAAATTATGTACAACTCTGAAGAGAATCCGCAATTCTAACAATGATACTTTACCCTCGAGAAAAGTTATTATTCGTTCAGAATTCTTGTTTCGTAGCTCGATTCAACAATCACTGGTGATGGAACAATAGTTTGAATAATAAGCATAAAACAGGTTTTCTGATAGAAAGCTGTACTAGCGTGTTAATAAAATTGGCTTTAAAGGTCTTATCTATCATACAGTGAATTATTAGTGATTTTATTTATGTAAAAAATCTGAAAACATGTGCTCTTATAGTCGAGACGTATTGATAATATTATTAACATAATAGTTAGATGATGCTTATATAATCACGTAAGTAGAAAATGTTGCTACCAATTTAGTACTAGCAGTTGTTATACTATCATAGTTAGATAATTTAGATTTAGGTAACAAGTAGTATCTAGTTTCCTGATGAGTCCCTTGATTTCAGATACGAACAGTAACAGTGTGAAAACTTCCAAGCACATGTCTAGTCCTCTCACTCGCATCCAAAACGGCCAGTTTCTGGCGCCATACCTTACCGGTAAGATATTCTACTCACGGGTAATGGTGTTCGTATCAGTGGCGTCGCTTGAAATAAGTTATATAACTGAGAAGTTAATCTTTGAGACTATAACCGAAGTTTTGGATCCGTTGCTGTATGTACAATGCTAAGGTAGTCGTCACTATAAAGATACGAATGCAAAGCTACAGTCGGGTCAATTTAATAGGCCACATTTGACATTTGTTCATAGTGAGGTGACCTGCTTAAACACTCCAATTATGGTGAAAAAATCGATATTTACTTCAAACATATGTGAATCGAATACAGTTATTATGGAAAAGTACTTTTTTTATAAGATCCCTATCTTATAAAAAAAGTACTTTTCCACAATAACTGTAATAGGCAAACGAGCAAATGGATTACTTGATGGTAAGTGATTATCGCTGCCCGCAACAACAGATGTGTTGCCGACCTTTTAAATGGGAATACGTTCTTTTTTATAGGTACTGCATTAATATATTTTACGATTTTAATTGCCTTAAATTTTTTTAACATCAATTATTTCTCTGTTTATGAAGTTATTATTGTTTTTTATTATAAAACAAAAGAACAACATGTTTTACATACATACACTCACGCCTTTTTCCCATGGGGGTAGGCAGAGATTACGTCTTTCCACTTGCTACGGTCTTTACATATCTCTTTCGCTTCATCTACTTTCATAACATTCCTCATACATGCTCGACGATTGCGGGTACTTCTGACCTGGCCTTTTTGAAGAGACTTTCGATTAGTTCGAAATATGTTCGCCTAGGTCTTCCTCGTCCCGTATCTCCACTCACTCCAGCTTCATAAATCATTTTGGTCAGTCTACTTTCATCCATCCGTTCCACATGCCCAAACCACCCAAGCATCCCTTTTCTATTCTTGTCACGATATCCTCTTTCAAACCACATTTCTTTCTAATCACTTCATTATCAATCTGTCACTCAGTTTTACTCCTGCCATACTCCGCAAAGCTCTCATTTCTACTGCATTTATTCTGCTTTCATGTCGTTTCTCCCATACCCAACTTTCACTTCCGTACATTCATGGTGAATAATCCCTTCACAAGTAATCATTGCATTCATTCGATTTTTTGAGGGACATCACTTACGTATAGACTTCATTGAACGCAACATTGTAACAACGGTCATTTGTGCATTTCCAAACTAAAAAAATATTGAATATTTTATGTCCGCCATTACAAGGTTAGTTGAGGAATTTTAATGAAATGTCAAATGTGGCCTATTAAATTGACCCGACTGTAGCAGCATTATACAACAAACCAATCAAAGCTTCGTTTTAATTTTATGGGCCTAGAGAGTAAGCTTCTGTTTTGAGTTTGACATACATGTGCTACAAAGGCAAAACGGGATGTAAGAAAAGGGATACTCAATATACAGACAACATATCAATATAGCTTTCATCTTAGACCTAAGAGATTAACTTGATACAAGGTTTTCAAGGTTTCCATATCGGTTTGGCGATATTTACATTGGGATACACAGAGTTAATCCTCAAATAAAATGGCGGGAATCTATGCTTGAGTGATTTCATTCTAAATCTCTTTCGTGGCGTTACATTGTTACTTTATCTCTATGCCATTAAAGGTTCACTCTTATTCCTTCCAATCTACATTAGCAATTTTGTGATTGTCTGTTAAGGGCTTAAAACGCGGATATCATCAAAGTTTTTCCTTGTAAGACTTTTTGTTCTAATCAATCAAATAGTCGTGCATTGATGATGCTTAAATGCTTTGAATTCATTCATCAGAAACTATCGAATACCCACTGACCTTCAAAAAACAAGTTTATCTTATCTTGGAGGACAGGGCATGCCGTTCATTTTCGTCTATTGTCACAAATAATTATAAACTTTGTCATTTTAGTGACAAATAACGTTTTGTTTTGAAGCATTAAAACTGTAATTGATAATGAACACCGAGCCTGGTGCATTATAGTTTAATATTTGTCGGTAGTTTTTATTTTCAATCAATATTGAATCTGTTGGTTAAATGTCAAGGTCTGCAAGTAACTAGAATTCCTTTTTACAATCTTACTGCAACTGATGTTGTAACTATTAATGTCTATTAATTTAATGTTAAGTCTCTTAAACGTCAACATAAACATCTGTTTTCACATGCCTCTTAGAATCACCTGTAGACATATTTAGCATACCTTGCATGAGTAATAAGTATCAGAATGCGCTTACTCAATTTGAAATGGTATATAGATTTATTCTTTGGGGTTCTTAATTTATCGTAATTAAGGTGCATAGCGGTTCCAAAGACCTAAAATCGTTTGTCTCACAATCAATTGAGTATGAATGAGAGCGAGGTGAATAATTTGTAAGAAAAGCTAAAAAATATATTTCAAATATCTT
Source organism: Scirpophaga incertulas (assembly GCA_036419045.1). Classification (NCBI taxonomy): domain Eukaryota; kingdom Metazoa; phylum Arthropoda; class Insecta; order Lepidoptera; family Crambidae; genus Scirpophaga; species Scirpophaga incertulas. The sequence continues at coordinate 14,400,785 of CM071628.1, read as the reverse complement.
TCGCTATTACTATAATAAATAAAAACCATAACAACTCGGAAATTTGTTTTAATAAAACAACGTATGTTTTTTTATGACGGATTACGTTCCAATCAAGATACAGCAATTTGTAAAAAAATCTATAATACAGCGATCTCTAATATATCTCGAAAAATAGCATACTTTTAGATATTTCATAATTATATTTTTGAAGAAAATTGGTTTCTTTTGCACCGAAATTTTGCATTCGATATCCACGTGAACTGTATCCACATCCTGAGAACGTTTCAGATTTTCTGCAACAAATAATATCACAAAAACTCTTTCTAAGTAATTAGTACAATATGAGGAGGACTTGAATCTCCTCTATCGTATGAAAACGGTGTCCGCCGAGCGGTCTTTTGAGCTTGCTGGACAGCCAGAAGTCGCACGGCGGCAGATCAGGTGAATTTACGATGGTTCCGGAACGATATGGATTGAGTTTTAAGCGAAATGATCACGAATTACTAGTGCAGTATGGGCATTATCGTGGTATAAAAACCAAGAATTGTCTTTCCACATTTGCGGTCTTTTTAGGCGGATAACGATACGCAAACGAGCATAACCACAATAAATAAATACAATGTCGCCTTATTTTTTTGGACACAGTAGTACATACACAGGAAAATCACCAACGTCGTCGCATCGAATCATCTTTGTTATCTTGAAAATTTACATTTCTCCTTAATTACTTACAAGTTGTTATGAATATATAGAGTAAGCTTCTCTTTAATAATCGTTCATTCGACAGACTGGCTGATACGTATTGTTAGACACCTGATAGTTATTAACCTACTAAACGTGCTAAATAACCTGCTGTACACACCTATGTAAAGTCGCGGAACGATAAGGCCCATGTCAGCCTCAAAGTCAAGTTGCCTTTACACCAGTTACGAAAATGAATGTCAAAATTTATTCCTCACGTTGCAAATGACTCCCTTGAACTTTGTTTCGCCTAAGCTTTCGTAATTTTGGTTATGTTTACATTCTTCATAAGAACCTTTCCGTGCGTAATTTAGTTCAATCATAGACTTCATAAGTTATCTACTGAACTTGGTACGTAGTTCGGCATTTAAAACTGCGAATCTATGAAAGTCTAACCTCCAAAAGTCTTGCCAGATGTCTACTTAATATACTTCGATATGCAGGCACTCTTCTTAATCACCTTAACAATTCAAACTAATGTATATATTTAAAAAATAAGTATTGCATTGAGTAAAGAGAATTGCAATCAGTAAGTTTAATATAAAATAAATTCATAAATATAAAATAGTTCACAATTTTCCACTTGCTACGATCCAAAAATTCGTCCCTAGCTTTCACGACTTTAATATTTTTATACTTTCATGCACGCGCGTCGGTTACGGGTAGTCTTGACCTGACCTTCCTTTAGCATTTATTTATTTGGTCCATGTATGTTCGTCTAGGTCGTCTCCTACCAACAGACTCATTCATTTTTGCCTTATAAATTACTTTTCAGTCGATTTTGGTCCATAATTTGTTCGTGTTCTAACCATCTAAGCATCCTTTTTCGATGTCACTACACCTTCCTTCACACCCCACTTTTCCTTGAAAAAAAAATGTTTTAATGAAAATGATTTCAACAGAGTTTCTGAAATGCATATGCTAACGGGAATAATACAGTGTATAGGAAGAAACTAGTTAATGTGATTACTAACGCTTTCATAACTGTTCATAGGTAAGTTATCCAGCCGCTTAGGCCTTGGCGATATCAGTCGGACAGACTTTTAGAGTGTACAATTTCAAAGGACTGTATACAAAGTGAAAGTGTTTACTGACACGATATTGTTAACATGCACCACTTAATCCTTTAGGGCAGCTCATGATGAGCCGAAGAGCTACCATTTCAAATATGTTAGAAGGACCATAGGATACCCGCATTTGTCTCACCTAAACAATTGTTGTAGGTTATGAGCAGATGCTCAAAGTGTAGAAGTATAATAATGTCCAAACTCGAGTGGTGTTTCTATCGCTAACACACACATCTCCCAGCATCCTAGCTTCTCACTAATGTTACCAATTTCTGAACCAGTGATCGTAACGTTTTTGGAGAGTCATTTTGTGATTGCTTAAATGCATGAGAATATTTGTTGTCTGTTTTTTCATACACAGTGTATTTGTTTGGATGTTACGTGTATTATATTAGGACTTTATTATATACGTCTTTCCAACAGAGATGTTTCGACTTATGTAGTGAGGAATATATAATATACCATATATCACCCGATGTTCCATTAGTTACAAAATCGATCAAAATCACAAGACCATAAGTTTCAATATTTCCTGCACATCTTGCTGTTCAGATCAGATTTGTTATTGGTTTATCATTATGCAAATAGGCGCAGGCCAGTTGGTTTTCTGAATATTGGATATTATGTGTTGGATCTACTACCCCACGTGTGCGTGAAAAAAGTCTCGTCCTTTAGACCCGTGGTAATAATAAGTAAACAATTAAGTAATTAACATTTACTTAATTATTACAGTAAAGTAATAATTCAGTAAACACTTAAATGTTATTTTGTCGTAACAAAAAATATGTAAATTGCATTATACAGATGAATCGAGCATCGCTGACTGAAGAAAAACTTATACTAAACAGTATAAGTTTTTCTTCAGTCAGCGATGCTCGAGCAGCATTTATTGATGCAACGCAAACAGACCGTTACGTTCCGTCACCCAGTCGAAATGATGATTAATAATGTCGCAAGTGTTCTTGTTAGGCCCCAACAGTCATGATACTTTGATAATCAGGTATAAATAATTTAGTTTTCGTAAGCTAAATGCACCGAACAATAACTACTTTCCACCCCAAACGTAATAGCTATTACTTAGATGCTACATCGTGTATTACGTGGCACGTATTAAATAATTAGCTAAATGTCGGCTTTTTGCACCATTCTAACAAATCTTACAAGATATGAAAAATGTTATACGCTCCGAAAGAATGTTATAGGTTACGGTTGCGCTTGTATATAATCGCAATTAGAAAACGTGCTGTATTCAGAACTTTGTTTTAGGCGTTTTTATCGCGTAAGCAAGCAATGAAATAACCACTTCAAATTGTGCTCGTGATAAAACTGTTTGTCTATATTAGTGCTCGTGTATTCATACATTGTGAAGTAGACTTCTGATAGTGTGGAAATGGATGATACGATCTAAGCGTCGCCGGCGCACCTGTAACAAATGACCTTGTATTCTGCCTGTGCGAGATTCACAATAAAAACCATTGTGGTATCTATATGAATTAAAGTTTATTCAATACGGTTGAAACGTTTTCATTTCATATTTGATTTCGTAAACTGCAATGTGGGGGTTTAATACGAATTAAAAGATAATTGTCAACATTAAACAATAAAAATGTGATTAAAATGACGGTTTTGTCATATTATATTTCGTTCAAAGTTTGTACGAAGATTATTAACTGATGTTTAGATTGAGCAAGTTGATGCGATGGTGATGATGATCTGTGATAAATCTGTAACTATTCAATATGTTGCAAGTAATCCTCGTGAATTGGCAGATTTTGGTGTAGTATTGATGCATAATGAGGGAGTAGTAGCAGTTCCATTTTAAATATTAGTAGGCTTATGATGCTATCTGTTCGATAGGTGTTTATAAATCAGCTTGTCACTGATTATCACACCGCCACTATCTAAACATTCAGGCAATTAGCTATTACAGTCATACATACGATTGTACTTAGCTACGTCAATGATATATGTGTCATTATGGATGAGGTAAAGTAGGTATTTGCCAAGTCTTGCTGAGTAATGCATCGGCCATTTTAAATCAGTGATGTGGTTCGTGTTTATGGTTAAAATGCAACAAGGTCACAGTTTTTGTTGTAACGGTACGACACCACTGTTCTTAATGCGTAGGACAGTATTTTTGATTTTATTAATTTAATTAATCTTGTCTATTTCGAAAATTATACTAAAGTTAGCTTAAATTTATCTGTTACTTGAGCGATAAATTTACTATATAATTATTACATTATTCTCGTTAATATAACACTCCTAAGATTTACATATATATAAAAGTATTTTAAGTATAACACTAGGCAAACTAACACTCGCCGCGGAAATTATATTAATTTTATCTCTCGTTTCATTATAACTGTTGCTATGTTATTATTTGCTGTAAAACGAAGATTTCGCTACGCTTACATTAGCTGCTTGTGCGCATGCACATTTGATGACTGTTAATCCGGAAATGTAATTTGGGACACGGCACATTGACGACGGTCTGGCGAGTATTGTTCGATAACCATTTCAATTACAAACTAAGTAGACAATCAAAAATATCGAGACTGTCTTTTTTTTTTAAGTTTGATTTACTTTCATACTGGTTGTTTAAGCAATCGCAACAAAAATAATTGTTATTTCGTAAAATCTCTATAAAGCAAGTAAGCACTTTTTTGTGGGTTATTAAATTAACATCAATTTTCTTTAATTATCTTTTTTTTTTCATAATCCACAATTGCCCTACCCGTAATGTGTCATTTTGTAACTTTGCCGCAATCTTATCAATACTGCTATCGATTCAGAGTAAATCTAATCGGTAGGTATACGGTTGTTTTATCTCCAATAGCATTATAAAATTCATTTGCGGAATTGTAATGCTCCGGTCGTTTCGCTCACCTCATAAATGATGAATGAGAGTGCCGTTTAATTTTTTAACGGCGAGACCCATAATTTCACAATCAAATCGATCCAATTGAAAAAGCTTAATGTTCTAATGTATTGTTTATGATATCCCAATCAAAAATAATTATTGACCTTTTATGACCCGATATATTCCAACTGCTGGTTATCTTGTGAATTATTGATTGGTCTGTGTACGAAAGGAATAATTTCTTTGAAGTGATATTCTATAATGAGTATCTATTAGCCAAGAACATATTCCATTTTCAATTATCTTAATATGAAGCCACTTCTTACAGCAACGGGAGTGTGAAACAGTTTTTAGGCGAGCAAACTAGATCACTCTTCACAGTTAGGTAGTCTTTTGTACTCTTTTTACATCAGCTTCCTTGGCAATATTTCGTTCATCCGTGACATCAGTTTCGCTTCAAACCGTCATGCAACCAATAGGTGATTCAATTTACGTAACTTTCGGATTCCTCGGTGATTACGTACGATTATTCCGATTGCTTCAACATATTCTTGTAGCTTACTATCAAGTGTTATCGGTTCACTGTCATCGGCGTGTGTCACCTTGGCATAGTATACTAGAAATATGGCGATTAAAATATTTATCTAACGAGAATAGGAACCTCAAAATGTTTTGTTTGCCACTTAAATTATAGGGTTTTACTTTTGACTCACTGATGGATTACCCAATGGTTCAAATTTAATTCGGAAGTTCAGTTTGTTTATGCCCCGTGTGCCATAAGTACACAGCGTTAATTATTCTAGGGGCATTGTTCGTGTGTCCGCTGACATCATTCAACTTGCGGACCATTGAGAGACATCTGAGCAGCATCCATTGTGTTCACCGGGCCCACTTGCCGCTGAATGACGCCTCATTGTGTCCCCATCACGAGTGGTGCATCTCCAATTGGATCAAACATGTGTTCTGCGACAGAAGAATCAAAAACACGACGATGTTGTCGAATCACTAAATTCAATGCTTTCGACGTAATTTTTTGATCCAATAACTTGGTGGCAGTGTTTGTTTATAGCTCATGTGTATTACACATGCTTCCGTATTTCAAATAAATTTAATAGGATTTTTTTGTGATGCGCTTTTTTTTATTATTATTATCCATTTTTTAAAGTTTCATTTTGAATATTATTTAACAAAGTTTATTGCATTATAGAATATTTTTGGAATAAATTGCTGTACAGAATAATAGTACAAAATGGACAATTGTATGTCGGGCGGACGATGGTGAATATCGGCGTGCATCGATGCGTGTGCGCACAATAGGCGAGTGCCGTAGCGTTCACGGGTATCTAGAACACATTTGTTCACTCGGCTATTGTCTAGATTTCTACTATCAGATTTTATATGTTTTTAACAGATAACTCTTTCCTTTCGAAACTTTCGTCTATGTTATGTGCTAACGATTACGTACATTTTAATACGTGCACTTATAACGGTACCATTGTGATATCCCTACGATCGGACGAGTGATAATGGATTCTCAACCGCATTCGGTATTCAATCTACGTGTCCAGAATGAGAACGTGAGTTAATCAGCCATTGTCAGCCATTGATCCGAAGCTTGACATTTTATTGGTTTCCAAAAGCAGACTCCAGTTTTTATTGTCGTCACAAACTAATAATTCTTAAACAAGCTTTCACCGAAATTTGAATTTTATTTGTATTATCAACGGGAATAATGAAGTCTGATTGTTTTCACATTAGAATATTTAGGTGACTTTAAAAATACAGAAAAATTTAAACCTTTAAATTTAAAAAGTTAAACCTAAATTTAAAATCTTTCTTTAATTGTCTACTGTCCCATAATTGGTGCAGATTAATAACTATAAAAGACAATGTGCAATTTTCAGGTTCAGTTTATTCCCGAGCGATTAGGGAATCCTCGCGACAATTGTCGGCTCTTAAATGTGGGTGTAGTAGATACGACGGATGCACATCCTCGTTACATTGAGGATACAGGTATCCTGCAGCTGGACAACCCAGACCTTGGACGCTATTGTCCGCCGGGGTACCGAACTTGCCATCAATCTTTGCACCAGTGCGGCCAATGTCGAGTTTAAATCTTTTGTCTTATATAATTCTTTTCCGTCAAGCCGTTATTTCCTGATTTAAAAAGAAGCGCACGATTCTTTTGTATAAGTAATTTCGTAGTATTCGAGGATGCGCAGATAGTGGTTTTAATTAATAATTTCCTACTGACATTATGTATCGATTTTCAAAGCGGACGGTTATTCTGACTCACATGTCCTTGGATACTGTCACGCTACAGATAAAACTTTGTATAAATATGTTGCAGAATTTTGTCGATTTTATATGCAAATTGTCTAAATCTCTTATTGATGTGCAATTATTTAAATGAATAACATGTGTGTTCGTCATAATAGCCACGTGTTATCATCATTGGTATGTATGACGTCTACCATCTGTCACTGAATATCCCGCCCACTCCCCGCACTTTCACTACAAACTAGATCACCGGAATGCTTGCATTACATGATTTGCTACAACTCTTCGAGCCGATTGCATTTTTAGTAAGTACTAGTTACGCCCGTGACTTCGTTCTCGTGGAAAAGTGACAGATTTTTAGTTAGATTCTTTGTCTAGGCTAATTATTTTCCAAAAATAAAACACGTATAATAACTGAGCAATTTGAAGTGTTCTGTATTTCCATATAAACTTTAATCCGCCTATTGTTAATTTACCAATGGGTAACATTTTTGGAAACTTTAAATGACATTTTTATTTATATTTACTCAAAAGAAAGAAAGAAGTTTCGTCGTTCTAGCTTTAAAAATGACGATACTTCATACAAACTTTTATTCCCCCTTTCAACATTTCACAAACCTTTTTTTGCAAAAAGTAGCTAAAGTAGTGGTAGTAGTATAAGTAGCATTAATATCCTATATCAAGCTCTAGACTATCTGTGTATCAAATTTCATTAAAATCTGTTCAATAGTCAAAGTTAGTTTCGCATTTATAATATTAGGATTGAAAAGAAGTGACTCTTGCAAGGTCTAACAATATATCGTTGACGCGTCACTTTGTAAAATTTTCTCCGCTATTGACGTTATTGTTTATTACGTTATATTTTACTGTTTTTGCTATCACGATACACAATATTAAATATTACATCATATTTATTTTTAACAAACTTGACCATTGCGTATATTTAATTTTATCAATTGTTCCAATCTACCTTTGCTACTGTTATACGTGTAATTATAATACTTTTGTTCATTGTTTTGACCATGTGACTATATTGATTACATAGATGCATTCTACCGGCGCATATTGTTACATGTGCAATAAACGATCATTTAGAACGTTTAATGATCGTCGTAACATTGAACGCTGATCAGTCTGTTATAAGCATTCCAGTTGAGGGTTACATAATATGGACAATAAATAAGCAATATATTTCGTTCTCACTTGGTAAATTTCCTTTTTTTAGCATATTTTCTACTAATGTTATTATCATATTAATAAATGTCGTCAAGTTCTGTTCATAAATTTTTATAAATTAAACTATATTTAAAATATCGGAAGTTTGACGGCTTTGATTGACTTTCCTTTTTATTGAACGAATAGCAACCGGTTATGTGGCAGGATTTTCCAAATTGGTTTTGTGTCTATAAATTATTCAGTGTTTATATTTATATCCGGTGTCGATCGGGGTCGCTACAGTTAGAATTTGCTCACAATTGATTCAACTTGTAGTGAACACCTGCACAGGGGTTATACGATATCGAAATAAATGTCGTAAAAGTCGATAGAGCTGCACTTTTAGTTAATGTAATCATAATAACTCAATTTAGATGTGAATATTTTAAAGTAATTTAACAATTTTGTATTAACGCATCTTGAAAGTTAGAAATAAAATCTATTATATGATGTACTTGTCGAGAAATCTATGTAAATAATATTTATTCATGTGTCTTATCAACTCTATATACGGTGGTAGATTCGAGATATGCCCATTGCGAACTTGCATTGTATAATAAATGACATTATTTTTCAAGTAATCATTGTGAAATGATATCCTGTGTTAGGTTTATATTTGTGAATGTTAGTTAAAGTTTACTGTCGTTATAAACATGCAGTAAATCATGCCTGTCGCTGGACAAAGTGCATTTAGAACAACGTACCGTGAAATAAGTTATTGTAGGTGTCTATTCATTAATAGCATGACCTACACTACCAGTATCATTGTTGTTACCTAATCCTTAAAAATGTGCGCCGGAATAAGAACAATCGCAAATTGCCTCTTGAAAAAGATTGCTTTGAATTGTTATGATACAAAAACTATCCCCTTGGATCTGGCGGTCATAATGACAAATAACCTTGAGTAACATTCAAGATAATGGTTACTGCAGCAATTGTAATTTATCAACATTTCTTTGACACGTTGAACTAGGTGCAAGGCTTACGCCGTGTAGATACAATCACGGTAATAGCTGCAATTAAATTTAAACCTTAAATATTTGTTATTAGTTGCGAAGATAATTTTTTTGTTTTTTGCTTCGTAGTATGTGTTAACTAATTTAGACCCATTTTTAGTGTCTGCTAAGTTGACGTAATTCCTAACAATAATCATATTCCTAGAATTGCGTATTGCCTACTATTTTGGCCTTGATGTTACCTGGTCTCCTCGGATTGTCGGCTATACATTGACAGTCTGATGGCGATACACATAAGTAAGACAATGGCAGCTAATCGTAAACCCTATCGCCAATCAAACCAAACAGAAAACCATCTATCTCTACGTGATCTCACCACTAGATTGGAGGCAGTTAAAATCATCATGTACTTTGACCTCCACATCATAAACCTATAATACTCATCAGCATTTACTTAAAGTTTAACGGCACAAACATTTTCATTGTCATCCGTATCACACCACAAAAGAAAGTGGCAACGATCCGAAATCCACTTTTCCTACTTTGTTCTTGACCCTGATGACTCAGTCTCAGACATTGGCGCGACACCAATAATAATAGAAACTAACCTATTGCTAACGTATTAAGTGTTACATTGGTATGCACGGTACATATTTTAATCCAACAATTTACTGAATTTCATATGCTCAGGAAACGAGTTTTTTTTTTAATTTGTTTGTCCACATGAAGCGTTTGGTTGATACAGTATATTTTTAAATGCATATCGCAATAATCTCTGTTTGCATAATAATTATCCGTAAATGCTAAATTCCATTATAGTGATGTAAGATTTTGAAAATAAGACTTGAGTCAACAATAGAACAGAATTCAGGAAATTTGTTTTTACTAATATATATAGAATTTTGTATTGTTTAGATTTCCAACCACGTGCCGACATTGTTGTTTATAATTTTGTGGAGTTGGAGTAAATTTGAATAATCATTATTCGGCTTCGTTTGCAAATTGGGGTTATTGAATATTGGAGAAGACTGTGCATTTTGTATTACATTTTGCATATAAAAATAGAACAATTTTTATATTTAAGTACACATATAGTTTTAAAGTTATGAAAGTTTTTCAAACTATTGTGATTTTTTGATTATTTTGTTGAAATTATTATTTATAGATATGCATATTTTATATAGTTTAAATATTTACGCGTGTGATTGTTTCTGATTTACAGGTGGCGCTTTCGAAGGAGTTGAAGATCAAGTGTCTCCATTTGGCTACGGCAGAGGGGAGGGAGTGGATGCTGGACACGGCGATCCCGAATGGATTTGCAGCAAAGAAAAACCTCGCTATGATCAGATCTTCCAAACTCTTAACCCTATTGACGGCAAAGTCACTGGCGCTGGTATGCAATTGACTTTAGCTAACACACCAAACGATAGACGTTTAACTGTCCATAAAGCGTTAGACGCCATGATCTCTTCCACACAAAATTGCTCGGCCATAACAGAATTGTGCATGACTCTTAAAGACCGCAAAGATGATGATCCGGACACATTTGATAAAATTACTAATGCTTTGGTTGTGGCAACGCAAAATACAAATGTTATTGCTCAATTTTTAATTAATTACAAAAATAATGTTGAAACAGAACGTATGATGTCGAGTTCGATTTCTATACACACTCTCGATGAAACGTTGTCTATTGATCATGCTGGTACTAGTTTTGATAACAGAGTAGTAACGAATTGCTCGAATATCAGCAACATTAACAATGAAGAACAAGATGTCGAAACTGATAGTGAAGATAATCAGATAAATGAAACAAATACTACTGATAATAATTACAATTTAGACTCGGAACAGCCTGAAGATACTAGCACATTTAAATTTTTGGTTGATTCCGTAAAATTTGTCGTTCTTCTTACAATGAATGTTTTATCTATCATGATTTTAAGTCAAATTATGTTTATAACACTGGTCTACATTTTCACAGGAGAAATATTCTTACAGTTTAATATAGAAAGGTATCCAGGGTCGTTTATTGGTAAAACAAAAATGTTGTTATTCGGGGCGGATAATGAAGTTGTTCGGATACATTCGATTTTTGAATTGTTTTATCTTGAAAATGTTATCAATATCTTAAAATATATTATTAACAGTATTCTTAATCGTTAGCTAGGGATACAAGGACAAGGAAAGTATTATGTACCACTTTCCGTCGTAGTGTGTTTATCTATCATGGTTTTGTTTAAGTAAAATCACATTGTAGAAATTTACGTAAATTAATATAAATGTGTCAATTTTAAATCATTCGACTGAATTCTTGTGATTCAAATTTTTGTGAGACTAGCTTGTTTATGCCTAGTGGCTTGTATTTGTTTCATGTAATACATCCTACATTTGTATTTAACCAGTCAGTACGGCAATCTGTTATTCCGGAAATGGACATTGAGTCCGAAACAGACCCAGTACTGAAATGACTTATTCTCAAAACGACATGTCCCGAACTATATCTTTATTGAAAATTGCTTATTAAGGACTTAATCAAATATTGAGTCCTTCCGAAAATGGTCTAATTTAAGTGAAAGGTGTTAAAAAGTCAATTTTAATCATCAAAAAAGATTTAAATTAATATTAGACACAATTTCCTTCATCTTACCTTGATAAATGACGATAAGGAAGAAAGTAAAAGCTAACTTCAACTTCTCAGCAACTGAGGAACTGACTATTTAGACTAGAACTGTTGCTATTAAATTAAAAAAAATGAAATTGACAGTTGTAATGAAAATGTGATATCAACCGAGTTTCATAGTCAGCATATAGCTTGTTCTTGATTAACACACATTTTGAAGTAAAACTTAAGATATTATAAATTACTTATTTTCTATGTTGATCAATGTAAGTAAAAATATAGTTGAAAATTAAAAGGTTTATTAAAGTTTCCTAGATAAGCCTTTTCAAACCAGTCCCTTTTCGTATCGGGTTGTTCTGTAAATATGATTTCTCAGTAAAGTCAAAATAATTTATTAAATTTATACATTTACAGATACAATTAATGTTAAAAGAACTAGTAATATTAATAGTAATACAATAAGATTCAAGTGACAAAATTATTATATTCTATATTCGATCCATAATTAAAAATGTCTCCGATGATGAAATAATGGATTATGATTCTAAATAAATTCAATTCTTTAAGCGTACTTATACATATGTATGTTATCTTTTAAAATAATTATTACAATACATACAATGTTAAAATGATAATATATGTATAACTATCTCACGAGGAGCGGGTAGGACTCACATCCAGCCTTATTGTAAATTACCGGAATAGTACGTCAGAGATTCCCAAACTGTTTTGTGTCGTAGATCCCTTGCCATGTTTTTCGGTTTTGGGTAGACCCATACTTACCTAATATTGAATGCCTATATACTACAACTTACAAAAATTTGTAAACACACATATATATATATACAGTATTTCTTCATAAGTACTTTTATAAATAATCTAGATGTCTTTATACCTGAAGATAGTATAATGAAAGTAAATAGAGATAATATAAAGATCTTGAGATCCATTATCGTGGACCCCCATTTTCATTTCATGGAATTCAAATTGTTTTTTCGCTGACGTAGACCCCTAGCAGGTTGTCTTAGAATAACTGGAATACATACTAACTGAATTATAAAGTTTAAAAAGGTACTTTTTTTAGTCTTATTAGTTATATAAACTTGGGATCCATGTTCTATGCAGTAGTCTTGTATACTTTTCATTGCATTGTTAGGTTATTAGGAAGAAACTTATGTTTATAGTATCCGTCATTAGTATATTGTACAAGAAAATTCAACTCGATGCAAGGGTAACTTATGTGCGAGTAAAAAGACATTTCATCCAAGAAGATGTACTAGATTCTCTACGTTCCGCTTCGCCGAAAGCGTGAATGCTACGTGGTTAATGATTTATTGGCAATGGATACAGAGTCCTTAAGCCCGTGAATGCTACGGTGATACTAAAGTTGCCAGAATCAGAAATAAAAATTAAAAATACAAAATTAAAAACACTATATATATATTATTTATTAAAATTGAACTTATTCTAAAATAATATAAAGACAGATCCGACTACTGGAAACAATAAGGTTGATGATCATTTTTAAAATGGAGGCGCTCAACGTGTTCAATGTTCTCATTGGCTGAGCAGTGACCTACGCTTGAGAAAAAAGTCGAATTCGTTTTTTTTTGATACGGCGACAATTACAGGGGGCTAATCGTCGCCGTATCAAAAAAAAAACGAATGAGACATTTTGCAATCCATAATATTTTAAAATAGATCATTTATAATTATAAATACTAAATGAAAAACCTCACATGAGAAACAATATATACTATTTTATGAAAATTGAAACAAAACAACAATACATAGGTATAGGCCAATTAAACCAGGTGTATCAAAATATTAATGTTGCTTAAAAGTTTGAGAATTATCAAAATATATCCATAAATATCAGAAAATTTGGTGCTATAGTGCACCTAATATTTTGTACTCAAATATATTTATTTCCAATTGCAACAAGTATATCGATATTTTGCGTACATTCCGTATAGTTAGGCCACAGATTCGTTCTGCATATCAGTATCTTGCGTTCCGTACAGTTAGGCGACAGAATTGTGCTTTATACCCGTATCTGTATCGTTCGTTCGGTACAGTTATGCCACAGAATCGTACTGTATTACCAGTATCTGTATGGTACGTTCTGTACAGTTAGGTCCCAGAATCGTTTAGTATACAATTATTTGTAACGTACGTTTCGTACAGTTAGACCACAAAATAGTTCTGCATAAAAGTATCTGTATCAGTCTTCTTGGTATCGTACCTATTTCTGGCTATCGTACATATTTTTGCCGCAGAGCAATGTTAGTTGCCGTTATCACACGCTTTCTTCTTTATTTGTAATTTCTGATTTATAGGTTTAACCTAGTAATCGAAATTTCAATCACTTAATCTATCGTTCTGAAATTTTGATTACACATTTACTTGCAAGTCTAGCCAATTTTTATTATTAAAGAAATATTCAAAACTACACGTTTTTATGGGCTAAAAAAGGAAACTTAGTAACTAAATTGGTGGCTTTGGTATAAAACAAAATAAAATTATTTTCATCTATTTAGTACATAAAATCGTGTGGTTTATGTATTTTAATGTATTAAATACTAATTCAAATATGAATCTTATGTATATCTAACATAACTTTTGGTGAGCGGCCAGCTAAACTACCTTTTTATTTATTTATTAGGTGGTGCCTACCATTTCGTCTGCACAGATGGTAGAATTTTTCCTACTTTTTTGGACAATTCACATAATCCCTTATAATCCTTACTAATATTTATTAGTTATAAACGGGAAAGTTTGTAAGTATGAATGGATGTTTGTTACTCTTTCACATAAAAACTACTGAATGAATTTTGATGGAATTTTACAGTCATATAGCTTATACATTAGAATAACACAGGTTACCATTTATAAAGATATTGCGTGAATTGTCCAAAATATGACGGTAATTGTCAAGTAAGTAGGAAAAAAAATCCATAGTATGTGCAGACGAAGTCGCGGGCGGCAGCTAATATCTTTATAAATTGTAGCCTATGTGTTATTCTGAATGTATACACTATATTATTGTAGTTTCATTAAAATCCATTTAGTAGTCTTTACGTGAAAGAGTAACAAATATCCATCCATACTCATCCTTATTGCACAATATAAATATAAATAAGTTGGAGTAAGCTAATTTACTTGATTGTGAAAAAAATACTCCATAGTTATCTCGACATCGATAATCCGCATAAGTTTTCAAGCTACGCAGCTAATGTTAAGTAAATAAATACAATATTTCCCAACAGCGGCGAAGACAGAGATGATGAAGTCCAAACTGCCGAACTCTGTGCTCGGCAAGATCTGGAAGTTGTCGGACATCGACAACGACGGCTTCCTGGACGAGGACGAGTTCGCGCTCGCGATGCATCTGATACGCGTCAAGATCGACGGCCACAACCTCCCCACAGAGCTGCCGCCCCATCTGGTGCCTCCGTCGAAACGAAACTAGGCCATATCGACAACTGGAACACTCACAAACAATGTTATACTAAAAATGTGTGTGTAGGTGTGTTTTTGGTCAGTGGTAGGGCTCCTGAGCTCACTTAAATTTGCGCCATAACATGAATGCTTATAGCAATGAGTTTCGGTAACAAGAGGTAAGATAACCTGTTCCTTGTTCAGGAATTCGGGTGAAACTCGCTTCTACTTATCTATATCGTCAGCATAGCTGGGCAATTAACACGTTATTCCTTTATTCGTAATTAACGAATTTAACATTTAAATTAACGGAAGAACTTTTAAGTTAACATTAAAAACTGTTGAAGTACCAATTCACTTTCGTTAACCGTTAATCTAGCACCTAGTTATATAAAAATATATATCAAGATATACAAATAAGATATTACAAGATAGATATATAGAGAAAGAGAAGACAAGCCGTGAAAAAGACGTATCTATCAATTTTAATTAACAGTTATAGGAAATAAGTTGAGCACGAAAACTGTCGTGTGCATCTACTTTTCTAAGTAGATTGGTAACGTAACTTTATGTAATAAAAAATTTTGCAAAATTATATCACATGTTTATGGATTAATGTTAACATTCCGAAAAATAACGAGATTGGCTTTTTATAACGGATTAGCGATTAACGAAGTACACAATCTGTTTAAAGCTCTGCAGGGGAATTATGTAAGTCAAATGACAAGTGAAAATAATTATCACTGTGACTGGTTCAAAATACATTGCTGTTTGATATCGAAATTTTAGCATTATCTTAACTCTAAATCAAGCAATGAATTGGAAATCGCTTACGGTACCTTCCTTGTCGTGTGTAAAAAAAATACCCATAATAAAAGCGAACGATTCACTCAATACTATGGCGTAAGCAAGAAAAATTATGATCAACCAAGGCGACCCGATTTTCTTACCTTTGCAGTGCCACATTTGGAGCGCCAATAAATAAAGTCTCGACTTATAGTTTTTATTATAACATAGAATTAGAACACTCGTATGCCTTGTTCTGAAACATCAATGTGAAAAAAAAACATTCCAATTATAGATTTTGATCCATGCGGACGGTTTAATCGTGTCAATGGCATTTGTATTTTCAATCTATTTTTTTTTTATAATCTATATGTTGTTAAATTGTGACTTTTAGCTTAATTTGATTGAAGCTATGACATTCTAATGAAGTTCTAATGTAATTAAGAGTATTATTTCCTCACTAATAACCACCGAAAAACTAAAATACTGCGTGATAAATTGTTGCGAATTGTCACTATGACCACCTAAATAATCACGTTTTGGTGGTCATGCTTCGGAAGCAAGTAAAGGTTTACTCGTGCGAAATTTCAAACACTATTCTGACATCTGATGTTAATAAAATGTTTACTATCCACGATAGAATAAAAACTTTGGATATCATGAGCTCTTTTGACATAAGCATTTCAATCTTGGGTAATAAGAGAATAAAACGGACTTTTTACATATGTTACATTGTTGCCATTTTTAGAATTTTTACACAACACTTAGATTTTGTATCAATTTTTGTAAGAAAGAAAAAAGAAAATATGATTAGTTTAAATCTAATTGTTGATGAGTTAGGCATACGAATGTTTATTTTGTTAACTGCGCTGTTTGTTTATGTGACTACCATTGGTTAAACCGCATTATGCATTCGCGTCTGCATTTATAGGCCCACCAACAACAAGAAGATGAGGCCAAATTATTACTGTACAATTGTTTTGGTTTTACTATAATATAGTGATTTGCCGTGATTTCGCTATCACTTCAAAACTTAAATAATAATAATTTATATACAAATGTTTTTATTCGTACATGTATTTAAATGATATATTATGAATATTGATACGTTTCGCATGCTTAATTTGAAAGTATTTATATTATATTTTAAATTTAGTACAATTTACGTGTTGTCTAGTGTAAAGCCCTTAAGGTCACTTTATATTTTGTATTGTCTTATGTACGATGTTATTGTTTTAGAGATTTGGTATAGGTCGTGAATTGTTTTTAAACAATTTGGTAACAAATTGTACATAATTATCATCATACATTAGATATTTTCATCAGCAGTACGACATTTTATTTTCATTTTGTCCATGTCTTTATAATCAGCTAGAATAGACCAAATTTACACAAAATATTGTTTTGTGTAAATTGCATGCTTGAATGCATTTTTAAGAGATAACATGATTCTAACTACATATTTATATAATGCAGTGCAAAGTACAACAAAGTTTTTAATTCTTTTAATATTTTACATTGCGATTATGGCGGTAGAGGGTTTGTGGGGTGACAGAATTTAATGCTCGTATTTACCAAAATATTGGAGTTATTTTATCCACACAAACGTTTTGAGTTTTTACACGTGTCCAAATTATCTCTACACACCTTTGCCTAATTATAATTATCATAGAGTATTTTTACTATATACCTATTTATAATGTGAATGAGTGTTTTTAAAATTATTAATTTAATTTTTATTTTGGTGCTTCTACATATTACAAAATTCGAAACATCGTAGAGATTAAGTCCAAAAGACAGTATATTATTTCGTTCCTACATTTAGTGAATTATGTATTTAAATATTGAAATCTTATGATAAAATTTTGTTATATTCTTAGTGCAATTATGTTTATATAGTTCAAAGCTTTATGTTTAAAGTTACATTATTCTAAAAGAGAACGCGTCGAGAATATTTTGTGTTATTGTTTAATAATCTATTTAATAATAAAATACATCATTACATGTGTTTAGATAACATTTGTTATTGCTTTGAATCGCAAAAGGCTACTTGCCTGTAAATTATATCTAGTGCCTTCTGTATATTGGGTGGTGAGTTTAAAGAGCTTTTAATGTTTTTATCTGTTTGGTGTTACACAGTATAGTACTGGCCTGCCTGTGTAGGTCACATCGCTTGACAATAAACTTTCGAATACTTTTATATGCATGTAAAACTAATAGCAATTCGAACAGTTTAATATAGTTTATGTAAATACAGATTTTATATGTGTTGAAGGTTTTTGATGTTGTTTTGAGCACATTTTCCGAGGTTCCCTAATGATTCGGTCATTAGCAAGCTGATCGGTTGGGATGGGTACCAGTATCTACCTTTTGCTACTGTGTGTACATACATTATGTAAATGTATTAATTATAAATAGAGTGTAATAAATAGTTAGGAATTAAATTTGTTTTCTTAATCTTTCTGTTGAACTATTTTTAAATTGTAGAAAACCTTGTTTTTTATATTCCTCGACACCATCTTCTCTGACTGGATTTAGACCATCCCTGACGTCACTGAGGACGTCGAACGTAATAAGGATAACGTCGAACGACCATATACCAAGCTGTCTATCCTAGTTCAATTGGATTTCGGTAGTTTATTTATTTTTTAATTTATTTAATTATACGTACAAAACAGGTTACAGCCAATTTAAAAAAAACAAAAAATCTATATCGTACCTTAAAAGCTAGGTTGAAACCCAAGATATGTAGTACATTCTACTTATTGTATTGTTAACTTGCAGCGAATAACATCCTTTATCTTGGAATAACAAAACTCATGATTGGATTGGATTACCGAGTATCAAAGGATAAATAAAGCAAAACAAAACATTAAAAAGAAAAAAAATACATACATTATTTACAATTAAACCACAAGTTATCTTAAATAATTTGGCAATAAATTCTTAAAACTATAGAAACTATAATGAAAAATATCGCAATCAATACCTGCGTCTGCGCAACCCCTGACGAGCTCATTATAATGGCGACACATTCTAACTAAGGGATTATAATAAGAGATATTGTTCACGAAAACCCGGAGTGAGAATAATTTAAATTTACGAGCACGGTGGTAAGTATTAAAACTTAATTGGGATAGAAGATACGGTGAATCAATTTGGGAGTGTATGATTTTATATAGAAGTCTTAAATCTTGCTGCCTTCTACGGCAGCCAAGTACAACCAAACCGAACCTAGCTAGCAAATCTTCGTAAGTACGTGCAGAACGTTGAAGATTCATCCGGAAAGAAAGCAACCTTAAAAATCGTTTTTGTATGTGTTCAATTCCATCGCTATGTACCTGATAAAAAGGTGACCAAATTGTCGCATTGTATTCCAAAATATTGCGTACCAAAGCACAGTAAAGCGTTACATAAGATGACACCTTCTTGAAATGCTTTGTAACTCTATAAATAAAACCCATTACCTTAGATGCCTTCGCAACGATGTGATCGTAGTACGGTCGAAATGACAGCTCAGCTGACTGTCAAATATAACTCCCAAATCTTTTATTTCCGTTATACGTGTTAAGTCGTGACCATTCAGAGAGTAATTGAAATTAGTAGTATTCATTTTTTTGGTAAACGTAATAATGTATTTATTTATTTTACTTTATTCTTATATCTTTTTGAAGCTTTATGGCATCATTAAGACTGTTGATGGAGCAGTAAATCTTCAAATCATCTGCGTATAGAAGGCACGGACAAGAAAGCTGATTAATTAGGTAGTTGATGAAAATTACAAAAAAAAAAGCGGGCCGAGATGAGATCCTTGTGGAACTCCAGAAGGGATTATGAAAGGTGCCGAGTGATCGCCTTTCAATGTAACTAGCTGACTTCGCCTGTATAAGTAACTTTTGATCCACCGCAACAAGTCTCCGTGTACATCGTACCATTCCAGTTTCCGACAAAGAAGCGAATGGTCAACTCTGTCAAATGCCTTAGAAAAGTCTGTGTAAACAGAATCCGCTTGTCCTCCCTTACCAAAAACATTGCACAAATAATTCTTGTATTCTAAGAGATTGCTAGTAGTTGACTTACCCTTGACAAAACTATGTTGATTCGGAGATAAAATATTCTTAAAGTGGACGTATAAAGTATCAGACAAACTGATTGGACGATAATTCTCACAGTGAGACCGATTCCCAGACTTAAAAATAAGTCTGGCCCAACCGACTTATTTTCATCCAGACTTTTTAATTTAGTCATAATTTCATTTCTCGATACTCTGAGAGCGTGGATTGTATCACAGTGTTTAAAATCATCTTTAACCAACCCAGAATTAGTACGTACTGCAATTGACTGTTGATTTTGATATACTTCTTTCGTTTTTCCATTGGCCAAATATTTCGAAGGCTTCAGTCGATTAGTTCTCTTTGTACCTGTATGGTAGCCAACAAAGTGTTAAGCTTAATGACACTTCATCTACTTGTTATAATTTATCAGCTGGCATACAGCATGGTGGCGTTTTGTCACTTTTACTTTTTTCTATATTTAACGTTTCATCTGTTATTACCTCTTCCTTCCAGCTTTACGGTGATGACCTACAACTATACAGACACATTTGAAGCTTCAAACGTATCCGAGGCTATTTCTGCCTTAAATGCCGATCTTGTTACAGTCAGCTAGATCATTTGGACTACTTGTTAATCCCAGCAAATCACAAGCCATGATTTTGGGCGTTAGCAGACTATGGGCAAAATAAAACATGGTATCGGTCCTTTGCACCATATATAACGTTATGGTTATTAAATATTCCGATACAGTTAAATGTAGGTCTCATAATGGACTGTAATATATTATGGACTGCGCACATTAATGACATTAGTAGGAATATGCATCATTCATTTCACTCTCTTAAGCAGCTACAGTACTTTCTCCCGTTTAAAACAAACATTATTCTTGTGTAATCTTTTTCCCATTCTTGATTACGTTGATGTTAGCTATATAGACGCCACAGAAGAGTCTACATACATATTGTCTGAAAAAAATCGCTACACGCTTCATGTTTGATATCTGAAAGTATGACCGCATTTCCTAATTTCGAACACAACTGAAATGGTTTCCTATTCGATTTCGACGTAATGTGCATATCCTTACTACCCTATACAAAATCCTGAAAGATTCCCAGATTCCTGGCTATCTCCCTTCCCGATCTCAATTATTACCACCTAATCGTCCTAACCTTCATGTAATACAAGAATGCTTGAACTTCCCATTACCAAGTCTTCCTATTAGCAGTTGTGCCTAATTATATTTTAATATAGATTAAGCACATCCATACTGTTCGACGTTTAAAAACTAACTCGCTTTGCGTGATCATACTTTTAACATTTTGTTAATTATCAGTGAAGCAAACGGATCATACCAAAAGTACTTGATACAAAAAGCGCTAATTGAATAGAGCCATGAACGTCATCATCATTTTATATTAAAAAAATTACACCAATTGCCCGAATTTGAACTGCACAGTTCGATCCGCTACTGCGATATGTTACTCTTATTAGCTGTGACCATGAATGATGATTACCACTTACCATCAAGTGAGCAATTTACTCATTTGTCACTAACAGAAATAAAAAAAAACTTGAATGTGTTTATTACATCAATTTTTTAGTTAGGTTATATCTATTTTCTGGGAGCCTTTGCACTTCTATTTAAATCTTTTGTACTACCCCTCTTATTAGTCCATACAGCCATCCTCTTCTAGTCCTGTCAATCAAGCCCCATATGGGGCTTGATTGATTGACAGAACTAGAAGAGGATGGCAAGCATATGCTTGATAACGCACTTCAGTAGCATGGCCCAGTACTCTTCTGGTCTTGGGTATCCAATTCCTGATAACTTTTAAGTCAGGTTGGATCACAGTGACAGTAAGTGTTCCAACGTTTCCTCTTCCTCATTATATATCTTGGTACTGGTTTGCCCCATCGTTGTTAGCATGGTCTTAGTAACTCTTGAGCAAATAAGGAAATTGATGAGGTGGAAGATTAACACAAAGAAAACAAAATTTTTAGAGAATTTTATTAAATAACAGAAACTGAAAAATAACACAAAAAGATAAATCTTAATGGTTGAACAGCCACAAATAACATAATGATTTGAACTATGTCCTTTGATATAATTTTTTATAAAATAAAATTAATAATGGACATATAACTTATACTAAAACCTAATAGTGACATATATTAATTTGAAGAAATATGAATATCAGAGAGGGTAATACTACGTATGGTTGCCTTGAATAGGCTGAAGATATGGGTTTGCTTTTCATGCTTAAAGTATAGACACACATTAGTTTTTAAATGAAAAGCTTTTATGCATTCTCAGATTGAAGCACCCTAGAAAATATAATTATTACTACCATAAAAACCAACAAGTCTAAGACCTAACACCCTTCAGATTTTTTTTGTCAAAACATATATATACCAACATTTTTAGTATATTGCTTATTTTTTAATCCAAATGTAAACACTGTGCTCATGATGAATGTAGGTATTCTATTAACATTATTTTGAAAATATTATATCAAATACCAAAATCTAGAAAATTGGTTTCTAATCCTAACTACTTTTATTCAGTATAGTAAATGCATTGTGAAGATCTTAGGGTCCTGATGCTTATAACCACACTGTGCTTATGATAATTCACATAATTATATGCACAGTTGGTGTATACCAAGAACTCTGCTTGGTTTATTTAGACATATGTGATGAATTTATAGTAGGTAGTAAATTGTAATTTTCAAATTCTTATATGAAGATCAATTTAAATAGATTATTAATATAGTTCTACTGTCCTATATATTTTGAATATGACTGGAAAATTCATACATAGCATGCACTGTAGTAGCAAACTATCTAAATGCTTAATCTAGTCTTAGAATATATTGTAGGCATCCAGATATTTTTATTGTTTGAGATAGTACTTGGACCTTGGATGTTATATAATTACTGTGCAGGTGGGGGGTTGCCACCAGGGCCAGGATGCCGCACTTGTCTGCGCAATTGTTCAACTAAGTCAGGATTAGCAGCCTGCATGTGCTGTGCCAGAGCTTGCCCTGCCTCCAATAAAGCACTCATGCCAGCACCGGTACCAGCCTGTTGCGCATTTGCACCTGCATTTGCATTGCCACCATTATTCATCAAACCAGAAATGAGATTTTGCATATTTGGATCAGAAAGCATTTCTGTGGCCATATTCAAAAGTGCTGGATTTTGTAGTAAGCCACTTAGATCCAAAGAGTTGCGGTCACCTTGCTGGGCCAAGCGTTCATCAGCCAATCGTAAGTTTTGTCTGTATGATTCATTGTCTGGTTCGAGTTGACAGGCACGGGCGAACGCTTGTCGCGCTTCACGGGTACGATCCAAGGCAGTCAAAGCTAAGCCTAATCGGCCATGCGCTTTCCCATAGTTGGGTTGCAACGCCAATGCGGCCATGCAATCAGCAACTGCAGAATCATTTTGATTCAATTTGAAATATGCAGCAGCACGGTTACAGAAAAAGACGGCATTTCGCGGGTCTAATTCAATAGCGCGTGTATATTTGTCTAGCGCTTCTTGAAAACGTCCTGATTTCATTGATTCGTTGCCTTCGGTTTTCAATCTTTCAGCCTCCTCTTTGACTGACGCAGGCTGTCCTCCACGCTGCTGTCTAATTAACTGCAACAAGTCAACACCTGTTGCCATATCTTCGGCTCCTAAATCAAATGCTGTTTCTATGCATTGTACGGCGACTTCAACACTCTCACGCGAGTCTAAGCTCAAGGCATCGCCATCCAATTGTTGTTTTAGAAAGTTCACAATACTTGCCGCCACTATTTTGTTTTCTGACATTTTTGATCAGATAATATCTCAGTAATGTTTTAAAATTTACGTGACAATTAATATTTCCTGTTATTTTTAGTTTAGATTAAATACAGCAGCAATTTCATTGAAATGACATGACATGAACAATTGTTTTTTTTTAATCTGTGTGAGTTTTTTTTTGACATGCTTTACTGGCTATCCGTCATATCCGTGTGAGTGAAATTAGGCCGCGTTCCTTTTTGCGTCAACAATGGTATAAAAGTATATTTACGACACAAATTGTACACGAAGCCTAGTTTCCGTTTAGTATTCCATCCAATCCAAGCTGTCCTTATAGCCTAGGCTCTGGTTGTTATTAGTCAGTAGGTCATCCTGGGGATAATGGCCATACGGATCGTACGAGGCTACCGTACAATCTCGTACGAGGCGGCGACAGTTCTGGGACGCTCCCCCCCATTCGACATCCTGGCCGACATGTACGCGGCGACGTATGCGTCGCGGCGTGTCGACCGGGGGGGCGGTGGGGGGAGCGCCCTGGAACCCGCGCACGAAGTGCCTAAGCGGGAGTGGCACCGACGGATTGTGGCGGCCTGGCGTGCGCAGCTCGAATTACGGATCTGCGCGCGCCAGCGGGCCGTCGGTGCCGTACTCCCGCACCTCGAAGCTTGGCTCAACGGGAAGGAGGAGGTCACCTACCGATTGACTCAGATACTCACCGGGTGAGTGCTTGTGACTGCTTCGGTGAGTATCTGTGTCGAATAGGACGGGAGGGATCGACACATTGTCACCACTGCGCATCCGACCTCGACTCGGCCCAGCACACGCTGGCGGAGTGCCCCGCGTGGGCCTCCGAGCGCCGAGTCTTGGTCGCAGAGATCGGGCGAGATCTGTCTCCGCCGGCATTGATTGCGGCAATGCTGGCGGACGAGGGAGGTTGGAGGGCTGTGGCCTCCTTCTGTGAAGCAGTAATGCTCCAGAAGGAGGCCGCCGAGCGGGGTCGGGAGATGGCCGATCCCGTTCGAAGGAGGCGGCGCCGGGCTCGGTAGCACAGCTGCGGCGCCGCCGCGGGTCGCCGGCGGGCGCGAGGAAGTCGCGACCGCTACGGCGACCCGGGATGGACCACGCCCCTTCCGTGGCCGGGGGCGTCGTCGGTGGAGGGGACCGGGGGAGGTGGTAGCTTCCCCGAGGAGGGCTCCCCTCTAGAGAGGGGAGCGGAGGCTGGGGGTTCCCGGAAGTGGCCTTTGTGTTCCCAGGGCTCCCTACATGCCTGAGGAAGGCCATCCCTGAGGTTTTTAGTGGGTAGGCCTCCCCCTTCTGGGGAGGAGAGCCCCACATAACCCCGGCTCGCCACAGCCGGGGTATGCAATTTAATGCATTTTCCTCAGGGGAACAAAAAAAAAAAAAAAAAAGGTCATCCTGGTTGCCCCCGAGAGGGCCGCGGCCCCAAAAGAGGCCCCGAAAATAAAAGTGGCCCGGTCCCCGGAGGCTACCCAAAGCACCGGCCTGTGCGGCGGTGGTTGTTACGGTGTTTCCGGATTTTGGGACTACGTACGCCGCCATCATGGGGACCGCCAAAGCAAAAATTAGCTTGGCGGCCGTAGGGATCACCGGCGGCGTACGGACCAGGAGGGCGGCAACCGGGGCCCTCTTACTAGAGATGCCGGGCCCGGAGAGTTCCGCAAAGGCTGACGCCCTGGCGGAACGAATGACGGAGGCAATGCCCTGGAACCCCGCCGGCGCTCTGCGTACTGGTGGAACGAGGAGATCGCGCGACTACGGGTTGTTGTAGTAGCCGCGCGCCGCCAGTACCTCAGAGCCCGTCGAAGACGGTAAGTCTCAGTCGACGACGTCCTGAGTGCCAGAAGCGCGTACGGAGCCGCATCGAAGGCGCTCGGCGTCGCTATCGCCGACGCCTTGCCCCGGGACCGGATGGGGTCCCGGTAAAGGTGCTAGCGCTGGCGCTCTGGGCGTTCGGGAGCACGGTGAGGCAGCTCTTCACGAGCTTATTCCGCGAGGGCGTGTACCCCGTCGACTGGAAGTCGGCCAGGCTGGTGCTCCTCAGGAAGGAGGGAAGGACCGGTGACGTTCCGTCCGATCTGCTTACTGAACGAAGCGGGGAAACTCTTCGAGAGGGTTATCTCCGCTCGTATCAGCGAGCACCTGTCGCGCGCGGGTCCCGACTTATCGGAGTGCCAATTTGGATTCCGGCAGGGGCGATCAACGCTGGACGGCGTCCAGCGTGTTAGTTTCCTGTCGGAGGCCGCAGTCCGATCGGGGAGGGTGGCGTTGGCGGTGTCGTTAGCCATCGTCAACGCCTCCCTCCCCTGGCAGGCCATTAGGGAGGCGCTCGTATACCACGAGCTGCCTCCCTACCTGCGGGCCGTGGTCGGGGACTATCTACGCGACAGGATGATCAGCGTGATGGGACGGGACGGGATGGAAACGTCGAGGAGGGTCGAATGCGGCGTTCCGCAGGGGTTGGTGTTGGGACCTCTGCTATGGAACCTCGCATACGACGCGGTCCTTCGCACCAGTCTTCCTCACGGCGTGAGTGTCGTCTGCTACGCTGACGACACTCTCGTCGTGACGACTGGGGCCGACTTCGGACCGGTGCTCAGGCTTGCCGAGCTTGGGGTGGCATGTGTCGTGCGGGCGATCCGCCGGCTGGGTTTAGAAATAGCGCCTCACAAAACCGAGGCGTTATGGTTCCACGGCCTTCCGAGGCGCCGGGAACCACCCAGCTGCCGGATCCGGGTTGGTGACGCGTTGGTCCCGGTGGGGCTGTACATCAAGTACCTGGGCCTCACCCTGGAGCTTCGAGGAGCATTTCGTGCGGTTGGTCCCCCGAGCCAAAAGAGTGGTGGGCGCATTGTATCGCCTGCTGCCCAATCTCGGGGGATCGAGGGATGGAGTTCGCCGCCTGTACGAGGGCGTCGTGCGATCCGTGGAAATGTACGGGGCTCCCGTGTGGTCGCAAGACTGCGCGAGGTCCCCCCGCTGCAGAGCTCCTGCTACGGAGCCTGCAGCGGATAATGGCCTAAGGATCGTACGAGGCTACCGTAAAATCTCGTACGAGGCGGCGACGGTTCTTGGACGCTCCCCCCCATTCGACATCCTGGCCGACATGTACGCGGCGTGTCGACCGGGGGAGCGATGGGGGGAGCGCCCTGGAACCCGTGCACGAAGTACCTAAGCCAGAGTGGCACCGACGGATTGTGGTGGTCTGGCGTGCGCAGCTCGAATTACGGATCTGCGCGCGGCAGCGGACCGTCGGTGCCGTACTCCCGCACCTCGCTTGGCTCCACGGGAAGGAGGTCACCTACCGATTGACTCAGATATTCACCGGGCACGGCTGCTTCGGTGAGTATCTGTGTCAAATAGGACGGGAGGTATCGACACATTGCCACCACCGCGCATCCGACCTCGACTCGGACCAGCACACGCTGTGGCGGAGTGCCCCGTGTGGGCCTCCGAGCTCCGAGTCTTGGTCGCTGAGATCGGGCGAGATCTATCTCCGCCGGCATTGATTGCGGCAATGCTGGCGGACGAGGAAGGTTGGAAGGCTGTAACCTCCTTCTGTGAAGCAGTGATGCTCCGAAGGAGGCCGCCGAGCGGGGTCGGGAGATGGCCGATCGCGGCGCTGCCGCGGGTCGCCCGCGGATACGGCGACCTGGGAGGGACCACGCCCCTTCCGGGGGGCATCGTCGGTGGTGGAGATCGGGGGAGGTATTGTAGCCTCTCCCGAGGAAGGCTCCCCTGTATCGGCGGGGGAGCGTAGGCTGGGGGTTCCCGGAAGTAGCTTGGTGTTCCCGGGGGCTCCTTACATGCCTGAGGAAGGCCATCCCTGAGGTTTTTAGTGGGTTGGCCTCCCCCTTCTGGGGAGGAGAGCCTCACATAACCGCCGGCTCGCCACAGCCGGGATATGCAACTTAATGCATTTTCCTCAGGGGGAACAAAAAAAAAAAAGGTCATCCTGGTTGATTTTAGCTTGTTATATATATTTGTATTTACTCTGAGAGTGACATATATAGCATTATACTAAGGTGAAACCTTATCCTTACCCTAAAATGATAAAGGGGCATTATCCTTACCCTAAAATGATATAGTCAAAGTCATTTTATTAAAGAAATGATGATATAGGTTATTACCATAGAGCACAGACTTATACATAGTTTTTATAAAAGAAAGCGGGAGACAGAGGTGCGTTCTGGCGTAACCAGCGTTCAGTTTCTTCACATTTCAACGACTGTGTAATTTTGGAATTACGATGAGTTTTACAACTGTTAATTAATTTGAAGAAGATTTGTTGTATACATAATTTACGTGGTGATCTATAGTGGTGGTGGTTATTTCTTGGTGATATATAAGCAGTTTTATGATTAATATTAATACCACTATATATATTAAGTTCCTAAAATATCTGGAAAGTGTTTAGAAACGTAAATAAATAAGAGCTGCTAGGCGTAATCAGTTGCATATTACAATGTATTTAGACTGTCCAGTCTTTTTTCGAATATTTCTACTGTATTGATGAAAAAAAACAATGTAAAGTAATGGAGTGCCGACTATTTTTAGAATATCCAACTTAATATGGGTGCGTTCCGATTGGCGAATATATCGATGTCAGCGCTCTAAAACGAATTTTCCGATACGAACGTTTCCAATTACTGTGAGCACATTGAAAGCACCTGATGTTATTAACATCGTCATCTTGCGTGTAGGGTGACCATACCTCAGATCTTAATCGCATTAAGCATTCTGTTCTGTTATGTTATCTGTGTCTTGTCTACTCTATACTTAATATACCTTGTTCTGTATCCATTACTTTTTGCCTCTTCCTTCCTGTCATGTCGTAAAATGAACACACGTTTGTATTTGCATTAATAAAATAAATTATAAAAAGACAACCAACGACTTTCTATTATGGTGTCAGGTGTGTATTTTCAAGAATAATCAAAATAAAAATGTCAGAAGCCAAAGAAAATATCACAGTCTTAGCCAACAACCTAAAACCCTTATGTGTGGATGGCAACGTGGCTGAAAATTGGCGAAAATGGCGGCAGAGGTACTGTATTTTCTGTGATGCTAACGGAATAAATACATTCTCCGAACAAAAGCAAATAGCAATCCTATTAAATCTGATTGGAGAAGACGGATTGGAGATTTACAACTCTTTCGGTCTAGATAGAAAGGAGCTAACATTTAATGCATTGCTCGAAAGGTTCGACCAAAAATTCAATGCACAGAAAAATGTAACTGTGGAGCGATACAATTTCTTTACAAAAGTACAAAAAGACGAAACCATCGACGAATATGTAACTATAATTACTAACCTAAGTAACTCGTGTGAATTTAATGACCTAAAAGAATCGTTGCTAAAAGATATGTTTGTCATTGGAATAAAAAATACTCAAGTAAAACAACGTCTACTGCAAGAAGAGAAACTAACATTAGAAAAAGCTATACAAATTGCCAAAAGTATAGAATTGTCCAAAGATAGAACCACAAAACTTGAACAAGGCAACTCTCAAATCAACTCAAATACAGTTCAAGCAATAGTCTCTCAAAATAGGTCAAGACAAAAATATCAAGCAAGGACAAATCATTCTAGGCCTAGAAATCAGTCGCAGTCATTATCAAGAAGTCATTCCAACTCAAGGTCACTAACAAGATTACCAAAAATGCAGTCTCAAGTTAACAGTCAAAAAGTATGTAATAGATGTGGTCAGATCCACAAATACAAATGTCCTGCACAAGGAAAAATATGTTCTATATGTAAAAAACATAATCACTTTGCAAAATATTGCTTTTTCAATAAAGATAACAAGTATGTAAGTATGATAAAAAATACAGACTCTAATGAAAATTTTGTAATCAATTCCTTAAGTCAAAATAATGGTCAAGAATGGAAAATTCAAGTCTGTTGTGAAGGTAATCCTATTGTATTTCAAATTGATACAGGTGCCGATATCAATGTTATTTCTTACAATACTTTTAAAAAAATTAAATTCGAACAGGGTTAACAAAATTTTTGTCAAAAATGTTATTAATAATATATTTAATTTCTCAGGACAGTCAGTACCAACAATAGGAACATGTTTATTGAAGTGTGAATTTCCTAATGGTAATAGCTCTAAATTAAATTTTGTAATAGCTAACATGAACTGCCAGAATATCCTAGGTGCAAAAAGCTGTGAAAAAATGGAATTAGTCAAAAGAATATTTACATTAAACAAAGAATATGAGTCAAGGTCAGTACAAAACATTATAAATAAATATTCTCAAACCTTCGAAGGTCTTGGTTGTTTACCACACAAAGCACATTTAGATATTGATACTAATGTCCCACCAAAGATTACTCCAGTTCGTAGAATACCGTATACTTTACAAAAACGTTTAAAAGACGAATTAGAGAATATGGAAAGATTAAATGTAATTGAAAAAGTCATAAAGCCTACTAAATGGGTAAATTCAATTGTTTTAGTCGAAAAACCTGATGGTAGATTAAGAATATGCTTAGATCCTAGAAATTTAAACGAAGCTATTAGGAGACCCCATTATCCATTTCCTACCTTCGATGATCTTCGCTCTAAAGTCCATGGTTCTACACATTTTTCTAAATTAGATGCAAGTTCTGGCTACTGGATAATACCGTTGGATGAAGAAAGCAGTGACTTGTGTACTTTTAACACGCCTTACGGACGTTATAAATTTTTACGTTTACCCTATGGTATAAATTCAAGTGGAGAAATTTTTCATAGGACTATGTCAGAAATCTTTGGAGATCTACCCGGAGTACTAACTTTTGCTGACGATATTCTTGTCTATGCTCCGAATGAAATACTACATAATAAATACTTAGAATCTGTTTTTGAAAGAGCTTTAAAGGTAAACTTAAAGTTTAATAAATCTAAATGTAAATTTCGTTTAACTGAAGTGTGCTATATTGGTCATATATTTAATAAGGATGGTGTTAAACCAGATCAGTCTAAAATTAATGCAATAATAAAAATGTCAACCCCTTCAAATATTAAGGAACTTCAAAGATTCCTAGGCATGATTAATTATCTTGGTTCATATATTCCCAACTTAGCTGAAGAAACTTCAATATTTAGAGATTTATTAAAAAAGAATAATTTATGGTCATGGTCAGAGTCGCATGAACAACAATTTAATAGATTAAAATCATTAATTTGTCAATATCCTGTCTTAGTTCATTATGATGTCAAAAAACCAATTAGAATGTCAGTAGATGCTTCAAAAGATGCAATAGGTGCTGTAATATTTCATGATAAAAATCCAATTGCATATGCTTCAAAATCATTAACAACTTGTCAACAAAACTATGCACAAATAGAGAAAGAATTGTATGCAATAGTCTTTGGATGTAAAAAATTCCATCAATACATTTACGGAAAAGAAATTTTTGTCGAAACTGATCACCAACCACTAGTCACATTATTCAAAAAACCATTGTCAGATGTACCAACAAGATTACAGAGAATGATGATTACTTTACAAACCTATAACTTAAAAGTTTCATATAAAAAAGGCTCTGAAATGTATATTTCCGACACACTTTCACGTTCACCAGTAAACGATCCAAGTAATGAAATATTAGAAAGCTTAGACGAAATGGAAAATAATACAAAAACACATAAATTTATTAATAAATAACCTAGCAATTACAAAAGAAAGATTAAATAAAATTTTATTACAAACAAAAAATGATAATACCTTAATTAAATTAATAGAATATTTTCAAAATGGATGGCCAAATTGTAAACAAAATACAGATCCTATTGTTATGCCTTATTGGAACATTAGAGATCAAATTCATGTCATTGATAACATAGTTTTTAAAAATAATTCTGTAATAATTCCATCATCAATGAGATCAGAAATACTATCAATATTGCATGAAGGACACCAAGGTATTGAAAAGACAAAAAAATTAGCCCGTGGTATTGTATTCTGGCCAAACATTAGTCATGACATTGAAAATAAAATAAAAAATTGTGAATCATGTCTTACATACAGTATTAAAAAAGTTAAAGAGCCAATGTTATCTCATGAATTACCTATATATCCTTGGGAAAAAGTAGCAATTGATTTACTTGATTATAAAAATAAAAAATACTTAATTGTTGTAGATTTTTATTCTAATTACATAGAGATAGCCTGTTTATATAACAATAGCACAAGTATTTCTGTAATTACACAGTTAAAATCAATATTTGCACGTCATGGAATTCCATTAACATTGCTTAGCGATGGTGGTCCTCCTTTCAATTCAAATGAATTCAAAAAATTTATGTCTGATTGGGATATCAAACACATCATGTCAAGTCCCCACTATCCACAGTCAAACGGACTTGTCGAAGTCTCTGTAAAAATAATAAAAAACATTCTAAAAAAGTCTGATCATGATAAAACTGATTTTTTTCTTGGATTATTACAATATAGAAACACTCCAAAAAATAATTTAGATTCCCCTGCTCAATTGTTAATGTCTCGTCAACTAAGAAGTAAATTACCATGTAAAGTCAGTAATTTACAACCTAAAGTAATACCATTTGATAAACATTATAAAAATAAACAATTTAACTTGCAAAAATCAAAATATTATTATGATAGATCGTCTAAATCATATGAAAAAATGAAAATAAATGATGAAGTCTACTTTAAAAAGAATCCAAATGATATAACTTGGACAAAAGGTATTATATTATCAGAAACTGAATTCCCTCGTTCTTATATAATTAAAGATAATTATGGTAATACTTACCGTAGAAATACACAGCATATTCGCTTAAAAAGTCAAAGTCAAAAATCTGTCTGCAATAAAAAGAAAGTCAAATTTAACATTCCTCAAAATAATCAAGTCAGCCAGTCAACAAATAAATATAATAAACAAGTCAGTCAGTCAATAAATAAATATAATAATTTCAACACATTTTTAGAGGAGGATGATGATAGTAGTAGTAATACATTTTATACTTTTTATAGCCCTAACATACAAAGTCAGTCTAGTTCATCATCAAGTCAGTCTACGTCATTGTCAAGATCTAGCAGTATTCAATCACAGTCTTCATTTAAGTCAATTGTGTCACAAAATGATTCTATGTCTGAAAATAGCGATAATAGCTCAAATAGTATTGAAAACTTTCCTGTTGAGTCACAAACAAATCAGTATAGTTCGAAGGGCAGATTATTAAAGAAAACAAAGATATTTGATTTATAAAAGTTTAATATGATTGTAAAATATAACATTGTAAAAAAAACAACTTCATAAAAATTAATCGTATAGAAAGATAATAAGTTACTTAAATGAGTACAAGAAGTTCATTTATGTTATTTCTTCTCATCATTTCATTGTTATTCCATAATTTCTTTGTTATTTTAAGTATATTGTATTTTCTCAAAAATATTAATTTGTTTTTTGATTGTCACAGATGTAATGTTAATTGTCAATGTCAAAAGTCATGCCATTGTTAACTGTCAACGTCAAATGTCAATGTCAGATAGTTGTCAATGCCTTTCGTTAGAAAGGGGCATGTTATGTTATCTGTGTCTTGTCTACTCTATACTTAATATACCTTGTTCTGTATCCATTACTTTTTGTCTCTTCCTTCCTGTCATGTCGTAAAATGAACACACGTTTGTATTTGCATTAATAAAATAAATTATAAAAAGACAACCAACGACTTTCTATTACTGTCAAAATCACTGAATATACGTGACCATTTTACAAGATGAAGTTTCCATCATTCCCCATGAGGTGGAACGAGTGAAAAATGATTGACTTGATTTTTAGTAATATATTTGGCGTGATTTATTATGGTTGCCACACAATATTTTTATTTACCTACTGTAGAAGCGTCAGATAAATGTACATATGAAATTTAAAGTACTCATTGGTACATGGCAGGATTGACGTTGAGGCCCCCAAATTATTCGATTCTAAAACAGTGCCAAGACCACAGCGCCAATAATGCTTGGTGTGATAATGAACGTTAATAATGTCGTAAGCGCGAGTACTAGCGTTCCGAATAACTAACTGGCTATTGTCGATTTTAGTAATGAATGAATGGCTAATAGAGCCATCAGTTAGTGTTAGAGTAATAGAACTTTGATTGGAATTCCTAAATAACGTGCACATCAGATACTCCAACAATGGAAGGAAGACATTTTATATCCATAAGAATCTTTTACTGCAATAAAAAATAGAAAAACTATTTCTGGGGTTGTGACGTTTGTAACAAAATAACATGACATTTATATTAAGAATTTATGCAACGATATAACTAGCGGTTAACATTATTATTGATATCTAGTAGTTTAAATTACGCATCGTACGAGGGCTGCTACTTAAGTATCCGGAATCTGGGATTTCAACGCAAAGATTTTTAAACGCAATATATGACCTCCATGGTAAAATTCGTTCTTTTTTTGAAATACTGGCCACTATTTTTTTTCCTTATGTACGCTAGTGTTTTGTTTTTGATGGGTTTAAACTGTCATATCGCTGAAATGATGGAACTCACACGTGAAAATATTCGTGCTATGATTTATTACGATTTTCGACGTACGCCACAACAGTGCGTAGATCAATTAACTTCAATTTGTGGTGTTGAAGCTCCATCAAAAACCACTGTGTATCACTGGTTTAGTGAATTCAATCGTGGACGGAGTAAGCTCACCCGAAAGTCGCCCGAAATCAGTCGTTGTGCCACAAAACATTGAAGCTGTACTACTAATTACGCAAGACCGTCATGTTACGTATTGCGAGATACAGGCTACTCTGAGCATATGTATGACAAGCATTACGATCCCGAAACTAAGCAACAATCTACAAGTTGGGTGTTTAAAATGAGCCGAACCCTACGAAAGTGACTCGTGCAAAAAGCACTTTAAAGCAAATGGTGGCCTGCTTTTTTGGTATTAATCGTCATGTGGCTATAATACCACTGGAGAATCGTAAAACGGTCAATTCGGAGTGGCACACGACCACTTGTTTGCCGGAAGTATTTGAAGAAATACGTAAAAACAACAAGCGACGCAGAATCATTCTACACCACGACATGGCAGCTGTCACACATCACGCGAAACAAATTCATTTTTGGAGGGTCAAAAATAGAATTGATGGGTCATCCACCGTATAGCCCAGACTTGGCACCTAATGATTTCTATTTATTCCCAAATGTAAAGAATAAATTACGTGGTCAACGATTTTCGACCCGTGAAGATGCCGTCGACGCGTTCAAGCAGCACGTTTCAGAGATACCGCAATCAGAGTGGAAAAAATGCTATAAAAATTGGTTTCAACGTATGCAAAAGTGTATCGATCATCGCGGAGAATACTTTGAAAAACAATAAACTCATATTTAGCCATATACGTTTGTTTAATTTTTCTATTCCGGATACATAAGTAGCAGCCCTCGTACCAATCTATTTCAACTGTAGTTGTTGAGAAGCTATGCTACATTCAATTGTGCCATTAGGACCACATATTTGAGTTGCGTCTTACGATCGGCCATTTCCGAACGTGCGATTATAAAAAACTGGATAAAAACAGTTGAAACTCGTAAACTACACGAGCTATATCCCAACAAAAATTACCTACGGATAGAGAAGAGTCTAGCGCAAAAAACATTAATATATGTTTAACTTTCTATACTATATATTTTTAGTAGAAAATAAATGTGGAACTTGAAAGAAGCAGAATATTTTTTGAAAGTACATTAAATTCTCTTTCGTTTGATACTAATATGTAGATATTTAGCACAAATTCAAATACTGTGGTGACATCTATGATTTTTTAGGTAGATTGATTAATAGAATCCAACTCTAAAAGAATATTCTTGTCGTCACAGGTCGTCATATTTGCATACTAAACTACCCACGAACGAAGTTTAGTTTTTCTTGGATAGCAAGGTATCCACGAACGGAACCAAATAGTCAGTCCACTTGCAGGTAAAGTAGGTAAAGGTCAGATAATTGAATTTTATTTGCAAAAATAGAACAAAGTCATTGTTAATGAATTTATTACAAAATTAGTTGTAAAAGAAATAAATAATTTATTTTAAACTTACATTACAGGTATTAACTTAGTAATTGCAACAAATTATTTGGGCTTGAGCGCAGTGTCCCTAATATATCTGGCGATGTTTATGTGCGGATTTGAACAAGTTAAAGTGACTTGCATTATGAGAGAGCCGCTTAAGTGTTTGTGCACATTGGCGAGGTATTTCACTTTTCACTGTCAAAACTTTATTTGAAATAACATTAAAAATAAATTATGTAATATTTCCGAACATATATGAACTTATATCAATTAATTTACGGCTTTATTTCAACATACATAAAGACGATCAAATGTTTTAATGCACGCACACACACAAATTGAAGTCATTTAGAAAACACATGTAAAGATTGATTGAATGGATCATTATTAACATTAAATACTGATATTGTGATGAATAAACTTTTAATAGTTAATATGACATTACATTTAATAATTAAAGTGCATTAGGGATAGCATCATACAAAATATGTCAAAAATCAATTTACAGTGGGCGAAATCAGCTATAAATATATATGTAATATTGGTAATTAATTCATTAATCCCAATGAAAAGGGCCGCAAGTAGACAGCATTAGGTACTCTTATTATCTGTAGGGCAGTAAACTCCGCTTTAGTTTCTATACTGGGTAGTTTCAACTTGTCATCAACAAAACAGTGTCTTTAACATAATACACCAGGTACAAAAAATTGTACCACATTGATTTCCATACTTTCATTTTGAATTCACAGTGTCACAAATTAAAAACTATATGAAATACTGTAATAATTCTATGTTTCCAAATAAACAAAAAAATTGCATTCTTTATGTTTTATATAACGATATACGGAATTTAAATCATGGGGTAAAATGAATAGGACTGATTGGAATAATTTTTGTTTAGATGACAATTTGACCTATGCAGCAAATAGTTTTTTAATTTATTTAAAATGTTAACTATTATATGATAATATAGTGCCTTGATTTTGTTCAACCCTACGTTTAGAACACAACCGGCAATATCGTATTTGGTTAGTGTTTTCAGTTTAACGGTTTTAATATTGGACTGATATAAATGGCAACACATAGGTTAATTTCATCGTTGCTGTAGCGTTATATTTCTAGTCAGTTAAACCGCTTTTTTGTTTCATATACAAAACAATAGGGCATACAAATTTCATCGAAAGATTACATTATTTAATTTTGTCAAAGATTATTGTTTCAAAAAATATATATTCGTATATGTTGTCGTGTATCAATGTAATCCTCTCTGATGCTGTATGGGTTAGGTATCTACTTGCTAAGTGTCATATGTATAGTTGTATTGGTTAATTTTAAGTGTGGAGGTGTTTGTAAATCTGTTATTTAAATTCGTAATTATATTTAACAATAAATAAATACTTTTCTTTTTTTCATTCTTCAATTTTTTGACAAATTACCTAAATATAACCTAATACCTTCAGTGTTGACATGTATTATATAGTCAGTTTCTTTACTTTTGCGGAGTATTATCTAGGTAGTTTTTGTGAAGATGGTAGGTTATATATTGTCAGGTCCTTCGGAGATATTGTGTTATTCAGTATGTTAATTGTAGTTAACTATTATCTGTAATGTTACTGTAACCGTGTAATTATTTACTGTTTCCATATAATTTATTAGTTTCTCTCAGTTTTATTATACGAAGTTCATTCAAAAAGAACTGACCTATAGCTGATAAAAATACTAACAACTGTAGCATTTTACAAAATTTTCGCCATTATGCTGCTATTGTTAGAAGCATTCTGAGAAAGATTCTTTCCGAGTGGATTGGAGCTCGGCTGTTGTTACAGGAATAACGCCCTCCTCTTGTCTGAAATCGCGTTCTTTTTAATCGCTTTTGACTTAGGTGGACAGCACCGATTTTTCGAATAAAAATAAGGTGAGATACTGTATGATCGTACGTCATATATTCGATTTGGTTGTCGAGCAAGCAAGGCCAATCGTGCGGGCGTACACGTCGGTACGTTATGGAGTCAGGTGGTGAGTGCGGGTGGGCAGTCAGTGGCGGTGCGTGTTGTCGAGCAGGCAGGGCCAGTCGTACGGGCGTACACGTCGGTACGTTATGGAGTCAGGTGGTGAGTGCGGGTGGGCAGTCAGTGGCGGTGCGTGTTGTCGAGCAGGCAGGGCCAGTCGTACGGGCGTACACGTCGGTACGTTATGGAGTCAGGTGGTGAGTGCGGGTGGGCAGTCAGTGGCGGTGCGTGTTGTCGAGCAGGCAGGGCCAGTCGTACGGGCGTACACGTCGGTACGTTATGGAGTCAGGTGGTGAGTGCGGGTGGGCAGTCAGTGGCGGTGCGTGTTGTCGAGCAGGCAGGGCCAGTCGTACGGGCGTACACGTCGCGGTACGTTATGGAGTCAGGTGGTGAGTGCGGGTGGGCAGTCAGTGGCGGCGCGTGTTGTCGAGCAAGCAGGGCCAGTCGTACGGGCGTACACGTCGCGGTACGTTATGGAGTCAGGTGGTGAGTGCGGGTGGGCAGTCAGTGGCGGCGCGTGTTGTCGAGCAAGCAGGGCCAGTCGTACGGTCGTACACGTCGCGGTACTTTATGGAGTCAGGTGGTGAGTGCGGGTGGGCAGTCAGTGGCGGCGCGTGTTGTCGAGCAAGCAGGGCCAGTCGTACGGGCGTACACGTCGCGGTACGTTATGGAGTCAGGTGGTGAGTTCGGGTGGGCAGTCAGTGGTGGCGCGTGTTGTCGAGCAAGCAGGGCCAGTCGTACGGGCGTACACGTCGGTACGTTATGGAGTCAGGTGGTGAGTGCGGGTGGGTAG
This sequence comes from Scirpophaga incertulas, assembly GCA_036419045.1. Taxonomy (NCBI): domain Eukaryota; kingdom Metazoa; phylum Arthropoda; class Insecta; order Lepidoptera; family Crambidae; genus Scirpophaga; species Scirpophaga incertulas. The sequence continues at coordinate 14,362,115 of CM071628.1, read as the reverse complement.
TCAGTGGCGGCGCGTGTTGTCGAGCAAGCAGGGCCAGTCGTACGGTCGTACACGTCGCGGTACTTTATGGAGTCAGGTGGTGAGTGCGGGTGGGCAGTCAGTGGCGGCGCGTGTTGTCGAGCAAGTAGGGCCAGTCGTACGGGCGTACACGTCGCGGTACGTTATGGAGTCAGGTGGTGAGTGCGGGTGGGCAGTCAGTGGCGGCGCGTGTTGTCGAGCAAGCAGGGCCAGTCGTACGGGCGTACACGTCGGTACGTTATGGAGTCAGGTGGTGAGTGCGGGTGGGCAGTCAGTGGCGGCGCGTATTGTCGAGCAAGCAGGGCCAGTCGTACGGTCGTACACGTCGCGGTACTTTATGGAGTCAGGTGGTGAGTGCGGGTGGGCAGTCAGTGGCGGCGCGTGTTGTCGAGCAAGCAGGGCCAGTCGTACGGTCGTACACGTCGCGGTACTTTATGGAGTCAGGTGGTGAGTGCGGGTGGGCAGTCAGTGGCGGCGCGTGTTGTCGAGCAAGCAGGGCCAGTCGTACGGTCGTACACGTCGCGGTACTTTATGGAGTCAGGTGGTGAGTGCGGGTGGGCAGTCAATGGCGGCGCGTGTTGTCGAGCAGGCAGGGCCAGTCGCGCAGGCGCGCGGTGCGGGCGTACACATCCCGAGCGAGCGCGCGCGCGCCGCCGTCGGCCGCGCCGGCCAGCGCGCCGCCCGCCCACGCCGCGCTGTTGTCGTGCGCGCCGCTCTTGTGGAACCGAAACTCAGGGATGCTGAGCCGATCGCTGCCAAATGGGAAATGTATCGCTTACATTCTTAATAATTGAACTTCCAATTTAATATTTTAAATATTGTTAAAAAAAATATTTTTGAAATCAACAGATTTTTTGGTCAGACGTCCAAATTGACGTTTCAAAAACAGCCTTTTTCCGCACGGTCCGAAGTATAAATAGCTTTAGTGGGCTAAAGCTGTTTTAAGTCTGATGACCAGAGATTTTGTTTCTATACAATTCAAACAGTCATAGCTCTCGATTAACAAGTGTACCATCGGTCATGTATGGTACAAAAAAGTAAAATTAGATAAATAATACTGATTATTTCTGTCATTTATTAGTTAATAAATCTAATAGAATATAAATGGCGCATATGAGAGTTGATAGCAAATGGACCACACGCTTGATATTTGCATATGTAAATTTTATTATTTTATTGTGGATATTATGGTTTAACTGTCTTACAATTTAATCTATTTCTGTTTTAGATATATTTGTAGAGAATACTTTTGCCTTAGATATAAAAACAGGTTAGAAAAACGTACCAGTAAGGCGGTTGAGTGACTAAGTAGCGCAGTTCATGGGCTAGTCTCGCTTTAAGGCCTGGAATCGTGGCGGTGCCTCCCGTCACAAAAATGTTTTGAGCCAGTGCACGCCGGGAATCTATTGGGCACTGTCGACAAATAAACAACAGACAAGTTTAGATTTATATATAACGTATACAAGTGTTGATAATTTTTTATTGCTTCTTTCTATCTGCGATATAGAGTACAGTAGGCCTACTATAAAGTCAAGTAACTTGACACTATACGCTGCAAGATCGGCGACCTGTTTGAATATTGTTTTAACCCATCTCTATATGGTCACGGTAAGACCTTTTTAATACTTAGTACAATATTTATTGTGTTTTAGTTTAGTATCAATAAAATACATTATATTAGATGTTAATATAAATTTGTAGTCATCACAGCTCATATCCTTCTCATTTGAGGGACATTAGCCTACTCTAATCATTCTTGGACGAGTAGGTTTTAATCAACCATGTTCCCTAATACAAATTGGTTAACTTTACATACATAGAATATCTACGAAGGTATGCAGGTGGCCTCACGATGTTTTCCTTCACCGCATTAGCGTCAGATTGTAGATACGAAATTCGATAAACATTGGAACATGGCAGGATGAAACCCGCGCCTTCCAAATCTCTCGCACTGAGACCATGTCGTCACCGAATGTAAATTTGTATGATAAATTAAATAATTAACATTCTTTTGTTATCACCGTGAAATATAAAACGAACCCTTTTTTTGTGAGGGGGAAATGCGACCTTGTGCACCATGACACTGCGCTGGCAAGGCGCGGCCGTATGTGGGGCTCTCCGATCATAGAGGACTGGCCTACCCACTAAAACCCCCCGAGTTCTCTAGGCCCATACGGGGCACATGGCGGGATGCGCTTTCGCGATTCGACTGCCAACCTGTGATATATTTAACTGTCCATTGTAATTGTAAATAACCGTAATATTTTTATGGTCTATGCTAGGGTCGTCTGTCTGGGTATCATTATCTCACCTATTTCTATTGCAAAATAGCAGTGAAAATATGACATTCTATTTGTGACACTAATTTGATTCTTCCTACAATATTAGTAACCATAAAAATAGAACTATAAGTAAATTGACTTTAGAACAATAATAGTAAATATACTTTTTAATTTTGTAGCATAGCATAGGTAATGTATGAATAGTCAATTTAATTTTTTTTTAATGATTTTTCTTATTATTATCTACAAATATTATACATGTTTCATTGATAATTAATTTAAAAATTCTTATTTTTAAAGTTAATCTTAACAAAACAATATTACTGACAATATTAAATCTGTTTAATCAATATAAAATATCTAATTATGTTTATTAAAGCATACATATCTAAAGAACAACACACTAGATGTTAAGTGCATATGACTTTGTCACGATTCAGATGACCCTTACATTACCAGCATACCCTCAGTGTTTTATTACAAAAGAGCATCTGTTAGTTTTGAATTAAGTGTGTATAATAATTTTGCATATCACTGTCTTGCAAGAGTGATGTAATGCCTACTTAAACTACTAGTGCTATGGCTACAGAAAGGAATCTCTGGACATGTGCAGTTTTGAGAAATAATTTTATTATTGCATGCTCAACTTACCTGTATGATGCATTGCAGTATTATGTCAGGCAAGGAAGCAAGTTCATTGTCTCTTGCAAACAGTGGTTCAGCGGCCAGCTCCCTCGTTCTACCTGACACAGTAATAGCAGCTCGGCCCGATAATGGATATTGAACGCTTTTCGCAGGCATTAGCGGATTGCCCGTAGCCCATTGTACAGCACGTTCCCGGTTACCGACGAAGCAAGTTTTAACTGGAAAAAAGAATGATGCTTGTATGCTATAGTGCTACAAATTTGATATATTATTTATTACAGTTTAATGAAAATAGTAAGACAATTAATAAGAGTAAAACCTAGATTTGTTGTAGAGCATTGCATTGTAGCCTTTCGTTTTTATTCTCGTAAATAACTATTTGATGATAATTCCATTGTCAAAATAATGAACTGTATTTATTTATTTTATTATGTAGTTGAGACATTTAAATAAGTAAATAAATGCTACAAGATTGTGCAATTTAGTTATTGTAATGGATTGTATGTACTGACTTAACAATAAAGCTAAAGACAGAAGGAAGTATCAAAATAGAGAATTTGAGGTATTGGCTATGTTACAAGTAATTGCTAGAACAACAATGCTTTTAATAATATTATTATAACAAAAGAAGTTGGACAGTGATATTTATTTAGGCAATTAAAGAAGTCTTGCCACCAAACAAATAAACAGAATAAATATAGTTTTGTGGTTGAGACTACTGTGTGTTGGATTCTCATAGAGAGTTTTAAAAAACAATATAACATTACATAACAGTAAATAACAATAAAACACCTTTAATATCTTCAATTATTTGTTCAGGTAGTTTAAGTTCTGTCTTGTTATCTTCATCCAGCAACTTTGACAGTTCTTGGTGTATGGCGTGAGCTCCCAAAGGTTGAGCTTGAATAGCATGCAGTACCACTGACGCATGAACAACTGATAACAACAATATCATTAATTAGGGAAATTACATTAGGACAGATTGAGATTATATGCATTGACTTATATTAGGTTAATTCATCATTATTCCATAACAGAAGTGAGACTCCACATTGCTTTGTAAATACATGGATTTAAGTGATTGGATAATCATGTTAATACATGATCATCACTATGGTGCTTGAATGAATTTTAAAAAAGTTTATTTTGCAAAGTAGATTATATTGGATATGATATGGTGGTTAATTAAAAAAAAAATTAAGTTTAAGCTTACCAGCAGTGACTTCTGCCTCACGGGCTCCAATAGACACAATAAGAGCTTCAGGAGTACCCAAAATGAGTGCACACAGTCGTGGACTATCTGCCCACATTACACCGGAAACCTACATCATGAAAAAGTTTGTATTTAAAATATAAAAGTTATGAAAACTACTATAGAATATAATTGTTTTTTAAGAATATAAAAAGAAAATGGTGTTGGTTACCTCATAGTGTGTAAAAAGGACTTTAGCAAGTGTTTCTCTAAATAAAGTTGGTGTGAGCAGTGACTCAACTACTACAACTTTACGCTCTTTAGGGTTCACCAGCACATGTCTGAAAAATTTTACATATAATAAATATACCAATATATATAGAACATAGTGCAGGAATACTGAGTAGAAACCTCTTATTATCACTCAATGCAAACATGCAGACTTATAAGATAGAATGAGAGGTTACTTCCTTCTGTAAAGGTATATATCTCAGAAGACATAACAGAGGAAACTGAAATGTAATCCCTACATCGCTCCCCTTGAAGACAGATAACTGGGACTATGCCAATATTCCCAAACCACCATGTTCCTGATGTATGCAATCATAAACCTCTTTGTCTAGAGGTTATCTCTATACCCAAGATCACAAATATTAATATCTGGTCTGTACCTAGCCAGGGAAGCCCAGATTGGATTAGTATCTTGGGTTCCATTTCTTAGTCTCTATTATTATACCAGTGCTGCAGTTTCATCAATGATCCTGCGAAAATCACTGGAGGCAGTGGCACAGGTGGGCGATACATTGCCACTGGTAAAATGACCATTAGAACCATAGGACCATTTAATTTCTTGTTCTTAATTCTGTTAATAAAAATTCTGTGACACCCATATAATGTTTGATGGACTCACAAAATCTGATATATTTTCACTCTACCATACTCACATTAAAAATAAACTAGTTACAAGTGTTGTAGCAGATTAGCTATGGAATATTAAGTAGAATTTATGATATTGTTTTCTTTGCAATATGCTTAACAAATACAATTATTTTCCATTCACCTAAAGTATAGTAAGTGCAGCATATGAACAAAATTGTCATAAAGTTCTTCTGCAGTCTTGTAGTCGTGTACTCGTTTGTAGCGTCGTTCTGATGGGCACCAGAATTCCGAACGAATGATACATCTGGGTGCGGCTTCACCCGTAAAACCAAATCTAGAAAGATAATATGTTTAGTTGTTATAGGATTCTTGTATATAAACAATTAGTACGTGTAATACAAAGTAATGTTCTTTTCAATTTAGTTTTAATTAATATGATATTTCATACTTTGTGTAGTCTGTTCCTAGATCTAGCACGACCGCTTGCTTTTCTTGAATTAAAGCGATACCTTCATATAGAGCCATATTTGTAATGGTAATATAATCGCAGTGACTGAATTTTTTTATAGTTTTATGTTACATTAAAATTATACTAAATAATAATTAGGAAACTTTTTTTTCTCCTCATTCTTGAACGTTAATAAATCATATTGTCATTGCTAATGTCACTGTCACAACGACAAACCAGTACAAGGCGTTATTTCGTACAGCCATATCGGTTATTCCATTATATATTCTTTTTGATGGTTATTAAATCAATTTGTATTTCTTAAACTTTAATAATATATAAATGTTTACATGTGCAAAAATTTGTTCTGAAAATAAGAATACTAAAGTACTAATGTTTATTTAACAAAAATGTAATTCCGCCACACTTATAACAAATATTTTAGATGTTAAACTTTTTGATTAGGTATCAACTTCAAATACTCTTTGCTTATGTTAAATAAATTTGTCAGTACAAGACATAGGCAGAGCGGCTGATCAAAAATGTATACAGATGTGTAAATTAATGGTATATTAAAAATGTAATTAATATTTCATGACTTAACTTAGTCAAAAAACAATTTTATTATAAATATTACTATTTTATGGGTTCGATTTACTCTATGAGACTTTTGAGGTTGCACAGGTAAATTTTACAGAGGTAAACTAATCATAATCTATTTATGTGCTTGGAATCGAACTAGAAATAGAATCAAACGTTTGTCTCTATTTTCTGTCAATTAGGTAATCAATACACAATATAAACATTATTGATATTTAATATTCATCGACATTACCACGTAATGCTTTGTTGAGAAATTTAGTCGTTCATGATATATTTTGATTCCTCTATCATTTGTACACACTAGGCATGCCCTATTTCATTTGTCGTGTCCATTAAATGATCTGCCTAGAGCAGGGTTCACAGATGGTATTAATTGTACTTAGTTGGGAGACTATTTAATACCAAAAAGAATCCATGTCATTCATTTTTTCAAGATTTCTAGATTTTAACCGTAGTGAAAAATATTTTGTAGATTTGTCATTTCCATATGATTAAAAGTTTACAAGACCAAAAATCATTTAGTACAATAACATAGAAACACATTCATCTTGCCGCATCACTTCTACCAAAAGTGTCATTGATAATTATATTTAATTATTAAGTTTATATTGTTATTGAGTATCAAATAAACACGTTTCTTTCTTCTTTCTGATAATATAAAAATGACATCGATGTATCCCATTAGTATTATTGATGGTACAATTGTCATTGACTTTATCTTAGTTGTGCTATTGTGCTATATTATCCTGAGATATGAACTTACTATTTTAAAATATATGAAGTTCTGACCATTTTTTTTTGTGCACGATCCGACTTTTTATTGGTTTATGAGCAATAAAAAATGACAAACGGGTGTTTCCTCGAGACTTAAACATTTTCTACCTGTTAACCTATCTGTCAGGTGGTAAGAATATTCTTGTGTTTTTTTTTTATTCCATACGGTGGCAGACGAGCAAATGGCCCACCTGATGGTAAGTGGTAACCATCGCTCATGGACATCTGCAATGCCAGGGGCACAGCTGAGCCGCTGCCTACCTGGAGAGAAATACTCTTTTTAAGCCTCGTTTGAAGTTAGACATATCGTAGCGCTCAGGAAACATCGCAGCTGGGAGCTCATTCCAGAGTTTGCATGTTGTGTTATGTAAAAATATCTTTCAGCCGCTTCAGATATCGTGAACATTTGCTAGGGAATGCAATACATCCTCACTTGACGAAGATAGTAAGTGCAAACCCGCAGTGCTACGAGCAACCTTCATCGCAATGTCTTCAGCAACATGGAAAAGTCTTACCGCCACGGATTAACGCGTCCTCCTGCAGAAGGTGCTGCGTCGGTTCTTTTGCCAAGTTTTTAGACTCATTTTTTAATAATTATTCATAAAGATTTTTAAATAAATATATTTTTTTAAGTTTTTAATTTATAACATATGTTCTGTGTGTCATCCAATTGTTGACGAATACGTTTTGAAATTTCCTGAGTAACCGTTTAGCCTGCGGCTCTACCGCCTAACTCAAAGCGATGCGATCGCCGATTGAGATGTTGATAACGAGTCACTCACAATCGTTTTAACTTAACCCTATCGCTTAACTTGCATCTCAGGGAGCGACTCGCAATCGTATTCGTAAATTAACAAGGTACTGAGTTTCGTTCAATATTAACGGACCATAATAAAATAATTATTAATTATATACATTAGAATACTATAATAACTTTTAAAGTGGTATTATATAAAAAGTTGTGTAAATGCTTTAGATTTTGTAAACATTCGATTTTTTTAGTTTTTAGAAAATCAATTCATATTCCAGACAAGTCATTAGATTTGTCATTAGTTTGGAGTAGAAAGTACAAAAATAAATTGTTGTGTTCATGTGAGTGAGCGAGATATCTTGCGCTCATCTTCGAGTCAAGTGACAAGTACTCTAACGGCTGCGTGGGGTATAAGATCGGTTCTTGTGTTGGAAGTGTCGGAAGGTAATTGTTTTTTTATTGGTAAATTATTTTCTAGAGATACATGCATTTGTTTAGATTGTTCTCATTCAAACATTGACGACCTCTATAGTCGAGTGGATAATACACCGGTTTCAAGGTGTCGCCATCTCTGAGGTCCCGGGTTCGAATCTCGGTGGAGGCAGATGTTTGTATGATGAATACGAGCATTTGTACTCTAGTCATGGTTGTTGATATATATTTCTATAAAAAAATATTTATATATGTATGTCTATCCGTTACCCTAGATCCCATAGCACAAGCCTTAGCTTAGTTTGGGCTAGGTTAATTGGTGTAAGTGTAACAAATATTTATTTATTTATTGTGATCTCATATATACGTAATAAGTCACTATACATCTCACCTATGTACCTATATAGCTAGTTACGCAGTACTACTTACGTAGCTAAATTATATGTTTTCAACGGTCGGTTATCGATTTTCGAACCGCAGTTTTGAACGGAAGTTGATATTTACTCGACTACGCTAAAAGGAGGGTTACATTTTTCGGGAGTATGTATGTATAATTGTTTGACACGCGCTGCAGAATGAACGGCTCTAAAGAGTTTTGGTTGAGTGTTGTTAGATACGTGTACTGTGAGAGTGACACTTGGTATATCCAATAATTAATTAATTAGTAATTAAAATATTTTGTACGCTCTGCAGCCTGAATGGATGGATTTTAGCTTGAGAATGTTAGATTTGTATTTACTGTCGAAGTAACATTGAGTATATCATAATAAAAAAATAAAAGCTGGACTGCATTTCTGTGTAATTTGGAAATATAAAACCTGAAAACAACAAAGTTATAGCTATATGTGAATATCAATCGATGTGACTAAATAATAGAGCGATACTATACGACTCACACGACTATCTATGAAGGTATGTAAAAAAAGAGATGTTATTTTTGGACTGGAAACTGGGTAACAGAACTTGAAATAATTTAATTGTTCTCAATTTCCGATGATAGTACAGTAGTAAAGACATTTCAAAGCCTTGACACCCCTATGTCGTTACCTGTGTTGTTACTTCTGAAGTAACAAGTCGCCTTCTTTCAAAGTTTTACACTTATTACATGACGTATCAGAAAATAAAACTGCACGCATAATTTAACTAATTGTGTATATTTTATACAAAATTCCGCTATAATACATATTTACAAACATAAAAACGAATCGAAAATTTCACAATATAAAAAGCTTGAGCAAGGACGGCGGCGGCGCCGGGCGGCCCGCGGGCCGCGCTACGCCGCCGCCTGGGCCAGCCAGGGCCCGGCCGAAGAACGCCTGGCTTTCGAATAAGACCGTCATGAAGGATACGATTTCCTTCAAAATATATGAGCATCAAGCAACTGGTATTCTAATCAGCAAGATGGTCTGCCTGTATACAGGTCACAGGGGTAATTCAAGTAAGTATTCATTAGCTTTAACTAAATACTATTGTAATTGTCAATGAAAAAGTAACAGTTGTGGAAATTTGTAAGAAAAAAAGCTCAACTACGAATACAAATGAATAGTATAAAAGTAAAAAGAAAAGTTATTTTTTCCAGGTAAAGTCACTGGTAAAGTGCTTTCTGGGATAAAATTACTATGAGGTCCCTAAACTACATCTGCGGCATTTTCTAAATATTTAATTCCTTTAGGACTAAACCAAGCAGGCTGGCCAGCGGAAAACTCACTACTATTGGTTCTACAGATGAGAGGACATGGCTCATAAAAAACTATTTTTAAAATATAAAATAACATAATTCCTTATAGCTTCAAATGGCTCAATGTGCAGGAACGTCAGCGGAACTATTTGTTTGCTGGTACCAACGCGACTGCACCAGATAACAACAAAGTCTTTCATCTTTATGATTGAAGCCTCATAATTCATAACTCGATTGGTCATCACTAAAGTTATAGGAGTTCTACCATAATCATTTAAAGCACTATAGAAACTGCAGTAAGATAGAGACATGATCCTGCAAGTGTCTATGTTACTAAATGTCATTTCAACTTGGTCTAATCGATTATGGTAAGGCCCCTAGTTTATCTACCCAATTCTACAGACGTTACATCGCATAACACTTAGTCACGTCCACCCATTTCCAGATCCTTCTAAACTACATTCTAAATATTGTTCTAGTCGCGGACACTTTAAATGATGGAGGTGATCAATCGCGCCTTGAAGTTGACTATCCTTTCGGAGGTCTGTGCGATGCGGAGAATAAGGTCTTGAATGAGGTTGGCGATGCCGCGGTTGGCAATGATGAAGAGCCGCGTTATGGGCCCGGGAACGCCTTCGGTCAGGTTGTCACCCTTCGCTGAGCCTGCGTCCTCTCCCTCAGTGGCGGCAGCGTCGCCCGACGAACCGGACGATGAGCCCGCTACCAGCTGGAATAGGAAAAATTATTGTTAATATTTGATCAAACTTGTATATGTGTCGCAGCTAAATTATTAAAATAGCCGTTCAATCAAACAGGTAGCCCTTAGACTGAACAACACCATTCAACCTTACGTCTAGCTTTTTAATAGAATATTTGAATCGCTCTAAACGTTCAACACTACAGCTGATTCAAAAGCCGCCGTCTAATTGAATTAGTTCAGCGCTCACCACCGCGGCGCCAGATGCGTTTTGTTTTCAATATGGCGTCAACTAGCCGGTGCTTGTGATTGTTTCAAGATATTTTTCGGAAAGTAAGTATTAAATATACGTTACAAGTGTTAATAAAGAGATAGAAATTATGAGGACACTTACGAGTGATACGAGTGAATCAAAATTTAAACAAATATTTGAGGAGAAGTTACGGGATGAAATGTATCACCAAGGTATTTATTGCAATTCCATAAATAAAAAATCAACTATAATTATTGTATGTGCTAAATATGTTCAAAATGAGTTAGAATACAGTTTATTCTTCTTGTTATCATTACGCTTGTGTAATAAACATCAGAATATTATGATAATCATTTGTTTTTCATTTTTACTAATCTCATTAAACTTTTGGTCACATTCTAAACTTAATCCAAAGAATAATCTCCCAAGAAATTACAAAAAGTTTTCCTATCCTCTCAAATTACATACTAAACTAATGGTCACCTTAATTAATTTGCCATTTAACCAGTTGGCCAAGCGTCGTCTAGGTATAATGTTGAACGTTGCATCAACAACTCGTATAGCCGTGTGATTGAATGGCGTTCTTCTGTCAAATAGCTAGTTGTTTGATTGAATGGCTATTTTAACCAGTTAGCTGCGACATATGCACATAGAACTGGAGGCGTCTTTGAAAAAAATACGAAGGTCTTATTATTTATAACTTTTACATAGAACAGAGGACAAAACATTGAGAACTTCTTAATTTGTTTCGCTTTTTAAATCAAAGCCTAAACATAACTACGACGCTTGAAGTTTTGATGTACACTTGAAATTTTAAGAAAGTGAAATTTAAAAGACGTCTATATATATATATTAGTAATGATATTAAATGTTATTTTTTATTTACAGAATAGTGCCAGGTTCCGCAAAGTGCAAAGGCATTAGAGAAGTTAGAAGACAAAAGCGAAGAAAGTTTTTAAGATACAAGTCTCTGTGTAGTTAATCTACTATAATACTAATCTTAAATTATTTACAATTAATTTTTACCTAAAACTGCGGCGATTGCTTACTACCCCTTCAAACTATGTACTAAACTACCGGGATCACTTTCATTCGAACCACCAATCTACTGTCGTGTAAGCTAATGGTGCCAATTCTGTTGTAAATGAAACTAAACTAAAATTGTCACGGAGAATAATTTAGCGACAAATTTATGTTATTCTGTTATTACGGTTTGATTTTGACAGCACTAAATGAAATTGTTCTGACATGAAAATGAACTGCTGTGAATTTCCAACTATACGAGTATTTATTGGACATAGAATTGAATATAGCAATATATTGGGAAAATCACTAACTTAGTAATAAAACTAATGGCTGTCTTGTCATAGATAAAATAATAGAATACTATCCTGTTAAACTTTGTCGTTTAGTTCGGAGTTTTCTAAGAATTGTCCATTGAGACCAAATAAATCAAGTTTAGATTACGGCACCAGAATTGGCATCAACGTATTGTATGTGCATGTAGTGTGATGTACTTGTGGGTCGTTAGGATCCAGAGAGGCTGTGTGCGAGGCGGTGAGGCCGACGTTAAGGGAGTCAGTTCCTGCGAATAGTCTGAATGCTGTGCCAGCCGCTCTTGCCATCGCCTCTGCTGGACGCTGCAATTCAAACCTTCTCACTCGCACCAAAATCTCAATACTGCCACAAACTAACGGTGATGCCTGAACTTTTCATTTTTTGCTATATTTAATAGATTTTAATTAAGTTATCTTAAAAAAAATTAAAGGTCACAATATAGAAATGATAAATTGGAAGAATTTTAATAAGAAATTTGAAAGATTGGTACAAGAATTTGTTAACAGAATAGAATAAAGGACAGTTAATGTAGAGAAATTTGTAGTAGTGATAAGTGAAGATTTATATCTTACCCTGACGATGTCGAATAGGAAGTTACCAGATCCGCCTCCTGAAGCTCCCGCTTGGCCCCCGAAACTCAGGAATCTGGAATATATATAAATGTTTTTTTTGTTATTTATCGAAATTTTGTGTAAATATTAAGGTGACTATAAAATTATAACAGAAACTCTATTATATAGAATTATTTATATAATTTAGGTTACTAAACTTTAAACTTTATGTCACAAACTATATCATCCAAACGTATTTTTACAAATTCATAAATAACTTTTTGCAAGTCTATAATCTTTATATCTAAGTATTTATCCATTCTCTTAATCCATTATAACTATTGACATTTTTGTGTACTTGTGTTTCTGGCGTTAAATTTGTGACCATACACAATTTTTTAATATTATGCTTTGATTCAAGTATGTTGAAGAGTACGAGTATTATTAAGCGAAACGTATGAACAAGCATCATAAATAACTAGGATTGCCTAAATTGTTCTGTGATTGATACTTGGTTCCTATATTTTGTAAACACGTTATGCTGATCTCGTAACTCCAAGTGTTTTCACACGCAACAGTTACATGATAGTAACACAAATGCTCCCGAGTACGGTACGCCGAAGAAATCGAAACGTGCGAATGGAAAACTTAAGTAAAAACCGTCAATAATTTCTGCAAAGATCTGCGTCTATTGTTGGGAAGTTGTTGCAAGACGGAGAGATTAATCAACTCTGTAACATTGATGATAATTTTATTGATTTACGTACTATTTGTAAGAACTAGGTACCTGATGTACCTAATACAAAGAGATTACAAAAGTGGATTATATTGATATAGTTAGTAGGTATGTGAGTTTATGGTGTCATGCTTGTCGTGATATGAGGACGAGGATTTTATTTGATTCTGTATGTCACGATTTAATATATCTTCGATACCAGGAGTTATATAACTTTCTTCTGTACCGTTTGTTCCTATTTTCTTCACTGTTGTCCGTATCATCTAGAGTAATTTCGTCAATGCTGGCAGCGTTAGTCTGAGCAGCCGTTTGTTGGTCTTCGCTGGCAGCGGCTTGTTGGTCCTGACTTTGACCTTCACCGAACGCTACTCGCACTTCAGCTTGCTGGGATTCTGCTCCAGCAAGTAGTTGGTTCTCATCGGCGACCGCGCCCTGTGGAGAAGTTTAGTATGGATGAAGTGATTATGGAGGTGAGTGAAGGTTATGGGTATGAGGTGACGATGACGATGGAGGCGTGCGGTCTGCGCGCGCCCGCTCTGCCGTCTCCTGGCAGGCTGTGTGATTGCGCGAGGGTGACCTTCGTACCGGCTGGAAGAATAGAGCTCGCTTTCTTCTGACTTCAGAAGGAAGCGTAGTATCTTCCGTAGTCGCGGCGGGTGAAGTGGGCTCGAAGTCATCGTCATCATCATCATCGTCCGACAGCTCGATGGTGCCTCCGCCTCCCATATTGCCCCCGTTTTTGTTGCCGCCCAAGAAGGTTTTGATCAAAACAGGGCCGAGTGCCTGCAGTACTGCGCTTGTAATCTGTTGTACTTTCTGTTCGATAATCTAGAACATATACCATCTTTAGAACAACGAACTGCAAGATTATTCAAAGAGAAATAGATAGCTCCGCTCTTCTTCATTATGAATAAATCAATCTGGATCCTGAAAAAATCTAATCTCCGTGTGATCTGTGAATTGAAATTTCTTGAAATAAATCATATTAGGTTTACTTATATTATTAGGCAATACGAAACTATTAGAAGTAGTACCTGTGTTAACGTCGGGAATAGTTGCCTGAGGATCCCAATGGTGCGCTTGTTTCTTTCACTGACTTCGGAGCCAGGAGCACCAAGGTTCAGTGTAGCTAATGTTTCCTGAAATCCAGATAAAATATAGGTCAGCACGCAAATAATAATATGTATAAAATAATTTAAACTTTACATTGTAAGAATCCCGTTTTGACAGATTTCATCCTAATTGTTTATCATATTGTGATAAAAACTAACAATTTAAGTAGCTGTAGTTGTGGGTTTCTAATAAAATTGATATGATGAAAGTGAACATGTATAGTTATTCATTATAAAATAAAACTTTTATTATGGGTATCCTATTAAATGGGCTGGCTGTGAATTGTCATAATGTATAATTTCGTTTAGTTAAAGTTATTCCAAAGTATTAAGAAATCAGTCGTTTAGAATTTCACTTCTTTTGTGCTCGGTCATCGATTACCGCCGATGCCCAGAATGGGTCATAATTTTTCGTAACGTTCTCAAGTTATGCAAATTTCAGTATTGTTTGAGCTGCCATACGAGGTCAGAACGAGGGTCTCTTCTTAAGCATTATACTTAGTTATTAATGTAGAAATGAATAGGAATTTTAGTAGCATCGTGATTTTGTAATTGTCTTATTAATCATTTACCTGTAATTATCCACGCGATACGCAACGCCTACGTTCATCCGTGACCTATGGTTCTTCGCAACAATGTCTTGGACCAGCGAGACTTATTTGAATTGCTGGTTGTGAATTAACGGTAAATATTGTATTATTATGTGTCATGTATAAGGTATTTATCTTCTCATATCGTATTGTCATCTACATTACTAATAAGCTTTTGTAATTACATATTCATTTATTATGATTGGATCTCATAGCTCAGACCTAAGTATATTTAAGATAATTGAGACAGTGACAACTAGATTTCTATTGTCCTCTCCTCAGGTGAGTATCAAAGTGAAAAAATATTCACTATATTGTTACGCCGGTGGCTTAGTACAACTTCAAAAGTGATTTTCTGTGACTTAGAAACGTTTTCAGCAGGCTGAAACGTCGTTTCAGGCCGTTTCAGAAGTAGCTCTTTCACATACTAAAAAATCTAAATTACACCCAAGTTACAGTAGTTTTCAGGCGCCTGAAACATGTTTTCAGTACGTTTCAGGCTACCCTCTATCCAACGCCGCAATAACCTGAAAACCCGTTTTCAGGCGTTTTCAGGACCCCTTATGAGCCATTAAGCCTACTTCAGTAAAAGGACATAAATTTCAATAGGAGTGAAAGAGATAGCAATAGTAGAAAGAGACAGAGATAGTTAGAACATTCGAGAAGTATTAGAATGAGAAAACATCATTAGAAAGAGATAGACAAACACAGAATATTCGAGAAAGATAGTACGGGAATATTCGAGTATTGTGTATCGAGAATATTCGAGTATCGAGACAGTTATACTCGAAACGTCTCGAACGCGCGACGTATTGGACTACACATTCGAGTGTGTTCGCGAATGTTCTGGCAAGAGTGGCAAGTGCCTTAGGGGACTATATAAGGCTGTGTCCGGCCGCCGGGAAGCATTATTGTTTTGCGATACAGTGCGAAAACATCTAAGTGATATTGGAGAACTAAGAAGCGACTTTCAGTGAAGTGATTAGTGACTGTTAGTGTGGTAATTAATAAAAGTTCAGTGTTTTGGTAGACCGCCGTTTAATTTACTGACCCCAGCTCGTAACATTTGGTGTCAGAAGTGGGATCAGTATGCCGGTTCTACCAAAGGAAGACACGGAAGGAAGAATCCGGACAAGAAGTCAGCGACAACAGGAAGCCGACCAGAGACGCTTCGGAGCTACTCAGCCGCCAACTGACGAGGACCAGCAGTCAGTTATGGAAGCCACTCTCTCAACGTCGGCTGCCGCACCAGATTGGGCGGCTTTCATGGCGATGTTGCAGGAGCAGGCCCGCCGTCAGGAGGAACAAGCACGCCGTCTGGAAGAGCAGTTGCAGCGTGATAAGGAGGAGCAGGCCCGCCGTCAGGAGGAGCAGGCACGCCGTCTGGAAGACCAGGCCCGCCGTCAGGAGGAGCAGGCCCGCCGTCAGGAGGAGCAGACTCGCCTTTTGAGGGAACAACTGCAGCTCGGCCAAGATGAACAAATGGTACTGATCAAAGATCTCCAAGCGACTTTCGGCAATAAGGTCAAAGTGATAGAAGATAAGGTTCTGCAACACGAGAACCGTCTCACCGAAGCTGAATCTGAGATTGCCGATGTCAAGAAGGCTTTGGGTAATCTGAAGGTCGGAGATGGGACAGCCACTATCGTCAGTGCCGCTCCTTCGGTACGAGGATTCAAAGTGCCACCTTTTGATGGGAGTTCCTCGTGGTCAGCCTATAAAATACAGTTTGAGGCTGTAATGGAGGCAAATGGGTGGACTAAAGCCCAGGCCATGACCGCACTCAAGCTAGGCCTCCGAGATCAAGCCTTGACAGTCCTCGAAGCTCTCGACAAGAAGGTGAGCTACGAGGAACTATTGGAAGCGCTTGAGGCAAGATACGGCGACGCACACCTTGAACATGTGTTTCGGGCCCAGCTAAAAGATCGGGTTCAGCGTGTTGGTGAAAACCTGCAGCAATGGGCCCTAGAGGTAGAAAAACTGGTACGTAAAGCGTACCAGTCCGCACCGACGTTGATTGTGGGCAACCTTGTACAGGCTTTTGTCGACGGCATTCGGGACCTCGAAGTGAGAGCTGCTGTGAGACTTGGGCACCACGAAACCCTTAAAGACGCCCTGGCCCATGCTCTAGAAGTGGAAGCTGTGAGGCAAGACCATCGGTCTCACCGTGTCAGGGAGGTAGTTGCAACACCTGTGCGTGACCGCTTCAAGGGATACAGCCCTAGATGCTACACTTGTGGTGAAAAGGGACACCTCCGATCAAGTTGTCCTAAGCGTAGCTCAGGGATTGATGAAGATGGGCCTCAGGAGAGCAGGGCAGCTAATAGCGCTGTCCAACAACAGCAGGGAAGACGAGTTTAGTTCAACACAGAATTAACACTGGGAACGAATTGCCTATCCGCTAGCGACCAAGAAGACTACCGATAGCACGGGAAAAGGAAGTGGAGACCATGATTGAAGGAATGGTGAAGGAAGGTGTTATAGAGCCTTCGTCCAGCCCATGGTCTTCACCCGTGGTGCTTGTTAGGAAAAAGGATGGCAGCATGCGTTTTTGTGTTGACTACCGCCGCCTGAACGACATCACAAAGAAGGACAGCTATCCATTACCCAGGATTGATGACACGCTGGATATGCTTACCGGAGTGAAGTGGTTCAGCACGTTAGATTTAAAAAGTGGCTACTGGCAAGTAGAAATTGACCCTAAGGACAAGGAGAAAACTGCATTTTCTACTGGAAAGGGACTATGGCAGTTCAAAGTGATGCCGTTCGGGCTGTGTAATGCGCCGGCGACTTTCGAAAGGCTGATGGAGCTGGTACTCAGCGGATTGATTGGAGAAGCCTGTCTGGTCTATTTGGATGACATCATCATCGTGGGCCGTACGTTTGAAGAACACCTTCAGAATCTAGAACGGGTGCTATCAAAAATTCGAAGCGCCAACCTGAAGTTAAGCCCTAAAAAGTGTTCCTTCTTCAAACGACAAGTAAACTTCCTAGGATACGTGGTCTCGGAAGCGGGTGTCCAGACAGATCCACAGAAGATCATCGCCGTAAAGGATTGGCCAGTTCCGAGAGACAAGACACAAGTAAGAGCATTTTTGGGTTTGTGTTCCTACTACCGGCGATTTGTGAAGAACTTTGCCGACATTGCCAAGCCTCTTCATAAACTCACGGAAGAAAAGAGAAGTTTTTGCTGGGATGAAAACTGTGACGTCGCATTTCAAGAACTGAAACGACATCTGTGTAACACACCTATTCTGGGGTATCCCGATAATGAAAATGAATTCATAGTGGATACAGACGCAAGTGATACTGGGCTAGGTGGTGTGTTGTCGCAACGTAAAGGAGATCGCGAAGTTGTTATAGCATACTTCAGCAAATCTTTGTCCAAACCTGAGAGAAATTACTGTGTCACGAGAAGAGAATTACTGGCAGTGGTGAAAACATTGCAGCATTTCAACAAATATTTGCTTGGTCGAAAATTCCATCTGCGTACTGACCATGCTGCATTGAAGTGGCTATTACAATTCAAGAATCCCGAAGGACAAGTTGCGAGATGGATCGAGTTACTTCAAGAATATGACTTTGTGATTGAACATCGCAGTGGAAGATCTCATGGTAATGCAGATGCTTTGTCAAGAAGACCTTGCTCTGAAGACTGCAAGCACTGCGTAAAACAAGAGACAAAAGCAGACCTACCTGTGAGAATGCTAAACACGGATCTTAGCAATGAATGGAAAGAAACCTTTCAGCACGCTCAGCAGTATGATGTAGACATCAAACCGATTCTCGAATGGATCAAAGCCGGTACTCCTAAACCTGCCTGGAGTGATATTGCGTCGATGAGTTCCATCACGAAGAGCTATTGGGCTCAATGGGACAGCCTGGTTATCCAAGATGAAGTCTTGTGCCGCAAATGGGAAAACGCTCGAGGAGATCGTTGTCATCTACAAATGGTTGTACCCAAAGCCAAGATACCAGATATTCTACAGCTGTACCATAACGGATGTTCGGGAGGTCATATGGGAGTGACGAGAACTCTGTTGAAAATAAGAGAACGATTTTACTGGATAAATTGCCGTGACGATGTTGAAGATTGGTGCCGCAAGTGTACTAGTTGTGCTGCAGTAAAGGGACCTCATACACGCAGCAGAGGTGCATTAAAACTGTATAACGTTGGAGCACCATGGGAAAGGATTGCCATAGACGTTGCGGGACCATTTCCGGAAAGTGAATGCGGAAACAAGTACTTCATGGTTGTGATGGATTATTTCACTAAGTGGCCGGAAGTCTTCGCTATTCCTAACCAAGAGGCTTCAACAGTTGCGGATAAATTAGTCCATGAAGTCTTCTGCCGTTTTGGAGTACCCTTGGAAATTCATAGTGATCAGGGAAGAAATTTTGAGTCTCAAATATTTCAAGAGATGTGTCGAGTTATGGGTATCCATAAAACGAGGACCACTTCTTACCATCCGCAATCTGATGGAATGGTGGAACGATTTAACCAAACATTGGAGAGGTATCTTGCAAAGGTTGTGTCAAACAGGCAAAAGGATTGGGACAAGCACATCCAACCATTCCTGATGTCATATCGAAGCGCAGTGCATGAAAGTACTTCGGTGACACCAGCATTTGCAAACTTTGGTAGAGAACTACGGTTGCCTGCGGATCTACTTACTGGAATTCCACCTGATGCCCCGCGGAATATAACCGAGTACGCGAATGATTTGCGCAACAAGTTGAACGACGTACACGAGCAAGTCAGACAATCAAGCCAACAGATGTCTGAGAAGATGAAAACCCGCTACGACCGAAATGTAAACAACAAGGGCTTTGAAGAGAGTTCGTTGGTGTGGCTACATAATCCAGTCCGCAGTAAAGGGAAATCTCCGAAGCTTCAAGCCAAATGGGAAGGACCCTATCGAGTTTTGAAGAGGATCAACGACGTCACGTACCGGATACAGCGAAATGCACGTAGTCCCTGTAAGATTGTTCACGTTGACCGACTGGCGAAATACCACGGAAATAATGATGCTCGGGACGAGCATGTCTTAGGAGGGGGTAGTGTTACGCCGGTGGCTTAGTACAACTTCAAAAGTGATTTTCTGTGACTTAGAAACGTTTTCAGCAGGCTGAAACGTCGTTTCAGGCCGTTTCAGAAGTAGCTCTTTCACATACTAAAAAATCTAAATTACACCCAAGTTACAGTAGTTTTCAGGCGCCTGAAACATGTTTTCAGTACGTTTCAGGCTACCCTCTATCCAACGCCGCAATAACCTGAAAACCCGTTTTCAGGCGTTTTCAGGACCCCTTATGAGTCATTAAGCCTACTTCAGTAAAAGGACATAAATTTCAATAGGAGTGAAAGAGATAGCAATAGTAGAAAGAGACAGAGATAGTTAGAACATTCGAGAAGTATTAGAATGAGAAAACATCATTAGAAAGAGATAGACAAACACAGAATATTCGAGAAAGATAGTACGGGAATATTCGAGTATTGTGTATCGAGAATATTCGAGTATCGAGACAGTTATACTCGAAACGTCTCGAACGCGCGACGTATTGCACTACACATTCGAGTGTGTTCGCGAATGTTCTGGCAAGAGTGGCAAGTGCCTTAGGGGACTATATAAGGCTGTGTCCGGCCGCC
This sequence comes from Scirpophaga incertulas, assembly GCA_036419045.1. Lineage (NCBI taxonomy): Eukaryota > Metazoa > Arthropoda > Insecta > Lepidoptera > Crambidae > Scirpophaga > Scirpophaga incertulas. Next base: position 14,341,489 of record CM071628.1, on the reverse strand, counting down.
GGAAAGCAGTATTGTTTTGCGATACAGTGCGAAAACATCGAAGTGATATTGGAGAACTAAGAAGCGACTTTCAGTGAAGTGATTAGTGACTGATAGTGTGGTAATTAATAAAAGTTCAGTGTTTTGGTAGACCGCCGTTTAATTTACTGACCCCAGCTCGTAACAATATCTTAAATATTTTTTTATTAAAACTGTCAGTATGGATATCAACAGGAGAAAATTAATTAATTAAATTATGGGGAGGTTTTAATCCTTGTAAATTTTATTACTTCATAAATAGTTCATTTCACGTACTGAATTGCTTGAAGATCTTATGTTTCTGTGTATGGCTCAGTGGGTAAAGAGGCCGTTTATTTATATTTACCGACATCCTTCAGCATCGTTTGTAACACGAGTGTGGCAAGCCTAACCTTAGCCGATTGATTGTATTTTTCCCTTTCTTACCAATAATCAAACACGGTAGGTAATGTAGTTTTTTATTAATGTTTATCCTATTAAGTTATTAATACAGTACATTTCACAAATGCAGTCGATACACGGAAACCCTTGTTTTATCTTTGTATCACAAGTCACCATAACAATGGTTCCTTTACAATATTATTACCCTTATGATCAATAAATAAATAATAAAAAACTAATATGAAATAAACTGATTTTACTTCCGAAATGTAACGATAAATCTACATAAGTATAGTCTTATCTTAATAGACGATAAAAATGTATAACAATGTGACATTCACAATCGCATAAGCTGTTTTTATTTATCTTACAAAACTTACTTATAAAAAATCTGACGATTACACATTACTATACTATACACAACTTACTTTTAAACATTTTTATTCGGAAGGTTATTTGTTGGATTTGAAAATGATTTTTATTTATTGACAGAATATTATCCCTGCAGAATACCAGTTTTTCTCCTGCGGAGGTAATCACTCCCAGGTTCAGAACTGTGACTCTATAACATATTCATGAGATTATTACTAATAAACAAATATTATTACTAACAACTAAAAAAACAAATATTAATACACCTAAATGGTGTTGTTTAAATAGTGGCATAACATAACATGGCAGTATTATATATATATATATATATATATATATATAATATATATATATATATATATATATATATATATATATATATATATATATACATATATATATATGTATATATACACTCACAGGCATATTTAACCGCCCACCGATATTTCTCGTCACCCTGTTTGTTTACGTTAACTATGGCTTATGTACTCTTTTATTTTTTGTCAAGTGGGTACTTCAGCAATAAAATAAACACGTATACCCTCATTTTGTTGCATAAGATTGTGTCACCGAATCATTTTTCGAATTTAGTCGTTGTTAGACATTATTAGCGTTGCGTCATAGAATAATCAATCCTTGTTTCTTTTTGCCGTAGTGGATCAATATTATTCAATTTGACTTTAAAGTGATTGTTCATCGTTTTTAAATCTAAAAATGCCGCTGGATGCGACTGGTGCAGCCAGGGCAGTGGCTTTGGCCGATGCTGGGTACAGTTAACGTCGCATTGCTCGTACACTCGGTGTACCTCGAACCACGGTACGGGATGCTATCAGACGATTTCGGGAGACTGGTTCGTATACCCGGAGACCAGGTCAAGGTCGACATCGCTGCACTTCAGCTCGAGATGACAGGTTCGTTGTCAGTAATGTCCTAAGAAATCGGTTTTGCACCGCTATTGAAGCTCGTACGTGGCTTTCTGAGGTGAGAAATGTGACTATTAGTGAACGTACAATAAGACGAAGACTGGCAGAAAGAAATCTGAGAGCTTTCCGCCCAGCTCGAGTGCCAGAACTGCTCCCTCAGCACCGTAGAGCTAGACTTGGTTTTGCGAGAGAACATACTGACTGGACTATGGAGGAATGGAAGGACGTACTGTTTTCAGATGAGAGCCTTAAGAGGTCCAGGTGGACTAGAGGCGCCAGAATGAAAGGTTACCAAGGAGGGTCCATAATGGTTTGGGGAGGTATCTCTTACGAGGCTCGTACCGATCTTGTTGTGTTTGACAGAGGCAGTGTGAACGCTCAAAGGTACGTGGAGGAAGTTCTTCAAGAACATGTCGTACCTTTCGCGCCATTTATTGGACACAACTTCAGACTAATGCATGACAATGCACGTTGCCATACGGCAAGATCAGTCACTGATTATCTTAATGAGGTCGGGATTCAAGTTCTACCTTGGCCTGCAAGCAGTCCCGACCTCAATCCAATTGAACACATTTGGGACAAGCTAAAAACACGGATACGAGCAAGAGTACCAGCACCTACGACCTTGAGGGAGCTCAAGACGGCTTCGATAGAGGAGTGGCACAATATTCCACAATCGGACATCCAGGACATTATGGATGGATTACCAAACCGGCTCCAAGAAGTCATTAGAGCCCATGGCGGCAACACCCATTATTAAAATTTTATTAAAAAATTTTAAACTATGTTTTTTTTTCTAAATTTAAAATTACCAATTTTTGACAAAATATCGTTCAAAATCGTTTTCTTTTGTGTACTCGTGAATAAACAACGTGATTTAAGTCTTCTTGTCTTTAAGTTTACCTTGATGATTGTTTTCAACTTGTCATCCCATGAAATTTGGGCTAAAATTCTGAATTTCCGCAAATTCAACGAAAAACGAGGTGGGCGGTTAATTATGCCTGTGAGTGTATATATACGATGTTAATAAATTGGGAAAATCAAAGTTTTTGTAATATATTAGTTCCGTTCGGTTCGGGTATTGTAGCTTTCATTTTAAGAATGGAATTGGTTTATCTGGTGGTAAAAGTTGATGGTAGAATCTGGTAATTCCGCAGTCCGATCAGGGGGGGTGGCGTTGGCGGTGTCGTTAGACATCGTCAACGCCTTCGGCACCCTCCCCTGGCAGGCCATTAGGGAGGCGCTCGTATACCACGAGCTGCCTCCCTACCTGCGGGCCGTGGTCGGGGACTATCTGCGCGACAGGACGATCGGCGTGATGGGTCGGGACGGGATGGAAACGTCGAGGAGGGTCGAATGCGGCGTTCCGCAGGGGTCGGTGTTGGGACCCCTGCTATGGAACCTCGCATACGACGCGGTCCTTCGCACCAGCCTTCCTGACGGCGTGAGTGTCGTCTGCTACGCTGACGACACTCTCGTCGTTACGACTGGGGCCGACTTCGGGCCGGTGCTTACGCTTGCCGAGCTTGGGGTGGCATGTGTCGTGCGGGCGATCCGCCGGCTGGGTCTAGAAATAGCGCCTCACAAAACCGAGGCGCTATGGTTCCACGGCCTTCCGAGGCGCCGGGAACCACCCAGCTGCCGGATCCAGGTGGGTGACGCGGTGGTCCCGGTGGGGCCGTACATCAAGTACCTGGGCCTCACCCTGGACCGCCGCTGGAGCTTCGAGGAGCATTTCGTGCGGTTGGTCCCCCGAGCCAAAAGGGTGGCGGGCGCATTGCATCGCCTGCTGCCCAATCTCGGTGGACCGAGGGATGGAGTTCGCCGCCTGTACGAGGGCGTCGTGCGATCCGTGGCCATGTATGGGGCTCCCGTGTGGTCGCAAGACTGCGCGAGGTCCCCCCGCTGCAGAGCTCTGCTACGGAGCCTGCAGCGGATAATGGCCATACGGATCGTGCGAGGCTACCGTACAATCTCGTACGAGGCGGCGACGGTTCTGGGACGCTCCCCCCCCATTCGACATCCTGGCCGACATGTACGCGGCGCCGTATGCGTCGCGGCGTGTCGACCAGGAGGGCGATGGGGGGAGCGCCCTGGAACCCGCGCACGAAGTGTCTAAGCGGGAGTGGCACCGACGGATTGTGGCGGCCTGGCGTGCGCAGCTCGAATTACGGATCTGCGCGCGCCAGCGGGCCGTCGGTGCCGTACTCCCGCACCTCGAAGCTTGGCTCCACGGGAAGGAGGAGGTCACCTACCGATTGACTCAGATACTCACCGGGCACGGCTGCTTCGGTGAGTATCTGTGTCGAATAGGACGGGAGGGATCGACACATTGTCACCACTGCGCATCCGACCTCGACTCGGCCCGGCAGAGATCGGGCGAGATCTGTCTCCGCCGGCATTGATTGCGGCAATGCTGGCGGACGAGGGAGGTTGGAGGGCTGTGGCCTCCTTCTGTGAGGAGTGATGCTCCAGAAGGAGGCCGCCGAGCGGGGTCGGGAGATGGCCGATCCCGCTCGAAGAAGGCGGCGCCGGGCTCGGTAGCACAGCTGCGGCGCCGCCGCGGGTCGTCGGCGGGCGCGAGTAAGTCGCGACTGCTACGGTGACCGGGATGGACCACGCCCCTTCCGTGGCCGGGGGGCGTCGTCGGTGGAGGAGACCGGGGGAGGTAAGCCTCCCCCGAGGAGGGCTCCCCTGTGTCGACGGGGGAGCGGAGGCTGGGGGTTCCCGGAAGAAGCTTTCTGTTCCCGGGGGCTCCCTACAAGCCTGAGGAAGGCCATCCCTGAGGTTTTTAGTGGGTAGGCCTCCCCCTTCTGGGGAGGAGAGCCCCACATAACCCCGGCTCGCCACAGCCGGGGTATGCAATTTAATGCATTTTCCTCAGGGAAACAAAAAAAAAAAAAAAAAAAGAATCTGGTAATAGAAGTACCACTATTTAGCGTAAGTCTGTTCGCACTGGGACGGCGTGGTAGTTTGATATGCTCAGCAACAAATCAACATTACATTAGCACTACAAAAAACACAGCTATTACAAATGACATAAGATCAAGTGTATGCATCTATTTAGCATTTTTCTATTTAAGATCGAATTATTGTAACAGTCATTGGTGTATCAAATAAATAAGAACTGTCACAAGGACAACACGTAACGTCTGATATGTTGTTGTATCTACATGAATAATGCTATAGTTTTAAATATCACGCAGTATAGGTATATGTGTCATCTTCATTAAAACATTGCACAAACATGAACACGTTTCTTCTTGAGCATTCCCTCATTAGAAATAGAGGAAATTGAACTCTAGTCCATGTTGTTGATGCTTAGGGTTATTTTGAGTTTCTATCTTTTCATAATGGTGTGGTTGTACTTTATTCATACTTATGGACGTATTCGAATATCCTAATAACAGACTAATGGAGTATCTATGCAGCAATAAGCGGGCCGTAGCATGAGATTAGAAAACCTGAAATAGCGTAGCTTTTACGTCTAGCTAGAGATCCGTGCCCAACAGTAGGACGTAAATGTGTAGCAAATAAAATATTTCAATTTTTATTAGCCAATGTAAAATTGGTCCATGTTTTTATTGGTGCATATCTAGATTTAAAATTCGAGGTCACTTATCATAACCGCAAATGTAAAGTCTCACAGTACCTGCGCGCTAGCAGCAGGAGCGATGATCTCTATGATTTCTGGCCGGTCGTCGGGGTTGGGCTGCGGGTTGGCCACAGGTTGGGGGTTGGCGGCTGGCTCCGGCGCGGGTGCAGCAGAGACTAGCGCCAGCGTCGCGCACACTGCCATAAGATACGCTGAACTCCTCATTGTAATTTACTCCGTGGTTAGTGAGCTGTAAAAAAATAACGAGGGCTAAAGGCAAAATTTAAACAGAAAACTCAAAAGTCATGTGAAGAAGTGAGAGAGGTAACAGTAGAGCTTACACAGATCACAACTAGAGCCTGCTCTCTGAACAAATGAATTCGATATATCGTTGTCGTGTTACATTCTTTTCTAAGTTACATACACACAATGTAACATATAAGCAGTTAGTAGATATCGCACTAGACTATCGAAACTGTGCTGGTCAAATTGAATCAATTGGTGTCATTTCATTTAGTCGCATAGCTATAGCGAGCGATTGTAGACATCGTTTCTCGCTACGATGCTATATTTGACTAACATAACGCGAGCTAGCGTCATCATAAAAAAAGATTTCCGTCCCGTATTTTCTGAATAATGTTTTGTTGACTAATAATCTTGTTAAATGTCACATGCAAAGCGGGGTCAGTTTAAAAATATAATACGTCATCTATCATTTAGGTTGAGCGAGACAACTATATCGGAGACTGTCGATAAACAATCTTTTTATTGCTTAAAAAGAATATATCCGTGTGATGATGTTAAGTCTGTGACCTGTACTTTTATATAAGATCATTGAACTGTATTCCATTTACGCTTTGCAAATTCCTATTTTACTTCACATGATTTCCTTTTTTACATTTTTGAATGTTTGAGTAGCATAACTAGGTGGTTGAACTTTAACCATACACAAAATTATGGCTTTACCTTTTATGCCAACGAGGAAAATTGCTAAGGCCAAATGAAAATTGAAGATTGCTAAGTGCACGGCTTTTATATGACGTGGCACGAATCCACTCACTTGCCCGCTGGTATTAAATAGGCATAATGTATTTCGTTGTCACGTAGGCGTTAGGCAAGAGGTGACAGGTCTAACGTTAGTTTTGTAGGACAAGAGCGATTCTGATTTAATGACTTTTAAATTATTTATATCTATAGGCAAAGTCAAATGGAATTATTTCTACATATTAATTCATAGGAAGCATTAATAATTTATTTTTAGATAAAAAGTTGTATTTAAAATATTGCATAAGTCTTTTTAATTCAGTTTGTTAAAATTAGAAATAGTATATGCTATATTTTAATGGTAATCGACAAGTTACAGTACAACAGTGTTTTCATTGCTATGATGCGTTTTGGTAAAAGGTAAAATATCGTAGTGAAATTACTGGCGCACGAAAAAACACCGCGACTCTACATTATATGTTGGCAGTATATATATAAGTATTTCTGCAAATTCCACAAAAACTTCATGTAAACTAAAGACGACTGTAACCACACAGCATCAGATGTGCAGTGTGTTTGTACATATAAATAGACGGCTTAAAAAAATATAGTCTCGAAAGTTAAGAAAGAACATAAAAACTGTCTAATCAAATCAAAAAGTTATTGAGACCTTGTACTGAAGAAAACCAGCAAGTAATTCATTTCACTTTTTGGCGGAAGGGTTATTTTGTTTTCTATACGTAATATGAAACTACCTAAAGGTATGAATGGACACATAATAAAGATATTCAATCAATGTATATACAGATACAGACTATCTGCTCGATGTTAAAAACAATTATCAAACGGAAACGCAATCAAGAGCGAATGATAAATGGACGAACATAAAACACCTATTATTAAGATGTATAGAGAATTATATAATCACTTCCGCTGTATGATTTGTTAGCGAATAATTTATGATTTAATTAGAAACGTGTAATCTCAAAACGTCTTTAATTTTTTTAAATATTATTTTTAATTTTCATAACTAATTAAAATACAATGTACACATCAAGTATTTTAACACATCAGATTAACTGGAAGAGTTCTAGGCTTACAAGTCAGGCTTAGATTACTTTGTTTTTTATATTCACTCCGAGAATTTAATTTTGTTTAACAGTTTCTAGTAAAAATACTGAACACTTTTTATATGGAATCTTTCTACAGCGTCCTTAACAGTAACGTAATAAATTAAATGTGTACTAATCTTAGTTATTACGAGTATATTGAAATAAATTTGGCAGGTACTATACGTCAAATACCCATCGAAAACGATGGCAAAGTCATGCATGGCAGACTCGCTGGTTGTGTTGTGATTACGATTAACAATAGGGTTGCCACCAATTTCAAGTCCTAATAAAGTTAATAGCTAATATAGCTTAGCTTAATAGTAGTAAGTAGAAATGAAAAGAAACCTTTTACTTCTAGTAACTTTAAACAAGTATTTATTACTCCTAAAATCACTGAATCGTTACAACTAATATTTAAGTTAAATTATCTCATTTTCAATGAGTACATTTCTTTTTGTAAATTTCTATACAATAATTCATTAAAAATGTTCATATATTTTATTGTACAGTAATCCGAATCAATATGCAATACTTGGTAATAAAGTACTGGTAGTAACCCTAATAAAGGAACAAATAAAAAGAAACTGCAACAAAATTGACGACCCGTTGCTGTGAAGCGTTAAAAAAAGTGCAGACAATATGTAGTGAGCAATTTATTGATTACTGCAACAACTTGACGTAGTAACGTTTAATGGAGTTTTGGTTTTTTGCTAACGATTAGTCGTCTTTGAGATTATAACTGTAATAATACTCGTATATTGGTTTTAACCGATCGATATTTTAAGCAAAATACGATTTTTTATATTAACGTCTGATTTTGTTTTTTTCATATTCGATTTCTAATGAACGGAGTAAATATATATATTTTTTATTTTATAGAGGAACAAACGATGAAATGCATCACCCAGCGTAAGCGATTATTACCGACTAATACATCTGAACATCAGAGGTGTCATAAGTGGCAGGCAAAAATATGCCTGATAATTAAAAAGATGGGTTGTAGCTATAATTTTATACCTATATGAAGTATATAACAGTATTAGGTACTGTTATATACTTCATATGTTATGTACTTAATGTAAATTGTCATAAAATGTTAAAATATATATTACAATGTGCAAAGGTGAAAGGTATAAGCACACGTTATTGGAATATTCTACAATGTAGCAACTATAGGTTGCGAAAGAAGCATACTTACCACACATTTGTTTCTATGAAACTTAGTTTATTTTTTGCACTTAATACTATCATTGGCCGAAATTGAAAATAAAGTTATACTAAAACAAGGCTCAACAAATTTTAACTAAAATTTTATAGCTCTCGTTTGTTACTCAATATTCACTATTAATTTTACTTAAGGTTCGTCTTTATTTGACATATACAGTTCCAGAGAATATGAACACTTAATTTCAATTTGTGACATCTATGCGGTGACACCAGAATCTACGGGTCACCGTTCTCTTTCATTGCATTCGATTTCGCAATAAAAGACTAAGGCAATATGCCCAATTATTATCCGTGCAAATACCTATACTTTAGGGAGACTATGCCAGAGTCAAATGAATAATTGCTTTTACCGGACACATGTGTATTTCATATGGAAATAGATTGATATGTTTGTTCTGTTGATATGATTTTAAGATTTTGGAAAAAGGGGAGATTAAAAATTATACCTTCAGAGTTTCTTGCTTGTTCTCATTGTATTTCAAAATAATAAAGTTTCTTCCTGACTATTGAAGAATAAAACACACCGTCCAATAATGGCGAACAAATGGATTGACATTCAATAGATACACTTAAGTGCGGACAATCAAAGTACCAAATTAGTTCAAAGTCTTTTAGGGAGTGTGATGTGTCACCGCCACGTGCTCTAATAGAAGTGACCTAGCTCAGGGCTGTCACGTATTTAGAGCTGTCGAAACAATTGTGGCGATTGTCCCTACATTGTTACGAATGAGGACATAAGGATTGTCATCGATTCCTAAGGCGTAACCTTCATATCATGTCTCATTTGATAGCGTGAATCATTCCCTAACTTCAAAATTTCAGAGACGTTCTTTGTTTAAATAGAAAATAAAATAGAGCATTTAAAAGCAATCACCTAAAAGAAGAACGAAATTCCTTAAAAAGATAGATTTAAATTATATAGATACAAATTGAAATCACAAAATGATCTAAATCTTGGGATATTTTAAGTATTTACATTCAATATTAGAATGTATAAACCCATGCATACGATTTCTTTTGAAATTCCTCGAGAGCTTAACATTTTATTTACAAATACTCGACATTAAAAGCTTATCGGTTGATTCCATCTTTACTATGCTTGTCATAGCAATTTGCGTAATGAACATAAACTGTCACGTTATAATACTCCACTGTTATGACAACAATTTCAAAATTCTTTCGAAATTGACGTGACATATTTTCTACATTAGAATTTGTAATGTGGCAGAATCGCTTAAACTCGTAATGTGTTTTTAGTTTTTTGAGTTTGATATATGTATGTACATTTTTGTTTCAATGGTGAATGCACATGTCGTGAGGAGACACGTGTATAACACTTAGGAAGAAATATAAAGGTATTTTTAAGTTAATATAATAAATTTCCACTTGGTCAACATGGTTGACTAAAGCCTCTTAACTTAATTTTATCATCCTTTTTTCTCGAGGTGGAATGCTTTTGCGCACTGTACCTAATGATATGACGATACACTCTCAAGACTTCAATTGCCCTAATTCTTATAAAAGTAATATTTTTTTTTCGAGTGTAGTCTTTATAATTTCTGAATTGTTTAAGAACAGATAAACGATATTATATAATTAAAAATAGATAGAATTAAAGAGACTTTTAAGTTCGATATGTTATTAATAAAATTGATGAGTCAATAATTCGCTATAGTTATTCATGATTATGATCGTCATTACGCTCTTTTCACATTCTTAGGCGGGTTCGGCGCCACATATCTTCCTCTTCATTCTTCTCTATCACATGTCATCTGCGGACTGAAATTTTTCGCATGCCACCTTCAATCTTCCATTCATATTTTATCAGGTTTTATCATTCCCATATTTTTCTCCACAATCATAACTTTTCTGCTAACTTGACTCTCACTCCTCATTATCGTATGCCCATACGATGTCTATTACTTATGTTTTCTGTCACTGGTGATACTTTCAAAGTTCCTCGTGAATAATCATTATTTATCTTGTCCTTTCGAGTCACCCTACACATTTATATTAACATTGACATCTCTATTACGTAAACTCCTATTATATTTATCTACTTAATTTATTATCTTCTTAATTTGAATTGTTCTCATATCAATTTATTTAATAACTAGCTTTCTGCCCGCGGCTTCGCCCGCGTGGATTTCGGGATTGGGCCTATAGAGGGTTAAGGGTCATAGCTTTTGCCCACGGCTACATATGCGCGGATTATTATTATTATTTATAATATTAGTATAGATTACACTGTTAGTAGCCCGCCCGTGTTAATTTAGATCCCACGGGAACAGATAAAAGGTGTCCTATGTCCTTTCTCGTTCCGCAGACTATGTGTATGCAAATATTAAATATTATTATAAATAATTATATTGTTATTTCTTGCCCGTGGCTCCGCCCGTCGTTGCTCCGTCCGCGTTAATTTCGATCCCACGGGAACAGTAGCTACTTTCTTCCGGGATAAAATGTGATATCCTTCCCCGTACCACAGACTATGTGTATGCAAATTTTCGTGATGATCGGTGCAGTAGTTTAAGCGTGAAGAGGTAACAAACAAACAAACAAACAAACAAACAAATAAACAAACAAACAAACAAACACACTTTCGCATTTATAATATTAGATGGGATTATGAAGTATTTTGGTAATATTACTTACTCGTAACTTTTACAGGTAGAAGTAAAGAAAGGATTCAACTCTACCGGATAATCTTGTTTGTAATGAAAAGCCAGTAAAATTGCTCTAACACTCACGTGGACATTGCATGTTCTACTGTTCGTCTTAAATTAATAGAAAATTGTGTTTAATTAATAAATTATCATTACACTTACATGGATTTAATGACTGCATTGTTTTATCCTGCGTCTACATTTATAGAACATAATAATGTCACGTTAATAATTTGTACTGATTGGCTTGTTCGCGTAATTAATGTTTGTGTCACGTCGTACATTTTTTTCTCCCACACCTAGATTGTAAATTGATAACAATCTAGAGTGTCAACATCTTTCAGGAAGCGGTTCATCATGTTAGAGTCGATATTTATTTGCACTATGCCTACTAACAGTCATACCAACGTTTTATTTTAGATGAAACGGAGTATCGCATTGACATTCGTAGTAGGATTATTGACGGATAGGTCAACACAATATTAAGTAAGCTCTTCCCTTCTTAGTGATTTGGTGTCAAATACTACTATGTTCCTATAACATAAAAAAATAGTATTCAGTAGGTAGTAGTCCTTATTCACTTTATAAAAACATTAAAAGAAACATTGAGTGAAATGATATTATTATGTTAAAATTATTTCACCCAGTAGAAAAAAAATCAATCATCCTACTTTGTTTAGCATTTGAAAATAGATGTGTATCAAAACCAATAGACATAAAATTTTATGGTTAAAATATTGAAAAAAAAGTGTTATACTGTTCTGTCTAAAATTCGATACATAGGAAACGAGTCACTATCAATCGATCGTAAAGCGAGCAGAAACCTTAATTATCGTTTATATCACTAAACTATTACTTCTGAGATTACAATTTACTTTTGCTATATTATACTGGGAGTTGGTACTTCTATAAACAATGGTATTTTGTATAAACATTTTGTATATTACAGAATATTAAAAGAAAATTATGGTTTCAGAATTCTATTTTATTTTTTTTCTATATTTATGGGTTTATGCTAATATTAACTTAGCTCTATTAAATTTATTTTGTACAGCCTTATTTTTAATCATTTTAAATATTATCAAGACTTTAAATATCATCGATTGTTTATGGCTGTAGAATCTATTTTTGTTATCAACTTTTTCCAAATTATGCGAAAAAACTTATCAGCCTTGAAATTTTAAATTAAGTTGGCATGTCAATAATGTATTTGGCCTGGCAACAGACATGACTCATTTCTGAAATTAAGAAGTTTGTGTAAGTGACTCCAGATTGTGATTTGTGATTAATCTTAAGAAATCTATATCATTATGATTTGTCCGCGTTCTCCAAGAATTAGGCTAGGCGTGGTGGGCATCAGACGGAGGGGACATTATTTCTTATCATTGCCGCAAACTTATTTATTCACACTTTCAAAATTTTACTTTTAATATTAATAGGGCATCATTTAAAATCAATAAATTTAGAAAAGAAACTAAATATCATATATGTACAGATAAAAGTACATTGAACTATTTAAATCTGGCATTTTTTTTATCCGACTTTCAACATAATGTTCAACCAATGTCAATATTGAACTATTTAAATCTGGCATTTTTTTTATCCGACTTTCAACATAATGTTCAACCAATGTCAATGCATAGAGTTTAATATCAATTGAAAAAAATAAATAAATTGTCGTAGCTTCATATAGTGGTTTCTTTAACTGGATTAATCTTAAATCAGGGCATTTTGACAAATTAAAACAAGAGATTATCACGTGTCATTGCGTAAATGCTTCTTTTGGATTGTGTAAACGAATTGAGCCATTCTAATTCGTACTGATACAATTAGCCGTGTTCTACGTAATAACTACGAATTAAGAGGCGGATCTTTTTGTGAACTATTTTTTTTTTATTGTAATTTAGCATACATTTTAACCCCTTCTGAACCTACCGTATTCTCCTTGTATTGTTTAGGGGTCTACAATAACTACAATATCACAAAAAAGAATCTTATCTTGCATCCTTTATTTTGTTCAAATATGTCATATTTTGTTCTCTAGTTCGATGCTATGTTCGTTGTTGAGATTATTTTTGCTTTTAATGACAGCTGCTAATGATGAGAAAATGTCTTGAAAATGAAATGGAAACCCGGTCTTACGGTCAATTTCAATAGAATTGTCTTAAGTTTAGGACAATGCTAAACATTATTGAATCACTTTCTACTGAAATGGAAAGAGTGAGACAACATGTTTCTCATGATTGTACAAAGCACAACGGTGGTGAAAAAAGTCATTATAATATATATGTACTTTTATATATACTATTAATGTATATTAGGTGTAATTAGGCTTTGAAACACTATAAGAAGCTGAGGACCACACAAATGTAACCAGTTGCATAAGCGACATTTTATATTTCAAATATATTACAAAATGTTTTAAAACTCTATATTACATTAACCTCCGACTCGAACCTCCATCTACGCTCGATTTCTACTTTTTACAATTTTAGTAACGATCTCCGCCTTAACGCAGACTTTTATCATTGCGTGCTGATTAAAATCTATTTACTTGCGAAATGCTCCAACCACTTAAATATAAATTATTCTATTTGCAGTGTGAAGTTATTAGATCGCTGCCAAGGGTCGTAATTTATGAATACATAAATATTTTTTTTTGAATGTTTATTGTTAACAACGTTATTTATATCAACGTTATTTACACTAACACAGTACCACTGTCACTTAGAAATCATGGTGTCATTAAAAGTATTTTCTTTTTAAAATAAGTATATAATTCCCCATATATTTTTTTTATTTGATCCCTGACATTTGATATATGTATGTATATGTATATATATATCTTAATATATATATTTCTTGTGCGCGTGTGTATGTGACTGAACTCCTCCTAAACGACTGGACCAATTTTGATGAAATTTTTTGTGTGTATTCCAGGGGGCTTGAGAATGGTTTAGATTCACAATACGGTCATATAGATATTGTTTTTCAGCTAAATTATTTATTTAAAAACATTTGAGACAACGTGAGACAACGTGACATTTGAGACATTTGACATTTGAGACATTTGACAGGACAACGTCTGTTGGGCCAGCTAGTATATATATAAAGTTACATTTTAAGTTAGTTTACATTAATATATATATATATTATATATATATATATATTATATATATTATATATATATATATAATATATATATATATATATATATATATATATATATATATATATACATATATATGCAAGGTAACACCAAAAGCTAAAGAAGTTTGTTAATAATATAAACATTAAAAATATGATTATGAACATAGATAGATTTTATTTTATTCAACTTGTTTTGTCCAATAGTCAAATGCATGATTTGCGGAAGATGGCGGAGTTTTAAAATTGTTGGCCGAATAAATAAATATTTTTTGTAATATTTGGATAGTTTATCGTCAATGAATAGGAGATCAGTTCAGTGGTTATCGAATTATAACTTATAATTAGTGATGTAACTAACACAAGATTGTCTAATTTCAATATTTAATATGTGAAAGTAACTCAAACTTTTTGATGTTTTGACATCAAAACGTCACTGAACTTTCGATACAATTCGACATGGGGATGGTTTGAAATCTGCGGAATAGTATATAAATATTTATGACCTCATTCCTATGGGAGTATCGATATGGTTATTTCGGTGAATTGGGCTTAATCCGATCCACATGGGCGAAGAGGTACCAGAGGAAGGTTTAGTCGGGTAGTCGACACATCAAGTGTCGCTACTGGCGTGTTCAGAATCCTACGATATATTCAAGAAGTACACATTTGTCAAATGTCTTCTTGATATTTAAAACAGATTATCCCGCCTTTCTAAAAAAAAAGAAAAGAAATTGGAGCATCGAGAGTATTGTAGGTTATTAGTAGAAAACTAGTTCTGTTACAAAAATTACGCAAAATAAAATTTTGTTATCGCTTAAATCACATAAGGAAACGGAAGCAAGCATGACCGATGTTCGCTGCTCAGATAATCGCATGTGTTGAAGGTATTTATATCCATCCGCTAATTATTTCGACACGACCAGGCCTGTGCTTGTATCTTTAAGGTTAAGAAATTCAGCTCCAAATTCGTGAGTTACTGTTTCCGATACCGATATCTTTTCATCCCGAAATGTATATTATCACAACAAAATTATCTTTTGTTTAGGTCAGCTCCCAAACCCGTTGTGCGAACTATTATCATAGATTTGAGAAAAAATTCAAAAATAAATAGATTTAATTCATATTAGGGAGTGTTGTGAAATTGCTATGCTTGAGACCGTTTTCATACAGAATGTGGTCTCATTTCTTTACCCTACTCTTCTATTACTAACCTATTCTACTTACTACCATTCTACTGTACCCCAAATTGACTTCAGATAGTATTAAGTATACTTACTTAATATTACTAATGTGTGTTTATTTTGTCTAAGACGAAATAATATCGGCTGGTGGTGATGCACGCCAAATTTTATCTTTCATAGAAAAAAAAAACAAATATAATCTCACCACATGGAGTTGTGGTCTATGGCTTAACGGTTACATAATCGAGGTCGTGATCACGAATCACTTTGCCAAGTGTTTAGCATTCACGTAACTTGGCAGGAGTGCCGGAAACTAGCCATTTAGTTTGAGATTCGACTAAAAGGACAGACAATGTAAGAATTAAATGTAACTAAATTCTGGTCTGTAAAGAAAAAGGATTAGCCTGCATGAGAAGTATAAGCCTTCCTTTTGGAAATTATTGTGTAGGGTAAGCCTAGCTGGTCCCGAGTGATTTAGAGGGATTCGGTTATATAAGATGGACGCCACAATCGTTTAGTGGCTATTCCCCGAATCGTGAATAGCGTGAGCAACTACTACGATTATATACGCTTGTCGATTAATCATTGTAGGTGTTTGATAAAAATAAATCAAACAAAAACAGTCGATATTGTTTAAATTATGTAGCAAATTTATATTATATAATAAAATTCTAAATACTTTTAATCACATCTATTCTCAAGGCGGAGATGTAAACAGACGATCACACTTTGCTAATAGATAGAGAGTAAAAATGGGCGGAGCCTATTATCATGTCCTGGTATTTTACAGTAATTTAATTACAGTGAGTTCTCCGTAATCCTAAGTCCTATCCTATAATCTCCAGGGAAGAAAGGGAGTAGTAACACGTGTACTCCTCACACGTTACGTCACATATATAATTTGAATAATGAACTTCTTAAGCATTTTCAATATATATACGAGTAGAGGGGCAAATGAGCAATCAGATCACCTGATAGTAAGCGATTACCGCTGCCTATAAAGACCCGCAATACCAGAGGTGTTATAGATGCATTGCTGGCCTTCCGGCATATTTCATATTATATTTAGAAACTTCAGTATAAACATCAGTAGTTTAGACATAAAATGAAAAAAATACACGAATATCATGAAAAAGTAAAGTGAGTTTCAAAAATTTTTATGAAATATGGATATCATTATACCAAGGGAAAATATATGAGTCCTATGGCAAATTGCGATATAATTGAAGGTTTTACGAATTGGACTGGAATGGATCACATTATCATAAATCTTGCGTAGATATGCACTTTTGTCAATAATATTTATTGACAATCTTACACAATCTCAAAGCATAACGTTGATGGGTACCGTGACAAGGTTCAAACGATCAGCTTCTTAAATGTGTACATTTCGAAATAATAATGTTGTATAAACGGTTAGCGAAGATCACGAAATAAACACCCATTGTTAACGCCCGAGTATTCTGAACGTATTGTGAGCTTTACTCGCGTTTTATTACCGCATTATACCATGACACGCTTGGATGATTCTGACATAATACTTATGGCAGGTGGGTCATAGTGCATAGAGCACAGTTCAATGTCACGCAATAAAATCCATTTTTTATTTATTTAATTGCTCGTTTCTATTATAGAGATGCAGTTATAAAGTCTTCACAATTTAAGACCGTTTTGACAAGTGTGATCCCATAGTTTATCTGGTAAAATTTTGTAGTTTTGACAGATAGGCTTTGACGATGACAATACAAATTGCTTGTCAAATCGACGGTGCTTAAATCGTTGCTAATAATTACCAGAGGGAGACAATTCAAAGTTTGTATGCTTGGGTACCTAAATCTTATTTGTTTTAGCTATAAAGCACCAGTGTTCCATTGTTGCGTTTCATTTCGAAGGGTAAGATGAGTTAGTCATATCTTATCAACATATACACAAATATAAGAAAGGCTGAACGAATATCAATAAATCAATCAACTATTAGAATAGCAGAATAAGAGTTCAAATATAATAAAAAACAGAGAAAGGAAATTATAAATAAAAACACGTATTTAAAATATAAATTTTGAAATTCTGTTATATTTCGTAGTTGACAGCTCACGTTACTATCATCTAAATCCATCATATTTCTGAAAAGTTTTGTAATAGAGTAACAAAATATAGTAATAAAGTCATTGAGTATTGAAAATAAATTGCATCATGAATCATATCAATGTAATATAATTTGTAATTTTAGCTAAAAGGTCTGTATATTCACAGTCTGTTAAATAACTACCATCACCTGGTTGCTAGTAGATAATATACGTCTAAGTCACGAATAAAACTCATTTCTACTTTTTACATAAATAGGAGTAAAATCTACAGCCAGTTAAGATGGAATAGAATTTCTTACACTTACTTCAATTAGCCTAGTCCAAAGTAAGCTCTGTAAGGCTTGTGTTATGGGATCTAGGGTAACATTTTTAAGGTAATATTTGATAGAAATATATATTAACAACTATGACTAAGGTACAAATACTAGCATTCATCATACAAATAATTGCCCCCACCGGGATTCGAATCCGGGTCCTTAGAGTTGGCGACATCTTGAAACCGCTTGAAACCACGCGACCATGGAGGTCATTAACATTGAATGCAATTTTTACGTAGTATGCACCTTAACTTGTTACTTCTTTTAGGAAAAATTATAACATCAAAAAGGAAAACATATACAAAAATCGTATTTATATTGATCATTGAACGTTCCACTGGAAATCAATAGTTACTTATCTAAACGTAGACTGACTGATCCACGTCTTACCAATAGACGCTTTTTGAATAGATGGGATTATCAATATTTGTCCCATTCAAAATGAAATACAGCAAAAAAAGCACTTCTGCTGCAGTAGAAATGGTTAATATGGAGGTAAACGAACATTAGATTATTAGATATACAATATTTTATCTATGTGTAAAGTTTCATCCAAATTGTATTGGATTAACTTTTTCATGCTTAAACTAAGATCTGCTACTACGAGTATTTACGTCATTAGGAGGAAATGCAAAATTTTATTAAATTTAAATTAAAATTTTATAAAAATTAAAATTAATAATAGATTTTTTTTAAGAATTCGAAATTAAATGTATTTAATACTTTTTTATAATGAACTTTGTGGTTAATTTAATTATCACTTCTTACGATAACGGATAAAGTTAAACCAGTTTTGTAACATTTTTAAACTAGTTATTGGATTAAGCTGTGTAAATTATAAATAATCAAAAGTAACCTCCTGAATTCGTTTTTGTCGCTGATGCCGAAACAGATTGTGTATATTATTATCCGGCAGACACTTTTTTACTAAGATACACATTGTTTTTTTTAAACGCACGTAACGAGCTAAATGGCCACTAGGAAAGGCCCGTTGTGTCATCCAATTGTTTGTTACATAAAACTCAAAAGATACAATCAAATCTTTTGTCATGTAACAATTAATTTGTAACAATTACTAATGACACTTTTCTAGTACAAAGTATATAATTTTTATGTCTTTATTTGTATAACAATAATGATTAACACTTATGTTTACGCACTAGTTGTTATTAGATGATAGCGTAACATTGTAAATGGAACATTGTAAATAGACCAAGATAAATTGTTATGATGTGCTTATTTCGATTTATGTTCAGGTCTTTAAAAATAATTCTTTCACACGCTATCGGCTTAGTTAAATTAAATATATGAAAGAATTTTAAAATTTTGTTGGTATCCCTAATACTGGACTAAATCAATTCATAGGTTTAGTTTTATACAATATTCTTTCGAAATGGAGAGATATTTGTTCTTGTTGGGTGGCTTTGTTCAAAAAGCGAACATATAAATCATTATCGTGCGATCCTAATAGATCATTGTGCGATTGTGCATTTAAAGGTGACTGAGAAGAGTTTGTGTTTGTATGAACACGACTATGGAATAGTACAGAGTCTCTTTCCGGGATACAGAGCTCCAGTCTCTCTCCGGCCTCTCATTAAACGAGGAGAAATTCCTTCAGTATTTATGCATGATATGCTGTGGTATCCAGTATTTATCATATGGTGGTCATTTTGTAACACGTCGAGTCATCGATATTTGTACAGGATTTAATTATTTGTATCCAGACGTAAATGAATCGTAAAATGCATTAAAATACTAACTTAATTCAAAAATAGCCAACTCAGGCAAAGAATATAAAACGGTTAATGGAAATCGGTAATACATAGTATCATAATAGTATCTTAACTAGAATTAATTTATGTAGTGTTGCCTTTTATATTGTGAACACGTTATTGTTAATAATAAATAAATTAATAAAAAATCTTTGTATTGTAAATTTTAAAAAGTTATATTAAATAAATTGTGAATAATCTTATAAATATGAGGGTAAATTTGTAGTTGTGATACGTTTTTACATCGAAACGGATTTTCATATAATTTTTTGTAGTTATTGTTGGAGAACTAAAAAAGGACATAGAATTTTTACCATTTAAATTTGTTAAAATATCTCTATCTTGAAACAGTAAAATACGACAAAACTTTAGTTAGGTTCAATTTTAGTATGACGATATAAAATATTATTTTCCACGGGAAAATATATGTTTACTATTTTGAAATATGATATAACGCGTGTTGGCAGGTTGTATTTATGAAATAAATAGATAACGTAGTTAAGCATGGCTTAAAAGAAGTGAAACGAGTGGAGCGACGTAATGTTTTCATTTAGTCGTGAATTTTCCTTTCCTCACAATTATAGTCTTGCAAATACTTTATTGTGTTGGTATTGCATAATCTGCTTCAGGCTTGAAACATCCTTGGCCTGCACTCATTATTGCAATATAAATATAAACTATTTCCGTCTTCTGAGTGACATTAAGATTAAGAATTTATGAATGCTGTTATATTTCATTGTAGATGACAAATTGCTATTATCGATATATTAATTTGTAAACAGCTTTAATTTATCAATAATGTAATCAATGTGATTTATTTTTATATTTTTTTGGATACAATAAATAATGTCAGAGAGTATCGGTTTTGACTCTAGTCTACGAAAAAGAAAGTTCGGGGGACCATAATCGATCCTTTTTCTTCAATGTGTTTTTAGTTTTTCGAATTTATGGTGTTACGATGATGCAATCTGTATATACTTGCGAAGAAATTCAAAGATGTATGTAGATCAACCAATCCGCTTTGGATCTGTGTTGACTGAGGCCTAATCGCCCTAATATGGTAGTTTAGGGTAGGCTCGAGCCCCTCGGTGGTGACGTATATGATCTGTGAAGATTATGAAATGGTATGAAATTTGTAGCTGGTACTTAGGAAATAAAACAAGTAATAATGCTTTTAATAAGATACACAGATAATTAAAAATGTAGATTATTTTTAATAGGTTAATACTGAATTAAAAAAACGAATATTGTGAATATTTTATTTAAGTAATATAGAGAAACATTTGTCAATTATTTTTCTGATACTTCAAAGTTTTCTTAAATAAAGCTTAACCACTACTAACGTAGAGTTACGAAGCTTGGGCAATCCGTCTTTTAACTATTGACAAGTGAGTTACTGAGCAATCATTCCGTTAGAGAACACTTTACAAGAGATTACCCGTAATAACATGAGCGTCCGCGCAACGAACGATAAAGTGGACCAAGTTACACAATTAATAATAATATTCACTATAAAATATTATTATAGATAATGAGAGTGCAATAATAATAATACAGAATTAGATAAGAATATACTATCATTATAATTTTTGATTTTCTAGTAGTATTATTAGACTCATTAAAAATGGACCCTAGTCTGATTTTTATACGAAAATGATTTTTGAATAATAATAGTTTTGAGTAACAATAAAATGATATGTACTCTATAAAAATTATTAAAATTTCGAAGGTCGCTTTTATCGTTACCTATACTAGACGGCATTTCTTCAATTCGCATGCGGCGCTAAAAATATGTGAATTATTGAAGTAAAATATTTTTTGTTGAATATACATGAATGCAAATGGCAAAATAGTTTTGAAACGCAGATACCCGATATGGTGTCAACTAACAAATAATTATCTCAACTGGTTATTGTTACAAATTGTCTTATTTCACCTAATTTGTTAAGCACGGTATGTAAATAAGTTACAATCTATAACAATATTAGAAATAGATTGTGAGAACCGTTTGACGTTCCAAACAGGACCTCTCATATTACGCGGTTTATGCTTTGATTACTACAAGAGGCGGCCACAGTTTGCACAACACCCTTTCACCAAGTGACACGGGCAGTGAGTCAGTGGAAAAAAACCAAAATCATGTCGCCCTTCAGACGTATGTAGGTTAATTGACTATGCACTTCTTTTTAACAACATTTTTACAGTTGATATTGTGTGAACCATTGACCTGTAATGTTGTAATAAGGGTTAAAGGTTGGCCGACTTATTGGCTTAGATACGATCGTAGATAGTGGTTGTTTACTTAATTGTTAACGTATTGTTTTCTGATGTATGCCAATTTAAACGTGTACTCATTTTTCACATTAGTTTTCCTCATGATTCCAATATATTGTGGAATGCACTCTCTCAAGATGTCAGAAACTCCCCAAGCAGGCTTAGCCTTAAAAATATATTGCTCATACTTTTCTTTGAGGGAAGTCTTAGGTTATAAAATGTGATATTAGGATATTATGTAGTAGTGTATTATATATGTTTTATACATGTATTAGCATTTTTTATAAATTATATATACATTTATAAGTACCTTCTGTGTATGTTATCTGTTACTCTCTTTTATACATCTACCTCTTAATATCTCTGCATCACCTGAAGGTTGACTGGTAGAGAATGCCTAAGGCATTAAGGCTGCCTTTGTATTCCATTGTACATGAAGTTTGAATAAATAAATAAAATAACCTTATTGCCGACCATTGCAGAACATAATCCTCAAAGTCTCAAATCCATCATCTGTTATTATCATATACATTACGTTACTCTAATTACACTCTAAGGCGTATGAAACACCATATTCTGACTATACTATTTCCTGGTGTAGACTATAAGCTCACTTTCATCAATTGTGTTAAAACTTCATATATAGTATGTAAGTACAACTTCATAAATACGTATTCAGGTCCCTAATGGCCACTTTTTCCCCTGAATTCTAACGGGACTAGCATATCTTTAACTATGTTTAAATCTCTAACATTCACCAACCTTCATACACAAGTAAAGTTGCATCATGTTAATATTTACCTACTGAATACAGTAATTTTACCGTCCAGTTTAATGATCATCTATAAAATTGGTGTTGAATGTTCGCTTCTATAATAGTGATTGCAATAATTTATGCATTAAGCTTTGCAATATTTGCTATAGAAACAATGTACTGTAAATGAAAAATAAATATTCATTAGAATCGAAAGTTTTTCATCGATTAGTTTTCCATATTTAATTTTGAATATATTATATTTATATTAATTGACGCAGTGAACGTTTTTTTGCGTGTAGAATTATATATTTTGCTGAATACGAAAACTAATCACTTAGCAGTACGAAATTTATTTTAGCAAATATTATTATAATAATCATACATAATTCGATAATGAAAATTAAATTTCTTGAACTTTGATTGAACCCTTTCGAACCGATCGAACACACACACAAACACTGTCACACGAAGATTTCCTAATAACTATATATAATTAAAGATTTTTATAAAGTGTAAATAATTTTTTTGGTTGTACATTAAACTGGTTGGAGTTCACACATTATAAGTTTTATACACAGTTACGAGTAGTACTTAAATATATTAACATAATGGTGTAATTATATCTACCGGTCATATTATGGCTTAATTTAAATTCGAATATGAAGTACATATTTCTTTCGAGATTTTGATTTGGTTACAATTTAGCAATTATTTTGATTATCATCACTTAATAGAAAATACATCGTTATAAAAATTCCTTATTTCTAAATAAAATAAAATATGACATTCTGTAGCGTTATATTTTATTAAAATTTAGTTAAATAATAATAAAGTTAACGTTGTAGTTTAAATAAATGTATTTGGTATTTTGTTGTTGTGAAAACTTTACCAATATCCAGGTTAGTGTAAATTATCTAAAATACAAAATAACCTGAATAGTCTATTTGTTAAGAATGCCTTTGCTAGATCGGTTCTCGCTAGTTAGTTTATACTCGTACAAAAATTAAATGCGGTATTAAATGGCGTATTTTTCTAATAGTTATTATATTTACTCTTTGTTAATACAATGCGTAATACTTGTTATAATACCATTATAACAACGTAACGTAATACATGTTATAATCTAGTGTATTACGCAAAAATTCGTGATTAAACAAAGATTTAAATTAGTTTTGAAATTCTTTATAAATTTATTTTATAATAAATACGTACATATTTTTTTTTTCAAATATTACTTATACCTAAAATATTTTTAATTATTATTTTTTAAGATATTTAATTATTTATAGCTGAAAGAGAAATTCAGTGCGATATCCAGATTTGACTGTGATTCTTGTATGTACATACATATATGAAGGTGCGTGATTAAAGCTAGTCTATTACAAGGTTCGATTGTTTTGTATGGTTTATTATATTAACCATAGGAACTACAGTCATATATAAAGAATGGAAAATTAATAAAAAATATGTTTGTAGAATTAGAAAGCCAACTTAGAATCAATAAAAATAAAAAAAATGTCAATTTTTGTGGATGTAACATTTTGTTATTATGATAATAATTTTTCAACTCGAAATACACCAGATAACGGCGGCGAACGGGCGGCGCAAGGACAGCGGTAAAAGTCGCACTAGTTCGCATTGGGCGTGTTCGTTACGTAACTCGATTATGAATATGCTCCCGATTTCGAAAAAGGAAACTGCTACTAGAATCGCCAAGAATCACGTACTCTGCAGTTACTATACCGAATTTTTATCATTCTAACTAAATATAAATCTGCTAAATGTGACTTTGTAAAAGCATACCGATGATAATACTGTAATCGGCAAAATTATAGTCCTTAAATTATACAATTATTACGCTATATAATTATTATGGATTAGTTAGGCTATGGATTATTAGGTCTAGATAGGCTATAATTGTAAAATATTATAAATAAAAAATAACTAATAACAATATATTGTAATGGACCACATTATGTGTCTAAACCATATACAAAGCCACGTGACGAATTTAAATAAAATATAGCACAAAAAAAATCACCAAAATTCTTTCATTTTAAAACAGTTCAGTCATATACATATGCACAAAAGAATAATAAAAAAATCCCATATTTTTGACAAATTATATATCTACTACATTTATAACGCATCGAGTATTAATTTCTTTATCAAAATATTCTTAAATAAAATAAATATCTATTAGAAAAGGCACTTTGTAAATATTTTATAAATAACCTTTGTGTTACATTAAAATTTGCAATAATCTAGCACACACGTTATACTTAAATAATCTTTTAACGGTGCTTTATTCAAATGTCTCAAGCCTTAACTATTAATTACTGGGTGCAATAGCTATTCAAAGACCTGGGTAATTGGAACATTTCTTTGTGTATAGTCCGAACAATAACCCTAGTTACTACACAAATGATCTATGAGAGTACGGTCTAGACCGCGTTTCTGGTAAGCTACGAACTCTTGGCGAACCTACAATTTGAATTTCACAACAAACTCAAGCAAAATGCATATTGCAAAATAATAGGTGCTTCTGTATACTTTTACCCTAATGTCGAGAAAAATATGTGGTGTTGCGGAAAAAATAACCAAACAAATAAAAATATAGACAATTTTGGTTATGAAAAAGACATCAACGCATGACATATCATATCGACTGTATGATTTTAATAGCGGGTTAGAGTTCGTAGGCTTTTTACTTCGTTACGACTACGGATTTGAAAGACGTTGTCATGTGTATAGTACACAAGACAAATGTCCTTATATATTTGTTCGTTAAACTGCATTTTTTCTTTAAATACAAACTCTTACTGTGTTTTACTTGTTAGTAATTGATTATAATTAATAATGAAATTGTAAAAAAAATTAACGAGCTAAAAAGCGCATTTAGCAAATCATTTTAGCATCATTTTTATGTACTTAGTCATAACATATTGTTATTTATAAGTTATATACTTTTCCACAGAAAGACATAAACATAGCCCAAGTTTCAGCACGTGGACACAGTGGTCACGTGGCACCTTTAAATTTTTTCGTATGTATATGTTGTTCCAAGATTTTAAGTTTACCTTAACAATAAATGATAATATAATTATTCGTATTAACATATTTTTTAATCCTTGTTGAAACAGAATCAGCTTTAGATTATCGATTAAACCCTGTGATTGTAAAAAGTTACCGCCCATATAATTTTCAGGTCAATAGTTTGATTCATAACGGTGGATTGTGTGAAACCGCACATTTGGATTCTGTCACTTGGCGTTAATCTGTGTCAGTTCCGAGGCATCGTTACGACTTGCGGTCGGCGGTTATTTGTGACACGTTCTATCAGGTATTTCACATAATAACCTATTCAATTCTAGTATTGTTTGTGTCATAAATATATTTGATACACAGATATATTCAAAGTAACTCTTATAGACACATGTTTATGATAAAATTTGATTCAACCTATTAGTAAATTGAGAGAGCTTTTATTATGACAAATATTTAGTTTGGCAACAAATTTGTATTTCTTATCTATTAAATTCCCATTTACAAATTGATTTGTTGAATATATTAATAAAATGTCAAAGTATGCATTGATTTAAAGTCAAACGTTTCTGAATACTTACCTTTCTGAATATTACGACATACTTTATTTAATGAATTCATTTACATGCATTATTCATAACGCCATTTTCCAATACTACGTGAGAAGTGATTTAAGAGTTTCAGCCAAAATCTGTATTTATTAAATTTTTTCTTGATACTTTTGACGGATAAATTCGTGAACTATGATCGCTGAATAAGGTGTCAATAAAACTGTATCGAGGTTGCGACCTTGACTCTGATGCGAGCTATGCAAATCGGTGCCACTTATAAATCTACGAGTATTATTATGAAAAGAAAATGGTTAACAAGGTTTTTTTTGTTGCTACTTAACTATATTTTGTTTAAGAAAGATCAAGAAGATGCAAAGAAAGATTTTTTGTATATATAATCTTAGCAAACATTTTATAATGTTTTTTTTTATTATGTACGTTAGTGTGGTTTAAGTAAGTAAAACAAATTGATTATAAACAATAATAACATAATTATTAACTTAACTTTCTAGTATTCTAATAATTCTCAGCTGTGGCATAATAAACTTTATCCAGTAGTATGATCTTGAATCATTTAAGCATTCAAAATTAAAATAAGTTTTAAACAACATCGGTCTTTACAGAAACTTATTAATGTCAAAATATCTATACTAATATATCTATACTAATCTATACTAATATATAAAGCTGAAGAGTTTGTTTGTTTGTTTGTTTGAACGCGCTAATCTCCGAAACTACTAGTGCGATTTGAATAATTCTTTTTTTGTTGGATAGTCCATTTATCGAGGAAGGCTACAGGCTAAATAACATTACGTTATGACCAATAGGAGCAAAGACAGAGCGGTAAATGTGTAAAAAACGGGGAAAATTATTCATTTTTGAAGGCTTTCTTTGCGTGCGCTGCGAAAACGGTTCAAGATACACAAAAAATATGTATGAAAGAATTATTCCTCTATACATGATCTAAAAAAAAGTCCGCGACGGCATATGTCTATCTTTTAAGGTTTAGTCACAATGACCGTTTTTATGGTACCAAATTTGGTCGAAATAATTTGTTTAAGTTGTATCAACATAATAATATTAATCTTTATTCAAATATAAATATAAATATGTTGTTGGTTAACCAAAAATCTGCCGGAAGTCACTATTCCACGCGGACGAAGTCGCGGGCAAAAGCTAGTATGTAATATGCACTTTGCTGTCAAAATGGTGACATATCGGTCGAGTGATCATCTACTGCGCAACGGGTTGCTGGTTCGATTCTCGCACGGAAAAATATTTTTTTACGACCTGCAGAAATTTGCTAAGGTTTCGACGTTTGTATTATTGCACCCATGATACATGACATGACAAAAACCTTAAAATTCAAAAAAATCAAAATAATATTTATTCAACATAGACCTTTACAGGCACTTATTGACGTCAACAAACAAAACAAAAAAAGCTTAAGTAATAAAAAAAAAACAAAAACCTTGTCCGTACGTACGAATAAGGAAAAAAAAAAAGAAAAAATATATTGACTCGACACCTGTTCGGAAATTGGGAGAGCCTTCTCGAGAAGAACAGGCAAGAAACTCTGAAGGTCTATTTTTTATCTCCTCTTTTCAATGTTAATAATTATAATAATATAATATAAAAGTACAACATAGTATAAGATACAATCATACCTAATACGATTACAGTCGTATGTATGTTTACATACACATATAAAATAATACAATATTATAAATAATGTTACCAAACATGGCTCTATGAATAGTGTCCCTATTCCCAAATAGTGTGATCATTAAGATAGTCACTTACTTTATAATAACCTTTACTCATGAGTGTCTTTTTGATATGGTTTTTAAATTTATATAAAGGCAAATCAATGACACCTTGCGGAAGTTTGTTAAACATAGATATACATGTTTAACAAACTTCCGCAAGGAAGTTTGTTAAACATGTACCATGTACCATGTACCACTTAGTGTGGGCGACGACTCTTTTTTGTAAACAATTAGATAGTTATTGGTTTATAAAATGTTATTTGTGCTGTCTGTAATTTATATTTTGTAATAATGATTTGAACAGATAAATAAAAAGAAAAAATATTTTATAAAGAAAACATATTCATGTGTGGTTGTGACACGAAACGACCATGACATTACATGACACAAAACTATATTTTTTGTGTGCATATTAAGTGCTATGTCAAGCATTATATTTGCTGTATGAAAATTATCGATACGACGTAAGAGGTACTCAAAGGTCCAACACTCGTTTGGTATAGAGCTTCGTAGAACCTTTATAGTTCGTACGAGTATCTCGTATATAGGTCGCGGCGAGCTTCTCCTTTGGGCAACTGAGACTCATTATCTTTTGGGCAACTGAGACTTTGGGCAGACGATTTTAAGCCAGCCAGATGGATTTAGAAAGTCTACCACTACATAAGCCTATCAGATTTGTATTCTGTACTTGTACTAAGTTTGTACCCTCATTTAATATCTTTTAATGTTAGTCCTGGTATAATTTACTAGAAATATTAGACGTTATTTCTCACTTGATTTTGAGATTTATTATTTCTTATTTATGGAATTTTAAGATTATTGAATACAATAAAAATATATATTATTTATTTTTATAGCGGAAGAAGAAATTGCGTCTTTGAAAGCTGTAAACGGGGGTTATTATCTGACATAACTATTAAGCATAGCAAAGCCGGCTACCAAGCGTTATTTACCAGAAATGCAAATATACTTAATTACATGAAGTTGAAGTGATTCCTGTCAAGATTTCTTAACTTTTTTGAAGAGGTACACATATACCTCTGCCCGTATTTTAAAATTATTTAACATTAAAATGTAGACATGGCACCAATAATGTAGTCTTCATTAATTTGTATAATTATTATTAATTAGGTTTAAGTCAAAGTCAAACCACAGACCTAATTATTAAAAAATGAAGGGGTAAAGTAAAAAAAAAATATAGGGGTGGCTAACAGCTCTCTGTACAGAGAGCGACACTCTCTGTATCACACTACCATACCCACAACACCACACCACACCGCACCACAGAAGCATGCAGTAGTTCACAAGTTTACTAGTAACTCGGGATAAATGAGGCAGGAGGTAAGAAAGACTTAGAGTTAATAGCAAAATATTGAGGCTAAGTGCGGAAGAGTTCAGCCAACATAAGTACAAATTCTAATTGTGAGGGAATAATAAAATTTATAATAAAATACTTAAGAGGACATAGAAATTATAACAAGTATCTATTAGTTTGTGTGTTCTTGCATTTAGTATATTTGTGTCACCTTTCTTTTACTTCCTTTATAGTGGCAAGAAACTCCCTGGGACTGGCAAAATATAGCCGATTAGTTACTTTGCCTAACTTTAAGGGAACAATAGATCAATTAATTGGTTTTTAACTAAAATCTTGCTTTTTGTAATATTTTAATAATATGAATTATTAAAATACTTTTTAACCCTAAATTACAAGTACTGGTTACAATTGAATATCAGAATTAGGTTATTTAAGGCTTAAAAATTTCTCAAAAAGTAGTCCCGCTGGTTTTCGTTAGAATTTCGTACATTATTAACAGTAGCTTTGTGATAACAAATTTTTTACCTTCACAAATGTTATTACTTAGTTTAATGTGTATTCACATTAGTTTAATGTCTAGTGTGTGGAAAAATTTTCATTCTAGAATATTAAATAAATAAGGAAAACGTTAGTACAGAATAAGCGAAATTATATTAAATCTTCATACAAAGTGGCAAATGCATGCATATTAATTCTAAATTAAATGTTATTAATTAAAAAATCTATTGAAATCGTAAAAAAGAATTGTGGAATAGTATATACCTAGTAACAAGTGCACAAAAAATTCCACTTCAATTTCTTCGAAACGTATGCAACAATCAGTATTTCTATTGAAAGTAATTATTAAAATAGCAACATCATTGCCAGACAAAGCCAAAACTAAACGCGCATTTAAAATAACAAGTGAACAAAACAGACGAAATTAAGCTGTGTAAATGAGAACAACAGACGGCATTGCTTTGAGATGCTGTTTAAGTGACGTGCCTTACGGAAACGCATCAGTGGGTCTGATGTGGCAATGACCCAGGTTTGGTCTGTCTGTTTGATGGAGGTCTTACTACGAGCACTAAAGAAGTTTTCATAATTTTTTTATGTATATAATGTCTCCATTTTCTTGTACAGTCAACAACATGTCTGTGTTACATTTGCGATACAAATATATGCTCTACTGCGAACAACATAAGAACTGTATCAAGGTTAACATGTAAAGTTTGACGCATTGCTGTGTATACAATACTTGATATAAATATATCATTTTTTTTTGTATTAAAACGGTGTTATTCTTATTAATATTATAAACGTGAAAGTTTGTATGGATGGATGTTTGTTACTCTTTCACGTAAAAACTACTCAATGGATTTTAATGAAACTTTACAATAATATAGTTTATACAATAACACAATTACAATTTATAAAGATATACGCTACAATAATATAAGCTACTCGAAATAGTAATCCTGCGCAGACGAAGTCGCGTCGTTAGTCAGTTAGTATATACAATGTAACAGATAAAACAGTACGGTAGATAAAATAAAAAAAACCCGGTAGCTTTTTATAGATGATAAAGTATAAGTCAACTAAATCGATTTTTTATACATACTATATGGACATTCATTATTATAAAAATGTTAAGGAGGCATGGCAATCAATAGAGTTTTTGTCATCTTGTTTAAGGAGGCTTTTAGGCTTGTAGGTTTTTCGGTCTATGTTAACTACGTTGACAAAATGCGACTTTATACACCTACGATTAAATATCTTTCCAGGGTTATATTTCTCATTTGTATATTATGAAATTTAAAAATAGTAAAATATTGGTACACATTTGGATTCGTACCCCAGATCAGTCATCTATTTACTGTTAAGTAAAATTTATATTTTAAATGGTGGCAATATATTAAAATAGCGATTTCCATGATTATTAATCATAAAAATGTTATCTAGTTTTTCATATAATTTTTCAGGTTAAATCGGTTCGATTCATTTAAATTTAAAAATGTATATATTTATATATTGTATATATATATATATATATATATGTAAGTATAAATAGAATAAATATATATAAATATCAGGTGTGTTTGTATATTAATGTTTGTTTGTATTTATATTTACCTACTTATTTCATTCGCGTTCCTTAATGTAGTTGTTACTGCTTTATTTATATTTGTATCCTTTTCACACATATGCACTGCCTTATTAATAACCTATCTGCACGTTTTATTGGTTGGCTGGGAGATTGGCATTGTCATTAAGTGCGCCTTTAGTACAGATTTTTTAAATCTTATGCTAAATCTTGTAATAAAGTGTATAAAATAAATGATATTTTGACGCATGTACAACTAGTACAATTAAGTTTTAAATGTTTTCTTTGGAATCTTTTAAATTATTAGAATTTAATAATTATGTGTTATTTGATTTTTCCTACAAATTAAGTACGTGCCAATTAATAGTTTCCGAATAGCATTATGATCTAAGTCGACCTAATTAATAAGTTAACTGAGTAGACAATTTGTATTGTCATTAATATCCAGATAAAAAAGGAAAATATGAAAAAAACTTGCACAAAGAAACTAAAAATGAATTATTACAAAAAAAATAAAATGATTGTTTTGTTTACAAAAGTGATGTTGCAATTATGACGTGATATTAGTTAATACGTCAGATTACGTCGGATCTTGGCCAAGCGGTCAGCACTCTCATTTTACTCTCATTGACCTGGTTAATAAAACCTTTTGAATCTCTCAGACATGCCAGAAAATTTGTTGATTTTTTCATTAAAAATGTCTATTTATTTCAAATAAACTAGTAGGATTTGGTTGTTTTTGTATTTATCTGAGTAAGTACACGACTAGACTGAACAGGTCTATTTATGGAAATGGTTCATTTACGGATAACATGTGAAATGCAGGTAAAAACTGTAATCATACACACTTAGCCCTGATTTTTATGTACGAGTATGTATTTATTTTATTTTTTATGTATTTTTATGTTATTTTGTGTGTCATCCTCACGATAGGCTATCAATCTGTCAATTTATTTATTACTAGCTATGCCAGCGACTTCGTCCGCGTGGAATAATTATTTTGAGCATCATATTTATTTTTGCAAACAACCGCCTCAGCTGTTACCCGATCTTGACAACGCGAGATATCCAAATTTGATCACCATAAAAACAATTCTAGTGAGTTTTTAACATTAAAAGATAGACATATATTGTCGCGGACATTTTTTTAGATCATTTTAAGAGGAATAATTCTTTCATACATATTTTTTTGGTATCTAGAACCGTTTTCGCAGCACTGCGTGTGCTGCATGGAAGCCCTCAAAGATGAATAATTTTCACCGTTTTTTCCACATTTTCCATTATTTTTTCGCTCCTATTAGTCGCAGCGTGATATTATGTAGCCTAAAGCCTTTCTCGATAAATGGGCTATTCAATAAAAAAAATTTCAATACGAACCAGGAGTTCCAGAGATTAGTGCGTTCAAACAAACAAACAATCAAACAAACAAACTCTTCAGATTTGTAATATTAGTATAGATTATTGTGAGTCAACCGTGAAAGATAGACATATGCTGTTGCGGGATGTTTTTTAGACAATTTTATGTAGAATATTTCCGTCATACATGATTTTTATGTGACTAACCATTAAGGCTACACCGCGACGGAAGCTAAAAAAATGGAGTTACTTCTCCCGTTTTCCCAAAATTTCCCATTACTACTCTAGGAGCACTATTGACTGTAGCGTTATGGAAAGTATTCTATAACCTGCCCAGGAGTATGAAGAATAATTACACCAAGTTTCGTTAAAATCCGTCTAGTAGGTAGTTTTTGTTTCTATAAGGAACATACAGACAGACAAAAATTTTACTGATTGCATTTTTGGCATCAGCATCGATCCCTAATCACCCCCTGATAGTTATTTTGAAAATATATTTCATGTACAGAATTGACCCCTCTACAGATTTATTATAAGTATATATTACAGTACCTTCACAGTTATTTTAGAACAGCTCTATTGATATGACAATAAAGGACAATTATAAATAAACTGGGAGCACTGTAGGCTTAATGATACCGCAGTGACGTAGTGGCGACACGTAAGGTGCCTTAGTCGGCCGTGTTTCCCCTTTCGCTCTCCGCGACCTCCTTCCGCAGCGAAAGCGCTCGCGTCACCGGCGCCCGCGCAACCGCCGCGCTACGTACAGTTTAATTAAATCCTTTAATGTTGTCTATTTCGAGCTCGAGATTATTTGTATTTGGAGCACGGATGCTATATACTTTGTTATTTGTACGTCATGTACTCTATAGGACACAAAAGGTAAGCCTTTGTTTCAATAATTAAAATGGTTTTGTTTTAAATAACAAAAAGTAAATTATTTATCGGAAGTAGATGTGTCGTATACTAATGCATCGGATTGGGAATATTAGCCTGAATATTAGCCAGACAATCACAGCTGAAAAGAAGCTATATGTCTATCGTTTTCATGCTACTAACGCCCAGCACATTCCTGCGGTTTTCATTTTGATGAATCTTCGGGCCACTTTATAAGAGACCTACCAACCTTGAGTTTCCTGGTATATATCTGCTACTCGTGAATCTGTCAGATTAAACAGATTGAAGTCGCGTTTTCAGATAGTGACTTCAACACTTGCTTGTATTGACAGTCTATGTGTCGCCTGAGAGATTGAAGCAAGTCACAGGTTTCAATGGGATTGAAGGCTTTATTATAGTCTAGCAATATCATACAACTTACTGTATATGTACGAGTATGTTTATAGTTTCATATAAAATACTCGTAAGTAATACTATGTCTTCTGTCATGCACATTATATATGTATAACGTTGTTGTGTCACTAAAATGTAGTACGAAAATAAATTAATTATGATGATCATCATGTTTAATCGCTGATGATATACCATCATCATGTTTAATCGCTTGATTGATACACACTCATAGCTATAATTTATTTGTTTATTTGTCTTCTGGGATTTGTGCTTAAAGGTAGAGTAGCTTGGCAAGTGAAATGTAAATAAAATATAATTTTGATTAATTTACACTGATCGCGTGATATCGTTCAAGGCCAAGATATTTCATAAGGTGGCTCTCCTCGGCATTACAAGAATTAAGCAATCGCTTTAACCTTTGTAAATGAAATCTAATTTAACTAATATAATTAATTTCTAATAAATGCGGCAATGTTGTGTGAAGGTTTTCTTGTTTGGTGTAATACCAACGATAACATCTCGTAAAATGTCGTGTTCACATTACCACCTAAAAATACGCTATGATACGTTACTCGCATTTAATGCTTTTATCTGCTTAATCAGACATTAAATATTAATAATTTCAATAGGCAATAATTTATTTCATCGCTTCGTCCACGTTACAAATTTTTATTACTGATTAGCTGCTATTATTTATTAGCATAATGCAATGTAGCCTATAGTGTCTCCCGCACCTCGAAGCTTGGCTCCACGGGAAGGAGGAGGTCACCTACCGATTGACTCAGATACTCACCGGGCACGGCTGCTTCGGTGAGTATCTGTGTCGAATAGGATGGGAGGGAGCGACACCACTGCGCATCCGACCTTGACTCGGCCCAGCACACGTTGGCGGAGTGCCCCGCGTGGGTCTCCGAGCGCCGAGTCTTGGTCGCAGAGATCGGGCAAGATCTGTCTCCGCCGGCATTGATTGCGGCAATGCTGGCGGACGAGGGAGGTTGGAGGGCTGTGGCCCCTTCTGTGAAGCAGTGATGCTCCAGAAGGAGGCCGCCGAGCGGGGTCGGGAGATGGCCGATCCCGCTCGAGGAAGGCGGCGCCGGGCTCGGTAGTACAACTGCGGCGCCGCCGCGGGTCGCCGGCGGGCGCGAGGAAGTCGCGACTGCTACGGCGACCCGGGATGGACCACGCCCCTTCCGTGGCCGGGGGGCGTCGTCGGTGGCAGAGGTAGGTAGTGTAGCCTCCCCCGAGGAGGGCTCCCCTCTAGGCAGGGGAGCGGAGGCTGGGGGTTCCCGGAAGTAGCTTGGTGTTCCCGGGGGCTCCCTACATGCCTGAGGAAGGCCATCCCTGAGGTTTTTAGTGGGTAGGTCTCCCCCTTCTGGGGAGGAGAGCCCCACATAACCGCCGGCTCGCCACAGCCGGGGTATGCAATTTAATGCATTTTCCTCAGGGGACCAAATAAAAAAGAGCCTATAGTGTCTATTGATAAAAAAACATTAAAATATTTTTAACCTAAACTGCAGAGATTTTATTCCTGACAAATGCGCTAAAAAACTCTTTAATTTGCTTTAACTAGATTATTTACTAACTAAAATGTGTTAGTACGGAACATAATATTAGAAAAAGAAAATTTTAATGCGTAACTGTTATCAGTACAAGGAGTGATTGTGCTCAGTGGGTAAGTGTGACCTTTAATGGGCATACAATAGTATATTCAGTAATTTCATTATTTGAAATTAAAATTCAGATTATTCTAATTAAATTTATACAATGAAATATACCCAAAACTTGTTGAAGTGTGCGAAAAGGCTGGTGGAGCTATCTTGCTATCTTGCTTGCTTGACTAATAAGATTATACCTACATGTGCGAGGTAACGTCCAACCTTCTTGTTATGACGTCTGTTAGATATTTCAGCTGCACCTTGTAAATGAATATATTTCGTACATACGTAATCTGTTCTTCTTACCATATGTGTAATTTAAATGTGCAATCGTTGAATGACTATGACGACTAAATCATAATTTACATCTTCAATTTTGAACATAGCCGCCTAATAACCACATCTCTCCATTTCCCCACAGCTTAAAAAGAATTATCACTGGCTTTATTCCTCGAAACTAAACCGATGCATTACTTTATTAGCGCTAAGACATTAAATTTGTTTCAAACATTTGATGGATTTTTGAACATGTAGAAGCTGCAAAAATTAAGTTATTAATATTTATAAAACTCTAAATTGATCTATTTC
Source organism: Scirpophaga incertulas (assembly GCA_036419045.1). NCBI lineage: Eukaryota > Metazoa > Arthropoda > Insecta > Lepidoptera > Crambidae > Scirpophaga > Scirpophaga incertulas. The sequence continues at coordinate 14,305,021 of CM071628.1, read as the reverse complement.
TACAAAAAATGTTTTGATAAGTGTATTAGTTTCTGTCTTAAACAGTTTAAAGTTTCTTTTGCAGTTATATTTTAAGTCACGCATTATATAAAAGTGATTTTGTGTGTGATGTTTTATCATTACAATATTAATATATCAAATATTCATATTAGATAAGATAGGTCCATTATAATTCGAATATTAAGTAATAATAATATGAGGAAGCTTGTAGCGTCAGTTCAAACATCTGTTTAAATTTACAGGTTTTCTTTCAACTTGGTGGCTTTTGTAAGTGCAAGGTTACTCTTACTTCCCAATTTACATACCATATAAGGAAATGTCAAGTAAAATAAGATGTTAAAATTAAAGAACCTTACAACGTGAATGTAATTTCAATGAACGATTTTATTTTTAGACAAAACCGACGTGAGTCAATGTTTTCAAAAAAATGTATTAAATAAAAACATGATATTAATAATAATACTATCGGATCGAATTATAATTGTAAATATTTGAATTAAAGTTATTAGTCGTAGTGTGATGTTATACATTTTATAGTTTTACAATACACGAATTAATCAACACTAAAATATAGCGCCCGAGCATAGAGCATTTGTTGATTGTTAATTAAGTATCAAATCTAAATTGGAAAAACAATTGCTTGAAGTGAACTATTAATATATATCAACGAAGAAATTAAACATTTTATCGATCAGTAAACATCGATAAATTTGTCCGTGATTACTATAGTTGTAACATCAAGAGTACAAGCAAAAAATCATAGGTAATTCATACAAGGTTAAATGAATAAAATATGTGTAGTCGACCAATCGGCATAATGTCAGTGATATTTATTGAGAACTGCTTCTTTCTCTTGTCCTGTTCCCAATTTTATTTGGGGTTGGCGCAACATATCTTTCTCTCCTCTATCACTTGCAATTTCGACACTCACTCCCTTCTTCAACATTTTAACATTACACAGTCTATACGTCGTTTCGTCGTCTTCTTCTCCCCACACGCCCATCAACTTTCATGAGGCCACAGGCTCATAAATTTATGTTATTCCTCACCCATCATTTTTTTCTTTTTTTTAAAACCTATTGTTATTAACCGTAGCTGGCTTTTACAGTGACACCTTGAGAATGATTGAGGGAAGGAGAAGAACTTCGGTGGATCCATGCCCTTACTAGTGATTAGTCCTGATGGATTTCTATCAGCCAAGAATCACCATTTCATCCATCGTTACTCGCGTAGTGATGGTTGGGGACACTGGATGATGACTTCCGTTTAGTATAACGATTTGCAATGTTCTGTGTAACTACGTCGAATATTTCGAGAGGCAACTTCAAGCAGTTGCGTTACCTGCTGACGTCAACGCGAGTAAAGTGTGGAATGCGCAACACATAGTGATAGTATAGCATATTGCCAAGTCAGATGGCAATATTTATACCCTACCCATGGAAAAAGGGGTCGGTACTGAAACTTCTTCTGATGATTCGATGAGCCATTTCCAAATATTTGTAGACTTAACTTTTATTTTGAACTACTAAGAATTTTGCACTAAGCTTATCTACATATTAATAGCGATATAGAGATGATTCAAATGTAAAATTTTTGTGTTGTATATTTTGAAAAATAGGCTAAAATAAAATCGATTGCTACCGCGCCTTGCTCGAAGTCGCCTGTAGAGTGCAATAGAAACAACGCTAGTTCAACCAGAAAATAACTTTAAATAGATGTAAAAACCAAGAATTCATACTACCCTATTATTGCTCTAAAATTGAATCAATTTAATTACATTCAAATATGTCGAACAGCTTTAGCTGTGTTTGTTACTTATGTTTTGCTTTTTTTAAACGGTTTTGTGAAATTTATTTGCTGGATTTCTGGATATACTAAAAAAATCTGTCTATTTATTTCTCGAAATATAGAAGCCGATAAAGGCCCTAGTAATTTATGTTTAATAAATTGCTTTAGTATGTTTACCTAATGGAGAAAACAGACGACTACGTTCGTGTGGAGAATAAACTGCGTGCTCTCTTCATAAAGTAATTAATCAACTTATTTCGTTAATAATCAATATAGTAAACTATTATTTTGTGTATAAGAACAATAAAAGTATTATTTTGATACCTTGCGATACAAAAAAAAAATATTAAAGAAGAGAACCCTTCTAAGCCTTTTTCTACTTTTTGTATAAAATTGTCTGATACGAACAGACGTAGCATCGTGTGTTCTATCGAAAGTGCTAACGTAACACCTTACGCAATCATCGAATGGAAATTAATTCTAACACCGTGACCCACTCTGTTTACTGTTTATTTTTAAGTACGTCGACACACATTCTAGTTTCGGGATTCGGGTCGAAATATTATTAAATAATCGAAATATTTATGAATAGTTATCATTAGTTGTATAGTTTTTCAAGTAATATAAGAAACGAGATATTTGTAGACATTACGAGATCATGAGATTTTTATATTATGGAAATACTTATAGAAATGAGTAAGGGTTGGGGAAGACCTTAGAGATTATTTAAATACAACCTGATAAAATAAATAATATTTTAGCTTAGGGAAAGTTGTGTAAATGCGAATTTGTATCTTGTAATTGACCTTATAATAATGTCATAAAAAGCAGGCGTTCAATTTGGCATTTGTTCAATATTTAAGCAATTCAATTACCAGCCCTAAGTATTCTCTTAAAACCAAGATAAAAAAAATGTGTCATAATCAAGAATTTTTTTTTCCTAATTGAACCAATATTGAGCTATCGACATTGACAATAAGTGTCATAAAACGCAGGTGTTCAATTTAACATTTGTTCAACATTTGAGCAATTCATATGTCAATTCCAAACATTCTTTTAAAAATACATTCAAAACAAAACCAATACCAAGACAATTTTATTCCAAATTACATACCAACGTTGAACTATCAACCCAAATGTCAAGACTGTCATATTCTTATTTTTATTCGTTATCGTCATATTAGAAGCAGATTTCATAATCAATCCTTCTGGGGGTATTTTTCATTTATTTCATTTATAACATACAGGAATGATTCTTTTGTATATTTTACCAATTTAGCTTATAACGAGTTCTATATATAACGATTAACTAGAAGTAGCGAATTTTGACATGTATTCCATGAAAAATTTGTTATAATCGTCAAAACAAATTGCTTTAAAACATATAAATCGGGCATGAGACCACCTGAGAAGCGATCACAAGAAACTAAGACGAGAGACGAATTAGAAGTCTCGATTAAAGTAATCAATAAGCGGACCGCATAATACAAAACATGTTAATGGAATTCTCGAGTACATTTAATTCAGGATCAAGGTTACATAGTTTCGTGTACATATTGGTATAAAATTGAAAAGTACTTATGTCTAGATAGAAAAATGGATTCTTTAATTGCGTCTTTATTTTTCATCTGTTTTCAAATATATCTTAACTCATCAACTTCACGGTCCGATAAATGTCTGCTTAGTCTATTGGTAAGCCAGCAAAACAGTGAATCTAGATTCGAGTTGATACCATCTAGTGCTGTTATGAGTGTCATAATTGTGAAATATTCATAAACAAGTTAATAATACTTTATTTAATTACAATAATTAATAGGTGACTTTTTTAATTTTTTCTTATACTTTTATACTTAGATGTTTCAAGTGTAGATAGATTTACAAGACGTGCGTCACCGTTTCCTATTTTCCTTTAATCGTAAGATTAACTTGATGAAATTCACCACAATTATTTATTTGAGAAGTGGCCGTACTGTGGAGATAAACTTACACAACATAAAAAAAATTACAAAAAAAAAATATGTTCTTGCCTTTAAATTAAAGTTTAATATCTATTGAGATGTATGTAAAAGTTTTGTAAAGTTGTGGTAGGTTATTCATTAATTTATTAAGGAAGTTAGTATAGGAAAAGCCAAATCCTTTTAAAATTTAAAGTGAATATAGTAATTTTGAAGCCAATTATAATACTTGTATTATACAATTCCTATAACCGACAACATATAATATACGGGAGAAAACTAATTGACTCATCATGCATTTCGACAGTAGCGCTGCTTATATCCATGCGCATTGGTATGCTATCGCAGTCTATACTCGAAACTGCTGTTTTTCGGGACTCAGCTAGTCGATTATATGCGCATACATGAACTGTATTAATATACTGTAATTTTAAAATAAAGTTATCAATCAGAATTAATAAAAAAAATATTTTAGATTACTATGTATTACAAAAGGAAAACAAAATGTATTGATCACGTTGGAGCTTGCATAGTATTTTCTTTAATACGACGCTAAACGTGTTGTAAACGTAGTAGTTAGCATCTCTAATTAACAATAGATAATACGTACAGTTGCTAATCACGTTAAAACGTTAAATAATTAGTGCGTATTCTACAAGTTATCTTAAGTATAAAAACAATAATTTTAATTTGTCAAAAATATTTCGCCTATCTCTTTACCTTATTTATTATTTAGTAGGAATATCGTAATTTAGGTTTTGTTAATGTTAAAATTTGCGTTATTGTTAATGCAGTTGAATTTTGGATTGGATCAGATAATGAGTAAAAAAATATTTACTTGTATTGTTCGATCGTTATTATGTAAAGAGATTGTTGTGTTAAGATTGTTTGTTTTGACGTCAATAATTACTTGTAAAAGCCTATGTTGAATAAAAATGTTTTTCGATGATCATCATGCTGATAAAAAAAGAAACGTCCTTTGATGATCACTAGACTACACTAATGATAAATTATAATAAAAGGGGGTTCTTCAAAAGGGGAGTAAATAGGTTTTTGAAGGGTCGGCAATGCGCAAGTGACACCCCTGGTGTTGCAAGTGTCCATAGGCTACGGTAACCGCTCACCATCAGGCGTGCCGTAGGCCTGTTTACCACCATCGTAGTATAAAAAAAAAAAGATTTTCATTCATAGGTTTTAAGATACGCCGAGATTTTTATGTGTTAAGCTGCTTGAGTCAAATTTTTAATAACTTTAATCAACTCTATGATTATCTTGATTGAGAACAAACAAAATTATCGAAGCATGTATCAATTATTAATTGTTCTGTTCTTCTTCGTGCAAATAATTTCATACAGCTATTGTTATCAATGTAAAAATTAATAATGTAATTGATCTAATAGAATCGATGCGTGTATAAAACACGGAATTTCAGCTATACCTTAGCTACAAGGCAAGTAATAATAAAAAGTACTCGCCGTTGTACACGTGGTAACGGTCAGGTTTTACACGTTTACGTGGATATAGCTCTTAAGTCCCTCATGGTAGCGCAGCACAATAGTAGAGCAATGTAAAGTTTGACGTGTCGCTGATTGTAAAATTTCTAGGGCAGGCCTTGTAATATGTAATAATATTTTCTTACTGGATCTTTGCATGTCGATGATAAGCAACAATCAACTGATATCTTAAGTATAAAGGTACATATTAAAATTAAATTTGAAATTGGTTTTCTTAATAAAATACATAAAATATAATATATTATTTTTTACATATAACATTAAAAACTTTACCTTAAAGTCATGTGATGTTAAATGATGACAAAGCTTAGATGATCCTGATTTTTCAACAACTGAGAAATTGGCTATCTCACTGGGTAGTTAACATTTTCTTGTTTTCTTTCTAAAGTTCATAATTAGCTGCGAAATATTGTAGAAGTAATAATATATCTGCGTTCTCTACTTTTACAGATATAGTGATATATTCATCACTATCTCGTATATTACTGAATCGTGATCCCTCAAAAACTCTTCATACTAAATACACTGATGTCAAAATTTGGTGAATTTCCTAATTTGTATGAGCATGTAACAATATTGCCAATTACTTTGTTATCTGTACGTTTATACATACAAATAACTGTTTTAATAATGAACGTATTTAGTTATTTAATAACCAAGAAAACAAATTGTAATAAACAATAGCTTTTCGCCAGCGGCTTCGCTCGCGTTATGTCGTATTTCTCAAAAGGAGAATATATATTTTCCTGCTGTAAAAATTATCTTATGTTCTTCCCCCGGTGTCTATCAGATTTTTCCATAGGAAATATGTATATCATAGTAAAAAAATCGAAAATAGTCTTTCATATAACGGAATTGGAATGTTTGGTAAATTACTCGTATTAGGAATCTACTCACAGATCCAAATCAACGAATATTCTCACAAAGCCGTTAACAAAATTGCATCCTATTGCCAATAAATTGCAGAAATCAGAGTTGTGTGCAACGCGTGTAACGCGATTTGTTACGTTTTAATTCTATCAAGCTATGGTAAGGTGGCGTCCTCACGCTTTTTTATTCACTTCTAAAGCTGAAATATGGTTAGGTGATCAAACATATCCATTTATAAACGTATCTTGTAGAAAATTTATATATAAATGTAATCACGAGCTTATTTGATTCTCAAATTAAAAATCCAGTAAAAGACCCATGACGTAACAAATTAACCCATTAGTGGGATAGCGCCTGGATACAGTAGTTTTGTGGTCCCACTGTCTGGTGGAAATAGTTATTTATAATAATCTGAAATAAAATCATATTTTATTTCAGTTCTCCGAAACCTTACTAATTTAAATCGAATCTCATCATAACATCATAAACTTAAACTAATTGGCTACTGGTGGCTATTATCATGTGACAGTACGATGACCACATACATTATTAACATGTTATATTATAAATATATTTTGTTTGCTCTTTGATTTTACGATATTTTTCGATGGGGAAATTATTTCTTAAACAATTTGAAAGTTTACTGGGGATGCCTACCAAAATTCACATACATTCTTAATATGGTGAGCAATTGGGCTTAGGCGTCCGCCAAATAAAATATATATGTATGAATGTATAAAAATAACAGTTTTCATGCACATCACTAAGTATAAGAACAGCGAAACAATTTGAATAGTTATATAACATTTTTATCTTAATCACCTTTTAATGTTCTTTAGAAAATCAAATGCACGTATATTAATTAACGTATCTAATGGCCGTTTTCACCAACCTTGTCTTAGCTTAGGTGACTCCTAAGTGACATGCTGTCACTTTTTATATTAACTGAAAAGAGTGAGACAGCATGTCTCTTAGGAGTCACCTAAGCTAAGACAAGGTTGGTGAAAACGGCCATAAGATTCTTAATGTATGAATAAGATTTTTTTGTTTAAACAAGGACAATATTAGCAGAAACTCATCACAGCTTAATTTGTTTTATAAGTCTACTCTGTACGATATTTATCACTTTGGGCAAAACAAACGAAGCCATGCCATTAAGCATAGAGAGGTCAATGAAATCGCAAGACGACGTCAATTGTGATCCGCCAACTAATTTATTTGCCGCTATTCATGCACGGAACAACGTAAATTAACTTAGTGCAGTGCGTAAAGTTTCTTTGAACTGAGATTGATAGATTTTTATTAGTTGCGGACCATGGAGAATCCACACAGTATGGAAAGTAAGAAAGTTAGTTATGATAGTTTAGCATTAGATAGCACAATTTACAAGGCGTATGCCATCGTCATCATCTTTTCAGCCTAGAGACTGCTGGTTATCTGGTTATAGACTTCCCCTAAATATCAGCACACTGACAGGATAGAACTTTCTTGAGATCTTCACCAAATCTTCGATCTACCTTGTGGAAGTCCTACCAACGTATCGACGAATGCCTGCTATACGCCAAAATTTCTGGTCCAACGACCGAGTTTTGCCACTTAAGGTTCGCAATCGTATATTGGTAACCCTGGTTCTTATACCTGTTTCATAATTTTTTATTCCATTATATAGAGAAACGCTGTGTGTATCGTTCACCATAGCTATTTAGGTGATTATGAGTGTCTGTATCCTCCCTTTGAATGTCTTGCTTCGGTACCATCTGTCATCACTAACAATTTGAATGTCTGATTTTAATAATATGATTTGAACTGATCAAATTAGAATGCTTAGACAAGAATCTTAGCATATTCAGATTAAGATTTAGATAAGCCTGTATAAAATTTATTGATCATGGAAAATGGCGTCTAAGTCTAAAAAATTATTAAGTAATTTATATACAACAGTATAGCAGTTAAAAACATTATCTGCATATGCAAGCGCTTAATTCATATTCTGAGAAGATATCAAGACTAAAATAGTCAACATTGTAACTATTTACAATTGCCTTACAATTACAAAATGAATTATTTATTTGTTTTGGATAATGCGTAAAGGTGAATGCGTCTCAGCTTTGATCTTTTAATTAAAAAAAACTTTCCGATTTACGTTAAAGGATTGGCGAAGTACAAGTATTAAGTAATGCGGATGACCTCTGTACTTTTACCATGTTTGGACATCCTTCCGTCATTGCCATGAATGAACTCTGAGAATTGTACACACCCTGTTTTAACAATATTTGTTAAATTTTATCTGACATTGAAGAGTTACTAGGAGGCTACTATTAATGCGTGCAATGCCACGCTGACGGCATGCTTAAAGGCGTTGGATAAATATTGACTCTATTAACACGCCAAATACACTTCAGTCGCAAAATGCAGCGAGATATTTTAAAACCAGTTTTTTTTTGCTATATTTGTAAATGACTTCTGTATCAAAGGTAAATAAATTTTAAAATTACTATGGTAGTGTAAAGATAACAAATATAAATTCATTATTATTCCTGTCCTCTTATTCTAATTTAAGATTAGGAGATCAGTGGGGATTTGTAGATTTCATATATATCTTTGAGCTTCTTTCCTTCCTTCATCCTTAAATGTTTTTGACATATGGCGTGATTGAACTCCATACCTGCCGATTAGAAAGCTAGTGCTGAGACCACAGCGCTATCAACCATTACTAAATGTCATTATTCCTTTTTTAATTAAATTAAACATCATTTAGTTACAAAACTATACAGTTTATATGCATGTATGCTATTTACTAATTATTTATTTACAGCAAATCGATTGTCGGAAACTTGGCACTTTATGTAAGATCTATGATAGTTATTACAAACGCGAAAGTTTGTAAGTATGGATTGATATTTCTTTCTACTTATATAAATACTGCTAAATAGATTTTAATAAAACTTTACAATAATATAGTCTATACGTAACAATAAAATATAGGCTACAACATTTTATGTGAATGTTCAAAATATGATGATAAGTGCCCTGCGCAGACGAAGTCGCGAGCATCAACGAGTTTTTTTTTTATAAAGCTAATGGAATGCCAGATTAAAATAGTATTTTTATTGCCATTACACTAATATACTGGCTTAAAATGTCGCATTCTTTACGAGAGCCATTGATAATTAAAGCTGAATCCACTCCTTTTATGACTAAGGATGCAAATTAAAGCTTACGTAAGCTATTGATTCTTATTGCTTTATCTTTTGAATTGCCTCTAGTTTTCATGTGTTCATCAATGTGGTAAGACAATTGTGTAACAATATTTGTCATGTATATATAAACATGTTAAAAAAGTAATTCTTCTGTAACATACTTTCGAAAATTGCCTGTCTACTTGTCTTGTTATTTTGTTTCTAAAGATAATTGAGCAAACTGGCTGGTGGTTGTCGTTTCGATGTAAATTAACTCGACATCTTTCACTTTTAATACGGTATCCATGTGGCTACACATTTCACAAGTAACGAATACTATTTTTCATATATTGTATCTATTTATGTACTAGCTATTCAACTTCAGCGTTACCTGCGCCATATAGGATTTAAAAAAAAAGTCATCCCTCTCTGGGAATTTTATCCTGTGTCGTGGGTACAGTCAGAAACATAGAAATCTCACATAAATACCCAGACCGTAACAATTTTTTGTAGGTCTTACAAATTATCTGTCTAGTATACAAATTGAACCCACGATCCGATGCATAGTAGCCGATCACTCAACCGCTGCGCCAAACATGTCGTCATTTTGCATCATAATTTCAGTCAATAGACGCTTACTGCTGGATAATAGGGCTTATTTATATGTATATATTTGTTTCCCATAAGAAAGAGTTAATATCTCATCATAATTATCCTACGTCCTTTCTGCTTATAATAAATACAATTAAAACCGTTCCTGTAGTTTTTTAATTTAATAAAAATGTTTGATTATCATCAAAACTAATTATTATGGGTTATCCTAGATAAAATGTTACAATAAAGATATTCTTTTTGTAATGGCGTTACGTATTTGGGCATTTTGTTCAATTATTTTAAATTAAAATTAAAATTAACAAATAACTTTCGAATCCTCAGCAAACAAAAATGGTAAGAATAAAAAAAAATTGCCAGTAAAATTAATTCATAACAAAACAACAAAAAAGCATAGTGATTATTATAAAATATGATAATATATTCCTTATATAACTTTAAAAGAGAACATGACACAAGTTGTTATTTATACTTTGGAATGATGACCTATGAGTAATATTGTGGTGTTGATTTTAATGGTGTGGTGATACAGAAAATATATTATCACTTTAATCGGTTCAAATTCCAAGAGATCAGATACGAAGGTCACTTTCAAAGTTTCTTTCAGATCACAGCTCATTCTACGCTATTTTTATGAGGTAAAATGCTTTTACGCGCTGTACCTGCTTATAGCTCTCGCTTAGTCCCTGGTCGACAGGTACACCCACTACGCACTTTGCTTTCTTTAGTCAGAGCATTCGTATAGCTGTTAACTTTTAATGTCTTAACATGTTTGTGAGAATTACCTGGGTACAAAAATAATCAGACGGGGAGAGGCTAAGTAACCACTTTCAATCACTTTGACTATTATTTACTTTTTATTCTTAACGTGATAAGAGATATTTTGCCAGTTCAACTGTATACTTCACTTACTGCTGACTGTACATAAGGAATTCAAAATCTAATAGTTTAAACCTTGATTGTTTAAAACGTCAAAGCATCTTCGCTTTCATTGAAAATGAAAATGAAATATATTATGGCCTGTAATAAATGAATTTTATTTATTATTTTTATTTATAGATCGGTGGGAGTTAAACCACTCTTTTTAGAGCCTATTACTAGACTAGCCTGTACGTAATCCTTACGCAAAAGCTGTGTAGCGACCGAAGTCTTCAGTCTTCAGTATACAACAACGTTACAGATTGGCTACCCTTAGCATAGAGTAGATTGCTTCTAGGCTGTCATGCGGAAACAGTGTGCGTCCCTAGTGCGTAAGATTTCAACATCAGTCACAAACGCTGTGGTTCAAACACAGCGTTTTTGATCGTAAGTTCGCCTACCAGTATGTACGCCCTTGATTTATGGTGCTTATATATACGTCTCTCACAGTTACTACCATTATTTATTAAATTTATGATTGTTTATTGTAACAACTTGGCATGACATTAATGTAATGTACGGATATTTTGTTTAAAATAAATGACGCTTAAATTATATTAGAATAGTGTTTAATCTAACAAAGAAAGAGCAAGATTCCTAACTAATTAATTCAGTAACAATTCAGAGATAATAAAAATAACCTTTTCTGGTTCTTTCAAGTACAAGGTTCAATTCATTCATTCATTTGTTCATTGATTCCCATTTAAGTGTCCTGTTGAGGAAGAAAATCGCCTTGTTGTGGAGTTGTCTCTTACGAGTATTACTCGTTTATTAATGATAGAGTTAGTGCGGTTACCTGTTCTACACACTATGCTTAAAGACACGAAATATGAATAATTGTTATTTTACCTAAGCAGAAGAACGATTATTTTGTAACCACTTAGCGCCTCGTTTGACACAATATTTAAGAGTACTTGGCGTTAGCTTAAGTCAATACGTTTCGTACATATCAACAACCGCCGGACTTGTTGCCGGAGTATTATTTAAAAAAATGACAAATAGATAATTTGTGTTTATCCTTATGAAACATCAACATATAATGTTTTTTGCACGAGTGTAATGTAGTAGTGTATATATATATATATATATATATTATATATATATATATATATATATATATATATATATTATATATATATATATATAGATATATAATTTGAGATAAACATCTGAAGTATGTCAGATTTGTAGTACTTGAGATTATTCCGAACATCGAATAATGTACTTTTACTTTCTTTAAAATCGATACAGTAGTATATTAACTTAACAAGGGCTGAACAGATTTAAATTACACCTCAAAATTATAAACTTTTCAGATGGAAAAAAAGTGTGTAAATTTTTTACATGTTAGGAATGTATATATCTTATTTGCCATAAACACTTAATAATCGTCAAAATTAATGAATTTATTTCAAGAAAAAAGTAATATTCCTGGCTTGTTACGAATTAAGACAGTTATTTTTTTTTTGGCTTTCTGGAATTTTAAACGACTATATATCATATTTTACTTTCAATCGAACAGCCAACAAGTGCCATGTTTTCAATGATCTGATTAAAACTGAAGGTTTGACAGTCACTTTTGATTGACACTTCACTTTGAAAGCATAAAGGCTAATTTCGTACACCACCAGAATTAGCGCTGAATAAAGTTTTCGATTATTTTTCCATGGCCACTTACAAAACTCGAAAATATTGGCCCGAGTTCAACAGGTTTATTGGGTAATGGTTACACTTGTGAAACTAGTAATTTAATTAGGCACCTTATTAGTAGGTAATAGAGTCGCAGTTCGAATGATGAGTGTTAAGACTAGACGGATAGGAGTGACAGACGAAAGTGAAATGAGCTCTGTACACGTAATAGTTACTGCTACAATAAATATTATTAAAGAACTCCTAAATTGGATAGACGTTAATCGATATTATCAATCGAGTAGGGATTTTAATTGAAAAAGATAATAAGGGTCTATTAAAATAAGAATGATGCTTTTATTTATTATAATTTGACAACCCGACGACGATACAAATAACTGAACTGAGCGTCTAATCTCGATTTTCTATGAGAGACAATTTATAAATTAATCTAAATGTCTAATACCATTTCGAAATATTTTTGAATTGCTATCATATACGTAGAATTAGTTAATTGCTACGTTGAGACTATAGATTATACGTCATTTCAACTAAAAGTATTTCAACACATTTAAGAATTACAGTATTTTTGCAATATCAAGTCAATTTAATTTCTCAACTTGCAAGATCTGTTTTGATATTAATTACAATTCTTTAATTATTGAAGAATAATTCATTGATTGCCAAATCCAAGGTTGGCTTGAGCAGCAGGGTCGGTGTCAGCGCCCTTGACCGTGCATTTTCATCTCCAGTACGGAACCATAACCGAAACTCGGAACCAAGACTTGAGAAACCAATAATCCGTTCAATTTAAACTTAATCGCTTCATTTACGTAAGTTGACCGGAGATTAATTCTACAGATTTGTTTACTTGTCAATGAAAAAGAGTTGATTTAATTGAACATTTATATATATTTCAAGGCATACCGATCAATCTTTTATATTACAAAAGAAACGTTATATCCGAGCTATTCATAAACATTTAACAAATATATTTAAGCTAATACATTGTCAAATGTTTGTCGTGTGTTATGCGACAGAAGAAAGAAAAAGACAAATATAAGTTCTACATATTTAGTTATGGCTCTATATTACCCTTAAAGAAATTAGAGGAACTAAAAAAAAAGTTTAATAGTTATTATGATTCACGTACTAAATATTAGCAGTATCAAATATTTACTTGTCTAAGCACGTGTTTAGAAAAGTACTACGTGGTGGAGATATCGTTTATACTCTTGAGAGACATGGAATTTCCAAATTACTTTGCTATATATCTTAGCAATTAGCACTATATGAATTCTAGGAACAATTTATTTTATCATTGTATGATAAGAAAAAGAGATGTGATAACAAGAAAATTACTTTACCTGTTACAAACGAAATATATGTTTGGGGTAAGTTTTGATCTCTACAACGAGATTCACTCCCGGATATTGGAATTTTACTGTTTACAGATGGATTGAATTCAATATTGTAAAAATAAATATTTAGGTAATTTTTTATTAGTCAAAATGATAAATGTTTATTTTTAAATTTATATGAGCTGTGACGATTTTAGTAATAGCCGCCAAAATGTCTTAACGAACACAAAAAGAAGTTGACCCAAATATAAAAATAATTAATGCTTAACGAAGTCAATTTATGGTACTGATTTTTCAAATCCATTTTCATAACAGACACTCAATTTATATATAAATTATGTTTTGTTTAATAACACTTCGAGTAACTCTTACCCTTACTTTATTTACGTGGAGATAATTAGAGTTATGCTAGTACAGCAGTCGTAAACAGAACATTAAATGTAATTACTTGGTTTTAAATGTAAATTAAGACTGACATAATTTTAATGTGCAACATATTAACTATTATATATAGCCAAAATAAGAAGAATTTGCCTTGATTCCTATGACACAAGAAACAAATTAATATTGCTTAAGGACTTATATACGTTATTTACATCTAAAACACGATTTAGCACATGCATTTTAACACTAAATAAGCTCTTGACAAAAACATCAAATTAAATCCATGAACACACTCCTGAAAACAAACACATAGTAAACAATACGTGATACAGCGAAATGACCCTTGTAGACTTGTCAACAAAGGTTCAAAACGCACAAATCTTGAACACTGGACTTATTTCTAATCACTTCGTTACCAGCAACAAGGGTCACTTCGCTGAAAACCGCGAAGGCGCCGCCCGTAGACCGTCATTTCAATGTTATCGAAATCAGTTTTCTATCGGTGTCGAAACCCGCCGAGGTTGCGCGCGGTTTGGCAACAAAAATTGGCTTCGATACATTGGACATGCAGGATCTGAATCACTTCACCACGTGTGATATGCGCTATTCACATCGCGTTTTGGGCGGTTTCATAACGTGCGCCGATGCGGAAATATTGCTTATGTAAGGGTACGTTACCGTGGTACGGGCGACGTCGACTGGCGCGAGTGGACGGTCGGAACTCACGCGGAGGAGTGCTGCATGCGCCCGCGCAGCCGGCAGCTAGACCCCCTCTTTACCTCTCACCTTCGGGGGTGGGTAGCGTTTTCCGATAGGTTTTCGCGCTTATCAGCTTGAGCTGGCTTTGACATCGTTTTTTTGCATCACCGAAATATTTAGCCGACGATAAAACATATACTCATTGTCATAAAGCTTATAGTTGTGTGTACGGTTTTGTGAGGGTTTAGGTCATAAGAACATAACCTACTAAGCTATGTTTTCATTAATTTGTCACGATACTGATGAAATTACTATAATTTTCAGTTTTATATTTATGGGTTTGTTAATATCTTTGTTATAATTCTTAGATTTGTAAAATTATACATAGAATATAGCAATAAAATAAAAAATACGAATTCATATAAAAAATCTATATTACGAAGGCAGTATAGAGAATTTAACGTAATTTCTAGAAAAAGCTCATTTTTAAAACTGACACAATATTTTAAATTAAATGAGGCTATTCAAGAACAAGTTAAAAGGCATCTTAACTATGAAGAGTTAGAGTTACACAATACAAAAGATATTCTTAAAGATTTAACATTTTGAAGAATGAATTGATTTTTATATACGTGAAACGTTAAGTACATCCTTTTATTTGCATTTAACTTTCAGTATGGTTTAAAATATATATTTTGTACAAAGTTTATCGGAAGGTAATATTAAAAAAAATTACCTGAACCTGTAAAACTATTTAAACTACTCTTGTTTAACAGTATTCATAGTGAAGAAGATCTGTATAATTTTATAACTATGGACACATATTTGTACGATTAATGTTATAAAGTTCAGCGAAAGTATTATCGTACCTTACGTCTCGTACGTATACAGTCGTTCATCAATCTTTTCTCGACGACATTCAATCGTGGGCGAGTAAGTAATGATATATATTTCTTAGTGGATATTAAAAAACGGCTCGCAAGTCTAACCGGCAACTGGTGAAATATGTTTAAGGATAGCAATATGATCTGATAGAGTTTACGGAACGTTATGTCACTAGTAGGTATATATAATAAATACGGGAAGCAAAATGTCGGTATATATGCCTCTCATAAGAAGGGTCGTTTCGTGATGATTGCAGATAGGCTCTGGATGCTAGCAGTGCACGCCCGATCGGTTTGAAGATTATTGGGCGAGTCTTTTTTCGTCGCGACAGGATATGCTAAGACCCTTATGGCTACTAATGCAACTAAGTGTCACTGTGGTTGTATCGGACTTCAGACCGATCGGCGGCTCGACCAATGTGACTTACCGACCATGCTCAGCCATCCGCGTAACAGAGTTAGTTAGCTCTACGGTACACGTAATCTACGACGTATCAGAATTTTGTGCTTTATTTCTTCCTAAAAATAAATAATTACCTCTAATTTTGTTATTATTTAGTTTAATATTTCTTATCATTTAACTTGATACCTTCAAACATTCTCGATAGATCTCGAAGTAATATAAGGATTCCAATTTGTACATATTACGGAACATAAAAAACAAACTCATCAATGTCAATAATCTAAAAAACATTTTATTTTGTCTTCAAATTACTGTTATTGATTAATTAAATGTTTATAATATATTTAAAGTTATTAAATAAATAAGGAAAATATTAGTATGGACTAAACTGGAGCTTCGAGGAGCATTTCGTGCGGTTGGTCCCCCGAGCCAAAAGGGTGGCGCGCGCATTGCATCGCCTGCTGCCCAATCTCGGGGGACCGAGGGATGGAGTTCGCCGCCTGTACGAGGGCGTCGTGCAATCCGTGGCCATGTATGGGGCTCCCGTGTGGTCGCGAGACTGCGCGAGGTCCCTCCGCTGCAGTGCTCTGCTACGGAGCCTGCAGCGGATAGTGGTCATACGGATTGTACGAGGCTACCGTACCATCTCACCATCAGTTCTGGGACGCTCCCCCCCATTCGACATCCTGGCCAACATGTACGCGGCGACGTATGCGTCGCGGCGTGTCGACCGGGGGAGCGATGGGGGGAGCGCCCTGGAATCCGCGCACGAAGTGCCTAAGCGGGAGTGGCACCGACGGATTGTGGTGGTTTGGCGTGCGCAGCTCAAAATACGGATCTGCGCACGCCAGCGGGCCGTCTGTGCCGTACTCCCGCACCTCGAAGCTTGGCTCCACGGGAAGGAGGAGGTCACTTACCGAATGACTCAGATACTCACCGGGCACGGCTGCTTCGGTGAGTATCTGTGTCGAATAGGACGGGAGAGATCGACACGTTGCCACCACTGCGCATCCGACCTCGACTCGGCCCAGCACACGCTGGCGGAGAGCCCCGCGTGGGCCTCCGAGCGTCGCAGAGATCGGGCGAGATCTGTCTCCGCCGGCATTGATTGCGGCAATGCTGGCGGACGAGGGAGGTTGGAGGGCTGTGGCTTCCTTCTGTAAAGCAGTGATGCGCCAGAAGGAGGCGGCGCCGGGCTCCGTAGCACAGCTGCGGCGCCGTCGCGGGTCCCGGGAGGGACCACGTCCCTTCCGAGGCCGGAGGGCGTCGTCGGTGGTGGTGATTGGGGGAGATATTGTAACCTCCCCCGAGGAGGGCTCGCCTGTATCGGCGGGGGAGCGGAGACTGGGGGTTCCCGGAAGTAGCTTGGCGTTCCCGGGGGCTCCCTACATGCCTGAGGAAGGCCATCCCTGAGGTTTTTAGTGGGTAGGCCTCTCCCTTCTGGGGAGGAGATCCCCACATAACCGCCGGCTCGCCACAGCCGGGGTATGCAACTTAATGCATTTTCCTCAGGTGGAACAAAAAAAAAAGTATGGACTAAACTAAATTCTTTAAAATCTTCAGAATAAGAAAAGACCTATTGTTATACACAAATATATCTATAGCAAAATGTCAATTACTTTGAAGCCAGTAACTTTTCCTTATTGACTTATCATCCAAAAACCAGAAGCAACCTTTACTGAGCGATTTACACATACTCGCGAAGTCACTGATCCTCTGCAGTTCCGACGTTGTACTGCCAGCATGATAATCGGGAATATTCATGAAATTTAGATTCATGATATTATATTTATAATATCTCATGGTTGAACATACATCTAAATAAAACAAAATAATAAAACTTGCAAGACATATTTTTCAAGTACAATCGCCAATAGTGCAAGAGCTTCTTGATTTGCATTTTCACAGATATAATTTAATTGAAAAAAAAAAAAACTGAAAAAAGTTTATTATACTGTTAATCACTACTTATATGATAACAATATGGTAGTAAAGCCTAGGGAAGTCTATGGAAGTAATTTCTACGAAGCTTGGCCGAGATGGAGTCTCCAGAGTAGCCAACATTCAAACAGCATCAGGAACAGTTCGTCTTGCACTCACGAAAATACCTTGTTCAGCCGATGCTTCCAAGGCTGGGACGGGTCAAACCAGGCGTTTGTCATGTCACACTCATCACTTCCTGCGACATCACATACTCCGCGTCGGGCCTTTATCATCAACCGCATTTATTCGCATGTTAGATTTCAAACAGCATACAATGTATGCTGTTTGATGCTGGGTAGGCGAACCAATGGCACGCGTGCCATTGATGGCACGCGACACAATATTTTGGGCACGTCGCAGAATTAGGTATTTAAGACGATCGAACGCGATGCTCCTACGCTGCGGAGTGTTCGGTGCGCGGGGTGGGGGCAGCGCGGCGGCAGGCAGGAAGCGCTGCACGGCGCTAGTAAGTTTTGTTTTTATAATTTAGAAGTCACACTAATTTTACTGAAATTTAATATAAACATACCAAAATGTACCTCTTTTGCTTACTTTATTTAATAAAGAGTTTTGATAGTATTTATAATTATTATTTTGCCAATAATCAGAAAGTCAAAATTATTTGATGGCACGCGAATGACCCCATTAAACTTTTTTTTAGAAAAAATGGCACGTTGATGCATACAGGTTCGCCTACCCTGGCATACATTATATCATCCACTATTATAATACAAGAAGTAATTAAATTAGCATTTCCCCTCAGGAAAGATACATTTTCCTGCGGTAATCCAATGTTCTTAAACTATTGTTTTGCCAAATTATGTGATAAATAACTGGTTCAACAGTTTTTATCGAGTTTTCCCATAGGAAAGACTTTTCCGTAGTAAAATTGTCGTATGTCCTTCCTCGTGTCTATAACTATCCCCACAGAGGTCTCGAACATGCAAACGCACCAACTTTTTATAACGTAAGAGGAGGTATTATATATATATATATATATATATATAATATATATATATATATATATATATATATATATATATATATATATATATATATAATATATATATATATATATATATTATAGGAGGTATACGTTAAAAATAACATTGCTTTTATTTTAATGGTTATTTCCAGCAAATATAAGGTTGATTGCAAGATTTTCTGCAATATAAATTTATAACTTTACAACAACGCGACCAAAATGTCACACAATGTTGCATTGTTTCAAAACATTTTACGATTTAATTGAAACTCATTATGTAGATAATATTTATTTGAACAAAAAGTTTATTGAAACATTACCACAAATTTTATGGGTTTTATCGTAATAACGTCTTTTGCGTCGACCATTTCCATCGGATTTATTGATATGATAATTTAAAAAAATAATTTATATATACTTATTTTAATATACTTATACCTTTAGCTTAGAAGCTATTCGTATTTGATTAATTATGTACCATTATACGATCTTTTTTAATAAGACGAAAAGCTTTTTTTGCTTATAAGGAGTTTCGAAATTACCGACATTGGGTATAAAAGAAGGATATACTCGGAGTTGCTCTAGGTTGTTAAATCATAAATAATAATTCCGTAGGGCAGTGGAAAAGTAGATAATCTGAAAGGGCAGTGGGCAGGGCACGTTACTCGTAGAAGTAATGGAAACACTTCTGGAGTGGCAGATTTATGCTGGTAGGCCTCACTTAAGATGGATCGACGATTTGCTGAAGATCACAAGAAGACGCAGGATACTAGCAGCCCAAGATCGACTGTTGTAGAAATTCTTGTAGGATGCTGCTGATGATCCTTTTGCTGACCGTAACTGCGTCATTTACGGACATAACGATTCAAAACCCTCTTTTGTATTGCGATACTAATTGCTGTTGTTGTAATTGTCGTTATTTACTCAAAAAAGTTGGGAAAATTCCTTTTTTTTTTTTTTTTTTGTTTCCCTGAGGAAAATGCATCAAATTGCATACCCCGGCTGTGGCGAGCCGGCGGTTATGTGGGGCTCTCCTCCCCAGAAGGGGGAGGCCTACCCACTAAAAACCTCAGGGATGGCCTTCCTCAGGCATGTAGGGAGCCCCCGGGAACAGCAAGCCACCTCCGGGAACCCCCAGCCTCTGCTCCCCTGCTTAGAGGGAACAAAATCTAAAGGGCCTAAAGGGAAAAAATTCCTATAATTTGAAACTTGCTTTTCAACTTGAAAATTTATTACAAAGTTACCGATTATCAATTTTTTACTCTATAAAAATTATTATGAATGAAAAAATACAAAATATTACATTTGAATTTGGAATCTGTCATTCTTGAATGAATATTAATTATGTTTTCTCATTTTACGTGCCAATCAGTTGTCAAATAATTTTGTTAATTTAAAATTGAGTGGGGTCATAATAAAGAAAACCGAACCACTATGTGATTGCATTACATAAACAATGTATGAAGCAAAACACCATTTTTTAAACTCTCCATCCGCTTGGTATTAGTCGAATGTGTGTACCACATAGTGTTCATACGAAAAAGGTGATGAAATCAGTAAGCATAAGAATTCTAAGAAATTCTACCAGAAAGTCGATTTTATCTAGCGAAATGAATATAGTACCTTTTTACGCGTGTATTTTGTTTTCTTTTGTTTTTGCCGCCTCACACGATTTTATCCTTTGTCTTGGGTGCAGGCACAAACATAGAATCACACGTGCACATATACACAGAACGGAACAAATTTTTGTAGCTTTTTAACAGACGACTTAGATCTTGAAGCATATAGGCGATGCACTATAGATTAATAAACTGATAATTTAAAATGAATGAGGTGGTAAAATTACACAGCCTTTGTGTACTGCTTATGTAGTTATTTCATTACTACTTAAAGCGCTTTAGTGTAATCACAGAAAATTTTTGTTGACATATGAGAAGATTTTATTAACCTATTTAACCTTGTACGTCCTTACATAAAAGGTGAAAAAAAGGATTTCACCAAATTTGAAACAACTTCTGATTTTGAACAACTTGAATAAGAAGAACAAATAAGAAATTATAAAGACATATTTTAGGGACCGTACCCAAAGGGTAGAAACGGGACTCTATTATTAGGACTTTGCTGTTCTCACTAGGCTGCATCTCATGCAGTTGAAATTTTCACAATAATGTATTTCTGTTGTCGCTGTAACGACAAATACTAAAAAAAAGATGTATATAGTCATTGAAAGGAGGCTACCATATAACAAACGTAACGTTTTTTGTAATTTATCACATTATTTAATATAATTTAATGTAATTTATCACATTATTTAATAACAAGGAAAATTTTGTGGTATATATTTACTTTCAGAAACCGAGGCAGGTGAAATTAAAATCCCTTAAAAATATTAGCATAAACTGTCTAATGTTGATAATATATATAAAACAAATACAAAATGCAGTTACGAGTATTTATCAAATATGCTGTGACACGATTTATAAAACCAATATAGTTATCAGTTTTTCATACCAGCGTAAAATTTATTTATGTCATTTGCGTAGGGTTGTTTGATAAGTGATACTATAATATGAACATGTTATTAATCGGTTACATATAGTATAATAACTTTGCTCACGTGTGTCTTCTTGATTATGTCAATTTTCATAATAGATTTTTATATTATATATTTACAAACTTTTTTATTGCTTTTTTTCGAGGGGGGGGAAATGCGACCTTATGCACCATGACACCGCGCTGGCAAGGCGCGGCCGTGTGTGGGGCTCTCCGGTCATAGAGGACCGGCCTACTCACTAACACCCCCCCGAGTTCTCTAGGCCCATACGGGGCACATGGCGGGGTGCGCTTTCGCGATTCGACCGCCATGTGTCCCGGGGCCGGCTCGACCAAGCTGGTCAAACCACCGCCAAAGGAGGGACTGTCCGAGAACCCCTGGACAGACCCCCAGACAGAGAGACTTCAGCACGGCGTGCGCGCTTAGCCGGACGCGCACGCAGCCTCACGGTAGGGTCACTAGAAGGGCAACACCGCGCTTGCGTGTGCCCACCTTCGCCTACCAAAGCAGACTGCCTACCTAAAGGTAAGTCGCTTCAGTGAAATAAAATACACGTGGTGTCTGTTAGATTCGCAGCAATTTTGTAACCCTCATAAAAACCAGCGTACATCAGCGACATATCACATAAGATGTTAAGTCACAGTACCCAGTAATTCGACTGCCTAACTTACCCTCCACACTGAAACTCACCAACCAATATGATCACTGTTCTTTTGCGGTGTAAATAGGTAAGAAAGAGGTAAAGCAGACGATTTTGGTATAGTCTAAAATTAACATTATATGTTTTTGACAATTGATCGATTTTATAATTTAATTTACATAAGATTTAAAATTTATTATTCAATTATTAATAAGATTTTCATCTTACTCGACGTTAATGAGCCAGAACACAAGTCTCTGCTATATTGTTTCAAATGCAAATTTGAATGAAATATTATAAAACAAGACAAGTTGCTGGTTTGACCACGGAATATTAATAATGTGTGATTTTTAATTTTATTTCACAATGGTCGGGCCGATGCGTCCGTATGACCTAACGGATTATGCAATGACAAGCGCAATCTCGAAGACGAATCCATCTTTCCATATTTTATTGCTATTTACTCGACGTTGCTATTCAGCCATCTCTTAATTGGTTAGCTGTGTCCAATATATCATAAAATAAATTATAATCACCTTATTTGTAATATTAATTTGAAATAAAATAATATAGATTTTGTTAATCAACATGAATGTAAGGATTGAAATCCTTACTTTTTCTATAACAAAAATAAAACGCAGCCCCATAGTAGGATTTTTATCCCATGTTTTAGGTGCAGTTATAAATATTAAGCTTCACACACATATTACCTACTTTTGTAGAGCCTTCAAAATATATGTCCCGTACGGGATTCGAAATCGCGACCCATTGCATGGTAGCCGATCACTCGTCCATTGTGCCAATCGTGTTATCAGACGTTTATATTTGTTAAAGTTTTAAGTCGCCATTATTATCACTCATGTTGTATGTAGTAAAGATAGCTTGTACCCCTCGGTGGGGATAGATAGCTGTGATATGATGGATATATGTATTCATTTGTAGTGGTAGAATTTTAGTTGGTCTCCATTTAAGGTCAATTACATGAAGAACACGTTCAAGTCTCATTTGAAGAGTTCAATGCAATCAAGTTATACGTATTTTTGTAACTAAGCTTATGTCATTACTAATAATATAAATATGAAAATAAAATTGTCTGACAATTACGATATAATGTACAATTATGATAGAGGAGAGTGAAATAGGAAGACATGTTGCGCTCACTTCAAATGATTACACATTACAATGTTTGTACCAATTCTGGTATGGGTCAAAAAATCAGATATGAGAATATTTTATCATAAATAGTAATAATTTTTATTCATGTGAATGTAAACATATCCTATTGGAAAGTAGGTATTAAATGCGATGCAATGCAACGAGTTGTTACCCAGTACCCTATAAATTTGTTTATAATTAACCATAGATTATACTCGTAGCAATAGGTAACATTTTTCATATACATTAAATATAGTGTTGGTGTGTACCAGTTTGTAAATTTAAAATTGCATGTGTGAATTTGTCAAAATTGACCCATTGTTTTTAAATTCGCCGTTATGTGCACGTAATGGGCACGAAGTCATTTGTATAATCGAGATAAGGCTCGAGAATCTATTATTACGCTATAATTTTGGTCATAGGCCATGGATACATTGAAGTTTTATTGAATGTTAACATTATTTATGTCCAAGTCGCAAATATTATGTACACTTATCCTCAACCTACTCTTGTAAATGACTTAATGCCTGTGAAAGTAAGAACGGAATCTATTAATTTATAATTAAGAATTGGCTTACAAAGTGCAGATGAGATGACAAAATAATTAAATCTGCACTTTTGTTTATTGGAAATAGGCAATTTTTACATACAAATCATAGGAATAATGAATATCAGTGTATCTTGTAATCTTCAGTACTTATTTAATAGAATCATTTATTTCTAAGAATTTTGGGCAGAGCAGATATAATAAATTCTTTGTTAATATGCCATCAAAATTCAGCCATACATACACAGGTATACGAATATTAAAAAATAAAAAATGTCTTGTTAATAAAAATATAAATTAATTGTAATGTCAAGTTTTCATATTTGACATATCCAGTCAGTGATTCTGTTAGATTTTTCAAAAATGCGTTACTTGTCAACATTTTAGTAGTACTGGATAGGTTGTTATACAAAACAACACAAATTATTAATATATGTATTTTTTCCGTAGATATAATTACAGCATTGAGGCTTAAATTTGATTTGATTTCGCTCCAGGTTTCAATCCAATCAAATCAAACGCGCAGCTCAAGACCGTGCGGAGATTCACCGTGGACGCCCTCTGCCCCAGTTAGGGGACAAAGGACCTCAATGATAATAATGATGCTTAAATAATAGATTCGCATACTAAGCTTTAAGGTGCCTAGTTTTGACATGATCCAAATTTTACAATTTTTGAATGAGACACCACTAACATGCAGTCATTCTTTACTAACACACTATTAAATATTTTTAGACTTTCATATTAATTCAAAAACTTAAAAAGTAAGCACCGTGCTTGACTGAATATAAAAAAAAATTATAAATTGAATAATTTGTATATTAAACATGTTGGTCTGGAACCTTTGATATGTAATCTCGTCAACACTCCGATATCGCCGAAAACCGATATTCATAATTGTATAGTGCCTAATTTTAACGCATAGATCCGTTAAGTCAGAGTTGGTTGAAGAGTAGATTGTATAGCCAGTACTCTTTCTTCTTCTATTCTATTTCGTGTGAAAGTCGGGGCTGATATGCATCACTGCGACCTATTAAGATCTATTGTGACCAGCCTCCTATGTAGGTTCTATGTAGGCCCTACAGTAGCTCCCTTAACTGGGCACTGACCAAGAACGATAGGATGTTCCCAGTTCGGATTGTTTTTATTTCATCTGGGTCAAGGATGTGTTTCCCCAGGTGTCTGTTTCTTTTGTGAATCAGCGGTTCACAGTAGCACAAGAGGTGAATTGGTGTTTCACGCTCTTGTTCGCAGACTCTGCATGTGTCAGTGTCCTTTAGTTTCATGTTGTAAAGGTGTCTATTCAACTTGCAGTGACCGGTCAAAGCCCTAACCATCACGCTCAAGTTACTCCTGTTAAGCTTTAGTAGCTCGTCAGTGCGTTTGCGAGAGTATGGTTCGATTAGTGCTTTTGAGTGTGTCATCCCGGACGTACTGTGCCAGTCTGCTTTCGCCTCGTTAAGAAGGCGAGTTTTTAGGTATTGCATGGCCTGGTTCTTTGAGATACCACAGATAGGCTCTTGGCCGAACTGTATTCCTTGAGCCCCAGCCCTGGCTAGTTCATCGGCCTTCTCATTGCCGGTTATTCCAGAATGACCTGGCACCCATTTGAGAGTGATTTTGTTCTTTTCTCCCAGGTCATTGAGTTTTTTCACACAGTCTTTTACTAGCTTTGATTTAAGTGTGATATTGTTTATTGCTAGTAAAGCTGCTTGACTGTCTGAATTGATTACGATTTTTTGGTTTACGTAGTTTCGTTGGCGGTTAGCTTGTACACATTCAATTATGGCACAGACCTCCGCCTGGAATATAGTGGCATACTTTCCCAGGTTTATGCTTTTGCTAACCCTGGGTCTGCCCCCATATATGCCACATCCTACGTTGGCCCCCATTTTGGAGCCATCGGTGAACCACACCAGACACCCGTCATATGAGGGATCTCTATGTCGGCCTTGCGCCCAGTCTTCCCTCTTGGAGATTTCCACAGTGAAATTCTTGTGGAAGCTAACTTCTGGAGGCAAGACGTCTGTCGTCATTGCAAGAAGTGGACATTCAAACACTTTTTGATATAGTGTCCTAATTGTCTGGGATTTCCAGTGTTCTATGCCAGCGTTAGTCCTATAGATGCCAGCCATCATCTCCTTCTCAATAAAGAGGTTTAGAGGTGGGAGGCTGAGGATTGCATTGAGGGCTATGGCTGGTGTTGATCTAACGGCTCCTGTAGCCATCAGGCATGCAGTACGCTGCAGGCCTGATAGCTTTTTTATAGCCGTAACTTGCTGTGCCTTCGAGCCCCATATCGTACAGGCGTAAGTTATTGACGGCCTGACGATGGTGGTGTAAAGCCATAAGGTGATTTTTGGGTTTAGTCCCCATCTCGTCCCTACAAGCCGTTGACATATACCTAAGGCAGTTTTAGCCTTTTGTATCGTGTTCTTAAGGTGTGACTCCCAGGTCAGTTTCTTGTCGATGATTACGCCCAAGTACTTGACCTCTGTTGAAAATGGTATTGTTGTTCCTTTTATAGTCAGTGGTGAGAGCTTATCCAGCTTTCTCTTCCTAGTAAAAGGGACTACAATAGTTTTCGTAGGATTTACAGTCAGTTGATTTTCTGAACACCAGTTAACAATTGTGTTTACGGTTTTCTGTAAAATTGAGGTTACAGTGCTTTGACAGGGGCCTATGACACAGGCCACTACGTCATCTGCATAGCTCTGTACGTTAAGATTCATTTCTGAAGTTTTTACTAAAAGTTCATCTATGACAAGGGACCATAGCAATGGCGATAAAACGCCTCCTTGCGGGCAACCTCTTGTCGCTCTGAAGCTTCTAGTTACCTTATGGAGGTCTATTTTTACTATTCTGTTTTTTAGCATTGCAACTATCCATCGGGTCGTTGTTTCATCGATCCCTTTGTTCTTCAGCCCTTTGGTTAGAGAGGTGGTGGTCACGTTGTCAAATGCTCCTTCTATATCTAGGAATGCACAGACGGCTATTTGCCTGTCCTCAAGAGCTCTGTGGATGTTGTCCGTAAGCTCTAGTAAGGCAGTCTCTGTGGATTTTCCTTTTTGATAGGCATGTTGTTTCGGGTGCAGAGGTAGTTCCTTTAGAGGGCCCTCCCTGATGCAACCGTCAATTAATTTTTCCATTATCTTTAGAAGAAAGGAGGTTAGGCTTATTGGTCTAAAGGACTTTGGTTGGGAGTAGTCCTTTTTTCCTGCTTTCGGTATAAAGCGGACTTTGACCAAGGACCATGTTCTTGGCATATATCCCCAAGCATAGCTTGCCCGGAAAATTTTTACCAGAAGTGGAATGAGGATGTCTTTAGCTCGTTGTAGCAGAGCTGGGAATATGCCATCCTCACCTGCTGATTTGAAGGGCTTAAAAGTATCAATAGCCCAGCCTACTTTATATGGCCTGATATTCATTGCAGCTCGCCTCCAGTCTTCCCTTTTGGGTCTGGTAAGGCGATTGGAATGTTCAGAGTCATAGTTTTCGAGCATATTTGTTGAACCAGGGAAGTGGGTGTTCGCTAGTAAATCCAACGTTTCTTCCTCTGTTTCAGTGTAAGAGCCATCTGGTTTCTTTAGTAGTCCCAGTTGGTTGGATGGTGATTTGGCTAAGACCTTGTGGATCCTTGCTCCCTGAGGAGTATTACTTATCTCCTCACAGAACCTTCTCCAGGAACGTCTTTTTGCCTTTCTTATTTCTTTATTATATTCAGTTAAGGCCTTTTTGTAACGTTCCCAATCCTCGGGCGTTTTGGCCTTATTGAATAAAGTTCTTGTTTTACGCCTGAGTTCCTCAAGTTTAGGGTGCCACCAGGGTACTTTGTTGTCTTTTTTTACCTTCATAGGGCAGCTCTCCGTGAAGGAGGCTGTTATGGCATTGGTTAAGAGATGTACCGAATAGTCGCCCATCTCTGGTGTTTTAATGATTTTAGGAATCTTTGTCAGATGGTTATTAAGACACGTTTTATATTGGTTCCAGTTTGTGGTTTTAGGATCCCTAAAATACAGATTAGTGTTTTGATTTGTCTGAATAGAGAATTTCAACTTCTACTCTTTCTTCTTACGTAATTCTATTGTTATCTGAAATTTTATTTTACTCTTTGTAAAAAACAAATGCACAACCGGAAATGTAGATCTGTGACTAATACACTAGACAAATAAAGATATTATAATCGTTACGCCTGTGGCGTCTTCCAAAGTTCAAAAGGAGTGAGGAGCTAGAGTTATGAAGGTCTATGCGGGCGACCACCCAATGGTTTCCGCCGGGACAGTTGCTTTTCTTGAACAGGTAAAAATTGAAACTTCCTTCCTCGCCACCTGAGTAGAATTGCGGTGTGGACTTTTGTCATATCACCTGGTGTAGGTGCTCCACTGCAACCACCTACACCAGATGATATGACAGAAGTCATTCAAGACACTTTCGACAGCTATCTGCACTAAATCGATAGATACATGACTATCAGAAGCTACTACTGTGAGACAGCGGAAGACAACGCGCAGCATAGGCTGAAAATGTGTCTCCTATTCATATGAAGTATGGCACACTGACCGCAATAAACAGGGATGACATCTAATTGCACACGGTGTCTGTACCTTGATTTCTGGCAAGTAGCAGGGTTCTGAACCAGAGAGACTTAGAATGCATAATATTAAATGCCTTGAAAAATTGCCGGCATTGGCAGCAAAACTTGCAAATGCCGTCGAGCTATGGAAGGATTCTTTTCGCAAAGGCCGATCAGAGGGTAGGTGACGCACTGGCGTCGCTGGTGACGTGGGCGGCGGTGAATCACTTACCATCAGGTGACCCGTCTTGCTCGTTTGCCTCTTTTTATATAAAAAAAAACCCACGCTAAGTGTATTTAAAGATATTATGAAATCCAGCAGTTTTTGGTGATGGTCAGCTTGCATTTGGATTGGATTTTTATTGTTAATTCAGATTTTTCAATTTACGGGATCATATTGAGAGGATTTACAAAAAAATATCATTAACCATTTTGTAATGAAGGTTACCTTGATTTACACATAATGGTATCGTCATCACAAATAATAATAAAAAATAGTAATAGATCATCAAGATGGGGTAAATTACGAATTTTAAACCAATATGTACAAAAAGGGCAATATAATGAAACCCGTTTAAAAAACAACTATGCAAATATCGCAAAATAAATCAGATAGGACAGAATTTGGGGTTTTTAAAATTAATTAATGCTATTAATTAAGCGACCTTAACCGATTTTGTCTATTTTATGATTGCATTGAGATACGTGCATTACATGCTTGAATACATTTGAATATATCTGAATTATTTAATTTTCATATACCTACAGGTCACGAAAGATAGCTTGGTAATTGTATACTGAGGTGGCCCCGTTTACTCTACTGCATCATGAGGACGAAGGTGAAGGATGCCTATTCGCTAATGCAAGTCTCGAATAGTGTACCTTCAAAGATACAAAATAGACCTTCAGTTTCTTACTTGTTCATCTCGAGAAAACTCACTCAATTTTCAAACAAGTGTAGCACTTTTTTTTCCTTGTATGTATAAGAATATAAGTTTATATAGCTCTTAAACTCTTTGTGTACTATAATGACTTCATTGAATATGCAACCACAATGGTTTTATTCTCGAATTCATGATTCGTTAATTAATTTAAATTAAGAACGAGTAGAAAATTAAATATTTCGTGGCTTGATATAAAATCATTGTAAAATGGATCTAATATGAAAGAGTAGTAGACGTGTCAGCTAAATATTTTGTCTCTATCATATTTGTATTTATGTCATTTCAGTATTTTAATTTTATATTTATTTGACGTCAATAAGTGCCTGTAAAAGATAAGATGATTAAAGATTATTTAGATTTTAATAATAGAAGACGTAAATATGTGAATACATTAAGTTGTTGTAAAGGCAAAATATTTGGAGTAATAATATGTATAGTGGTACGTTATATCCCTATACTTTGTTTTCCGAAGTCTTTATTTGTGTTATACAAATTAATATTATTTTTTACTAAAGACAAAATATTGCATCTCCATTATTACTGCAGCTCACATACGTCACCACCTCCTCTCTAAGGGTGACTAGATTAGATCACGCTGGTCGACTTCACATATATCTTTGATCCAACAACGATATGTAGAATCGAAATCAGTGAGCGTACTCTTAAAAACGATATTCGATTTATCGTGAACTTCGTCGTGCCGTATCCTACTCTTAATTACTATCGTTTAAAACATTTCAACGGACGATCGAACGAACGATATTAATTTTGACATAAGAAAGCCTCAAATGATAACGAGGAATTGAATTTGAGAGACGAACATTCGCAAAATTTACGTCAAATTTGCGAGAACTAATACGATACGGTTTGAGGTGTCGTTGTAATTTTCTACCCATTCAAAGGATAGTACTGAGACGTGGTTATAATGCGTGCCAATGCGATCCGAAATATTGCGTGCAGGTATTAACAACTTATTAATGTAATATATCTTCATATCAATTTATTTAATGTAAGATAATTAAAAAAAGAGGTTTAATTACGGAAATTAAATGAATTACTAATCGTCAATAAAATGATTTGATAACTGGGTTCATCCCAAACCAAATAGCGATAAATATAATGCCTTAAAGTTTTTTACTATTGCACCACGTTAACTCATTTCAATGCATACTGATTTTTTACTTTTATTATAAAAAAGAAAAGTGATGCAATATATATAATACAGAATCAAAAATTAAACGTCTCTGAGTACGGTAGTTAATTTTAAAATATGCTATTTATATTTTTATATTCTAAAATTAAATAATTCTATCCCATCCTACGTATGTATATGAAAATCATGGACCGTATTTGAGATCTAATATACAATAATTTAAACCACCATATATTGATCTGGATGTTTGGGGCTACCACAATAACAAAGTTAATAGCATTGTTGTGATACCACAAAGACATATACACGGTGACAAAAGTACGACAGGTATCAGTTACTAATACTCGTATCTGTACTTATAAATATGTTGATCTCATCAAGGGCCTAAAACTTTGTCGTTCATATGAACGACATTCACACATTCACTTTATATAAAGTGCAAGTTTCATACCTAAACAAAAAACTATGAAACATGTCTGAAAATCATATTTCACAAAGAGTGGAACTTTATGTCAAAATAAAAAGTATGTCACTAGTTTACCAGTAAAAGCTTATTTATTATATCACAACAACATAATAAAATTACAAAAACACAGTGAAGTGCATGTGAGTATGTCCTACACGGACAGAATATTGTGACGATACCCGAATAGAAAAAAAACATTATCACTTTTGTAGTTTTTGTATTTTGTTTAATTGTTTTTTTTTTGTGCCATTTTAATCTGTGCACACTAGTTGTAAAAAATATGTGAGACTCTTTATTAAAAAATATGCTGCCAGTACGCACCATTTCACAAATAACTTTGCTATTTTTTACTAATAGAATAATATTATATAATCACATCTATATGTGATTATGTAATATTATTAGATACTATTATCAGAAGGTATGGTATTTTTGGTGTCGACATATCGTGGGAAGTACAGTTCCGAGAACATTTAGACGGTAGATGTGTCGATCGGTCGACGGTCACAACGGCCTGTAGCTTTATGAGGCGCTGGTTTGGCCACATATCGACTACTGTTCTTATCTTTTAGCTAGAGCTCCCCTGTACCAACTTCTACCTCTAGACTGCTTTTTGTGGAGAATCGTTGACTGCAAGAATATTTCGAATCGGCTCGGCGGCATGACGCTGTATAGAAATGTAGTTTATTTATGCATCCTCTATCATTTATATTAAGGGGAGTGCTCTGATGAATTGTTCTGTTTGATTCCTACTGTCAGTTTTAGCTACCATTCCATGCGACATTTTCCCTCATCATCTAATCAGGTGGCTACCCACAACAGTGCAGTTTTGTAGAAATTTTTGTACCTGGAATGGATTGTTTTTTGCGGTATTTCTAAATCGATACGATAGTTCAATCTAATAAAATAGAGCTTGTTGCCCTTGGTAATGCAGAAAAAAATGGTAATGCAGCTTCTCTTGTAGCGTCTCTAGCGGGGGGCGGTAATCTATCAGATAATCTGTTTGCTCGTTTACCTCCCTTACTAGATAAAAAAGTTTTCGAACATTTGCAACAAACAAGGGTTTTTGGATCTTTCTGTTCCGTTCTGTGTGTAAGGGTAGTGCAAAAAAAAATACAAATAAAATTAAAATCAAATTATAATTCACAGTTCCTTAGTTCTACAATACAATTTTATTGATTAGCTTAAATAAATAAAACTTAAATCTTATTGTTGGTGTTAGTTGAGTCGGATACTGCACATTGTGGCAGTGGTACAAGCATTCTTAGATAGTCTGCTGTCTAGATTATTAACTATGTCACGATGTATCGAGCCGATTCGATACCAGATACCAGTTTGAAAGTACATCGCAAGAATATTATCCTAATTATGTAACAGCCTCATAACGGCCAGCACTTCCTAGGATGGGAAGCTTAATGTCATGCCTTTCTATTAGATACCAATTAGTCTTACTGGCTCGTTATTTTCTTAACAATTTTTGTATAAGTCTTTCTCTACATCTACTGAGTCGTTTAATAAGTACATCTGTGTAACTGGGGACAGATTATTAGCAAAATCATCTCATATCTTATGCAAGTTTTAAAATATGCAAAATCATGAGTAAAACATTAATTTTATTTTGATAATTGAAGAAATCTATATACATCTATGTCATTACATTGTGTAAGTCAGATTAAATTAATTTGTAATATAAACATAAACGTTCAGGTAGTATTAAAAATTGGCGATTGCTGAATATTATATATTTTTATGAAAATTATTAATTCTTCCAAAAATAATGGATGAAAGACGACTGAGGAAAGAAATTTATAAGGCTAATATGAATAGGTGAGTTGGTAGGGGATGACCTAGACGAACATACTTGAACCAAATAGATCATATTTTGAAAGAAGACCGAAAAAAATGCACTGACTGACATGAAAGTATTCATGAAAATTGAGGAAGTTAGAATAGTTTGTTTGGATCGTAGCGAGTAGAAAACTGTGATCTCTGCCTACCCCCATGGGAAAGAGGCGTGATTAATTTATCATAAATCCTATTTAAAAAATATGTTTAACGAATTAAAGCTCAAGAAAATGATTACGAGGACTGCGCGTTTTATATTTTGTATTGCATCATGTAGCCAGTACATACGAGTAATTTGTAGTCGATGGATTAAAAAATCAGACTTTAAGGATAAGACTCTAAAATAAAACTCGAGCAGAGGTTTATGTTTGTCTCGTTTTGTAATACGGGCCTAAGAGTAATATTGTGTAATTATCTATCTATACTAATATATAAAGCTGAAGAGTTTGTTTGTTTGTTTGTTTGAACGCGCTAATCTCCGAAACTACTGGTGCGATTTGAATAATTCTTTTTTTGTTGGATAGTCCATTTATCGAGGAAGGCTATAGGCTAAATAACATTACGCTATAACCAATAGGAGCAAAGACAGAGCGGTAAATGTGTAAAAAACGGGGAAAATTATTCATTTTTGAAGGCTTTCTTTGCGTGCGCTGCGAAAACGGTTCAAGATACACAAAATATGTATGAAGAATTATTCCTCTATACATGATCTAAAAAAAAGTCCGCGACGGCATATGTCTATCTTTTAAGGTTTAGTCACAATGACCGTTTTTATGGTACCAAATTTGGATATGTCGCGTTGTCAAGATCGGGTAACAGCTGAGGTGCGCAAAATAACTATTCCACGCGGACGAAGTCGCGGGCACAGCTAGTTAAATATATAACTAACCCACCAAGGGTTAGAATGCATAAAATTTTAATATACATAAAATTGTATCAATTAATGCAATTGTTAGTCAATGCAAATTAACTAACCAATTGCATTAATTGATACATTAATATTTTCCTTTTGTTTTCAATAGTAACTTAAATTTAAACACTAAACACGGTAGGATATTAGAAATTCATTAATTCCATGTTATTAAGGTTACATAGGTTCTCATTTTATATTATTTTAAAACAGCTTAATAGAACCGGTTAATTTGTCACTATTTCATTCACAAAATTTATAATACCAGTAATTTGCTGAAGGGTTAATTAATTAACAGTTATTACAACAGATGACAAAGGTCGCGCTGAAGGTCTAATTGCAAAATCGTTAACGATCTTAAGATAATTATATTAAAACATTACTATTGTCTACGGACGTTTCACCCACCACGCCTTGACTCCATTTGGGTGGAAAGCGTCAAGCAGAATATGCGTCCAGGAGTCTAGAGTACCCATAATCCAGAAATTTTAATTTAGTATAAGTACGAGTATTTTTTTTTCATTAAAACTTGTTTGTAATCATTGTCAAGGTGTGAACATTATCTGTATAAAGATGAGAGAGTTTTAGTAAAAAATAGAGAGAAAAAGATGATTATTGTATCAGCCCTGTTTTGATTTTTTAGAGTTGGCTGGAAAGTTCTTGGTTTGCACCTTACTGAATTACAAGTAAATATATATTTAAAGAAAGCAAGCTTCATTCGAATTTCTCTATTAATGTTTATGTTCTTTTTATTGTGAAAATCTTAGGTAAGTCGGTGGTGAAAAGTGTAGCCAGGTGTGCTTAGAAATCCATCAATACGAATTGAAACGTTAGGGCCTAGGGAGAATGCCAGACCTCTTGATCAACACACGGTGATTTAAACAATTAGAAAAATTACTTGGGTCGTAGATTAGGATATCGCTAATGGAAGCTGGCTGGTTGGGTATTATAATATGAGCAGCACCGACAGTGGTTTCAGTACTGGTTTTCTAATCAAGAGGTCCGTGGTTTGAACCAATCTATTAGAATTTCATATGTGGTGCGAGGAAATTTAAATGCAGGCATAAACAATCATTCCGCACTGGACTTGCGTGATTGACTTTAGAACTCAAATATCCAAACTTATTTAAATATTATATATTTGTAGTAGAAGGAAATAAAAATATGGTTCTCTTGTATATAGGTACATTAAAAATTAATAACTGTATAATTTATAAAAGGATGTCTGAAGAAACAGCGGATACTTGTAACGGTTTATTTACTTTCATGAAATTCACATGACCGAGTTATGTCATCGGCCGTCGACCTGCATCAGTTGCAGTGAAGCTACACTCTCCTGATGCGCTTGTACTGGTATCGATAGATGTATACGGATACTTACACCATATTCTGCACAGGTGTTAAATAATTGATTTAAAAGGCTGCATCATACATTTGACCCCATTCAAAGTCATAACGATAATCTATAAAATAAGGTTTACTGTGAAATGTTCGTTTTTAGGCGTGATTAGTATAACCCTCAGCATCCTTCATGCCGTAGATACTTAACTGTTAATGATGTTTTTAATAATTTCAAAGGAATCTTATCTCATGTGATTTAAATATGTAAAAAAATACACTATTATAACATTACGATTTTGTGTTTGATTATTTAAGACTAATCAAAGTAAACTATAAATTGAAGTTTGTATTGAAATATGCCTTATACTTTATGCGGTATTTATTTTTTAAGAATGATGAATTCTGCTTTTAAAGTTGCATCTTAAAGTAAATAATAGCAATAACACTAACCAAGATCATATTTGCCATTTCCATTGGCAGAGATTAATTATTATTAATAGAGAGCGCACTTTTAGATAGTAAAAGAAATAAGTTTCTTCTAAAATCTATTGCTTGAAACATGTAGCTTTTACGAGAAATGAAGATCGCTCGAAACATATCGAGCAGTTTCTGATTACGACGTTCATTCAGTTCCTTTCACAATTACGCAGTTGACTCCAGATCTACAGATGCAGCGGATTATGTCGGCCATTGGATGACTGGGTTACACGCACGTCTATGCTCCGACACGCACAGTTTGATTCAAGAGTCGAAATGTCAATCAAATCATTAGCGCGTTGATAATAAAGGCGCTTTTTGTTTACTATATCGTTTCATAATATTTCCATATGTTATCTAATTATTAAGCAATTAACTTTTAATTCGAATTTTACCATTCATCGTTGGGGAAACCCTCATAAAACTAATGGTCACGCTTAGGATCGTATTCTTAAATCAAATCTTACCTTGAGTACAGTAAGAAAGGGATGGCGCTAGGGGGTTCAATATTACCATTCCTTGCTAACTGCGATTTTAGTTAAAGTTTCATTTTAGAATCTACGATATGAGCATTATTTTTGAGAAATAAATAGTAAAATATAAATAACTTATAATATTAATACACAAATCAACAAAGTTGTCACTAATAAAAATATAAACAGTTTAAACAGCGCTCAATACATAAAATCAAAGTATTCATATTTTTTTACAAATAATAGTCATATATTCAGTCGTCAGCGATATTTTTGCAATGCCTTTTTATATGCTCCTACCGTACAACACAATATTATGTCTACATTTTGGAAATACTTCTTATAATTACGGCTGGTAAGCAGTGAAAACGTATTACTAGCATAATTAGGACACAGTACTGGCACACTGAATGTAAAATGATGAGGAGAATTTAAATGAGGTATTTCAAATAAATATTCCTTAAAAGAAACGGGAAGTCAATAAAATTCTTCAAAATACTTAATAACAATAACTGATCCTTTAATTATTATAACTAACTGATGCACTAATTTATTTAACAGAGACGAAAGTATTATTATCATGCCACTCGATAACTCCCACTGCTGGACATGAATCTCTCAGAAGGATTTCACACCAGCAGGTCCTGCGTTTGTTAGTATATGTTATCCACATGACTATTCCACCTCAATAGGCGTCAGCCATGCGACCAATGTGGCCTGCCCATTGCCAACCTTTAGTAAGTTTCGCTGTTCTTTATAAGCTATAACGGTGTGAATATTATAATTTCTGTATTTACGTTTTAACGTTACATTTGATTTTAAAATTGTAAATAAATATGACGGCGGCTGTAATAGGTTAGAGTT
The DNA here is from genome assembly GCA_036419045.1 of Scirpophaga incertulas. Taxonomy (NCBI): domain Eukaryota; kingdom Metazoa; phylum Arthropoda; class Insecta; order Lepidoptera; family Crambidae; genus Scirpophaga; species Scirpophaga incertulas. The sequence continues at coordinate 14,267,915 of CM071628.1, read as the reverse complement.
CTCATAATTTATATTGGCGTTTCTTGACTCGGGATTCATGGTGTTGGTCTCATGTAGAATAAACTATAACACAGACCTTTTTAGTTTAGCCGTTTTCACGAGGGACACAAGCGTACCCTGTTATTTTGAGATTTTTAAATGTAAAGTATGAAACATTTTGTTTGCTGGCTGTATCACTAACAAATTCGTTCTTTCTAAATTTGCTAAATACTTTTCTGATATGCACTTTGTAAATGATTAAAATTACGGCAACCAATGCTTATTACTGAATGATGTAGAACATGATATTATAGTTTATATTATTTATGACTTGATTGTTGTGATGATTACGACATTGAATATTATTTATGTATTTTTTTATATTTCTGCGGGAATGTTTTCAATATGTATTTATTTATAGACTTGTATTTACATTTATATGCATACACACACACACACACATACACACACACACACACACACAACACACATATATATATGTATATATATATGTATATGTATTATATATATTTATATTATATATATATATATTATATAATATATATGACAAACAATTATTTAATTTGTGTCAAATCTTCATAATTTAGGTTGTAGCAGAATACCAGTGCTACACTCTTATTGTGAATAATTTCAATCACTGAGCTACGACCTCATTACACTTCTGTAACGCACAAAATTTTAGTTTGTACTGGGTTATTATTTAGATAAATATAATTAATAAAATAAATTTCAAGTTGTGTCTGTTGTGTTGCTGTTTGTGTGTGTTCAAGACGATTGTAAATAAAGATTTTCAATCAAGTAAGCCCAGTGCAAATCAGTCAACAAGTTTCTATAATTAATTTCAAATCATCATATTTATTAATTAATTAGCTAAGCCTATTTAAAGGCTATTTTTGGATTACATAAATTTAGCTTTATAAATTTGATATTTGGATCAATTAACAGCAGATGACTACATAAACATGTTTTATCCACCTATAATATGCAGAGAGACAATTTCTGCTTCTAGGTTTACAACAAGGAAACAAGACACTGTCGTGTATTTGGAAATGTAGTTATTTACGTAAACGCGATTTTAGCGTTACACACAAGAATTAGTCCCATTCGTGCTCTTTCATAATTACAGAGGCATATTATATATTAATATAAGACTGCTCATATAATTTACGCAATTAGCGCCGACTGCGTAAATAGAGTTTTTAAGGTTAAATATGTATTTGTATTAAGATAATGTTATTTATGTAAATTAATTCTATGCTAATCCTTACCAATGTTTTAAATGCGAACGTAACTTTTCAAATTTTTCGCGCATTTACGTGAAACTATAGAACCGATTTAATTTATAGTTAGTATACGTAGAAAGTCTAGAGTTTGAAAAAGGACATTTTAACCGCGGGAATATATACTAAAATATATCCTAAAGATCCGAAAGATATAAAGCGAGTAGAAGCCGCCAGCTGAAAGCTTCTAACTAATATTTTGATAAGACTTAAGAAATAGAAAATTACATTTTAGAATTTTAAAGCTACTTTTATCATTATGACATACGAAAATTCGTTTTTTTTTGTATTTCGTTCTTTCGTACACTGTCTTATGAAGATTGTGCTCCCTCGTGTTGGAGAAAATTGTGCCTCCGGTGAACTCTGCGGTGTGACTAATTGATGTTTGCAACGTTGAGCTCGATGTGTTACAGCACTCAGGGAATTTTTATATATAATTTTGAAAGTTATAGTTCGTTAGATTTGAAATTACCGTTTTATTAGATATAGAAACTATTTTATATTACATTAAGACTCTACAGTGCAAATTTTGATTGTTAATATAAATAAGTTTTAATTAATATTATAACGAATAAAATAACTTCCATGTTTTTCGTCAGACAAAGTTGTAGGACAAACATTCACCAAAAAATATAATCTGTTCTGTGATAAATTTGCCCCCCAAATAATATAAATAAATTGCGTACATATACTTAAAACATAATTCATAATACATATACTTAAAACATAATCATTATTCTTTATTTATTTTTGAAATAGATTACATAGAATGCCATATTCAATATAAAAAAGGAAGTATATTTTTAAATTCATTTACCCTTTTTTGATATACAAAGATCCAATAGCCTCCCTTTGAATTTCCTTTTAAATATATTTTTAGACAGATCTGCATCCTTAAATTCATTCGGAAACCTATTGAAAACCGTAATGTTAAAATAAATTCATTAATTTATTTCAATAAATTATTATTCATTATTTTTAGAGTATATATAATTTTTTTTGTTAACTTTCGGTAATTCGAATTTGGCTTTGGAATGGACCGTGGCGGTTTAAATGTTGCTCACCACTGAACAAACCATGCGGTCTCGCCGCCTCACAATTATATTAAAGATTACTTTCAACTAAACGTTGTTAATTCTAGTAATGTTGACATAATTAATCCGATTGAGCTAACTAACTGTGGAGGGAATGTCGAAATTGTTTTATTAAAAATCATCTTTGGCCATTGACAACTAAAAGAACTGAAATTACTTTATCTGTCCGCCTTTTTATAAAAAAAAACCAATTATTTAGATTAAAAAGTGTCACTATGAAGATACATTTCACAAAAAAAATTCACAACTTAAAAAAAATGTTAAATCTTTGCGTATTGTAATTATTGTTTCCTTTGTAATTTTATAAATGAATTCATATTTTACAAACAAATGCAAAAGGTAATTCAAAATAGGACAAGTAATATGATTTTAATCTTAATTTTTATTAAACTAAAAGTATTTTCTGTAATGAGAAACTGTGCTACCTACTCAACCTAACTGATGAATTGCAATGATTTAACACAAAAAGGTCAGAATATAACTTGGCACACTTAGTACGATTTATAAGATAGGAAAATTTGTAACATGTGATAAACCCTTTCTAGAAATAGAGATGAATTCTATTTCTAGAATGGGTTCCAAGTGCTAGAACTTTCTTGTATATTTTCAAATTTACACAAAATCGCTGTCAGGTTTTCAGCTTTTCATTTTGGTATATCCAGTGTAATTCTCACAGTAAATACAAATCCATTTAGCCATTTAGGCTGCAGAACATGACAAATAAATTATACATATATTCTCTAGAAAAAACAAGCCTCTAGGTACAGTCGGGATAATATAAATAAACTTTATTTGTGAAAACCTCTTTGTGATAATACAATACAATATGATATGTACTTGTATTTGTCAATATATTGAAGGTTGGCTTTTAGGTTGAGGAATATGATTCACTCTTATTTCCGACTTCGGCATTATCGTTTTGTAATTTTGGTTAAAGGTCAATTCACCACCTCTCAAATTGACAAAGTGATTCTTAACACACTTTTGGGTCTCAATAGTTTGTAACTGTGTTAATAATGGTATAAGCAGTAAGAATAGCTGGGTTTATTGTCAAATAACATAGTGTGATAAAAAATTAGTTTGGCATTTGACAAAAACATATGTACTTGAAGCTGTCGTGACAGTTATATACTTGACAACGATTAACAATATAATCTTTTTGCAAACTGGAAAGCCGGTGCCTTGGCCGAATTATCCTTTAAGTTATAGTTAGGTTCTTTACACACCGCGACTTAATAGCAGTGAAAAAATGCAGTTGTCATAATGTATATTTTTCGCTGCTACGAGTATAATGTGTCAATATATTTGTGGGACATTTAGTAGTGATACATTTGTAAAGACAACTCAATACCTTGTAAATATAAATGCGATACAGCATCGATGCAAACTTGATACAAAGTAAAATAGAGTTGTTGTAAATATTTGATTATCCTTTTGAATATGGCTAGATAGAAATGCCAAGGTAATGAAAGTGAGTGCTGGTGCCAAGGATGTGTGTTAAGGAGCCACAAGTCGCAGGGGCTGCATCTAGCTCCTTCTCTACAGCACTATAGAATGTTTGTCTCTTACTGTATGGAGAAATAAAGACAGAATATAATAGCCTAAAACCATGAATAGAAACTTGAAGTAATGCTTTTTGGGCGCGTTAATAAAACAACGGTCGAGGTAATGTAACCAACCAATCGACTAACCAATTCTAAAGTGACGTAATCAAATCCAATATAAATGCAGTAAATTATTTTTGGGATGCGCAACGTTTTTAAATCACTATATGATTAATGTAATGAAGGATTAAAAATATCTGCATGCAGTAGTAATGAAAAATATAAATAAAATAAAAACTGTGACTAGAAAGGAAAAATATTACCTTAATTAGGACATTTTTTTAACAATTTTTTTTTTATGTGTCCTGGGTGTATTTATTCGTATAGTATCTCACATGCACAAACTCCCAAACTGAAACAAATTTCTGCAAAACACAAAATCAAATCAAATCACCCGACACGTCAGTGTCGTGTCGAATGATTTGATTTGATTTTGTGTTTGCCAAATGTGTTGACGAAATATTACAGAAAGCCTGAAACTAGTAACAGTAATTCAGCAGTTAAATAGTAAAGCGTTACGGTAGTATAGCAAAAAAATCCCAACAAAACACTGTTATTTTAATGTTTGAATTAAATAATAAACATCAATTTCCAATTTACACCAATAAATTAAAAAAAAATATTTAATGTTGATTGCATCCTTTCTGTGTAATTACGTCCAAATGTCGCAGTGTGTAAAGGGTCTTATAACCGTGGCCAGGTGAAGGACCGACTGGATTGCAAAATGGTTAGATTATAGCACTCATAATCGTATTAGGTTTGCTATTTAATCCACGGTTATTCGCAAAGATGTAAAAGCATTAAGGAAGTTTTTTGTGACTCTATAATGACAAAGGAACAAACTGCTCACCTCACTGTTACCTATAGTACAAGTGATCCCTGTTTCTCTCTATGTTGACAACTTGTAACTTAAAATAGAAAATCACGGTAACCTGTAATTTCACTGACTATCTCACCTAAACGCACCAATGAAAAACAGTTGTTTTGCGGCTTAAATAAATACCCACTTAAATGATTTTGATAAAAAGTCTCTGTTATGGTATACTTTTTGACATTACATTCTAACCTATTTTTTAGCTTTCAGCTTATTTGACATCTCTGTAATATACGGAACACTTAACTGGGGGACTATTTGTTTTTTTAGGTATAATCATACCTATATAATTTATATAGATGTAGTATGTTATTAGTTTATATAGGTATATAAACTAATGATAATGTTAGTTGCACCTTCAAATTAATATTAGTAATAAAAGTAACACACATACACAAATTTACGTCAAGATCCTACACTTCAGCAACCTTTACTCCTTCACACACTGAAAGTATAAAGTGCTGGCGAGACTAATCGTTCAAGTAGATAAGCCATGTTCTCATAAGTCAAGTTGAATCACAGTGATTGAGTTACGTCTACACTTCCAACTAACTTTTGTTGCATAGACAGATAAAGAGCTGCCCACTTCACGTCGCATTACCCAAGCTTCCGTGAACTTTCGTTAGTGGTTACATTTACTTAGAAGCTAGACAGATTTATCTGTCACGCCTGGAACGCTGATTTATTTTGGGTTAGTTTGTGGTGTCAGATAGGTTGCACATTAGTGTTGATTCGATGTTGGGGCTCTTCTCTAAACACAATAATTCTATGTATCGTCATACCGTGTTTTACTTTACTTGTATGTATACGACGTTGTGAGATGAGGGGTGATAGCGACGATAATATGTGGTAAGTTCGATTATACAAGTTGAGAAGTCAGTAGCCTGACATATGCCCAACTACAGTGGTCCTAATAAGCTGGCTTAAAGTTACCTATAGGAACAATCAAAATAGTGAATATATAGAAGAATTACATATGCGGAAATGCAAGTATATATCGAGAAACGCAGCGTTAGTCCTCTCACAAGGTGGATTGTAGATTTGGTGAATATCCCACGAAGGCGTTGGGCGTAAGCAGCGCAAGACCATTCAGTGTGGAGATCCTTGGAGAAGGCCTATATTAGTTGGTAGTAATTATACCTTATCTGAAATAAAAAGCATGAAAATGAAATACTATTTTTTTATAACCTTATGAGTGAAGTTGGCTGAAGTCGAGAAGACCATTGAATGCTGGTGAGTGGACAATTACAATTTAAATAAAATAACTAAAATTGTGTTTTACTAGGTAAACAGTTTTTCTTTTTTTTATAGGATAGGGCAGCTAACGAGCAAACGGATCACTTAGAAAAATCATGATCACATAGTAGCTTATCTTAATTACATTTTTTATAGTATGATTACTTTGAATTTAAACTTATGATTGCTTTGATGAAATACTTTTCTTTGAAAAAACAAAGCACAACTTGCATATTTATGCAAGTTGTGCTTTGTTTTTTTTACATTACAAATCTAAAATTCATGGTTTGTTGACAGAACGACAGAAATGATATGTATAAATATAATTTCAGTAAATCATTAACTAACGTGATGGGAGACGGCTCAAAATCTCCCATCACGATTTCAATGGTCGAGATCCTTGTGAGATGCTTGTGTTTGGCTGTCGGCATTTCTGCTTTCGTCTATCTTTACTAAGTGCCATTCAAGCATTCTGTTCTTGTGAGATGCTTGTGTTTGGTTGTCGGCATTTCTGCTTTCGTCTATCTTTACTAAGTGCCATTCAAGCATTCTGTTCTTGTGAGATGCTTGTGTTTGGCTGTCGGTATTTCTGCTTTCGTCTATCTTTACTAAGTGCCATTCAAGCATTCTGTTCTTGATTTTTGTAATTATATCTTCTTTCATACCGCACGTTTCTATTATCATAGTATTTCACAATCTATACTCGTACTTCTTGATTTTTGTTTTCAATAAATCACATTAATGTGTAATTATAATCTTGGTGAAACCTTAATTAATTCATAAGTTTTGTGCACATTTATACTTTTAAGCGTTTGACCTACATATTTAAAATTATGCAAACGAATACATTTATTAGTGCAATAGCTTGACTAATATGTACTTTTAACTATTTATAGCTACAGAGTCTCTGACAAGACATTTGTAGAAGATTATTTATTTATGTTTTTACACAAGCTGTGATTTAGTATCACTTTTATTATTTTGAAATTACAAATTTCATTAGGTCTACAATATATGATATACAAGATTTTAGATAACGCAGTAACGTTTCAATATGTTGGATACCTGAAATAGGATATAAAAAAATACGTTTTATTTTTTTTTGTTAATTTGACAATTGAATAATAAAATTATTACCAATACTAATACAACAATGCTCCAATTTTCTTTTGTAAATTTTATTCTTTTATTTTATGACTCTTAGGTTTGTCTAGAGGTATCATTATTATCACAGCTTCTGTAGATCCTCAGTTAGTGGCATGAGCTTACTTCAGGATCTTCAGGTTCTTCGTCCACCAAATTCACTGAGAATAGGTTGGTTGTCTTCACATACGTCTTTGTTCTTCTCAGAAGTATTCAGGTTATCTCACGATATTTTCTTTCACCTTAGGTGTGTGAGATAAGATGGATATATAAAATTCGAGTAACGAAAAACTAATTGGCTGAGAATATATCACCATCGATAGATTACACCTAGAACCACTAACTACTAAAGTTATAGAAGACTGTTATAATAGATTACAGATCCACCTTCTCCTTTAAGAAACTGATCAAATCGAGATGAGATCAAAGAACGGCCGTCCACTCTTTACGTAACCGTTTCGCAAACCATTTTGCACAAGTCAACAAGGCGTTATGTAGGTATTGATCTGAATTCTTAGTGAATGTAGAAAGGTTAAATCATATGAGTGGAACATTTTGGTATCAAATTACGTAAGATTTATTATTCCATTGCGATTGACGAAATAAGCTATTAATAAGTTTATACATTGATAATTTAATGCATGTAATGTTTTGAGAATTATATGAAGGTTAGTATCTGGTAGTGGCAACCAATTGCCAGAAGAATTACTTGAATAACATTTTCAAGTATGTACGTAATTATTGTAATTGCTTCTGAGATTTGCTGACCTGGAAGTCTCAGTTACTTGGTGCAGATCTAGTTATGGTGCAGAGCCTGCAGTTATTCCGTTTCTATGGAAGGTTATTGATAAAATAAAAATACTCAACACTTCCCTTTAACAAAAGACGAAGGGATATTGTTTGTGCTCAAAATATAGGAATTAAGCATACTTTCTTGGCCAGATTTTATGTATTCCTGGGACCTTTTCTATATAATAGATTAAACGCCAAGCTACGTATGTTTAATTGTACCTATCGTAAAACTAAAATACTTCTTCAAGAAGCACTTCAAGTTATGTCGTATGACGATACAGAGAAACTATTACTAGTTACCAAATAATTTGTATTTTTATTTATATTTTTATCTCTTTCTTACATTGTTTAAATCTAGTTATTAATCAGATATACTATACATTTGGCATTTGATTTATGTGTCCATATTTTTATTTTGTAATTACAAGCCTGAAATACAGATTAATCCTAGTTTAGGTATGTTCACAGATATATAATACGCGTATACATATAAGTTAAGCTAAAAAAATGTAATATTGACAATAGAAGTTATTAAATAAATATTATTATTATAAAATTTCCATTTTTACACTTTTATTTAAAACGTTATAACTTTTTTAATTTAAAGGTCATTGAAAATATTGTTGCATTTATTATAAACTGCAAATTTTGGTTAAAATTACATCTCAAAATCAAGATATTTTCAACAAAAAGTATATACTTGTTGTTTTTATTTGTCAGAATTTTGTATTGTATTAAATACTTTGTATGTTATTACTTAGTACAATATTTATTGACGGTTTTATAAAAATAATATAAAGTTTGATCTCTTAGCTAATAATTAAATAAGGAAAAAGTTGATATTGAATATAATTTCTTTGAAATCTCCATATAAAACGCAATTTCATACTTTGATTAAAATACTAGCACATTATTCCCGACAAATACAAATTCATTTTTCAACTAGATAATTTAAAATTAAGATAGAAATAGTTTATAAATAGTTATTTCATTGCAATAATATTTAATTTTGTTGACACTTATACGATTCTTAGGATTATTTTATACTTTATTGATGCAAGAGGCAAGTCAATAGTAGAGTATATTATTCTCTTGCAAAATTATTTTTCCTTAAGGCGAACTACTTTATTTTACAATTGAATGTCCTGTACCTTACTCCTCCTACTCCTACCTCTCATCTATTCCTGATCAAAACAGATTTAAAATTATTACTTTGTTACCGTATACTACAAACATTTTTTTTCAACGACATTTCGTATATCCTTGCATTGTTCGTTTATAAGACTTTGCTACAATTTAAACCAAATTCGCTATTTCTAAATGTCTTTACTTCATAACATGTAATACTATGACTCAAGTAATTACCTAATTTTGTTGTTTCTTGGAGAAACCCAGACTTCGCAACTTAATCACAAGGATATAAATAACACTAAGCCGCTATTGCGATAAGTGGTGTTCTAGATGATTGGTGTGCGATAATGTGCTATCCTGAATCGGCGAGTCACAGTATTTTTCATTTACCAAGTACTGTTTCTCCTCGATGCATAATGTCCTGATATGATTCTGTTACTAAAAAATCTTTTTCCGGCGTACTTGTAATTTTTATAATAAGCTTCATAACGATATAGTTATTTTCTGTAACTCCTTTGGGTTATTAAAAAATAAACTGGCATTCAACTTTTTCTGAAAACAGTAGTACAGATAAGTCTAGTTTTTTTTATATTTATATGGGTAATTATAGTTTTATTTTTAAAATGTTTCCATCACATATTTCCATAAACTACAATAACGATTATCGTACAAAGTAGTTGAATTAACAAAACTGTTCGTTAACTCAACAGTAAATAAATATATTTTATCACAATATGACTACTAACATCGATTTAATTTTGAGTTTGCAATTGAAAATATAATATAAAATAATCGGATTTTCACATTCAATAAAAGACATAGTGAAGAAAAAGAACATAACGAAAATTTTCGACTTGGAATTTAAAGTCACGTCTTGAACAAACCGTGTTGCAGCTTTAAATAAATTTACAATATTTGCGCAAATGTTTAATGCAGAAAGATTATAATGGAAATCATAAGGTGTTTCTGTAAGTCAAATACTAAATTTAATACAATATTACGAAATATTTACTAAAAAGTATATATTTAAAATAAATGAATTCGACCATTATGGTCGAATTCATTTAAAAGGAATATATTTGGACTATAACTATACTATAGTAATAAGGAATATAACTAGACGTATTTACCTTAGAACAAGGAGCACTAGAGAAAAGTCTCAAACATTGATGAATATATATATATACATAAATGAGGTAAATATGGATATAAGTATATGATAATGAGTAAATGAGGATACACCTCTTGGGATATATTACTCTTAATATTAATCTGCAGATTTTTCTAAGTGCTAAGAAGTAATCTTTGGCGATAGCGCTATCTTAAGTTGTTCTTTATTATTTAAAAGAATATCGATCGAGTAATTAAAAATGGTAAAATCTATCACAGCCCTTTACATCTGGCAAATTGAAAAAAATACTATTTTGATTATTATAACATGTGTGAGAAAACAATACAAGTAATTTCTTACGATCTATGAAAATATAATTTTTACGTAACTTAGAAGAATTGTTTTGGAAACTTCTTCAAACGCCTATTTGCGACTTTAGCGTTGTAATTATTAATGTAATCGAAAAGGTGTGTTGTGTGCAAACAGTATTTTTCAGATTTAAGTATACATCATAGTTGAGGTTTTGATACTTGTCATTATTACGGCAAAAATCACAAGATTTTTATTTTTACAATATTTTTTATTCAGTACTCTGTTAGTATATTTATCACAAATAGCGTAGATTATCAAAAAAGTAAAAAATAAGAGTAAACAAAGCTTTGTTTAAAAGAAAAGCAAAACGAAGCAAGACTAATTTTTATTTAAAAATATTTCATATATTTTTATTGCACGTTTGTCATATTCATAATTATTGACAATTGTGCATCTAGATAACCTCATATTTTCGTCTTTTAATATATCTATTTGTCCTTAAGCTTTAACTTTAAACTTCTTAATGTTACATTTGTCAGTTAATGTCTTTTAGTTTGTGTATTTTATAGTATGCTAGTTATGCTAAATGCAAGTAGTTAAAACTATCAGCTTCATTTTGTTTCAAAAAGGAAACATAAAAAACCATCTCCTACCATTATAGGTATCCATAACATTAGACAAGTTTATACGAGTAAGTTTCTCCATATTTAGGCCAAGGAAAATAAAACATTGTCAATTAGTCTACAACAAGAACTAGATCCTAGTCGTGGGTTGTGTTAAGGTTTGTTTGTAAGTGGGAGTCAGTTATTTCATCAAAACCATTTAATAAATTTAATGCACCTAATTTAGTAAATGCTTTAATTAAATAAAGTGAACTCTTTTGCAAACTAATGGTGTAATACGAGGAGTATAAATTGTTATAATATACGGTAAACTATTGATCTATCAATCTTTACGAATTAAGAATAATGCAATTAAATTTGAATGAGAATAGTAAATTATAAGGCATCGTAAAAACAAGTACATGCTGAAAAAAACACTGAAATTATACTAGTTTGTATCTCTATCCAGTAGTAGAGTTACCTTTAGCTTAATACACATCAATCTCGGTAGATCTATCTTTTTAATTAACTACTTATTCGGATAACTTTGTTTTATTATAAAAACGTAACTAAAATAAAATATTAATATCTTTCATATTACTAATATGCTAAAGAAAAATGAGCAGTTAGTATCTCAAATAAACTCTAATCACAAAGCGTCTCACTTGGTTTTTATATACTCAATTCTCGGAAAGGCTACAAATCATGTAACTCTCGTTATTGTTCAAGTGCCTTAGGCTTGACACGTTCAACTGGCGTTCTAAAATGAAACCTAAATGTGTATATTAAGGTTTGTATTACTCACAAGAACAGACGGAAGAATTGGCTTCAGCAGTGACATACGCGGCATTATGTGTGTGAAGGAAATGTAAGTAATTATACAAATATCTTTTAGTTTAAAATATCCGGATTTAGTAACGCATACTTATTTACGCTATGGCGTAAACGTGTCCGTACGCGAAAATAGGAAATGTCTGCAATACTTGCGTACAAATAAAAAGTTAGGCTAAGTAAATAGTCTTCAATATAGTTATTTGTTACACAAATTTCAACATACAGTAACTGATCATAAGAATGACATTTTTGAAGACGTTCTACGAAGACGTCACGTAGTAACGATAAAATTGCTAAAAGTCGCAATAATATTTGATTTTTTATCAGGCACCGACATAGTAAATTGTATAGATGCAATAAATCACGCAAAACAAAATAAATTAAATAAAATTAGAAACGTTTTCAAGTTGCTGATATATCTTTATAGTGGTCTTCTGTACCTATAAATGTTTATATAAGTATGCCACTTGCAGTCCTTTTTATGTTATACTTAAAAGTAAGAGTGTTGGTGACATGTGGTTTTGGTGCTAGTTTTTGAATCTTGAGGGCCAAGGTGGATTATGCCACGTACCAAAGAGGTTTGAATTTATATGTATATATATTTGACGCTGCTATAGTAAAAGATCGTGTGGTGACCTCCATACATCTGCGAAGAAATGAAACCGTGTTTACCATTTATAATATAAGTTATTGTAACGTCTTTGAGTGCACTAAGTATGCTAAAACTTTACCAGAGCAGAATTACAGCACTGCCCACGCTTAGGTCCAAGAGTTTAATGTGTTTACATAATACGCGTCATATCTTGCAATTCGAAATAATAAGAGTGATTTGCATCTAGAGCACGTCTTTTTGTCTTGCCGTCATATTTCTTTCATATTTAATTTTAGTATATCGCATCATGCAATTAAGTATTTTGTGTCATATGAAAGTAAAGTGTCCTACATTGTATGCGTATTAGGTTATTATACCATATCTTAACTGGTGATTTGTTTTTTCATGTGATGCTTTGCAATATTTTCCATATAAAAAGCATCATATATTATGCAGCAATTTTCCAAATACATTTTCATAAAAACAAGACATTGGATAGAAAGAAGGGACTTTGAGAATTATTATTTTATTTAATATTGTCTAACCGGACTAGTTTAAAGTAAAATATATTTTATTCACGTAAATCCCATTGCTAGACATAGTCTTCTCCTAAGGATCTCCGCACCGATTTAATTCAGCGTTTTGCCTTTTGATTTTCACCAATACGTAATAGTCCATCACTCTATTTTTTTCAATTTAATTTGTTTATTTTGTTATGGTGTAATTCATTTACATTAGGTTACACTATGTCATAAAAATGAAATTACGAAGTATTTTTGTCAAAAAACAGGGTACCGTATTGATGTCAAATGTAAAATAAAAACAAATATCTTTATTTTCTAAAAACCGTCAAGAATAATAAATATTCAATATATTTTAAGAATTAATTGTAATATGTTGCATTATAGATTTTAACATCCAAATTTTTGTATGACATTAATGGAACTGAAATTCTAGTATAAAATATTTGGCTCCTGCTAAGCTGGCTCTATGTAATGCAAGGACTAAAATTTGAGATTCAGTTGAGAAGCCAGAAAAATGGTGTTTATTACATACGTAATTAATTAAATTTGTAACATAGTAATTACAACTTAAATGCACTTTGAGTGTTCTAACAAAATCGGGAAATATGTCTAACTTAAATTATGGAAACTAAATCACTGAAACTGAAAACAATATACGAGGTATTTTTTTTATTAAATCGAATGTTTAACATACCTTTTTTATTTACGTTTATTGTGTAAGTTACATCTCAATGAAATTTCATGAAGAAGATTTATTCAAGAGACACCCCTTGAATAAATCTTTTTCATGAAATTTCATCAGTTAGTTTCCCTGGAGAATATTTCACTCACTCCGCGGCCGCTCGCATACCAACAATGCCCATTATGTATGCGTGGAAACTCAATACTAATGTACATTGTAATACATAATTGGTGGACTGTTAATATTCAACTAAAGCGATTAGTTACCACACTTTGACGGCTAAATGCTGAAAAGCAGTTAACGTGTTATAATGAATCACCGAATTATTTGTATTACATTTTTTTCTCGTGATTAAATAATATTGCTGATGAAGAATGCTATTATCGATAGCGTGTTAACAGGCGTGTGGGTCACGCAGAAATCATGACATATTAAATATACCATCTCTGATGTCTATATTGTTAAGGTTATACAGGGACTGGAAAAACCAATTTTTCAGACCTACCTCTGGATGAACCGGCCAGTCATGATTACTATGGATATAAAGGTAGTGCGTCATTTGTGCACAGACCACACCAGGGTAGTTATGGAGGGCCGCTACACTTTCAAAAAGCTCTTATGAACTTTCTCATGAAATGTTTGATTATTGAATTTTCATTAATACCATGTCATCAGTGACGCACAAAAGATAAGGGCAAATTGACGGAAATAAGGATCAAAATCGGCCTACGCATTTGTCTCTATAGTGCTACATACTTACATAGACTTTAAACACATTATTTCTGCTTTGCATTGGTAAAAACCTTTACGCGGTTAGGTAAAAAGAAGATAGTAGAATAGAGTTATTAGTGCTATCGTATTAGAAGTAATCTACCCAACATTCCTTAACTCACTTTCCTATAACATATTTAATACATATTTATATTACTTGTAACTCACTTTATATCAAAACTAACTCCGCCAGCGGCTTAACTCAGGTTATATCCTATAAGAAAAATATATCCCGCAGTTGTCACATTACATCCTCTTCAAAAGGGAAAATACATAACGGAGAAATAGACTTATATTAAAACAACCCCTACAGGGATAAAATGGGGGAAAGTAGTCGTTGGGGAACTTTCTGCGGCCACTAAATAGAATGATTCATGAATCTTATTTCTTGGAGCTAGTGGTCGTCTGTTTAGATTTCATCAAAAATAATAAAACAAAAATGTCTGAAACTGGTAGTTACTTATTTGGAAATAGGAGTAGTTGGTTAAAATTTCGGATGAAATCATTCCAAGGAATATCGTTTCTTCACATAAAATTTATGTCAACTTATAATAATAATAGAATATTTAATATTTTAACGTTATTCCATTTTTTCTTTTTTATTTAATATCGTATAAAAGTTGTAATATTATTACTTTTGCGGTATTTACATGTTTGGAATCATCGTATAACTCATTCAATGTGTCAGTGATTGAGTGGCAATCGGGAATTTTTTTTTTTTTGTTCTCCCTGAGGAAAATGCAATAAGTTGCATACCCCGGCTGTAGCTAGCGGTTATGTGGAGCTCTCCTCCCCAGAAGGGGCAGGCCTACCCACTAAAAACCTCAGGGATGGCCTTCCTCAGGCATGTAGGGAGCCTCCGGGAACACCAAGATACTTCCGGGAACCCCCAGCCGCCGCTCCCCTCCTCGGGGGAGGCTACACTACCTCCCCCGGTCTCCTCCACCGACGATGCCCCTCGGCCACGGAAGGGGCGTGGTCCATCACGGGTCGCCGTATACGCGGGCGCGACTCCCTCGCACCCGCCGGCGACCCGCGGCAGCGCCGCAGCTGTGCTCCCGAGCCCGGCGCCGCCTCCTTCGAGCGGGATCGGCCATCTCCCGACCTCGCTCGGCGGCCTCCTTCTTGAGCATCACTGCTTCACAGAAGGAGGCTACAGCCCTCCAACCTCCCTCGTCCGCTAGCATTGCAGCAATCAATGCCGGCGGAGACAGATCTCGCCCGATTTCTGCGACCAAGACTTGGCACTCGGAGGCCCAATCGGGAAATCCTAGGTTCCAATCCATTATATATTAACGTTACTTTTAGATTTCGATATGTGTATGAAATGTGAAATCGAACAAAAATACCTTAATTAATTAAGTTGTGTCGGACACTATAATTCAAAGATTGTTGTCAAGAAGACTGTACAACTGAAAAGGTTAAATTTGGTGCCACTTGCATGTCTCCTTCAAAATGCATTCACACAAAATCTTTCTGTATAATTTCATAATTTTCTATATAAAAAGATAGTTAGAGATTGTAAATCTTACAAAGTACAAAGGCTTTGTACACTTGTAAAAAGGAAGTTCTATTTCTACTCTTAATATAAAAGACATCAACGAGCTACCAACGGTTGTTCGGAAAGTCATTTCGTTTTTTTTGGGGAACATGAAAGACAGTTTTCGTATAATGAATAAATATTTTATTAAATTATATATTGGCCATTCTGGTCCAACACCTTTTGCCATCTTTCTGGCAGTAACGTAATTCCCCTCTCAAAAAAGTTTTGGTCCTTGCTGGCAAAAAACTGGTTCAGGTGGTTTTTGACATCTTCATTTGAGGTAAAGGTTTTACCATACAAAAAATTTTGCAGGGACCGGAACAAATAGTAGTCGGAAGGCGCCAGATCTGGAGAATATGGTGGATGTTGCAGTACGTCCCATTCAAGCTGTAAAAGTTTTTGGCGAGTGACCAAACTTGTGTGAGGTCTCGCATTATACTGGTGGAACACTACACCCTTCCTGTTGATTATTTCGGGCCTCTTCTCTTTAAGTGAATCATTCAATTTGTCCAGCTGATGACAATAGACTTCTGAATTAATCTTTATATTGTCCGGCAAAAGCTCGAAAAAACGATTCCTTTGACATCCCACCAAACGGAGAGCATCACCTTTTTTTGGTGAATGTTGGCCTTTGACACGCTTTGAGCCGGTTCATCTTTTCTGCTCCATGACCTCTTGCGTTTAACATTGTTGTATACAACCCATTTTTCGTCCCCAGTAATAATTCGCTTCAAAAATGTATAATTTTCTTGACGTTTGAGGAGCGAATTACACGCGTCAACGCGACGACACAAATTTCGCTCCGTAAGGACATGGGGTACCCACACATCGAGCTTCGAGGTTAAGCCCATGCCTTTCAACTAAGCCATAAACAGTCGAATCCGACAAATTTAATCTCTCACTGATCTCTTGTGTGGTTATTCGATTTGCATCAACTAATGCCTTTATCGCATCTTTGTCAGCTTCGACCGGCCTTTCAGACCGTGGTGCATCTTCGACATCAAAATTGCCGGATCGAAATTTTGCAAACCAGTTCTGGCACTGGCGTACTGTTAACACGCCTTCTCCATACACATCCGTCAATTTTTTTCCCGCTTGGACAGCATTTTTACCTTTTCTGAAGGGAAAAAGTAAAATATGACGAAAATGCTGCTTATTGCTCTCCATATTTAAAAGGGCACCAACCAAAAACTACTGTGTAGAATTAATAGAACTTTTTCATACAACAAGCCTTGCAATATCAGCTCTCAAGACATATAATGGTTATGCGGCTTAAGTGTGAAGTTGGTTTCGAAAAATCGTAATTAAGTCCTCTGACGGGAAAAAACGAAATTACTTTCCGAACAACCTAAAAAAAAATGGGGTTATAAAGCTATGTTATTAATCTGTTATGGCAGATTTTAGATACAAAAAAATTGGATGACAACTCTAATATAGTTTACTAAATGTAACGCAACAAATTACAAGAGAAAAATATACATTTCCTAAATTCTTTAAAAATAAATGAATATTAATATCGAAAAATTCGCATTCAAAGTAGTTGCAACATTCGCGAAAAACTGATGCACGTGTGGCGCGTAACAGTTTGTGCAAGCGACGGCTGGATCCCCACCGCTGTATTCACATGTAGCGGCGTGGGCACGCTGTTTAGTGTCTTGTCGCGATGGCTGGGTCCCGCACGCTCGTGATAGCTCTGTGCTTGTTGATAACTGCGGCCGCCGCGTCGCCGCCGCGCGTGCGTGTGCGCAGGCAACTCGCCGATGACAATACGTTGCAGCCGATCGAGGTATGTCTTCAGCTTCATAAGAAATTAAGGTGTCTTCGACTGTTATCTATTGCCTGATGATAGTGTAACTTCTATATATATTTATAGCACTATGTTGAAAACTAAACTTAATAGTGCTTTCCTACCAGCTTTTTGAAATCACGTTGATGTCTTTTGTATTGAAAAGTCATTATCATGGACGTTGTTGTTTTTCCGATTTGGAGCTGTTGACTAGATTCTGTCAGTAGATTGGTAATTTACCAAATTCACAACTGAACTAATTTTCTACTAACAGAAAATTGATAAATCTTTGTCGTACTGCCACAAGGCAATGAGAAAACAGGTAATGATTATACTTCATACGTTCTATGGGTAAAAATCCATAAAAAGTGTCAAGTATATAATTGTCATTCGTTTTTCGGAAAGTTACCAAACGGTAAATATCTACACAATGTCATGTATGCTTTCTTCACTATTCTAGCAGGTACTCATTCCAGACTCCCAACTTTAGAAACTTCCATAAACTTTAAGCAGTTATACTTATGACAAATCAAAAGGCAGACTGTATCTGCAGAAATGTGTCAATAAGGCACTGATTATTAATAAGTACTTAATAATTACTCTGCCTTGACTATGGAACAATAGCAATCACCTGTTGGCCAATTGTTTAACCACAATGAACAAAAATACAAAGTGGTTAAACATGGTTCAGCTAGGACTGTATCGGTAAATTATACAAGATTCTAACGTAATCGTGACTTAATTATTGATATTTTCAACATGTAAGTATGTTACTATTGTCAGTATTACAGTTAAATTGTGCTGTAAATATTCGATTGATATGTTTGTTTAATTAATAAACGATGTGAGTTTCTATATGAGTTATCTGTTTGAGTAGCCCCGTCTTTATAAATATGTCCTAAGTATAAATCTTTCATAGTTAATTACTTTCATTTTAATAATTACACACTCAACTGATATTAGTTGATAAAATGTTATCGATAAAAATACCAGAAATACTACTGAATCATCTTGCTAATTAATATGTTTGCTCAAAGTTATTGACCTTGTTATGAAAACTTAAATAGGTAAGATCATCTATGTATTTCACATGCTATTTAATTCCCGGTAGGTTTTACCGAAGGGAAACTCTCTAGAATACAGGATCGTTTTGATCGGAGGGGGTGGCGTTGGTGGTGTCTTTAGACATCGTCAACGCCTTCGGCACCCTCCCCTGGCAGGCCATTAGGGAGGCGCTCGTACACCACGAGCTGCCTCCCTATCTGCGGGCCGTGATCGGGGACTATCTGCGCGACAGGACGATCGGCGTGATGGGACGGGACGGGATGGAAACGTCGAGGAGGGTCGAATGCGGCGTTCCACACGGGTCGGTGTTGGGACCCTGCTATGGAACCTCGCTTACGACGCGGTGCTTTGCACCAACCTTCCTCGCGGCATGAGTGTCGTCTGCTACGCTGACGACATTCTCGTCGTGACGACTGGGGCCGACTTCGGGCCGGTGCTCAGGCTTGCCGAGCTTGGGGTGGCATGTGTCGTGCGGGCTTAGACATAGCGCCTCACAAAACCGAGGCGCTATGGTTCCACGGCCCACCCACCCAGCTGCCGGATCCGGGTGTGTGACGCGGTGGTTCCTGGACCGCCGCTGGAGCTTCGAGGAGCATTTCGTGCGGTTGGTCGCCCGAGCCAAAACGGTGGCGGGCGCATTGCATCGCCTGCTGCCCAATCTCGGGGGACCGAGGGATGGAGTTCGCCGCCTGTACGAGGGCGTCGTGCGATCCGTGGCCATGTATGGGGCTCCCGTGTGGTCGCAATACTGCGCGAGGTCCCCCCCCTCCCACAAAGCTCTGCTACGGAGCCTGCAGCGCATAATGGCCATACGGATCGTACGAGGCTACCGTACAATCTCGTACGAGGCGGCGACGGTTCTGGGACGCTCCCCCCCATTCGACATCCTGGCCGACATGTACGCGGCGACGTATGCGTCGCAGCGTGTCGACCGGGAGAGCGATGGGGGGAGCGCCCCGGAACCCGCGCACGAAGTGCCTAAGCGGGAGTGGCACCGACGGATTGTGGCGGCCTGGCGTGCGCAGCTCGAATTACACGCCAACGGTTATCTATTTAAGGTTTGATGATAAGGTCAATAATCATAGACATTAATTTCTAAGATGAGTCATAGTATTATTGGTGTTTCCATTAATACTTGTTTAATACCAGCTTAGTATTTATGTAGTAAATCAAAAGTAATTAACTATGGTAGATCCGTCTATATTTAATTCATTGAAATAGAGAAATGTGACGCAAAGGCCGTTAGTTATTGACGTTTTATTTAAATAAATTCCATTTTTACACGTAGTTGACCCTCGGAGATTTCACATGCTGTCGCAAGCCACTAATGAGTGCGTCTTCCAAATGTATACAGATTGATTACCACACTGACTATTCTCCATGTTCATTTGCTGTTTCTGCTAGACTCATATAGTAATATAGGGTATTTTTACTAAGATGTAACAAATGACTAAACAAATAATATGGCTAATTGTCACTAATCTTGTCGTTGTAGCTATTAGATTGATTCATCAAATTGAGACTCATACTATAAACATTTTGGAATTCATTAAGCTGTCCATAAATAGTCTTTGAAAACTGAGTTCTTTAGGGTTTCAATAAATTTAATTGGTTCTGTCAAATTGCAATGTATCACAACATTAATAAACAAACTCTTAGTTGATTTTAAAATAATCTATACTGACAATAAAAAACATGCTATCTTACACTTTGTTCTTACAAGCAAATCGGCAACCCCACAAGAATCGCAGTGCGCATTGTAAATATTTGACATTAGATTTAAACTCACGGCGCACATTAATTATAATATAATATTTTACCCCTTCAACCCCAACACATATCTGCGGTTAAAATACGTAAAATCGAAATACCCAAGTAAAGGGGCCAGGTATAATTTCCGTCTGTGATAGTTGTTATGTTGTCATTACATAACTGTAAAATACCCTAATTAATAACCTCAATAAATTTTTCGTTAACCAGTTTCACAGTATATAATCTAGATTATTACAGAGAATGACTTGTAAGAATTAAGAAATATTGAAACAAAGCAAATACATAAGCAAATATTTAAGATTACTGTTTTTTTTTATTAAGTCGAAAAATTGATTACAATACGTCTTCCACACACCTATTGAATAATATGAGGAGATATGGTTTGTATTTATTTATAGAAATGAAAGTCGAATATCAGTCACATGATTGATAGTGATTAGTGATGATTGATAGTTTTTGATAGTTTAGTATCTCCAACTGTTGTTGTGTATAGGTACATTTCATATATTTATATCAAATTAAAACCTATGCAGGCAAAACATTGATGTCAAATTAGTATAAAATTAAAAAGACACAAAGATTTTAAGAGTTATATACGCGTATACGTACAAGAAACACAGACTAAAATTGTTTGGATATTGGGAGAGCCTTGTCGCGAAGAAATCATCAAGACATGAAACTCTGAGGGTCTAATTTTTATCTCCTCTTTCGATATAATTACATATATTAATAAACACTCTAATGTATATATTATTAGATAATTTAACAGAATTTTGAAATTTACTTAATTAATATTTTTTTTATGCCTGGAATATTCTTCGTAAATTCATATTCGTCACGAACATCGTCCATATGTTTAAATCTTATCTATATACTATATGTTAACAGACGAAGACAACCCTAGATTAAGAATTTTTTTCATTTCAGCGGTTGAATCATCACAATCATTTTGCATCAAATATTATAAGCTTATATCATCAACAGGTTCTATAACTTGCAGGTCGCATTATAACACCACACTCATACTTTAATAATAAGACGCAAGCATGAATGTTTACATATTAAAATATATTGTCATTTCTGTAAATTTGTATTTGTGTTTCTAAGCAATTATTTTTTATGAAAGAATAACTTCAACAAAGCTTATTTTGCACAAACTAATTTACAAATTACTTTATAATATATGCATTTCTATTTTATTATTATTAAATTTATGATAATTATAATTTTATATACAAAATTTCAATATTGTATTATAGACGGAAGTAGTGCTCCACCAAAGGTATGTGGTCTGACTCCAGACCGCAGAATCATTGAAAGCTTTGAACTAGGATATGAACAGATTTCTTACTTAACGGAGCTTTAGGTTTGGTGGGTAGATAACTAATTGCATTAGATATTACGCAATAACAATGTGACAAATTACAATACGTGTCATTGTAATTTTTAATATTAATCGCAGTTTATTATTGCGGTCAATTATTTTTAATGTTTCAATTTGTTGCTCACAAATTCGACAAATAATGAAGAATTGTAAATATATTTATATTATTAAGAATAAGAAGATAAAATTTATAGGTTTTCTATACATCGTTTGTACTGTTTTTTGTAAGTTTATTATTTGTATTTTTTATTAACTTATAGAAATATCGGTTTATTTACTTTATTTTACTCCTATTTTCGATTTATTATAATTTTGCAAGTCATCAAATATTTCTAATTTTACTGCTGCCTTTTGCCTGATGATTGTTTAAATTTCAAATTTCGATTAAATACTATATTTGCTGGCTTTTTGTTGTTCAGTTGATATCAATACTTGCATATGCACTCGATACAACGATATATACATTGGGCGTTATATAAAGTTTTACACAATTGCGCTACTAAAACCGCCGTTATTTCGAGCAGAATAGCAGCGATTTCTAATAGCTGCATTATTGTAAACAATATTTCTGACGCTCAACTTTTGTTTTATTATTATCATTATAACATTTGTATATTAGTTATTGTTAAATTTCTTTGCCTATATATGCACCCTAGTCATAGTACGTATACCGGTATCTTGCGCAAGCGCAGATGCCAGCCACCCGTTCCTCTGAGATAATGTGACGTAACCGAAGTTCACTGTGTTCTAGACGCTGCGATTATGCTCTCGTGTGCCAATTAAACCGAGTGGGTCGTGTGAACATATTAGTAATATTAGAAACAGTCAAATCGAACTATACATATACGTGTTAAACTACGGCTTTTGCAATGTGAAACTGTGGGTAATATTTTTTTCTGTTTTATTTCATTCGTAATTGCGAAATTTACAGTTAGGAAATTCAAATTATACTTTTGACCGTCATTTCTAATGATGTTAAGAAACGGAATTACAAAGGTAGAAAGTTTTTTATTAAAGCTCAATTTTTTTTCTCAAATTAACTTCTTCGCGAAGTCACCTAAAATCATAGAATCTAGTGAACTGAGTGACTAATATTTTTGATTCTTTACTTGCTTTACCTCTTACGAGAAAAAATGATTTATTTACGGCGCAATATTAAGAAATCCAATTACTTAGTTGGATAAGGATGGGGATACTTAATATTAATTAATATGACCTTTTATAACGTCTAATTCAAATAAATATTTTTGAAGATATTACAGATTTAAAATGCAGGAACCTAGCGGTTACAGCGGCACCGTAAATATATTCTATAGTATATTTAGTGGCAGCATTGCGAAGCTGAGGAAGGTCGCTAGTGATTTATATATATATATGTATATATATATATATATATATATATATATACATAACTTACTTTACTTAATTATTTTGATTACTACTATAATCTAGTCATTTTAGGTTTTTTCTGAGGACTAAAAATTCCTAGTGAGCTAAACTTTTGTATACACCTTTATTACGGTATTGTAATGAAGATGTGAAAAATCGACATTAACTTTTCTCATTACAAAAAAGTTATATAGGCCAAAAGGTTACGAAAATCAGTTTTTCGCAAATATCTTGCGATCTATTGTTCAGAGGTCAATAAAGGTCGGTATAAAAATTGTTTGTCGTGAAATTGTTTACGAAAAATGTCTCTTGCATTTTTTTGTAAAATTAACTGTTTTCGGAGTAGAGACATACGGTATTGTATACCAAGGCGTACACCCTATTGCTTTTTATTCATGTTTGTCTACCTACCCATGTCCTTAATTGTACATATATTTTCGAAACGGAGATATAAAACAGATGCGAGAATGTGAGAAAACAGCATGTCCAAGTAGATAAGTATATATTAAATGTAAGAATCGATAAATAAGCAAAATATCTTTTATCAAAAGCCACTATCCCTTTTTTGTATGCTATATTATTCGAATGAGTATAATCAAGATGAGCAATGACGTACTTACTTTTACTGTTTATCATGCTGTATTGTACTGAAGAATTCTTATGATGGCCATTTAAGTAGTTTTGCTATCATCCTGCTTAATATTGTGATACTCATTAATTTATAAATTTATGGTCGCGCAACAACATATTAAG
This sequence comes from Scirpophaga incertulas, assembly GCA_036419045.1. Classification (NCBI taxonomy): domain Eukaryota; kingdom Metazoa; phylum Arthropoda; class Insecta; order Lepidoptera; family Crambidae; genus Scirpophaga; species Scirpophaga incertulas. The sequence continues at coordinate 14,243,640 of CM071628.1, read as the reverse complement.
CTTAACATTCACGCTACAAAATCCACAGCCGTTAGGGGCAACTTAAGAGCTATTTTAAGGTTGACATATAATGTCTGTCATGCTGCTGTGTGTACATCCTGCGTTAATGGCTTTATAACGTGAATAAGCCAAGCCGGCTTCAAAAGAATAAAGTAATTTTTCCATCGTATTTTTTTTGTGAATGTATATAGCATTCGAAAACCTTGCAGTAAAAATTTAAAAGCTTAACTTTATGTATTGACCTTACCTTTGAGCTTCCGCAAATAACTTATTAATTATTATTAGTATTAATTATCATAATTGAGAATGTTAATTTATATAGCAGTTGTAATCAACGTCTTGCTAGAATTTGTTTATAAAATAAGCACACAATTTTTTATTACGCTTTATAAGATGATATTTATGAATCCTATTTGAGAAGATAGTTATCTTATTAATAGTAACGCTATATAATTAAGTCATTGGTAATATGATGAAGAAAAAATACTTATCGATTATAAGGTTATATTGAAACTCATCGTTAAGCAAAGGTCGACAATTTTCACTTTCAAGTCACTGCGATAATAATGCAAAATAAATGCGGCGCAATGTTATTGCTCATAATACATAACCTATAGTAGTAATATTAAATGATGATAATCTTTGTTATGGTAATCAGAATCCAGAGTCATAAGAATACATCACATTTGAATATTCTTCATTTGACTCTTTGCTAGTCATAAAAACATATATCACAACACGCATTGCCTCAATGACTATACTTACTTCTATTGCCCGTCATATACATATAAGTGTACGTTTACCACACAGTTATTGTCATTGACATAAAGTTCAAATTCCTTCACAAGGCCGTAGTCATCTATAAATGTTGGTCAAACGCACATTCTTGTCATAGGTATAACTTAAAGCGCATTTATATGCTATAGTTGCGCCTAGCAACTTCAAATTTGTTCTTGTTGTGCGTTAGCCCTATTAAGTATTTATGGATCATGGGTAGCGATGGGAATCGACTACGATTGCGCCAGTATTTGGAGTCAATATCTCGTCTTGTCACGGAACTACAAGGCTTGAAGCAAATGTTGATTGAAAATATGTGTGGACGCTATAATATAGAGCTACAATTTATTTACATAATTTGGTAATCTCAATATATTGCTAAAATCAGAGAAGCAATTCATTATTTATAATTTATCGGTAATCGATTACCGATTAGTAGAATCATCGCAGGTGTTCAATTAAATATTAGCCTTTTTCCGTTACGTATAGTCAGTCAGTTTTGGTATATTTTGTTGAATAAATTACTGAAACTTATGTTAGTACTTCATATAAAAAGAATATCACTTTTTTATTGAGTCATTCTGCTAATACAGTTCACTAATTAGCAAAGCAGAACTTGTCTCTGAGTTATTGGTATATATGATTTGAAAATTCGAAGGTACCTATAAACTTACATTTATTCTTAGTAAATGTAAGTTTCTAATGTTATCAGTGTCCAATATCAATCTAGCCTTCAAGCAACGCTTGACAAATTTGAGCAAATGATTCACAGACAGGTCGGCACGGTCAGCTGTGGCACGAGGCTTTCGCTGTGTCGCTGCTAAATGCTTATGCCATTATCTAACGGTTAGATAACACGGTTTGGTGTGCCCGCGCACGCAAACAGCGCACAGTGGTGTGGCGCTGCAGAAATGTCACTTGTCAATGTATAGTGGGCAAAACGTTGTAACGGAAAACCTTAATTTTACTTTTATTATTCGTTATTGGGATTTTTTTAATTTATTATAAGTAAGTCAAACCTTGTCCAAAAAGATGCGTGGATGCAGGGCAGTGCATGGAGTCAGGCTATTCCCTACGTTTATGTATGGGAGTGTATGTTGGGTGTGGCAATAGAAGTATAAAAGCAAGATTAATGCAGTGAAAATGAGAGCTTTTACAGGAACGGTTGGAGTGACGATGAAGGATAAATTGCGATATAGTAGTGAAAGAAGATGGAGTAACATGAATCGAAAAAAGAGTGCTATGATCGTTTGGATGCGTAGAAAAAATCGATGATAGACGATTGACGAAAGAAATTTATAAGGCAAACATAATTGAGCCAGTTGGTAATGGACGACCTAGATGAACATATTTAGATGAAATAGGTGATATCCTGAAAGAAGGTTATCCTCGTAGGAAAGAGTCGTGAATATATGTATTTTTCTAATGCGAGGTTCAATGAAACGTTAATTGACTGTAAAATAATGTAACTGTACTTAATTTTACACTCCTCTTTAATTTTGTACTTAATTATAAACTGAGTATATATATATATATATATATATATAATATATATATATATATTATATATATATATATTATATATATATATATATATATATATATATATATATATGTTTAAGCTATGTTTATAATTAAGTTGATGTTAAACCCGTTGGTCTCATTTTGAAATAAGGTATCTATTCATTTTTAATATCACTTTTATAAAAAAATGCGAGAATATTAAAATGAATATTACGATTATGTTTACAAAACTAGAAAAATAAAAGAGTCAATATTTTTAAAATGGAAATCGATTTCTTGTAGCAGGTAAAATGGAGTATGAAAATTTGTATAATTAATTCGTTTTGAATAATGTAAAGCTAATGCTTTTATCTAATAGATTATAGCGATAGAATAAGCTGTCGTAGAGTTTTAAACTTAAATTCGTAAAGTCACAATAAATCATACAGAATCGGTTCGTTGCCACAGAAAATAAGTATGTGATTACATCGGAAAGCATAGCGTTACGGTTTAAATTGAAGTGATCGCTGTTGACGATCATAAATTGCTGTGAATTGAATTCTATAAATATTCAATTACGTTAATTTAAACTCGTTCTAAATATAATCATACTTAAATCAAACCATTAGATTAGTTTTCTGCTATACAAAGAGTAAGTAGTAGAGCAAAAAGTTAAATAGCACATCTCCAAGACGCTTGCGAATTCTACAAATACGGGTACGTATGTCCTGAAACAAAACTATAAAACTACTTTAAAAATTATTTCGCAAACGAAACCTATTTTCCTCATAATTTATTTAACGACACTTATTACAATCTCATGATAGGGTTGGCGACGTAAATTCTGTGTTTAATAATTCTATCTCTTATCTAACAGCTTCCAAATCGATGAGTAAAATTGTTTGATAAATTACCTAAGTTCGCATTTTACATTAATTACTCACAATGTTTATTATTACAGCAGTGACTGGATAGAGTTTCGATTTACAGATATGCAGACTATTTTATTAATTTAATCTATTTTAGTAGTATATGCAACCAATTTATCTTAATTAATTAATGCAATCAATTTATCTTATTTATTTATTGATTGTAGATGGTATTAAATTGGTTAAGATTCATGACATTTTGATGTTGCCAGCCCTGAATGGGCAATTTAAGTCACAATAACAGTTCAGTGGATTCGAAGAAAACGATGCTTTTTACTTCAGTTCTCATAGCAATTGTGTCATTTTTTTACATACAAGTATTTCATAATGTGTTTGGTACGTAATGCACATTATGCTTTAGTAGTGATCTATGGTTATCAAAACAAAATCCAAAATGTAATTGAGAAATGTGACCAATACCCCATTAAATATTTATAATTTATATTTTTTTTACACTTATACCAATTTGCCTAGCCCAAAGTAAGCTCTGAAGGTTTGTGTTATGGGATCTAGGGTAACGGATAGACATACATATATAAATATATTTGATAGAAATATATATTAATAACCATGACTAAGGTACAAATGCCCGCATTCATCACACAAACATCTGCCCCCACCGAGATTCGAAACCGATACCTCAGAGATGGCGACACCTTGAAACCGGTGTACTAACCCCTCAACTACGGAGGTCGTCAATTAATATAATGTCGTCGTTAATATTAATGAGTTGTTTTTTGAATTTTAATGGCAATGAGAGTAGAACTATAGGAAAAGACTACAATCATCTCAACGTCTCCTAATTGTCAATCGTAGAAACAGCACGTGTTTCTTAAAAAAATCTTAGCGATTTTATTTCACAAATTACATGTATGTCATGCAAAACGGAAAGAAAAAGTAACGTCTTACGAGCTACTTTTCCTTAAATCCTTTTTTGCAAATTTGAGTCAATATAAAAAAGAGATATAAAAGACATGAATATACCTCTTACGTTAACTTATATCATTAGCTGTGGCTCAAATTCTGTCGAGCTCATTCGAATTTAAGCCTTCTGTGTGGGTATTAAGAAGCCATATAACAGGTGCAGGATCAAGCCCGCCCCGGGTCGAGGCCGCCCGCCTCTCGCTCGCCGCAAACCTTAGTGCTTGACCGATTTGCTGTGCCCATTGGATCAGGTTACACGTCAACAAACGCGAAGTGTTGCTGATGTATCTAACGAATTGTTAGCAGAGTTGCTTCGGTTATATATTGCATAATCCTGATTTTTTGTTATAAATGATATAGCGTCCACATTATCATATTCATCAATATCATTAGGACTGTCTGTCTTCACCAAGAGGCACGAGTCTGAGTTAGGATGATTATACTCAGTGTAGATTAGTCACTTTCAGATACACTTTTATTGGCAGGCGTATGTAGTTTATTTTCCCTTACCATAGCCACGTCGTGTGAACATTATTTATTTATTACTCTCTGTGTATTTAGTGTACAAAGGCGGAAAAAGCGGAAGCGCAATTTATGCTAATAGCATTATTTGTTTGTAAATCTTTAGGTGATGCTGAGAAACGACTTAGTTCTTAAATTATATTAAAATATATAAATAAAACTTAAAAAAATTGAATTATAAATAAAAAATTTGACCCAAATCGCCGTCAATCGGCAACGTGGCAGTATTACCACGTTTTATGGCAATGCTGACCGCTGTGCCAGGTATGATCCAGCCGTACAATCACGCGTCGATTCGATTAGCCTCCTACTGCATTCTTTATAGACTTAATGAGCATTCTCCCCCCAGGGTCCCAAGGTGACCCCAAATGACTCAAATATGCATCCACTTATTAAGTTGGCATATTTGCTCCGCTTGAAGAGTTTGGCCGAATTCGCGGCCTTAATTGCGGTGCCATGAAGATGAGACTGCACTAAAGTGTCTTCACACGTAGCATTCCAAACTGGTGGTTGTCCCATTTTACATCGTTTTGTATAAGGATCATACCATCGGGTCGATTTCCGTCGTCGTGGGCGGGGACAGCTGGTTCTAAAACAGCCGATACCTCCTCGCTGGTCAAGGCCCTACCGATGACTTCGTTAAGGGGGTCATGACGGGAAGCCTGCGCTTTTGTTGCAGCAAAGCCCATGATGACCCAGCTGATCAACTGGGTCACCACAACGATAGCGACGTGGGACTATACTGGTCACTCAGAGGCGAAGTGCGACCGATAAGCTGAATATGGTGTTATTAAAAAGAGTTCCTAGAGGTGAGAAAGAAATAGCTTGGAGCCACCTACCCAGATTGTCACTCAGTAGTGGCTATAAAGCGAGTGCGCTCCGATAAGCTGGCTGCCGTATGATATAGATTATTCCGTACCAGCCTACAAAGCAGCTCGTCCCAAACACGCTGTGAGCTTGAGTTTGCGGATAGATCAGCGCTTGTGCAGATATCGCTCCACGCATTTCTGGCCTCTGACATAATAGGAATCCCAAGTGATTGGTTTTATGACCCTGTGATTTTGGTTATTAATTTAAGGGGACTACGTGCGATGTATCCTACGTGGGATGTATAGAGGACAGACACTTTCCTGATACCTATACCACCACATCTTATCGGCAGAGGTGCCTGAGTCCTCGAGCGGTCATTTAGATGTATATTTAAGACTGAAGGTAAAAGGTTAGGAATAATTTTGTCAATGTTTTCTTAAAGCATGGAAAATTTCCAGAAATGGCTGCACCTTAGAACGTATGTAAATTTTGATACGAAAAGACAATTAATATAAGTTTTTATAACTTATATTAACATATTAAGTACACTAAACTAATTTGTTTTTTCCTACTAAATCACACAACGATTGAAAAAATAACATAATTAGAATCATTACATATACGATTTAATTATTTTGACAGAATTTAAAACGAAGAAGTAGCGCTTATGATTTTTTTATTTTTCTTTGTATTTGATTCCGTTTGATGTTAGACTGTTGTCGGGTGGATGGAAATCAGTATTGTATTTTACACATTACATGTCTCAGTAGCAAACAGTTTTCGGTACAACACTGTGACCCATATAAGGCGCAGCGCGAATGTACTGCCGAAACCCTTTAAGACAAATAAACTGGAGAGTAATATATTATTTACATATTAGTTAATAATAATTAATTTATATAACAATACATTTACAAATATATACGATTGTAGTTATACCAGTTTTTATGTCCTATTTGTCTCAGCCTTTCATAGATTTCTTGGCACAATTTATTTATTTATTTTTGCACAATTTTTATTTATTAAAAGAAAAATTGATTTAAAATATTTAGCAAAAGGTACTGCATATTTCCCTAAGAAATTTCTTCCTGGAGACTCGGGTGGACAGGTGAACATTACGGGTTAGACCCTGTGTGTACTTTTTGTTTTTTTTTTGTTTTTGTGCCGTCTGGAAAATGTATTAAGTTGCATACACCGGCTGTGGCAAGCCGGCGGTTATGTCGGGCTCTCCTCCCCAGAAAGGGGAGGCCTACCCACTAAAAAACTCAGGGATGGCCTTCCTCAGGCATGTAGGGAGCCCCCGGGAACACCAAGCTACTTCCGGAAACTCCCAGCCTCCGCTCCCCCGCCGTTACAGGGGAGCCCTCTTCGGGAGAGGCTACAATACCTCCCCCGATCTCTACCACCGACGACGCCCCCCGGCCACGGAAGGGGCGTGGTCCCTCCCTGGTCGCCGTATCCGCGGGCGGGATTCCCTCGCGCCCGCCGGCGACCCGCGGCGGCGCCGCAGCTGTGCTACCGAGCCCGGCGCCGCCTCCTACGAGCGGGATCGGCCATTTCCCGACCCCGCTCGGCGGCCTTCTTCTGGAGCATCACTGCTTCACAGAAGGAGGCCATAGCCCTCCAACCTCCCTCGTCCGCCAGCATTGCCGCAATCAATGCCGGCGGAGACAGATCTCGCCCGATCTCTGCGACCAAGACTCAGCGCTCGGAGGCCCACGCGGGGCACTCCGCCAGCGTGTGCTGGGCCGAGTCGAGGTCGGATGTGCAGTGGTGGCAATGTGTCGATCCCTCCCGTCCTATTCGACACAGATACTCACCGAAGCAGCCGTGCCCGGTGAGTATCTGAGTCAATCGGTAGGTGACCTTCTCCTTCCCGTGGAGCCAAGCTTCGAGGTGCGGGAGTACGGCACCGACGGCCCGCTGGCGCGCGCAGATCCGTAATTCCAGGGCGCTCCCCCCATCGCTGCCCCAGCCCGCGCGCGCCGCGACGCCGCTACGCATACGTAGACCCTGTGTGACCTTTTTTTTTTTTTTACCCCCGAAGAAAATGCATTAAATTGCATACCCCGGCTGTGGCGGCCGGCGGTTATGTGGGGCTCTCCTCCCAAAAGGGGTAGGCCTACCCACTAAAAACCTCAGGGATGGCCTTCCTCAGGCATGTAGGGAGCCCCCGGGAACATCAAGCCACTTCCAGGAACCCCCAGCCTTCGCTCCCCCGCCGATACAGGGGAGCCCTCCTCGGGTAGGCTCGCTACCTCCCCCGGTCTCCTCCACCGACGACGCCCCCCAGCCACGGAAGGGGCGTGGTCCATCCCGGGTCGCCGTAGCGGTCGCGACTCTCTCGCGCCCCCCGGCGACTCGCGGCGGCGCCGCAGCTGTGCTACCGAGCCCGGCGCCGCCTTCTTCGAGCGGGATCGGCCATCTCCCGACCCCGCTCGGCAGCCTCCTTCTGGAGCATCACTGCTTCACAGAAGGAGGCCACAGCCCTCCAACCTCCCTCGTCCGCCAGCATTGCCGCAATCAATGCCGGTGGAGACAGATCTCGCCCGATCTCTGCGACCAAGACTCGGCGCTCGGAGGCCCACGCGGGACACTCCGCCAGCGTGTGCTGGGCCGAGTCGAGGTCGGATGCGCAGTGGTGGCAATGTGTCGATCCCTCCCGTCCTATTCGACACAGATACTCACCGAAGCAGCCGTGCCCAGACCCTGTGTGACCTACCTTCTAAACATACTAAATATTACCTAAAAATAGATATAAAATAAATATATAAACATCACATAAATAAGAGAATATATAAATATACATACACATACAAATTCAAATACATATTTATATACCTACACATATACATATAATATTACAAAAAATATCTATACTACCATACTTACCTACTATATATAATATATATATATATATATATATATATATATATATATATAATATATATATATAGGTGTGCAGCAAAAACAGTAAAGGACTCGGTGTAAGTTTTGGTACTTCGGTAAGTAATGTGGACAAGCGTGCGTAATCGAGATCTACTAAGCTTATCAGCAGGACGCATGAAACTAAAACGCTCTCTAGGTATTGCGGAGCCAAAGGATTATGGAGAATATTAAAAAGTAAGCAGAGAACGTGGTAATTCCTGCGCTGTCTTATGGTCTGGTATGGGACATGGTCAAATTTACGAAGGCCGAAAATAAATCTAATGCACTAATTTTGCAATCGTTTCAATTTATTTAAAAGATTCTCATTCGCATCCAAAAAACAGGCGTCGGCGTAATCAATAATAGGTAAAATTAGAGATTGAGTAAGCGAGATTTTAGAGTGTAAAGGAAGGAAGAACTGGAGTCGCTTAAGGGAATATTTACGATAAAGAAATGTACTTTTCTGAAATAAGGTCCACATGTTTACCCCAGGAAAGATGTTTATCAAAGATGACACCAAGGTTTTTAGTGCTATCAGAGTAAGGTATAATTGACGAGTTGAGACATATCTGCGGAATAATGGAAAAATCAATTTGGTTCCTTGTAATCTTACTCCCAATAATAATGTGTTGTGACTTAGATGGATTTACCAACAGTCCGTGGCTGCTTGCCCATTCATGTATGATGTTAAGATCGTCATTAATGCTGTCAATTACACTTACGGTATCAGATAGAGTAAAGTGTATGTATAGTTGCAAGTTATCCGCGTATAGGTGACAATACAATACAATATTGTAAAGACCTATAATACTATTTAGTATATTAAACAGAATTGAACACAACTACCGTTTGAAAGCAACAAACAAGATTATGTAAATGGGTATGTGTACTAAGAAAACTGACATGTTCGTATAAACAACAAAATATACGTAATATTACATTTAAAGTTGATTTGACCTCGACCTATGTTAACATTCACAAGCTTGTTAAGCATTTCGTTTTTATGACATTCTTTCACCCAGAAATCGCAAGTGGACCAGCAGCTTGAATTTAATTAAATATGCAGGCGCATGGATTTTCGCAACATGTTTTTCCAATTTAATAAAGCTTCATTAATTTATTTTTACCAGACCGTTATGACATATCAACTAACCGCTCGGATATTTATATAGGTATAAAATTAAGGTTTCTTAAGTATGTACCAAAATTTCCACTTATAATTCTGTCTTGTGTAAAGTTAAATAATATTTTTTTAATGTGCTGAAATTAAGGTAGAGATTTTGCTTAAACGCTTGATAATAAAAAAGGTAACGCTTGATAATAAGGTATTATACTATAACTAGTATTATACTTTGCAATAATGAGCAGATAAAATGAACGCAATTGAAGAAATGTAGATGCAACCAAAGTTTCTTATTGATATAAGAAAATTGAAAAAATCCGGCATTAAAATTTGTAAGTCAACATGAACTCCTTATATAATTAGATTCACGTCTGTAAATACGCACGTACTTGTTTCTATTCACTGGTTGTAATTTGAATATGTATTTGCTCTATAGATTCCGTCACGTCCCTTCTTCCTTTTACCTGGGACTTAGCACTTGTGAACGCGTAGGAAACTACCGATAGCCGTACGTATGTATATAAGGCAGAGTGCGTTGGTTGCGCAAGTGCTTGCAACACTGCCGGATTCTTACCAAACGATAGTTAGCCATCCTGACCTTCTAGCCTTGTGTATCTTGGTGAATTACAAATTAAAAAGGTGACTTCTGCAGCTGTGTGACAATTACTTTCTAATTGTTTTATACTTGTGGCAAATAGATTTTATACTTTCATATTGTAATTTGCTATCGTTATTGATATGTGTTTGACATTTTGCAAACTAAAGAAATCTTAACAAACTCATAAAAATCAGAAAAGCCCACTCCTCAACATAAGAATACTCAAGAATTTCCACGCAGATCGGTCTGAAGCTGAGCATCCAGATCCTTCCTGAAATCTTCACTATTTCTTAACCGAAAGTCATCTTCCACGTTTTTTTAAGTAGATTAAAATAGCACATCAGTAGCCGTAGCGGGTATTTTTTCGCTGAACTATAAACTTGAACTAAAAATAATTTATGATACATCAAATCCCTGAATATTTTCCTGAAACCAGTTTAAATGAATGGCAATAGAAAGAATTAATAAATAAATAGAAAAAAAATAGCCTTTTAGTATACCCATTTAAAGGGCCGGCATTCTGTTGACTCCCCTGGAATTACGAGTCGCTTACTATCGAGTGACATAATCGCTCGTTTGCCTCCCAAAAAAAAATACTTGACAAGAAAGTGATGATGGAAATACTATCAATTGGAGTTATAAATAATCACAAATTGCTAAACCACAAGCGAGGTGATTTAAACAAATTTTAATAACTTAATAAATAAGCAGCATACGAATAGTTCATACAAAAATAATAAATCCCTTTACGTACTTTGACTTTCTACGTACAATCATTACTTTAGTGAAACCACTTGAAACAAGGTAGTTAATGAATTTATTCTGAATTCTTATTCTTATTAATTTATGAAAAGTAACTTATGATAGAGTAACTGCAAACACAGCTACTGTTTCCGATATGCACTAGTATTACATGTAACGTCTATACTATTAGAATATTCTGCATTCTGGAAATTTCTCGGAACTTGCAATTATATGTAGAGTTTTAATCTACTAACGGAATGTTCTAGAATTTTCTCAGGTCTCGAAATTATAAGTAAATTGTTATCTTTTAATGCAAATCTGCCCATCTGCTAGTTTTTCAAGCTACGCTCATGCAATCTACGCATCTGCATTTTCTATAATTAATCGTGTCATGCATGTATGGAGTTCAAGTATGGGAAATTATTTGAACACCTCTAGATAGTCGGCACGGATTGCCCTAGGAAAGTGCTCGCTACACCAACTTGTATGTAGGAACACTTTGGGGGTACTTTCCCCCACAGCACTGCCGTTAGTGTTAAGCGAGCTGTTTAAATGGGAATATTCATATGGGATCCAAATAAAATATTTACTTACTCAGTTTTCAATCTCTATATATTCACTTTTTTATTTTACAAATCATCTTGCCATCAGTTCAATTGTAAACATCACTAGATAAAAAAACTCATTATAAAATAATTATAAATGCCCCAAACATTACTTCAACATTTTTTACTATCTATTTTTACAACTTCCAACTTCAAAAACCATCTCTTTGATTCCCTATTTAAATTATGACTATCAAAACCATAGATCACAAAATTTCCATATACTAATATCCCCTCTAAATTTTGTCTTTATATCTTTATACATAATCAAATAAAACCCAAAACAATTATTACCACAGTAGAACACAATAACACACAAAACTGAAACATTATTCTAACTACACACTATTTAAATAACAATCCTTTTTTTCACATCTTACTCAAAATATAAACTAAAATAAAACTTTTGAATGAAAACTCGAAACAATTAAAACTAAACAAAATAACTACCTACCTAACTACGAAGAGTTCACAGTTTAATCACCGATCACACTCACAATACACTTTCTTAAGCGCAAAAACTTAGTTCTGTCCAATCCTTTAGTCAATATATCTGCAATGTTGTTGTTTGTTTGACAATAAAATATTTCAATTAATTTTGTTCTATTTTTTCTTTAATAAAATGAAATTTCACATCAATGTGTTTGCTTCTCCTGTTTAATATTCCATTTTTAATAAGCACTATAGCTGATTGGTTATCTACAAATAATTCTGTTTTTGGAACTGTACCAGTAATCTCTTTTAATAGACTCTGTACGTAAAGCAGATCCTTAATGCATTCAGCAGCTGAGATGTATTCTGCCTCTGTACTGGACAATGCAGTGACGGATTGCTTTCGCGAACACCAATGAATCGGTCCACCACCATACATAATAACAAAGCCAGTCGTGCTTTTCCTACAGTCAGGATCACCTGCGAAATCTGCATCACAATATGCTCTCAAAACTTTGTCATTACTCCGAGAATACTGAATACCTGAACTTACTGAACATTTTAAATACCGAAAAATATTTTTAATATTGTTAAAATCATTAATATTGGGACATTCCTGATGTCTACTACAGTACCCAACATGAAAAGAAACATCTAACCTTGTTTTATTTACCAAGAACAATAATGAGCCAATCAACTGTCTATAACGATGTACATCATTACTATTACCTTTCCCCTCTTGATGTACATCAACCAAAATATCTGGATATACACATTCTTTTATATTATTATATCCTAATTTTTCTAACATTTGTTCAATATATGACTTTTGGTATATTTTTATGTAATTATCTTGAACCAAAACATCAAATCCAATAAATTTTCCTATTTTATCAAATTTTCTCATTTCAAACTCTTTTTCTAAATTTAAAATTATTGAATTTAACTCTGATTCATTATTTCCTATCAATAATCCATCATCCACATATATAGCTAAATAAATATCTTTACCTTTACACTTAAACAAACATGGATCTAACTTTAATTGTTCAAAGCCTAACTTTTTAAGAAAATCTGTTAATTTTATGTTCCACATTAAAGGTGCCTGTTTCAATCCATATAAACTCTTTACTAATTTGCATATTTTATTCTTTTCTGCTTTATAACCCATCGGAATTTCCATATAGACATCCTCTTTCAGATCACCATACAAAAATGCTGTTTTCACATCAAACTGCTTAATTTTATATCCTTTTTGCCCAGCAATCGACAATAAAATTCTCACACTAGTAATGTTAACAACAGGACTATATGTTTCTTTATAATCAATATTATATTTCTGAAGAAAACCCCTAGCTACTAATCTCGCTTTATACCTACCACCAGGTTTTATAGTAAAAATCCATTTACTAGAGATAACTTTTCTACCTTTAGCTTCAGCCCGATCTACTAACACCCATGTTTTATTTTTCTCTAACGAATCTTTCTCCTCTTTAATGGCTTGTTTCCATTTCTCTTTTTCATCACTTTCTAAGACCTCATTATAAGTTAAAAATGACATATCTAAATCATAGTCCTCAAACTTTTGCGGTAAACGTCTATTCCTCTCAGGCATAACTCTCCTTTGTAAATTCTCCTCAAACTCATTCATAACATTTTCATCATTTCTACCATCACCTATAATCTCACTGATTTCATTACTATTTCTAGCAACACTATCATCTCTACAACCAGTTTCATTTCCAACCAACAATTCTTCACAACAATCCATAAAAATATCATCACCTTCATCATTGACCCTTTCTTCATCAACTACCCTATCTTCATCACAAACACCATCTATATCAAAATTATTCTCTTCATCACCAATCATATCTTCATCAACAACTATATCTGTATCTTCCTCTAAAGTGTTCCCCTTTTCTCTCATTTCACTGCTTCTATCTATATTTCTGTTACCAAAATGAACATGTCCCCTCTCAAATTCAACATTTTCTGTAGTTGATTCTCTCCTGACACAATCTTCCCTTTCCTGCTCTAACCTGTCAAAATCTTTAAATAAATCCATCAAATCATTTCTTTTTGTTTTTTCCTACACTGTTTTAAAAATATTTCAATCTTATTTCTATCATCAATAAACTTCACATCTCTCGAATAATGAATCTTGCAACTAACCGGATCCCATATTTTATAACCATTATTTGTGTATCCAACCAAGAGTCCTTTGTTACATCTAGAGTCTAATTTTCCAATTTTATAGTTCCTTTTAAAATAAGCCAAAGATCCAAATATATTCAAATGTTTTAAATTTGGAACCCTACCATACCATAATTCTGCTGGAGTTTTATCATTAATTGTATTAAATGACCTATTTAATAAGTATGCTGATACCATCACAGCTTCACCCCATAATTCTTTAGGCAAGACATTGTCAAATAAAAGTGCTCTAGTTCGTTCCATAATAGAACGATTCAAGCGCTCCGCTTTGCCATTTTGTTGTGGGCTATAAGGTATTGAATAGTCTATGAAAATTCCTTTATCCAAACAATATTTTTTAAACATATTACTAGAATATTCGCCTCCATTATCGCATCGAAAATTTTTAACTTTCTTTCCAAAATGATTTTCTGCCAAAGTTATATAATTTTTAATTTTAGAGAATGCCTCATCTTTTGTTCTTAGTAAATAAACCCTGGTAAAATGTGTAAAATCATCCAAAAACGTAATAAAATATTTATAGCCATCCCAAGTTTCTATGCCAACTGGACCACAAATGTCACTATGAATAATTTCAAGAGGATTTTTGGCTCTATATCTAATTGTATTAAAAGGTTTCCTACATAATTTAGATTGGATGCAGATTTCACAGTTATCCACCTCTTTTTTGATTTCTGTATTGATTCCAGATACTATATTTTTTGTTTTAAGTATTGAATCATGACCAAGAGCTCTATGCCAAAATGTTGCATTTTTAACAAAATGTACGGAATTTTCGACTGACCTTGTAATTGGTAGATTGTACCTTTCAACCCGAAGTCTTACGGAAAACAATCCATCACCGTCACGGGTAGCAGTAAGAAGGCATCTCCACTCAATGCATCAAACACTTTACATGTCTTTCTGAAAAAGTTAATTTCACAATTATTCTCAACTAATTTCGGTATAGAGATCAAATTCTTTTTTAAGTGTGGTACAAAATAAACATTTTTTAGTGTAATATTTTCGGATTTGCAATAAATATCTCCAATTGTGTCAATGGCATGCACATTACCATCAGCTGTCATAATTTTATAATTACATTTTTCAAAATTTTTAAATAAATGTGAACAATTTATAGTGTGACATGTAGCTCCAGAATCCAGAATAAATTCAATTTGTTCTTCATTTTCAAAATGTTTAAAATTGCTTACCGAATTATTTCCTCTAATCAAACAGAATTTACTATAATGAGTGTTACTTTTGCAAAATTTGCAGTTAAAGTTTCCTTTACACTCCGTGTGTTTATGTCCAAAGTTAATACACTTGAAGCATTGTATATTTTTCCCAAAATTAATTTTCTATTCTGACAAAATTTTGCGATGTGACCACTTTTCCCGCAGCTATAGCATTTCTTTATAGTTACGAAAGCATTTTCATTATTCGTCAGCGTCATTTCATCTGTCACTTTGACAATTTCTTTTGTTTTATCTTCCGTGAATTTTGATTTTATTTTATTTTCTAAGGTGATTCTATTTATTAAATTTGAGACTGTCTTTTCCTCTTTATTTGTTGATTCCCACGCAGTTCTTAAGTTTGAATAATTTTCTGGTAAACTGCATAAAATTTTTGATAAAAGCTGATTGTCTTGAATTTCATATCCAAGAGATCTAATTCTCGTCACTATGCTTTCTAATTTGCTAACATCTTGCATAATATCTGAATTTAAAAATTTGTAGTTATAAAAGTCTTCTAATAATTGACATGTTTGTGTGTCTTCATTGCCCAAAAAAATTTTGTCAAATTTGTCAAACATTTCTTTTGCCGTGTTGCAATTTATAATGTGGTTTACATATTTATCTCCGACAGAGCATATAATTATATATTTCGCCTTCGCATCTTTTTGTTCAAAATCTTTTCCTTTTTCGTCTGTTGCCAAAACTGAATTTAGATTTTTAGCCGATAATAATAATTTTATTTTCTTTTTCCACATATTATAATCTTCCTCATTATTTAATTTTGATGTGTTCATATCATTATTTGAAAATTCGTCAGACATTTTGAGACTCTATGTTGAAAACTGAACTCTGTACTTTATATACTCATAATTAACCTCGGATACACATATTACTCTATTTAAAATCAAACATCTAAATGCTATGATAGGCCCATAACCTTTAAATGGGAATATTCATATGGGATCCAAATAAAATATTTACTTACTCAGTTTTCAATCTCTATATATTCACTTTTTTATTTTACAAATCATCTTGCCATCAGTTCAATTGTAAACATCACTAGATAAAAAAAACTCATTATAAAATAATTATAAATGCCCCAAACATTACTTCAACATTTTTTACTATCTATTTTTACAACTTCCAACTTCAAAAACCATCTCTTTGATTCCCTATTTAAATTATGACTATCAAAACCATAGATCACAAAATTTCCATATACTAATAGCTGGACAGGGGTGATCTATTAACACCCAAGCCCCAACAACTTTCTGTTGATTCCATTGGGAATCGCGTATAGTATTACTGTATGTGCAAATGGGTTGTATTCTGTCTGTAATGTGTACTGTAGGAGTACTGTAAGTGTTATGCTTGATATGCTGAGGACTACGCATATGCTATTAGCCGTAAATCATAATCTACTAGAAAACTAATAGATGGACAGATATATTTATTACTTTATAGACTGAATTATATGTATCATTGACTTCTCTGTTGCTACCTACCTATGTAATGTTAAAATATGAGTCTTTGGTGTAACTACAAATAAGAATGTCTCAACTTTACCTTGGAATAATATATTATTTTCAATTTAACTGTGTACAAATACGTTTAACACTTATAAACCAACTTATATTATGTAATCTTATTGTATCACTAAATTGCACTGTTTTGGCTTATATCTTTCACTTTTAACACTTTTATTGTACTGAATACTTGTAATTTACTTTCTCTTTACCTTTTGCTGTATATTTGTTATAATTTCTTAATAATTTTTATTATTTTCAACGATTTCTCTTGTTTTGTTAGGAACATTTTAGAATTTGACAACGTATGACAACAGTCCGACGTGACGTCACATACTTCCAAATTTCTAAATTTGAATATATTTATTATTTTTCATGCCATGTTAGACTCCTTTTTATGAATTTTATGTCATAATTTTAAATTTTTGTATTTAGTTTCGAACACCATATCTGGCTATTATATAAGGCGGTCCAGGGTCTCTGGAGGACATTCTACTTCCACTTCTGAAGCTACAAACAACCTTCAATACTACCTGAAGCTCTCTGTGAAGAAAAAGTCTTCAATTCTAAAAGTACTGTGGAAACTCTGCTGTATACTTCACCATAAGAACCACGGACTATTGCTGCCACATCGAGCCTCCAACGTTCTCTGCCTACCTGCCTGCTACTGCATCCCTGCCTGCTGCTGCATCCCTGCCTGTCGGCTGCGGGGTACTGGCCAGCCTGCTGCAAAATACCAACCAGCCTGCCGGTGAATACCTACCAGCTCGCCGCTGCACACCTGCCAACCTGTTGCTGTGTGTCTGCCAGCCTGCCGCTGTATACCTGCCAGCCTGCCGCTGTATACCTGCCAGCCTGCCGCCGTATACCTGCCAGCCTGCCGCTGTATACCTGCCAGCCTGCCGATTCTTGGTCTATCTAGATCCTGGTACCGCCTTCCTTTCTTTCCCCTTTTCTACCATCTTATTATTGTTATTTTTAATTTATTTATTAAGTTTCGGCCGTGTTATCTTAATAATTATTTTAATATATTAGTCTCTTGTTCTTATCTTTTTTTTAATATCCTTCACCTATTTTGCTCCGTAGCCTTCCGCTACGTGACATACATATACCGACACAATCAGTACAATTTTAGTTCAATACATTTCATCTAGTGGTATAATTATCTATGATAGGTACAATTTTCTATATAAATACCTAAGCAGTCGGTAATGAACGAATGCAAGCTCGTAGTAGCAGTATTGTCCGTAACTCGTCTCGCACTATCATTGTTGAAGTTGTCATTGACACACTATCTCACTGAATAAACAATTGGGTAGATTCGCTTTGCTCCTTTACATAAGAGGCATCATGAGTTCGTGCGCAAATTAAAATATTAAATTCCCTGAATTCAAAGTCACGTCGACATTAGCACCACAGTTCATAATCTCTTTTAATATTGTTAGTACTTCTTAGGAAACAATTTTATTGACAGCCATTGACCTTAGCCAGTCATTTGCATATTTAGTGACATTTGCCTCCAACTCAATTCTTGACCTTCCAATCAATCGACTAAACACTTAACCAAATTGACTAGGACATTTTTGTTAAAAAAATAAATAAATTTTTGTTTGCTAATTAACGGAGTCCAAGGTATTTGTAAACTTATTACATTTTAACTATTTGCATTGAACTGTCGGAAACCACTAATGAGCAATGAATTTGTATTATATATAGACTTATTTATACATGCACTCAAGTTTAATATTTTAATGACAGTGTTTTAAATTACTAAATGTGTTGCTAGATTATTTAGCGCATTTTTTATTTCTAGAACAGATTACATTGTTCTAAAAATATTAAATAAAATTATACTCATATCACTAATAATAAGCAACATAAGCTACATAAATGACTAAAAATATTTGTGTCCAAACTGTTTTTTTATGAGAGCCTGTGGAGCTGTGGTCTCGGTACTAGTATTAGCATCCCGAGATTCTGGGTGCTCAAGGTTGATCCTGTTATGTAACAACATATTTTTAAATTTTATATGTAATCTGCATATATCTGCGAATATTCGAAGATCGACCAATTGGGCCAGCGCGGTTGACTAGGTCCTAATCATCCTAACTTACTTATGGTAATAGCTTATGGACTTCGATGTCGAATAGCTTGTGGACTTCGATGCGGTCATATATGAGCTATGATGATATTCTTTTTATGATTAAAAATATTAATGAAATCCTACTTATTATTCCAGAACAATTGAATCTTTTTTGCCTTCAAATAGTTTTTAATATATCACAATATATATACTATGTGAAATTGCGCCTTGAAAAATTTACGCAATAAATTCTACTCATTCTGTGCCTATGTAAATTTTATGGCTCTAACCTTTTTCTATTGGTATAATCTGAAAATTAATAATTTTAAATGGTGAACACAAAAATAATATACCATTCACTTCTAATTAAGGCTTACAGAATTTTAATAACCACATTGTCCTTGGAAAATCGTAGGCTTTCAACGTTATTTTAAGACACGTTTATAAAGTAATAAATTTTATCATAGCCTACTTGTTTTGATGTTAATATTCATCAGACTTACTACAGATAATTACGGACAGATATTACATATATCATTCAAAACATAAACAACAAGGAACAATGCAGATACGTATGTATAAATAAATAATAAATATTTTTTACACTAACACCAATTAACCTTTTTTTTTTAAACACCAATTAACCTAGCCCAAAGTCAGCTCTGTAAGGGTAGTGTTATGGGATCTAGGGCAACGGATAAACATATATATATATAAATATTTTTGATAGAAATATAATTAATAAACTGCACACACATTAACAAATGCTCGGATTTATCACACAAACATCTTTTCTCGACGGGATTCGTACCCGAGACCTCAGAAACACCTTTAAATCCATGTACTAACCACTCGACTACAAAACAGGATCAATTTAGGTATTCTTCGAATTTTCTTAAAAAGTACTATTACAGGCTCTCCCTTTATAGATATATTTTATGTTAACTGTAAAATTTCAATAATTGATGTATGTATTATGAAGGTCAACACAAATTACCTTAAATTTTTCACGTGCTCCCATAATTTGGTTGTCAAGATTACAAAATCATACATAATGTATGACATTTTATAATATATACACGATGTAAAAATACCTTCAGTGAAATCTAAAGAACTACTACAAACCGGGAAAATCATTTTTATAAAATTATGAACTGTCAAAACTGCAAATAATATTTCACAATATTAGTTTGAATTATTAACAAAATAACAATTCGAAGTTACTATCGCTCCGTGCAGTCCCATTTTATAATTCGTCATTTTTATAAGCAGTATCGCTGTTAAATACTTTACAATATGTACTGTATTAAATAATCGTTATTTATAATATATAAAATTAAAACTAATTCCCCAACATTTATTTTCGACAATATAAATTGACTCCGTATGTACTATTCATATAATGCTGCATCGTTAAGCGTTTATACTTATTATACTTATATATCATTACTTATGTATATTTACACCTTTTTTCGCATCACAAATTTTTCGCGGTATTCTTTAAACATATCTATTAGAAAATACACTGCTTGGGTAAACAAAGGCGAACAATTACGGTTCGGACTAACAAACGAAGAGACGCTTCACGTAATTTGGTGATGGAGTGCTTGTGCGGTGGAAGGTAACACAATATAGTGTAGTGACATGTGCCCTGTCTGCAGGATGCCGAAGGTGACGAGCAGACCAGGGAGAAGAGGAAACTGGAGGGAATCACACAGGCTAAGTTTGGCATCAAAAACGCGGTCCTCGGATTCGTGTTCGGGGTCAGTATTTTTTTTAAGAACAACTGTTTTCACATATATTTTAAGGTATGGCAATTCTATATGAGAATGTCATCTTGATAATGTAATTCAAAATTGTTGCAATATTGACTTTTTGAAATCATTTCATTCGATCATTTAAATCTATTCAATCTTCAAATTTATGAAATTCAAATTTACATAAATATCTGAATTGATAATTGTTGAAATAGTTTTAAAATTAACTATTAATAGATTTTACTATATGACTGTATTTTTTGTAACATGACCTTGACATCAAATTTAAGAAAGATGATATTTAAATGTAGATATTAATTTCTTGATTTCCTTTAGGATAGTATTATATTAAACTAAAACAACATTTTACTATATATGTAACATATAAGCAGATACTATAATAACATCCGATTTCTCTTTTTTTATAGAAAATCAATTCCATAATCGACGCGAAGACTCGATTAGTGGAGAATCTCGATAAAAAGAACATCGAAATCAACAAGCAGTACGGAATCGAAGCGCCCCAAAGTGGCCTGTCTTCTATTGGAACTATCGTCGGCCAAGTGTTAACGCCTAAGTTGCAACTGCTGGGTCCTAAGATACAGGCTGTGTCTTCGCTTCTTGGAGGAGCGTCTGGTGGAGGTGGCCAAGGTGGGGGCAGCGGGGGCAGTGGACTGGGTTCCATCTTGTCTCTTGTAACTTCCCTGTCTGGCTCCTCATCAGGTGGCCTCAGCGGAGGCACTGTTGAAACCGTCGACTCGTCGGAAGAGGACGATTCGTAATCGCTTAACCTTTAACGACACTAACATGTAAATATTTCAGCGATTGGCAACCAATGCTCAAGGAAGGCTTAGGGCTTAATTTTAAGAATTATATATTACTTTATAAAACGGAAACTCGTTTTTGTACATTTTCAATATGTAAATATATATATATATATATCTGTGTTAATTTTAATTATCTTAATGATGAATAATAAAGTTTAACGAAACTTTGTACAATTAAACTTTGTGCAAGCTATTAATGTATTTCTGTAATTTTTTTCGCTGTTTTACATTAAACTTATTTTTTTATATATATATTTTGGTGTTACCAGTATAGCAAACTATACACTATTAATAATGTATATATTTTACTACAGAATATGAAAAATATTGTATATCTAAATGAACATAAATATTTTAATATATGTATATTCATTGCAAATGTATTATTTGCTAAACTTTTAAAAACTGGCCTATTATAATTTGTTAATTTACTAATTGCATTGCCATAGACATAAGACTGAATGTATATCCTGAAGAGGTCTGGTAGGCAAAATAGCTTAATCCTATTCATAATTTATTCAGTATTAAGATAACATCCATTTTTTGTTAACTCAAATACACATTTTTTCCATGGTTAACCTAAATGAAGCAACCTTGCCTACCATGACCCATGTCATGTTTCACCGACATTTTTAATAAGTTGTTTTATGCCAGTGACCGATGCTATGTCGTAATATGGTTTCAAATTATGTAAAATAACATATGTTAGTGTCGTAGTGCCTTAAGATTCTAACCCTTACCCTATGACCTTCCCTGTAAATGTTTCCTTTTTTTCCTTATGTAACGCACTTTTTGTATTGTATTTATAATGTAAATAGATATAGGAGTTCGCTGGTGTTAATAAATGTTTCTTTCTAGTTGTTTGTTTGTTTGCACATTGCACGTTGCACCCTAGGTGTAGTAATACGACATAATAACAATAATAAATGTAAATACCGTATAAATCATTAAATTATTATATCTCGAAAGATATCATTTTGATTTCAATAGAAGAAACTTTTAACTTTTTATCCATAACCCAGCATTTTACATCTTTTGTTACAACTTAAATTTTTTGTATTAAAGAAAATTTTTGAAGGTATTGTTGTTATGTCGAAAAAGTCAAAATTTTTAATACAAAGAAGTCTCCTACGTAAATAGTCACAATACTTAGCAATTAATTCGATTACTAATACTTAATAGAACACATTTTACTAATCTTGTAGGTCTACACGCTTCATAGTAACCTAAGGAAACTTAAAACACAAGCAAGATCTGAGTGACTTGAAAGTCCATTTATATTATTGTCCTGTCCCTAACATAATATATTAATTTATATTATTATTACCTCTGTTTAAATTTAATATTGCTCACCAAAACGAAATGATGCATTAAGTTTTCAAAAAAATAATAATTGAGTACTTTTAACGAATTTTGTAGCAATTCAGTAAATTAAAATAATATTCTATACAGTTTAAAATGTAACTTGTATAACGGAAATGGACAGAAATAACTAAACATGTTCCATAGATTCAAATGTAACTTGTTCAACGGCAACAGACAGAAATAACTAAATGCGCTCCATAGATTAAAACCATTGCAATAGTTAGTAACGCCCGCTCTAGTTAAACACAACTCGATGTTCATGAACCAAGAAATTACAAACTTCACACATTAATTACGAACATTAGGTGTTTTGAATGCGGCCATAACAGCTGGCTGCCTATACTCATGTTTGAATATTACAAAACAAGTAAACTTTTTTAGGTTAGTTGGAAAATTATCATTATTATTGTACAATTGTATGGTAAATATATAGGAAGATTAGTGAATTAGCAGCAAATTCAATTTATAAATAGACTCTTACATGTAATAATACTCTTTAATATCTTCTAAAGGAATTTTGTCCAGCCGACGCTACAGATAGTGAAAAAAATACATAGATGCGACACGAGTCTTACTTTATCATTATCACTAAAGCGTTCATTACATGTTAATAAAATTAAATTAATATACACAGTATCTAAATTTAAAACGTATAACAGTAACGAGCATCAACAACGATAACATTTGCAATTGCTTTTGTATATTAACATTGCAAAGTGGCTCTAAAGCCGGTTTCATACATTTATTGAATGCATTGGGCCAATACTACTTGGCGGTATGTTCGTAATTGTCGCCAATGTTCGTCGGCCAATGGTATAGAGTCGGTATTCAGTCCACAAATTTTTGCGAATTGTTGAAATAAACTGACTATTAATTTGATTCTAAACTTTTTTATGTTGACATCAACAATCGTTCTCTTATATTTAACTATTTCAAAGCAGAAAGTGATATATATATATGGAATACAAGATTGTGATCTTCCTGTAATGTTATTAAAAAATAACTGAATGCTTATTGATTACAAAGTAATTAAAAATAAACAACGGAACAATTCATTAAATATGCTGTGCTTTTATAAAAATGAGTTTTAGATTGTTTTCAATTAATTGAGAATGCTTAAATACTGCTATACACTTATTTTAGTTAAGAACACCACTATATCTATGATAATAAAGGTCAAATTAATATAAATTGACTGATAAAGTGAGAATAAATCCATTGTAGATTTAGCCAGCCAATCATTAAAGAATAGCGCTAAATAGGCCACCTTAATTACGAGTATTATAATTGTTTGTTAGTTTGATTGTTCGCGCATAAAATTGTTTGTGATGCAATGATTAATTATTTTAAGCGATAATCATATAAAAGAAAAGAAAAGAAAATTTTCAAACTTTAATTTACGAATTAAGATCATTTCACAATTTTCAGCGTATACTTGTGAAGCAATGTAATATCTAATTAGAAAAAAATTATTGCCGTTTTGTCATTATATTGGAATTTGTTATTATGTGTCATAATTTGCTATTATTACATAGAACAGGTATATTTTATTAATTTCCAATAAGTCTAATAAATGTAGTCCCATTTTAAAATTCTCCTTTGTATCTAGTCCGTAACGGTATTAACTAATTATATTGCCTATACAACTACATCTAGTCAAAACCTGTATATAAAATGTTATATGTAGTTTTCGTAGCTTATGACTAATTTACAAATTAGACATGATTCGAGTTCATTCTAGATATGTGGGTTCCGACGAATATATATGCTAGAACTATTAGACATTGTTATGTTTCTGAGTTACCAATGTGACTACCTTCATTTATAATAGTTGAAGTCACTGGGCAATCGGCAGATCAAGGGTTCAATATCTTATGAGCTTTTCAATTTTAGGAGCCTACTAAAATTGAAAAGCTCATAAGATATAAATCCTAATTTATAAACCCTAGCATTAAAATTCGCTAACTATCACACCACATAAGCTAATCGTCTTAGCGACTATTACTTGTTAAATCTAAGTTCATTATGACAGGTGTCATTTTCATCATTAAAAATTATGATATTTTGTCAGAAAACAATGAGAATGACATCTATTAAAATGATCTTGTTAGATTTTGATGCGCTAATAGAATTGTTATGTTCCAACAATTAGAGATATCAGTTCCTTAGACGTCAAGGAGTCAGGTGAATCTGATTACCATCTTGAAAACTGAAGTTATTTAACATCAGGCGAAATCAAAACAAAGAGATTTATTGTCGTGTCACATAAAAGTAAACATATTATAAAAACGAAAATACATCATTTTTTATAAGTTAGAGATGCTTAATAATCACTAAAGAAATAACTATTAAATAATAATTCATCTTTATTAAAATATTACAATTTTATTGTATAATAATAGGAAAGTATTTGTAGTTCTGAAAAAGTGAAATATTTATAATAAATCTTCACCATACTTATGAATAATTAGATTTGGATAACATATTAGTAAAATTATGATAGCCAGTAAATTTATTATCTTTAATTACACGCACATTATTAGCTGTATAAAATTTGTCACTCAAATCACATCGCACTGAGTAGTTAAAATGCAAGCTACATGAAATCCCTAGTTATTGATCCTATATATCCAATGATCCTAAAGCCAATGGCCTCGACCGTTTTTTTTTTAATCAATCAAAAGAAGAAAATGTTTTTAATAAACAAAAATGATTTCAACGTGTGTTTTTTTAGTTCACAACTATACGTCTAAGTTTGCATGTTGAATTTTTGGTACACCTAAGTACTGCGATTGACAGAGCTATTTTATAGTATACTAGTGTTTTGCCCGCGGCTTGGCCCGCGTGGATTTCGGGATTGGGTCTATAGAGGGTTAAGAGTCATAGCTTTTGCCACGGCTACATGTGCGCGGAAGTCGGAAACCCGTGGGACTATCCGTTCTTCCGAGATAAAAAAATACCGCAAAACTTTGCTCAAGAATCACTCCATCTATTGATGAAAACCGCATGAAAATCTGTGCACTAGTTATTGAGCGAAGCCTATATTGCGCATCCCGTGGGATCTGTCGATTTTTCCGGAATAAAAAGTATTAATTATTTAATCTCTATTGTTTAATCCGGACTTTTATCTTTACGTCTGCAAAATTTTAAAGCAATCAGTTCAGTAGTTACGGCGTGAAAGCGGAACAAACAAACTCACTTTCCAATTTATAATATTAGTAATGATATGTTACTTTTCGCCCGTGGCTTCCTATGAAAAAATATATATTTAGATATATTTGTTTGAAACAACGTGATCGTTTTTTGGATCTTAAACTATTCCCTTAGGAAAAATAATAATATCCCATAATAAAATTGTACAATGAGTAAAAACATAGCATTAGATCAAGCTTACAATTTTTAGATTTATCTCAGACAATATTTTAGACAGAGATTCCTTCTAGTTATATTGCAGTCTAATGCCTATAATATAATATAAACCCTGCAATAAAAATCAAGGTCTCAAGCAATCTCAAATTATCCCCATATTATAGATATATGTTCTCCTGATAAAAATAATGTCAGTTTTCCGGGGTCTTGAACTATCCATCAAATATTATAAGAATAAGATCACTAGTACCAGGGATTACTTTAACATCCAAACTCATATCCCTCATCTCATTTAATTGATCCAAATGACTTAAAACACGACTAAGTTTCGTGTGACGTACTAAATTAGTTTATACACATATGTCTTGACTAAGTCGATATACAGCATGTTCAAATTCAAAATTTTAAAGATGCAATTAAAGACAAAAATTTCCTTGAACCCGTTATTTATTACAACAACAAAAATATCCCGCTCGTCTATTGATCTTGAAAAAATATTACACTGCGCATATAATCAATAACAGGACGACTTCTGATGTTCTATGAACCGGCATTAAGATCCTTGCTTATTTTCTATTTATGCGATAATTATGCGTTATTGATTATAGTAACTATTTGTATTCAGGGGTCATAAACTAAAACATGTTGAGCAGGGGTTTCTTACAGGAATATTTTAATTTTTATTTAAAAAAAAAGAAATACCTTTTTCGATGCTATCAGAGGCATGAACAAGGAAAGTATTTAATTTTAGAAAGGGAGTACGAATTTGGTCACGAACACTATAAGAATGTTAATAAAACGACTTCAAAAAAGTATTCTATTCCTAATAACAGCACTTGTGTTGTAATGTTTGTAATTACTTGTTTGTAATTACTAAATGTAAGACCATACGTTACTATGCACATAGGTTAAGGTTTTTGCGGACACCAATTTACAAGATGCAAAATTTGTTACTTTTACAACAAATGAATACAACGTTATTAAATATTTTTTCTTTGATTATTTCTTCACTGCTTACATGTGTATTATTATTATCCTTTTTGTGAAACAAATATCAGATTCGATTCAAAGTTTACCATAAACACAGTTTGTTGAAGTTACGATTATATCAGGTTTATAGACAATTCTTATTTTTTTTATCATATCTGCCACTTAGATAGATTAGTTTATGATTATTTATTTTTTTAGTTGATTATTTAGTTAATCTTTTACGAATATATAAAGTAACCCTCGCAATTAGTATTTTTCACCCTTCAACAATGGTTTTGTACAATTCATTATAAAAACTTATATACAAAAAAATGTACACCATTATAAAAACGTTACGATATGTAAAAATATCATTAAGTGAAAAATAAATTCTGAGATTATTAAGATCTCTTCAAATTAAATTAAGCACTAATCTTTGAAAAAAGGTGTTTCTTTATATTTGTTCTTTTACTCTGTAGACAAAATTGAGCCTTTGTTATATCAATTTTACACATATTTAAATAATTTTAAACAAAACATTTTTTTTTCCACGAAGATAAAAGCGAAACTTATTATTTTTAATTAAATATCCGATCAGTGTACACATTCCCAATTCATAGTTATTATTTATTTTATTCATAGTTATTATTATTTATTTGACGACCTCCATAGTCGAGTGGATAGTACACCGGTTTCAAGGTGTCGCCATCTCTGAGGTCCCGGGTTCGAGTCCCGGTGGGGGCAGATGTTTGTGTGATGAATGCGAGCATTTGTACCTTAGTCATGGTTGTTGATATATATTTCAATAAAAATTATTTATATATGTATAATATATGTATGTCTATCCGTTACCCTAGATCCCATAGCACAAGCCTTACAGAGCTTAGTTTGGGCTAGGCTAATTGGTGTAAGTGTAACAAATATTTATTATTTATTATTATTTATTTATTTATGACATTCATTACTAATCAGTCGGATCTGAAAGTGTAGGGATACATGTCGGTCACTTCAAAGTATTAAACTCCACACCGTCAGCGACGGTTCCTATTACCCTGCATTTTTGAAGGAAATATACAAATATATATTATATAAAGTTATATAAATAGATATATATAAAATTAATACTAACATATTAATAGTGTGTGTTAATATATTATCAAGTTGTTGTGTCGTCGAATATGTGAGCAATGTCATATATTTTATAAAATAAAACACCAATATTTTTTAAATGCGTTAAAATCACGCATAACTTCTAAACTCTTAAAGTTAATACAAAGTGGGTGATATAAGTGGCTGACCAAAGGCGTCAACTAAGTATCTCCAAACTGCTTAGTTATATGCTAGCATACTTGTAGTTTTCCGAGTTTCGTAATAATTTCAGAAAAGCTCCGAAGCTTTCCTGCAATGATTATGAAACTCGGTCCATCTTGTTGGAGGCCTACCAACCCTGTAGTTCTCGTACATGCCTTCTGCTACTTAATGTTTCGTATTACATAAAGAGCTTTTGAAGGGCTTTTGGGACTGGCAATCCGCCTTCAAAAGGTCAGCAGTAACTCCATCATAAGCCGGTGCCTTGTTGTTTTTGATCTGCTTGAGAGATTAATCTCATACAGGCTGATGTTTTCTATGTCTTTGGTGAAGTGGCTTAGTTTTGTTTTAGGGTCTGGGGCCTGGTGATCACGACATTCCGTATACTTATTCTATAGTCCATAGAAGTATTTTGCATGGCCATAAGCTGTCGTTGGGATGTAACGACTTTGCCATCCTCTATTTTTAGCTTCCTCAGCGAACTCTGTCCAAACAAGAAATCTCTTGCGAAAACTTTGGCGCTTTTATTTTACTCGCTAGTCTCTTTAATACATTTAGTAATAAATTGGTGTATATCGCGAGTCAGAAGCTTGCCTAGCACACGCCATTTCTTCATTAGGTTAAAGATAGTTTAAGCTTCAAATTGCCCAACTTTCAACTCGTTATCACCCCCTTTATTGCAAGGCTAGGCTTTGTATTGAAATCTCCCATAAAAATAGTGTAGTGATTTATCGTCGAGACAAGTCGAGGTTGGAGCGTAAATCTGAATGACCTTCATTGATTACTGTTTCGTAATTCTGAATATTACGCTACCTAGGCGATACACTTTTGATTTGGCCCAGAAATAGAGCAAGTTGTCGGATTTATAACTATTGTATCCTCATCCTTTCTTAGGATTTCTATACTCCAGCGGATTCTGCTTTGTTTCTTAGATATTTCAATAGCGTTTCTTCAGTTTCTACCTGGCAAAAAAAAAAGTTGCTAGAGATAAGTCCTTCGATGATTTCTGTTCACTGCCCTGGCATTGTTAGCCACCCTGGCACTGGTATCGTGTCATCGACTATCGTCAACGCTATACTACCTCTGCCATCGCCAGTCGTTTGGACTTTACTATTTGACCTTAACCTTGTGGGATATTTTAGGTCGTCTCCTACCGCATTGGTTTAGTGTGGATTGGTGGGGTCTAAATTGAAAAATAAACATTATTTTGTATAAGAAACCAGTTCAAAGTAATTACAAACTTGTTAATATATATTTCATTATAGTGTAATTTATCTGACTGTTTATTGTCAATTCCTAGAAAGAGAAAGACTCTAGGAAAGAGTAAATCTCTTCTAAAATAGTAAATCTCTAGTCTATTTACTTATTAAGCTGATAAGATTCATTTGACTGTTTTGTTTATAATTATAAAAAATATTATTCACTATATCCAATGGAACTTATAATTAGTGCTGGTTGTAGTCTTATATAAAGTTATAATAATTTACATTTCAAATTAGTATCTTTATTAGTCATCATCAGTCATCATATTGTCAACTGATATTGTAAACTGACAACCAGTGCTGTACATTCCCTCTCTCAAAGTTTTTTCCACCGATCGATCCTGTGCTGCCAGCGACCAGCATGTTTCCGTAATTTTACCAAATCGTCGGTTTATCTTATCAGAGGCTTGCAAAGTTGTTTAGAATTTAAATTTAAAGTAGATTATAATTTACCTAAATAATATGTACATTTATACTTCTACAAATCAACTTCAGGATGGCATTATGTTCCACCGCCAGAAGCGCTCCACGGACGACAACCCGAGCCGATCATCGTTGGCGATATCGACTACAACAAAGGATACTTCGACAAAAACCCACAATACACCGACGGATTCAACGCAAACCTCTTCGAGGCTAACGGCGAGTTCGTCGGGAGTCACGCCAAATTCGTCGGGGGTAATGACGGGCACGGGAACTTTGAAGTCGGATACGGACAGAGGAGTGAGGCAGGCCGACGACATCCCCGTGTTCGACCGGAACAAGGTCAGCCTGGACTTCCCGGGCAGTTTGTTTGGGCCGTCCCTGTCGCTACTGATCCGCACAACTAAGATTGTTGGGGATGTTATACAGGTAATATTGAAATTGCACATTATTATGGGTATCCTGGGCACGTTTTGTGCTCCTTGTGAGGATAAAAAAAACAGGTTGTCTCACGATGTTTTCATTTACCATAGGAGTGTGAAATAAATGCACATATTAAATTCTACAAACACATTGGTAGATAGCAGGATTCACCCTATCTATGCCCCGCGAATAATCCGAGTCATAAACAAGTTCCGTGACAGTGCAGTGTAGCGACTATGTAAATTAAACATTGTTAATACAAACAAATTTGATAACCATTTCATATCAAACAATTTTTTAATAACTATAAATAGTGAGACTTACCAAAAAGTAAGTTAATCTTGAAACAGACTGAGATCTTAATCTTTATGCTATTGCATTTTATTTAAATTGCCAAATCTGTTATTTATTTATCTCCAATTATTTCGTTGGAGAATATAACTAATTTTAGCCTTGTAAATTTATTACAAATTATTACAACTTATTTTATTACAAATCGGCATACTTATAGTTTTTTAAGCCATTATAATGTTAAATTTAATTTGGTGTTAACATGTAATTTAGTAGAATACATTAAATTTTTTTATTTAATATTTTTTTTACAAAAACAGTTAATATTTTGGTGGTCTGAATAATTACCACTTACTGCGGAGGTGGACTAATTATTGTTTGTCAACATATCACGTAAAAAAATGTATCAAATTTACTATGTACTTTGAAAACGCAAAAAAATTATAGTAGTTTCAACTATATATAGAAATGGTAAAATAAACCTAAATCTAGTACATTGTTAAGTACAATGTAAGTAATGATTATTATTTTTACTGCACCTTGTACTAAATTTTACGTTAGTTACAAAAAATGGTGTATGACGCAGACAAAGAATAACACTATTATATACATAATTTCTCATAAATACATATATAGATAGTATATAAAATATTCATAGACAAAGTAATAGATACGAGCATCATATATTCTTTTAGTTATAACCTTTCAGTGCAATTTTTGATCACTCTTCAGTCTCAAGATTTATTTATAAAAAAATCTAGGCCAAGTACGAAATAAGTTTATAATCGCAAATAAAGGTTTTTGATTTTTACCTTTACTTGATTATGTGATTTTTTTATTATTTATTTACTGGACACACTTCTCATATTTAAATGCGACTACAAATTTACGGCACTTGAATTTTTTTCCTTAATTGTACTACATGATGCATATTGCTTTAAGCCAAATTTTATGATATTAGACAACGAGAATAATATATAGGACTTAAATCTCTTGTGAGTGTATATACATAATATACAGTAAATAGGAGCACAAAATACCGTATCTTTTGAAAAGAATCTTGAAAGATATAATATATATTAATTTATAGAAGTGACTATATTAAATCAAAACTAAAGAGCAGCTTGTATTTTTTCGGTTGATAGATTTACATATTTTATTACCTGAAACATAGTTAAAACAATTTTAGTACCCGACATATTTATGTTATTAGTCGATTTAATTTCTATTGACACGTGTTTAAAAGTTATAATTAAGAAAGTACAGCACTTTTAAAGATAAAGTATAAAATATAAAAACCCGATTAAAGTTGAAATTCATGCAAAAGATATCCTACAATAAACCTTCAAGATAAGTACCTGTTCTTAACTTGGTGTCATTGGCACTAAAACTGACGAAGCTGTTGAGAGGTGCTCACGAAAGTGAGAGGTCTGTAGTCCACTAGATCTATGTCACTCGGTGATTACTAGTAATTGCCTAGTGATTTTAGGTATGTTCGTTTGTCAGTATGATTATTTATTGCAAATGCTTTTAGTGGCATTGAAAGAAACATCTACTTAATGTGTACCTAAAGTTTTGAATGCGTAAATTCTGTAGTCTGATCACACTTATTATTGTAGCTTATACGATTTAATATACATATATTGTGTAAAATAGTAATACTTAAAATAATATATATATATATATATATATGTATATATATATATATATATATATATAATATATATATATATATATATATATATATATATATATATATATATATATATATAAAAAGGGAGTAAATAGGTTTTTAAACAGGTCGGCAAAGCGTTTGTGATGCCCCTGGTGTTGCAAGCGTCCATAGGCGACGGTGACTGCTTACCATCAGGCAGGCCGTAAGCCTTTTTGCTACCGTTGTAGTATAAAAATATATATATATATATCGTTATAAAACAAAATTATAAATAAAAAGTCTGACTGATGAATACATATTATAAATATATTTACAAAAATTATTATAAACTACAAAAGTTAAAAAGTTAAATATTATAACTAAAAACAGTAAAGGTGCATTTAACTAAAACTTCCCTGGGAAAGTTTTAGTTGTCATGGCTAGTTTAGTTCATCATAGATTAGTTTTAAGTAACTGTAGTAGAAATGAACTACAAAGTTGATGTAGTTGTATTTATTGTAATTGTACACTTTATGCAAAAGTCCTTCAGGCTATTAACATAGATTTACTAAATTGTATATAATAAGTATATACTTATTATAATATACTGATATTATAATTAAATACTCATTATAATAAGTACTTATAACGTTACAAAATACTCTATAAACATATAATTACATTACCTATATATATAATACCTAATAATATAATATATAATAATATGAAATTAATTTAATAGAAATTTATAAAGGACCGAACAAACATAAAAAAATATAACACAACCCTAGATACTCTATTGTAGCAGGTGTTATTTTGCGGAAGTCCATTGTGTTACAAAGGATATTGTTTTTTGCTGATTCCGCGCAGTTGATGATGACTTGTCCAACAAGCAGACAAGGTCGACACGTGTTTCGTCTCTCAGCGAGACATCTTCAAGAAATATTGCCCGCTCGGTGACTCACGAGCGGCTCCAACCCTAGGCAACCTCCCTCCAGCCTCCGGCAACCCTAGACCAATCAAAAACTGACAGACAATTCCAGCGGAAAATAATGACAACTTTTGAAATTGTTAATAAACCTACAAACACCCATTTAGTTAGACCTTCGCGCTGACGAGATTTCTAACAGAATCCATAGCTTGTCCTTTGTTCCGTACACAAAGGGTAAAAACGACACTCTATTACTTTGATTTCGTTCCCCGTCTATTTTCATTTGGATACATTCTTTTTCATTTTTCATTTTATTTTAAATTACGAGGCAATTTAATGTAAGAAACATTTCTTTCTCTAATAACCAATGTTAGTGTTAGATAATTAAATGATTTTTTTACCTATCGTCTTCCACCACCTTTGAAAGGTGGTAGAGTTCTATGAGTCGACAACAACTTTGAGGATAAAGTTTGTGCTACCAAATAGCTTTATTAACTGCATCTTAATTATATTTTATCGAATTGATAGCGCTGTTGCAAAGAATACTGCGATAGTGTGAAAATATGGTTTTGCATATTAACACCAAGCAATTATATTATTTAATGCGTCTTTGCTACTAAATGAGAGAATGGCGCTCGGCTTATTCGTAACAGTTGTCGGATTTCTGCTTCATTTAAATCCGTCATCGCAAAAATACACGAATTCTTTGAAATAGTATCCTTTTTTCCAGTTATTACAATAATAATAAAATTGTGTGCTATTGTCGCTTTTACCAGGTTGTTTTTTCGCTGGGAATCCTCACAAGGAGCACGAAACGTACCCAGGATACCCCCGCAACGGCAAGTGTCACGGAGGTTATGCCGCACTCCGTGGCCAGAGCGGTCCGGCCACGTGACCTACCGACTAAACTCAACCTAGCCTTGGCCATAAGGGCCCTACGGCTTGAATGGATCACGTGGTTTTATAAAACACCGTCTTTTATAAGGCATGCGTCCCCTTTATAAGGGGATACAGATTCAACGCGTAAAGGCCGTTTAAGCGAAATTTAATGAAAGTGTGAGTGGAGTGTACCAAATGGGTCTAATCTATAGAGATTTGTACCATGAAAAATGCAACCAAAGGCTATACACCCAGTTAGATACACAGAAACTATTGTCATTACTGGTCAAAATGCTTGTGAACTATTGCATTTCGATTTTGGTGGTAATAAAAACCGGGCTATGGAAAAGACTCCGCTCACCTGCCTTCTCAAAGCCTTCTAATTGATTTAAATATGGCAGGTGGCGACTTGTCGCCCTATAAATGGGTGCCAAAAAAAGCAGACCAATATTGGTGCGAAGGAAAATGGTGGAAGAGAAGGGAATGAAAATGGAAATGGTGTTTTATTATTATTATAATAAGTAATAATTAGGTAACTTTTTTATAAAACATTATTCAGATTTGAATAAATATTAATATTAAATAACTCGTTATAGGTCAATTTTCTAATTCGCGCCCGTGGAGGCGACCCGGGAAGGACCTCACCCCCGGATCGTCGTAGGAGGTTGGAGGGGAGGAGGCGGCAAGATCACTCCTCCCCGAGAAGGGCTCCCTTAGCGCACCCAGGGGAGCAAAGGCCGGGGGTCCTCATATGCGATACTCGATCCTGAGGGCCCCCTACAACGCCTGAGGATGGCCATCGCTGAGACTTTTAGTGGGTAGGCCTCCCCTTCTGGGGAGGAGAGCCCCACATAACCGCCGGCTTTCCGCAGCCGGGGTATTCAATTCAATGCATTTTCCTCAGCGGAACAAAAAAAAAGTCAATTTTTCAAACTGAATCTTATATTTTTTTTCCAAATACATATAATATACATACTATACATACTACAAATATATTAAATAAATTATGACACAAATATTATGATGGGAATAAGATATAATGATAGGTATAAACTTTATTTTCTTGTTTTACAGAATTCGGCAGTACGCTACCAGTCGTTCTTGCGTCTATTCCGGCCGCTGTTTCGCGGACCATTCGAGATAAAGGGCCTGGATCCTGCCACTACCACCACCACAACCACGACGACCACCACTACGACAACTGCGGCACCTCCCGCAGCTGAAAATGAAGTCCGCAGACGCTAACAAAGAAACAATCCGAATGTATTATTAATTATAAGTAGATTATTGTAATAAAACCAACTAAAATATGTCGTATATTAATGATCTTTGTACCTATATTATAAAAAAATGAAAGGTTATTTTTTACGTCCGAACTTCGTTTACTAAAAATGTACCAAAAGGAATAGCTCCGAGAACTAATTGAAGAATCAGGAGTAGAAAAAACGCTGTATTTTATATATTAAAATAATAGACATGGGTAGCTAAAATAAGTTTACATTTGTTTACAGTCGATATCAATAACTTGAATTTGTAAATGGAATCTTTGTACAGCGCCGCTAGCGAAACCATAATGAACTAAAATTAGTAGAATTTCAGTAGGTACATTGACCTGAGTTCTGTATCTTACTAATCTTATTATACATTAATTCATATCATGGTAAAGACACTGAACAGAAAATATCGAGTGCTATACTTGACTGTTCATATTTGCAGCACTAAGCAATACAATTTGTAAAAAAATAGCATATTCATAATTTATTTTATAACATTTTTATTATGTGCTAGTTGTACACGAACACACAGATTTAAGTCTGTACTATGGAAGTAATAAAAGCTGTTTTCGTAGTTCAATCCTATTAGCTGTATATATATGGTTGCCTTACCTACTGTTGTAAAAAAAAATCATGTTTAAAGCCGATGTCTCTTATATACAGGTTTTGTGTTCATGTACAACTGTTATTGTCGCTTATTTCAACTTATTATCTCTAGATGGCGTTACTATATTAACAAATTTTGTCTACAACTCAGTATAATATAGCGCCATCTGTCGAGTTCTGTAATAAATAATATATTAAGTTCAATGATAAAGCGTATCTTTCCTACTCGTGGTATAACCGCCATCTATCATTTGCTGGCGTAACTACATACGTTTCTAAGAATATAAAAAGTTAATGTATTTATTATAGAAAAATAATTTATAATTAATGGTTATTTAATACAACACATGACATCAATATTAGATTTCAAATAAAAAAGAACATCATTTTAGTAATAAAATAGAGTATTTTTTTCATTTTATACAAATATTAATTTACAACCATTTGCAGCGATACAAATAACGCCATTTACTATGAGTTTTAATATCACTTTCATACAAAAATTGGACGATCAATCCATTCCTTATTCACCTATATTCTGGATCAAAATTCAAGCTAACCATAAAATAGACAACAAATGTTTCGAACTTGATATATCAAGCTAGAAACTAAACAACAAGCTAGAACTAACTTAATAAAATAATAGACATAAATAAAACAGCGTCCCCTTAACGGCAACAACTCCTAACTCTTTGTTAGTTATATTAGCAAAATAGTGAATGACAATATAATGTTGTATGTAATAATTACCTGATATATAGTTCACATTCTTTTGTCTTCATTGCATCAACAAAAAAAAATAATTTTGCAAAAAAACAATTTTTTTAATGGTATTGTATCTTGTTACTGGAAATATTGTTTTAAGCGATTGTCTATCCACAAGCCAAAGCCTCGTATTTTGCATTAAATTATCTGAAAGGAATTATATGTTGATGATAATTTAATATGTAACTGTATTTATTATTGCCCAGGAGCAATAAACGTAACTAAAACAATATTTTAATTTCTCAATATAACCTCACCGGCGGGAATAAAGTGATAAAAGTCCCAATGAATTTCTTAAAATTAAGTTTCTGTTATTTGCTTCTAGGGATAATAACGGCTAACTTCAAACATCCAATACTTACCTAATAATTGGAATAATATATATTGAAATGTGTAAAAAAGACTTTAGCTTTTAACACAATAGGTTTAACACAGGGATTACAAGTATGATAATGTTTTATCATTTTTTCTGCTTTTTTTTTCTTTTTATACAAAACTATCAATTGATTCTGTTACTCGAAGTGAAAATTAAACTTATCAACTTGTGACAAAAACAAATAAGTATATCACCTTGGATTAACAGTCAAAACATTTCAGGTATATATTTGGATGCTTTTAAAACGTCATACAAATATGCTATTATGACTCATCTTTGATACGTCCCTCTTTTGAAACGAAGCAACAAACAGCATATTCTTCTTTTTATTTCTTTCTGTATTCTTTATTATTTACTATTTAACTAATATACATTATCTATAAACAATAACGACTAAATAACAATACGGAAACAAATAAATACTCCTTCCTTTTAAGTACCTATTAAAAATCTATAATGAAATTTCATAATAATAATAATATTTAAGGAAAGTTAGAAATAAAAGTTGGAAAATATATAGACGAAGTGCTAACGAAGCTAACACAACATAACCTGAATATGTGTTAATAAAATGAAATATTAATTAGTAATTTAAGTTGTACATTTGTTTTTCTACCTCTATCAAGGTTAACTCGTACTCTGTTAAAACTTAGTTTGATAATACGATATGAGATACAATTATCAAGTGATCAATAAATGTTTAGTAAATATTTTGTTATAAGATAGTATTATATTTAAAAACAGGGAAAGTACTCAAAGCTATTGTTAATAATATTATTGTTGTAGTTCTAGGTTATCATTAAAGTATTCTTGGAAATATTTATGTTTCATTACGAATCCATTACTAAATGATCATACTTAGGTATTGCTTGATTTCATATCAATAAAATGCTATCACCAACACATACATTTTATATGTAAAATAAATATTTGACAAATCTAACGAACAAAACTCAGAAAGTGTTTTCGTTCACATTTTAATAATATTTTTTTAATTACTTATTTGTATGTAGATTTTTATTACCTATCTATATAATTAGAATTTATTTATTAAAACTTTTACATGCATGTCAATAGATATTAAACTAACAAGGCAAAATAAATTTAAAGATAGTAAAGTTTGTATTCGGTAATTTTCAGTCAGTAAAGTACAAAGTTCTGACAAAAAGCCAATAAGATTTTATATAAAAACACTGTGACTTATATTGGCACAACAAACTACATTATTATCATTAAACAAATGACACATTTATATATATTTCTACATTTCTACAGACAACCAGGAGACCTATTTTTGAATTACGAATGCGACTTCGAAATCACCGCTACTACTACTGACTAAATAGTCAGCGGTGATTTTGAGGTCACGGATTCCTAAACATCCAATTTTTGAAAGTCGATCGCAGAGCTGCCAACATAGATAAAGTACACACATAAATGTAAGAGTTCGGTTCCACGCAGAATGTACCGCTGCCGGTTATTGCCGGCTTAACCATTATATAATATATATGCTACATTCTTAATATATATATAGACTGAAAAATCAAACAAAACACAGATAACATTTCCACAAGTATGACTTGATTACGAGTGGGTGAGGGCACTCGTAATGAAATCACATCTGTGACTAAGGTAGTCACATCAGTGACATTCAAAAATACGAATTATTGAAAATCGGTGATTATTAGTCACATCGGTGATTTCGAAGTCGCATTCGTAATTCAAAAATAGGTCTCCAGAATACTGTTTGAACACTTTTAAATGTAACAATTTTATTCACGCGTGTCTAAACCATTTCCAAATGAAAAATACAATAATATAATATATTTAAAATTACAATAAATAATCTAGATACTACAGGCTATTGTTATAAATACTCGTAGATATGTGTATATATTAATATGTTTCGACAGTCCTACAAACGCAAACCACTCAGAATCCTGAAAATGTTCAAAAATGTTGTATTAAGTGTTCACATGTGTATTTTGGCTAGACTCAATAATACAATAACAATTTGCCTTATTACTTATTAGATTTTAGCTAAATAATATGGCGAAACTTGATACCACAGATTGTATGTTTGAATAGTAGTTAAAACAATCCAAAATACTGTTTGCCTGTTACAATTTTATATGTGGCAATTTTGCCTCTTGTGTGCTGACTACCTAAATAAATAAAAATGCAGGATCAAATCATTTTTCAATTACACAAACACCACAAAATGTGTGTAAAAATACTGTAATAATTTATATATTTTAGTAAAATTGAGAATTATTCCATATAGAAATGAGTAAGTTTGACAGCCCTTCAAACACAGACAATTCAGAGTACTTTTGTCAATCTAGTATACATTTTAAGGCGTTTATACTTGTTTATAAATAAAATTTAAAATTCATCAATAAAGTAGGTACTAATCAGATTTATTTTCTGCGCGATAAAAGTTGAAAAACATATCTCATCACATGTCATTATTATTAAGCGGGTTTGTCGCAATTATTAGTCTTACAAATGCCAATAGCATTAATAGTAATAGTACCGATAGGGTTGTACACTGTGACTAATAAAAAA
Organism: Scirpophaga incertulas; assembly: GCA_036419045.1. NCBI lineage: Eukaryota > Metazoa > Arthropoda > Insecta > Lepidoptera > Crambidae > Scirpophaga > Scirpophaga incertulas. Next base: position 14,203,655 of record CM071628.1, on the reverse strand, counting down.
AATTAATTGTATATCTGAGCTTAAACTTCAAGGAGAACTAATGTGAAACAAACAATTCTGTATACATAACTGTTTATAAATTTTAAATAGTATCATTAATTTAGTTTTCCCTTACTTTAAAAGTATTTAAAAAATATTTTTCTTACACTAGAAGTGAATAATATAGTTCTAATTAAAAGCTTAGACTAAAAGCCAAATATATCCTCTCAAATTTAAACAAGGTCAAATCATCTAGAGGATATATTGACGCGTTCGATCGTTATAAAATATCGTACTTAATACATATAATTTTTTTTATTTTTACATTATAAGGAAGCGAACGAGCAGACGGATCATCTTATAGAAAGAGTTTACCGCTACCCATAAATACCTAAAGGTTTGAATATCGATTCGTTTCGGAAATGCCACATCAATTCATTCCACAGTTTAGTTGGCAGGCTGGAGGAAGCCGACTAGTTGCTATAAGAAAGACACCTCCGTTGTACTGTTCCACCGCACTAGCTTTGTTATATGTACAGAGAGATACGACGGCACGAGTGCCCAGGTTATTATCCCTGACAGGGGCCATGTATAAAATCATACTACACACGATAATCGGGTAGAGACGCCATATTCACATTGGGGAAAGCATTAGAGGCACTTCTTCGCGTTCGTAACCGCGGTTGTGCTCTCCTAACGCCCGTTGATTACGAAGCCCAAATATTTGCCTAGAGTGGAATTAATACCTAACTCATCACTACTAGATTTGATAGTATTACCTTGAGACTTTGTGACTCTCTACATCCACAATCAAGTGACAACTAGAGCTGTAAAAACCGAGGTCATTCTCGGGGTTGCACTTCCTTTTTTTTTTTGAGGGGGGGAAATGCGACCTTATGCACCATGACACCGCGCTGGCAAGGCGCGGCCGTGTGTGGGGCTCTCCGGTCAAGAGGACCGGCCTACCCACTAAAACCCCCCCGAGTTCTCTAGGCCCATACGGGGCACATGGCGGGGTGCGCTCTCGCGATTCGACCGCCATCGGGGATGCACTTCCAGTGGGTTGCCAAAATTGTTTGAAATAATTCATTACATTTGGAATAGAATGCTGCATTTTTAAATACATAATATAAATTAATCTTTTGTTTTCGATAGTGTGTTATCATAGTAATTTGTATATTGTAATATGTTTGCTCAAAGACAATACAATATTAGTATACGCTGATATTTAAACAAAATTAATAAGTATTCATGAGTTTTGTTCGTAGATATTCAAACAATAATAACAGTAACGAACTTTCTTGTTTTAGCGTATGAGTGCGTTATTATCATGAAAAATATAATATAATAAAAAGTGAAATGTAAGTGTATGCACAGCTTCTATGTTTCTTTTCAAGGCGATGACTAAGCCGTTATTACACGTGGTATTCACAGTTCCATAACGTGATTAACTTTTTTATTTACATGAAATCTACTAGTTTTCAAAATAAGATGACTTCAAGTTTAAGAAACGTCAAAAACTGGAGAACGAAGAATAGGGTAGACGACTGATTATAGTCGTTTTAATACTATAATCTGATTTGAGGAATTTATATCTCACTAAGTTTCCGCCCGCGGCTTCGCCGCGTTTTATTCGATTCCACCGGAAGGATATGTTTTTCGTCGGTAAAATATCTTATTTTCTTTTTTTTGGTCCTCGGTTTTATCGATTGGTAATAGGGGTAATACTATCTGTGTATAAAAATTTTATTTAAATCGTTTCAGTGGTTTTTACAATACTGCATATCAACCTTTACACCTCCTTTCAACCTTTAAGCCTTTTCTGCTTTAAAAGGTAAGCCTCTGTCCTGTCTCAGCCTCTAGCTTTCTGTGTCAAATTTCATTTTAAATGTTCAGTAGTTTTAACAAGTTTTCCATACAAAACCACTAGCATCCTTCTTCAACTTTACAACCCTTTACAACCTATTTTGTATAAAAAGTAGCTTTGTGTCCTTTTTCGAGCTGGTATTGTGTAACAAATTTCATTTAATCGGTTAGTAGTTTTAAAATTTCTATACAACATATTATCCCTTTCACCTTTACACTTTTTTGCATGAAAAGTAGCTATGTCCTTTCTCAGGCTCTAGACTATCTGTGTAAAAATTTCATTTAAATCGGTTCAGTAGTTTTAACCGTGAAAGTGGAACAGACAGACAGAGTTATTTCGCATTTATATATTAGTATGGAAAACCGAAGCCATCGCGCGCCGTGCTGATGAGTGATGATGATGATGATGATGAACTCAGCAATAATGTGGATTTCTATTGGTGAAAGATTTTTAAATCGATGATGATGAATGGATGATGATGATGATGAACTCGAATAATGTGGCTTTTCTATTGGTGAAAGTGTTTTTAATCGGTTCAGTAGATTGAGATTACCTTACAAATATACAACAAACACAATTTACTTCTTTATATATTAGTATGATTCATTAAAATGACGATAACTTTTTTTTTAATGAACGATTTTGATGAACAAAGTCTATACACTGCCCGGAGTGTGCATTCTTCATTAGTGAAAACCGCATAAATATCTTAAGTAGTTCGAAGATGTGCTGAACAAACAGACGACAGAAGACAGACGACAGACAGAAGACAGACAAAAATTCAAAAAAAATTTTTTTGTTTCATGGTTTTCTTTTTTGCCCTGACTCTTTTTGTCAATTAAAAACTGTAAGACCACCGGGTCTACTGTTTTATTATATATATTTTTAATATTATATATATTATAATATTATTAATAATATATTTTATTATGTTTTATGATATAGAAATTTCAGTTAATTTTTTTATTATTATTAGATTTTTTTATTTTATTTTAGATTTCTAAAAGATGTGCAATTATTATTTAATTATTCTAATGAAACGAACACATTTCTAGCATTCTTACATTAAATGTAACATTTTTTATATAGAAAGTATACCTATAAACGTACAAATAATAAAGTTATTTTGATATTTGTTTATATGCTTATACAAATTAGGCGAGTTTACTTACGTCACGATTGCAGTGTTCTTAGTATGGAGCGTTTTAGAGCAATCCGCGACAGCGCCGCAAACATGTCGATGTATCTTCTAAAGTGATAGGCGCAAGTATACTGTTGGATCTACAATATTTCTCAGTTAAAGGAGTACTCTTAGTATATATAAAATTTAAAAAATTGTCTTCTACCCAATTGGGAAATCAGCTTGATTTACATTATTTATAGTCATGTTATTTTAAAAACTATATATATATATATATATTTGGAAACTGCAACGTTGTTTGTTTCAGGGGATAATTTGGAAGTTAGATGTACCTCTTCTAATTGTATTTGCTTTAAATATATTGATAAATAATATGACAATTATATCAAATACTAGCGGTCCCGACAGACTTCGTCCTGTCAAAAAAAAATGTAGTGGCAGTTTTTTGTTCCTACTTATTTTATAGATAATATCGCATAGCCAATCAAATTGCAAAAAAGGTCCAAATGAACATTTTGTGACTATTCAAGTTTGGAACGTGATATTAAATCCTGAATGTCCTGAATTTAAACTTTATACATAAAGTAAACCGACTCTTTGATGTTAGGAAGACATCTACATCGCTTAGACAACAGTGAGTGCTTGCAATATGAACTTTATATAATAACAATGAAGCTCAAATTGACTGTACATTTTAGTTAGAAAACGTTTTATATGGGAATGAAGGGCTATTTTAGGATTTCTGATAATTATTCGAATTTTTCTCGCCGTAAAAACCATCCTTGAACTTCAACGAACATTTTAAAAAAGAATTGGCCTAATTGGTCCAGGCGTTGCTGAGTTATGCGCTTACCAACACATTTTGCGATTTTCATTTTTATATATAATTACAAACAATGATTTCTTCACCTCAATAGGGAATATGCTATATGAATATAGGGAATATCTAACATAGAAAAAATAGGCTTGAAAATATTCAAATTATAAAAAAAGTATAAGTATAAATAAATATGAGCTGTTTAAACGCCACCATTTAGCGCTCGCTTTTGATATCGTCAATGGTTGTCTCGTGTTTGTTTACTATTGCGTTTCAGCTACAAATTACTTACTTACACTTTTAATTACTAAACAAATCATGGAAGAAGTTAATAAATCTTCTTATAAGTATTGCATGATGCCGAAGTGCCAAAAAACTATTATTTTCTTTACACCCGATAAAGTGATTTTTCGTATTACGAATTTTAATGTGAATGTACGAAAAAAAATGGTGTAAGATAATAGGAAGGGATATTGTATCTCCATTGTATATTGTTGTTAAGATTATTTTAACGTAAGTGCCATGTATACAGTTTAGTGTAAATTTGCTATTAAGCTGTAGAAGATTCGTTCTAAAACCAACCTAACCTAGCTTATAAAAGTTCATAGATTATTTCTGTACAGCTTGCGATCCCATCAAAGTTATACTTAGTACCGTCACGTACCGGATAGTTCTCACCTTCCACTACTTAAGGTAAAGCTGAATATAGCCATACGCGACTTCAACATATGTCCCTCCAAAAATAAAATAAAGCCCCCTCAGACCTTTTTATTGCGGTTAGGTACTATATAAAAAAAAATATGTTATGGACTAAAGAATTTCATGTGTAACATTATAACTCATTTCTGTGCTTGTAAAATCAAGTTTTGATGCAAAATATGCTGCCATCATTAGTGCATCTATTTTCGGTTGATTATCCGATTGTGCTTTGACAAAACCAGTTTCTATCCTCATTCTAGATGGACTACAAATATATATCTTCAAGTAATACAGAAATATAGTTTTAAACAAATTTTCTCACCAACAGTACGACTATCGACGCCGATAAGCCTAATCACATGACTTGACATGACAATTAACGTCACATTTCGTTTCGACCAATGGTGACGCGTTTTGAGAATTTGAATTTCCCTCCTTTATAGATAATAAAAAATAGATAAATAAAAATAATACCTTTCAGGTTTAATGTAAAGACGATAAAATATAGAAAAACATATTTGAAACAAAATTAATATTCATGCATATTCCCTATAACTTCATTATAATTGTTAGAGTCCTTTAGCAGTTTATCTATATTAGTTGTATCTATTTCTCTATCACTTTCGATCGCACAAATTCCACTAGTCTTTAATCATTATCAAATGCTCAAGCCGTAGGGCCCTTATGGCTAACGCTAAGGCTGAGTTTAGTTGGTATATAGGTCACGCTCTGGTCAGACTGCTCTGGCCGGCATGGAGTCTGACATAATCATTGTAACACTTGCCGTTACGGTGGTATACTGGGTACGTTGCGTGCTCCTTGTGAGGATTCTCAGCCTCTATCTTCTGAGGGAAAAAAATGCAACAATTAAAGCGGTAGTTTTACGGTGACCCTCAGCAATTTGAATGAATATAGCAATAACCTCCAAACATATACATTTTTGTCGACTCCATTTACCTACTTATTAAGTACTTTAATTTTTATTACAGATGTTTTCGCGATAGGATAATTTAATATATAGTAATAAAGTATACTTTAGTGTATGAATATTTTAGTAAAGTATTAAACCAACATAACACAGCGCGACGATTTATAAATACGCACCTATAGTTGGAATAGAGCGAGCTATTACTATAATATAAGTTATTGAAATTTATAATTTAACATACATAAGTTAGCTTACGTTACGGGTTAGTGATAGCTTATCTTATAAGCGGTCGTTTCCCCCCACATACTAATGGGTCGTTTGATAGCACAAACATGTACTTGAACTTGTAACTTACTTCCCGAAAATTTTCTTTAAACATAAAAATTACAATATTATTGTTAGTCATTAGTATTTAAGATCAACGTGATAAATTATAAATAACAAAATTTAAACAGAATGAATAACTATGAGCAAGCGCTATGAGCAGTTGTTAAGCAACAAGTGATAAATTGACTAAAAATAAATAACCTAATTCTAAAAATAAACTAATCCTAGAAACAGAGATATATAATTCTAAAATTATCTAAATACAAAAAAAAAGATACCCAGTTATAAAAAGAAAACCCATCATGCTGGCAGCGTAACGATCTTAAAGCAATTGTTTCAGATCAGACACCAAAAGTATTCAATTTTGGTATCGTATCACTCTATTATACTAGTATTATAAAATTTAATTTTAAAAATCATGTTTCGGATAATCCTAAACTTATTCCATGTACGTTAGAAACGCATTTCTGAGCGGTCAAGCTTTAGTTGTCCCTAGTACAGTTTATGCAGAAAATACTGTAGTCTGCTGAACAGATGAAGTATGCTCTATAACAATATTGTTTATAAGTAAACAATATTGTTATAGAAATGATTTCTCCTGTTTTCCTCGTAAGGATAGTTTCAAATTTTTTATTTCAGCTCTTGTCAGAAGCTGTATTGTCTTAATTAATCAAAAAAATATCAGCGTCATTAACAACAACGTAAATAAGCTAGTTAATAACCGCACTTATCTGTCTGTTTAATAATGTGATTGACGCCAGTAGCATACATTTTTATAAGTTCCAAAAAACTATTAAAATAGAATTACCAAATGTCTTCAATTTTAGAGTCTTAGAAAAGATAATGACATATTGATGTGCCATTCTTTTCCACTCTTTCTTTTCTGTCATCTTGGCATCCACTCCAGATACGTTCATATAAGCTTTTACCGATCCATCGCTTCTTTGATCTTTCATACTCATCACTATTAAATGAAATTACCCTTACACTGCCTGTAAAAATAGGGCAACTTTTAAAAAAGACTAATAATACCACTTATAATTATTTGAACTTTATATCCTTAAAACTTTAAGAATTTTCAATAAAACATTTTCTACTAGGACAGTTCTCAAGGCTCAATCAGTTTCATTTAAAATTTTAAAATATTCAAAAGTTATAATAAAATTAAAATATTTCAAGAGATCGCATTTTTTTTATTGTTGGTATATTAACGTAGACAGAATATATTTACAATCTAAATATAAATGTCACAAACTGTTCTCGGAACAGCGATTTGCATGAGACATAATGCTATCATTAATCAACTGATTAACAATTAGACCAGAAACAAACAATAATTACAACAAGATCTTGTTTTAATAATTGTTTTGTTTGTTGTTGCCAAATGTTTAACAACCCGTTAATAGTATATGTATTTCTTTTCATTTTATTTTCGTGTATATTGCTGATTTTGTTTTAATTATTACATAATAAAATTACACATGTCGAATACTGCTTTATTTATGCTGTATGTTTCACTATATTACTAGATTTTCAATTTAAAGTATCCACATTTTAGTACATTGATTAAAACAAAGTCATTCATTATGAACTAATACTAACATATCAACCGTTGTTCGCGGAGCATCTGAAATAACTTTATACATGGCAGAAACATCTTAAATGTCAATTAGACCAATCTATACTAATATATAAATCTATACTAATATATAAAAGCTGAAGAGTTTGTTTGTTTGTTTGTTTGAACGCGCTAATCTCCGAAACTACTGGTGCGATTTGAATAATTCTTTTTTTGTTGGATAGTCCATTTATCGAGGAAGGCTATAGGCTAAATAACATTACGCTATGACCAATAGGAGCAAAGACAGAGCGGTAAATGTGTAAAAAACGGGGAAAATTATTCATTTTGAAGGCTTTCTTTGCGTGCGCTGCGAAAACGGTTCAAGATACACAAAAAATATGTATGAAAGAATTATTCCTCTATACATGGTCTAAAAAAAAGTCCGCGACGGCATATGTCTATCTTTTAAGGTTTAGTCACAATGACCGTTTTTATGGTACCAAATTTGGTCGAAATAATTTGTTTAAGTTGTATCAACATAATAATATTAATCTTTATTCAAATATAAATATAAATATGTTGTTGGTTAACCAAAAATCTGCCGGAAGTCACTATTCCACGCGGACGAAGTCGCGGGCAAAAGCTAGTATATAATACATGTTTTACGTGTTTAAAATATTTTAAATAAATGAAGAATATGTTTTCTACTTAATATCTTTTGAGCTAGAGTAAGAGTTCCTCATAGCAGTACCCCTCATGATACTAAAAGATCATAAACAGTAAAGATCCGAATCTTTCTGTTATTCTTTTTCATATATATAGCAATCACTAGACGCAATTGACCACTTATGTATGTGAGTTGAAGATGATATATCAATATTATAACCACAAATCAAATTGATATCTACTAAACACTAATTAATAAAACATTAAGACACTATTAAAACAATACTTTTATTATATTAAAAAGTAGATTTAAAAGTTAACATTTTTGACTATAATAGTAGTAGTATCTAGAGTATTAAGTAATATATATATTCAATTCAATGCAATAAATTGTATGTATGTAGATATTGTAGAATTGGCGTGTAACTGCATAACTTAGCTACTGGCTAACTTGAGAAAAAAGTTGGTCTTCATTGCAGTCTACTTGTGCGGAAGGAATGCGCGGTTATACTGAGCTGTGTTGTTATAATGTGCTGACTAATGAGACCAACTAATGGGACCGATCTGTATCTAGCGATGTCAGCGATGTCTAGTCAGATCAAGTATCTAACGATGGTAAAAATATAACGAAAATACCTTTGCAAACAATTGTCAAGAATAGACTTCGTCAAACAGCCTATAGAGGATGCAAAGAGTCCAAAGTTCTTCCGTTATTCTTAGAACTCTGTTAGGGCCATGAATAGATGACTTTGGAGGCAGTTACGAAGGTCTAGTTGATAATCATTTAAATAATTATATAACAATTTGAATTTAAAAGCAATGAAAATAGACTCGTTTTTACGGCTTCAGTGATTGGTCTCTTCATTATTAACAAAATAATTTGGTAACAAACATAGCACATAGCAAAAGTTATGTGAAAATGTATGTATGAAAATGTTCAAATAATACTTAAAACGCAACAAAAACAAACTATGAATTCCGACACGACTAACAAGAGAAGAAGAACTTAGGTTAATTAGGTTAATCAAAATGATAAATAAATGTAGGTATATCAAAAACAGGACGTCGTAAAAATATAAGACGTATATGTTTGTAGTATGGGGGTAGGTAGAAAACATTTCAAATATTAATTATCTTTTAGTATTAGAAAAGAATATTTTTTGTGGTGTTATTAGTAAATGGTGCATACAAACACCTAATCACACTGAGCCGTGGAGTGTTTCATGGTAGCATAATAGACATTGATCAAGGCACTTCATTGATTTGTAGATTCGTAAGCATATTGTCTAAGTATTAATTACTCCAGTATTGATGAGAGACTTTACTAGTCAGTCCTACAAAGACAGCGTTCGTTGTACGACCGCGCGCGCGAGTGACTTTTAGCCCGTGTATTTTTCGAAAGAAAAACACAGTATTAGTGAAAAAAATACAGTGGATATTTATCATAGGTAAATAATGGTGGAATAGGTAATAAATTATCTGTAATTCTAATTATAGATGCCGATTTTTAGTGCACGTAACTTGTGATAAAAATTTTAAAGTCTGATTCGTTTTCACATAAAATTTATATTGAACCAATAAACACCGTTATTTGTATCAGATTACTTGCCTACATTTGATAGCTGATACTTCAAAAAATGTTATGATGTCAGTCGCAAGTAACGAAAGATAGGTGTCTTATTTTTAACGACTAATGATTATTGTGTTAAAGTTTAATTAAATAACTTTATAGGAATTTGTACAGCGGAAATTGTGATAACATCATAAAAGTAAATAGGTAAAGTTCTTGACGCGAAAATTAAATATAGCTTAGGTTGTGTTTGTAAAGTTTAAGTTAGTAAACATAAGATACGATACGATATTCTAGAGATACAATATGACAGATAGATAGGTGTGCATATATATATACTCCGATATATCTATAATATTATAACTCCATCATGAGTTGTTTCTTTTTTTCTAAATACCTTACCTTTCTACCGTTGAATTAAAAAATTGGCATTTGTTGTAAAAGACAATGCCAAGATTTCTATGGCGCCATGCCCCACCAAATTTTTTCCAGTTACAAACATAATTTATATATGAAATGATAGCTAAACATCTGCACTTTTGAAATAATAAAAGATAAATTATATTAAAGCAGAGGATCGGTAGTTATGATGGTATAAACAATATGATTTTTTTCACAAATATTAAGTTTATCTTAGACTTTTTTATAAGATGCAATTTTTAGTAGCCATCTACTATATCCTAAAAACAATAATAACAACAACTAATTGTTCTCACTATAAAAAAACAATTTTAAATCCAGTTCAAGTAACGCTCATACTTTATTAGAACACACGATTGAGGCTATCTATCAAAGTCATCTTTATTTACGGATTCGTAAATAAAGATGACTTTATAGACCTAATATTACATTTCTATTTACAGTGCACTTCTTGATATATGTAAATACATGTTATTATCTAACGTAATATTTTTATTTTATTTTGCATCAGAAGTAAAATGCGTTTATTCCTAAAAGCCTTTTATTGAGAACTCATTCTTACTAAAATGAATGATTAAATAACACTATTGAACATAAAAAATTAACAGAACAACAATTAAAGAAAAAACTATTACCCTAAAAGCTATTACCCTAAAAAGCTAAAAAGCATTCGACTTAGGTCCAATAGGTTTATGTTGGCTAAAAGGACTTGTATCCAGTGGCCAATAAAATTCTTTAAAAAAACAAGCTTTAAATTCTCCGACTAGGAAAAGGCATAGAATTCCATTAACAACTATTAAATGTAGTTTTTTTTCCCCAGCTTTTTAGATTTTTTATATTTGTTGTTAGGATCTATAATTTAATTAAATATTTTTCATAAATGTGTAATTACTGTAACTTAAATTAATCCTTGGGGCAGATCTTGGCATTCTCTTTTACTTGAAGCAACGGTGTTAACCATAAAATATAAGTACATTTTAGTTTTTATTATGTGTAGGAATGTAGGCAATGATGAAATTAATGGATATGATAGTTTGACATAAGGACTTAAGTACCAAGTGGCTCTAAGCTACCCTAAGTTACGGTGTTGAGCCTTAGTTACCCACGTTGGCCCAGGGCGGATTAGATGACTACCTAAATCTTTGAATTTCTTCGCAGGTATTGCGACGTTTTCCTTCACTATAGGAGCTTCAGATAAATGTACACATGAATTTCGAATAATCGATAAATATATTGTTATATGACAGGATCGATTTCGGGCCTCCTGAACTTTCCGCCACAGACCGCAACGCCACCGTCTTAGATATAATATTTAAGGGAATGATAACGAAGATCGTAAAAAAATCCGTCCCTACCTGACGGATTTTCTACTACTTAATTTAATAACGAGCTAAAGTTTATAAAAGTTCAACGTCGCAACTACCTATAGCTTCGAATGCGTAAAATATATTTTTTCACATCATCATACAATACAACAATATACTACTACTACTCAAAGTAAAATATGGATTTTTAAATTTAAAATTGTTACTAAAAATTGTTGACATTAAATGTACTAAGAATTTAGTTGGAATAAAATAACAAAAATGATATGTGGCATATTAACATGACATTTTATAACTACAAAAATAAACCTGAAATAAATATATATATACTTAATTAATTGGAATTACGTAATAAAAAAAATCCAGCTAAAGGTTGGTTGGTCCTTATTTTATTTTCAGTTGAATGTGTATATATTTTATACTGTATTTTGTAAACATTATGAATTAATAATTTCTTGTATTCTGTAGAAAAAATATTTGCGTTAATCAAGCTAGTTATTAACCCTTAGAAACATAATAAATTATTTTGTTATCCTAAACATCGAAAAACCAATATTGTATACGTCAGCATACGAGGAAGAATGTTGCAATCTATTGAGCGCCATTGCCTCTACAGCTAGTTACTAGCTAGCTAGCTAGCTTACTAGGGTTGTCAGTTAAACATTTTTAATTTCATGTTGTAACACGAAAATTAGGCTTACAGGCCTTAAACAAGCATTTAGTGTTTATATAATTTACATACCCCTGAAATATTATTTCACTGGCCGTGAAAAATCATATATACATATTACATAGACGTGTTAGTTTCACTCACAAGTCACGGACAACAAAACAGATTTCAATTATTGGCTATTTGTAGGATAGCTCTGACAAGAATAGCAGAATAACTGTTAACGGAAATGAAATAAGGAATTTAGCATATTTAGTATATTATATATTAATTTTGAAATTGTGACAGCTTACCATTAATTAGTTCATTTTCATAAATTAAGTTTAGCTAACATTGTTTCAATTACCCTACTCATCAAAAGTACATATTCTTTTAGTGCATCCACTCAAAAATATTTATAAATATACTAACTATATATATATAAGCCTACGCCAATTCTTTACGCCATAAAAGCTGTTTCCGTAGTTCAATTGTTAACCTTATAGTGTTGCTGATTACTTAACTCACAGGCTATTACGAGTATTTCGATACTCTGGTAGATGTAAAAAATCTGTGAACTGATATCAAATGTACTTAATAAATACATAAAATTCAGTAAAATGACATCTATCAAATTTATAAAATTAGTACTCCCACTGCTATTTATTTTTCTAATAGCTCTAGACAATATCGGTATTTCCGAAAGCAATCAAATGTTTCCATGAATTATTAGATTAATTATTTATAATAATTTGAACTTTTTACATTTTTTACTGCTTAGAATAACTTTAGATAAATAACAGACCCCCAGACAAATTATTAAGTATAAAATATTTGTGCATAGGGAAATCCCCAACGTCCACATCCGGTGGGTATTTAATGCATCTTAACTGTCATAAATGCCCCATTAGTGCAATCAGTCTCCCTCAGGGCAGCTTGTAGCCAGACATCGGTAAGTTCATCACCGAGGGTACCGACGTGTTTCAGGGGGGCGTATGCCACCCGCTTCTGTCTTACCTTAGCCGGCCGGACAGAGTGGAGTTGTAAGAGCAGATGCTCGAAGGGCGGAAGTGTAATAATGTGATAAGACAGCGTCTCGATGACTGTCACAGACACACCTCTCTACACCCTTAGCCGTTCACACCAAAGTTGGTCCTTTCACACCAACGTTGGTCTGCTTTTTTTGGGAGGCCCATTTAGTGAACGGCGATTCAACACTTGCCATATTTAAATCAATTAGGAGGCTTTGGGAAGGCAGGTGAGCGGAGTCTCTTTCATAGCCCGGTTCCCATTACCACCAAAATCGAAATGCAGTAGTATGTATTAGTCCACAAAAGTGTTCAAACGAGAAAAAATCACGTTTACTGCATAGGAGCGCTCTCAAATATATACTAATATAATTATTTTAATTAAAATAAAAAATTTAAATATACAACTAAATATTTTGTAAGTATTACTGATGCCGTTTTTAATATCGAGTAAAAACGAAAAAAATAAAGCATTGTGTGTATAGGAGCCCCTAGAGTCTTAAAATATCAACGGTAATACATTATTTGTGAAAATTTCAAGTATTTAGCTATCACGATTCATGAGATAAAGCTTTGCGACAGCCAGATATACGGACAGACAAACGGACAGCGGAAACTGTAATAGGGTCCTGTTTTTACCATTTGATTCTGACTCCCTAAATAGGTGTGCATAAGGCGAGCACAATGGTTTTAATTTAATTGATTAATATCTCTTATAAATATCTTATGGGACGGTTTTAGGTTAAAGGAAATGTGTCGTGTTCCTATCAGAAGGTTATAGATGTTAAAAGCAATGTTCTACACTAAAGTTAAATGTTTCGGAGTTATTTTTGCTTTTGTATTTTTTTAATAATAATCTTAATCTTATACCTCTAAAATAAAATATTACTAAAATACGCTAATTAGTCATCCAGAAACATTTCAAGTAATTAAATGTGCCTGAAGACATTCCATACAGGAATACACGACATTATCAACCCAGCTAATATAAAAACACCTTTACACGATATCGTATTGAACTGTCAAAAGACAATCGATTTTATTCGTATTTTGACAGTTTGGCATAATATCCTTTAAGGTTATCGCAATTCGATTGCAGAAGGATCTACCGCCTGATATAAAAGTCTGGTAGCACCTATATTTACTTTTAGAAAATCTGTTCGCACAGGACTTTTGAAATAAGTGTTAACAGTTACAAGTTAAACAATATATATTTTAAGTAATATCTATGTATTTACCATATTTAATGTATTTATCATATTTAATGTATTTACTTTAATTAGTTTAATGTATAATAATAAAGTAGTAAAGTAAATAGGCACTTCTAGTACACCACCATGAAATCTCCGTTGAACCCAATCAAATTAAAAATAACATTTATTCAACATTCACAAATAATTTCATTCTGTACTAGGTATTATATATATATATATAATACCTAGTACAGTAGTATATATATATATATTATATATATATATATATAATATATATATATATATATATATATATATATATATATATATATATATATATATATATATATATATATATATATATATACTAATTTGTTATATCTTAATTTTTATACTAAAGGGATTGCAACTCTATATGTTGTATTTCATAGTAAAAAGATCTAAATGAGAGTTTGCGAGTTGTCACTGTACTGGCACTTCGCAGGCATTATATTCGCAGTTTAATTTCTTCGAAAGACAAAGGTAATTTTTACTGAGGGAGAATTTTCGTATAGAAGATCCAATTTAATGTGGGGAAAGCCGATAGTAGAAACTACTAGCCGATACTAGTATTTATATATTCATACAGGCACTTTATTTTTTTGGCTAAACATAGAGGTCATTCTATGTATTTAAATAACTACATTGTATATGATTCTTACGTTTATAATATAATATATAAATATTAATTACACTTACACCAATTGACCTAACCCAAAACAACTTCTCTAAGGGTTGTGTTATGGGAGCTAGGGTAACGGATAGACATATATATTATACATATATAAAAATATTTAATGAAAATATATATTGGTTAAGATATAAATGCTCGCATTCATCACACAAACCTCTGCCCGCACCGGGCTTCGAACCCGGGACCTCAAAGATGGCGACACCTTGAAACTAATGTACTGTGTTATGGAGGTCGTCGAATAAACGACTCTGTAAATGGCAATCAAAACCAATCGAAACAATGAAATATTATTCATTAATGCGATGTTACTTTTTGTTAATTATAGCTATTACGTTGCCGTGCAATTGTCTGTACTGTTACGAATTAATAAAGGAGGGTAGTACCAAAATTATTGACTTTGCGAAGTTCCGAACAGCGACAACAAATCCAACCTCTATTACAATAAATTGCTAGTGTTAATTATATATACTTAACTTTTCATGCCTCAATTATATAAATATATTCAACAAGTTTTTTTCACCTTTAAAGGTTTGCTGTTAAATACATAAAAACTAGGTCGTGTCCGCGTCTTAGTCGCAGGATTAGTCACATAAATAATTTTTAGGGCGTATTTGAAAAATATAACAGCTTCACAGTATAAACATTTTCATTATACATTATATATGTTAAACATATGTAATGTTTATTGGTTTTTGTAGCGTACTCCAGAAGAGCTCGCAGGTGGTAAATGTTATCCTACTTACTTGACACTTATCATCATATTTTAAACAATTCATACAATATCTTTATTAGTTGTAGTCTTTGTGTTATTCTGAAGCATAAGCTATATTAGTATAAAATTTTATTAAAATCTATTTAGTAGTGTTTACGTGAAAGAGTAACAAACATCTGTCTATACTTACGCGTATGTAATACTAACTTTCTGCCCGCGGCTTCGCCCGCGTGGATTTCAGGATTGGGTCTATAGAGGGTTAAGGGTCATAGGTTTTGCCCACGACTACAAATGCGCGGAAGTCGGTATAATGGCGCGAAGATATTATTGCGCTTCCCGTGGGACTATCCGTTTTTCCGAGATAAATAATACCGCAAAACCTTGCTCAAGAATCACTCTATCTATTGATGCAAACCGCATGAATATCTGTACAGTAGTTTTTGAGCGAAGCCTTTATTGCACATCCCGTGGGATCTGACGATTTTTCCGGGATAAAAAGTACCCTATTATTTAATCCGGACTTTTATCTTTACGTCTGCAAAACTTCAAAGCGATTGGTTCAGTAGTTACGGCGTGAAAGCGGAACAAACAAACAAACTCACTTTCCGATTTATAATATTAGTAAGGATTCCTAGGGTACGGAATCACTCAGTAGCGTATATAGACTCGAGTTTCGTGGGGGCCCAGCGAATATCTACATGCATGTATGTATATACATATATATATATATATATATATATATATATATAATATATATTATATATATATATAATATATATATATATATAAATGAACTCCAGACGTACCTTCTTTAAAAGTCTACAACAGAAAATAAAGTGTTTATATATATATATATATATATCATGTTATGCGTAAAATAAAAATAATATTTGAAAATAAATTAAGTTTATTTATTTGGATAAATATTTTATAGCAGGAAGAAGTGTAGTATGTCATGTAGCTCTTGACTCTGACTCTACCTCTCAGTTAGTAGGTCATTTAGGTTTGCACATTTCAGCTGAGGAGCAGGAATATATTGCTTGCTGTTAGTGTCTTTCTGACTGTAACAGTCCGAGACTCACTGTTACAATGCTCTGAAATGAAATGTGCTGTACAAACCTAATAATTAATAATACTAATTGATAACAAATAATAATAAATAGCAAAATATGGTTTTTTATGCTGTAGACAATATAATTGACTGATTTTATGATTAACTTTTCTTTTTTTGCACAGACATGGTAACTTTTAGGACTAAATGCTAAAAGAAACTTCGAATAGGGGTAATAGAAACAAAAATATAAATAATGTTAATAATGATTATCATTAACATTTTATTTTATTGAAACAATATAAATCAGACAAGAGAAATCACATTATTTAGACTTATAAAAATTAAATAAATAAATATAATTTTTTTTAAAAATCTAACGCATGAGACCTATGAGAAATAATACAAAAAGAAAATACTATAAAACAATAACATTAGTATAGTACTATAATAGAAACAAGTGGAAATGACTTTTACAACAAAAACATTAATATGTTATGATATGGATACATACGTTTACTATAACTATTTAATAAAATGAGTTTGTTAAAATAATCACATATTGAAACTGGTTAGATAACTGATAATTTTAGCAAAGGTGGATATGCATAAGTACATAATACATAAGTCATCAGAAGCATACCTCAGTAGTCAGTCTTCTACTATTAAAACTAAATTCTGTATATTTCTAATATATTCATTGATATATTAATATGCTAGTCTTTAAATGGATGAATAACAAGGAAAACAATTTGTAAAATTAATAAAACAATAATGATAAAAACAAATATCTAGTATGAAAAATTAAATTCTTCATTTTTTTATATTATTAATAACATTACTATGCTAGTCTAGACATTAAAAAAAGAAAAAAAAGTATTGCGGGTTAAGGTATGTAAAAATTTCGTGGGGGGCCCGGGCCCCTCGGGCCCCCCCCTATATACGCCACTGGATCACTCATAGTGGAAAATCACTGAAGAGAAGAGACAGCATCCTCGTGGATACCACCGCAACAAGTGCTAGGGTGATTATGTCGGAATCCAAATCGATCGATACGGCTTGACCGGAATGACCTACAGACTAAACTCAGTCTGAGCCCTAGTCATAAAGGCCCTACGGACTAAATGTGTATCAATACACAATTCAAACTCTTAACCTAAAATTCGTACTGCAGTAAAAATTTTAACATTCTGTATCTCATAAAGAATAACTTGTTTTGTTTTTGTAATTACCTATTAATTTACACTATGAAATGTATCCTTGGACAAATTCAAAATCGATTTTATTTTGATACATATTTCAATTTAAATTATATACTATATGGGATACTTATAATTATATACTATATAATTATATACTATCTGGTTTATGTAATCAAAAAAAAAGTTCATACAAAGTATTCTTGGTAATGCATTTTTTGAAGTTCCCGTATTTTTACAAGAATGTCATATTGTTTTACTTGATAGTTCCTGATGATATCACGCAGTCACGCAGCCGCCTTTCTTTTTTATCTTAAGATTAGTTATATCGCGATTAGATAAAATAAGATATATTATGAAGAAAATTATATTATTGAAATAATTACTAAATACTTAATATGTTCTTTATTTTACGATATTCATCTTTGTGACTAAATATTACTTATCCATTCAATAAAATCACACACGCCACATAGTAGAAATAATAAGTTGTCAAATCAAAAACTGATATAAAAAAGACAGATACTAATTGAGATCAAACGAATGTAAAAATAAGTAAACAATAAGAGCTAAGCAACATTGTACGTAGAAGAGAAATATAGGTAATAAAAAAAGACTACACTAAAAATAAAATAAATTTACATTAAATATGTTTGAATGGCGCGATTGAAGCGAACCCCGTTGCTTAGTCTGAAACTAGATAAGTATAAATATAATAGATGCCAACTCAAGAGTTACGTATGTCCTACTAAAATCATCCCTATTGCAAGCAGTACAAGAGCTGTTCAAAGTTCATACAGTATAGCTTAACGTGGCTCGTACTGCACATAAACATATTTACAGCATTAATAAATAAACTTTAACAAACAAGTTAAGCTGCCTTGACATTACATGTAATTCCTCAATAGATTCGCAGCAACCTTGCGAGTCGAGTGATTGACTACTACGCTTCGACGGGTTCGATTCCCTCAAAGAGACTATTATTTTTAAAACCTTCTAAAATTGCACCCATGACACAGGATTAAACTAGTGTGGGGCGTATTAAAAAAACTGGGACATCTCACAATAACCACAATGAACGTCACCTTATTATTGTAAGTACTCGGTAATATTCGGTCGGATACTTCGAGAGAGTTTGTGAATTTAGAAATTTGAAATGTCATTTGGTTGGCGTTAGCTTGTTTGATAAATAATATTATGTAAATTGTAGTTTGTGAAATTTTGTAGTGACTCGAATAGAAATATATATGAAGAAGTATGTAAGTAGTGACAGAGAAGGTAAAAAATAACGAATTAATGTGGTAACGAAGTAATTAATGTGGTCTCATCGTCAAGAAATGTTCATTTGTCGACGATGAAAGTCGAATTACCATGAGAGGTATAAACATGATAACTGACATAAAAATATTTGGGTAAGTATGGACAGATTACTTGAAGAAATATATACATGCCAAGCATTTCAGTGTGGACATAACGCATGAAAATGAGGAATGGAAGAAAAAAACTTCTTGCGAACTTCTTCTTGGTTTACCCAGATTATGTATGATAAACGTTTTTGCAATACAATTGCGGCGATCCGTTGTATTTAATTAATTAAATACCCGATCAAATTGATAACTTACTTCTTTTATTCGTCTTTTTATAAAGTTTATGATTTTTGCGCTGTTATTAATAATACCTTACTATTGTCTACCGCAGTCAAGTATTGTAAAGGAAAATAATGCTCAAGGATTATAAATTAAAATGATTTGTGACACTTTTTCCGTGTGAATATTATCAAGAATGTTAATAAATGTAGTTGAAACATTTTTTTCTCCTCATTATTATTAAACAAAAAATCCCTAACATTTATGAATATTTTATTCATAATAATCCGAAGATTTTGTTTTTAATGTATTTTACTGACGGTTTCAACATCTTGTTTTCTTTTCTTTTCAAATGTTATAAGCACAGATTTTTTTTATATTTCCTGTGGATAAAACATAAGTTTATCTAGTTCAAACTGGTTAAAAGAAAGAATAAAAAATATCTATTGTTCTAATTATCACAAGTAGGTACTTATGATCAAGTTAATTTAGGTTAAATAACACAATAAATGGGAACTGTTACTATTAAAAGTTAACTTTCGTCACACAGTTTGCTTCTAAATCAATAAAATCACTAAAAACTAATAAATATCCGTGATATTCAATCTGAGGGTTAATATTGGTGTCAACAACTGTGCTGTAAAATGTTTAAGATAATATGGTCAAATGTCCAGCTTAGGGTCCAAAACTCGCTTTGAGTAGCTAATAAAATAAGACTAACTGTTTACGTGACAGAGTCTATTTTCGCTAACACGTGGTACTTAATTCTATTTTCGACCTATATGAATATTTTGGCAGTTAATTGAATTGCTTATGAATGAAGGAAAGAATTGTGGATAAATTACAGATAAGCATTCAAATTTTTTGATCAGGTGTTATATAAGTACTCACTTTTTAATATTCTTATAAAAATTATATATTAAATATTGATTTGCTGGTCGCTTATTTATTTATATTATTATCCTTTATTTAAAATATTATTATCCTTTATTTTAGTGAAATTTTTCCTTTCATTATTAATTTTACATTTATAAACGTATGCATAATGCAAACACATTTATTTTCACAAGAAGTTATCTTACAAAAATTCAATCGTGATTTATTAATAGAATGGTCAATTCTAGGTTAGAGCAGTTGTAGTTTTAAAACTTTATTCAGATACATCAGTTAATTAAACAACTATGAAGATCTGTCTTAAAAATATTAATAAAATGCGACTGTATTTTGGTGTCGACATACATATTAATTTAATTGACTGTTTCACAGCACATTACCATAATTTATGCGACCATTAACAAATATAACGATAATTAATTAAAATTGTTCTATTTATATTATAAACAAATAAATCTATATTCGATGTTGTCATCGACTATAGATTTATTTGTTTATAATTTTACACACTAATTTTATTCTTTTAATATTGTTATTAAAAGAATAAAATCAGTGTAAAATGACATGATAATTAATATTTATTAAATGATATAAAACGTAAATAACTTTTACGTTATACAACTTTTGTAATCGTGATAACAATTTGCTGTGATTATCGTTATATTATGTCATTCATGATTTTTCCCGATTCGTAAAATACGAATGAATCAATCTATAAAAGCTCTTTATTATAGAATAATTATAATGTAAAGTAAAATATGTTTCTTGACTGACAGTGAACTAGGGTTATCTATATGGTTTATGTATTTAAAGTATCGAGTTTCCTACATCCTCAATTCCTCCTTCATTCCTATCTTTTTTACCGACCGCACAATGGCCCAGTTGTGAGGCTACGTGCAGATAAAAGTCCAGATAAACTGACTAACCTACATCCTCCCACCCTGATGAAAACATAATACAAACATCATTACAAATCAAGCGTTAGGATGTTTGAGAATTCTGCCCGCTTGGGTTAATAATGATGTAGTTCGCTAATTTTAAATAAATACAATTTTTGAACTGGTCTAGTCGAAGTAGTGTTGTTTACTTTACAGCCGAGATACTTTGCCTGAACCTCTCAGAATCTTAATAAGTTACATAAGCCAATACTGTCCATTTTCATTACTTTCTACTACAAAACAGAATTGCACTCCTTTAAAACGCTTTTATATTTCCACGACTGTTCACTGTGAACTAACCATAGCTTACGAATTGTTTCTCTTAAATTAGTTATTAAATTCTGACGCGAATTTAAACTTCTGTTGTCAATTTCATCAGTATTGAACTGCGTTTGATGATGGCATAAAGAGTCGCTATCTGATATGTACATTATGTAAGTGATGCTCTTTTTAGTACACGACATAATAGATCTTTTACACGTCTTATCAGGTGCTTCCGAAATTATCTCCACAAAAGAGCAGAAGATATATTAAACACCTATTCTTGTTTATCTAAAATGCATTAGGTAGTTATTTTTATATTTCTAAGCTAAATCATTGAGAAGATTTCTTAGATTCTTCCCAAATTCCTTAGGTGCCAATAATCTTTTAAAACCTAATAAAAACTAGCTAAAAATTTTCAAAATGGTATGATGAACGTTAACTGACACAAGTAAATAAAACAATCCAACATTTTTGTGGCCTTGCCAAATCAACTCCCACAACTTTGAAAACTGTATCTGTTTCTATTCTACTTATTTACCGAAAGTGACGCATCTGGAGCTTGTGCTTGTTTACAAGTAAACTTCTTACAGTTACCACATTTAAAAATAACCCTTTTTACATTAAAATAATTAGTTAAAAATTATCAATATTACTCTGCTTACTTACCCCGATCGTGATACCATTTTTTTTTTTTTTTTTGTTTCCCTGAGGAAAATGCATTAAATTGCATACCCCGGCTGTGGCGAGCCGGCGGTTATGTGGGGCTCTCCTCCCAGAAGGGGGAGGCCAACCCACTAAAAACCTCAGGGATGGCCTTCCTCAGGCATGTAGGGAGCCCCCGGGAACAGCAAGCCACCTCCGGGAACCCCCAGCCTCTGCTCCCCTGCCTAGAGGGGAGCCCTCCTCAGGGGAGGCTACACTACCTCCCCGGTCTCCTCCACCGACGACGCCCCCCGGCCACGGAAGGGGCGTGGTCCATCCCGGGTCGCCGTAGCAGTCGCGACTTCCTCGCGCCCGCCGGCGACCCGCGGCGGCGCCGCAGCTGTGCTACCGAGCCCGGCGCCGCCTCCTTCGAGCGGGATCGGCCATCTCCCGACCCCGCTCGGCGGCCTCCTTCTGGAGCATCACTGCTTCACAGAAGGAAGCTACAGCCCTCCAACCTCCCTCGTCCGCCAGCATTGCCGCAATCAATGCTGGCGGAGACAGATCTCGCCCGATCTCTGCGACCAAGACTCGGCGCTCGGAGGCCCACGCGGGGCACTCCGCCAGCGTGTGCTGGGCCGAGTCGAGGTCGGATGCGCAGTGGTGACAATGTGTCGATCCCTCCCGTCCTATTCGACACAGATACTCACCGAAGCAGCCGTGCCCGGTGAGTATCTGAGTCAATCGGTAGGTGACCTCCTCCTTCCCGTGGAGCCAAGCTTCGAGGTGCGGGAGTACGGCACCGACGGCCCGCTGGCGCGCGCAGATCCGTAATTCGAGCTGCGCACGCCAGGCCGCCACAATCCGTCGGTGCCACTCCCGCTTAGGCACTTCGTGCGCGGGTTCCAGGGCGCTCCCCCCATCGCCCCCCCGGCCGACACGCCGCGACGCATACGTCGCCGCGTACATGTCGGCCAGGACGTCGAATGGGGGAGCGTCCCAGAACCGTCGCCGCCTCGTACGAGATTGTACGGTAGCCTCGCACGATCCGTATGGCCTTTATCCGCTGCAGGCTCCGTAGCAGAGCTCTGCAGCGGGGGACCTCGCGCAGTCTTGCGACCACACGGGAGCCCCATACATGGCCACGGATCGCACACGCCCTCGTACAGGCGGCGAACTCCATCCCTCGGTCCACCGAGATTGGGCAGCAGGCGATGCAATGCGCCCGCCACCCTTTTGGCTCGGGGGACCAACCGCACGAAATGCTCCTCGAAGCTCCAGCGGCGGTCCAAGGTGAGGCCCAGGTACTTGATGTACGGCCCCACCGGGACCACCGCGTCACCCACCCGGATCCGGCAGCTGGGTGGTTCCCGGCGCCTCGGAAGGCCGTGGAACCATAGCGCCTCGGTTTTGTGAGGCGCTATTTCTAAACCAGCCGGCGGATCGCCCGCACGACACATGCCACCCCAAGCTCGGCAAGCGTAAGCACCGGCCCGAAGTCGGCCCCAGTCGTAACGACGAGAGTGTCGTCAGCGTAGCAGACGACACTCACGCCGTCAGGAAGGCTGGTGCGAAGGACCGCGTCGTATGCGAGGTTCCATAGCAGGGGTCCCAACACCGACCCCTGCGGAACGCCGCATTCGACCCTCCTCGACGTTTCCATCCCGTCCCGTCCCATCACGCTGATCGTCCAGTCGCGCAGATAGTCCCGACCACGGCCCGCAGGTAGGGAGGAGCTCGTGGTATACGAGCGCCTCCCTAATGGCCTGCCAGGGGAGGGTGCCGAAGGCGTTGACGATGTCTAACGACACCGCCAACGCCAACCCCCCCGATCGGACTGCGGACTCGACAGGGAACGAACACGCTGGACGGCGTCCAGCGTTGATCGTCCCGCCGGAATCCAAATTGGCAGTCCGATAGGTCGGGACCCGCGCGCGACAGGTGCTCGCTGATACGAGCGGAGAACCCCGATCGTGATACCAGCATGTTGATTTTTAACACTGAGGATGATCTATCAATCTATGTACAATAAATATTATCTGGCATGGAAATGGAAATCTGAAGCTATTTAGTTTTATCGCCTACAGTCGGGTCAATTTAATAGGCCACATTTGACATTTGTTCATAGTGAGGTGACCTGCTTAAACACTCCGATTATGGTGAAAAAATCGATATTTACTTCAAACATATGTGAATCGAATACAGTTATTATGGAAAAGTACTTTTTTTATAAGATCCCTATCTTATAAAAAAAGTACTTTTCCACAATAACTGTAATAGGCAAACGAGCAAATGGATTACTTGATGGTAAGTGATTATCGCTGCCCGCAACAACAGATGTGTTGCCGGCCTTTTAAATGGGAATACGCTCTTTTTTATAGGTACTGTATTAATATAGTTTAATTGCCTTAAAATTTTTTAATATCAATTATTTCTCTGTTTATTAAGTTATTATTGTTTTTTATTATGAAACAAAAGAATAACATGTTTTATTTTAATAAAAATTTGTCTATTAATTCATGGTGAATAATCCCTTCACAAATAATCATTGCATTCATTCGATTTTTTGAGGGACATCACTTACGTATAGACTTCACTAAACGCAACATTGTAACAACGGCCATTTGTGCATTTCCAAACTAAAAAAATATTGAATATTTTATGTCCGCCATTACAGGTTAGTTGAGGAATTTTAATGAAATGTCAAATGTGGCCTATTAAATTGACCCGACTGTTATAGTACTGTCACTTGATGTGTGGGATTCCCACATATCAATCTATTATTACCTACAACAGTTTCTGAGCCAAACAATGGGCACTTAGCTATTATGTCATATTACCCAATATGTATTAGTTTTATCAGTAAGCATGGCTGTGCTCTTTATACGATAGATTAGATCAAATTGGTTATTATTTATTTATTTAATCTTTATCGTATAATAAGTAATCAATACTTTATCTACCTGCACAAACAAAAGATTTAAAGTTTGCACGATGTCCTTCTTCTCACCTACTATTCCATCAAGGTGGTTAGCGGTCGTCAGAAATAGAAATGGATTACAAGTTTCTTCAAAGGCAATTCTTTTATAACTGTATGTAATTTGTGAATATCCATAGTCTAAATTAATCTACCATAAAGAAATTAAATATTTTCTACCTTTTTTACTATAAATATTTCTCCAAAATATTAACTTATATTAAAAAAGGATTTACAAATATTCAATATTACTCCTATTTTTACTAAAATATATAAATAGTTTTATTTATATATATTATAATATAGCCGCTAGCTGCAGAATATATGTATAACAAACTCAACAAATGTACTTGAATTGCACAACCTAAATAAATATACCTGCAAATATAAAATTGGAGTGGCTTTTAAAATTAAATTACAAAGACACAGAAGCTCTAATTGTATAGGAAGTACTCAAGACCATGATACACATATGTGACATACGTGTAATCGTAAAGGCACACACACACACTCATACACACACACGCACGCACACACACACACCCATACATACATACACATATAGGATAATTGTTTAGTTCCACACAAATATAGTAGGTAAATTAGTATGTGCGGGTGCTTGCTCTGGTCTGATTTGTTCTGTTGCTCAGAAACTGAACCACTGTCTTCCAAACCACAGGTTGTACCTATATAGCTTGAAAGCCAGCGAGCTCATGTAATAGCTATAAGAACGTTTATTGTAAACAAGAATTATATATGTGATGTAAGCTGTATACATGTAAAATGTGTGAAATAAATCTATTATTATTATTATATTATAATATTTTCTATTAAATTTTCACCCTTCTCTAAGCCGCAATTTAATGAAAATAATTGACATTTGGTATATATATTAAATACTAGCTTTCTGCCCGCGGCTTCGCCCGCGTGGATTTCGGGATTGGGTGTATAGAGGGTTAAGGGTCATAGCTTTTGCCCACGGCTACATATACGCGGAAGTCGGTTTATGGTGCGAAGATTTTATCGCGCTTCCCGTGGGACTATCCGTTTTTCCGAGATAAAAAATGCCGCAAAACTCCTCAAGAATCACTCTATCTATTGATGAAAACCGCATAAAAATCTGTGCAGTAGTTTTTGAGCGAAGCCTTTATTGCGCATCCCGTGGGATCTGTCGATTTTTCCGGGATAAAAAGTAGCCTATGTTACTCGGGGAGAATGTAGCTTTCCAAAGGTGAAAGAATTTTTGAAATCGGTCCAGTAGTTTAAGCGTGAAGAGGTAACAAACAAACAAACAAACAAACAAATAAACAAACAAACAAACAAACACACTTTCGCATTTATAATATTAGTTGGGATTAGTTGGGATGGGTCTAACTGGTATTGTCATGTCTGACTCGTTAATCACTTCGTGATGAAATAAATATAAATCTTGATAGCCATCGTTGACATCAAAACCTTTCAATCATTCTAGTCTAGAATCAGTCAAGTACTTTATCTTATCTCTACATTTCCTGTAATATTTATTCTTTTTATTATCTAGACGTACCGCTTAAAAGCCATTTCTTTAAATTTGCTATTAACATTTCTGATAAAACTTCTTTCAAGTTTTATATATTCATGTCTCTGATATATTAACCTTCGTAGTTGAGTGGTTAGGTCACCAATTTCAAGGTGTCGCCATCTGTGAGCTCGAATCCCGGTGGCGGTAGATGTTTGTGTAATAAATGCATTTGTACCTTAGTCATGATTTTTAATATATATTTTTATCAAAAATAATTATATATGTATGTATGAATCTGTTACCCTAGATAACCCATAACGCAAGCCTTACAGAGCTTACTTTGGCTAGGTTAAATGATGTAAGAGTATGAACCATTTGTTTATTTATTGAAGAGTATCTAATTCATATGTGTCAATTCGATCCGTCTCAAAAGTATGACACATGTAAATTCAAAAGACCACAAACTAAATTACTACTGAATGATTCTTACTATTTGAGTTTTAGGGCTTCTTAAGGAGTGAATTTCATCATAATCAACATACGCTCATCTCAAGCCAGTCTGGTCATACAATGCAATCATGCGCCGCATAAAAACTTGGAATCTTTAACTCCAACATCGAATCAGTTCTACGCATGGGAGGCATTGTTTGTCAAAATCGAAACAGCCGGCCGACTGCAACTCGACTCGTATCATGTCTAATGCAAAAATGTGCAAGTTGACTAATCAGAAGCCTATACAACAAGAGATCCTGCTTAAAAAATTACACTGGTTTGGGCATGTGCTCCGATATTCTGAAAATTCTTGTTTTTGTGACGGAAATAGGTGCCAGGAGACCTATTTTTGAATTACGAATGCGACTTCGAAATCACCGATGTGACTAATAATCACCGATTTTCAATAATTCTTATTTTTTAATATCACTGATGAGACTACCTTAGTCACAGATGTGATTTCATTACGAGTGCCCTCACCCAATGTTATCTGTGTTTTATTTGATTTTTAAGTCTATATATACAATATATATATAATATATTCGGCAGCGACTACATTCATATATATATATACCTATATAAATCTTTATAAATCTCTATAATATATATATATATATATAATAACCATAATGGCTAAGCCGGCAATAACCGGCACGTCTACATTCTGCGTGGAACCGAACTCTTACATTTATGTGTGTACTTTATCTATGTTGGCAGCTCTGCGATCGACTTTCAAAAATTGGATGTTTAGGAATCCGTGACCTCAAAGTCACCGCTGATTATTTAGTCAGCGGTGATTTCGAAATCGCATTCGTAATTTAAAAATAGGTCTCCAGGACGGCTTCGCACTATCCGGAGGGGCTTTGTAGAAAAGTTGGTCTCTTTAACTCCACTGAAAGGATATTAAAAAAATGCCCAACATCGTAATAAATTAAAGTCTGTTCTACGAGTCCAATGTCCCAGTTGCGGAATTACAGTAAAGTTAAAAAGATATTATCACTAAATCATTTTCTAAGGAATGAATCCATGTTACTTAAAGGTAAAGTTTCATCAGAAGCCAACAAAGTTACCGCGTGTGGTAGATTCCTATTTCCGCATTTGTATTTCCGTTAAGCCTTTATCAAATTTCAAATATGAGGGTTTCTTTTAAAGAAGGTATCAGAACCATACTTCCAGTTAATGACGATTTTAGTTTACTGACATAAAAACCTATAAAGATAATACTAAAGCAGAATAGCCACGAAAGAGTTGGAATTAAAAATATGATTTGAGAATCTCAGGACACAAAAATTTACAGTAGAACTTAAAATATAAATAGATATTTTATTTGGTCACACACACACACACAATAATTTTATTTCATGTTGATCTGAAATATAATTGTTAACAGTGTAGTCTTTCTATTCGGTATTCATTGGCATCGCGGTTTTAGATTTAAAAAAAAAAATAATAAAAAATTTCTTGTCTGTGGCACTCCGGGTAGCAAATGTCACTTTTCTTTCGCGCGTTCGCCGGCATCGTAGGTCTCGTAAAACTTTTCGAACATTACTGAAAAAGTAAAACGTGATAACCTGGCATCAAAAATTAAAAATAGCCTAGAACTGAAGAAGTCTTCAGCCCAAATAAAAAAGTCAACACCAAAAGCAAATCTAGTTAAGCCAACTTACACCACAACAAGCAAACCAAAAGGCAATACTGAAAAGGCATAAATTACCAGAAAAATTGTCAGCTACTGGAAGCCCCCACCCTTAACGAAGAAATATAAGCTGTCTTAACAGATAATGCTCTGACGAGGGACAAGGCCATCGTTTTGATGCAACACCAACTGGGGCTAGCCACAGGCATTATCGGAGAGGTTATGACAAAAATTATGCTTCAAGAGCAAATAGATAGAGTACAGCATTAACTGACGCCTCCAAGCTCCTTGTTGACATCCACTTCCAGAATACAAGAACACGGAAAATCTTAATCTCTCCACCACTTAATAAAAAGCACAATAACGTTTTATTTAAAAAGATTTATGAAGGTTCACTTCATCGAAGTTTATCAATTATACTGTCCGATCGGAAAATATTGAAGAAAATCAATAAATATGGAAAACGCCTTCGTGAAATCCGCGAGCGTCACCGTAGCCGCACAAGAAGCCGAAGCCCCATATTAACCTCGTCTCGACCTCTTTCCCCAAGCTCATCACCGGACTCACAAGGTAAAGTCTACAATGCACCCATGCCGGTACGAGATACCGTTAAGCATGAAGGTCAAACTTGGTACGAGATACCATAGCTTTGATAAGTACGAGATACTATTTCATTACGTACGAGATACGTTGAATACAATGCACCCATACCGGTACGAGATACCGTTAGGCATGAAGGTCAAACTTGGTACGAGATACCATAGCTTTGATAAGTACGAGCTTAGAGCATTAAACCTAAGAGTACGAGATACTATTTCATTACGTACGAGATACGTTGAAAACGTAAACATTTAATATAAAAATGAAACACGTGGCCGTTGGAAAATCCAACAGCAAAACATGGCGGAATTTCCTTACCAGGCCGCATCGAAGACGAGGTGGAGGTAGACCCAGTTGCAGCTTTCCAAGATGCTCTGGGGGCCGAATACGAAAACAATTGTAAGCAGTTCAGAGGAACTATACAAAAAGAAATCACGGTTCATTGGAACCATATTCTCCTCAACGGAATCACGAAGGAGGAAAAAGAGGCAATACTATGGGAAACCGCTACGGTCCACCACAGCCTCTACAACCCAGGGCGACGGCATCACGAGGTGGACCCAGGAACCGCACAGCGCAGCCGCCGCCCCGACGACCAGCCTTCAGCCACGCGCGGCCCGAGAGGCCTGCGACACGCGGCCCGAGAGGCCTGCGACACGGGGCAACAGGCGTTAAATGATCAGGTACATGCAGGCAATATAACTAAATACTTCACCTGCTGGCAAAGGATCACTAGTGATCCTATGCTATTACAATGGGTAAATGGTTACCATATTCCCTTTCTAAAAATTCCAGTGCAAAGTTTTGTTCCCCAAAATAATATACCTCTCACTGAAGTTGATAATATGGGCAAAGCCATTGTCAACTTATTAGAACTAGGTGCAGTTCAAATATGCAACCCCTGTAAGAACCAATTTATCTCAAATTCTTAAGAATTAATTCTTAAGATCAAAACCCAATGGCAAATTTAGATTTATCCTTAACTTAAAATCTCTGAATACCTTCATCAAAATAGATCACTTCAAGATAGAAGATATTAGAACGGCAGTAAAGCTTGTAAATAAAGACTATTTTTTGTGCTCCATAGATCTCAAAGAATCTTATTTTCTCATCTCAGTGGTCCCAGAACACAGAAAATACCTTCGTTTCGAATTTGATGGCATTCTTTAGCAATTCACAGTATTACCATATGGTCTTTGTACTGCACCTAGTGTCTTCACAAAACTACTGAAACCAGTGATTGGTACACTCAGAAAACAGGGGTTTTTTATCAACAATATATCTCGATGACTATCTTTGCATTGGGCAAACTAATAAGGAATGCATAAGAAATAGGGATGCAACTCTCTCCATTTTTAAATGCTTGGGCCTTATTGTAAACCATGAAAAAAGCACACTAATCCCAACTAATATTATAAATGCGAAAGTGTGTTTGTTTGTTTGTTTGTTTGTTTGTTTGTTTGTTACCTCTTCACGCTTAAACTACTGGACCGATTTCAAAAATTCTTTCACCTTTGGAAAGCTACATTCTCCCCGAGTAACATAGGCTACTTTTTATCCCGGAAAAATCGACAGATCCCACGGGATGCGCAATAAAGGCTTCGCTCAAAAACTACTGCACAGATTTTTATGCGGTTTTCATCAATAGATAGAGTGATTCTTGAGGAGTTTTGCGGCATTTTTTATCTCGGAAAAACGGATAGTCCCACGGGAAGCGCGATAAAATCTTCGCACCATAAACCGACTTCCGCGTATATGTAGCCGTGGGCAAAAGCTATGACCCTTAACCCTCTATACACCCAATCCCGAAATCCACGCGGGCGAAGCCGCGGGCAGAAAGCTAGTACCTAATAAATCTTGCAAGTTTCTTGGCTTTATCATAAACTCACAAAAAATGTCAATTGAATTACCACAGGATAAGAGAGACAGTATAAAATCTTTAGTAACAAAATTTCTATCCTTGAAGAGCTGTAGAATAAGGAACTTTGCAAAATTGCTTGGTACTTTAGTAGCTGCTAGCCCTGCTGTACCTTATGGCCTCATGCACACTAAAGCAACGGAAAGAGAGAAATATCTAGCGTTGACACACTATGCTGACAATTATGATGCTATTATGTACTTAAATACAAATATTTAAATACAATTTCAGGGAAATATTTTCTGATGCATCACTAACTGGTTGGGGAACACACTGCAATGGTGAAAGTAGTGGTGGTATGTGGTCTCACTCAGAACAACACCTTCATATAAACCAGTTGGAACTGACAGTAGCATTTTTTGGATCAAAATGTTACGCAAAACCATATAGCCATTGCAATATTTTATTACGTATAGATAACACAACTGCTATTGCATGCATTAATAAAATGGGTAGTGTGCAATACCCACACTGGAACAAAATCATCAGAGATATCTGGAGCTGGTGTGAACACAGAAATATAAACATTTATGCCTCTTACATAAAGTC